>OZ026529.1:80321516-81604016 GCA_964019695.1 Loripinus fragilis
TTGGATTGGGCAAAGTATTTGAGCTTGTCATAAATTGGGGCGCATTGCATTTGCGCACTTTTTGCAATTAGCGATGATATCTTTTGCGCACATTTTGCAATTTCATTTGCACACTATTTTCACACCCCCAATCAGGGGCAATTAGTGATAAGATGCCATGAAATGATGACTTGCACAGGTATCCATAAAGGTGAGATGTGTATTTAGCGATTTTTTCTTTTCTTTCTTTACATGAATCATGAAATATACTCACAAACAATGCATTTTCGAGCTTACACCTGTTTCGTAGTCATATTTATATTTCTTTTAAACACGAACCATGGATTTTAGATTGTCAGAAACAAATCAAGGGAATAAATGTATAATTTTGATGAACATATGTGAAGCTTAGAAGCCTTGACTATCAGACTCCAAGGATGAGGGTCGAGAAAGAAAACCTTAATTTCTTAATGAACCAGTATAGTAAATTTCAAAACGAAGAAATCTCTAGGTTGAGCTTTATCAAAAAAGGTTAGCTACAGATTCAGTGCTAAAACTGACAAAAAACCAGACTAAACTTTTAACTTCTATATGTGTAAAACTTACATATAGTGCTTTTAACTGACCAAAATTTTATTTGAAAAAGTGTAAAAACTTTTAAATCGGACAATTCAATATTTTACTTGTCCTTCAACCTCCCGGTGGTGAGCAGGGGGCAACGAACTTACATCATTAAGTTCAGCTAACTGAAGGCTTAAGAATGCTCAATGCACCTTTATTAATTAACAACAACCTGTAACGACTTTTCACTACCATAATTACTCATAATTACTCATAATCAAATTTTAATGAGGTGTGAAAAAGGTGCGCAAATGATATGCAGAATCGTGCGCAAATGAAGGAATCAAAGTGCACAAAAGATATACTGAAGTGCACAAATGAAAAGCATCGATAAATTGACTAACCTCTATTTTAAACTTTGTTACAAAGCCGAGATCTATGTACATTTGTTGTAGTAGAACCAACATTTCAGGTTCATCCCACTGCCAGTTGTCAAAAGTGGGCTTCCGTAAATACTGCCGCACGTCTTCTGTAATCTGGACTTGGCTGAAAATAAAAGCTTCATTGAGCACAAGATTTCACAATATGAAATTTACCGTAAATGTTCTAAAATTTCAATTCTAACACACCTTGCCTATAGAGTCAATGCTAAAAAAGTGTGATATATCAAACAATTATTCACAGTTTTGAAAGCGTGAGGAACTTGCGTGCTAACTGACGTTATTTGTTACTGAAAAATTATGTCATTCATGACGTTAGACGGTGTAACGCTGTTTTTACGCTTGAAAGACATTACAAAGACACATAAACAAATGCCATGTAGTCTAAGTATTGGGGGGAGTTCTTCAGTGCAATGGCGGAAAATTGGAAGAAGCTGAAGACTTCAAAATGTGTTTTAGTCGTTTATTGTGTGTTAGAATCGAAATTGATCAGCTCTAGTATGTGAATTGTGAGTAATAATTCTCTGTTTGTCAGTCAGTTGTATGAAGATAAATCACTTGCACTACGCGTTCGTGATTTGATCTTCTTTACAACTGAAATCCAAATAGTGAATTATTACTCAACAATTCACTGCTAGAGCTGATCTATTTCTTAAACACTAGTTGTCTGCAAAAAACACCTAGACAAACAGTGCAGACCCAGATCAGACTGCTTCTGTAGAAGCAGTCTGATCAGGGTCTTCACTGTTTGCTATTCAGACAAGCATTTTGTGAATTCCAGCCCTGATAACCCACATTTTATTTGAGAACAGGAAGAGCAAAGTGTTCGAAATTTTATAACATTTACTGTATCATAGCAGATCATACACATGGAAAAGTAAAGCCTTATTTGTTTCTGAAAATGTTTTTTTTTTCAAAATGTCATCAGGCGTTGAGGTTATAAGACTTTTTTCCTGCTCAACACAACAAAATTTCAACTGCTCATTAAAACTAAAATATCAACAAATAAAGAAGATTCTGGCTTTTAGTCTCTCAGATATTGTATTTATTATGCTGAGATGCTTAGCTCTGCGCATGCTGTAAAATTGTTCATGCCTTAAAAATTGTTGTAGTCTGCTGACTTTTACAAAATTGACTTTTTCCAAAAATTCTTTCAGGGACACTATCAGAATATCATACGATTTGGATCCAGATCAGGACCAATGTTCTGTTTGGTCCTGATCTGGCTCCTAACCACTTGAACAACAAAAGTCACCACTGGCATGGAAAAAGTAAAGATTATTTTTCTTATTTCCCAATCAAAACATATGTTATTATAGGTACTCAAAAGATCCGTCTCATGGAGACTGCTCTTTCGAGCATCAAAAACTTATCTTTATCATATGACGTTGCGTATGGGAGTGAAATAACGCCATGCAATAAAATCTATAAACAACTAGTGGTTACAGATTTTCGGGAAACTTTATGACGTCCATAAACAAGGTTGCGTACAAAATGACAAAATTATAATGTTTTTACAGCAGAAATGAGATTTCAAAGATATCTTAATGTCAAGAATCTAACATTCGTGCTTTTGTATTATTGAATTAATTAAATTTCTTGCGAAAAAGAGATAAAATGCTCGGCAAGCCTTGAATTTTATCTCTTTTGCCCATCTCGCTTAATAATTCAATAAAACATGAGCACTCATGTAAGGTCCTCTATATTCATATCAATTGAGCTTTTAGATGAAAAGAAGAGGGCCAAGTGGCCGTGAATTGATGACTTTTACATTGCTCATCCCTGAGCCCAGGGTAAGTTAGCAAAGGAAGAATAAGAAGTTAAAGCTGGGGCAAAAAATCTCAGAAGTGTATGATCAAATATTAATTTTCTTTTTTCTCAATCATGACATGTTTTTTTGAAACTCAAAAGAACCGTCCAATAGAGACAATTATTTTGAGCATCGAAAACTTATGTTTAAACCTATGGATATGGAAATAAGAACAGTTTTACGTAGGGATTTATTTTCCTAGGCCTGATTGGGGGCAAAATATCAGCTCCTTCCCAATTAAAAAATGAGCAAAACCTACCCAAAATCAGTTCTGCATATTGTTGGAAATTTCATGAAATTCTGAGCAAACATAGCAAAGTTACAGATCCATGAAATTTGCATAAAAATGTAAATGAAAACCTGTTTTCATTCACATTTTTATACAAATTATCATGAGTTTTATGAAGGGCAATTAAAGCAGCAATTTGCAAAATGTGTCACAGCTAAGCTTTATACTGCTAAATTTAACCTATTTAGATTAGCGGGCCAGTTCTTCATGACAGTATCATATTTTCCCAATTTTGATGGTCAAAATCTATTTTCCCAAATTCAACAGGCCCCTGGTCCCATCTTCAGAATGGTGAGGAAAATCCCTGACGCTCAAAAAAAGTTTGCCAATCTGGGCCTATGTACAGTAGGTAAAGCAATAAATTTCGAGATCCTGAATTAGATTTTATTTTCCAGTAATCCTGCCGTAAGCCATTGTCTCAGACAATAAATGACCAAATTTCTTATTTTCTCGGAAAAATCTAATTTCATTTATTCCTGCAATAATCTCTCAAATCCGACTTGACATATAAATCTAATCATCTCTTGACATTTTGGTCCGAAAATTGACCACATGATCGAAATAAGATGCCATATTTGCCCTGATTGGTCTGAAAATTGACCACATGATCGAAATAAGATGCCTTATTTGCCCTGATAAGCATATTTAAGCCATTTAAGCTGAATGAATTTTCCCATTCGTATTAATTGGATGTGTCCATTGCCAACTTAAAGCTGCATAGTCTGTAACTTTTGATCTTTTAATTTTAAAATAATGTTTTTATTTTTCAAGAACACAGTAATAATACTCAAATTCAGGTAAACATTTTACCATTTTCGTAAATCTTAACAAGTTATCACTATCAAAACAACTGCATTTATGATAAAATTCAACGGTCTAGATTTTTGGAGGGACGCAAATAATTACCAACAAGAGAAAAAAACACCTATTTGATAAGATAATTCACTTTTCCATGCAGTTTTCAGCTGTACTGAGCATTTTTATTGTGAAAACATAGCTTCATTCTACTTTTACAAATGATTTAAAAATAAAATAAAATTTTTCGAAAAAAGTTCATAGTTACAGAGTATGCAGCTTTAAGGGTTCTTGACGTTCTTGGGTTGTATTGCGATGTTATATCAATATAACCTTTCTTCACTTGTGAAACAAACAGTAATGAGCCACGACAGGAGATTTCTAACAATGTGGTATGTGCAACCAGCAGAGCCTCAGATCAGCCTGCGCATATGCACAGTCTGATCAGAGCCTTTGCTAGTTGCTTAAATATTCTATGAGTGTTAAGCTACTGACTGAACTTCATTTGGAGTTTCTAAGCTTAACAGGAGGCTGTACAGGCTCGTCTGAGTCTACACTTGTCAAAATACCACATTGTTGGAAATCACATGTCACCGCTCGTATATTCTTTAGGTGACCACTTTCTCCATTGACCTCCTTAAATCCACTTCAGAATTTCCAACGGCCCAGCACATGACAGTCTGATACTTATCCCATCAACCACAATTTTATATTTATTTAAACACCAACGCTGATATATCCATGTATATCCAGTGGGGTCAGAGCTCTCAATTTTGGCCTGAGCCTTCACGTCCTTCCATACTTTGTGTAAGTGAACCACGGGTGTAGCTAGAACACTATAATAGTTCTGCACATTGAAGGGAGACTTCAATCAGAAAATCCTGAGGCCCAATTCGGGAAACAAGCCACGGGTGTATGTAATGCATAGTACTATGTATGAAAAAGCTCCAATTTGTTAGCCGGAACTAACAAGCTCCAATTTGTTAGCCGGAACTAACATAAGGAAAATTAGTTCTGTCGCATGTGGGTTCAGACATATTAAAATAGATTATTCTGATATCCAAAAAGTTTTATCAACAGAATAAACGAAGTTTAGTTTTTTCTATAAAATATCACTATAGCATCTTCCCTTTTATGACGTTTATTTTGGAAAGTTGTAACGGTTTGTTTCACTGGAATCAAATTTGCTATTGTGTTGGCATGGTTTCTGTGATGTCAACGTCACATTATCAAAGAAGACCCCCGATGTACGGCAGAGGTCTGATTACACTGAATTGGCTGATGTAGTGCAGATTGGGGAGACTAAAGGAAGGAGCATTGATTATCATCAACTGCGTCCCTTTATATAAAGGAATCTCTTGAAGGGAAGAATTCGCTTTCACTTACAAAAAAGCAAGAAAACATAAAGTGTTGAAACAGTTTTCTTCTGGCGTCACTTGCCATGCACTGAACACATGGCGTTCATCGTATACTTTCATAAACCTTGAAAAAATGAAGTTCATTTCTTAATTGATCTATTGAAGTTTTTCATTTATTCTATATATGAATCTGTACTAGACAGCCATTTTTATCTTGGTGACAGCTTATGATGGCATCAAGGGCTAACTTGGTGCTTTTATATATCGTATTCTATCTAATAAGGACACTTTGTTCATAACTATCTCAAAATTATTGTATTTCCTAATCGGAAAACAATGTAGATCCAGATTGTTTATCATCCAAATGATAAATACATGCCGATACAAATAGTTTGTTGTTTTAATGTTTTACGTCCCAGTCATCAATTTTTCTGTGATGTTGGGACGATTTCCTGTCTTCCTAGGTTGAAGCAGTACTAAGAAGCTTGCTAGTGACTCCACCAGCAGTGAGTCTTAAAATAGCAAAAATCTCAATCCCCAGTCAAATGCTTTACCAACTGAGGCACTGAGCTCTGCATGTTTCTGTTTGATTTGATGCTTTACATCCCAGTCAACAATTTTTCAGTCACGTTGGGACGATCTTCTATCTTCCAAGCTTGAAGCAGTACAAAGCAGTGGATAAAGTGTCTTGCTGAAGGACACAACAAAGTGACTCCACTGGGCGGTGAGTCTCAAAATAGCTAAACCTCAATCCCCAGTCAAATGCTCTACCAACTGAGGCACTGGGCTTGAGCATGTTTTTGTTTGATTTGATTCTTTATGTCCCAGTCAACAATTTTTCGGTTATGTCGGGGACGGGTCTTCCTGGGTTGAATCAGTACTAATCAAAAATTAATGTGTCTTGCTCAAGGACACAAATGCAGAGACGCAGGTGAGGTGCGCCCCGCAACTCCTCCATCAAAAGAAAGAAAAAGGGCAAAGATCAGGAATCGATACAATCAAGCATCACACTGACCCACGATACCAATGGGAAAGTGACAATGTCACAAATAGACATCACAAACTAGAGCCAAGAGTTTACCCTCTTTCCCAGCAGGTGACCACAAGGCATCAACAAACAGACGTACATGAAAGCATAATAAAACAAGACAGAAATAACATAAATGATCCACAAAAGAAGCGCCGCCTTGGAAAGGTCAGTAAAAATATTTTACTGGAGGGCTTAAACTGGTTTAATGGTGCACCAACCTCATCCTTAGTTCAGATGTGGATCAAGACACATAGATGTTTGGTTTGCATGAAAGATCCCTAACTTATAAATGCATCATCTCCTAGAGCATATAAATCAAGATGTAACAAGGAGATAAAGCAAAGATAAGGACTCAACAGTAAATAAAACTGAATACAGGAGCAAAAGAAATCCAACATGTAAACCCTGGTGGGACTGACAACAGCCAAAGCATCAGGCCCCTACCATCTCATCAATAGATAAGTCTTTAAGTCGGAACGGTCATAGAGTCTGAAGTCTGACCCACCAGCGTGCAATTAAAGAGGAAAGCTCTTATAGTATAAACAACGCTTAAAGCATTCAGTGTGCTCTTATAGAAGAATGTGTGCTAAATAAGTTGACTACAGTAAAATGTACTAATTAAACAGTCAGGTTGAAGATGTCATAATTGAGCCGTGACATGATTTCCTACAATGTGGTATGTGCGACCAGCAAAGCCTCAGATCAGCCTACGCATACGTGCAGTCTGATCAGAGCCTTTGCTAGTCGCTTGCATATTCTATGACTGTTAAGCTACTGACGGAACATCATTTGGAGTTTCAAAGCTTAAAAGGAGGCTGCACAGGCTCATCTGAGTCTACTATGTAAAAATGTCACATTGTTGGAAATCACATGTATCGGCTCAGTTATAAAGAATAACAGAAGCCAGCAGCAACTGGCTCTCTGTGACAAATTAAAAAGATTTTCACTTAATATATCCGAGTAGTAATTAATGTTTGAGAATCTCTAGTGACATTTCTTGGCTATAGCCTGTCTGTGGCGCAATTAACATGGCTGGAAATTCCCCGCTTTGGCAATAAAAGCGCTATAGTTGCACTGAAATTATTTGTCATTTTCTGCTCCAAGAAAATAATACAGAAAGTCACTGGAGCGATTTCTGTATTCCCAGAATTAAACTTTACCCTGATGAATCCAACTAGATCTGGCCTTCATAAAGAGTGTGGATCATGATCAGCTGGCTTTAGAAGTAAATTAGCTAGTTAGGAACCACACTATTTGTTGCCTTAGTAAAGACAAATTTTATCAGTGACTTTTTTATGGTTAAAGCTCAAATGAAAAATAACTTTTTGAATATATGTATACTGCAGGTATGGGGCCAGGCGCTGGTTACTGAGTTTGATTATTAAAATGACAATTTTTTCTCCAAAATCATCTATAATTTGGATTATATAATTTCAACTGACTGTCTGAGTGAGTTGATGCTTTATGGCCTGACAACACTTTTAAGATCATGTAGGGTGCAGATAGATAACTAATATAACATTAGACAGACCTAGATTCCAGTCTGATTTACTGGCTCCAGTAGTTACGAATAATAGTGTTTGCAAAAATGTGTTTTGGTTGTGAAATGCCTCTTCCAAGTTTAACGATTTATTCTAGCACACCTCACCTATAAAGTCAATGCTAAAAAATGTGATATATCAAATTTTCTAACACACCTTGCCTTGTGATATATCAAATAATAATTCAAAGTTTTGATAGCGCGAGGAAAATGCATGTTGGCTTATGTCATTTGTAACTGGAAAATGACGTCATTCACGGCGTTAGATGGTGTAACTTGGTTTTTACGCTTGAAAGACATTACAATGAATACATGTAAACGTATGCGACACAGTCCAACTATTGGCAGGAGTTCTTCAGTGCAATGGCGGTAAGTTGGAAGAAGCTGAAGACTTCAAATGTGTTTTTTTGTCGTTTATTGTGTTAGAATCGAAATAGATCAGCTCTAGTGCATGAATTGTTGAGTAATAATCTTCTTTACAACTGACCTCCAAACAGTGAATTATTATACAACAATTCACTGCTAGAGCTGATCTATTTCTTAATTAAAAAAGTTGAGAAAAAAAGATAAAAAAATGCTAGCCTCGCATTTTATCTCTTTTTCCCAATTAACTTGTTTTAATAATAATTCAATATTACAGGAGCACGAATGTTAGATTCTATTTATCATATGACACTTAAACTACTTTGAAATCACGATTTTGGGCGTGAAAATGGTGAAAATTTGCCATAAGTTATCAAATATGTAAACAAGTAGTGGTTTATTGATTTTAATAAATAGAGGATGCTACATGAGTGCTCATGTTTAATTGAATTTATTAAACATGTTGGGGAAAACCAACAAAATGCGTGGCTTGCCTAGCATTTTATCGCTTTTTTGCAACAAGTTTAATAAATTCAATAATACAGGGGCACGAATGTTAGACTCTATTTATAATATGACATTATCATTATTTTGAAATCGTATTTTTCGCGTGAAAAACATTAGGATTTTGCCATATGCCTGACGTTAAAAGCGTTATTTCATAACGTTTCCCAAAAATCTGTAAACCACTAGTGGTTTATCGATTTTAATGCATGAACTTATTTCACTTCCAGACGTGACGTCATATGATAAATGGTGTTATATCACTCCCAGACATGACGTCATGTGATAGTTTTATTCAACAGGACAAGAGTTAAGTTAACAAATTTTTAAATGACTGAGCCAAGACCCTAATCACACCTGATAGGCAGCAAAAGTTAGCTACTGCAGATCAAAAATAGTTAGAAACATAGTTTTCCATTGTCTCAATTTTCTATTGACAAATGGCAATAGAAAACACTGCTTCTAGCAATTTTTGATCCGCGTTCGTCGATCAGGGCTTTTTCAGCAATTTTGGGAAAAGGCCCCTGGCCAAAATTGGGAAAAAATGATCGACTTCACATCAAAATTGGGAGGAATTTACGACATAGAACATAACAAGGGTAGCAAAATATACATCCTCGAAATCAAGTTATTTTAGATTGTATTATGCAAAGCATACCACTTAAGCATACCACTTAAGCACAAGAGTTTTAAGTATCATTCTGATATGGGTCATTATTTCTCTAAAAAAATATATATATATTTTTTTTTACTTTTCTTAATTGGGAAAAACAGACATGGTATTGGGAAAAAATGTGGCTATTTTCGATTGGGAATGGGACCGAAATTCAGCACTGGATCAGGGCAGAAAATCCCCTGTTGACTGTTAAGAGCGTTTTTCGATTGCCACCTAACCCTAATGCACCAGTGAACAGTTTCTCACCTCATTAGTACAAACTTTTTACACACTTCCTGAATGTGATCTTTAATTTTATGTAGAGATTTTTTCTCCCAGAATTAAAAGATTTCTGAGCAAAACAACCCAACACCAGATTGGCAGCAATCAAAAACGTTAGTACTATCGACAAAAAGAGATCAAAAATAGTTAGAAACAGAGTTTTCCATTGTCATTTCCATTGTCAAACACTGTTTCTAGCGATTTTTTATCTGTGTCAGGGGACAAAAAATATTTCAATATTGCATTTGTCCTGCAGGACGAGTGACTTACAATTTTAACTCGTCCTCCAAACACACGCACTTGTCCTTTAAAAGTGAATGCAAGAAATAACATAAGGAGTAATATGACTTCCCTAAGTAGTTCTACCCAAAGCAATCGTCCTACAGGACGAGTGCTTTTAGAAGAATGATTGGTCCTTTCTAGATTTCACTTGTAATTACAAACGAACGAGTGGAATTTTTGTCCCCTGTGTGTTCATTGATTGCTAAGAGTGTTTTCGATTGCCACCTATCCAGTGTGCTAATGTACCAGTGGACAGGTTTTTTCTCACCTCATTTGTACAAACTTTTTACACACTTCCTGAATGTGATCCTCACTTTTATGTAGAGATTTTTTCTCCCAGAAAGGATGTGGTTCAGGAGAGATGTCATTTAAAAGATTTCTGAGCCAACCAACCCACACCAGATAGGCAGCAATCAAAAGCGTTAATACTATCGACAAAAAAGAGATCAAAAATAGTTAGAAACAGAGTTTTCCATTGTCATTTGTCGCCCAACTGGCGACAAATGGCAATAGAAAACACTGTTTCTAGCGATTTTTGATCCGCATTTGTTGATCGTTAAGAGCATTTTCGACTGCGGCCTATCAGGTGTGAACCCTAATGCCATTTCCACAATGCACCAGCAAACAGTTTCTCACCTCATTTGTGGGAGTGCAGTGGCTCTTGACTCGAGACAGAGGGGCCGCCGGTTCAAGCATCACCGGCGTACTTGCGTTGTGTCCTTGAGCAAGAGCATTAATCCTAGTTTAGTACTGGTTCAACCCATGAAGACTCGCCCCCTTTATAACTGAAAGATTGTTTACTGGGACGTAAAGAATAAAATCAAACTAAAAACAAACTCACCTCATTTGTACAAACTTTTTACACACTTCCTGAATATGATCCTCACTTTTATGTAGAGATTTTTTCTCCCAGAATGGATGTAAGGAGGTCCCTGATGAGATATCTTTGAACAAACCCAGCCAGCTGAGATGCTCAACATTCTGCAATGATAAAAAACATGGATCTGTTAGTGCTGAAGTTATTCTGTTACGAAGCAATTATATCACACCGTTTAGGCGACAATCCTCACCGATACAAAAATACAGTTAAACCTGTCTTAAGCGGCCACTCAAAAAGAAGACCAAAAATTGTTTTTTTAAGATCGATTATCGCTTAATGCAGTTCGAAAGTATTGCAGAATGCTCCAAGAGAGCATTCTGCAATACTTTCGACCTTCATTAAACTACCATTAATTTTGTCTTTAAGACTTTTGATTTGTCTGTTTTTGAGTGGCCGCTTAAGACAGGTTTTACTGAAAAGTTGCATTTCTCGACCACAGACTCCAAAACATAGCAGGAAACCCCTGAAGAGTCTTATCATAGACAAAACCTAGGTCGGGTTAGTCGTGTTCAAGCCATGGACAAAGCCCAGGAGTCCATAGTGGTTGCAGCCCTGACTAATTTCTCAGTCACTGTCAAGTCATTGTCTGCACAGGCACTATACTCAATGGATCGACTTGTCTGCTATGGGACATCACAACTGAAAAGTTGGGTTTTTGTTATTACACGGTAAGCAATACTCAAAAAGTAAAAAGTAACAAGCATTAAATCAGGGACCAAGCTAGGGGGCGACTAGGGTGAAATGGTCGTCCTGGGGGCCGAAATTTCGCCCTAAATGGGACCCAGGGAGAAGTGGGAGTCTCCCTAAAAAAAAAAAAAAAAAAAAAAAAAAAAAAAATTTTTTTTTTTTTTTTTTTTTTTTTTTTTAGGGAGACTCATTTTCATTCTGTATCCACACAAATGCAAGCTGTGGTGACATTATCAGACAATCTACTACCACTGCATCTTGTTTCTCCTTCCATTAAATGGCAATAGTATGTGTAATGGCTGATTTGCTTCTAAATTGACAGAAAATGTCGTAGTTTTGCGCTATAACTTCTCCCTATCTGACTGTCACTTCTCCCTAATTGTCCTGCAGGGAGAAGTCACTTCTCCCTAAAATTCTGGGCCAGCTTGGTCCCTGATTAAATGCCTATAAATAATCCTTCTATGGAGATATCTAGTCATCTTTAGTAGCCAAACAATAACAATGATAGGAATTACTGTATTTAGCTGTAGACTGATAATATTTTATACACTAGATCATTTTTGAAAACATTCTCCACATGGCATTTTTATAGAAGCTGTTTCAGTAACACGTGATGACGCAGCTTAATAAACAAGATTGAATCTGCCAATCAGGCAAATCACATGACTTTGTGCCACATGTGGTAAACAAATATGTCACATGTACCCACAATGCTCAAATCAGACAGGTCAGTATTTGAAAAATGCTAGTGGGCGGAGACAATACTGTCAAGTACAAAGTTGCATTTCTGACTGCTAAAAAACGTATTTTTGGGGCAATCGATAATTGCTGACCATCATTTTGGTAATCTCAGATACAGTTTTCTGGCCATCAAAAACAATTTGTGATATAAAACAGTTTGTTTGAAATTCAAATGATGCTTATACCTGGTGTGATTATGCTATATTTGTTTGTTTGATTTGATTCTTTACATCCCAGTCAACAATCAATCAGTTATGTTGGGACGGGCTTTCCTGGGTTGAACCAATACTAAGCTAGGATTAATGTGTCTTGCTCAAGGACACAACGCAGTGATGCTGGTGAGGCTCGAACCCACAGCCCTTTGGTCTCGAGTCAAGCACTCTACCACTGAGCCACTGCGTATCATGATGACTAAATATTATGAAGTGATGTGATTTTATCGAATTTAATGGAATTACAAACTACATGAAAAACAGAGTGAATCTAGGCCTCAAGGTTATAAATCATTTTTCATGCTCAACTCACCTGAGTATGAAATTTATCATGCTCATTAATGTTAAAATGCTAGGAAATTGCTGGCATTTTCAATTTTATTAGCATGATAGATACAAAATCTGAGAGTTTGAAAGCATGAAAAGTCTTTGTATTCAGCATTTTATTTGTAATGAGCAATTGAAATTTCATGCCCATGAGTTGAGCATGAAAAAATGTTTAGATCTGGATCTTTGTTTGATTTGATTCTTTACGTCCAATCAAGGATCTTTCAGTTAAACAGGGAAGATCTGGATCTACACTGTTTTTAAAACAGATACTTCAAAGTTCAACAGGATAATTTCTAAGCCCATGGGCACCCTGATCAAAAAGGTGTGTCACTCTGTTAATTGTTTACAACATGACATGGTGACTGTTGCCTGGTTATCACCCATAATTCTTCTCATCTACTGTAGCAGAAAAAAACCTGTGTAAAACAGCCACTCTCAAAAAGACCGAAAATTGGTTTTTAAGGCCAATTATCGCTTAATGCAGGTCGAAAGTATTGCAGAATGCTCCCCTTGCAGGTCAAAAGTATTGCAGAATGCTCCAATGCTACCAATTGTTATTAAGATCTTTTTTGTCTATATTTGAGTTGCCATTTTACACAGGTTTTACTGTACTGTGCTCAAATGGCCTAGATAAAGCAAAGCTAGAAATGCTAAGATGTGCACGTAAAGGGAAACATGCACACCTGGGTGTTAGAGGAAAATCTTTAAAACGTTTAAGCTTGAAGACAGGTAAAAAAAATTGCAAGATCATCAATGTAAAAATATATCAAAGTTTCAGTAACCAGACATTGTTAAAGTATTTTATTTTTATTGTGCAGTTTAATTATAGAAACATCCACCAAATTTGATAAGCTTTCCAAATGCTAGGAAGATGTGGAAGGCATATATTTTGGGGGTAAACAACCTTTAGTTTTAGTTAGTGTACACTGACCAATACTTTTAACTACCAATCAGAAACTTGGTTTGTATCAGATTATGTTATCATTATTTTTGATTGGTCTAATCACAACTTTCTGTTGTGGCAATTTGTAATCAGCTTTTTGATTGGTTGTGTCACAAAATTTGGTTTTGGAGTTCTGTTTTCCTCAATTTGATTGGTCAAATTACAATTATGTCTTTTTTGGGTGTTTAGTACTCTTTTTTGGACTGATCTCATGGGAGTTTCTATCTTTGTCTGTTGAGTATCTGAGGTATTGTTATGAGGCAAAATGAGACCGCTTATGTGACATTTTGATGAGACATTGAGTGCCAGAGAAACAAGTTATTCCAATAATACAGTAATATATCTTCTCTGTAATAAGTCTCTTATCAGAAAGAGACAACTATCATGGCTTTATTAGAAGCATTGATTTGCCAACCTAATTCTCTAGCTTTGGAAAAGAGGCTTTTCAGCAACCAAAAATGGTGGTAATTTTGATATATCCTCACAGAGACATGTGTTGTGTTGCTCATCTGAAGTGACATGTGATGACTTCACTGAGTCTCTAAAACATACACTTTTATAGAGAAACATGAAAAATAGCTATTTGGAAATACCTCGCTTATCTTGGGCTAAGTAAAATTAAATTCTCTTTTGATTCTTTGTATTCTGTGAAATCCCTCATGGATAAATCAAGGGCTGTTGAGCATACATGCACAACTAGGCCAGACACTGATCACTCCTATAACATTTGGTGGAAACCGACCACCTGGTAACAGGGGTTGCATGGACAATTTAAGGTCAGATTTTTTTTATTAGTTGATTTACGAACCCTCCTACTGTAATTTTCTGGAAAGTAGGAAAAAAATAAAATTTAATTTCTAAAAAAAATTTTTTATTTTATCCACCGACTCTAAATATTATTTGTTTTGTTGAAAAAATAATATATTTTTGAGGTTCTGTCTATGTATTTTTGAGAGTGACACTGTAAAAAGTGATTGTCCTGTCCAGATTTTTAGGAAAATGACAAAATATTTAAAGATTTAATACAGACTGTTGGTTTACCTATTACTAGTTTTACTGTTTTTGGGGATATTAAAAAAAAATATTTTGAAAAAAAAAGCTCTGAAAATGACCAGTTAACTGGTCATTTTCAGACCTTTTTTTTTTCTTTTTTTCATCCCTCCCGACCCTAAATCTGAAAAAAAAATCCCGTAAATCAACTAATAAAAAAATTCTGGCCTAACACATCAAGGGCTGCAACTTTGAGAATAGGCACAACAAGACCAGGTACTGATTACTCCTTTCAAGTTTGGTGGTAAGCCACCTACAAGCATCGGAAAAGTTGTGCAGAAAAATTTGAATATTGAAAATTCAACACTGTTTCAGGGGCCATAACTCCACCACAAATTAGTCATGCACAGATTAAGACGGAGGGGGACAGAGGTCTGCACCCCTTCTGGAAAATCACAAGTTCCATAGGATAAGCAATTGGACCCCCTCTGGAAAATGTTGGACCCCACTGGAACCTTGAAAAATAATAGTTTTCTTTTAAAACAAACCATTGGAAACCCTCTGTTTAAAATAAATTGAGGAGTTAAAAAAAGTGCCAGAACTTTTTCTGTCAGTCGGGTCTGGATCCCCCTGACGAAAATTCCTGGATGCCAGTGAAGTGAACATTCTAATGCACATTAAACCTAGCGCTGACCAATCCGGTAAAGTTTGGTGGAAATCAAACATCCAGTATCAGAGTTGTGCTAACAGAAGGATAAAAATCATTGATAGAGGGCCATAACTCTGGCAACAATCAGTGAAGGGAAATATCCTGATGAAATAAATAACCTGATCACATCTGTAAAGCTTGGTGTAAATCAGGCAACTCAGGCTTTCCACAGATTTGGGCTGACATCCAGGTTCTTGTTTTCTTAAAAAGGAGCATATGTACACTTGATACTGGTGAAATTTCAATTTCCTAGCTAGTCTCTGTAGCTGAGGAGAATGGTATGAAACTTGCTTTGACGGAAACCCCGAAGACAGGTTTTCTCGCGGCGAGGCCCATATTGTCCAAAGGTTCTCTCCGGCAAATCACTGGCAAATTGAGGGGAAGCAGAAAAAAGAACTAGTTCAACTGCTGCTAGAGGACCAGACGTGTCAATTTGTAGTTTTCAATCAAAATGTGCCAACTCGGCAGAAAATCTACTGTACGGTGACAAAAATGTGCCAACTCAGCAGAAAATCTACTGTACGGTTACATTTTCTATTAGTTCCAAGTCATTATAGTAAGCAAGTATACGTGGGATTTCAGCCCAGATCAGAACCCTGCTCACAATCAAGAGATCAATTTGTAGTTTTCAATCAAAATGTGCCAACTCAGCAGAAAATCTACTGTACGGTGTACGATGACATTTTCTTACATAACAATAGAATTATTTCCAAGTCATTATAGTAAGCACGAATATGTGGGATTTGAGCCTAGATCAGAACCCTGCTGCTGTCAATTTGTAGATTTCAATCAAAATGTGCCAACTCATCAGAAAATCAGCAGGAAATCTACTGTATGGTGGCATTTTCTTACATAAAAATATAATTATTTCCAAGTCATTATAGTAAGCACGAATACGTGAGATTTGAGCCCAGATCAGAGCCCTGCTTACAATAGAGAGATCAATTTGTAGTTTTCAATCAAAATGTGCCAACTCAGCAGAAAATCAGCAGAAAATCAGCAGAAAATCTACTGTATGGTGAGATTTTCTTACATAAAAATATAAATATTTCCAAGTCATTATAGTAAGCACGAATACATGGGATTTGAGCCCAGATCAGAATCCTGCTCACAATAGAGAGATCAATTTGTAGTTTTCAATCAAAATGTGCCAACTCAGCAGAAAATCAGCAGAAAATCTACATTTTGGTGACATTTTCTTACATAAAATATAATTATTTCCAAGTCATTATAGTAAGCATGGATACGTGCGATTTGAGCCCAGATCAGAGCCCTGCTTACAATAGAGAGATCAATTTGTAGTTTTCAATCAAAATGTGCCAACTCAGCATCAGAACCCTGCTCACAATGGAGAGATGAGAAAACCAATCAGACACACTACTGGGCAAGTGTGTGTAGGGGGTGGGGGGGGATGTGACTACATAAAGATTTCTTTTCAAACATTGGACAGGAAGCACTCTAGCACGCACTAACCTGTCGCCTTTCGCTCGGCACACACTGGGATTTAACCCCCATTCACCCGCCATTTTTATTAAAATATTTTATACAATCACTACTTGCATGACTCAGAGGTTTATATGACTGATATTGACTGGGCCGGGCCGCGTAGCGCAGTTGGTAATGTGTCTGGCTACAGATGCGTGTCTGACTGCAGATCCAGGGGTCGCGAGTTCGATCCCGGCCCGGTACCATACTTTCGTGGAGATTGATCATGAAATAATTTCTACGGTCATTCTCCTCCCTTCCGCTGATTTATTCAAGAAGGGTTGTTGTCAGTTACAAGCGAAAGTATGTGCACAAATTACTGGTTAACCGCTTGCTCAAGCCTGCCAAGGAAAAAGTGTGGTTAAGTGAACTGACCGTCCCGCAATGACCATAGCTGTTGACATGGGACGTAAAGCAACAAAAACAAACAAAACAAAAGATATTGACTGATAGAGAATTGGTAAACTTTCGAAAATTAAGACTTTTTGCGATTTTTAAAAACAAATTCTGTCACTACAGGAGCGCGAGAATTGAACAGGACTAGCATGATATTGCTAGCTACCCATAATTCAAAGGGCGAAATGCGAGAGATCTAGATGAGGTATCGTCAGGTCTCGCGAGAATGCTTTTCAACAACCAATCTGACATTAAGCATCTGTTACACGATAACTGTCATCATTTACAACACACATCACATTTCTCATCTATCTCAGAGAGAGTTACCCAAAATCCCTTAATCACATTAATCCAAAAGAGATGAAATTTTCCACCAATTTCCGCGCGTAATGGAAACATAGATCCGTTTATAGAAAGCTAATAGTGCGTGAGTCTAGATCTTCAGGCCATAGTTTCTGCCGTTTTGAATGCTAACAAAAAATGACATCACATGTATTTTGGAACTTTCAAAATCATGTACTTCACAAGATTGTAAAAATTCTGCTCAATAAAACAGTTGAAAAACAGTTGGCCATAAAGTTCCAATGGCTTAGCTCTTTCCCTGCTAGTTTTTCCTGCTGTAAACCTTTGCAAACAGTTGGGACCAAGATCAGCCCAACAAAACTTCAGGGTCCCAACTGGATCCAAACTGTTTGAGACTCTTATGGTATTCCTGAGAAAAATTCTGAAAAAAAATCATGTAGAAAAAAATATCCACAGATGACATAAAAAGCTGACAAAATTACCCAGCACATAAAGAGTTAACCCTTAAAGTGCCAATTACAACTGTAGCAGACGACAAATTTTGTGACATCTTTCTTAATTTTCAAAAAACAATAAGGTATGGTATTTCATGAGAATTGTCTGCAAGTGGACAATTCTAATGAAATATCATGCCTTATTTGTAATTTTTGAAAAAGCAGCAAAATTTGAAATTGTCGCTTGCTGCAAATTATAGGTGGCGCTTTAAGAGTTAAAAGCATTGTTACAGTATCTGAAACCCATTAATGTCCAGACAGATTTGCAGGAATATTCTACCATAATGGCTGAAATGGTCAGTTTCCAATGAAAAAATAAAAGGACATAGACTGGCTCCAGTCTCTTATGTCATTTTTTTTGTAGTAAAGCTGATAATCTCTCTAATAAAGCAAATTATTAACTTTACTTGGGAGTACATGTAGTTAATGGCTTGGACATCACACTGAATTTGACTATCAGAGAGGATAGCATTAAATTTGACTATCAGAGAGGATCAAATTTTTATAAAATGATTTTTTTCAAAGTTAAATATAATTATAAATGTAATTATATGAATTTAGTGGACTAAAGACATTCTGGCTTTAAATTGTTTGCGATTCCAAACATTCTGATGAACTGTAAAATTCATTTGAATTTGAGACTTGAAATTTCTGTTCATATGTGCATAATTTACACACACACATTACGTATCTTTACATATAATGCAAAATTTTCAGGCATATTATTGTAAAAGAAGAAAGCACACAACCTTAAAACAACGTCATATCAACGCCAATGCGACGTCATGAAGTCGCATTGACGTGGATACAACATTGTTTTGACGTCATGTACCTGCTGGGTAAAATCCTATATGTCTCCTATGTGATGTAAGTACATGACTCTCTTGAGTTGACTCAAATATTTGGGCCTCGTCGTGACAAAATCTGTCTTCAGGGTTTCTGACAAAGTGAGATTCAAACCAGCCTGCTCAGCTACAGAGACTAGCTAGAAAAATGAACTTTCGCTTGTAGCAAGCTTAGATATGTTACTTTACAAAACGTGAATAACAAAGGCGCTGATCAGACTGTGTGGATGCGCAGGCTGGTCTGCGCCTGTGTTGTTCGCAAACCCCAGAAGACAGGTTTTCTCGCGTTGGGGCCCATTATAAACTTCTTAAACTACCAGAATAGCCACAATTATAACAGTTTGCCGTTAGCAAACTGCTATCAAAACAAGTCTAATAGAAAATTCCGTTTCATGCAAGCAGTCTAAGGCCAGAAGCGGCTTTTCATACTTCAGAAGAATAAATCTGCCTCTGTGTTTTGACAATACATATTTGCCAGCATATGAGGTACTTATGGTTACATTGGTTGGCAGAGAAAGATAAAACAAGCTTGCACAACAGGACAATCTCACCAGAGCCTTTGCTAAGGTTACAAAGAGTATAAAGGTAGATTAAGGCTCAGACCAAAGATTAGATCTCTTAAGAGCCATACTGTAATAGGCTGGACCATATAAACAGTTTTAGATCTGTGAATTGCTTGACCTTTTGTATACTAATGGATTCTTTCTAAATCTTCTTTTTGTCATCTTAAACGAGGTATCCAGGATTTTCAATTGAACCATGTTTTGGTTCCAGCAGATAAAGCTGCTAACAATGTTGTAGTTGTATGACGATTGTATTATATTAATACTCTTAAGCGTGAGCTTGTTGACACTAATGCCTATAAACTGCAGCCTTCTTTAAGTGAAAGGGTGATTGTTGATGGGCATGGTTGTCATACAGCCCTACATTTTGGTGTCAAAGCTAAAGAAAACAAGCAAATTCAGAGAATTTATGTCCCCCGCCACACAAGGAGATGCGCACACAAGGTACCCACTATCCATTCACTTTGACAGTAAAAATGCCAGAAAAATGGCTAAGTTCGACTAGCGGAAAAAGTGATAAAAAGTAATCTGAGGATTATATCCAAACCACATGCATATCTTCAGACCATGTCCAAAACAACTGTGAAGTTGCGCACACAAGGTACCCACTATCTTTTCACTTTGATAGTAAAAACACTTAAAAATGACTAAGTTCAAATTACACAAGGTACCCACTATCCATTCACTTTGACAGTAAAAATGCCAGAAAAATGGCTAAGTTCGACTAGCGGAAAAAGTGATAAAAAGTAATCTGAGGATTATATCCAAACCACATGCATATCTTCAGACCATGTCCAAAACAACTGTGAAGTTGCGCACACAAGGTACCCACTATCTTTTCACTTTGATAGTAAAAACACTTAAAAATGACTAAGTTCAAATTGCAAAAAAAGTGACAAAAAATAATCTCAGGATAATATCCAAACCACATGCATATCTTCAGATCATGACAAAAACATCTGTAAAGTTTCAAAAGAATCGGCATAAAACTGTAGGAGGAGTTGCGCACACAAGGTACCCAGTATCCATTAACTTTGACAGTAAAAACGCCAGAAAAATGCCTAAGTTAAAATAGCAGAAAAAGTGATAAAAAATAATTTGAGGATTATATCCAAACCACATGCATATCTTCAGACCATGTCCAAAACACCTGTGAAGTTTCAAAAGAATCAATATAAAACTGTAGGAGGAGATGCGCACACAAGGTACCCACTATCCATTCACTTTGATAGTAAAAATGTCAGAAAAATGGCTAAGTTCAACTGGCGGAAAAAGTGTTAAAAAATAATCTGAGGAATATATCCAAACCACATGCATATCTTCAGACCATGTACAAAACACCTGTGAAGTTTCAAAAGAATCGATATAAAACTGTAGGAGGAGTTGCGCACACAAGGTACCCACTATCTTTTCACTTTGATAGTAAAAACGCCTAAAAATGACTAAGTTCAAATTGCGAAAAAAGTGACAAAAAATAATCTCAGGATAATATCCAAACCACATGCATATCTTCAGACCATGACTAAAACATCTGTAAAGTTTCGAAAGAATCGGCATAAAACTGTAGGAGGAGTTGCGCACACAAGGTACCTACTATATTAGGGGGACGGAAGGACGGAAGGACGGAAGGACGGAAGGACGGACGGAAGGACGAACGGAAGGACGGAAGGACGGAATGCCGAAAACTATGTCCCTCCGCTTTTCTTCGAAAAGGCGGGGGACAACAAGACAAAGTTCCTACGTTGTACTGGTTACCTAAACTCCATAAAAAACCCTATAAAGCAAGATTTATTGCAAATTCTAGTTCTTGTACGACAACAGAACTTTCTAAATTGTTAACCTCGTGTCTTACAGCTGTTAAAAAACATGTTATCAAATATTGTGAAAAAGTATATGAGAGATCCGGTAAAAACCTATTTTGGTCGATTAAAAATTCAGGTGAAATTTTAGATAAACTTAAAGCTAGAGATTTCAATGCGACCAGTTTGTCTACTTATGATTTTTCTACTCTTTACACTACTTTACCTCATAATTTAATTAAAGATAAACTTATTGATCTTATTGAAAGAACCTTCCAGAGAGAAGGCTCTCCTTACCTTGCATGTAGTGACAGAAATGCATTTTTTACTTCAGAAAAACCTAAAAAATATCATGCATGGTCGTGTCAAAATGTATGTGATGCGCTGACCTTTTTGTTGGACAACATTTTTATTCGATTTGGCACCAAGCTCTATAGACAAGTAGTTGGGATTCCTATGGGCACTAATTGTGCTCCCCTGGTTGCAGATTTATTCCTGTTTTGTTATGAAAGGGACTTTATGATGTCTCTTTCTGATGATAAGCAGGCTGATGTTATTGATGCGTTTAACACTACTTCCAGATATTTGGACGATATTTTAAATATTAATAATGTTTATTTTGAAAATATGGTTAGTCAAATATACCCTTCAGAACTCCAACTTAATAAAGCCAATGCCTCTGATACCGAAGCCGCATTTTTAGACTTGCATTTGTCAATTTCTAATGGTATTGTTTCTACCAAAATTTATGATAAACGTGACGACTTTGATTTTGAAATTGTCAATTTCCCATTTTTAGATGGTGATGTTCCTCGTTCTACATCCTATGGAGTCTATATCTCTCAACTCATTCGTTTTGCTAGAGCATCTAGCTATGTTACTGACTTCAACACTCGCAATAAATTGTTAACTCAGAAACTTCTTAAACAGGGCTATCGGTATCATAAACTTCGCAAAACATTTTCAAAATTTTATAGACGATACTTTGATTTGATTTCTAAATTCCAAGTTGGACTTAAATCTCTCTTGCGCCAAGGACTTTCGGAACCTGATTTCTATGGTGACTTGGTGTATAAGTTGAAGAAGATTGTTGGCTCTAATAATTTTTCAGCGCAGTTCATTAAAATAATTTCCCATTATAAAAAGATTGGCTATAACATTAATGTATTGCAACAGACTGCATGCTTGGTAGTCAACCCAATCACAGTTGGCAACTTTGCTTTCCTCTTTAATTGCACGCCGGTGGGTCGGACTTCAGACTCTATGATGGTTCCGACTTAAAGACTTATCTATTGATGAGATGGTAGGGGCCTGATGCTTTGGCTGTTTGTCGGGCCCACCGGGGTTTACCTGTAGGATTTCTTTTGCTCCGGTATTCAGTTTAATTTACTGTTGAGTCCTTATCCTTGCTTTATCTCCTTGTTATATCTTGATTTATATGTTTTAGGAGATGATGCATTGATAAGTTAGGGGTCTTTCATGCAAACCAAATATCTATGTGTCTTGATCCACATCTGAATTAAGGGTGAGGTTGGCGCCGTTAAACCGGTTTAAGCCCTCCAGTAAAATATTTTACTGACCGTTCCAAGGCGGTACTTCTTTTGTGGATCTTTTATGTTTTTGTTCTGTCTTGTGTTTGCTATGTTTTGTGCGCGTCTGTTTATATGTGCTTCGTGGTCACCTGCTGGGAAAGGGCTGACCTCTTGGCTCTCGTTTGTGGTGTCTTCTGTGAGTTTGTCACTTTCCCATTGGTATCCTGGGTCAGGTGTGGTACTTGATTGTATCGATTCCTGATCTTTGCAACCTTACTTACTTTGATACAATAAACTTGGGATAGTCCATTGTACATATTAGGCGTGTCAGGTTATAATTTTCAAAATATATTGTTTGTTTTTTTGTCTGAAGATTTTTTTATTTTTTTTTACCTTTTCAAACAGTGTAGACCCTGAATATATGCAGCATTATGCTGCATTTCAGCTGGGTCTTCACTGTTTGCAAAAGTACTTGTTTAAGAGAACTTTTGGAGCTATTGCTGAATCATAGAAAATACAACTCACATCCATTGCTTTTTAAAGTTTAAAAACACTGCGTTCATAATAAGAACAAATGTGGCCATTTAACAAAAGACAATATTTAGTTGCATTGCACAATGATTTTGGAATTGTTTGCACTACAAACGTACTGGTGAAACTGACAACTCAAATCCTTTGCTTTTTAAAGTTTAAAAACACTGCATCCATAGAACAAATGTCGTCATTTTTTAGTTGAATTGCATGATTTTGGAATTGTTCGCAGTACAAACGTACTAGTGAAACTGACATTTGGCTGTCAATGTTAATGAATTAAAATGCATCACACAAATTGACATGCTTACTGGAGCACGCAAAAAAAGATCTCGATGAAAAGCTTCATTTCACAGATTGGCTTCTATTTTACGTTTTTTATCTCGAATTATTCAATATTTTCGGAGCATCCTGATTTCATCAAATCCTGTTTACTAGAAATTAGAGACAACCAAATCTTCTCACTAAAGCTCTAGCGTCCAGATAAAAAGAATACCCAAAAGAAATGTTTCAACTTTTGACATAGAAAACAAGTATTATGTGTACTGGCTGGAACGGCCTTAAAGGCCATTCCAGCAAGTACCCATAATATTTACTGAGGCAATAATTTTTCCGGAATATGCTATATTTTCACTTCAATACTCATTTCAACACTATCTGTGTCTATTGATTGCATCAAGTTTGTTATTTGGCTTGATGACAAAAGGATGACTTCAATTTCCCAATTGTTAGAACTTTCTTCCACTGTAACTTGTCACAAACATTACATTCCTATCAACTAGCATAGTGAGATAATCAGCGAGAAAACTACTTTACGGTGGAAGTGTCAAGTCTCCAGGGTTATTGGTTTGTTTTTTGCGGGTGTTTAACGCCATAGCCAACATTATTCTCTTCAAGCATTCAAATAAAAATAATAACTTGGAGGCTTAAGAAAATATTTTTGACTGGGGTATAAACTCCCCAAAAGCAACAAAAAAACTGTAGGGTTAAGGAAATATTGATGAATGAGGCATAAACTCCCCCAAAAACAACAACATGGAGGTTAAAGATAATATTATTGACAGGGTATAAACTCCCCAAAAGTAACAAAAACCTGGAGGGTTAAGTAAAAATTGATGACTGAGGTACAAACTCCCCAAAAACAACAACATGGAGGCTAAAGAAAATATTGTTGACTGAGGCATTAACTCCAGAACAATAACAACCTGGAAACAATATAGAAAATATTGTTGACTGAGGCACAAACTCCCCAACAACAACAACCTAGAGACTATAAAGAAAATATTGTTGACTGATGCACAAACTCCCCATAAACAACAACCCGGAGGCTAAAGGAAATATTGTTGACTGAGGCATTAACTCCCCAACAACAACAACCTAGAAACTATAAAGAAAATATTGTTGACTGAGGCACAAACTCCCCAAAAACAACAACCTGGAGGCTAAAGAAAATATTGTTGACTGAGGCACATACTCCCCAAAAACAACAACCTGGAGGCTAAAGAAAATATTGTTGACTGAAGCATTAACTCCCCAACAACAACAACCTGGAGACTATAAAGAAAATATTGTTGACTGAGGCATTATCTCCCCAACAACAACAACAACCTGGAAACTATAAAGAAAATATTGTTGACTAGTAGAACAAACTCCCCAAAAAGGTAGCTATTTTCGATTGGGAATAGGGTTGAAATTCGGCACCTAGATAAGGGCAGAAAATCCCCTGTTTTGTCAGACCTTATCTGGGTCCAAACTATTTGAAAAGTTGTCAAATGTCACTAGCAGAAAAGAGCTAACAGAACATGACAAGATGTACTTTTGTAGACTAACCCAATTTCTTGTTTCCTAAATATATATGAAACAAGATTTGAATTCTCTGGAAACGGTAATAATTCAACTAATTTCATCAGACTTATATTTTTTCTAGGGTCAGATCTACACATCAACCTATTAAAAGTAAGAACAAAATTATTAATACAGGAAATGTCAGATGTTCCTTATAAAATTGCTTGTATGTCTCATTTCTTCGGAAAATTCAACTAGAAATTGTGTTAATCACTGTGTTCCTAACCATATGCTTGTATATACAGTAAAACCTGTCATAAGCAGCCACTCAAATAGAAGTAAAAATTTGGTTTGGGAAGCCAATTATTGCTTAATGCAGGTCAAAAGTATTGCAGAATGCTCCAAGGGGGGAGCATTCTGCAATACTTTGACCTTCATAAAACAACCATTTGTCATTAAGATCTTTGTTTTGTCTATTTTTGAGTGGCCGCTTAAGACAGGTTTTACTGTAGGTGGAATTCTTTCTTAAACAATTAAGGGCCATAACTGGCCAATACATTTCAGAACTCTTTCATTAATTATGTACTAGTCATTGGTAACCACTGCCCCCTCCCCCACACCTACTGGAATGGCAGGGACAATAATTTTTCATAAATAACCGTTTGTTTGTTTGGTTTGATTCTTTACACCCCAGTCAACAATTTTTCAGTCATGTCAGGAAAGGACTTCCTGGGTTGAACCAGTTCTTAGCAGCGGATAAAGTGTCTTGCTCAATGACATAACACAGCGACTCTGCCAGCTGTGAGGCTCGAACCAGCAACCCTTTGATCCCCAGTCTAATGCTCTACTAACCTAGCCACTGTGCTCCAATCATAATTTACAGCCCTGCTAAAACCCCTGACCTATCCTCCATTCAATGGTCATTGCCCCACTCTTAACAATCAATACAAAATTGATTAATTGGAGGAAAAATTGGGGTTAGGGTGTTTGTGTGTGTGGGAGGGGAGGCGGGGGGGTCAGTGGTTACAAATGAAAATCCTTCCAGGCATAAAGGAGATATGAAGCAGACAAGAATATCAAGGCTCAATCCCATGACATTCAACTGTGACCTTGACCTTGGGTCTGCATGGAGGAGTCATGGATTCTGCATACTATCTCACTACCAAAGTTAATGAAAATCCTTCAAGGGGTAAAGGTGATATGGAGTGGACAAGAAAATAAAGGCTAAATCCTATGACCTTTAATTGTGACCTTGACCTTGAGTTTGCATAGCTGAGTCATAAATTCTACACGCTGTCTCACTGAGATGAACATATAAAAAGTCCAGGGAATAAGATAGGGGGAGACTAGGGCAAAATAAACGCCATACGGGCAAAAATTTTGCCCTAAATGGGACCCAGGGAGAAGTGAAAGTCTCCCTAAAAAAAAAAAAAAATGTTTTTTTTTTTTTGTTTTTTTTTTTAAGGTGACTCAATTTCATTCTGTCACCACAAAAACGCAAGCTGTGGTGACAATCTACTACCACTGCATCATATTTCTCCTTCCATTTAATGTCAATAGTATGTGTAATGGCTTATTTGCTTCTAAACTGACAGAAAAATGCCGTAATTTTGCGCTATAACTTCTCCCTATCTGACTTTAACTTCATCCTTATTTTCCAGGAGGGAGAAGTCACTTCTCCCTACTGTCAGGGCCCAGCTCACCCTGAAGTTTATTGCTAATTATTACATATGAATCATCTGCCTGCAGATCTTGAATAGCATCAAATACTGGACCCTATTTTCCCCAAAGGTCACAAAAAATGTAATCTGGTGCAGTTATGACCAGTACTTCAAGGGTTAACCCTTAAAGCGCCAAGAAAAAAAATGCATCTGAAAAATGACATCTGCTGAAGGCGTATGCTGCAAATAATTGCCTAACATTACTGACAAATTTAAGTATAGAAGCAAACAGTGTGGACCCAGATCAGACTGCTCCTATAGGAGCAGTCTGATCTGGGTCCACACTGTTTGTATTAGAGGCTTCTTAAACATCTCAGCAAACGAGAAAAGCAGTCGACTTTTGTTGCTTTTTTGTTGCTTTGCTTGTTTTGTTGCTTTACGTCCCAAGTTAACAGCTATGGTCATGGCGGGACGGTCAGTTAATCTAACCACACTTTTTCCCAGGCAAGCTTGAACAAGCGGTTAACCAGTACTTCGTGCACATACTTTCGCTTGTAACTGACAACACAGTAAGTAAGGGTGCAAAGATCAGGAATCAATACAATCAAGTACCTTCTTGAATGATTCAGGATCTCAACCCTTCTTGAATGATTCAGCGGAAGGGAGGAGAATGGCCGTAGAAATTATTTCATGACCAATCTCCACTAAAGTATGAGACAGGGTCCGGATCGAACTTGCGACCCCTGGATCTGCAGTCAGACTTGCATTTGTAGCCAGTCACGTTACCAACTGCGCTATGCCCGTTACGACTTTTGTCACAATTGGCGCTTTAAGGTTAATATTTTCAATGCTGATGTCTTTTATCTTGTAACATCCATTTATCTCCATTGGAGCAGACAACATAACTGACACAAGACACTCTGACAGATGTCTCTTATCATTTTTATATCAATATTGCATGTGAGTTATTGTATTGATGCTCTGCTATCAGAGAGACAATTTCCTGGCACTCAGTCAGCAGCCAGGGCAAAATGATTTTTATTGGGAATAACTTGTACATCTTAACCATAAATAGAATTGTATATTTATTAGAGAATTATAACATAATCCATATAATTACTTATTGCACCTTTGAGTGATATTCCAATGTTCTACATCAAATATCTCACAATGCACAAAGTGCACATACATGCTGGGACAATAAGGCAGTTATTGTATGGTTGTGTGTATGTACAGGAGATAAACCGCTCGCTAAAGCTCCTGGATTATCCTCCCATACATACGCACAGACCATACAATAACTTACACATAAACCAGTTCTGGAACTTTAATCCAATTGGCAAGACTTTTCTCACTGGTTCAACAGCTTAACTATACCATAGACAAGTCCTTTCTCACTGGTTCATTCCATTGACAAGTAATTTCTCATTGGTTCAATAGAATCACTAGCTCAATAGTATAAATATCCCATTGACCAGTACTTTCTCACTGGTTGTTAAATAGTTTATATATCACACTGACAAGTCCTTTCTCTCTGGTTCAATAGTATAAATGTCCCATTGACAAGTGCTTTCTCACTGGTTCAATAGTTTATATATCTCATTGACAAGTCATTTCTCACTGGTTCAATAGTATTATTTATCCCATTGACAAGTCCTTTCTCACTGGTTCAGTAGTTTATATATCCCATTGACAAGTCCTTTCTCACTGGTTCAATAGTTTATATATCCCATTGACAAGTCCTTTCTCACTGGTTCAATAGTTTATATACCCATTGACAAGTCATTTCTCACTGGTTCAATAGTATTATATATCCCATTGACAAGTCCTTTCTCACTGGTTCAGTAGTTTATATATCCCATTGACAAGTCCTTTCTCACTGGTTCAATAGTTTATATATCCCATTGACAAGTCCTTTCTCACTGGTTCAATAGTTTATATACCCATTGACAAGTCTTTTCTCACTTGTTCAATAGTTTAAATATCCCATTGACAAGTCCTTTCTCACTGGCACAATAGTTTATATATCCCATTGACAAGTGCTTTCTCACTGGTTCAATAGTTTATATATCCCATTGACAAGTCCTTTCTCACTGGTTCAATAGTTTATATATCCCACTGACAAGTCATTTCTCACTGGTTTGATTGTTTATATATCCCATTGACAAGTCGTTTCTCACTGGTTCAATAGTATTATATATCCCATTGACAAGTCCTTTCTCACTGGTTCCATAGTTTATATATCCCATTGACAAGTCCTTTCTCACTGGTTCAATATTAGTTTAAATACCCCATTGACAAGTCCTTCTTACTGGTTCAATAGTTTATATATCCCATTGACAAGTCCTTTCTCACTGGTTCAATAGTTTATATATACCATTGACAAGTCTTTTCTCACTGGTTCCATAGTTTATATATCCCATTGACAAGTCCTTTCTCACTGGTTCAATAGTTTATATACCCCATTGACAAGTCCTTTCTCACTGGTTCAATAGTTTATATATCCCATTGACAAGTCCTTTCTCACTGGTTCAATAGTATAAATACCCCATTGTCAAGTCCTTTCTCACTGGTTCAATAGTTTATATATCCCATTGACAAGTCCTTTCTCACTGGTTCAATAGTATAAATACCACATTGACAAGTCCTTTCTCACTGGTTCAATAGTTTATATATCTCATTGACAAGTCATTTCTCACTGGTTCAGTAGCTTATATATCCCATTGACAAGTCCTTTCTTACTGGTTCAATAGTTTATATATCACATTGAGGAGTCCTTTCTCACTGGTTCAAAAGTTTATATATCCCATTGACAAGTCCTTTCTCACTGGTTCAATAGTTTATATATCTCATTGACAAGTCCTTTCTCACTGGTTCAATAGTTTATATATCACACTGAGGAGTCCTTTCTCACTGGTTCAATAGATTATATATCCCATTGACAAGTCCTTTCTCTCTTGTTCAACAGTATTAATATCCCATTGACAAGTCTTTTCTCACTGGTTCACTAGTTTATATATCCCATTGACAAGTCCTTTCTCACTGGTTAATTAGTTTATATATCCCATTGACAAGTCCTTTCTCACTGGTTCAATAGTTTATATATCCCATCGACAAGTCCTTTCTCACTGGTTCAATAGTTTATATATCCCATAAACGAGTCCTTTCTCACTGGTTCAATAGTTTATATATCCCATAGACAAGTCCTTTCTCACTGGTTCAGTTGTTTCTATCCCATCGACAAGTCCTTTTTCAATAGATCAATAGTTTATATATCCCGCTCATTAAATTGCCTTAGTTCAGACTAAATTAATTTTTTAAGTCAAGGTTTAATATAACTGTGTTAATGAGTTCATATAGGAGGATATTGACCCACCATGGTACTAATTATCAATACAAGAATGCATTAAATCTGGTAATTAGGTCAGGACGGAAGGATCAACAGACAGATGACACCAAAACTATAATTATCCCTCCGATTTTGTCAAGGGACAAATATAAAAACAGCTTTTATTACCCAACCATCAATATACGGACTAATTGTCTATTTTTTTATATGTCATGAGTCACTGAACTATTGACCGGTCAATAAATTCGACTATTGACTGGCACTATACCATGGCCTGGTTACCCGCTTCCCTGTTAACAACACACAGGCGCTAATCGACATGCACGACAACGATGCGCTTACGGTTCATTTATGAAAGAAGACGTTATGCAACAATGGTGAAAATAAGGCATGGTTTGGCAACTTTTAACTCCAATATCTCAGTTGTTTATGGTCAGAAACATAAAGTGCGGGTACTCGTTTTCTTAGTTAGAATGAGCGGAACATTTTGAGATCAAAATTGAGCAGATTTGGTGAAATTTTCTGTTTTGCAACAAAACCGCATCGTCTACAGCAACTCCATGCAAGAAACACTGCTAAGTATTTCACCAAATGGGTTGGGTAATAAAACAGTTATTTCATGCCTGTTTGTAGCATAGTCAAACTATTACCCCTCCGTACCGTGGATGATCTGATGCTTCAGCCTCGTGCAATAGTGCATCAGGTCGTCCACGGTACCTCAAGGTAATAGTTTTGACTATACTACAAACAGGCATGAAATAACTGTATAATATTCAGCTATGCCTATTCCTGACAAGTCATATAAAGATGTAATACCCGCAAAGTGTATAAAACAATTTTCATCAAAGCATCCATTCCGGAAACGAAATAATGGCTTTCTGTCTTAACAACTTAGAACATTAAAGTTTAGTGGCTTCTTCTGTCAATTCAATTTTCTCAATTTACATGCTACAGTTAGCCAATAACGGGAATTAATAGTACTTTTGGGGAGACAACTTAAGCCAGGCCTTTAGTTTAAAATGCGTTCCAAATAACAATTTTCTTATTTTTCAACCAACCCGTATGTTGTGGGTACTCAAAAGAACCGTCTCAATGAGACGGTTCTTTTGAGCATGCACAACATATATTAAAACTGATGGGTAGCAAAATATTTACAATTTTAGGATTAATTTTTTTTTTTATCTAAACTTTGACTCAAGTGTTTGAAATTTTGTTAGCCTTTTTCAATATTTTACTATAGCAGCAATAGGCAAATTTTGTAACTCACTGTACATGTTTGTGTTAATGCCCTACGTCCCCTTCTGGTCAACAAATTTTCAGTCATGTTGGGATGTTTTCCTGTCTTCCTTGGTTGTACCAGTACATATACAAAGTAACTAAAGCCAAATAATAAAAATGAATCATAACTCAGGCACCGCCACATATGTTTAAAATGTCCCACATTATGTCTAAAAAAAATAAAATCATTATCGGTAAAAGTCATGGGGTTCCACTCGGGCGTTGTGGTCCATTGCAGGTACTGTTGGGTTGTTTAATTATTCTAGCATCCATTTCCCACTGAAAGAGCCAATATTTCCTTCTGTTTTGGTTAGTTTTCGAGCCCCAACAGTATTATGTTGAAATAAAATCTACTTAATGTGCAGATGCATTATGGCCTAACTAGAATTATATCTGATGAAATAACCGTCCAAGCACAACTTTTAAAAAATATTTTTACGATTTTCGAAAAAAAAAGTTGCTGCGTCTGTTTTTTGCCTGAATAAAAATAAAATAAAAACCCGCCCTGTCGCATCTGTTTTTTAAAAATAAAATGGCCTGAGAAACAATTCAATATTACTTTTTGGCCTAAGACATTCTAACATGTGACCCCTCAAAGTTTATATAATGGACCCAGCACTTTAGTTAAGAGTGTGTACCAAAAATTAATTTTCTTGTTTCTTAACCAGAAACCATATGTTGTGGGTACTAAAAAGGACTGTCTCAATGAGACAGTTCTTTTGAGCACCCAAAACATATGTTAAAACTGATGGGTAAGAAAGTATTTACAATTTTACACTCTAAATTTTTTTTTATCTAAACCTATGGGACCATCCAAATGTTAAAGTATCACACCTGATGGAAGACTACATAAGCTGAGAAAGGGTTGACAATGTCTTTATCTGATAAACAGCCAGTTTTTTCCCAAAGATTTAAAAAAAGACAGTTTAGCTGTTGAAGTATCCAGTACTGGAGCCTTTATTGTAAGAGTTTCATTCAAAAAATAAGTGAAATATAGTAAAACCTGCCTTAAGGGGCCACTCAAAAAGAAGACCAAAATTGGTTTCTGTTCATTGCTGCCTTGTGGTCACCTACTGGGAAAGGGCTGACCTCTTGGCTCTTGTTGGTGACGTTTATTGTATTTTTGTTACTTTCCCATGTCATATCCTGGGTCAGGTGTGGTACTTGATTGTATTGTTTCCCGATCTTTGCCATCTTTCTTACTTTCAAGACCGATTATTGATTAATGCAGGTCAAAAGAGCATTCTGCAATACTTTCGACCTTCATTAAGCTACCATTCGTCTTTAAGGCCTTTGCTTGATCTATTTTTGAGTGGCCACTTAAGACAGGTTTTACTGTAGCTACGTTCTGCACTAAATTAAGTAGCTGGCTCGTCAGCTCCAAGTAACAGGTGAAATCGCCAACGGCTGGCACTTGTCACATGGAAAACACTGAACAGCATTCTACAAAATTATGTGACAACCTCGGGAGCTACCTTCTGCACTAAAGTAGCTGGCTTGTCAGCTCCAAGTATCAGGTGAAATTGCCACATTCTGCACTTAAGTAGCTGGCTAGTCAACTCCAAGTAACAGGTGAAATCGCCAGCGGCCGGCGCTTGTGGAAAACACTGAACAACATTCTATGAAATTATGTGACAACCTCAGGAGCTACATTCTGCACTAAAGTAGCTGGCTTGTAAGCTCCAAGTAACAGGTGAAATCGCCAGCGGCCGGCGCTTGTGGAAAACACTGAACAGCATTCTATGAAATTATGTGACAACCTCAGGAGCTACATTCTGCACTTAAGCAGCTGGCTTGTCAGCTCCAAGTAACAGGTGAAATCGCCAGCGGCCGGCGCTTCTGGAAAACACTGAACAGCATTCTATGAAATTATGTGACTACCTCAGGAGCTACATTCTGCACTAAAGTAGCTGGCTTGTCAGCTCCAAGTAACAGGTGGAATTGCCAGCGGCCGGCGCTTGTGGAAAACACTGAACAACATTCTATGAAATTATGTGACAACCTCAGGAGCTACATTCTGCACTAAAGTAGCTGGCTTGTCAGCTCCAAGTAACAGGAGAAATTGCCAGCGCTGGTACTTGTCACATGTAAACACTGAACAGCATTCTATGAAATTATGTGACAACCTCAGGAGCTACATTTTGCACTGAATTAAGTAGCTGGTTCTTCAGCTCCAAGTAACAGGTGAAATCGCCAGCGGCTGGTGCTTGTCACATGGAAAACACTGAACAGCATTCTATGAAATTATGTGACAACCTCAGGAGCTACGTTCTGCACTAAAGTAGCTGGCTCGTCAGCTCCAAGTAAGAGGTGAAATCGTCAGCCGCTGGTGCTTGTGGAAAACACAGAACAGCATTCTATGAAATTATGTGACAACCTCAGGAGCTACGGTCTGCACTAAAGTAGCTGGCTCCTCAGCTCCAAGTAACAGGTGAAGTCGCAAGTGGCTGGTGCTTGTCACATGGAAAACACTGAACAGTATTCTATTAAATTTTGTGACAACCTTAGGAGCTGCGTTCCGCACTAAAGTAGCTGGCTCGTCAGCTCCAAGTAACAGGTGAAATCACCAGCAGCTGGTTTAGGAAAACACTGAACAGCATTCTATGAAATAATGTGACAACCTCAGGAGCTACTTCTGCACTAAAGTAGCTGGCTCGTCAGCTCCAAGTAACAGGTGAAATCGCCAGCGGCTGCAGCTTGTGGAAAACATTGAACAGCATTCTATGAAATTATGTGACAACCTCTGGAGCTACATTCTGCACTAAAGTAGCTGGCTCGTCAGCTCCAAGTAACAGGTCAAATCATCAGCGACTGGTGATTGTGGAAAACACTGATCGGCATTCTATGAAATTATGTGACAACCTCAGGACATAAGTCACTAGAGGCAGCCTGATAAACAACAGAGTCTGTAGCCAGAGAATTACTGCTAAAATTATTTTTTCTGGAATCTGTCAGCTGGATATATTAGATAGACCTGGCTGTCAATCTTGATGGCTTTTCAATCAAGTTTTAATTTACTTCCCCTCAAAGCCAGTTACTGTATCATTCAACTGGGTAAATGAATCCACAAAAGTCATTGTTGATTGATTAACTTTTTCAATGCTGGGTAATTTTGCATGCTTTTTTGCGGTCTGGTGATTCTGTTTCAGAATCAACTTTTTTAAAAAATTCTACAAGGATCGAGTACCATCACTACATTAGCCTGGCCTCAGGCTCTGAGTACAAGGAAAACTACTGCTACTGGACAAAAATTTTCTTTGCATAATCTCCCTTCTTGGCTCAAACTGATATAGCCCTATCAGAGAGGTAGACACTTTTAGAATTAAAGAAATGTAATAAGTTTTTTTGTAACATGATAAAATTATCAGTCAGATGGGGGCCAGTCTATCACTACATAAATTTTGAGCCAAATCAAAACAAGCCCGTGAATTAAGTGGCGTTCATGAAGCTACTGATACACTTCTAATGCGATCAAGGGGTTTCTACTGCACTGTTGTCATTGCTGCTACGGCTTGACTCCTGGCGTAAGCACAACCATTTCAAAATATCCCACTAATTAGCTGTTGTCACATTAATCTATTCATTTGGAGCACAATCTAAGAGGCCAATGATTGGCCAATAAAGCGCCACCTACAATTTGCTGCAGACGACAATTTCAAATTTTGCCGCTTTTTCAAAAATAACAAATAAGGCATGATATTTCATGAGAATCGTCTGCTGGTAGACGATTCTCATGTAATATCATGTCTTGACATTATTTTTTTGCGAAAATTAGGAAAGATGTCGCAAAATTTGTCGTCTGCTGCAGTCGTGATTGGGGCATTAAGGGCTAAGATTAGGATCCAATTAACACCTGTCATAAAAGCTGGTATTATTTATGTCTTCATGATTAATTTTCTTGTAAGCAAACAATTATTGCAATTGTATGTAAAGATCAAACAAATATGACAGTCAAGAGCAGATAAAATATCATGCTTATCAAGGGGCTATATTGTACACCCTTGTTCCAACGAATCCATTCATTGAATAGTTTTACAACAGATGTAGAGTCAGATCAGGCAGAGTTTCACGCTGATCTGAATCAACATCGTTTGACGTTCAATCTCTGAAGTCATATCAATGAAACAATACATCATATGAAACGATTTATTGGTTGAATAGTTAGCGTAGACATTGTTAGTTATTTACTTTGCAGGATGTAGAATTATTTAATATTTACTATGTGCTAGTATGCAAATAAAGCTAGTGATATGCTGTAATGATAGGAGATAACCTTTACAATAGAGTAATTCCTTGCAATTTACAATAGAGGATCTAATTAGACTTGTTTTATAGTATGATAATATAAACTGAACCAATCTTCCAGTGTAAAGTTTGTGTTGATTCTGCTTTAATACCAGAATTCCTTCCAATAGCTCTCTGTATGCATTTAATTTGCCTTGGATAATAGATATTTGTAATAGTTGTACCATGGGTTGTCTGCCTGTATGTGGAGATAATCCACAAGCTTTAGCGAGTGGAGTATCTTACGTACAGATAGACAAGACTGGTATACCTATTTTATACCACCTACATCAGTGTAGACCTTCCACATCACGAGATATTTTGTGCTTAAGTTGGTAAGGGTGGTATAAAGGGCTTTCTTTTCCAAAATCTAGCGTCCACATGAAATTTTGATGAGAGTCACGGGTCATAACTCCCTGGTAGATGAACAAGAGGGCCATTGGGCCCTGGGTCTCTCACCTGAGGATGACTGTTTATTAAAAGAAATTACATTTAGGTGGGCATTATATGATGGACATAATGACATTGTGATAACAAATTCTTTAGTTAAAGTAGGCCAGACTAAAACATATTAGAAAATCTGTCACTTTCATGACTGGCATATATATCTGGGTAACTGGTACTAACATTACCAATTTTCGATTTAACTCTTTATGTTAACCCTTAAAGCGCCAACCCCACTGGCAACAGACTACATATTTTGTGGTATCTTTTTTTACATTTTTGAGCGATATGGGGCTTGGGGTTTCATGTAAATCATGTGATGGCAAATGTTTCACATGATTTTGTTTCTTAAGGCAGTTAGTGGCATGTAAGTTGCCAACCATTAATGGTGCTTTAAAGGTTAAGTAACCTGAATACTTTTCTGCACTAGACTCTTCCCCAATTTTTATTTCGTTAACCTGCAGATTTCCAGTTGTAAGCTTGTATTTTCATTCAGAGTGGAAAACAGCCTGGATCCTGATCAGATGGCTCCATCAGAAGTCAGATGTTACAGTGTTTTCAATATAGATTCAGACGAACGATGAATTTCGGTTATTTTCAAGTATTTAATTCACAAAATGCATGTCATATTAGCAAAAACTGAAGGTAACTGATCAGACTGCTCCTGCTTCTGGTCTGGATCTGCACAGTCTGTCAAGTTTGTTTTTTAAGTTGAGATAATCATGGAAATTTTAGAACATTTTGATTTACCGATTTCTTTAAATACCTGAGAGTGATAGATAAAATATGACAGTTAAGATTAAACTATCATATTGCAGGTATGACTTAAATCTTTGCCAACTAGTGTTGTCTGCTGATAACTTTTGCAAACATTTTGAACCCCAAATCAGGCCCGACAAAATGTCGGGCCTGATCAGAATCCAAACTGTTTGACACTCTAATCATATTCCTGAAAGAATTTTTCAAAAAAGTTGATTTTGAAAAAAATCAGCAGACAACAAAAAAGCATGCAAAATTACCAAGTAAGCAAAGAGTTTTTATGATAACATCTTCACTTTGGGCTGTTTTCAACTCTTTAGGCATAATTAAGTATTTAAAGAAACCATTTTTCAAACTAGAGTTATATTTAGACTTACGATAATTATTTTAGGTGTGTTTGAAGAAAACTATAAAAATATGCTAAGCAACCACATGCTAGAGAACCTCTGTACTCAAACAGCACAGTCATCGCGTGGTGGTTGCAGTCAACGAGTGGACAAAATAGAGTACCTAGCTGTTTATAAAGGTAATATTTTGGTCAATGTTTTACGTCTGAAAATATTCATTGCGAATAATTATCACTTATAAATCTAGCTGTGTATCTGCTTAACAAATTTTTTGTGGGTTGAGTCAAGTGCAGACCTGACGAAAATACCTGGATCCGCGCATGTAGGAAATTCCATTTGGCTTATATGGGTTAATATGATTGTGTAAAACTGCCCTCTGATATGATACAATGTATATTCTTCAATATACAAGAGGTGTTTCATGTTTATTTGAACAAATTTTAAAATGCTGTTACTCATTTATTTCTCGTTATTTTGGGTAATAATTGATTTTCATGGGTTAGTCTGATCTCCAGGAATACGCAGTCATTAAGAAAATAAATCTTAGTTTTTATTTTCTGTTTTGAAACAGTCTCTCAATATTAGTAGTCAAATTTTAAGCGTTTAAAAGTGCTGTCTGAAACGAAATGTACTAAATCTTTCTCGAACAATTTCTCTAAAAGCTATGAAGTTTTTTCACTTGGAACCGTTTATATATTGTACATAGATAAGTAAAGATTATTCTGTTAGAAAATAAAGCATTCCAGTTGGTTATTTACTTTTTGGAAGTGACTTGAACATCAAATTGTAGGGTTTACAGTTTCCATGGCAACACTAAATTGTATGCAAAATACTCAAATGCAATATTTGGTGATCAGTTTTAACGGTACTAGATACTTAAAATATCTAAGAAATTAAGTCGACTGTGAGTTTCGAGAATTTGCTTTTCAAACTTATTCCAAGTCACATTTTATACATGAGATACCCATTCGGGCACTTGTATGGAAGAATTTGTTAAGCCCAGTTTCCCAGCAAAAAAAGACACACATAGGCTGTTTCTCATTTAAATAATAGACTGAGTGTGCCTCTGACATAAAAGAAAGTTTTACACTTAAATACGTATTTTCTTAGACGATACACACGTTTTAGCTCTTAAAATCAGTTAAAAGGGGATGGGAATGTATTTAGGACCATTGTGTTATGACTATGCTTTATATTGCCATCTTGTCTATTTGGCAATATCAGGGACACGTTCGTTATGCATGAAAAAGCAAAATTTGTTTGTTTTAATTATATGCAACCGCAAAAAGTGAAATTCAAATCTGTTCAAATAAACATGAAACAGGTCTCGTACAGTAAAACCTGTGTAAAACAGCCTCTCAAAATAAGCAAAACAAAGATATCAATAACAATTAGTAGCTTAATGGAGGTCAAAAATAATGCAGAATGGAGCGTTCTGCAATACTTTTGACCTGATTTAAGCGATATTTGGTCTTGAAAACCAACTTGTGTTTTTTTTTTTGAGAATGGCCATTATACTCTGGTTTTACAGTACTTTGACTTAAGCAGAAATTATTAGTTATCAAGTTTGGAGTTACAAAGATTCCACAGTATTTGATAGGAAAGACCAATAATTTGTACTTTATGTCAATATTTGACTGACCATAAATTAACCCTCACTCGCTATGACGTATAAAAGTCCTCCAATAATGCAAAATAAATAAATTTTCGGCAAACAATCGAGACAATACAATTTCAATCCTTGTGAAATATAATGACTTCTGGGGGTAAAACATTCTTCAATATCCACATATTCAGATAAATAAAACTTTTCAGCTTAAAATTGTAAATATTTTGTTACCCATCAGTTTTAACATATGTTTTGGGTGCTCAAAAGAACCGTCTCATTGAGACGGTTCTTTTGAGTACCCACAACATATGTTTTGGTTGAGAAATAAGAAAATTAAATATTCGTAACGCACTCTTAACTAAAGTCCTGATATCCCAACGATTAATCAATCCATTATCAAATATTGGCCTTTCGATGATAGAATGGTCATTTTAACCCTTAAAGCGCCAATCACGACTGCAGCAGACAACAAATTTTGTGACATTTTCCCTAATTTTTGAAAAAAATAAGGTTTGATGTTTCATGAGAATCGTCTGCCAGCAGACGATTCTCATGAAATATCATGCCTTATTTGTTATTTTTGAAAAAGGCGGCTAAATTTGATATTGTCATCTGCTGCAAATTATAGGTGGCGCTTTATGATTAAAATCTTCCCCTGTTTAGCCCAAATGCACCCTGACTTCTTAAACCATGTAGATCCAGTTCAGCTGGCTTCAGAAGCCAGCTGATCTGGCTCTGCCCTGTCTGCTATTTAGTAATATAATTATATAATAGAATAATAATACAATAAATTCCTTCTAAAATGACAGTAACTTTAATATGATTTATTTTTTCAGTGGGATAAAGGATTTATTAAATAGCTTTATTACACACAACTTGTTAAGACACTGGGAATGTTTTGAACGGTTGTCATCACAAATGGTTCATAATTAAAAGCAAGTACAAGCTTTCAAAATATTTGGTTAATCTATGTGTAGATATTTCATTCTTTGTATTAAACCCTAGATCAGACTGTCAATGGAACACCTATCCATTTAAATGACGATTCAAACAAAATGTCTCTTATCTCATCTATAAGGGGTTTTCACACAAAAAAGTCAATAACAACAACTGATACTGAAATGACAACATATAAGCCCAAAGCTTACAGCCAAATCCTAAAAATATTGTATGTATGTATATACACTGCTCAAAATTTTAAAGGAACACCTGATTATATTCCATAGGTGATAATGTTAACCCCTGCTCTAAATACGGACAATAAGGTAGAAACTAAGTTTCTTTTTATATCTTTGCAAAGAGAGTCAAAGTATTGGATCAAAAAAGTTTTTGACAAAACAATTACTGCTCAAGTTCATGGCTCAAATTTTGTAATTTTTAATTTTCTTGAAAATGGCGATTTTTTCTGTAACTCTGTAAAATCTTCGGAATTTTTAAATAGCCTAACCTAATGATTTCTACAACATTAAAAGGCTATTGAGCGCACAGAAATGATTGTGTTGTGGTGTTTGATTGAAAAAAGTGTCTTTAAATTTGGTTTTGAAAAAGAGGTATTTTTAACAAAATTCCATTTTTACATAAAGCATTCCATGGACATTTCTGGAAAAGGATGACTTCATTTTTATCAAGAAATAGCATTCTTGATCAATAACCAAACTTATCAAACTTTTTAAGGACGAACATGTTTTTGCCTCACTCTTGCTATGAATGCATTTGTATTGTGATCAATGGCAAAACACGCAGTGTTCCTTTAAATATTTTGAGCAGTGTAATACTATTATAATTTGTTAAAGTTACTGTGAATAAAATATTGTTTAAACCAACAACTGATACCATTCTTGCAATCTGCATGTCTTCCTCCATTCCCTCACATTGGCATGATTTTTCAAGGGCATAGTCAGAATACTGAAACAGTTACGCACATCAAAGGGGGACTACTGGAACAAGCAGTGATTCTCTTCAATTGCATCCCTTCTCAAAATTGGAACTTTTCTTAAAGGAAAGAATTTACTCCCTTTCGGAGCAAATTCTTTCCTATAAGAGCAGTTCCTTATGGTGTGAAAAATCACTTACCACATTAGGTGACCTCCCTTGAAAATGTGTACTACTTTCATTAAGCACTTGCGTAACTGCGTAATGGGAGCTACGCTAATGAGTATTTGACATGTGTAAATTTTTAAGAAAATACCATTAATAGTTAAAAGGCTGAAAATAAAATCTATTAATTTCTATTTTCTACAGGCAATTACTCCAAAATACATACCTAAAGTTATGGTTCAAAGTGATGATTTCCATGTTATAAGTCTTTGGGACCTTATTGTTACCATGGCGATCTGAGCTTCACCCTCACAATGCTACACCTACGATTTGATCAAGATCAACCTGCTGGTTTAAGAGATATTTGAAAGCTTGATCAGGCCTCCAGATAAGAGTGTGTACGGTATTCCGGGTCAGGTATGGTACTTGATTGTATCGATTCCTGATCTTTGCCTTCCTGATCTTTGCCTTCCTCTCTACTTTGTTGTTTGTGATTGTTTTTGAACTCATCAATATTACCCTACATGTAGTTTAAAGTGTTTTAACTTGTCAATAGTGTCAAAAATGTAGTTTGTGTTTGAACTTGTAAATATTGCCGTACCTGTAATTTGAGTTTGAACTTGCCCTAGTCAATATTGCTATATCTGTAGTTTGTGAGTGAGCTCATCAATATTGCCATGTCTGTAACTTGTGTTTGAACTTGCCAATATTGCCATACCTCTAATTTGTGTATGAACTTGTCAATAGTGTCATATCTGTAGTTTGTGTTTGAGCTTGCCAATATTGCAATACCTGTAGTTTGTGTTTGAGCTTGTCAATATTGCCATATCTGTATTTTGTGTTTGAGCTTGCCAATATTGCAATACCTGTAGTTTGTGTTTGAACTTGTCAATAATGTCATATCTGTAGTTTGTGTTTGAACTTGTCAATAGTGTCATATCTGTAGTTTGTGTTTGAACTTGTCAAAAGTGCCATATCTGTAGTTTGTGTTTGAACTTGTCAATAGTGTCATATCTGTAGTTTGTGTTTGAGCTTGCCAATATTGCAATACCTGTAGTTTGTGTTTGAGCTTGTCAATATTGCCATATCTGTAGTTTGTGTTTGAACTTGTCAAAAGTGCCATATCTGTAGTTTGTGTTTGAACTTGTCAATAGTGTCATATCTGTAGTTTGTGTTTGAGCTTGCCATATTGCAATACCTGTAGTTTGTGTTTGAGCTTGTCAATATTGCCATATCTGTAGTTTGTGTTTGAACTTGGCAATAGTGTCATATCTGTAGTTTGTGTTTGAACTTGTCAATAGTGCCATATCTGTAGTTTGTGTTTGAATTTGTCAATAGTGCCATATCTGTAGTTTGTGTTTGAGCTTGTCAATATTGCCATATCTGTAGTTTGTGTTTGAACTTGCCAATAGTGCCATATCTGTAGTTTGTGTTCGAACTTGTCAATAGTGCCATATCTGTAGTTTGTGTTTGAGCTTGCCAATATTGCCATATCTGTAGTTTGTGTTTGAGCTTGTCAATATTGCCATATCTGTAGTTTGTGATTGAACTTGTCAATATTGCCATTTCTGTAGTTTGTGTTTGATCTTGTCAATATTGCCATATCTGTAGTTTGTGATCGGACTTGTCCATATTGCCATACCTGTAGTTTGTGATTAAACTTGCCAAAATTGCCATATCTGTAGTTTGTGATTGAACTTGTTAATATTGCCATATCTGTAGTTTGTGTTTGATCTTGTCAATATTGCCATATCTATAATTTGTGATTGGACTTGTCAATATTGCCATACCTGTAGTTTGTGATTTAGCTTGCCAATATTGCCATAACTGTAGTTGTGACTGAACTTGTCAATATTGTCATACCTGAAGTTTGTGTTTGAACTCATCAATATTACAATATCTGTAGCTTGTGTTTGAGCTTGTCAATATTGCCATACTATGTAGTTTGTGAGTGTTTTAGAACTTGTCAATATTGCCATACCTGTAGTTTGTGATTAAACTTGTCAATATTGCCATATCTGTAGTTTGTGAGTGTTTTTGAACACGTCAATATTGTCATTCCTGTTGTTTGTGATTGAGCTTGTCAATAGTGCCATTTCTGTAGTTTGTGATTGGACTTGTAAATAATGTCATATCTGTAGTTTGTGATTAAATTGTCAATATTGTCATATCTGTAGTTTGTGATTGAACTTGTCCTTATTGCCATATCTGGAGTTTGGTTGGGTTTGCCAATATTGCCGTACTTGAGTTTGTGTTTGGACTTGCCAATATTGCCATATCTGTAGTTTGTGATTGAACTTGTCCTTATTGCCATATCTGGAGTTTGGTTGGATTTGCCAACATTGCCATACCTGTAGATCGTGTTTGAACTTGCCAATATTGCCAAATCTGTAGTTTGTGATTGGACTTGTTAATAATGCCATATCTGTAGTTTGTGATTAAACTTGTCAATATTGTCATATCTGTAGTTTGTGATTGAACTTGTCCTTATTGCCATATCTGGAGTTTGGTTGGGTTTGCCAATATTGCCATACCTGTAGTTTGTGTTTGGACTTGCCAATATTGCCATATCTGTAGTTTGTGATTGAACTTGTCCTTATTGCCATATCTGGAGTTTGGGTGGATTTGCCAATATTGCCATACCTGTAGATCGTGTTTGAACTTGCCAATACTGCCATATCTGTAGTTTGTGATTGGACTTGTCCTTTTTGCCATATCTGGAGTTTGGTTGGATTTGCCAATATTGCCATACCTGTAGTTTGTGTTTGAACTTGCCAATATTGCCATATATGTACTTTGTGTTTGAACTTGTCAATATTGCCATATCTGTAGTTTGTGTTTGAGCTTGCCAATATTGCAATACCTGTAGTTTGTGTTTGAACTTGTCAATATTACCATACCTGTAGTTTGTGTTTGAACTTGTCAATATTACCATACCTGTAGTTTGTGTTTGATCTCGTCAATAGTGCCATATCTGTAGTTTGTGTTTGAACTAATAAATATTGCCATATCTGTAGTTTGTGTTTGAACTAATAAATATTACCATATCTGTAATTTGTGATTTAACTTGCCAATATTGCCATATCTGTAGTTTGTGATTTAACTTGCCAATAATGCCATATCTGTAGTTTGTATTTGAACTTGTCAATATTGCCATACCTGCCGTTTGTTATTGAACTTGTCAATTAGTCATTATCTTTACCGCAAATTGTGATTGAACTAGTCAATATTGCCATATCTGTAGTTTGTGACTGAGCTTGTCAATATTGCCATATCTGCAGTTTTTGATTGAACTTGTCAATATTGCCATACCTGTAGTTTGTGTTTGAACTCCTCTACCTGATGTTTCACTTCACACACACTCGCTGGAAGATTGCCGTTGTCTATAAATACCCGTCGTTCCAATTCTTGTAATCTGTAACATAAATAATAGTTATACCATGGGTTGTCTCCCTGTACGTGGAGATAATCCACAAGCTTTAGCTCATAATTTTACTTTTTAAGTTAAATTCACTTATTCAAGACTTCTTTGAATATTTATATGTCTAGACATAAAAATAAATTCATATGTATAGAAACAGAAATGTTAGAGTGTAAACTTGTGATTATTTTCTTATCCATCAGTCTAGCTCATAAAGTGCCACCTATATTTGCAGCAGACGACAATTTCAAATTTTGCCGCTTTTTCAAAAATAACAAATAAGGCAGACGATTCTTATGTAATATCATACCTTATTTTTTTTGAAAATTAGGAAAGATGTCGCAAAATTTGTCGTCTGCTGCAGTCGTGATTGGCGCTTTAAGGGCTAAACATATGTGCTTTGGGTGCACAAAAGCATTTTCTCATTGAGACAGCTCTCAGCCAACAACATATGTTTTAGTGGAGAAATAAGAAAGTAATTCATGATAACACACTCTTCTCTTGAGTTAACATCATGCTGTTTCAGGAAGGTGTCCGAATGAATACTCAGTGATTTTTTTACCTTCGCATCCTGCATCTTTTACTTATACTTTTGTCTTGGGGATGCAAAATTTTTATTTCAGGGAGTCCCAGGATGCAATGGTATTGCAGACTTGTCATGAAAAATAGTGTTCTGGACTCATAAGTTTGCAGTTGGACCCATTGATATGGGAAACAGCGAGTCCCAGGACCCGTAAGTTCTAAATTGAAAATGAATCCCTGAATACTATGACAGTGATCTTGCAGGGCTATATATTCTGATATAGAATTTACCATGTGAATTACAAAGATATCAGTTTTAGATTGCAAGTCAACTTCTGGCTGCAATATTGAGTGAAACTGTCTTAATGTTACAAAAAATTGAAAGCAAGATTGCATATGTTACATGTGTTTATAAATAAATTCAGATTTTTGTGGTTTTAATAAGCTGACTGTGCCACACAAGTTGAATGCATTTATGCATTTTACCTGTGCAACACACAGCTTATCAAACAATGCCATCTTTCTGATGGCATATTATCATTTGTTTTTAGCCATAAGTTGGCTTTCAAAACATTACTTATGACCCAGTGCAGGACAGTTAACCCTTTACTCCATAATAACGCTTTTTGACGCCTTTGAAATATCATATATTTGAAAACATTATGGAAAATGGAGCAAATGTTCCATTTTCAATAATATTTTCAAAAGTATTCAAAACTTTACTTAAACTTTTGTTGAATTTGTTCAATGTTGTCTAAAAACAGAAAAACAGATGTCATGATCTAAAAATAGCCTGTAGAGTAATGGGTTAAGCAACGTTACATACTGTACTGATAGTAACCAACCATTTGAAGACAGTTCATCGATGATTGTGTTTCCAGCAAGCATGTGGCTATGAAAAAACACTGGCACTAAATAGAGGTTCTTACATGAGTGCTCAGGTTTTATTGAATTTATTAAACAAGTTGAGGAAACAAGTTTAATAAATTCAATAATACAGGAGCAAAACTGTTAGATTCTATTTATCATAATAATTTGAAATCATATTTTTAGCGTGAAAATGTTAGGGTTATGCAATATGCGTATGTTAAAAAACATTATGTAATAATGTTACACAGAAACCTGTAAACCACTAGTGGTTTATCAAATTTAATGCATGGCGTTCTTCCACTCCCAGACATGATGTCATGTCAATGATCACTTGTGTGTGAGGAGTTATTACGATTACTTTTCAATCATAAAGCAATAATGCAAAGTAGCCAGTTGCTATGATGTATCATATCATATCATAAACAGATTTTGATTAACATGCAGGTGCAGGGGGCATCGTCCACATCAGTGGGCTGCCTCCCAGGAGGGCCTCCAGATAGCAGTCAACATGGCTAAACATTTCTTTCAACATATGGGTGAAAATGACTGAAAAGCCTGAGTGGGGTAGCCATATTCTTGGTGCTCCGTGGTCTGGTCCATGGCAAAGCGCTAACACAACCTAGGTTTCATCAATAGTATGACTCTTCAGGGGTATCCTGTTAGAACTGGATTCTATGACTTTGAATCCATGAATGCTCGTAAAATATTCTAATGTGCTTTATATAGTCATGAAAAATGGCTCCCAGTGGCTCCTCTGGAGGCAATAGCTCCCAGAAATGGCTCAAAAAAATGGCTCCCAGAAGCGGCTCCTGAGTCGCCCCCATGTAGTGCCATTTTTTCGGCATCATAGGTGGCTTCCTGTGTTTGGATATGCATGCTGGCGGCTCCTTCTTTCATCATATGTTTAAAGTAATCAGAAAATACTTGCAATTTATGACCAACATATATGTTAACCTGGACAATTTTATTTTTGTGTATTTTTTGTTTTAACAAATTACATATGCAGTAAAACCTATGTAAAACAGCTACTCAAAAATAGACATAAAAAAGATCTTAATATCATTGGTAGCTTAATGAAGGTCGAAAGTATTGCAGAATGCTCCAAGAATGCTCCCTTTGGAGCATCCTGCAATACTTTTGACCTGCATTAAGAGATAATTGGTATTGAAAACCAATTTTCAGTCTTTTTGAGAGTGGTTGTTTTACACAGGTTTTACTATAATGTGCACTGTGAAAGACCCGGAACACAATTCTTAAATTTGGTTTATCACAGTTGATGTTGTTACCAATGGTTACCCCTACCTTCAATTACCACACATGGAAAAGCAAGCTGTCTTTTTATTGGGGCTGATTTTATATAATACAGCAAATAGAATTTGCCCAATGTTTTGTCTGAAACCTTAACAGTTACACAACGCTTTAAAGGTCTTGTGAATCTTCAAAAAAACTTTTTAAAACTCACATTGATTGAAAAGCCAGGAATGAGAGAAACCGAATATCGAAAGCCCCATCAAAAAATTCAAAATAGTTACCAAGTTATGAAGGTTTCAAAATTTAATTAGATGAAAATATGTGAGAGGTTCATATGACATCATTAGAGCTTTTTGAAATATTAAATTTAATATATTTCATTTATTTTAACATTATTTAATATCTTATTTGCTGAAAATGATTCAATATGATAAGATACAACATTTGAATATAAAAGCTAAATCATGCTGTTTTTAATTACTTAGAAATCACACTACAATATTACATTTTGAAAAACTCATCTCGAAACAATAATGTGGGCGGAGCTATATTTGCATAAATTTTACTGTTTTACACAGGTTTACTGTACATTGTATCTCTGGTGAGATTGCAGGGAAGTGTAGCATCATCTGAGTCTTTGCTGGTCATCAATAAGTACATCTGTACCATTTAATGAATTGACTATTTTTGTATACCTGTTTTCCAGTAGGTGCTAAAAGGTTTTCACAGCCAAGTCCCAGGGGAGCTTGATAAAAAAAATGTGAGAATGACTAAAGAATTTGTTTACTTTCAACTAAGACAACATAATACAGTAAAACCTGTCTAAAGCAGCCACCGAAAAGAAGACTCAGATTGCTGCTGCAGTATCTCCAAACAGTTAGCATCTTCTCCATTACCAGTAGGGGCCCACAGATTCGTTTGTTGAATTTAGCAAAAAAAAAATCTTCACCTATCCTTTCCCTTTCAAGTTTGTCGGTATCTGTCGTCGAAACAGTAATCTGTCATCAAAATAGTCGGTTGTAAGGTTGTGTTAGATGGTTTTCAGATTTTGGTTCAGATATAAGAAGAAAACTCATTATTACCTCCCCTGATCTATAGAAGCTTACAAGTTGTGTAGTTACAGTACCAGTATGGATACATATACGTCATAATGGTATCAGACACTACAGGTATCTGACAAATGATTTGAAAAGTTGGCAGAGGCATGAAAAAATGTATCAAATTCCTACCTTTTTTCTATTGCACTAATATCGAAGCCCAGCTGTTCCGCTAACGTGGTACCTGAAAGATAAGTAACCCTTACTTCTAATTAAACAAAATCATTTCTACACTAAAAACAAAGACAAAAACAAAGACAAAAACCCAACATGACAGCAAAAGTTATTTAAATAATCTTTAACCATAATCATAGCACATGCAGTGAATTGTTTGTTTCTTCCATGAGCAGATCTAGTAAGTTTTTTCACAGGGGGTCCAAATTTGATATATTTTTTTTTTCAGTTGAAAAGGGGGTAGAGGATTCAAATACCACTATAAATGGGTCATCATCGGCCCACCAGCGAAACGCCATTGAAATGGTGTTTTGCTGGCGGGCCGATGATGGCCCAACATTGAATGCTGGCTTGGTAGCTTTGTGATTTTTTCAGGGGATCCGGACCAGTATTGCAGAGAAACCCTATAATTTTGTGATTTTCAGGGGGGGGGGGGGTCCAGACCCCCTGTCCCCCCTTCTGGATCCTCCCACGCCTTCCTTCATAATAGAACAAACACAGATAGACCTTTCGTGTGAATCCCAGAGAAATGAAGAACTAAAGCTGAGAACTGAATGCTAAGAGATGAAAACTCAAGCTGAGCATCGGTTGAAAAGAAAGAACTAAAGCTAAGACCTGAATGTTCAGCAATTGTTTTCTAAGGAAGAACAATCTAAAGCTGAGCATTGTTTGCTAAGGAACAAAAAAAATAACTGAGCATTGTTTGCTAAGGAAAAAAATTCTAAAGCTGAGCATTGTTTGCTAAGGAACAAAAAATAAACTGAGCATTGTTTGCTAAGGAACAAAATTCTAAAGCTGAGCATTGTTTGCTAAGGAACAAAAAATAAACTGAGCATTGTTTGCTAAGGAACAAAACTCTAAAGCTGAGCATTGTTTGCTAAGGAACAAAAAAAATAAAGCTGAGCATTGTTTGCTAAGGAATAAAAAAGAATTAAGCTGAGCATTGTTTGTTGAGAAACAAAGAAATAAGCTGAGCATTGTTTGTTGAGGAACAAAAATCTAAAGCTGAGCATTGTTGGCTGAGGAACATAAAATAAAGCTGAGCATTGATTGCTAAGGAACAAAAAAAAATAAAGCTGAGCATTGTTTGCTAAGGAATAAAAAAGAATTAAGCTGAGCATTGTTTGTTGAGAAACAAAGAAATAAGCTGAGCATTGTTTGTTGAGGAACAAAAATCTAAAGCTGAGCATTGTTGGCTGAGGAACATAAAATAAAGCTGAGCATTGTTTGCTAAGGAAGGAAAACTAATGCTAAGCATTGTTTGCTGGGAAGCAGAATAGTTAAGCTGAGCATTGTTAAACTAAAGCTTTGTTTATTGAGGAACAAAAATCTGAAGCTGAGCATTGTTTGCTGAAGAACAAAATAATTAAAGTGGGCATAGCTTGCTCAGAAATAATATTTATAAAGCTGAGCATTGCTTGATGAGGAACAAAAATCTAAAGCTAAGCATTGCTTGCTGAGGAACAAAAACTAAAGCTGAGCATTGTTTGCTGAGGAACAAAAAAAATTATGCTGAGGAACAAAGATCGCAAGCTAAGCATTGCTTGCTAAGGAACAAAAAATAAAGCTGAGCATTGTTTGTTGAGGAACAAAAAAAACTAAAGCTGAGCATTGTTTGCTGAAGAACAAAAAAAATAAAACAGAGCATTGTTTGATGAAGAAAAAAAATAAAGCTGATTATTGTTTGCTGAGAAACTAAATACTTAAGCTGAGCATTATTTGCTAAGGAAGGAAAACTAAAGCTAAGCATTGTTTGCTGAGAAACAGAATACTTGAGTTGAGCATTATTTGCTAAGGAACAAAAAAACTTAAGCTGAGCATTGTTTGTTAAGGAAGGAATACTAAAGCTGAGCATTGTTTGCTGAGAATTGAAAAACTAAAGCAGAGCATTGTTTGCTGAGGAACAAATACTTAAGCTGAGCATTGTTTGCTGAGAAACTAAAAAACTAAAGCTGAGCATTGTTTGCTGATAAATAAAATACTACAGCTTTGCAGAAAAGTTAATTACATTTGCCATAGCTCACCACTACCTGGTACATGACAGTACTTGACAACAGTGGCAAACATGATGCTGTAAGGTGACATTACTTGAATATGACAGCCACCAAGATGAATACTTGACAACAATGGCAAACATGATACTGTAAGGCTACCTCCCTTGTACAGAACAGCCACCAAAATGAATACTTGACAACAATGGCAAACATGGTGCTGTAACGTGACCTCACTTGTACATGACAGCCACCAAGATGAAAACTTGACAACAATGGCAAACATGATGCTGTGAGGTTATCTTCCTTGTACATGACAGCTACCAAGATGAATACTTGACAACAATGGCAAACATGATGCTGTAAGCTGATCTTCCTTGTTTATGACAGCCACCAAAATGAGTACTTGACAACAATGGCAAACATGATGCTGTAAGGTGATCTTACTTGAATATGACAGCCACCAAGATGAACACTTGACAACAATGGCAAAGATGATGCTGTAAGGTGATCTTCCTTGTACATGACAGCTACCAAGATGATTACTTGACAACAATGGCAAACAAAATGCTGTAAGGTGATCTTCCTTGTACATGACAGCTACCAAGATGATTACTTGACAACAATGGCAAACATAATGCTGTAAGGTGATCTTCCTTGTATATGACAGCTACCAAGATGATTACTTGACAACAATGGCAAACATAATGCTGTAAGGTGATCTTCCTTGTATATGACAGCAAACATGATGCTGCAAGGTGGTCTTCCTTGTACATGACAGCCACCAAGATGAATACTTGACAACAATGGCACACATGATGCTGTAAGGTGATCTTCCTTGTACATGACAGCCACCAAGATGAATACTTGACAACAATGGCAAACATGATGCTGTAAGGTGATCTTCCTTGTACATGACAGCCACCAAGATGACTCCTTGACAACAATGGCAAACATGATGCTGTAAGGTGATCTTCTTTGTACATGACAGCCACCAAGATGAATACTTGACAACAATGGCAAACATGATGCTGTAAGGTGATCTGTCTTGTACATGACAGCCACCAAGATGAATACTTGACAACAATGGCAAACACGATGCTGTAAGGTGATCTGTCTTGTACATGACAGCCTCCAAGATGACTACTTGACAACAATGGCAAACATGATGCTGTAAGGTGACCTTAATTGGTGGCACTTCCAAAAAGATATTATTTAATTTGCCAATATTCTACAGTTTTGGATGTGGTTTATTTAGCAGACTGTGGTCTATTTAGTAGACAACCTATTCTCAGAAGATAGCAATTTGCAGCTTTCACAAATAGCTATTACCATGTACCCCTTTTGTAAATTTCAATTGCTGGACAAATTCTAAAGTTGCACTGTAATGTGCTCATATTTCATCTTGGCACTATGAAGGAAATAAAAGCAGTATCAATTATGGTAATGTTTTTCCTGGTGACAGTTTTCACACATAGAAACCAATTAGTTCTATCGGCTCAATCTGAGTTGTCCCAGATGACCGGCATTTTTCCAAGACGTTTCTAAGTTTATCTACTAAGATCATGTCTTTTGGGGTAATCATTGGGAATCACCTTGAGATGATTCCCAATGATTACCCAAAAGATATGCTGGGTAGCAACAACGACAAGATTCTATTCCGCTACATTCTTAATTATATCCTTATCTGACTTAGTATATTAGACTTCATCAGATTTGGTTCCGAATCAATTAATAATAGCTCAGCTTTAACCATTTCAATGCTTTACTTTTTAAACGGACGTTTCCATGTTGTGGCTACGGAAAGTCTATCTTCAATTCAACAATAATTAATTTGAAAATAAAAGCAATACATTGTTCGTAGCCAGACTGCTCTGACCAGTCTGAATAGGGACTATTTCGCTTGCGCGCATTCTTCCTATTTGAGTGATTAGGTTCCTCACATTGAAAGGGATAAGCATGATTAGGAGCAGACGTACAGGAAAAACACCGCATACAGCAATATTGGATATCAAAGTTCAAGATCAGCCAGTGCAATCCTACAGGACTGATTGGGCTTTGGCATTTGTTGATTAAGAGCAGCCGAGGGCAATTAGTGAATCATTTAGAGAAAAAGAAGACATACAATGTACTAAGAATGAGTCTTTGGGCAGCAAAGAACTATTGGCAAAAAAGATGTAACCTAGCTTTCTTACTTCACCATAAAAATTCAATGGAAGTGTCTCATCGAGTTGCTTCAAATGAGTATCAAAACTAGTGGTTATTGTTGAAATATTAGAAAAACTGTGTCCTATATGAGCCCCAACATGAAATTTCCAACAATGTGGTATGTGCGACCAGCAAAGCCTCAGATAAGCCTGCGCATACACACAGTCTGATCAGAGCCTTTACTAGTCCATTGAATATTCTATGACTGTTAAGCTACTGACTGAACAGCATTTGGAGTTTGTAAGCAAAAAAGGAGGCTGCACAGGCTCGTCTGAGTCTACACCTGTCAAATCAAACATTGTTGGAAATCCACATGTCCCTGCTCATATATAAAAGCTACTAAACAAAAGTTCTGCCAGTTCCTAGCGTTCTAAGCGTACTTTTCTACTGTTTGTTGCTTCATTCATCAGGTAAAATATAGATAACAAATCAAACTGAAATGAGATTTTTTTGCTTGATTTCAGGTTAAAATAAGAAAGTATTGAAATCTTTGTACTATTGATATACCATAATTATAAGATTAAACGAGACTTACCTTGGTAAGGTGAAGTTTGGTCGTAATTTCATCGACTGCAATTTACCCCAAGGACTCACACGAGAAAGGCCAGCTAAAATTAGACCTCATACTTTAGAGCACACTGAGGCTGCCCAAAAAGTAAGGGGCAGCTGATACAAGATTAATTATGAAGAATTTATATATATGGGTAGGATGTGGGAGGGCGTGTGAGTCCTTGGGGTAAATTGCAGTCGATGAAATTACGACCAAACTTCACCTTACCAAGGTAAGTCTCGTTTAATCTTATAATTTTATCTCCTGCATATTTACCCCTAAGGACCCCCACGAGATTTCAGAGCAAATTCTTCATGATTATTAAAACAGAGCATACATTTTAATGTAATATAGCCTTCCAAACCATCAATATGAAGATCATGTATTGTTTTGCTATTAAAATGTGTAAATAATTCCATTTACAGAACCTTACACACCTGGTTGTCACGGAATATATACTTAATGAGATGATCCTGTTGTCGTTGTCATCATGATAACTCAGTATCCTTCTGTGTATCATGCTCAAGGAGGCTTTATGTTCCATATAGTACTTCTTACATGCATGTGCAACATATTAACTTTTTGTAAAAGTAATGTAGAGTCACTAGTATGTTGTATTCCACCACCAAGAACTTCACTGAGTTTCAAGTAGGCATTCAGCCAAGAAGTCGTATATGAATGTCATGTAAGGTTTCCACAAAGAATTATACCCCATCAGGTGTTTTGTAGGCATTCAGCCACAAACTATGAAGACATTCAGACAAAAATTTCAATTCGTGTCAAGTAAGCAATTAGTCAATACCTTCAATAAATGTCAAGTAGGCATTCAGCCAAGACCTTCCCAAAGTGTCAAATATGCATTCAGCTTGAAGATCTTTCATAAATCTCAATTAGGCATTCAGCTAAGACTTTCCATAAGTATATGTATCATTCATCCAAGATCTTACATAAATTTCAAGTAGGCATTTAGCCATGAACTTAATTCAAATGATCTCAAATGATATTAAGGTAATGTTACATTCTGCCAATAACTTCCATGAGTAGCATTGATTCACAAGAATTTCCCTTTCCATATAATAACATTCATTTTATAGATGTATTAATTTTGTATGAAATTGCGGCTCAAAGAAAATTGTATTATAATTTTACCTTTCTAACAAAGTAGAAATTAAATATGTGTACCGGAATTTCCTTATAATCATTGCACGGAGAATGGCCGATCAAACCACTTAGCCAATAATCTTATTGCCATCATTCCAACTGCCAAGTCCATAACCTTTCCCAATGCCTAGAACTATTCAAATAATGCTTTCATTCTGATTTTCATATAAACATAATATGCCTACTTTGTAGCTAGTCTATAGACTGGTGCTAATAGCTACACAACTCCACTGAAGACAACTACATTTATAGACTAGCCATGACTTTAGCCATTTAGAATGAAATGGGGGGGGGGGGAATATAAAATAATCTTATACTTGCACAACTAACATCCCTTATATTAGCAGACTAGTAGCTAGTCTAACAATTGCGCTGCAGAGGTGGTCTGATCTGATTTATGACCTCTGGAATCTTGGTACCACCAATCATTCTTATCTTCAGTCAATATAAAAACCTATGTTTGAAAAACAAAGCTATATAGCTATAATTGTCCAAAGCAATGAGTACCGGGATGGCTTATTATGGCTGGATGAACTTATAGACATTCATCCCTCCCCATGTTTTTCTAAATATATAGTTTTATTGTGAAATCTTAGGTAATGTTATTTCTCAATATTCATATTACTTGACTGATGGCAGTTCTTCAGCATGATTAAGGTTGTTAGTCTAGCTGCAGACATAATTATATTATAATGCATATATCTAGCATTTAATCATCACTTTATGTTGATATCAGAACTTAAGTGCACCACTATTCCAAAAGTTTGTCTGGAACCCATATGAACTTAAATGCTCCTTATTATACTTTTACTAGATAAGTCGGTTGTGACTGGCTCATAAAGTTGAAAAAAGAAATGTCTTTCTAAATTGTGAGCTATGAAACTTGAATACCATTCCTTTAATAATTGCTACACCATAACCCTTGCAATGTAAGTTTCAAATATTGCACAGTAGCTGACAACTGTATAAATATGTGCTTAACTGGTGCACTGTGGCATTTGTTCCCTCTGTGAGCCTCTTCACTCCCATGCATGCAGCTACATGTAGGTCAATCCTTCCAGATACCATAATTTGTCTATGAGTGTGTACTTTCAATATTGTGTACCAGATGCACTGGAAAAAGTTAATGCAATGAATTTGTAATCTACTAAATATATTATATCAAATTTAAATACAAGACTTAGTCCTCAAATAATGGTAACTTAATCTATAATTAACATGTATTATAAGTAAACTGTTTTGCTTAGAATTGATGGTTGATATTTGATTACAGAAACCTTATCCCTGCTAAACTGAAAACTTGTGTGCAAGAATTAGATGTTAAATTTAATAAAATTTATAGATAGTCTTCATAATTAAATGTGGGTTGACTAGTACATATTTTGTTCTGTGCATCCCCCTAATCATATATATTGCAATTTGCTGTGATTTGGAATTTAATTGTCTGCGCAGGCACAATACTCAAAGAATCGACCTGTCTGCTAAGGCACATCACCACTGAAAAGTCAAGTTTGTGTCAATACACGGTGTGCATTACTCAAAACACTACATTAAAAAAGTAACAAGCACTGAATGGCTATAAAAAATCCTCAAATAACCTTTGGTCGCTTAACAGTAGCATGATTGGTAATACAGTATTTAGCAAAACCATGATAAGATTTTCTACACTAAAACATTTTTGGGTCAAAAAAGTGGATTCAGTGACACGTGATGATGCAGATTGATAACAAGTTTAAATCAACCAATTGGGTCAATACATGATTTGGTGACGCATTCGGTAAACCAATATGTCACATGTACCCACAGTGCCCAAATCAGACAGGTTAGTATTTTAAAAATGCTTCCAGGGGGAGACAATGGCTCATCTACTGAGACAACCATTTCTAAAACAATGTTAGAAATCAGCTGTTCATAGTTGCTATTAAAAACTGTTGAGATCACGTCTCAGATAAGTTTAGTAAAAGAACCATATCAAACACTAAATCTATCTATCTATCTATCTCTACTGCATCACCCCCTCTCGGAGATTACATGCAGGTGCGCATCAGTAAATGACAATTATTTCCTCATATCTAGAAATTGTGAAGTAATTCAAACTAAAAACATTGAACCCCCAAAATAATTTCAAAAATGCATTCCAAATGTGATAATCATTTTCCTGCTGCATCCAGATGTTCCAGAGTAGAATATCATTATCAAGTCAAAAATAGGAATGGCCCAGTTTATAGTCATAAATTACAGTGAACATTGCTGATTTATTCAAAAGCAACTTCTGTAAAGGTTTCAGGATACAATTTCCAGATTGTTAACTTAATAAAAGCATTCTAGTTCATGAATTTGAATTCTTGATTGAGACTTTAAAAATTGTCCTGCTAGGTAGCAGCATGTAAGAACCCAAGATGAGTCACATGCTCAAATTTCAGTTGATTCAATATAGTTTCACTTCTATTCCTGAGTAAAAGAATTTCTGTCATACATATGGTTTCTTTTTCATTTCCTTAATCCTTGGAAGAATTGCCTCACCTCACTCTTGTATACTGTTACTTATATTCATTGCATAATAATAGAACCATCCTCCTAAAAATGTCCAGAGCACACCAACTATCATATTCTATAGCTTCTCCAAATTATTGTTAAGTCCATGTTGTCATGATAAGCTAGACATCTAAGGTTACCCTTCCGATCCTAAAATATTCAGACATAGCTGTTACTCTTCTGATCCTGTTGTCAGGATTAACAAGATGTATTCAGTCATAGCTAGGGTTACTCTTTTGATCCTGTTGTCAGGAATATTAAGACATATTCAGTCATAGCTAGGATTACTCTTCTGATCCTGTTGTCAGGAACAATAAGACATATTCAGTCATAGCTTGGGTTACTCTTTTGATCCTGTTGTCAGGAATAATAAGACATATTCAGTCATAGCTAGGATTACTCTTCTGATCCTGTTGTCAGGATTAACAAAACATATTCAGTCATAGCTAGGGTTACTCTTCTGATCCTGTTGTCAGGAATAATAAAACATATTCAGTTCAAATCCTGATTGGGGGAAAACCTCAGCCTTAGCTATCAATCCCTGATGGCAGGGCAGATGAAAACTCTTCAGTCAGAGCTAGGATTGCCTTTTGATCCCCGATGGCGGGGCAAATAAAAACTCATCCCCGATGGCAGGGCAGAGTCATAGCTAGGATTTCCTTTTGATCCCCGATGGCGGGGCAATTAAAAACTCATCCCTGATGGCAGGGCAGAGTCATGCTAGGATTTCCTTTTGATCCCCGATGGCGGGGCAAATAAAAAACTCATCCCCGATGGCAGGGCAGAGTCATAGCTAGGATTTCCTTTTGATCCCCGATGGCGGGGCAAATAAAACTCATCCCCGATGGCAGGGCAGAGTCATAGCTAGGCTTTCCTTTTGATCCCCGATGGCGGGGCAAATAAAGACTCTCAGTCATAGCTCAGGTTTCCCTCCAATCCGCGAAAATATTCAGTCATAGTATAAAATGATCCTAAGATTGAAATGATTTTGACTGTTTCTTTAATATCTCCATGGAAACACATTGTCACATTAGGTTTGCACTGAATTCATTTAGATCTTATAGTTAAACTGTCCTTGATTCTTTAATTCCAGTTGTCTAACAAAGTACAGACACAATAAATATTACCTCTCCAACCTATCCTATCTGAATCTAAGCAGTGTATACGGTAATCATGGCACACCATGTTTAACTGACTAGCCACAATTAACCTAAAGAAATAGTAATTATATCAATTAGCAATATGCTGCCAGATTCTCCTCACAGTAAATCCACTAAATGAACTTATATAAATTGAACACTGTAAGAAAAATCCAAAAAACGATCTTAATGATATATAATTTCCAAAAAACAGAGCCCTAAATTTATCCTTGTTATAAGGTCTAATAAAAGCCTGCTTATGAGGTCTAATTTTAGCTGGCCTTTCTCGTGGGGGTCCTTAGGGGTAAATATGCAGGAGATGAAATTATCACAATAAGACCACAGTTTTAATGTCGTTGTTTCTGTGTGGAGTTGGTAAAACTTCTCCCCGTGCATCGATATAGTGTTGATATTTTTTTTATCTTCTGGTCCTTCAAGAATATTGGGTTCTGTTGAAAGCAGAATACCCCTTAAGCCAGTGCTAGGGGGCATGAGCATTGTTGCATTTTCCATTAGTTCTCACGAACAGACTAAATAAACCGAGTCAGCTGTTTTCTAATATTGTAGGTTCTCTATTTCTGAAAGATCCATTTTTCCAGATTATTTTTAGTTGAGCATTATACTGGTTCCAAAAGAACTTGTTGTCAGTTCTTTAAGGTTGAATATGGTAAGGAATCATTTTTGCCTGATTTGTCTTTAACTTCTAGCAGATTTGATGCTAGCAGAAAAGCTTCATTATTGTCTCTGCCTTTACCCTGCGGCTGATCAGCAATCATAAAACTATGGACAATGGACGCCTTTTCTTGAACAAATTCAATTGTGGCTCCTTCGCTGCTTTTGCAAAAGATCAAAAAAGACTTTCTTTGCCTTGCAAAAGTGAGAAAACCTTACATAGAATTATGTTAACTTCTACCACAGATGGACAAATCAATTTCTAATGCACTTGATTTTGTAACGCGACGTCTGTTTGGATAACGTCAAAAATTTGCTACAGTATATTCTGCGATATAATGTCGGAAATTGTTTGATGTCATTAATTATGTCACATATCGTTGGATGACTTGTGGCTTTTTGCTGCTTTGAATGATCTAATTGGGGATGAAACTGCAGAAATGCATTAGAATGGGGATAACCATATTCAAAATTTTCGCTTGGGGAAGTATATCGTCAGATATATGGTCGGAAATCAGGGTTAAAGGCTCCGCTCGGGCGTCGCCGTAAAACTAAATTTCCGACCGTATATCCGACGATATACCTCCCCAAATGAAAATTTTGAAAACAGTTATCCCCTAAGTGTTGCTATTTTTCTCTGCGATATATTCAATTGAAAATGAGGCCAATTGTAAGAATAAGTGTATTTGAAACCTTCATTCACTGTGATTTTCAAAGCTAGCTCCTACACCATATCATTATTGGCAGTGTCATTAAAACCCAAACTATAAAGATGTATGTTGCTTGGCAACCATGAACATCTTACCTGGACATTTTGCCGCCACAACGTCAAGCTGGTAGCGATTTTCTGGAGTATTTTCAGGAATACGAGGTGAAATGTTGATGAGATTGCCTCTAGCGTTGTATAGTTTGAGTATATCATTTGGTCCTGCTTCCGCCGCTGACCGGAATGTTTCTGAAAATAGAATTAAATATGTGATAACTCAAATTACATGTATAGTAAAACCTGTGTAAAAAAAGACAAAACCAAGATCTTTATGTCAATGGTAGCTTAATGAAGGTCGAAAGTATTGCAGAAAAATCGTAGTGGTGCGTTTCTTTTTTGTCGGGAATATAATGGATTCTTTTTCTTGCTCAACGTTAAATACTGCATTTTTATATTTTAAAAAAAGGCTTCCAAAAGTTCTTGAATACTCCGAAATGAGACATAACATAATGACCTCACTTTAGCATAAACAAAAATATCACTTGTTTATCAACAGGCGGCTGTTCTTTTTTTATGCTTCCCACATGTTGATATGGGGTATGTGAGATAGAATTTTCTCATATGGGTAAAAACAGCGGAAATCACGATCTGGTGTGCATGAAATTTTACATTGTTGCTACCCCTTTGATGTCTTCGTTTGTCATGTATCAGCTTTAATCATTTCCTTGCCTGGATTGCTAGCACCATCATATTTCAGATTACACAATACATGTAGCACCACCTCTTACGTTAGCTGCACAGTATACAGTAACACCTGTGTAAAACGGCCACTCTCAAAAAGACCAAAATAAGGTTTTCAAGACCGATTATTCAGCTGAATGCAGGTCAAAAGTATTGCAGAATGCTCCAAAGGGAGCATTCTGCAACACATTCGACCTTCATTAAGCTACTAGTTATCATTAAGACCTTTGTTTTGTCTATTTTTGAGTGGTTGTTTAACACAGGTTTTACTGTACTGTAACATCTATCTCTGTGTCAAAGAGAATGCATAAGCCTTAATAAAGAGAATTATGACTGGAGAAAAATGATGAAATTTAATGCAACTTTCATTTCAGGGAAAATAAGGCTTGTGAAGATTTGGCGCTGATTAAGGTGAAGATCTAGGGCGAAGATTTGGCGCTGGTAAAATGCATTTAAGCCTCCATGTGGCTTAGGCTGCTGTCTGTTCTAAGGAGGTGGTTCTGTTGATCTATTGTTTAATGTACTTCCCATGGTTTGTGGTAGTTCTGTGTTTGCCTTTGTTTTGTTAAGCGTTTAACTTTGTGTCCATTCTACATGTAGTTTTGCAATCATCTTGAAGAGGAAGAGAAAGCTGGTCGCTTTGCTATTATTGTCTTACAGATGTATTGTTACTATAAATGTTCTGTGGCTCTTCCTCACCGTGCCGTGGGTTGGTCTGCAGTATGTGATTGTGGTATTTCCTGATCATACTCACTTACTTTTTGCCATTTCAAATGATTTGTTTTGTTTGTATGTTTTGATGCTTGACGTCCCAGTCAACAATTTTTCAGTCATGTCGTGACAATTTCCTGTCTTCCTGGGTTGAATCAGTACTAAGCAGAGGATAAAGTGTCTCGCTCAAGGACAGAACAAAGTGACTCTGCCGGCTGTGAATCTCAAACTAGCAAACCTTAGATCCCCAGTCTAACGCTCTACCAACTGAGCCACTGCACTCCTTAATCAAAAGATTTGTCTGCTAGCAGACATTTCACATAAAATATCTAGTCTTATTTGATTTTTTAAAACAGCAGAAATTTAAAATGCCGTAGAAGGCACTTTATGGGTTAATGAAAATGATTGATCAGGACTTGGTGACTTCTCTGTCATTAGTAAACACTGCATTCTACTGTTCATTCACGATATCTTGGCTCAAAGAAACCGTAAGGTGGATTTTACCATTACATCACTATAGGGTAGCTTCTTCTTCATGTTCAAAATAAATATGGTTTAGCTATATATGTGATGCATTTTCCAATCAATATGAGTGGTGTAGAGGATAGAGTGGAGAACTATCAATCATATTTGGTTGCATGTTGTGCGGTTAATGTGTTGGAGTCCTATGAAATCCATATTTTTTTGTTTTGTCATTTGTATCTACGTCTCCCTTATGATTTACATGCTCAAATATGCTTTCACTAACATTTTTTTACAGCGCATACTTCTCATCGTTGTAGAAAATGTCTGATAAGAATACTATTTAATCGCAAGGCAGACACATAACTGACACGGACCCATTATAGGACCCGTGCTGCTGCGCATGTTATTTTAAAAGTATGCGAAGAAGATGCCATGAATGATGCACTATTTGCGCAATTATCAAATTATAGAGAGAAAGAACCAGCAAGCTGACTGGCATATAAAACAAAGCGTTATCGCGCATTTAAGCTGAGTCGGAGAAGGTGGTCCTCGCACCTCGGAAGCCACGAGCCTAGCAACTTTGACAAGTGCAAAATATGTATAAATTGTAAAATCACACACAAACAAGACAACAAACTATATATAATAAAAAAAAGATCTTTTGATTTTGGGCTTTATACCACTAGATCTTCAATTACTCTTCAAAAAGATATAACCAATGAGTATGTGCGCCCTACCGATTGAGCCACGAAGCCAATTGGAATTCCAATGTGATATAAACTGTTTTGTTATAATTTATATTTATACCGTTAATATGCATCAAACCTCATGTTCCCTTATTTTCAATAGTTCAGTCCAACGTTAATGGTATCAATGAGCAAAGATATCGTGAATGAACAATACTGTTGTGCCAACCAAGAGTGACAGTGATGTAATACTTTGTTTACAATTGCTAAGTCAGGGTGGGTAGTCACATGGTTTTTGTTTGGATACATTGCACTGATGTTCGAATACACTGTACGGACATTCTGATTGAATGTAAGTAGATTTCTCTATGTTTTCTAATCTATACCCAGAAAGTTATACACCATTTTCCAGCCCACATTTTTCCCCATCAAACGCTACCAGGATATCCTCTTGGAATAAAACTCTGTAACAAAGAAAATAATTGTCGTCTGTACAGTTTATTTCTATGATTCAGGCTCGATCTTCGCCGCTAAAAATTTTGTGACAGAGTCTGTACTCAAAGTAAGAAGCTTTATGAGGATATCCTGGTATCGCTAGACCTGAAAAATGTGGCTTCCCAGTGCAGTTCTCATTCTCTGATTTGCTTGTCTGAAAAACCACTTTTTACACCCATTAAAATCTAACATTCAATATGGCAAGACGTTAGCTCTCATTCTCTGATTTGCTAGTCTGAAAGGCCACATTTTACACACATTAAAATCTAAGGTTCAATATGGCAAGACGTTAAGGTGTTGGAATATTTAGGATATATATGGTATTCCTTTTCGTGAAGGTGTGGAGTAAGGCCAAACACTTGTCATTCACAGGTACCTGTGGTCACACGATCTTTGTTCGTTGTTGTTTGTCTGCTTCACAAAGTCAGTTTGGTTGAGGCAGAGCCAATATATCTGCTATAGCTTAACACCTTTAAACAAACATATCTGTATTACATCAATGAAATATCAATATACAGACATTTATACCAGAGAACCTGTCTGAACCTACATAATGGCAATAATAAATGTAGAGAATAGTAGACAGACAGACAGACAGACAGACAGAGACAAAACAGGCGGGTAGTGGGTGGGTGGACAGTCAGGCAGAACAGAACAGGTGGACAGGCAGACAAGCAGGCAAATACACGCAGAAAGAGCAATCATTGAGCTTCTAAATACCTTTACTTATTTGCACTGCCATGACCCCACCCCAGTCTTTTGTGGGGGTTAAATTTGGCAATATAATATTTAAGAGCAGTACATGTATATTTTAAAAGACCCAGTGACCTTGACTTTTGGCTTGTTTGCGATAGTGAACTGCATTAGTATATCAGGTAAACTTCAGGCCTGTTTTAATGATTTTGATCGGACATCTCCAGAGAATTTTAAAAACAAATCTGCAGGGTTAACCATAAAGAAATGTGTCAAAATCTAGAACCACTTCAGGATAGACACATTGTCGTAGACCAAAGGTCAAAGTAATCAAATGAGCCATTGAAATTTTTAAAATTATTGCAAAGCAACCAGAGGGGTCAGACCAGAGCCTTTGTTGCTAGCATACATAAAGTAGAGAAGTAGATGAAGGCTAGCTACTTTAAAAGTACAATTCTAATGCAATGGCTTTTGTATCAGGAAGTCTGAATGGATAACATCAAATTTGCGACAGTATATCCTGTGATATGGAGCATCATTTGAGACGAAACTGTAGAAGTGCATTAGAATGTGGATAACCATGTTCAAAACTTTTATTTGGGGAGGAATATCGTCGGATATACCGTTCAGGTCTTCACTGTTTGATGTGGTACATATATTTTCACTATTCCCTGGGTTAATAATGGAAAAAGTATATGTAGCATTAGAGTGATTTTTCATGTTAGTTTGATAATATACACTGTTTACCGTTAACCGAAAAATCAAGCTGTCAGCATTTTAAATTTTTGGTGGTAGTAACTTTTACTTTATTTGTTCTAGACCAGCATTAAAGTGGAGAAAGTTTAAATGCTTGTTATAGATATGCTATTCAAACATCTTTTGCTTAGGTAAACAAGTCATAAGCATTATCAAGCACTTAAGTAGTTAGCTAAGGCTTGAAAAGTGGCCATTAAAATGAAATAATGATAATTTATTGAAAAAATCTTAGACCCCTTGAGCATGTTGAGAACGTTATACATACAAGCAAACACATGAGGTTTCAGGTTTTGAAGTATAAGTGACCAGTGAAGGCTCAGGCAAGACTGCACATCCGTGCAGTCTTGCCAGAGCATTCACTGCTCACATACACACTAAGAGTGGAAGCAGGTAAATGCTAAGACCAAAATTAGAATTTTTATAGTCCTTGTGGATAGCAGCACATCTATGTTTAAAGGGAGACTTTGTGCGTCTGTAATAGCAAGCACCATAAATTCATAATGGGCTGGTCCATACATTTTCATGGTTTTCACCTTTACTCTACCTTCTAACAGTTTTCACTGAATATTTTAAACTCAATATATAATAAATCTCTATGGTCTTAGTAAAATCATGTCTTTGAAAGGTAAAGCTTATTGTATTTTGAGGAAAACTGTATTGGCGAGGCAGATCTTTGGATATGCTGATGGAAACAAAATATGATCATAATCTATCGGGTATATAAGGTTGATTTTTACAGTCTTTCTAGGATTGTGACCTTGAAAATTAGGTCATAGTCACCAAAATCTAATCACCACTTGATTGTGTTACAATGATACAATATTTATAGTTTGACCAAAATCCATCATTCCATTTAGGTAAACATAGAAATTTGACATTTTAAAATAAGGTCAAGGTCACCAAAGCCTAATTACCTCTTGATTGTGTTACAATGATACAATATTTATAGTTAGACCAAAATCCATCATTCCATTCAGGTACACATGGAAATTTGACATTTTAAAGTGGTGGTGTGGCCTTGAAAATAAGATCAAGGTCACCAAACCCTTATCAACTCTTTCTCCCTTCCCAACAGTGTATCTATGCGAGTTTGGTCAAAATCGACTCCCTTGTTCGGAAGAGAGAGTGGGGAAAAAAGAAGCTACGTGGACTGGACCCGCAACAAAACCAATATGTCCCTCCTCCCACCCTTCGGTTAAGGAGGACATATAACATGTATAACCAATGTATTGTTTTACTATATTAACTGGTACAAACTATTTTAAAATTCAGCAATTTTGCCAATTAATAATTATATTGCCCCCTCAAATAGTCAGCTGCATTTTCTGAACAGAAGTTAACTTTTTTCTCCCAAGTATTAAGATTGGTGACAAGCTGTCAACAGTCTTGGCTTTCTTTGCAGCAGGCATGTAAATTTGCTTTAATTAAATATCCTTTCTTTTTGAAAGTATGACATTTAAATGAAAGAAGCCTAACAGATTTGGAAGCTGAGGCATTTGGACAGCTTGTTCTATCATACTGTATTTAACTCTTTCCTTGCTAGTGGCGACTTTTCTTGTCTGGGCGCTCATAACCTTTACAAACAGTTTGAATCAAGATCAGGTCCTGATCTGGATCTAGACCCTTTGACACTATGATAGTGTTCCTCGAAGAATGTTTGAAAAAGTTAATTTAAAAAAAAAAATCAGCACACAACAGAAGAATGAAAAATTACCAAACATGCAAAGAGTTATTGAGCTTAATTGTAAGTGCACACTAAGTACACTAAACGAACTTTTGAAATGTAATTTCATTTTTACATTTTCAAAGCAATCCTTTAATGAATCTTTAGATTTTTGCAACCGTTCATAGCCTCATAAATGACATAAATTTGATTGACAGCTGCCAAGCTCACTTGCCCGTGGAATACACTTTGAACATCGAATTCAATTGCCAGAAGTGACACTGGTGTTGTGATAGACAGCCAGCCACACCCAAATCGCACATGCAAAACAAGCTTCTTGTTTGCTCTATTGGCTGTCCGTGTTCACACTGGCTGTTCTGCTTTACAATCCAACAAAACTGTTAATACAGTTACATATTAAATACTAAACTGTTTTTTCCCCCTAAATTATAAATAATTCCTATATTTTAGATATTTATATTTAATGTAAAAATAAGCAATAAATTCAATTTTTGGAATGTTCATGGAATCATGAATACTTTGGGTCTCTTGCAAAGTTAATGTGAAGCCCTATGCTCAAATTCATTTCTTGAATAATATGGATAAACTAGAGGACCTGAAGGTCCTGAGGCGCTCACCTGATCTCCTTAATAATGTTAAAATAGGTCAAGGTTAACTACAGCTTATAATGAAACAAACTTTGTTTTACCACATATTGGGGTTGCAGCCATTTTGGTCAAGTGACCTAAACAATACAATGAATACTCCATCAAACAGCCCAGTGATTTCTGAGGAAACGATGTTTAGATAGGTATGCGGCAGTCCAAATGTGTGGCCTTGGAATAAAAGGTCACAGGTCAGCTTGACATTTGGTACTTATATAAAACCAATGTCTCTTTAGGTTAAAATTTCTTACAAGTATTATGATTTCTGCCTAAACAGTTATAGAAAAATGAACATTTCAAGATTTTTCCCATATAAATGCATTAGGAATCAAATTTGACATTGCTATAAAGTAGGTCAAGGTCAACCTAGATTCATCATTTGTACAAATTGGATAAGAGCCTACATCCGCAATGCTACATATCAAGTCCCAAGGCCATTGGCCTTTTGGTTCCAGAGAAGAAGATATTTAAATGCTTTTTACCATATATGGGCATGGTGGCCATCTTGGCCATGTGACCAGTGCAATTGGTATAAATTTTGGCTAACCCAATATGAGGAGTCTTCATATGAAATTTAAGTTCAGTTGGCCTAGTGGCTTCTGAGGAAACTATGTTTTAATGTGTTGATGGGACTCCAATATGAGCGACCTTGGCTAAAAAGTAAAAGGTCAACCTTGACCTTTGAAACTTATTTATAGCCATTGTCTCATTAGATTTAACATATCAAGTGAGAATAATGACTTTGGCTTCAACAGTATTCAAAAAATCAACTTTTCAAAAAAAATCCCATTTAAATGCATTACGAAGCAAATTTGACCTTGACGTAAAGTAGATCAAGGTCAACCTAGGATCATCATTTGAACAAACTTGGTAGGCCCCACATCCCCAATGCTACATACCAAGTCTCAAGGTCACAGGTCTTCTGGTTCTGGAGAAGAAGATTTTTAAAGGGTTTTTACCATATTTGGGCATGGCGGCCATATTGGTCATGTGACCAAAATATTTTGTACAATTTTGGCTAACTTAGCATAAGCAGTCTTCACATGAAATTTGAGTTAAATTGGGCAAATGGTTTGTGAGAAAACTATGATTTAATATACAGATGGGACTCCAATATGAGAGACTTAGCTGAAAGGTCAAAGGTCAACCTTGACCTTTGGAACTTATTTATAGCCATTGTCTCATTAGGTCAAACATATCAAGTGAGAATAATGACTTTTGCTTCAACTGTATTCAAAAAATCAACTTATCAAAAAAAAAATCCCATTTAAATGCATTAGGAAGCAAATTTGACCTTGACGTTAAGTAGGTCAAGGTCAACCTAGGATCATCATTTGAACAAACTTGGTAGGCCCCACATCCCCAATGCTACATACCAAGTCCCAAGGTCATCAGCCTTCTGGTTCTGGAGAAGAAGATTTTTAAAGGGTTTTTACCATATATGGGCGTGGTGGCCATCTTGGTCATGTGACCAGGACCATTTGAACAAACTTTTGTTCCTGTGTCCTAAGGAGTCTCCAAATGAAATTTGAATTTAATTGGCCCAGTGGTTTCAGAGGAGAAGATGTTTGAAAATGTTGACGGACGGACGGACGGACGACGGACGGACGGACGACGGAGTGACTGGTAGGTATACTATTAGCTCACCCATGAGCCTTCGGCTCAGGTGAGCTAAAAAGTGAATATTTTGACCATCCTCATTATTGAAAAATTCTTAAAATGTCCATGAACCATTTCTCATATCGAGCGAAGACTGGCTTTTTTTGCAGCAGGCATGTAAATTTCGGTCACATTCCCAATCGAATATAGTCACCTTTTTTCCCACTACCATGTCTGTTTTTCCCAATAAAGAAAAGTAAAAAAAAAAAAAAAAAAAAAAATACTTTTTTTAGAAACCACTACAACTTATGAGAAACAATGACCCGTATCAGAATGATACTTAAACACTTGTGCTTAAGTGGTATGGGTTGGCATAATACAATCTAAAGTAGCTTGATTTTGACGGAGGATATATTTAATTTTTGCTACCCCTGTTATGTTCTCTGTCGTTAATTTCTCCCAATTTTGCTGTTAAGTCGATCATTTTTTCCCAATTTTGGGCAGGGGCCTTTTCCCAAAATTGCTGGAAAAAGCCCTGAGGGTTATATGGTATAATTCTTGAACACATTCTGTTTATTCAATAAACATCATTACCACAATGTAACTACAGAAGCTGCCAGAACTGGTGCTTAAAGACTGACTGACATAATACTTAAGGTTGTTTTGAAAGGTGAAACTCATAGTTTTATAGAATAAACCATAAATATGGTACCAACAACATAATATTTTGGCAGGTAAAGTGAACAAGAGTGGATTGCTCACCTGGATTGCTCACCTGAATTATCCCTGGAGACACTTTTGTTAAGTTGAGCAACTTTGGTAATACAATGGGAAATATAAGGAATTTAATGTCTATGCGCTGTGTGCAAAACGGAAAAGTGGAACAGCCAGTGTGAACACGCACAGCCAATGGAGTAGACAATAAGCTTGTTCTGCATGTGCGACTCAGGTGTGGCTCGCTGTCAATCACAACACCTGCGAATGAATTCCATGTTCCAAGTGAATTGCAGGGGCAAGTGAGCTTGGCAGCTGTCAGTCAAATTTTGTGTCATTCATGAGGCTATGAACAGTTGCAAAATTCTAAAGATTCATTAAAGGCTTGGTTTGAAAATGTAAATATTATATATTGAAAAGGATGAAACCTAGGGTGATAACACCATACAACCAACTGTTTTAAAGACAGATTACTGTTTTGAATACAGATTGTGACAATATTTACATAGAAAGGGTAGGTTAGGATATTTTTGTTTACTAAATTCAAGGAGCGAATCTAAGGATTGTTGCTGCTAATGGGGAAGATGTTTGGTAGTTTAATAGAGATACTGCAGCAGCACTCTGAATTTATCTCAGGCCGAAAATTAAAGACATTTATCATAGGTTTAGATAAACAAAATTTTTGAGCGTAAAATTCTTAATATTTTCTTATCCATCAGAGTTTTAACATATGTTTTGGGTGCTCAAAACAACCGTCTCCTTGAGACGGTTCTTTTGAGTACCCACAACATATGTTTTGGTTGAGAAACAAGAAAACTAATTTTTTGGTACGGACTAGTAAATAAATTCCTGGCTACATAATAGTCAAAAATGTGTTTCAAGAAAATTCTATTAAGAATAGGTCCTACTCCAACCATACGTCTATTAAACAATGCATACTATAGTCACTTAGTTCACTAAAGTAAAACCTGTGTAAAACAGCCACTCAAAAGAAGACAAAACAAAGATCTTAAAGGGGCCAGCAACCCTAATGAAAAGTATGTTTTATCAGAAAGAGCTCTATAAACCATGAATTTTGATACAAGTATCATCAAAATCGTTTGAAAAATGGGCAAGTTTTGGGCATTGAAAGAATTCAATATGGCCGACAATTAGCTGCCATTTTGAATATTTAATTAGTTTTTAGAATTTTTTCAACTGCTTAATTTTTAGTTATCACAACTATCAAATCATCTGTGTTTCAGCAGATATGCAGCTTTATACATAAGGAAAATGTTTCATTTAAAATTAATGCAAATAATCCATTGGTTTGTCTTTTATTTTGATTACGCATATTTAATTAGGCTGAGTGACGTCACTAAGCCTACAGTATGGCCGCTTCCATTAAGGTCCATTTGCAAATATTCAAACGCCCACAACTTCCTCAATTTTCAACTGATTTAGATGAAACTGGTATCAAAATTCATGGTTTCTTAAGGTCTTTCATATAAAACATAGTGATCATCAGGGTTGCCGTCCCCTTTAAATGACAAATGACAAATGGTAGCTTTATGAAGGTCCCCTTGGAGCATTCTGCAATACTTTTGACCAGCATTTATCAATAATTGGTCTTGAAAACCAATTTGTTTTCTATTTGAGAGTGGCTGTTTTACGCAGGTTTTACTGTACAAATATTCAGCAGCAATTCTGCTAAATGTGACCGACCGCACAGGTCGGCTTAATAAGTAAACTGCGCACCTCTGAAGACTGTTTGACATTCATAATTTTTTAAAAATGTTAATTTTGAAGAAAAAAACATGCAAAATTACCCAGCATGCAAATAGTTAACCGTCAACATATCTTTTCTTAAGGTGACTAAGGTGACGCTCAGCTAAAATTGTAAATTGTATTTAACAGCAGTATTATGATTATTTCTATTATACTATGTTTACTCATCTATGTTAATCATGTTAATTCAGTAGTAATCCTCAGTGTTAACCCATAAGCGCCACCTATGATTTGCAGCAGACGACAATTTCAAATTTTGCTGCTTTATCAAAAACAACAAATAAGGCATGATATTTCATGAGAAATGTCTGCTGGCAGACAATTCTCATGAAATATCATACCTTATTTTTTTTCAAAAATTAGATAAGATGTCGCAAAATTCGTCGTCTGCTGCATTCGTGATTGGCGCTTTAAGGGTTAACCTTTAGAGCGAACAAAAATTGGCAGCAGACGCCAGTGACTGCCTTTAAAGGAACCAAATAAGGCTGGTTATTTTAAGTGAATTGTCTGCATGCCTGTTTTACCCAGTAAATCAAGAGAGATAAATCACAAAATCAGAGTTCAAGGTGGGCCCTGAGAGCAGGGAGAAGTGACTTCTCCCTCAGGAAAATTAGGGAGAAGTGACAGTCAGATAGGGAGAAGTTATAGCGCAAAATTACAGCAGTTTTGTCAGTTTAGAAGCAAATTAGCAATTACACATACTATTGCCATCAAATGGAAGGGGAAATATGATGCAGTGGTAGTAGTGACAGAATGAAAATGAAAATAATTTTTTTTTTTTTAGGGAGACTCCCACTTCTCCCTGGGCCCTATTTTGGGGGGTTATTTCGGCCCCTAGGGGAACTATATTGCCCTTGTCGCCCCCTAGCTTATTCCTTGAAAATGTGTTGTCATGATTGACACACCTGAAGGGTTTAAGTTCTCATTTGAATGTTTACAATATTTTGTTATTTTTATTGTTTATCTCTTACATAAATCAGCAGGTCATATGGATTACATGGCTATTATTACAGGCCTCCAGATAAGAGTGGGTATTGGGAAAATATTTTCTTTATTTCTCATCCAAAACATATGTTGTGGGTACTCAAAAGAACCGTCTCAATGAGACGGTTCTTTTGAGCACCAAAAACACATTTTTAATTTGATAGGTAAGGAAATAATAGCAATTTTACGCTTAAAAAAAATTGCTTAACTGGCCCTATGGATTACATGGGTATTATTACACACTTATGTCTTAGCCCACTCAGGACGTTTGCAATTATTTTGGATCCAGATCAGGCCTGACAAAAGGTTGTGCCTGTCATGCCTGATCAGGGTCCAAACAACATGACATTCTGACGGTATTCCTGAACTATATATCTGAAAAACTTAATAAACGCAACATTGAAAAAAAGCAAAATTACCCAGCATGCATAGAGTAAGGCACTGACTTTGACCGAAATTTACCAATGCAGAAAATTTAATGTGTTTGTGTGGATAAGAAATAATATAAGCACCTTTCATCAGTCAAGGACCTCACGGAATTCCATGGCCAGCTCTTGTCACAGCTTTCCATGACACAAAAATTGCTCCCCTTTACTGTTCCAATAACATTAAATATCACAGATCCTATACTGGGGCATACTTGAGGCATTTTGTAGAACACAAACTCTAGAGGGAAGTCTAGGGTAGCCCAACAGTGGGGGTTAGGGGTAGCCCCCCAGTGGGGGTTAGGGGGTGAACCCCATGACAGTAAGATGACCGTTTTCTCGATAAAGATTTCTGACTTGCACTGTTGACCTCCAATTTTCTTTCCCTCCAAGACTTTTTTTTTGACAAGTAAACATTATGTCTGAGAGTATAGGAGAGACCAGGAAAAATGGGCCGAATTATAATTAAAGAAATTTAGCAAATTCATTTGGTCTCTGATCCCAAAATTCTGTAAAAAAATGTGAATTTTGGGTTTTCTCTTAATGTAACTCTTGCTCTAGTGATGGGTTTAACCAAAATGTGGCAAGCGTGACAAAGCTTAACAAAAAGGTACAACACTGAAGAAACTAGAATTGTTTTTCAGATGTCTCCCCCCTTTTGATGTCAAAAGCATGAGTCATTGAATACAATTTCAAACAGAAACATTAACTACAATTTCTAACAGAAATTCTAGTCATTTCATGCTGACAATCAGCTCGTATCTAGTAAAGATATCTGTCAATGTCGTTAACTATTGCACAATCATAACCTGGTATAAAATAGTCATAGAAAATTGTTTTTGTGATGGACAAAGTTCCAAGGGAAATAACTCAAAGAGTATAAATGACAGAGTTACTATTCTTGCAGTCTGCACTTCGGCTCATGCTGGTTGATACTTGTATAAAGTTTTGTTAATATAGCTTAAGCGGTTTTCAAGTAATAGAGCGGACACGATTTTTGTGACACACAAAGTTCCAAGGGAAATAACTAAAAAAGTATAAAAGGCAGAGTTACCATTCTTGCACTCTGCACGTCATCTCATGCTGATTGATATTTGTATAAAGTTTCTTGAATATAGCTTCAGTGGTTTTCAAGTTATAGAGCGGACACGATTTTTGTGATGCACAAAGTTCAAAGGGAAATAACTCAAAAAGTATAAAAGGCAGAGTTACCAATCTTGCACTCTGCACGTCATCTCATGCTGATTGATACTTGTGTTAAGTTTCCTGAATAGAGCTTAAGCGGTTTTCAAGTTATAGAGTGGACACGATTTGTGACAGACAGACAGACAGAGTGAGACAGACGGACGCCCGGGGAAAAACAATATGTCTCCCGACCCTGAAGGGGGGAGACATAATAATGTACTGCACTGGGGGCCTCCTGGAAGACTGGCCTTCACAGTAAAACCTGCCTTAGTGGCCACTCAAAAAGAAGACCAAAAATTGGTTTTCAAGACTGATTATCGCTTAATGTAGGTCATAAGTATTGCAGAATGCTCCAAGGGGAGCATTCTGCAATACTTTCGACCTTCATTAAGCTACCATTTGTCATTTAGATCTTTTTTATCCATTTTGAGTGGTCCCCTCAGACAGGTTTGACTGTAAATGCTAAATTTTGTCACCCTCACAAAACAAAGTCTAACTCACGTACTTATTGAATTAAGTATTATACAGCTATTCGGTGACTGTATCGCCACATGGTATGCAATCTATCGGTCTCTTGTAAATCTAAAGGAGATAGGAACCAGTTGTGGGCGTGGCTAGACAGTGACCCATAAGCCCATTAATACTTTTAAAAGTAAGGAAATCAGGCTTTAAAATATCAAATCAAAAAAGCTTAAAATAGCATCAAATGACAGTAATCAAACCATCAATACTGTGACTTCATTTTGAGCATGTGCGAAGCTGTTAAATATTGTCTTGAAAGCTTTTCGTTAAATCATGGACTTCCTACGATTGTACGTCTTATGGCTAAATTGGAAACAAAATCACTTAATGGCTTCATAGGTTAGAGTCTGCTTGAGGTGACTTGGATGGTAATTTTCTGCATGATGAGCTTTGGTTGGAATATTTAAATTTACGAAGTTGTTTAAACTCTTCAACCGCCAGTGATGACTTTTGTCATCTGCAGATCACCATTCCAGTTTGAGCTTGATTTGGAGCCAAACTGTTTGACATTCTGGTGGTACTCCTGAAAGATCTTTTTGAAAAAAAAATCAGCAAATGACAAAAAAGCATGCCCTCCTCTTCAGCATGCCTCAAGTTAATATGCGCCATTTGACGGAGGAAACTGCTGATCCTATTAGGAAAGTCTAAAAATCTCCACAAGCATCATTAGGCCAGAATTTTTTATTAGTTGATTTACAAACCCTCCTACTGTAATTTTTCGGAAAGTAGAAAAAAAATTCTAAAAGGATTTTTTTTTAATTTTATCCACCGGCTCTAAATATTATTTGTTTAGTTGAAAAAAATTATATATTTTTGAGGCTCTGTCTGTATCTGTTTGTAATTGTCCTATGCTTAAAGATTAAATACAAGCTGTTGGTTACGTTACGAGTTTTACTGTTTGTTCTGGAGATATTTAAAAAAACCTCTGAAAATGACCAGTTTCCGACTTTTTGCCCCCCCCTACACTAAATCTGAAAAAAAATCCCGTAAATCAACAAATGAAAAATTCTGGTCTAAGACGGCCACTAATTTACATAAACAAATTCTGGTACTTAGACAAAGGTGACCAGCAGACTCCATTAAAATGTTTTACCCTTGATATTCAGACACTGTAAATGAAACCGGTTATGCACCATTCTTCTGAGGAGCACAGTGGCTCAGTGGTAGATTGATTGACTTGAGACCTAGGGGCCGCAGTTTGAGTCTCACCAGCACCACTGTGTTGTGTCCTTGAGCAAGACACATTTATCCTTGCTTAGTACTGGTTCAACCAAGAAAGACCTGTCCCGACATAACTGAAAAATTGTTGACTGGGACGTAAACAGATCAATTCAAACAAACACCATTCTTCTTCTGTATGTTGACATGCATTCATTCGTTCCTATTATCCTATCACACTGTTCCTGGGTATTCTTCTAACATACATAAGTGATTAACCAGAACTTACATAGTATAAACATTCTTTCATCAGCAAGCAAACTAACAACTACTTTCTCATCAGGTACAAATTCAGCAATGGAAGATTGGAAAATGTCATCCTGCATCAAACTACAGGCAATTTCCTATCAATCTACCTGATTAAAGAGACTTTCTACTTGTCACCAGTCTACCTATCAGACACCACTTTTAGTAGTCACCAGTCTACCTATCAGAGATAGTCACCAGTCTACCTATCAGACACCACTTTCTACCTATCAGAGATAGTCACCAGTCTACCTATCAGACACCACTTTTAAAGCTGCATAGTCTGTAACTTTTGATCTTTTAATTTTAGAACTAATGTTTCTATTTTTTAAGAACACAGTAAAAAAACTAAAATTCAGGTATACATTTTACCAATTTCGTAAATCTTAACAAATTATCAGTATCAAAACAACAGCATTTATGTTAAAATTAACTGTCTATAATTATTGGAGGGACGCAAATAATTACCAACACACCTGTTTTTATAAGATAATACACTTTTCCGTGCAGTTTTCAGCTATAGTTAACATATTTATTTCGAAAACATAACTTAATTCTACTTTCACAAATGATTTAAAAAGAAAATAATGTTCATAGTTGCAGACTTAGTCTCTTTAATAGTCACCAGTCTACCTATCAGAGACACCACTTTCTATAAGTCACCAGTCTACCTATCAGACACCACCTGACCAGTCTACCTGATCACAGACATGACTTTGGAAAAAGTTGGACCCCCTGGAATATGTTGGACCCCCTCTGGATCCTTGGAGAAGTATAATTTTCTCTGTAATAAAACCATTGGACCCCCTCTGTAGACTGTAAAATAAGTTGAGGACTAAAAAAATACATAAACTAGAGGACCTGAAGGTCCTGAGGCGCTCACCTGATCTTCTTAATAATGTTAAAATAGATCAAGGTCAACTACAGCTTATATTGAAATTTTGTTTTTACCATATACATTTTGGTCAAGTGACCTAAACAATCTAATGAATAATCAATCAAACAGCCCAGTGATTTCTGAGTAAAAGATGTTTAGATAGGTATGTGGCAGTCCAAATGAGTGGCCTTGGATAAAAGGTCACAGGTCAGCTTGACATTTGGTACTTAATTAACCATTGTCTCAATAGGTTTAACTTTAATGAATTCGGCTCAGTTATAGAAAATGAACATTTTTAAGATTTTCTCCATATAAATGCATAAGGAATCAAATTTGACCTTGCCATCAAGTAAGTCAAGGTCAACCTAGATTCATCATTTGTGCTAACCTGGTAGGGCCCACATCCCCAATCCTACATACCAAGTCCCAAAGCCAATGGCCTTTTGGTTCCAGAGAAGAAAAGATTTAAAGAGTTTTTACCATATATGGGCATGGTGGCCATGTTAGTCATGTGACCATAACAATTTGTATAAGTTTTGGCTAACCAATCATAAGGAGTTGTCATATGAAATTTGGTTTCAATTGGCCAAGAATTGTATGAGAAAACTATGTTTTAATATGTTGATGGGACTCCAATATAAGCCATCTTTGCTGAAAGGTCAAAGATCAACCTTGACCTTTGAAACTTATTTATAGCCACTAGATTGAACATATCAAGTGAGAATAATGACTTTGGCTTCCACAGTATTCAAAAAATCAACTTTTCAATTCAATTTTCCATTCAAATGCATAAGGAAGCAAACTTGACCTTGACGTTAAGTAGGTCAAGGTCATCCTAGGATCATAATTTGAACAAACTTGGTAGACCCCACATCCCCAATACTACATACCAAGTCTCAAGGTCACTGGCCTTCTGGAGAAGAAGATTTTTAAAAGGTTTTTACCATATAGGCGTGGCGGCCATCTTTGTCACGTGACCAAAATATTTTGAACAAATTTTGGCTGACTTATCATAAGGAGTCTTCACATGAAATTTGAGCTCAATTGGGCCAATGGTTTGTGAGGAAACTATGTTTTAATATATTGATGGGACCACAATATGAGCGACCTTGGCTGAAAGAGCAAAGGTCAACCTTGACCTTTGAAACTTATTTATAGCCATTGTCTCATTAGTTTCAACATATCAAGTAAGAATAATCACTTTGGCTTTAACAGTATTCAAAAAATCAACTTTTCAAAAAAAATTCCCATTTAAATCTATTAGGAAGCAAATTTGACCTTGACGTTAAGTAGGTCAAGGTCAACCTAGGATCATTGTTTGAACAAACTTGGTAGGCCCCACATCCCTGATGTTACATACCAAGTCCCAAGGTCATCGGCCTTCTGGTACTGGAGAAGAAGATTTTTAAAGGTTTTTTACCATATATGGGCATGGCGGCCATCTTGGTCATGTGACCAGGAACATTTGAACAAACTTTCTTTCCCCCATCCTAAGGAGTCTCCATATGAAATTTGAGTTCAATTGGCCCAGTGGTTTCAGAGGAGAAGATGTTTGAAAATGTTGACGGACGGACGGACGACGGACGGACGGACGGACGACGGACGCCGGAGTCACTGGTATACTAATAGCTCACCTCGGAGCCTTCGGCTCAGGTGAGCTAAAAAGTTGTCCAGGCTGTTTTCTGGCCGTTGGGCATGGACCCCCCCACCCCCCCACACCACCAAAAATTTCCAGATCCATGCAGGTGAGCTGACAGGTTATTTTCATCACGTAAACATAAATGGAACAGTCCACATAAAGAAAAAAACTTCCTCTCTTTAATCAGTTTGTGACCTTTTTAAACTTCACGACTCCTCTCTATTCAGAGAAAGTGGTTTTCAATGTAAGAGGAAACGTCTGAAGCATCAGATGCAAAGAGTTGAAAGGGTTTGTTATTATAGAAGATGTTGCCTAGAATTTCTAACATTAATTGCCTGCCAAAACGCACAAACCCAGATCAGGCCCCTAGGTTATACAACTTTTTTCATGCTCAATTCTGCTGAGAACAAAATTTATTGTGCTCATAAATGTTAAAATGTCAACAATTTTTGGCATTTTAACATTATTAGCAGGATAAATACAACAACTGAGAGACTGAAAGCAAGAGACTTCTTCATTTGTATTATAGTTTTTATGAGCAGTTGAAATTGCGTGCTCAGTTGAGTTGAGCATGAAAAAAGTTTTATAACCTCTGGGCAAGACTGCTTCTGAACAGTCTGATCAGGGTCTTTATCATTGGTCAGAAATTCATATACTACTACAAGGAAATTCCAACAGCGAGGTCATAATGTTTTGGTATCAGTAGATCTACAGTTATTGAAGGTTATAACCGTTTTGGGATTTACCTTACGTTATGTGGAAATAGTACATGTTTGTTTGGTTTGAGGTTTTAAGTCCCAGTCAACAGCTACATATCCAGGCGATCAGTTAACCTTAGACTTGCCCAAGTCCCTACATTTGAGAATTAATTTGAGATGTTAATTGTTTAATAAAGTGAAAAATCCCCTTTTCCTAGACTTCGAAATGTATATTTTCAGTCAGATTTCGAACATTGTATTATAGTATTAAAGGGGACATTAAAGTAAACTGAAATTTATATTAAAAAAGGGTAAAAGACAGAAAAAAATGTACAGACTTTGGAAAGTCTAAGTTAACCTAACCACACTTTTTTCCTGGGCAAGCTCCACTTCCTAAGGAAGTTTGTTAAGGTTATGATGCTTTAATGTTGTGGGTTCTGGTTTATAAACACAGGAGATGAGGAAGTATCTGGCTATGATGATAAGCCATGAAAACATACTCCAAGAAACATCTAAAGAGAACCAGAACGGTAAATGTTCTAAAATTTCAAACAATTTTCTCGCTCTGTTTTCAATGTAATGTTCGTTAGGCCAGAATTTTTTTATTAGTTAATTTACTAACCCTCCTACTGTAATTTTCCGGAAAGTAGAGAAAAAATAAATTTAATTTCTAAAAAATTATTTTTTCATTTTATCCTCCGACTCTTAATATTATTTGTTTCGTTGAAAAAATAATATATTTTTGAGGTTCTGTCCATGTGTTTTTGTTAGTGACACTTAAAAGTGATCCAGATTTTTGGAAAAATTTTAAAGATTTAATACAGACTGTTGGTTTACGTTACTAATTTTACAGTTTTTTTCTTGAGATATTAAAAAAAGCTATCATTTTCAGAGCTTTTTTCCCGCCCCCCCCACTCCACCCCCCCTCCACCCCCCCCCCCCCCCCCCCGACCCTTAATCTAAAAAAAACTTCCAGTAAAACATTCTGGCCTGAGCCATGAAAACATACTCAAAGAAACATCTAAGAAATTAAAAGCAGAATGGTAAATGTTCTAAAACTTTAAACAACTTTCTCGCTCTGTTCTCAAATAAAATGTTGTTTATCAAGGCTGCTTATCCGAATGACCCTGATCCGACTGCTTCTGTCTAATCTGGGTCTGCGTTGTTTGTCTAGACCTTTTTGGCAGGCAATTTTAGAATATTTAGCATAATGTAAACATATGTACTAATTTTGTGATTGTTTGACTTGATAGTTTAAGACCCGGTCAACAATTTTCAATCATGTTGCACTTTTCCTTGGTTGTACCAAGCAGTGATGGAAAAGTATCTTGCTCTTGTACACACCGAGACGCCAATGGTAGGATTTGTCCAGCACTCTAACAACTGAACTTGTACATATCTTTAGAAAACAGTATAGATCCAGATCAGTTGCTTACCCACAGAGATTAGATATATACTGCAGCTGAACAATCATCACTGCTCATAGTTTGTGCAGTTAAGATTTGCTATTTCATGTGAATCATCTAAGGTACCAGTGATTTTATTTGGCCTTTTTCAGGGCCTTATATGGGAGTCATTCCCAAACCGAAAATGGTCTTTATTTTCCCAATTTCATGTATTTTAGGACTTATTTTCCCAATTATGATAAAATATTTTCCCAAATGTGAGGTAGCTTCCTAAAATCCCAAATAAAATCACTGGGTACAATGTATATCAATCCTTAACCCTTGTCTATTCTTTATTCTGCTCATAGGGAGGGGGTGACAGGCAAATGTACCTAGCAAAAATTATGGACCTGGAGGAGCAGTCTGATCAGGCTTGCAAGTTGCACGACAAAACAACTCTGGAGTGCATTTGAACATATATGTGTATGCAGCAGACATAATTAGCAGACGATATATTAGTGTGTGTTTAGTCTCTGCTGAAATATTTGTCATGCTGGTTTCTTTTTGCTTGAATAGGCCATAAAAGCATTTAGCAGGGCATAAAAGGCAGACTACATTTGGAACTATTATTGTTTTGTTTAAGCTCCCCTGAGCCATTAGACTCAAAGAAGAGCTTAGTGTAGGATAGCCATCTTTCATAGTCTAATGCACAGAAATGCTGACACATCTCTGGAATCTGCATATTATGCAACTACTTATATCTCTGCAAGACGTCTGTAGAATTTAAATTTTTTTTATATAGAAGCAATTTGCATTTAGTACCATTAGATGTATGCAGGGAGAAACTGAAGCCGTCTGAACTTAACTGAGCATTGATATTATGAGATGTAGACATGTAGCTGGGAATACCAGTGCATGCGTTCAGCATTGGTTTTATGCGATAATTAGTGTTTTCATGGAAAAATAAGAGAAATATTAAAATTACTAACCACCAATACAAATAATGCATGCATGGATCCAGAAAGTTCTTTCAGAGGGGGTCCAACTTTTTAGCACACCTGAGCTATTGCGATCATATTTGTCCGGCGTCATTCCGTCTGTTGTGCGTAAACTTTTTCTTTAAAAGACATCTCCACCTGAACCACTGGTCCAAATTTCAAATAACTTCACATGAATGTTCCCTATGATGCCCTCTTTCAAAATTGCATAAATTGTTTCACTCCACCACACAGGAGGGCCGTCACAGGGCTCCAGATAAGAAATCTTTTAAACAACATCTCCTGACCCACTGACCCAAATTCAAGATAATTTCACAGAATGGTTCCTCAAAACACCCTCTACCAAAATCTGCTCCACTGACCAAAAGGGCTGCCAGAGCTCCAGATAAGGAATATCTTTAAACAGCATTTCCTCCTCTCGTCCAAATTCATAATAATTTCAGATAATTATTCCTCATGAAACATTCTACCAAAATTGCACAAACGGTTCCGCTCCGCCAAATAAAGGGGCCACTAGAGCTCTTGATAAGTAATGTCTCTAACAATCTCCTGATCCACTGGTCTAAATTCAAAATGATTTCACAGAATTGTTCCTCATGATGCGCCCTACCAAAATTGCACATATGGTTCTGATCTACTGAACAAAGGGGCTGCCAGAGCTCTAGATAAGAAATGTCTTTAAACAGCATTTCCTCTTGAACCACAGTTCCAAATTCAATACTGTTTTACAAAAATGTTCCCCATTAGGCCCACTGCCTTAATCAATCCAGGAAATGTCATAACATGACTGAAGTTTTTTTGACTGGTATTTAAAGCACCAACAAAAACAAAAAACCAGTACATTTCAAGGGGAGCACCCAGGAATTAATTGAAAAACAATTTTCTTATTTCTCAACCAAAACATATGTTGTGGGTAACCAAAACATCTGCTAAAAATTATAGGTAAGAAAATATTTACAATTTTATGCTGAAATTTTTTGTGTACATGTATCTAAACCTGTTTTTCTCACTTACATGTATCTATAAAAAAATTAATGGAAAATAGTTTGAAAATGGTATTATTGGAACCATTCCTGGCGACACATATTTCAGTGTTAGGTCAGTCAAGTCAGACTGTCACTTTCTTGACAAATCTCTGAAAATTTCTATTCTGATGGTTCAATTATATGAGATGACTTTAGTCTGTCCCTGCTAGCGGCATGCAACGTTTGTCTGCTGATTACCGTTGCAAACAGTTTGGACCCAGATCAGACCCATCAAGATGACGGGTCTGATCTGGACCCAAACTGTTTGTCACTGTCTTTTACATTGCTTACAAATGTTTTTGAAAAAGCTATTTTGAAAAAAATGGCAGTAGATAAAAAACATGCAAAATTACCCAGCATGCAAAGAGCTATGATGGTGGACAGCCTTTTTCAAGACCCATTATCTTGATGTTTTCTGTACCAATTCTATAAGATGTGTCAATCTTAAGGTGCAGAATCAAAAATTAACAGACTCAGTCATCTTTAACATATTTATTTTTTTATTTGAAAGCATGCACAGATGACAGAGGGGGTCCAACTCTGAGAAAGAGGATCCAAATAGCACTAAAAGTGGGCTGACCCCCTATACCCCACTCTGGATCCGTGCATGCTAAATGTACATATAAATACCTTAATTGACCAAATAAGCACGCACTGTCCATACCATCTATGAAAAATGTGTAATTCCGGATCAACAGGTTTATAATGAAGACAAACCATGAATCCATGACATTATTGGACCAACTGGAAATCGGTCTAGAAGGTAACTAAGTAGCAGTACCATTTTGAGGGAATTTGCCTATATGCTTATCAGCCAAAGGGTTTCCCCCTAGAATTGTACAGTCTTAACAACAGGTCTATAAAGTGAACTACTTCTATGGATAGGGAGCGCAGTGGCTCAGTGGTAGAGTGCTTGACTTGAGACCGAGAGGCCGCGGGTTCGAGCCTCACCGGCGTCACTGTGTTGTGGTCCTTGAGCAAGACACATTTATCCTAGCTTAGTACTGGGTCAACCCAGGAAGACCCGTCCCTGTTTAACTGAAAGATTTTTGATGGGACGTAAAGATTCCAATCAAACAAACAAACAAAACTTTCATGGATTTTAATCAAGATTTGTTCAGTATAGAATTATTATCATGATTATGGTATTCTTGAAAGCACCATCTCATTATCTGCAGAATTTACCAGGGAACATTAAGTTGAAACTATTTATCACAAGTTAAACCATTTAATTTCTTAGAATCAAAGTAAGAAAGGTATGTAAAGATCCAGAATCGATACAATCAAGTACCAAGCCTGTCTCAGGATACCAAATAGGAAAGTAACAAAAACACAACCAAACATCACAAACGAGAGCCAAGAGGTCAGCCCTTTCCAAGCAGGTGACCACAAGGCAGCAATGAACAGACATGAAAGCATGACAAACACAAGACATAAATAAAACAAATGATCCACAAAAGAAGTACCACCTTGGAACGTTCAGTAACAATATTTTGTGAAATCTAAAAATTTCGGGACAATTTGATAACAATATGTCAACACCAGCAAAATAAAGGAATTGTCTTGTACATGTATTATATTCTCTGAAAGGAATGAAATTATCAAAATCATTTTGGATATCTAATAATATACATGTATGTCGAAAGTGCTGCATAGTCCATTTTAAAGCTGCATACTCTGTAACTATGAACATTTTTTGAAAATTTTTATTTTCTTTTTAAATCATTTGTAAAAGTAGAATTAAGCTATGTTTTCACAATAAAAATGTTCAGTACAGCTGAAAACTGCATGGAAAAGTGAATATTCTTATCAAATAGTTGTATTTTTCTCTTGTTGGTAATTATTTGCATCCCTCCAATAATTCTAGACCGTTGAATTTTAACATAAATGCAGTTGTTTTGATAGTGATTACTTGTTAAGATTTACGAAAATGGTAAAAATGTTTACCTGAATTTGAGCATTTTTACTGTGTTCTTGAAAAATAAAAACATTATTTTTAAAATTAGAAGATCAAAAGTTACAGACTATGCAGCTTTAAGGGCTATATGGTATCAATAGAAAATTTACTGACAATAAAATGCAAAACCTACTCATCATGATTATAGCAAGATTACGCCTGAGACCAACTAAAGCCATCAATGGTGACACGATAACAATACTCGTGATAAGCACATTTTTTGTGACAGTTTCAATAATTTCTCTTTCCCCTGTGTAAAATATTAATCGTTGGTACTCAAAAGAATCGTCTCTCTGAGACGATTCTTTGTAGTACCAACAATGTGCATTTTGTGGAGAATCAAACAAAATATGACATAAATAAGGTCTCTAGTCCAGTACTCTGCGACAGTAGATTTTATCCCCATAAATTGTTGTAAGCCTCCACAAGAGATTAGAGCTAATCATTTTATCTTGTCTATTGTTTCATCAATATATTAAAGTATGATAGCCACAGAAGCAACTAGCAGTCTATTGTGATTTGGCCTTGTCAAGGCAATTTCGACCTTGTCACAAGAAAACCTGTCTTCGGGATTTCCGATTAGAAGTTATCATCAGAAATGAAAAAAAACGGCCAAGAAAATTTATTCCTTGTTTCTTTTCCCAAAAATTTTCAATGGACTTTGACGAATAATAATGGATCATTTAATAAGTTCCCACTGTTGGATTTTTCCAAAACTTAATTTTGTATAAGACTTATAAGTTCAGTAACTATTCTAAACTATTCAATAAACTAATACCTTCTGCAAATATTGGCATATTTTGAGATCTTCAAACTAAGAATTTATAATGCTAACTTGATAATCATGTGCGGATCGAGAAAGGAGATAGGGGGTCAAGAACCCCACCTGGAAAATCACAAGTTATATGGGTTTCTTTAGAAATCAGCATTAGGACCACCCCTGGAAAAGTTGAACCCCTCTGGAAAATGTTGGACCCCCTCTGGATCCTTGGAAAAGTAGTTTTCTCTGTAATAGAACCATTAGATGTAAACTGTAAAATAAGTTGAGAACTGAAAAAAAAAACGTTTTCTGGCTGTCGGGCCTGGACCCCCCTGAAAAAATCCTGGATCCGCCCATGATTTTGAACTATACAAACTAATGCCTTCTACAAATAATGGCAAATTTTGAAAATCTTCAATGCTTAGACTTGGTGACTGTCTTTTGTAGCATTATGATAATTTATCAGCTTCACTGTACGTTCCACCACAGTGTTAATGTTTTTGATACATCTTTCGGGAGCCCAGTGGCTCAGTGGTAGAGAGCTTGACTTGAGACTGAGGGGCAGCGGGTTCGAGCCTCACCAACATCACTGTGTTGTGTCCTTGAGCATTATTAATCCTAGCTTAGTACTGGTTCAACCCAGGAAGACCCGCCCCTTAACATAACTGAAAGGTTGTTGAAGGGACGTAAAGAATCAAATCAAACAAACAATATACATCTTTCATAAAATAAATAGAATATTACTGATAAATAGTTTATTGATGTTTTAAGAATTTCAACTTGGAATTTCTCCTGACTGAATTTTATGTAAAATACCTTCCTAACTTTTTGAGTGCTAGACCCAAATCACTCCTCCAGGAAAAACATACGCAAACAAATAGTCTCTAATCAGCCTGCTCCCCCTGGAGGGGCTATTTGTTTCCTTATTTCCTGTAAATTATTTAAAACCAAGCCTGGATAAGTCCAGCATGACTGACAAGATAATCAACTGGTAGATTCTATTTTAGCAATTCAGCACTTAAAGAGCTAAATCATCATGGATATAACTATTCAAAAGAGCAAAGAAATATATTGATAAAATTCTTGGCAATTGAGGTACGTCATGCAACCTGCCATTATTATATGCTATATATGTTCTAGCAATACAGCACCAGCCATTTACAATTATAATCATTTACCCTACATGTATAAATATTGGGACGGCACCTTTATTTCTTACTACCCAGAGGCCGTGGGTTCGAGCCACACTGGCGTCACTGTGTTGTGTCCTTGAGCAAGACACATTTATCCTAGCTTAGTACTGGTTCAACACAGGAAGATCCATCCCTGCATATCTGAAAGATTGTTGATGGGATGTTAAGTCAAATCAAACAGACAAACAAATTATTTCTTACTAAGTGCATGTATGTTTGTCATAAAATTGAGCAATATGATTTGATAACCTGTTTTGTTTGATTTGATTCTTTACGTCCCAGTTAACAATCTTTCAGCTATGTTGGGATGGGTCTTCCTGGGTTGAACCAGTACTAAGCAAGGATAAATGTGTCTTGTTCAAGGACACAACACAGTGACGCTGGTGAGGCTTTAACCTGCAACCCCTCAATCTCATGACAAGCACTCTATCACTGTCAGCCACTGCGTCCGGACCCTCTTTGATAATTTGTGGTAAATATACTATAGTAGTGAGCACTGCTGATTAAATTATGAGAATTGGCTGACCAGCAAGGATCTATTAGCCTGTCTAGGAACAGTGTGACAAGATGACTTACCTCAATGACCACGTCTTTATTTAAGAGTGTGTAACGAAAATTTAATTTTAGTATTTCTCAACCAAAACATATGTTGTGAGTACTCAAAAGAACCGTCTCACTGAGACGGTTCTTTTGAGCACCCAAAACACATGTTAAAACTGATGGGTAAGAAAATATTCACAATTTTACGCTGAAATTTTTTGCTTGACTTACCTCAATGACTGACTGATGACAATTGTGACATGACTGAAAAATTGTTGAAAGTGATTTTTAACTCATTCCTTGCTTTAATAGCGACTTTTGTCATCTGCTGATATTACCATGTGCGGTTCCAGAGGGAGGGAACAGGGGGTCCGGATCCCCCTGAAAAATCATAAAAATATAGAGTTTCTTAGCAATACTGGTCTGGATCCCCTGAAAATCACAAAGCTGCCAAGCCAGCATTCAATGTTGTGCCATCATTTAAATAGTGTTTCGCTGGCGGGATGATGATGGCCCTTTTATATATATAAATAGTGACATTTGGATCCTCTATCCCCTCATCAACTAAAAAAAAGTTATCAAATTTGGACCCTCAGACTGACAAAACTTTCTGGATCCGCCCATGATTACGGTATACCCATTGCAAATAGTTTGGACCCAGATCAGGGCCGACAAAATGTTGGCATTGATCTAGATCCAAAACCTATGACACTCTGATAGTGTTCATGAAATAATTTTTAGAAAAAGTTAATTCTGCAAAAAAAAAAATCAGCAGACAGCTGAAAAGTTACCAAGCATACAAGGATTTAATTTTTTTTTGTTTGATTAGATTCTTTACATCCCATCAACAATCTTTCAGTTAAACAGGGACGGATCTTCCTGGGTTGAACCAGTACTAAGCTAGGATAAATGTGTCTTGCTCAAGGACCACAACACAGTGACGCCGGTAAGGCTGGAACCCGGGGCCTCTCGGTCTGGAGTCAAGCACTCTACCACTGACCCACTGCACTCCCATGCAAGGAGTTAAATCCCAATGCATCAAGAACTGCATCTTATCATAATAGATGAAATAAGTGAGATATGATGAGCAAATAATTGATCTGAGTAATCAGGTATTATCTCTGAAGTGTGATTATAATCATAATCTCATGATCCCAATTATCAAAGGTAAACAATGCTGGGGGTCTATTGTGTACTCTAGATGTCCCATGCAGTTTTTTCACCCATAGATGTAACTCTCTTGGCAGCTACATGTACTGACGTCTGTCAAGTAGCGGCTGTTGCGTCTGCTGATAACATTTGCAAACAATCAGGGATCCAAACTGCTTGACATTGATCATATTTCTGAAAGACTTTTTTGAAGACAAAAAGTGGACACAAGAGGGCCCCTCACCTGAGAAAGGCTCCTACAAAAGTCCAGCTCTGAATTTTGATAGATCAGCAATTTCTTTAAGACTTTACATGGAAAATTATGTTTTTCCTATATAAGCCTATGGAAAACAAGTGACCCCCAGCGTGGCCGCTTTTGGCCAAAAAATGGGGAATTAAAAACTAAAATCTTCTAAGAAAATGTTCCTTTTATTTGTTTATTTTTCACTTTAAAAATCTATCAAAGGGAGTAAACTCAGCAACCACTAAGAAAAATAATCACAATTCAAAATTGTGGTATGCAAGCATCATTTGTAGATTAATATGATCAAATTATATTCATGCTCAATACCATATTAATAGAAGTTCTAAGGCACAAAAATAAATGCTATAAATTCCAATTCTATCGTCAGTATTCATATCAATAAAGTTTCTATAACTACAAAAACCAAATGTTATCAATTATTTTTTATATTCCCATTAATTTGTCCAAATTTGCATATGACCAAGAGTTATTGCTGTCATTTGCTTTTGTAGTCTGCTGAAATGTTTAGTAGACTCTTGGTCAAACTGTGTAGACCCAGATCAGACTGCTCCTACAGGTCGCAGCTTGATAAAAAGATCCAATCAGCTGACTCACATGAGTTAGTGGCGCATTTGGTTAACAAGTGTGTCACATGTAGCCACAATAGTTGATCAGTATGTGATATGCATGCCACCTCAGGGTTCAAGCTGAGCACTGACAGTAGGGAGAAGTCACGACAGTAGGGAGAAGTGACTTCTCCCTCTAGGAAAATTAGGGAGAAGTGACAGTCAGGGAGAAGTTATCACGCAAAATCACAGTATGTAAACTGAAATAAACATCCTGTACCCGTTCCTCCTAGCTCAGGCCTTATACATTATGAATTACAACACTCGTGCGTAACCAGTTGTCGGAAATCATGATGTGAGAGTTGTTGGTACAGCTGTAATTGCGAGGGCCCACCTATTAAAATTCATTTTTCCATAGATCTTAGTAACTGTTACAGTTACAACCATGTAATCATGTACGGATGTGATTGCCAATTCCACTAAAACCATGCAAACTGGCATTTTAGCTCGTTTTCGGCACAGAACGGCTCTGATTGTGAGCAAGTCGTTTTTTAACAAAGCAAAATGCAAAGGAGGAAACCGTTAAAATCATGGAATAAAACGGAATAAAATAGATAAAATGGCTTTTCTTACTTGTTTGAATGTGTTTTGTCTGTATCGCTAGCAATATAAATCGAAACATGTACATGTACCTAAATACACACATTTTTCCGGCCATTGATTACGCACGAGTGCTGTTATTCATGTTTATTAGGCGAGAGCTAGGAGGAACGGTACAGGAAGTTTATTTCAGTTTACATACTGTGAAAATTACGACATTTTCTGTCAGTTTAGAAGCAAATTAGCGATTACACATACTATTGCCATTAAATGGAAGGAGAAATAAGATGCAGTGGTGGAAGATTGTCACCACTGCTTGCATTTAGGTGGTGACAGAATTAAAATGAGTCTATAAATACTTCTTTCGATTGTTTTTTCTACAAGAATTTACCTTGAAAGGCTAAAAACTAAAACTGGAGCAGATTAAACAGCTTAACCTTCCGTTTCATTTAATCTACAGGTGGTAATAACAATGACCTACTTGTGAGTAACCTAAAGTAAAACAATTGTTCTCAGTGCAGATATACATGTGAAAACAATTTTTGAAGGAACCCCTGTGTTTTTCCAGTACAGAGTAATGTTAATTTCAGTTAAGGAGCAGATGGGCTGCCAATGACACAGTGGAACTGCCCTCTTTGATGGCACTGATATTGTAAACACTGGACAGCTTATTCGATTAAGTAGTCTCCATGTTATTTTACGTAACTTGAATTTCATGACAAAAGTTAAGTATCGAGTATATGGAAATCATTTCAAATTTAGTATGGTATACTTTTAATACATATAAAAATTTGGTGTGCTTTAATTTGAGCAGTGTTTCCTCAATAGGGAAGTATTGACCAGCACTGACAAACCATGAACATGGGCGTAGCCAGAACAGAGAAAAAGTTACGAACACCAAAGGGAGACTACTGGATCAAGCAATGATCCTCTTCACTTGTGTCCCTTTTCAAAATGGGAACTACTCTTAAAGGAAAGAATTTGCTCCCAGAGCGAGCGAATTCTTTCCCTTTTAAGTTTTAGTATGCAAAATCACTTTTATCACATTAAGCGACCTTGTTTGAATGTTTATACTATTTTTATTACGCACTTGAGTAACCTGCCTAATGGGTGCTACGCCACTGATGTATAAAAGACTATTTAAAGTAATCAAAAAATTTATTTTGAGTGTTTACATGTATTTACCTTTGTGGCTGTAGGAATTAATGGTTTCAGGTGCTTTTGACATAAATTATCACCCTTTTAATTTAGAAAGGAACAAAATTCAGCCTCCACTCAACCCCCTCCCACCCCTCCACACAAAAATGGGTACTACTAAAGTAATACATGTATCCCTATCAAAAATCATATAAGTACAATGTACAAGCTATGATATACATTTGTACTCTTTTAACCAAAGTTGGCTTTATAGTAGATCGCGAGCATACAGTTTACTGGTATTGAAATTCTAATCCACTTGCAATAAAAAATTTAATTGATTGTAATAAGCTTTATAAGGATGGCATTTCAACAAACTTGTTTATCTATTAATATTTCTTAAATTATTTTTTAACCCTTGTAATGCTACACAGTTAATATGTCATATTTATATGTACAATTCACCATGATATCTCATGACGAATAGTAAGCCATGGATCATGATCAGCTGGCTACCATCATTGAATTGACATTTTTCACCAGAGCCTGAGAGGGTACATGTACATCTAGATTCAGCAGTGCAAACATTAACCCATAGATCACAGGTTTCGATAAACAATATTTTTCAGCGTAAAATTGTTAATATTTTCTTACCCATCAGTTTGAACATATGTTTTGGGTGCTCAAAAGAAGGGTCTCACTAAGACCGTTCTTTTGAGTACCCACAACATATGTTTTGGTCAAGAAATACGAAAGTTAAATTTTTGATACACACTCTTAACTAAAGTCCTGTAGATTTAGCAGTGCAAACATTAAATTATTCCTAACCTTGTCAGAAATATTAATGGATAAACACTTGACTTATATTTCATTTGCTCATAATAAAAAAAAAAATCTATTCAAACATTTAATGATGTAAAGCCAGCATTGAATAAGAATGAAGTAGATGAATGAAACAAATTGAAGGATAATCTTAAAGCCAAACCTTTAACCTTTAGGGTGAAGTCAGTGCTCTTAATAAGGATTCCAGCAATCATTATCGGAGCATTCAACTATCAAGCTAACAATTAATGCTCTTGTGAATGCCCTTAGTGACGTTAGTGCCCATAGTCGTACTATCTTCAGTCTTTAATACATGAGTCTGTGGTTGGGAAGAACTATCTTAATGCATGATCACAAAAATTTCCCAAACCCTGAAATTTAGAAATTCAAAATTTTAATACTAATGTAATATGCCTGCATGTACATTATAAAAAAAATGAAGTTTAAATGTGGTATCAGTAGATTGTCTTCAGATATTTTTTTAAAAAATCAGAACTTAAAAATCTGCTGGAGTATTCAGTATTTTGAGGCTGATATTCTCTGGGAAATCAGCCTCAAATCATGAATACCCCTGAAAACTTTCAGTCCAATGTCAACCTGGATTCGAACTCCCACTTGCAAAACTGGCTAAATGATATAAATAACAGGGATCAAATTTTAGATTTTTAACCACTTGCTAAAAATAGCGAGTGGCTATTTTTCTCACTTGCTAAAGATGCTGATTAACTTGCCTTTTCACTGAATATGTTAGAACTATTTTTTACTAACATTGCAAATTAGAAAACTAAACAAATTTAATTAACAGGTATACATACACAGCTTTAATGGATAGACAAAACCAATTTAGCATTTTCAGCTTTCTGAACCAATATTCAGGTTTCCTTGCAAACAGTGTGGATCTACACTGTTTGCCATACATCTTATGCTGTGTTGCATAATTTGGTTGATATGAGAGTGACTTGTTTCCACTTGCTAAAAATAGCAAGTGAGGGCAATTTCTACTTGCTTTTTGGAAAAAAACTACTAGCATTTAGAAAGTTAGAAAGTGCTAAATTTGATCCCTAAATAAGATTAATAAAATTCAATAAATTGCGAGATCTTACCATGACTATCTCATTTATAGTAGCTGCTTGCTTTCAATAGAGGTTCCCTATTATTCCTTGCATTATCAGCTCAATTGAATTTCCTTATGTTACATACTTATGTTTGCCAATTACCATTCATAATGTGGTATTTTGAGTGCAAATATTTTTTCCTGTGATCTTTTCATAAATCTCTTTCAGTTTCTGTGTTTGAACTTCAATCAACTCTGGCTCTGTAGTAATTGAAGTGTCTGCAGTGGTGGATCCAGAGGGGTTCAGGGGGTTCGCCTGAGCCCACTCCCCGCCCCCCATTTTTAAATATCCTATGAAAATGAAATAATTTGGTCTCAGTGAGACCAAATTATTTAATGTTCATGTGATATTTAAGAAAAATGAGATAAAATCTGCAAAGCAAACCCCCCACCACCTTTATACATATGTACCCCCTTTACCAGAAATCCTGGTTCCGCCGGTGTCTAGAGACCCAGATGCTGTTATTGAGGCTGAGACACGAGGAATTAGTAGGTCTTTTCCCCTTCCATTGATATACATGTACAGTATCAACTCTTTTTCATATTATGGTGCTTTAAGGCAGTTTGGTAGAGTTGTACATTCCATTATATCTAATGAACAGACTCAATGAAGCTATCTAGTGGGAATAAATGAGAGAAAACTTCTAAACTTAACATGTACCAAACCTACGTCATAGCATGGATGTTGCAAACTCCTAGAATGACACCTTCTTTGATTTACAAGGTAAGTTTTTCCCTTCGTAAAATTATACAAATTTGTGTCTGTCAAAACTAAGCAGTGCAGGCGCTGCCTAACATCCGACTTGAACAGAATATATAATGGTCACACCCAGAACTGCCGCTACCTTTATAATCATTCAATCACCCACAAATATCAAGGCGGGTGACGGATAAAATTATCCTCGTGTCTCCCAATACTTGTGGGTGGATCTGGGTTTGCATAGGTTATCAGCAGGCAACAAATGTGGGCAAAGCGTTAAATACAAAAAAAAACTTTTTGATACTACTTTCTGGCTAAAACCTTGGCTATAAAGTCAATTTTATTTGGCTACAACTTTTTCTATTTGACTAAAGTGTTGGCTACAACAAATTCTGAGCCAGAGTTAGCCCTGTTTTAATCTGATATAAAGATGCATTATGTTTGTAGCTAAATGGACCATGAAATCTTCTCAGAATTGCAGAAATCACCAGTATCCGAGTTTTATTTGTAGCCACTCTACATTTTTGGTAGCAATTGGCTACAATTGCTAATGGCAGGGTGAGCCCTCATTTGAATATCGAAAAAAAATAAACCCCTTCAGAAATAGCAAGAAGTGACAAGATTTGAAAACAGCAAACAATGAAACTCCCTAAAAGAAATCAAGTATAAAAGGGTAATCATAATGGTTTCTAAATCTTACAGAAATCTATGAAATTTCTTGATACTTTTATTAATTCGGATTGGTATTCTAAGGAACCAGGTTAATTCAAATAAGAACAATAGCATAGATATCCATATGACTAAATGTCTTAAAGGTAAGACTGAAAATAAGACTAGAAATGTCCAGGGGACACCTGTGGATCTCTTACTGTTGCAAAATGTGCATTTTCTCACAGTCAAAAATTACATATTTTTATGAACAAAGGGCAATAACTCTTGAAGCCACAGGATGATAACTTGAGCAAGACATTTTGATATAAAGCATTGTGTCTATAAAGTTTTGTAAAGTTCCATCTACAATTCCTTGAGATAGAGACTAAACATCGCAAATAAAGGCAAAATTTCAAGAACAAAGGGCAATAACTCCTGAAGGAATGTTGTGATGCAGACTTTGTAAGAACTTGGGGGAAAGACATTTTGGTAATTGAATAAGTTTGACAGTTCTGATCAAAATTACTCAATTTAGAGACCATACATCATAAAAATTGCTATTTTTCATCTACAAAGGGCAATAATTCATGATGGCATATTGCAATAAAGACCATTATCTAACTTGAGAAAGACATTTATGATTATAAATGACAATACATGTAAACAGTGTGCCAAGTTTCATAAAGTTGTGACTTAGAGACCTGACACTGTAAAAAAATGGTGAATTTTCATGAACAAAGGGCAATAACTCCTGAAGGCATGGTGCTAAACAATGTGACCAAGTTTCATAAAATTCTGATCAAAACTATATGCGACTTAGCAAGCTAGAAACTGAAATTCGCTGCCCAGGGCTCACCCTGCCATTAGCCATTTGCTACTAAAAATGTAGAGTGGCTGCACTCTAGGTGGTTCAAAAATTACATACCTGTCATACCTGCGAAAAAGTGTATTTTGATCAGCATATTGCTTTTATATTTTATTATTGTGTCATATTTAACTCTTTGGATGCTGGAGTTTTTCAATACCATCAGGTGTCAAACAGTTTGGATCCAGATCAGGCCCGACATTTTGTCGGCCTGATCCTGATCTGGGTCCAAACTGTTTGCAAAGGCTATCAGCAGATGACAAAAGTCGTGGCTAGCTGGCAAAGAGTTAAATACAGAAAAACTTCTTGATACTACTTTCTGGCTAAGACCTTGTTTAATGTGAATCATTTGTCTCCAGCTTTTTCAATTTGGCTAAAGTGTTGGCTACAACAAATTCTGAGCCTGTTGTTGGTATAACAACTGCAAAACCACTTCTTTTATAACCAGTTTCAACCCAGTTAATTGCTTCCACCCTTTGGGAGGCCTCACGAGCTGTCAAAATTAATAACATTTTCTAATTGAGTATTTCGGAACTTCTTTAAAAGATAAATCTGATGTGCAAATACTAGACCGGAGTAACCGCTATTGTTGTTTTGTAACCAAAACATATGACATGTCAAAGTGTCATTTTAGTACTCAAAACAGCGTTTAATTACGAAGTTGCCAATTACATATTGCGAATAATTGGACCTTCAAAGACTTTACCTTTGATGTCTTCTGACGGGTCATCGCTTCGAAATTCTGCCTGCTCATCAACCCCACCAACAGTAAAATATATCACTTTAGTTGCCATTTGAAACAAGAATTGCAATTAAATCAAATCACTCTTTGAAAACTCCACATGTTGAACACAAATTAGACGTTTCTCCTCTCATTCAGCGAATCTGTTACGTTTGTGTATTGGAGTGTTGACACAATGTATGAAAGGTGTAGAAATATCGAAGGGGCGTAATATCTCAAATCCGTAAAGTAATTATTGAAACACAATTTAAATATTTTCTGTTCTTTATGAAATGCTTTACTTCATGAATTTCACATGTTGATGTTGACTTTCTGTTCTGACCGCTATTTCAGGTAGATTAGAAACGACAGGTTCAAGAATAATATTTTTTCTCTCCCATTATTTCCGGAGCTGAACTTGTTTTTTCGGAATCCAATTAGCGAGCAGACGACTTTTACTGACGTATACTTATACGTAAGTCAGCTGTGTGCCAAAAATTTATAGGGCAACGTGACCCGTCTTGTAGGGTGCACCTCCAATTGGTGATTAATTTTCTTTTTGATCCTAATTAACACACTTTATAACAAATTAATTACAATAAATAACAATTAAATTACATACATTAATTGACAGCTCGGAGCCAATAATACACACTGGGTCCAGTTTACAGGTGCGTTCCTGAGGTATGCACTCTTGAGGGGGTCTGAGGGTCCCCCACCCCTGTATGGGACAAGGGATAAAGTAAGAGACGGAAAAGATCAGAAAAGCGATACAATCAAGTACCACACCCGATCCAGGATACCACATGGGAAAGTGACAAAAATACTTGTGGTGGAAAATGGTTTTAGAGCATAAATGAGCCCTTAAGACACGTAGCTTAGCACTACAAGCTGCATTATTCTTCTAAAAAATATTTAACAGCTTAAACCCATAAAAAAGCGTAGGGGATATTGCAATCGCCTCCGTCCGTTCGTCCGTCCGTCCGTCCGTCCGTCTGTCCGTCCGTCCGTCACGCTATCTCCTCCTAAACCATTGGACGAAATCCAACCAAATTTGGTGTGTGAGTTGCTCACATGAATAGGGTGTGCAACGGCACATTTTTTTTTGGCCCCGCCCCCTGGGGCCCTGGGGAGGGGCAAAAAGGTCAAATATCATTAAATATCATTAAATTTCAATTACAAAGTCAATTTCAAAGATTTTTTAACCAAACTTTGTGTGTCTTCTCACACATGAAAGACATAAAACATATCAGACGGGATTTTCATTTGGTCGCCTGGGTCATGCCCCAGGGGTCGGACTTAGGGGTACCGTGGGGGGTTTGGGGGTCAAAATTTTTTTTATTTCGAAATTCAACCAAATTTGGTGTGTGAGTTACTTACATGAATGGCACATGCACCGGCGCCATTTTTTGGGTCCCCACCCCCTGGGGCCTTGGGGAGGGGCCAAAAGGTCAAATATCATTAAATCTGAATTACAAAGTCAATTTCAAAGGTTTTTAAACCAAACTTTGTGTATCTTCTCACAAATGAAATATATATAACATATCAGACGGGATTTTCATTCGGCCACCTGGGTCAAGCCCAGGGGTGGGACTTGGGGTACCGTGGGGGGTTGGGGGTAAAAAAAATTTTTTTTCCGAAATTCAACCAGATTTTGTGTGTGAGTTACTCACATGAATGGCACATGCACCGGCACAATTTTTTGGGTCCCCACCCCCTGGGGCCTTGGGAAGGGTCAAAGGGTCAATTACCGTTAGATTTCTTTGAGAGCGTGGGGATTTGCGATGGCGCGCCATCGAATGTGTTCTAGTATTTTTTTATTTTTCCCCGACTGCTTTAAACAACAGAACAGTACTAAAAAAATATTAAATACCTTGAATTTGAATAGTCAAAATGAATTTATGATAAATATGGCTTTATTGGAATATTTAGACTAAAACTCTAGCTTAGTAGCCTTTTACATGCTCTTTACGTCATCTGCTAACTTTTTTGAAAAATTACTTTATGAATACCACCAGTGTCAATCTTTTTTGCTTGTCTGGTTTGGTTCTTTACGTCACAGTCAATAGCTATGGTCATGTCGGAGCTGTCAGTTCACCTAACCACACTTTTTTCCTCGTCAAGCTTAACCAGTACTTCGTGCACATAGATCAGAGTTCTCAGAAACACCGAATCTGGCGTATTTTTACGCCAATTAACTTTTGGTTTTGTACAGGATGATATAGATCATTTTGGAACTTGAGCAAAACATTTTGATGTAAAGCATTGGGTCTATAAAGTTTTGTAAAGTTCCATTTGCAATTACCTAACATCTCAAATAATGACAAAATTTCAAGAACAAAGGGCAATAGCTACTGAAGGAATTATATTGTGATATAGACTATGTTAGAACTTGGGAAAGACATTTTAGTAATTAACATTGTGAATAAGTTTGACAGTTCTGATCAAACTCAATTCAGAGACCATACATCATAACAATTGCCATTTTTCATCAATAAAGGAAAATAATTCATGATGGCATATGGCAATATAGACCATCATCGAACTTGAGAAAGACATTTAATTTCATGATTATAAATGGCATTACATGTAAACAGTGTGCCAAGTTGCATAAAGTTATGACTTAGAGACCTGACACCATAAAAAATGGTGAATTTTCATGAACAAAGGGCAATAACACCTGAAGGCATGGTGCGATATGGTACTAAACAATGTGAGCCAAGTTTCATAAAAATTCTGATCAAAACTATGCGACTTAAAAAGCTAGAACCGAACGTCGTTGCTGGGCTCACCCTGCCATTAGCCATTTGCTACTAAAAATGTAGAATGGTTTCAAAGAACACTCTAGGTGGTTCAAAAATTACATATCTGCGAAAAAGTGTATTTTGATCAGCATATTGCTTTTATATTTTATATTGTGCCATACTTAACTCTTTGAATGCTGGATTTTTTTCAATACCATCAGGGTGTCAAACAGTTTGGATTCAGATCAGGCCAAACATTTTGTTGAGCCTGATCTCAGGCTCTGGGTCCAAACTATTTGCAAAGGTTATCAGCAGATGACAAAAGTCGCAGCTAGCTGGCAAAGAGTTTCTGGCTAAACCTTGGCTAAAGTCAATTTCATTTGACTCCAGCTTTTTCCATTTGGCTAAAATGTTGGCTACAACAAATTCTGAGCCAGGGTAAGCCCTGTCGTTGGTATAACAACTGCAAAACCACTTCTTTTATAACCAGTTTTCAGTCCAGTTTATTGCTTCAACCCCTTGGGAGGCCTCCTGAGCTGTCAAAATTAATAACATTTTCTAATTGAGTATTTCGGAACTTCTTTAAAAGATAAATTTGATGTGCAAATACTAGACCGGAGTTACCGCTATTGTTGCCGTGTAACCAAAACATATGACATGTCAAAGTGTCATTTTAGTACTCAAAACAGCGTTTAATTACGAAGTTGCCAATTACATATTGTGAATAATTGGGCCTTCAAAGACTTTACCTTTGATGTCTTCTGACGGGTCATCGCTTCGAAATTCTGCCTGCTCATCAACCCCACCAACAGTAAAATATATCACTTTAGTTGCCATTTGAAACAAGAATTGCAATTAAATCAAATCACTCTTTGAAAACTCCACATGTTGAACACAAATTAGACGTTTCTCCTCTCATTCAGCGAATCTGTTACGTTTGTGTATTGGAGTGTTGACACAATGTATGAAAGGTGTAGAAATATCGAAGGGGCGTAATATCTCAAATCCGTAAAGTAATTATTGAAACACAATTTAAATATTTTCTGTTCTTTATGAAATGCTTTACTTCATGAATTTCACATGTTGATGTTGACTTTCTGTTCTGACCGCTATTTCAGGTAGATTAGAAACGACAGGTTCAAGAATAATATTTTTTCTCTCCCATTATTTCCGGAGCTGAACTTGTTCTTTCGGAATCCAATTAGCGAGCAGACGACTTTCCACTGACGTATACTTATACGTAAGTCAGCTGTGTGCCAAAAATTTATAGGGCAACGTGACCCGTCTTGTAGGGTGCACCTCCAATTGGTGATTAATTTTCTTTTTGATCCTAATTAACACACTTTATAACAAATTAATTACAATAAATAACAATTAAATTACATACATTAATTGACAGCTCGGAGCCAATAATACACACTGGGTCCAGTTTACAGGTGCGTTCCTGAGGTATGCACTCTTGAGGGGGTCTGAGGGTCCCCCACCCCTGTATGGGACAAGGGATAAAGTAAGAGACGGAAAAGATCAGAAAAGCGATACAATCAAGTACCACACCCGATCCAGGATACCACATGGGAAAGTGACAAAAATACTTGTGGTGGAAAATGGTTTTAGAGCATAAATGAGCCCTTAAGACACGTAGCTTAGCACTACAAGCTGCATTATTCTTCTAAAAAATATTTAACAGCTTAAACCCATATACTTGCTGAATGACACCAATCATGACCAAAAGCGGATCTATTGAGGGAGGATGGGGGGGCAGTGGGTCCCCGACCCTCCCCTGAAAAACTCACAAGTGTTATAGAATTTTTGTTGTGTTCTGAATGTCATATCACTGTTATCGTTCTTTGTCTCTTCCTGGCGGTACCATGTCTGTAGTATTCCTGGTTAAACTCACTTTTTCTATAGAAATAAGCAATTGGACCCCCGCCCCCAGCTTGGCTTCAGGCTCTGAATTCAAGGTAAACTACTGCTTTAATGGACAAAACTCTTGATGAAATCTCGAGGCTTGCAGGCAGATTCAAATACATTCTCAAAGCTGAGCCTGGTAAACTTGATATCAAGGTATTCTATTTATCAGTTTACCCATTGTTTCACTTTTCAAACTAGCAATCATAACATTATTTTCAATTTTTGTGTTGATTCAGCTTCATTAGAGATGTTATTCAAAAAGAACAACGTCATCATGACCTGATAAAGGCTCATGCAATGAGATTGACAATGTTTATCAGGCAACGTGCAGCAATGCAGTTAAAGCTGCATAGTCTGTAACTTTTGATCTTCTAGTTTTGAAAATAATGTTTTTATTTTTCAAGGACACAGTAAAAATACTCAAATTCAGGTAAACATTTTACCATTTTCGTAAATCTTAACAAGTTATATCTATCAAACAAACTGCATTTATGTTAAAATCCAACGGTCTAGAATTATTGGAGGGACGCAAATAATTACCGACAAGAGAAAAAAACACCTATTTGATAAGATTATTCACTTTTCCATGCAGTTTTCAGCTGTACTGAACATTTTTATTGTGGAAACAAAGCTTAATTCTACTTTTACAAATGATTAAAAAGAAAATAAAATTTTTCGAAAAATGTCCATAGTTACAGAGTATGCAGCTTTAATATGAGAGGTAACTGAAAAATCATTTTAAATGCATGTATTAATGCCCTTTTGATAGTTGAATTTTCAATAAATATACCACCAATAACTTTAGCATAGGGTATCAGCTTGTAGACAAATGCTTGCTAAAATTGACTATAGATTACAGGTCATCTAGAAAAATTAAACTAAATGCTATTTTAGGTGCAAATATTTTTTCCATTGAATCAACATATGTGACAAAGTCAGTTGCTAAAATAATTAGACATCTCAAATACAAAAGGTAAGATCTTGAACATGACTTTTACATGTATTATGCCAAATAAAATAAATATGTGTGCTTCGGGTAACGGGTCTGAAAATTTTAGGTAGGGTAGGCACTTTTTTTTTATAAAAATAAATTTCTAGAAAAAATGTCATTTTATGCATTTTGAAAGGCATTTCGCCTTTCAAAATGCATAAAATTATATTTTTTTTCCAGAAAACCTGAAATATTCTTTCACTAGTAAATTTAGGTAGGGTATGGTTACCCTAAATAAAGGTATTTTTTTTATTTGGCCTTATTACCAGTGAGTTCACAATACTATCCCTTCAGAATACAACCCTCATTGATAACTGCTATGTGAAATAGTGTGTCACATGTGCCGATCCAGAGGGGGGGGGGGGACAGGGGGTCCGGACCACCCCTGAAAAATCACAAAAATATAGGGTTTCTTAGCAATATTGATCTGGATCCCCTGTAAAACCACAAAGCTTACAAGCCAGCAGTCAGTGTTGGGCCACCATTGGCCCATCAGCGAGGCGTGCCAATGATGGCCCGATTAAGGTGGTATTTGGATCCTCTCTCCCCCAATCAACTAAAAAAAAATGTAAAAAAAAAAAAGTCAAAAAAAGTTGGACCCCCTCTGAAAAAACTTTCTGGATCCGTGCATGTGTCATGTTTGCCTGCTTCTCATCTTGGTCTTCACTGTTTATCTATGTCTAATTATAGGTCTGATCTACCGTTCATTATAAATAACAGTTATTCAAGCTGACTCTAATCTTGGTCTTCACTGTTTATCTATGTCTAACAAATAGATTTATCTTCTGTTCATTATAAATAACAGTTGTTTAAGCTGATTCTCATCTTGGTCTTCACTGTTTATCTATGTGTCTTTAATAAAGAGACTGATCTACTGTTCGTTATAAATAACAGTTATTCAAGCCTATGATTCTTATCTCGGTCTTCACTGTTTATCTATGTCTAATAAATAGATTGATCTACTGTTTGTTATAAATAACAGTTACTTAAGCTGATTCTCATCTTGGTCTTCACTGTTTATCTATGTCTAATTAATAGACTGATCTACTGTTCCTTATAATTAACAGTTACTTAAGCTGATTCTCATCTTGGTCTTCACTGTTTATCTATGTCTAATTAATAGACTGATCTACTGTTCATTATAAATTATAGTTAACTAAGCTGATTCTCATCTTGGTCTTCACTGTTTATCTTTGTCTAATAAATAGACTGATCTGCTGTTTGTTATAAATAACAGTTATTTAAGCTGATTCTCATCTTGGTCTTCACTGTTTATCTATGTCAAATAAATAGACTGATTTACTGTTTGTTATAAATAACAGTTATTTAAGCTGATTCTACAGTTCAGGAAGATATATTATTTGAAAGATTTTTTCTATTTTTAGCTCTGGTGGCCATTTTTGTTCTGTGAAGTGGAACCAGGAAAGATATTCTAGCTGTGGTGGCCATTTTGCTCAGCGAAGAGGTACCGATATATGCAATTTGGGTTGAGGGCATTTTGAGGAACAGTTTTGTGAAATTATTTTGTTTGTTTTGATTCTTTACGTCCCATCAACAATATTTCAGTTAAACAGGGAAGGGTCTTCCTGGGTTGAACCAGTTCTAAGCTAGGATAACTGTGTTTTGCTCAAGGACCACAAGGCAGTGACGCCGGTGAGGCTCAAACCCGCGGCCTCTCGGTCTCGAGCAGAACATTCCTGTGATATTGTTTTTAATTTGGGCTAGTGGTTCTTGAGCTGTCATTTAAAAATAATTCTGTTCTTAGCTCTGGTGGCCATTTTGTTCAGCGGAGTAAAACCTTTTATGCAATTTTGGTAGATGGCATTTTGAGGAACATTCCTATGAATTTATTTAGAGTTTGGGTCAGTGGTTAAGATGTTGTTTAAAGATATTTCTATTTTTAGCTCTGGTGGCCATTTTGTTCAGCAGAGCAGATCAGTTTGTGCAATTTTGGTAGCGGACATGATGAGAAGCATTTGTGTGAAATTATTTTTGCAGCTGGACCAGCATTTCAGGACATATTTCTATTTTTAGCTCTGGTGGCAGAGCAGAATGATTTGTCCAATTTTGGTAGAGGGCATTATGAGGAACATTCCTGTGAAATTATTTTAAATTTGGACCAGTGGTTCAGGAGGAGATGGCGTTTAAAGACAGATGAAGGATGACAGCTCAGGGGAGCTAAAAGGTCCAGAGAACATTTGTCTGAAACCATTATGAATTTGGACAATTGGTTAAAGAGACAATGTCATTTAATAATCTAAATAAAACAGTAGACTAATACTAGTTTCAGAACTTGTACAAGAAGTTAACAAGCAAAAATAAAACTAAACTTTAATTGTGATTTCAAACTTAACAAAGCAGTGAAAAAATGCCTAATACATGGACTAATTCAAAATAAAATAGCATAACATTCCATCCTCGTTTACCCAGGGGCAAAGTATTCTGTTTCACTCCTTTCATGAATGCAGTGTAACAGAATGGGTTATGCCTGGGTTACCGAGGATGGACTTATTCTAATAATATTCAAACACAAGGTTTTTAGATATGGAATTCACCTTTAAATAGGCATGCACAGATCCAGAGTTTTGTCAGAGGGGGTCCAACATTGAGGTTTTTTTAATTTTTATTTAGTTGATGGGATGGAGAGAGGATCGAAATGCCACTTAAAGTGGGCCATTGTCTGCCTGCCAGCGAAACGCCATTGATAACGGCCCACTATTGAATGCTGGCTTGGTAGCTTTGTGATTTTTAGGGGATTTTGTGATTTTTAGGGGATCCAGATCAATATTGCTAGGAAACCCTATATTTTTGTGATTTTTCAGGGGCCCCCCCCCCCCCCCCCCCCCTCTGGATCCGCCCATGATAGGGACTTATGTCACTTTGATAACTACAACTACACAAGTCCTTTTAAGCTCTTTCCTTGCTAGCCGTGACTATTGTCATCTGCTGATAACTTTTGCAAACGGTTTTAACCCAAATCAGGATCGACATAATAATGGTCCTGACCTGGATCGAAACCGTTTGACAATCTGATATATAGTGTTTCTGAAAGATTTTTTTGTGAAAAAGTTACTTTTGATAAAAGTCAGCAGACAACAACAAATGCATGAAAAATCACCCAACATTGAATAACACTGCCAATATTTTATACAAGATGGCATATATATAGTGAATATTCTTTGGAATGAATATGACATTTATTTCATCTCAATGGAGAAAGCAGAGGATATCCAATTTTACCAGTAAGAAGTCATATTTCATATTTTCACATGTAAAAATACATGTATGTAGAACCTTTTTTATATTTTCACATATGAAATACAATTTTTAATATTTCATTAAATAATATTTTCTTGTATTTCATTACAAAACATGTATTACAAAAATGAATTCAGAAATCAAAGTAAATCTATAAGAATAACTACATATGAGCCGTGACTTGGATTTCCAATATGTGGCAAAAAAAAACAAAAGCAAAAAAAACAAAAAAAAAAACAATGTGGCATTTTGACAAGTGTAAACTCAGAGGAGCCTTAAGCTCAGAAACTCCAAATGATGTTGGGTCAGTACATTTGTAGCTTAAAACTCATAGAATATTCAAGTGACTAGCATAGGCTCTGATCAGACTGCACGTATGCGCAGGCTGATCTGAGGCTTTGCTGGTCGCACATACCACATTGTTGGAAATCTCATGTCGTGGCTCATATTTGAATTGACCTCTTCTTCATATACCATCCAATATCCAAGCCTATAGTTTGCTTCATATCTCAGTTGATTTAAAATTCCATATTTAAAGGTAAATCCCATAGTTTAAAAATCTTGTAATGCATACCATGACTACCCAAACATTCCAGTACATAGATTGAGCAAACATATTTTTGTTCTGTGTTGATGCTTTACCTCCCAGTCAAAATTTTTTCGTCATGTCAGGACGATTTGCTGTCTTCCTGGGATGAACCAATACTAAGCAGCGAAAAAAGTGTCGCTGAAGGACAACGAGTCTAATGCTCTACCAACTGAGCCACTGTGCACCTAAACACAGAAAATATTCTGTCACACCTTATGGGAAACGCTAAAACATTGATCACAAGGTCAGGTAACTGAGCAGGGATGTGCTAAACAAAATTTAGACTTACAACTACAGTAAAACCTGTCTAAAACAGCCACTCTCAAAAAGACCAATATTGGTTTTCAAGACGGATTATCACTTAATGCAGGTCAAAAGTATTGCAGAATGCTCCAAGAAAGCATTCTGAAATACTTTCCGCCTTCATTAAGCTACCATTTGACATAAAGACCTTTGTTTTGTCTATTTTTGAGTGGCCATTTTAGACAGCTTTTACTTTTTCATAAAGTAAGCAAACACTTTTACATTTGTATAAAAATTCTATGTCTGTGACCTTGACCTCAAAGTTACACCCTTGCATGGGGATGACACTATAAAAAACCTTCAATCTAGCTAAAAATGAGATCCATCAACGGGTTTTGATAATGCAGCTGTGTTTGGCTTTAGCGTATATTATGAAAATTCTAAGTGTGTATGGGAATGGCTGGTAGCAAAACTTTAGTCCTACATCTACCACTATGTCAAACATAAAATGAAATTCATCGAAGAGTCTCAATAACAATGGCGTAGCCAGAACACTGAAAAAGTTACGCACATCAAAGGGAGACTACTGGACCAAACAGTGATTCTCTTCAATTGTGTCCCTTTTCAAATTGGGAACTTCTCTTAAAGGAAAGAATTTCCTTTAAGAGCAATTCCTTATGGTATGGAATAACATTTATTACATTAGGTGACCTCCCTTGAATGTGTACTATTTCATTATGCACGTGCGTAACTGCGTAATGGGAGCTACGTCAATGAATAATATAAACTTCAGTCCAATGGTCTTCATAAATTAATATAGCTATCTAACCTTTAACCATTTGTTAACTGGGAACCCCTAAACCAGGCACAAAGGTTATAAACTTATTTATGCTCAACTCAGCTGAGCACCAAATTTATCCTGCTCATACATGTTAAAATGCCAACAAAATGTAGGCATTTTAACATTAATCAACATGATAAATACAACATCTGAGAGACTTAAAGCAAGACTTAAAGCAAGGTTCTTCTTTATTTGTGGGTATTTTAGTTTTTATGAGCAGATGAAAGTTCGTGCTCAGTTGAGTTGAGCATGAAAAAAGTTGTATAACCTCAGGGCCAGTACTTTGGCAAACAGCAAATACCCAGATGAAATACTGCATAATGTGGCATTTCATCTGGGTCTGCACTGTTGCGAAGCTAAATAAAATCTTCAGGGACTGATGCACATTTGGAAATTCTAACCTGTGACCCCCTGATATATACAATGAAACATACCAGGCATGTTGCATTGGTGGAGCACCCATTATGCAGGTTACGCACGTGCTTAATATTAATAGTAACATTCAAGGGAGGTCACTTAATGTGATAAAAGTGATTTTCCATACTATTAGGAACTGCTTATAAAGGAAAGAATTCACTCCCTCTGGCAGCAAATTCTATACCTTAAAGAGAAGTTCCCATTTGAAAAGGGATGCTATTAAAGAGAATCATTGCTTGATACAGTAGTCTCCCTTAGATGTGTGTAACTTTTTCAGCATTCTGGCTACGCCATTGAATTAATATAGCTATCTAACCTTTAACCCTTTGTGTACTTGGAACCCCTAAACCAGTACTTTGACAAACAGCTAAAACCCAGGTGAAATGCTGCATAACCCGGCATTTCATCGGGGTCTGCACTGTTTGCGAAGATAAATGGAATCTTCAGGGACTGATGCACATCATCATTTGGAAATTCTAACCTCTAACACTTTGATATGTGCAATGAAACATCCTAGGCCAATGGCGTAGCCAGAACGCTGAAAAAGTTACGCACGTCAAAGGGAGACTACTGGATTAAGCAATGAATCTCTTCAATTGCATCCCTTTTCAATTTTGGAGAAGAACTATATAAGCTACATGCTTCCGTTCTTATCCTCATCTTATTGTTTCAATTTGTATTTACCATGTACAAATTAATTTACATAAAATATGTTTAAACCAATATGGGAACTTCTCTTAAAGGTAAGAATTTGCTCCCAGAGGAAGCAATTCTTACCTTTAAGAGCAGTTCTTTATGGTATGATAAATCACATTTACCACATTAGGTGACTTCCCTTGAATGTAACTATTTTTAATACGCATGTGCATAACTGCTTAATGGGAGCTACGCCAATGCAGGCATGTTGTATCAAACCAGATGGGTGACCTCATTAGCACACCTGGTGGGTGGCAATTGAAAACCTTAATCTTATTGATAAATGTAGATAACAAATCATTAGAAACAGAGTTTTCAATTGCCATTTGTCCCCCGACTGGCAACAAATGGCAATCGAAAACCTTGTTTCTAGCAATTTTTTGATCCGCTTTCATCGATTGTTAAGAGCATTTTGATTGCCGCCTACCCGGAGTGATTAGTATACAAAGTCTGTGATCTGACCTATGTCTCATGCCCTGTTGTGGGGATGGACAAGAGTCAAACTTTAGAGATGTATATATCATCATGACAAACATAAAAGAAGTTCCTCAAAGGGTCTTGATAATATAGCTATATAACCTTAAAAGCAAATTAGTTGACTAAAATGAAAATTCTAAGCCTGTGATCAGGTCGAGACTTCGGGTGCAAGTGATGCTGATTAAAACTTTAGACCTATATCTTTCTTTTATTTGATTCTTTACCCCCCATCAACAATCTTTCAGTTATGTCGGGACGGGGTTTCCTGGGTTGAACCAGTACTAAGCTAGTATTAATGTTTCTTGCTCAGGGACACAAGGCAGTGACGCTGGTGAGGCTCAAACCCGCGGCCCCCGGGTCTCGAGTCAAGCACTCTACCACTGAACCACGGCACTCACTAAACCTATATGTACCATCAGGACCATTATAAAGTAAAACCTGTGTAAAACAGCCACTCTCAAAAAGACCGAAAATTGGTTTTCAAGACCATTTATCGCTTAATGCAGGTCAAAAGTACTGCAGAATGCTCCAAGGGGGGAGAATTCTGCAATACTTTTGACCTTCATTAAGCTACCATTTGTCATTAAGATCTTTGTTTTGTCTAAATTTGAGTGGTCGTTATACACAGATTTTTCTGTATTAGCGGTAATACTCTCACCTTGTAACCAAAATAATATATGATACTGTTCATCAACTAATACAACCCATTCTGATAACAGTACACACCCACCATATTTTGATCTGGGCGCAAACTGTTTGCAAAAGTTATCAGCAGACCACACTAGATGGCAAAAACTTAACCCTTAAAGCGCCAAGAAAAAATGCATCAGAAAAATGACGTCTGCTGAAGTCGTCTGCTGCAAATAATTGCCTAACATTACTGACGAATTAAGTATAGAAGCAAAAAGCCTGGACCCAGAACAGACTGCTCCTACAGATCTGTGGTCTGATTCAGACATGATTGATAGTTTTAGCCATAACATAAGATTATTTTTTGAGCACCCAAAACGTTTGACACTTTGCCTCCTTGGTAATTTTTATGCTTTTTTGGCGTCTGTTGATTTTTTTCAAAATCAACTTTTTTGAAAAATTCTTTCTGGAATACCATCAGAATGTCAAACAGTTTGGACCCAGATCTGGGTCACAGTTTGGACCCAGATCTGGATCCAAACTGTTTGCATACTCTTTGCCTCCTGGGTAACTTTATGCTTTTTTGTCGTCTGCTGATTTTTTCAAAATCAACTTTTTCGAAAAATTCTTTCAGGAATACCATCAGAATGTCAAACAGTTTGGGCCCAGATCTGGCCACGCATAATGTCGGGCCAAATTGTTTGCAAACTCATTGCCTCCAGGGTAGTTTTTATGCTTTTTTGTCGTCCACTGATTTTTTTCAAAATCAACTTTTTCGAAAAATTATATCAGGAATACCATCAGAGTGTCAAACAGTTTGGACCCAGATCTGTGTCCAAACTGTTTGCAAAGGTTATCAGCAGACGACACTAGGAGGTAACGATTAAAGGTATGTATAAGAAAATAATCACAATGTTTGTTAATGAATGTGCACCTATGCGGTGAATCACTCAAAATGTCCTCTACAGCCATAAATAAATGGGAGACCAGTTCCCACTTTGCTCTGGTACTTCACATAATCTTCACCAAAGAAATTCAACAAGTAGATCTCCTCCTCGAATATTCTATCTTTGAAGAAACGCCAAGACACATACGTGTATCCCACAAGGCAGCAGGGGTTGCATAATAATACCTAGAAATATAAGGTTGTCAATCATAAATTGATATAAGCCTTGCGTCCATTTCATGGGACTTCATAAACAAATCCAGGGTTCATACAGGCAAGATTGTGTAAAATTCAAGGACTTTTCAAGGACTTCTAAAGCCTTTCCTTCAGTTTTTCAAGGACTGAAGTTAATGAAAAATACAGATTTAACTGTTAATATTCTACTTCAGAAATGCTAGATTGAGATAATGGAGAAACTAGAAAAAGTGTCCATGGGACACGGATGCCCCCGCCTATTGTTTTCTATCTAATGTCCATAAGCTTCTGTAGTAATTAAACCCAAAAATGACTAAGTTCAAACTGTGAAAAAAGTGACAAAAAATGATCTGAGGGTTATATCCAAATGTCATGCACATCTTCAGTCCTTGACAAAAACACCAGTAAAGTTTCAAAAGGATTGGGAAAAAATTGTAGGAGGAGTTGCGCTCACAAAGTACCTACCTAAATGATGGACGAACGGAAGGACGCACGGACGGACATGGGCAACGCTTAATGCCCTTCCGCATTCTACGAATAGCGGGGGCATAATTAGAACTAGAGAATTAGCATACAATCGTTGTACCTTTATTTGGTGCAGCAAATGCTGCACCAAATAAAGGCACAACAATTTTATACTGATTTAGGTCTCTATCAACTGTGCTAAGTCCAACAGAAAATAGTAGAATTCAAGGACTTTTCAAGGCATTTGAGTGTTTTGCAAGTACTTTCCAAGGCAAATTTATTTTTCAAGGACTTTTCAAGACAGCTCTCTAAATTCAAGTACTTTTCAAGCCTGTGGGAACCCTGAAATCATTAAATCATATAAGCCTAGCATCCATTTTATGGAACATCAGCAAACAGTGTATAACAAGATCAAACACCGCAGAATGTAGCATCTGATCTGGTTCTGCATTGTTTGCTTAACAGAATGTATTTTTAAAATTTGATTGAAACTGTAAATTACTACCCTCAAACCTTTAAATTTTAAATAGATTCATCCAATTCAGGACTTTAGTTAAGAGTGTGTAACAGAAAAATAATTTTCTATTTCTCAACCAAAACATATGTTGTGGGTACTCAAAAGAACCGTCTTAATGAGACGGTTCTTTTGAACACCCAAAACATATACTAAAAATTATGGTTAAGAAAATATTTACAATTTTACACTGAACATTTTTGTTTATCTAAACCTGTGCAATTTATAGGGTTGGAATTCCATCAGGCATAAATAGGCTAAATCACTAGCGTTGTTGTGCTCCAATATAAGTTCAGAAATTAAATGCAAGAGAGAAAAGACAACATCAGTCATGCTACAAAAGGAGTTACAGTAAAACTTGTCTTAAGCGGCCACTTAAAACTAGACAAAACGAAGGTCTTAATGGAAAATGGTAGCTATATGAAGGGGAGTATTCTGCAATACTTTTGACCTGCATTGAGCCATAATCGGTATTGAAAGCCAATTTTTGGTGTTCAATTTGAGTGGCCGCTTAATATATGCATGTAGCTATATAGCTTATAAAAGAATTTTCCTTTTTTTCACTGAATTTTGAAGTCACAGACCAAATGAAATTATACGATAAATTGAGATTTGTGTATAGCAATCTGTTTTCTCTATAGCTGAGCAGGAACTAATATGAGCCACGACATGAGAAAAACCAACAATGTGGCTGATCTAAGACTTTACTTTGTGCAAACTCATTTGGTTGGTTTTGTCATGGCATGGTTCAATGAGGCCAAATAAAAAATAATTAGTTAAAATTTAATACTGTTCGAACTGGGCCTCTATACTTACTGAAATACATGTACTGAATTCAGCCTTAACAGGTAGCTAACTGGGAAGACAGGTTTTCTCGCAACAAAGTCCATATTTTTTATTCAGTCCAATGATGGCTTTGACAGTCAGCTACAATCATGTTTTCGTTTACAATCATAGACAACTTAACTAAATAATAGGTCATTTTAAGCTTAGGCCAGAACTTTTTTTATAAGTTGATTTACGAACCCTCCTACTGTAATTTTCCAGAAAGTAGAAAAAAAAAAAAAATTCTAAATTTTTTTTTATTTTATCCACCGACTCTATTTGCTTTGTTGAAAAAAAATAATATATTTTTGAGGTTCTGTTTGTGTATTTTTTGAGGATGACATTGCTAAACGTGATTGTCATATGCAGGATTTAAATAATTAATATAGACTGTTGGTTTACTTTTCTAGTTTAACTGTTTGTTCTAGAGATATTAAAAAAAAAGCTCTGAAAATGAAAAAAAAAACAACTCTGAAAATGAAAAAAAAAAAAAAAAAAAAATGAAAAAAAAAAGCTCTGAAAATGAAAAAGAAAATGCTCTGAAAAAAAGCTCTGAAAAATGACTAATCATTTTCAGAGCCTTTTTTCTTTTTTTTTTTCACGACCCCCTACCCCCCCCCCCCCCCCCCCCCCCCCATTGACCCTTAATCTGAAAGAAAAATCCCATAAATTAATCAATAAAAAAAAATCTGGCCTTACCTGAGTTCCTATACTCCATAAAAACCAGCCCATGTAGGATGGATGTCTACAGAGGGAATAAATACCAGTAGTGACTAGTTGGTGTCCTCGCTGTTTCACATACTGTACATAATGATTAAAGTTTGTCTTCGCAGTGAACATACTTGATTTACGAATCACCTCCCCTACTATCACAAGTAGTAATCCACATACACTTAGATAATGGAATTGCTTTAAACCTGAAAAAACAACAACATACTTGATTTACGAATCACCTCCCCTACTATCACAAGTAATAATCAACATAAACTTAGATAATGGAATTGCTTTAAACCTGAAAAAACAACAACATACTTGATTTATGAATCACTTCCCCTACTATCACAAGTAATAATCCACATAAACTTTGATAATGGAATCGCTTTAAACCTGAAAAAACCCCAATATACTTGATTTACGAATCACTTCCCCTACTACCACAAGTAATAATCCACATATACTTAGATAATGGAATTGCTTTAAACCTGAAAAAACAACAACATACTTGATTTATGAATCACTTCCCCTACTACCACAAGTAATAATCCACATATACTTTGATAATGGAATTGCTTTAAACCTGAAAAAAACAACAACATACTTGATTTACGAATCACTTCCCTTACACTATCAGAAGTAATAATCCACACATACTTAAATAATGGAATTGCTTTAAATCTGAAAAAATAACATTTTCTTATTTTTTTGTAAAAAGATATGTTGTCACTCAAAACAAGAAGGCCATGAAGCCCTGGATCACTACTCACCTGTGGAGATGATGTTTATAAACAAAATTTATCATATGACGTCGCATCTGGGAGTGAAATAACTCCCTGCATTAAAATGGATAACCTACTAGTGGTTTACAGATTTTCGGGTACATGTAACGTTATGAAATCATGCGCACATATTTATGGCAAAATCTAAATGCCTTCACACTAAAAACAGGATTAAAATTGTTTTACAGTCATATGATAAATATAATCAAACATTAGGGCTCCTGCAATATTGAATTTATTAAACTCGTTGCAAAAAAGTGATAAAATGCTCGACAAGCCTCGCCTTTTATCACTTTTCCCAACTCACTTAATAAATTCAATAAAACATGAGCACTCATGTAAGACTCTCTATATATGTTAAGCTCTGGCAGCAAAATTATTCATCGAAACAGAATTTTTGTACAATTTTGGTAGAAGGCATTATGGAAAACATTTATTTTGAATTTGGACCAGGAGGAGCTGTCATTTAAAGACAGGCCTCCAGACAATAGTGCGTAACAGAAAATTATTTTTCTTATTTCTCAACCAAAACGTATGTTGTTGGTACTCAAAAGAACCGAAGACAAAGGAAGACAATCTACTACCATTGCATCATATTTTCCTTCCAGTTAATGGCAATAGTATGTGTAATGGCTAAGTTACGTCTAAACTGGCAGAAAATGCCGAAATTTTGCACTATAACTTCTCCCTATCTTATTGTCACATCTCCCTAATTTTCCTGGAGGGAGAAGTCACTTCCCCCTACTGTCAGGGCTCAGTTTAAACTTGCTCATGTGTGGTTTACCCTTTGTATACTTGTTTGTTTGATTTGATTCTTTACGTCCCAGTCAACAATCTTTCAGTTATGTCGGGACGGGTCTTCCTGGGTTGAACCAGTACTAAGCAAGAATAAATGTGTCTTGCCCAAGGACAGAACGCAGTGACGCTGGTGAGGCTTGAACCAGCCGTCCTTCGGTCTCGAGTCAAGCACTCTACCACCGAGCCACTGGGCTCCATTCTTTGTATACTAGTGACTCCTTAATGCATACTTTGGCAAACAGTGAAGGTCCTGATGAAATGCTACATGTGGCATTTCATCAGGGTCCACACTGCTTGCTAAGACAAAAATTGATCTTCAGAGAAAAAAATAAAATTATCATTTGGAAATTGTGACAACTCAATATATACAATGAATCATCCTAAGCTGATTGTTTCAAGCCAGACGGTAGAATCCTTTATTGCATATACAGTAAAACCTGTCTTAAGGGGCCACTAAAAAGAATACCAAAAATTGGTTTTCACGATGGATTATTGCTTAATGTAGGCCAAAAGTGTTGCAGAATGCTCCAAGAGAGCATTCTGCAATACTTTCCACCTTCATTAAGCTACCATTTGTCTTTAAGATATTTGTTTTGTCTATTTTGGAGTGGACATTTAAGACAGGTAATTACTACTCACCTGGAAATATGAACCATTCTATAAAGAACTCTGTCCAGCTTGCAATCGCTGCTAATTTATACTCTCTACTATGATCTAGTAGATAGGACTCTAAAGAAAGAGAGCTGGGATTTGTAAGGGCTGTCGTGAAGTACTCAGACCAGTGGAAGAAACATAAAGCTATCAAATACCAGCCAAAGTGGGTGAAAGTTGTTCCAGAGAGACTGATGACTAAGCCAATTCCAAACATGAGCCCCAAGAAGCAGCCTCTCTTGGCAACCTGCAAGAAAAATACATCACATTCTAATATTTAGAGCACTATGGTTACTTGTTTGACCATTAATTAAGCTCGCATTCTCCTACTTGGATGAAGAAACCTTACTAGTTCTCTACAAAACTCTGATTCGGCCATTATTGGACTATGGTAATCTCATATGGTTTCCAACATTAAAAAAAGATATTAGAGCCATTGAAAATGTACAGAGAAGGATTACTAAGATACTACCTCAGTTATCAAATCTTTGTTACGAAGAACGACTAAAAAAGCTATCTCTATCAACTTTGATGTATAGAAGAAATCATATGGATATGATACAAGTCTTCAAAATTGTGCAAAATATAGATGACATTTCCATGAACGGACTATTAGAGTTCTCAGACACCCAAACACGTGGTAATTCAAAAAAAACTGAAAAAGCCTAGAGCCCTGAAAACGTTTAGAATGAACTCTTTTTGTGTTAGAACAATCAATAAATGGAACAGTTTACCTGATGATATAGTGAATTCTAAAACAGTCTTGTGTTTTAAGACCAATTATGACAGATTTATGGGATTCAATAAATACATCACTCATGAAATCTACTAACAAACTATAATGAACTTTACTTACTGATAAACGACTGTCAGATCATCTATACATATATTGACATTTTAAACCCGGAAGCCGGAATATTTACTGTAAGTTACGAAAAGAAGAGATGTAGAAGACGAGTTACGGAACTCATCCTATTTACTAGAACCAGTACCAGTACCAGACCATTATGAAACTTACAAAAAAGGTTATGGTCCCAGAACTAGATGAACATAATTGCATACCTTAAAATGTGTTGCATACCAGATACACTACATTTTTTTAAATAATTGGATTTTTTAGTAAAGATTGAGTGAAATACGCAGATATGCATCTTATCTGTTATCCTGCCTACTGTCAGTGCGTCGGCTGTCAATTTAATGCGTCAAAACCGCATTCCGGTGGGAACACTGAATCAAGTTGTCATATTAGCCACTTCCTGTCCCTGATTGGTTTCGGGTCGTTTCGGCCGTGGGTCGAGTCGGACATGAGTCGTTTCGGCCGTGGGTCGTTTCAGCCGGGTCATTTCGGCCTGTTTTTAGGGTGGGTCGTTTCGGCCTATTTTGGTGGGTCGTTTCGGCCCAATATACCCCGACACCCTCCCCCATATATTACAATATAAATGACAGCTCATAATGAGAAGTTCTCTTTGTGACGACTCATACTAGCATGTGAAGTGCTGCAATCTCAATGAATCCTACACAATTGAAAAAAGATGATGATACATAGCCCAACCCATACAAATAATACCAACCTAGTCTTTGCTGCTTTTAAGAACAAACCTAGGTAAAAGGGCCAAGCTTTAGGGGTCTGCCATGGCCCCATTGTATGGCTGCACATTTATGTTTAAAGGAAAACGTACATGCACCACATGTGCGATAAGTCACATGGGATGGCCCGAATAATATAATGTTTACAAGCCTTATGGTACATGTACATGACGTACTGCATGCGTATAAACGAACAGCAAAGTAATTAAGTAAGGGTGCAAAGATCAGGAGTTGATACAATCAAGTAAAGGCTTGGTTGAGCCTGAACAAACGTGCAATCTTTTCAGAGCCATTGCTCATCTGCACACACAAAATAGGGACTTGGAATAACATGCGGGCCAAAATCTAGGCATCTGGACCCACTAGATGGCTGCCCATGTACGTTTGAATGATTACATTACGCATGTGCGCTAAATAACATGAGATGGTCCAAATTATATATTGTGGATTATTCACTTTGCTTTATCATTAACCTATAATGTGGTGAATAGTGTAATGTGCTTTGCATTAATGTTAAAAAACAAACAAAAAAAAACTTAACGACCCCCCACCGGGGGCAGGGAGGGGGTACTCCGATATTTTCATACATACATATGGCTTGGGCCATTTTTGGGGTTCAAAATTTTGAAATTCTATATTTTTGGGGTTTTCAGAAAAATGAATGTTTTTGGGGGTATGGAGTAAATTGTGGATATTTTGGGGGGTCATTACATTATTGGACTTTTCTTAAGGCAAGGTTCAGAATGGGAATCTTTTTGGGGGTCACACAACTTCAAATATTTATTTTGGAATGCCTGATAGTCCTAATATTTTATGGGGTAAACAGTGGATGCTGGGCCCAAGCCTACGTATGCAGAAAAATTGAGAATCCCCCCCTCCCCCATGGCCGAAACGACCCACGGCCGAAACCACTCACGGCCGAAACGACCCACCAAAATAGGCCGAATCGACTCACCCCAAAATTTGGCCGAAACGACCCGCCCGAAACGACCCACGGCCGAAACGACCCGGATTCCCCTGATTGGCTGAATGTCTTCACATATTTACCTATTTAGGTGATTGTGAGAGTCTTATGAAGTTTATGAAAGCCATAACTTGTTAGCTTACCTGATACAAATTTGAATGTGTTCTAAACAGTACTGTCAATAAGACCCCATTCGCAGCAATAAGTGATAAAACAGTGATTGTTTGAATACTTTTCATAAAGGAAAGAGGACCAAACAGTTGTAAACACAAGTAAGCAACAGATATAGAGCATCCGCAAAGAAACGAAAGTAGACTTGTTTTGCCTTCTTTGCAAAGCGACATGTTGGGCGTGCTTGATTTGGCCGTTCGGTGTGCACCGAGTAATGTTACTGAATCAAGTGAGCTACGTTCTGTGATCACTGTTCCACAGTGAATCAAGTATAGAACACAAATCTAGCAAAGACACATGTAATTTTGCATTTATAATTGCGTTTGCTTTTATTTTATGTAGTTTTAGAAAAGGGACATGGAGCTGGGAAAATGACATGGCGCTAGAGAAAAGGGGCATGGCGTGGCGCCATGCTAAAACTGGCTAGGGGAAACACTAGAATCAAGCAAGTGCGGATCCAGAGGGGGGAACAGGGGGTCCGGACCCCCTGGAAAATCACAAGTTATATGGGTTTCTATTTGGAATAAGCGATTGGACCCCCCCCCTATCCCCCCCCCCCAGAAAATGTTGGACCCCATCTGGAACCTTGAAAAATAATAGATTTCTTTGAAATTGACCATTTGACTTCTGTAAAATAAGCTGAGGACAAAAAAAAAACAACAACGATGTCAGAGATTTTTTTGTCATACTGACCTGGACCCCCCCCCCCCCCACCCCCTGACGAAAATTTCTGGATCAGCGCATGAATCAAGTATAGGATCTATAAAGGATCATGTTCGGAGCAGTACACCCGAACCAATATGCAATCAAGTATAGTGTAGAAAACAATAATTGAAATTTAACCCAACAAATATGCTTCTGACAAACGGATTACAGCTTGTGAGAGTGAGAGACACTCTCATCCACTGGTGTTTCTGAAACAATAACTATTTTATAAAACAGGCAAGCAAGAGATTTGTTTGAATCTTTTGTATGTTTGAGAACATGCACCCAGTATAATGTTCATTCATTCGGGTAATTCACACCTACTATTTAGGAGGGTCGAACAGTGTATTGCACCTGTTTCCTATTTCCTCTTTCTGAACCTCCATAGATGGAGAACAGCACATATATTGTGCGGATAACGTCTTTCTTGAGTTAAAAGTTCATTATTAAAAACATTGTTAAAACATTAAAAGGTAGAGGGCGATAAAATGTTCACAGTCTATATAACTTGGTGCTCCGATATTTACAGTGACACGATATATATATATATATATGACTCATGTGCTACATACAAACAGATACAGACTCCTTAATCACCCCGATCAGACAGAGTAAACAGGTCCAGGCGACAGCTGTGTATATACATATATATATATATATATATATATATATATATATATATATATATATATATATATATATATATATATATATATATATATATATATATATATATATATATATATATATATATGTATATACACAGCTGTCGCCTGGACCTGTTTACTCTGTCTGATCGGGGTGATTAAGGAGTCTGTATCTGTTTGTATGTAGCACATGAGTCAGCCTTCTGGCATGAAATTACAGACTTGATAAGTCCTGTATCTTCAATCTTTTGTTCAATATACTTTCTTGACTTAGTAGAACTGAACAGTCAATGGTAATTTGGAGTTTGGAACGGGTATCGAGTATCCTGCATTTCTTTCCATTTAAATTAAGGTAAGTTTCAATGATTTTGGTTAATATAGGGTTGGATCTTTTATGTTTTTGTTCTGTCTTGTGTTTGGATCTTTTATGTTTTTGTTCTGTCTTGTGTTTGCTATGTCTTTGTGCGCGTCTGTTTATATGTGCTTTGTGGACACCTGCTGGGAAAGGGCTGACCTCTTGGCTCTCGTTTGTGGTGTCTAACTGTGAGTTTGTAACTTTCCCATTGGTATCCTGTGCCAGGTGTGGTACTTTATTGTATCGACTCCTGACCTTTGCACCCTTACTTACTTTCTCCAACGTTTGCACCGAGCACTGCATCTATGACTTGATTCGCTAGAACACTGGAAGGTGTACACCTAACAGTGAATCAAGTACGCCCATACGCTAATCTGTGTTACAAGGCGCTCTGAAACAAGCGGTTGTGATTCGCAAAAACGCAAACAAAGCAGTTTCTTCTTGTTTCGTGCTATTCTGTTGAAGTAAACAGTGGCATACAGGTACCAGTTTTGCGCTACTATGAGTTTTTGATTGCTGTATTCAGGGAACAAGATATTGTGATGGAATTGTATTCCTATTCCTATATTGTTTTTTTTCTTTCTATTTACAAGTTTAAGCTTTCGTAAAAAACCTTCACCAGTCTATCTGATCACAGGTGTTTGTAGTAGTAATACAATGTAAGTGCCATAGTGGGCTAGATTGCACTTTACCGGGCACAACTGATTTTGACTAGGTTTTTAGGGTATGTTTGCTTCTAAATTATTTGTTGAAACGTTTGATATGGTTGGATGTCATACACTGAACACAATTGAGGGGGTATAGTGGCGCAAGCCCCCATTTATCATATGCTACATGAACAGACTGTACCATGGTGCCCGGTAAAGTGCAAGTGTCCCGCCATAGTGAAATTATGGCCATGCAATAATTAAACTAGTTTGAGCTATTATTATCCCCACGCTTTTTTAAAAAAGCGTAGGGGATATTGCAATCGCCTCCGTCCGTCCGTCCGTCCGTCCGTCTGTCCGTCCGTCCGTCCGTCACGCTATCTCCTCCTAAACCATTGGACGAAATCCAACCAAATTTGGTGTGTGAGTTGCTCACATGAATAGGGTGTGCAACGGCACATTTTTTTTTGGCCCCGCCCCCTGGGGCCCTGGGGAGGGGCAAAAAGGTCAAATATCATTAAATATCATTAAATTTCAATTACAAAGTCAATTTCAAAGATTTTTTAACCAAACTTTGTGTGTCTTCTCACACATGAAAGACATAAAACATATCAGACGGGATTTTCATTTGGTCGCCTGGGTCATGCCCCAGGGGTCGGACTTAGGGGTACCGTGGGGGGTTTGGGGGTCAAAATTTTTTTTATTTCGAAATTCAACCAAATTTGGTGTGTGAGTTACTTACATGAATGGCACATGCACCGGCGCCATTTTTTGGGTCCCCACCCCCTGGGGCCTTGGGGAGGGGCCAAAAGGTCAAATATCATTAAATCTGAATTACAAAGTCAATTTCAAAGGTTTTTAAACCAAACTTTGTGTATCTTCTCACAAATGAAATATATATAACATATCAGACGGGATTTTCATTCGGCCGCCTGGGTCAAGCCCAGGGGTGGGACTTGGGGTACCGTGGGGGGTTGGGGGTAAAAAAATTTTTTTTTCCGAAATTCAACCAGATTTTGTGTGTGAGTTACTCACATGAATGGCACATGCACCGGCACAATTTTTTGGGTCCCCACCCCCTGGGGCCTTGGGAAGGGTCAAAGGGTCAATTACCGTTAGATTTCTTTGAGAGCGTGGGGATTTGCGATGGCGCGCCATCGAATGTGTTCTAGTTTAATATGTTTTTCATTAGAGTTCAAGGACTGATAAATGATTAGCATTTTGTCTTCGATTAACTGCACAAAACACTCGTGAGAGGGTGCTGCAGGATGTAAAGATAGGTAGATAGATTAGCCCTAGACACAAGCAGAAAAAGGATTTGAAAAAAAAAATCAACGAAACCCATGAATATTTGACTGTAACCTCTGTACTTTGGACCTGATCTTGGTCTCCCAGTAACATGTTCATGTAAAATCTGAAGTGTGTGCATATGGTAATATTTGACTGTAACCTGTCACTTCTGTTGTCGTTATATTCTGCAAATCTAGTTAATGTCTTTACAGAATCCCTCAAAGTCTCTCCATTTAAAAGCATACAAAAATACTTCACTGAATGCTGGAATATGTTGGGAAATGGTGGTGATTCATATCAGCCTGTGCACTTGCACAAGCTGATCTGGGTCTTAACACTTCCTTAGGATTATGTCGGCTTATATGATCTGACCTCAAGGTTATAAAACTTATCTTCCTAAACTCAGCTGAGCATGAATTTTATCTTGCTCATAAATGTGAAAATGCCAACAATTGCCAACAATTGTTGGCATTTTAACATTTATTAGCATGATAAATACAACATCTGAGAGACTTAAAGCATGAAGCATCTGCATTTGTCTGTATTTTAGTTTTCTGAGCAGTTGAAATTTCATGCTCAGTTGAGTTGAGCCTGATAAAAGCTTTATCACCTGGGGGTCTGGCTTATTTCTTTCTTTCAGGCAGTTTGTAGTGGTGAATGCTTCATTTAATCCGAAGATACCCGGTTCATACTTTGAAGCTGTACAACTCATCCAGGAAACCTACAAATATATTTCAGCCATTCATCTCAAGAAATCATCAACCAACTCCTAGCTTTAGAGCTTACACATTATTTAGCACAAGTGGGACTATATCTACTTTGGAGTTTAAATATGTAACCTTGACCTTTAAAGATTTGACTTCATTTGAAAAAATCTGTAGAAGCAGCTCTTTGAGATTACCAAACAAGGAACTCAGTCATCGGCATTTTTGCACCTACTCTGGGTCTGATTCTGACATGGCTGAAAATAAATACATGGTAGGGTATGCCAAGCTCGGAACATCAAGCTGTAAGAAATGTAAACAAAAGATTGACAAAGGTGCTCTGAGGATTGCCAAACTGGTATCCAACCCTTTCTCCGATGATGCAGGTGAGATGAAGCAGTGGTTCCATCCACAGTGTATTTTTGAGTCGTTCCAGAGAGCGAGGGCTACTACAAAGAAAATTGAAGAGCCAGATGATGTGGAAGGGTTTACTGACTTGCAGCAAGAGGACAAAGACAGAATCCTTAAGTTGATTAAAGGTACATTGCAGTCATCTTGTAACCCTATGTTTTGAGTCCATTGAAATGGACCGTGTTATAAGGGAGCTATGTAATAAAGGGACAATTTTACAAAGGAATTATAGGAAAATGATCACAAATTTACAAAGGAATTATAGGAAAATGACCATTAAAAGGAATTTACTAATTTTACAAAGAAATAATAGGAAAATGTCATTTTCCTATAATTCCTTTGTAAATTTCATTTTAATGGTCATTTTCCTATAATTCATTTTCCTATAATTCCTTTGTAAATTTCATTTTAATGGTCATTTTCCTATAATTCCTTTGTAAAATTCCATTTTAATGGTCATTTTCCTATAATTCTTTTGTAAAATTCCATTTTAATGGTCATTTTCCTATATTCCTTTGTAAATTCCATTTTAATGGCCATTTTCCTATAATTCCATTGTAAAATTCATTTTAATGGTCATTTTCCTATGGTTCCTTTGTAAATTCCATTTTAATGGTCATTTTCCTATAATTCCCTTTGTACATTCTATTTTAATGGTCATTTTCCTATAATTCCCTTTTGTAAATTCCATTTTAATAGTCATTTTCCTATAATTCCTTTGTAAATTCCATTTTTAATGGTCATTTTCCTATAATAACTTTGTAAAATTCCGTTATTAAACAGCTTGGGAGCCACAGCATGACCATCCAAATCTGTGTTGTAACAAGGTGTGTTGTAAAGGGACTGCACAATACATGCACAATCTGGTCTGACTTAATCAGCTTTTGTCATTTTTCAGTGAGGAATGAAATAACTCTGGCAGGAAATTTAAAACATGTGCAAACAAATATTTCTTTCTTCAAGCATTTCCAGGGGTCGTGAGTTTGATCCCGGCCTGGTCCCATACTTTTGTGGAGATTGATCATGAAATAATTTCTACGGCCATTCTCCTCCCTTCCCCTGATTCATTCAAGAAGGTTTGTTGTCAGTTACAAGTGAAAGTATGTGCACAAATTATTAGTTAACCGCTTGTTCAAACTTGCCCAGGAAAAAGTATGGTTAGGTGAACTGATCGTCCCCCCATGACCATAGTTGTTGACTGGGATGTAAAGCAACAAAACAAACAAACAGACAAATGATTCCCTCTCACGGAACAAATTGGCCACCAGAGCTAAAGTTCTCAGTGTTGTAGAAAATCTGCTCCTTAGAGCAAGATGGTCACTAGAGCTAAACATAGAAATCTTTAACCCTTAAAGTGCCAAGAAAAAATCATGTGAAAATGTCGTCTGCTGAAGTTGTCTGCTGCAAATATTTGCCTAACATTACTGACAAATTAAGTATAGAAGCAAACAGTGTGGACCCAGAACAGACTGCTCCTATAGGAGCAGTCTGATCTAGGTCCACACTGTTTGCCAAAGAGGCTTCTTAAACATTCCAGCAGATGAGAAAAGAAGACAACTTTTGTTGCGATTGGCGCATTAAGGGTTAAATGATATCTCCTGAGCCATGTGCAAAAAAAGCTAGTGAGTATGATCAGAAAATACCACAATTACACACTGCAGACCAACCCACGGCACTGTGAGGAAGAGCCACAGATCAATACCAATCAGAAGATGCCAGGAACACAAATAAAGTAAAGCAACCAGCTCTCTCTTCCCCATCAAACTGATTGCAAAACTAGAAAGGACACAAAGTAATGGAACAAGAAAACATGAAACAAACACAGAACCCCACAATGGGAGCAACAGTCAACAACAACAGAACCGCCGCCTTAGAACGGACAGCAGCCTAAGCCGCTTGGGCGCTCAAATGCATTTTACTGGTACCAAATTTTCGCCATAGGTTCTGATGTTGTTATAACAAAAACGTTCGTTTGAATTCTGTATAAATTTACATGTGTCTTTTTTTTCTCAGATTTTGTCACTGCCAAAGGTACCTCACCGGGCAAGAAGACACCAGCAAAACCTAAGCCAGCTCCTGCTTCCAAACCCACTCCCACAAAAACTGATCCCGGTAAATATGGGCGAAAAAACCTGTCTTTGGGTGTTGCGAACAACAAATGCGCAGACCAGCCTGCCCATTCGGGCAGTCTGATCAGCGCCTTTGTTATTCGCTTATTATAAAGTATAATATCAAGGCTTGCTATGAGCAAAATTTCAAATTTCGAGCTAGTTTCTGTATGTGAGGAGACTGGTTTGAAACTCGCTTTGTCCGAAACCCCAAAGACAGGTTTTGTGGCCCATATATGTCACTAGTGTAACATGTTGGAATTTCCCGTAGTCAGTTTTTCTCTGTTAATATCATGTAAATGCCTGTTGACATATGTGTCGTGGCCCATATATATCACTAGTGTAACATGTTGGAATTTCCCGCAGTCAGTTTTTCTCTGTTAATATCTACAAATGCCTGTTGGTGTTATAACTTTATTCTCTCCTTTAATATAAGTGTATGGCAGGTCAGTTTTTTCTCAGGGGAACACTAGGCTAGCCCAAAAATGAAACGAAAAAAAGAATGAATGGAATAAACTGTTACACTGGTATCAGGCCTCCAGAAAAGATTGTGTAATCAAAAATTAATTTTATTATTTCTCAACGAAAACATATGCTGTGGGTACTCAAAAAATAGGCTCATTGAGACAGATCTAATAATGCTCTCGGGCTTATATTGGTGTCTCTGGTTGATACTTCAGGCTATAACCAAAACTCAGTGTGATAATCTCTAATTATCTCATGGGCCCAAATATGGAAAAAAACCAAAAATGTTTACACCTCCCTCAGATCAAGGTTGATGATTCATAGAACCAGTTAAGCAAAAAAAATTCAGCTTAAAATTATGATTATTTTCTTATCCATTAGTTTCAACATATGTTTTGGGTGCTCAAAAAACCCGTCTCATTGAGACAGTTGTTTTGAGTACCCACAAATACGTTTTGGTCTAGAAATAAAAAAAATACAGTTACATTATATGGGAGCGCAGTGGTAGAGTGCTTGACTTGAGACCGAGGGGCTGCGGGTTCAAGCCTCTCCGGCGTCACTGCATTGTGGTCCTTGAGCAAGACACATTTATCCTAGCTTACTACTGGTTCAACCAAAAAAGACCCGTCCCTGTTTAACTGAAAGATTGTGTATAGGACATAAAGAATCAAATCCAACAACCAACAAGTTACACTTTCTTGATGATTTCAGATGAAGCTGGTCCATCAAAGAAACCAGACCCGAGTGATATCTCTGGTGGCACTGCTGCTGCTGGGAGTAGCGAGAAAGATGACTCCTTTCGGGAGTTTAGGAGACTTTGTGCTGATATTGCGGAAGAAAATACCTACACAGGAAAAACTGCCATTGTAACAAAATTTATAACCAAAGGATCAAGTGCAGGTATGTACTTAGTACAATATTATACATGCCTCCAGATACCCAAACCAGCGAAGCCTTCTCTCGCTCAAAATGAGTTCGAGGTCCTCAAACTCAAGCTTTGCCAGTATCTCGCTTGATCTTACCATGGCCACATCCTCTGGCTTGATACTGCAGATCTGTCTGATCATGGCCCTATCATTGCGCTGCAGGTTTGTCTTGGTCAGTGGCCAAGTTTCACTGGCATGAGAGGCATGGAGCATGGCGCTCTGCACGCAAGAGCTGTATACATGGCCCAGGTTTTGTCAGAGACTTGAAACTTGAAATAATTTATTTTTGTAGGATTTTGTAAGTTAAAAGTTTTGAATTTCTAAAGTACAGGATTTTAGAAAAGTTGAACTTTTACCAATGAAGTCCAGCTGAGATATTGATAAACTCTGTCTATACAATGAATCTATAACACTAGCAATGCTCTTTTATTCTTCAGGTGGTTACCAGGGTAACATGTATTTGTTATTGAAGCTCTTGCTGCCGGGTGTTGTCAAGAGAGTTTATAATCTCAACAATAAACAGCTGGTGAAACTCTACAGTCAGGTAAGATAGTTACCAAGGTAATTTGTATTTGTTATTGAAGCTCTTGTTGCTGGGTGTTGTCAAGAGAGTTTATAATCTCAACAATAAACAGCTGGTGAAACTCTATAGTCAGGTAAGATAGTTACCAAGGTAATATGTATTTGTTATTGAAGCTCTTGCTGCCGGGTGTTGTCAAGAGAGTTTATAATCTCAATAATAAACAGCTGGTGAAACTCTACAGTCAGGTAAGATGGTTACCAGGGTAACATGTATTTGTTATTGAAGCTCTTGTTGCCGGGTGTTGTCAAGAGAGTTTATAATCTCAATAATAAACAGCTGGTGAAACTACAGTCAGGTAAGATGGTTACCAGGGTAATATGTATTTGTTATTGAAGCTCTTGTTGCCAGGTGTTGTCAAGAGAGTTTATAATCTCAATAATAAACAGCTGGTGAAACTCTACAGTCAGGTAAGATGGTTACCAAGGTAACATGTATTTGTTATTGAAGCTCTTGTTGCTGGGTGTTGTCAAGAGAGTTTATAATCTCAACAATAAACAGCTGGTGAAACTCTACAGTCAGGTAAGATAGTTACCAAGGTAATTTGTATTTGTTATTGAAGCTCTTGTTGCCAGGTGTTGTCAAGAGAGTTTATAATCTCAACAATAAACAGCTGGTGAAACTCTATAGTCAGGTAAGATAGTTACCAAGGTAATATGTATTTGTTATTGAAGCTCTTGTTGCTGGGTGTTGTCAAGAGAGTTTATAATCTCAATAATAAACAGCTGGTGAAACTCTACAGTCAGGTAAGATGGTTACCAGGGTAACATGTATTTGTTATTGAAGCTCTTGTTGCCGGGTGTTGTCAAGAGAGTTTATAATCTCAATAATAAACAGCTGGTGAAACTACAGTCAGGTAAGATGGTTACCAGGGTAATATGTATTTGTTATTGAAGCTCTTGTTGCCAGGTGTTGTCAAGAGAGTTTATAATCTCAATAATAAACAGCTGGTGAAACTCTACAGTCAGGTAAGATGGTTACCAAGGTAACATGTATTTGTTATTGAAGCTCTTGTTGCCGGGTGTTGTCAAGAGAGTTTATAATCTCAACAATAAACAGCTGGTGAAACTCTATAGTCAGGTAAGATAGTTACCAGGGTAACATGTATTTGTTATTGAAGCTCTTGTTGCTGGGTGTTGTCAAGAGAGTTTATAATCTCAACAATAAACAGCTAGTGAAACTCTACAGTCAGGTAAGATGGTTACCAGGGTAACATGTATTTGTTATTGAAGCTCTTGTTGCCAGGTGTTGTCAAGAGAGTTTATAATCTCAATAATAAACAGCTGGTGAAACTCTACAGTCAGGTAAGAATTACCAAGGTAACATGTATTTGTTATTGAAGCTCTTGTTGCCAGGTGTTGTCAAGAGAGTTTATAATCTCAATAATAAACAGCTGGTGAAACTCTACAGTCAGGTAAGATAGTTACCAAGGTAATATGTATTTGTTATTGAAGCTCTTGTTGCTGGGTGTTGTCAAGAGAGTTTATAATCTCAATAATAAACAGCTGGTGAAACTCTACAGTCAGGTAAGATAGTTACCAAGGTAATATGTATTTGTTATTGAAGCTCTTGTTGCCAGGTGTTGTCAAGAGAGTTTATAATCTCAATAATAAACAGCTGGTGAAACTCTACAGTCAGGTAAGAATTACCAAGGTAACATGTATTTGTTATTGAAGCTCTTGTTGCCGGGTGTTGTCAAGAGAGTTTATAATCTCAATAATAAACAGCTGGTGAAACTCTACAGTCAGGTAAGGTGGTTACCAAGGTAATTTGTATTTGTTATTGAAGCTCTTGTTGCCTGGTGTTGTCAAGAGAGTTTAAAATCTCAATAATAAACAGCTGGTGAAACTCTACAGTCAGGTAAGATGGTTACCAGGGTAACATGTATTTGTTATTGAAGCTCTTGTTGCCGGGTGTTGTCAAGAGAGTTTATAATCTCAATAATAAACAGCTGGTGAAACTACAGTCAGGTAAGATGGTTACCAGGGTAATATGTATTTGTTATTGAAGCTCTTGTTGCCAGGTGTTGTCAAGAGAGTTTATAATCTCAATAATAAACAGCTGGTGAAACTCTACAGTCAGGTAAGATGGTTACCAAGGTAACATGTATTTGTTATTGAAGCTCTTGTTGCTGGGTGTTGTCAAGAGAGTTTATAATCTCAATAATAAACAGCTGGTGAAACTCTACAGTCAGGTAAGAATTACCAAGGTAACATGTATTTGTTATTGAAGCTCTTGTTGCCGGGTGTTGTCAAGAGAGTTTATAATCTCAATAATAAACAGCTGGTGAAACTCTACAGTCAGGTAAGAATTACCAAGGTAACATGTATTTGTTATTGAAGCTCTTGCTGCCCGTTGTCGTCAAGAGAGTTTAAAATCTCAATAATAACAGCTGGTGAAACTCTACAGTCAGGTAAGGTGTTTACCATAGCAACCAACCAATGAGTTGTTGGCCGCTTAAGGGGGCCAACAGAGTTGGTTAGTGATACAATTAGAGGTTCTGTTCTCTTCATGTGCAGTATGAAACCAAGTTTTTCTTTCTGCCTCCGAGTACAGAGTCAATTTCCAAAATGTTGTGATCATTTTTGACAATGAAAAAATACAAAAAATAAAATTGAATCACGAAGATACAGGTTTTCTTGATATTCAAGTAATATTTTAGCGTTCGATCACCAAGAGATTGAACGTTGATGATAGCTTTTTCAAGCAAGGGTTTGTGTGATCCTGCTGACACTGTGTCAGTCCAGGGTTTTCTCTAAGGCGCAAAATCATGTGTTTTGGCGCATTTTCAATCAATATGACCCCAAAAAATTAACCACTGCGTCCTTGATGAGGCAATTCCAAAAAAAGTTATTTTCTTATTGATTTGCATTTTGTTTGTTTCATATATAAGGGGATGTTTTCTTGCACTAACTGAATACTGATTTGCCCACTAAGATGTGGTTTCTTTTTTTGCTCTGAAAACAGTTATATAATTTGTTATACAGATATTTGGGTCGAGTTTAAAGGAAATGCTTGAAGATTTGGACCAAGGTGATGTGGCGGAGACGGTGAGAATTTTCTTTGAAGCAAGTAAGATTCTGGGTCCACAGAAGAAAGCTAATCTCTCTATTCAAGATGTAAGTTAATCACAATAACCCTCTTCATTCTAATGGATTTTTCCACACATATTAATACAGTGGGAATTTTCTTTGAAGCAAGTAAGATTCTGGGACCACAGAAGAAAGCTAATCTTTCTATTCAAGATGTAAGTACATCAGAATAATAATTAGTGCAGTGGCTCAGTGGTAGAATGCTTGACTCGAGACCAAGTGGCCGCAGGTTCTAGCCTCACTGGCATTGCTGCATTGTGGTCCTTGAGCAAGACACATTTGTCCTAGCTTAGTACTGGTTCAACCCAGGAAGACCCGTCCCTGTTTGACTGAAAGATTGTTGATGGGATGTAAAGAATCAAAATAAACAAACAAAAAAACATCAGAATAACCCTCTTCATTCTAATGGATTTTCCCACACATATTAATACAATAAGTATGGAATTGTCCATCTTGTATTTTAAGGGGATGCGGGTAAAAATTCTATACAGGGTTTGCACAGGCTTGAAAAGTACTTGAATTCAGAGGGCTTTCTTTAAAAGTCCTTGAAAATTAAATCTGCCTTGAAAAGTACTGGAAAATCACTCAAAGGCCTTGAAAAATGCTTGAATTTTTCTATTTTCTGTAGAACTTCACACTGTTGGTAGAGATATAAATCAGTATAAAATTAGTGTGCCTTTATTTTGAGCTGCACCAAATAAAGGCACAACAGTTTCATACTCATTTTCTAGTACTAATTTCTCTATTATCTTAGTCTAGCATTTTGAAGAAGAATTTTAACAGTATTTTTCTTAAACTTTTAGTCCTTGAAAACGGTAAAATAGTCTTGAGAAGTCCTTGATAAGTCCTTGAATTTTACTCGAACTTCCCTGTATGAACCCTGCTATAAAATGATGTTTTTCTGTTGCTGAAGAATGTGTTTATCTTAGCAGACAGTGCGACCCTGATGAAATGCCGCCTTATGTAGCATTTCATCAGGGTCTTCACTGTTTGCCAAAGTACCTGTTTACCATGAAAAGGTAATCATAAAAAGCTATTGTGATCGGTCATCGTGCGTCTGTCTGTCTGTAAACTTTTTCTTAAATGAAAAGGGCTTATTGGAGACAATAGTCACTTATTACCCTTGATAAACATATTGTCAATATGGAGGTGAAACAAATGATAACTAGGTCGTTAGAAATTATAAGCACATGGGGTGCCTAGCTTTTCAAAGTTCTATACTCTCTTTTGCTAACAGCATAGAACTTGATCAACCTGTCTCCTGATGAGTGTAGATTCAGATCAGCTCGCTTTTGAATATCATTAAGTACTCAAATTATGCTAATTGAGAGATATGTGCACTGATTAAGTTAAATGGAGCTTTTTAAGCTAAAATGTTTTAAAACCATTGCTTATTAAGAAGTGATAAACTTAGAAAGAATGTACATAAAAATGTTTTAGATTGGTCTGACAGTCTTTTGATCATATTAATTTATAGGAAACCACTCCAATATCAACATAGAAAGCAGGGATGAAAATAAAGAAGGTGCTTTCATTTGTCAATGTTGTCAGAGAGTGAACAAGGGAAATAACTCACTGCTTTCTCCAATTGTTTCCTAAATTGAAGACGATGACTCCTATTCATAGATAAAACACATTTTTACCTTGGTCTAAACACAGGTCTAGTAGTATGTCCACTCTGTCTGTCTGTCTGAGCAAACTTATGGGGTGCATGCTTTGTATAATCTGTAAGGCCACCAGCTTCCATTTCTTTTTATAAATCCCATACATACATTACAAATCTCATCAAAATTCCTTGGCAAGTATGTGTGTGTGGGGGGGGGGGGTCCAATTAATTTACACAGTCCCCTCTTATAGATATGTTAATATACTATCAGTATTTTGAAGACTCAGGCTCAGAGTAGAGTTCGGTCTTGTTCTAATCTAAAAAGGGTGGTATTTTTTACTTATTTCCCTATGTGTGGTAATATCATAATCATGTCATGGTGATACATGATGAATACCAGTAAAATCAGCCCCACAGATAAGAGTGTGTAACTGAAAATTATTTTCTTAATTTTCTACCAAATCATATGTTGTGGGTACTCAAAAGAACTGTCTCAATGAGACGGTTCTTTTGAGCACCCAAAACACATGTTTAAACAGATGGTTAAGAAAATAATCGCAATATTACGCTGACATTTTTCGCTTAACTGGCCCTATGTAAAATGACATGATAAATATATTTTCAGATTGATGGTTATCTTGTTGAAAATTATTTTTCTTAATTCTCTACCAAAACATATGTTGTGGGTACTCAAAAGAACCGTCTCAATGAGACGATTCTTTTGAGCACCCAAAACACATGTTTAAACTGATGGATAAGAAAATAATCGCAATTTTACGCTGGAATTTTTTGCTTAACTGGTTCTATGTAAAATGATATGATAAATCTATTTTTAGATTGATGGGTACCTTGATGATCTGTCTAAAGTTACCAAAGAGGATGAACAGCAAAAAATACTGACAAAAATTGCTAAAAGGTAATGTGGCTTCTGTAGTAATTATAATACAAGCTCAATCTCTAATAAAACAACATTTCCCCATTTTTACAAAACGCCCTGAGTAAAGTAAGAAAGGAGGCAAAGATCAGGAAACGAAACAATCAAGTACCTTACCTGACCCAGGATACCTCATTGGAAAGTAACAAAAATACAATAAACATCACCAACAAGAGCCAAGAGGTCAGCCCTTTCCCAGCAGGTGACCACAAGATAGCTATGAACAGACACAAAAGCATGAGAAACACAAGACACAAAACACAAAACATACAGATACTTGAAAGAATCATAAACAAGCTTCTTGTTTTGTGAAGGTGAAGCTTGATATTTCTTGCTAGTAGACAATTCACAGGTAATAGGAAGCCTCACTATTAAGTGTCTTTACCCTTATAGACTATTCTTACACACCTCGCCTAAAGGAGGGTCTGGATGGGGGGCTGGTATTCACTATTCATTAAAAATGTAGCCCATTATTCATCTCATTAAAATTTGGGGTTATTCATTAAAATAAGACCAATTATTCATTAAAGTAAGAAAGGTGGCAAAGAAATCTGATTATTTACTGTTCATTAATTTTTTCTTCAAATTATTAAAAATGGGATTATTCATTAAATTTTAGGCCCTCTTTATTCACTATTCATTATTTTTTTGACTCATTATTCATTATAAAAAAAGGCCATTATTCACTGATCATTATACCCCATCCAGACCCTCCTATAGAGCCAATGCTAAAAACACATGTTATATCAAACGATATAGTCACAGTTTTGAAAGCGTACTCAAGCTGACATCAATTGCTACTGCAAAATGTCATCAGTTGTGGCGTTAAATGGTGCAACATCATTTTTACGCTTGAAAGACGGTACATATTCATGTTAACGTGTGCGACACAGTCCAACTATTGGCGGTATTTCTTAAGTGCAATGGCGGAAAGTTAGAAGAAGCTGAAGACTTCAAATGTGTTTTTCGTCATTTTTTGTGTGTTAGAATCGAAATAGATCAGCTCTGATGGGCGAATTGTTGTGTAATAATTTACTGTTTGTTGGTCAATTGTATGAAGATAAATCACTCATGCTGCACACTCGTGATTTGATCTTCTTTACAACTGACCTCCAAACAGTGAATTATTATTCAACAATTCACTGCTAGAGCTGATCTATTTCTTAATTATAGGGCCACTAAAATTTTCAACAAACAACATTTTCAGAGTTTTGTCACTGGCTTTAATAATAAGAATTGATATGACATGTGAATCAACTGTCAACTGCCAGCAGATGATTCACATAAAAGATCAATCCTTAATTTCCATGAGCGAAGAAAGATATCTAAAAAAGTGTTGTATGCTGTACAAGAGGTGTTTCATGTTTATTTGAACATATTTGAATTTCACTTTTTGCGGTTGCATATGAATAAAACAAACATATTTTGCTTTTTCATACATTACGGACGTGTCCCTGGTATTGCCAAATAGACAAGATGGCAATTTAAAGCATAGCCATTGCACGGCGGCCCTAAATACATCCCCACCCCCATTTTACTGATTTTAAGAGCTAAAACGGGTGCATCTGCTAAGAAAATACGTATTTAAGTGAGAGATTTTCTTAAAAGTTTAGAGGAACATTCAGTCTGTTATTCAAATGAGAAACAGCCTATGTGTGCCTGTTTTTGCTTGGCAATTGGGCTTAATAAGTTATTTAAAAAAAGTGCCCAAATGGGTATCTCATGTATAAAATGTGTCTTGGAAGAATATTGAAAAGCAAATTCTCAAAACCCACAGTCGACTCAATTTCTTAGATATGTCATGTATCTATCGCCGATAAAAATGATCACCAAATATTGCATTTGAGTATTTTGCATACAATTTAGTGTTCCAACGAGAACTGTAAACCCTAAAATTTGATGGTTAAGTTGCTTCCAAAAATAAAATATCCAACTGGAATGCTTTGATTTCTAACAGAACACACTTTAATTATTTATGTACAATATATAAAAGCTCCCAAGAGAAAAACTTCATATCTTTTAGAGAAACTGTTCGATAAAGATTTAGTACATTTCGTTTCAGACATCATTTTTAAACGCTTAAAATTTGACTACTCATCTTCAGAGACTATTTTAAACCAGAAAATAAAAATTAAGAACTGTTTTCTGGATGACTGCGTATTACTGGAGATCTGACTAACCCATGGAAATCAATTATTACCAAATATATCGAGAAATAAATGAGTAACGACATTTTAAAATTTGTTCAAATAAACATGAAACACCTCTTGTATTATCACATGTTGTCGTGTCTGGGAGTGATATATTGCCATGCATTAAAATCAATAAACCACTAGTGGTTTACAGAAATTGGTAACACTATGTAATGAAGTCTGTAATAACATCGCATATAAAAAGTAAAATTTTAGCGTTTTCATGCAAAAACATGATTTAAAAGTAGTTTTAGGGTCATATGATAATAGAATCTAATATTCGTGCTCCTGTATTGAATTTATTAAGCTCGTTGTGTAAAAGAGATAAAATGCTTGACTAGCCTCACATTTTATCCATTTCCTCCAACTCATTTAATAAATTCAAGAAAATACGAGCACCAAGTTAGATCATCTATGTTCTGACTTTTGCTTTAATCCATGTAAGCTGAATGGAATTTCCAGTCCTTATAATTTGGACGAATCCATTTTGAATTTAAGGGTTGTTGGGTGGTAAATTTCATTTTCATTCAAATTTTAAATGTATATTTTTATAAGTAAACAGTGCAAACCTGATCAGAAGCCGCTTTCTGGTTTTTCACTGTTTGCGGACGTCCCACAAAAAGGACACTAGGCTCATATGAGTTAAGGTTTAAAGTAGGAAAAGTTGAAAATTTTGTCTGCTTCATATTTTAGACATTGATTGACCTGGTTTTTTTTATTCATTTCAGATGTACAGGCAATGATTTAAAGATGGTGATAAGATTAATCAAGCATGACCTCAGAATTAATGCTGGAGCTAAACACATGTAAGTTCATGTATGGCCAATGATTTAAAGATGGTGATAAGATTAATCAAGCATGATCTTAGAATTAATGCGGGAGCTAAACACATGTAAGTTCGTGTACTGGCAATGACTTAAAGATGGTGATAAGATTAATCAAGCATGATCTCAGAATTAATGCTGGAGCTAAACACATGTAAGTTCATGTATGGGCAATGATTTAAAGATGGTGATAAGATTAATCAAGCATGATCTTAGAATTAATGCGGGAGCTAAACACATGTAAGTTCATGTACGGGCAATGATTTAAAGATGGTGATAAGATTAATCAAGCATGATCTCAGAAGTAATGCGGGAGCTAAACACATGTAAGTTCATGTATGGGCAATGATTTAAAGATGGTGATAAGATTAATCAAGCATGATCTCAGTATTAATGCAGGAGCTAAACACATGTAACATCATGTACAGGCAATGATTTAAAGATGGTGATAAGATTAATCAAGCATGATCTCAGAATTAATGCTGGAGCTTAGCAGATGTTAGTTCATGTATGGGCAATGATTTAAAGATGGTGATAAGATTAATCAAGCATGATCTCAGAATTAATGCTGGAGCTAAACACATGTAAGTTCATGTACGGGCAATGATTTAAAGATGGTGATAAGATTAATCAAGCATGATCTCAGAATTAATGCTGGAGCTAAACACATGTAAGTTCATATACTGGTAATGATTTAAAGATGGTGATAAGATTAATCAAGCATGATCTCAGAATTAATGCTGGAGCTAAACACATGTAAGTTCGTGTACTGGCAATGATTTAAAGATGGTGATAAGATTAATCAAGCATGATCTTAGAATTAATGCTGGAGCTAAACACATGTAAGTTCATGTACGGTGATAGACTAATCAAGCATGATCTCAGAATCAATGCGGGAGCTAAACACATGTAAGTTCATGTATGGGCAATGATTTAAAGATGGTGATAAGATTAATCAAGCATGATCTCAGAATTAATGCTGGAGCTAAACACATGTAAGTTCATGTATGGGCAATGATTTAAAGATGGTGATAAGATTAATCAAGCATGATCTAAGAATTAATGCAGGAGCTAAACACATGTAAGTTCTTGTAGGGGCAATGATTTAAAGATGGTGATAAGATTAATCAAGCATGATCTCAGAATTAATGCAGGAGCTAAACACATGTAAGTTCTTGTACGGGCAATGATTTAAAGATGGTGATAAGATTAATCAAGCATGATCTCAGAATAAATGTGGGAGCTAAATACATGTAAGTTATGTACGGGCAATGATTTAAAGATGGTGATAAGATAAATCAAGCATGATCTTAGAATTAATGCTGGAGCTAAATACATGTAAGTTATGTACGGGCAATGATTTAAAGATGGTGATAAGATAAATCAAGCATGATCTTAGAATTAATGCTGGAGCTAAATACATGTAAGTTATGTACGGGCAATGATTTAAAGATGGTGATAAGATAAATCAAGCATGATCTTAGAATTAATGCTGGAGCTAAACACATGTAAGTTATGTACGGGCAATGATTTAAAGATGGTGATAAGATTAATCAAGCATGATCTCAGAATTAATGCTGGAGCTAAACACATGTAAGTTCATATACTGGTAATGATTTAAAGATGGTGATAAGATAAATCAAGCATGATCTTAGAATTAATGCTGGAGCTAAACACATGTAAGTTATGTACGGGCAATGATTTAAAGATGGTGATAAGATTAATCAAGCATGATCTCAGAATTAATGCTGGAGCTAAACACATGTAAGTTCATATACTGGTAATGATTTAAAGATGGTGATAAGATTAATCAAGCATGATCTCAGAATTAATGCTGGAGCTAAACACATGTAAGTTCGTGTACTGGCAATGATTTAAAGATGGTGATAAGATTAATCAAGCATGATCTTAGAATTAATGCTGGAGCTAAACACATGTAAGTTCATGTACGGTGATAGACTAATCAAGCATGATCTCAGAATCAATGCGGGAGCTAAACACATGTAAGTTCATGTATGGGCAATGATTTAAAGATGGTGATAAGATTAATCAAGCATGATCTCAGAATTAATGCTGGAGCCAAACACATGTAAGTTCATGTATGGGCAATGATTTAAAGATGGTGATAAGATTAATCAAGCATGATCTAAGAATTAATGCAGGAGCTAAACACATGTAAGTTCTTGTAGGGGCAATGATTTAAAGATGGTGATAAGATTAATCAAGCATGATCTCAGAATTAATGCAGGAGCTAAACACATGTAAGTTCTTGTACGGGCAATGATTTAAAGATGGTGATAAGATTAATCAAGCATGATCTCAGAATAAATGTGGGAGCTAAATACATGTAAGTTATGTACGGGCAATGATTTAAAGATGGTGATAAGATAAATCAAGCATGATCTTAGAATTAATGCTGGAGCTAAATACATGTAAGTTATGTACGGGCAATGATTTAAAGATGGTGATAAGATAAATCAAGCATGATCTTAGAATTAATGCTGGAGCTAAATACATGTAAGTTATGTACGGGCAATGATTTAAAGATGGTGATAAGATAAATCAAGCATGATCTTAGAATTAATGCTGGAGCTAAACACATGTAAGTTATGTACGGGCAATGATTTAAAGATGGTGATAAGATTAATCAAGCATGATCTCAGAATTAATGCTGGAGCTAAATACATGTAAGTTATGTACGGGCAATGATTTAAAGATGGTGATAAGATAAATCAAGCATGATCTTAGAATTAATGCTGGAGCTAAACACATGTAAGTTATGTACGGGCAATGATTTAAAGATGGTGATAAGATAAATCAAGCATGATCTTAGAATTAATGCTGGAGCTAAACACATGTAAGTTATGTACGGGCAATGATTTAAAGATGGTGATAAGATTAATCAAGCATGATCTCAGAATTAATGCTGGAGCTAAACACATGTAAGTTCATGTACGGTGATAGATTTATAAAGCACAATCTCAGAATTAATGCTGGAGCTAAACACATGTAAGTTCATGTAATGGCAATGATTTAAAGATGATAATAAGATTAATTAAGCAAGATCTCAGAATAAATGCGGGAGCTAAACACATGTAAGTTCATGTTCGGGCAATGATTTAAAGATGGTGATAAGATTAATCAAGCATGATCTCAGAATTAATGCTGGAGCTAAACACATGTAACTTCATGTACGGCCAATGATTTAAAGATGGTGATAAGATTAATCATGCATGATCTCAGAATTAATGCTGGAGCTAAACACATGTAAGTTCATGTACGGGCAATGATTTAAAGATGGTGATAAGATTAATCAAGCTTGAACTCAGAATTAATGCTGGAGATAACACCCTGTAAGTTCATGTACAGGCAATGATTTGAAGATGTTGATAAGATTAATCAAGCATGATCTCAGAATTAATGCGGGAGATAAACACATGTAAGTTCATGTACAGGCAATGATTTAAAGATGGTGATAAGATTAATCAAGCATGATCTCAGAATTAATGCTGGAGCTAAACACATGTAAGTTCATGTACGGGCAATGATTTAAAGATGGTGATAAGATTAATCAAGCATGATCTCAGAATTAATGCTGGAGCTAAACACATGTAAGTTCATGTACGGGCAATGATTTAAAGATGGTGATAAGATTAATCAAGCATGATCTCAGAATTAATGCAGGAGCTAAACACATGTAAGTTCATGTACAGGCAATGATTTAAAGACAGTGATAAGATTAATCAAGCATAATCTCAGAATTAATGCAGGAGCTAAACACATGTAAGTTCATGTACGGGCAATGATTTAAAGATGGTGATAAGATTAATCAAGCATGATCTCAGAATTAATGTGGGTGCTAAACACATGTAAGTTAATGTAAGGGCAATAACTTAAAGATGGTGATAAGATTAATCAAGCATGATCTCAGAATTAATGCTAAAGCTAAACACATGAAAGTTCATGTACAAGCAATGATTTAAAGATGGTGATAAGATTAATCAATCATGATCTCAGAATGAATGCAGGAGCTAAACACGTGTAAGTTAATGTACGGGCAATGATTTAAAGATGGTGATAAGATTAATCAATCATGAACTCAGAATTAATGCGGGAGCTAAACACATGTAAAGTCATGTATGGGCAATGATTTGAAGATGGTGATAAGATTAATCAATCATGAACTCAGAATTAATGCGGGAGCTTAACACATGTAAAGTCATGTATGGGCAATGATTTGAAGATGGTGATAAGATTAATCAAGCATGATCTCAGAATAAATGTGGGAGCTAAACACATGTAAAGTCATGTACGGGCAATTATTTAAAGATGGAGATATGATAAATTAAGCATGATCTCAGAATTAATGCGGGAACTAAACACATGTAAGTTCATGTACAGGCAATGATTTAAAGATGGTTATAAGATTAATCAAGCATGATCTCAGAATTAATGCGGGAGCTAAACACATGAAAGTTCATGTACGGGCAATGATTTAAGGTCACTGCCCATAGCAATAACCGTAACTCTAAATCATCAAGGGAGGTAATACTTGGTAGCGTTCGATTATGACAAAGTGTGATTTTACGCAACTATGATATGTTTTCTACAGACAGTAATGCCCGTTACACTGCACGTTGGTAATCAAAAAGTGATTGATATCACATTAAAAATGCATATAAAATTTTAAGTACAATGAACAACAAAAGTTGGCATTCTTTACGGATACTAAACAATGGACGCTCAGCTCTGTGTGAAGAAAAAAATCAGTCAGTGTAATGGAACACGCATTTTACCAGGGAAATGTCAGTCGACTGTTCGCGGTTTTTTGACAGTCCACAACAACAAGAATGACATAACCACATGTACATAGATCTATATATGATTTTCTGGTTTTATTTTACCTGCATTAAAATTTAACCAAGACAGACTATCCCGTCACGTTCTCTAGCGTCTACTTTGACGTGCGCTAATGACGTCACTTACTCTTATGACGTCATTATGCGTAAATGACACGTATTGAACTTGACGTTAACGTTGAGAGTCTCTCGCTTTAACTTGCGTCCAAAACAATTTGCCTCCTGTGAAATGTGTTCCAATATTTAGTTATAAGGGCTATCTTGGGCTACGGTTGACCCAAGTATAGTCGTGAGTCTAAATTATATTGGGCCTACTCTAAATTTACAAAGGAACGCGAGGAATTCTGCCATCGGGGTCTGCGAACAACAGAGGCGCAGACCAGCTTGCTCATCTGCGCAGCCTGATCAGCGCATTTGCTATTCACTTATTGAATAGTATCAAATTAAAACTTGCTCCAATCGAGATTTCACTATTCTATCAAGTCTCTGTGGCTGAGAAAGCTGGTTTTGGTATGATCTTATCGGAAACCCTGAAGACAGGTTTTGTCGCATCGATGCTCATTTATATTCATGTAAATGCGGACCCAATCCGCAAACCTGGTTCATGTGATATGCACAAAGAAAATGTCTAGCCCCTCTAGACTATACGTGCCAATTCCGCTTATAACCAACACCAACGGGACCAAAAATTCCCAAAAACATTACCCCGTCCCCCTCCGTGCCACTGAATACTCCCTTCCGTAGCGGGAAGGGTGCCGGCGTAAAAAAAACTTTTCATATAAATGCGGGTCCAACCAAAGCATAGGTAAGTTATAGGTACTCAGTGAGACGGTTCTTTTGAGCACCCGAAATAGATATAAAAATAATGAGCAGTAAACTATTTACAATTTTACGCTAAAATTTTTGCTAATCTCCAAGTTTACTCTACATTTGACATGTTTCGACCGAAAGATGTCCGTCAAGGGATATATAGATCTAATAGAAATAAACCACCTCTGGTCAAGTGTTAAGGTCTGGCCTTGCTTCGCGATCGGGCATTAGTATGGCACCCGAGGCCGCAACAAAGATTTCGAATTCTTGGCTGAATACATGAATTATATGCATCGATAAATTGAAGCGATGCATATTAAAACAACACTTTTTTCACCTAAATTAGACATGCAGAGTTACCCCGTGACCTTGAAAAACGGTAAATGTCCCCCAAAACATCACATCTCTATCCTAGTGATGGATCTATGCAAATTTGGTCCATGATAATATATAGACTATGTGTTCATACAAAATGCTGATATGTTTCTTTTTACCGTGGGTGGGGTATTTTGGTATCGTTTTGGGCATGGAAAAGTATTCTCATATGTGCATATAAATGTTCCAAGTATTTGGAGTATATATTGTTTCATTTGGAAGTTCACAATGAGGCATTTGAATCCATAGTGTTTGGTTCGTAAGGTTTTAACATGCTTAGAAATAAGAAAAGCCTGCTTAGTTCATTATTTTGCAGTTTAGGGGGTAGGGATACTTATTTGGGAATATCTCACTAATTAGACAGTGATTTTTTTAAAAATTCTGTCATAATGCATCTTATATAGTTGTCACTTTCCTAAAAAAAAATTAGAAAAATTTATTTTTTTAAAGTGTGTTTGAATATTAAATTATCAGTCAGTAATTGCTGAAAATGAATGCATAAATATCGGCGAATGCTGGGTTGAAAGCGTAATATGAAGAAAAATACTTGTAAAGCTGCATAAGAATGGTTTAAGAAAAAGTTCTTAATTATTGATTGCTTCGCAGGCTTGTTTGAAATTACGATTTTCAAATACAAAATTGAGTTACAGAATATTTTACTTGCCTTAACGAGTTTCCAAAAAGCTGCGTAAAAAAGCCAACATAGGCCATATAATGACGAGCTGTAACTTTTGAACTGGACGGTAAATTTTCTTTATTTTGCGCTATTTTTCTTATAATATGATGTACTCCAGAATATCAAAAAATGAAAAAATTATATTTTTTGGAAAAAAAATCGCCCAGGTGTGGGCAGTGACCTTAAAGATGGTTATAAGATTTATCAAGCATGATCTCAGAATTAATGCGGGAACTAAACACATGTAAGTTCATGTACGGGCAATGATTTAAAGATGATGATAAGATTAATCAAGCATGATCTCAGAATTAATGCGGGAGCTGAACACATGTAAGTTGATGTACGGGCAATGATTTAAAGATGATGATAAGATTAATCAAGCATGATCTCAGAATTAATGCGGGAGCTAAACACATGTAAGTTCATGTACGGGCAATGATTGAAAGATTGTGATAAGATTAATCAAGCATGCTCTCAGAATTAATGCTGGAGCTTAACACATGTAAGTTCATGTACGGGCAATGACTTAAAGATGGTGATAAGATTAATCAAGCATGATCTCAGAATTAATGCTGGAGCTTAACACATGTAAGTTCATGTACGGGCAATGACTTAAAGATGGTGATAAGATTAATCAAGCATGATCTCAGAATTAATGCTGGAGCTTAACACATGTAAGGTTATGTACGGGCAATGATTTAAAGATGTTGATAAGATTAATCAAGCATGATCTCAGAATTAATGAGGGAGCTTAGCAGATGTTAGTTCATGTACGGGCAATGATTTAAAGATGGTAGTAAGATTTAATCAAGCATGATCTCAGAATTAATGAGGGAGCTTAACACATGTAAGTTCATGTACGGGCAATGACTTAAAGATGGTGATAAGATTAATCAAGCATGATCTCAGAATTAATGCAGGAGCTAAACACATGTAAGTTCATGTACGGGCAGTGATTTAAAGATGGTGATAAGATTAATCAAGCATGATCTCAGAATTAATGCTGGAGCTAAACACATGTAAGTTCATGTACGGCCAATGATTTAAAGATGGTGATAAGATTAATCAAGCATGATCTCAGAATTAATGCTGGAGCTAAACACATGTAAGTTCATGTACAGGCAATGATTTAAAGATGGTGATAAGATTAATCAAGCATGATCTCAGAATTAATGCAGGAGCTAAACACATGTAAGTTCATGTACGGCCAATGTTTTAAAGATGGTGATAAGATTAATCAAGCATGATCTCAGAATTAATGCGGGAGCTAAACACATGTAAGTTCATGTACTGGCATGATTTTAAGATGGTGATAAGATTAATCAAGCATGATCTCAGAATAAATGCTGGAGCTAAACACATGTAAGTTGATGTATGGGCAATGATTTAAAGATGGTGATAAGATTAATCAAGCATGATCTCAGTATTAATTTGGGAGCTAAGCACATAACTGTTAACCTGTTTAGTGCTCTGCTTTCACAATAAACTTGTTAATTATTTATGATTAATCACAAGTTCCATTCATTTACAAGCAATAATTCAATACCATAAATACAAACTTTAGTGGGACCTACAAACAGTATAACATTAGCCATGAAGAGCTTCTTACCAATATTCACAAACGGTCTGAGTGTAAAACCGTGTAGTGTTATATCAGCTTCGTTAAAAATCCTACTGATCTGGAGCTGCAATCTTTTTAAAAACAAAATATCTTGGTTTATATGAAGGAGAAGGTTGGAATAGGAGTAAGTGTGTGGGATTGACAGCTTCAAAATTGTATTTAGGAGTGTTAAAATGTTTTTATGCCCCTGCCATTTGTAATGGGGGGGGGGCGGCATATAGCATTACCCTTGTTTGTACGTCCGTACGTACATACGTACATCCCGTATGTCCTGTCCCATACGTCCTGTCCCGTACGTACGAAAAATGGTTTCCAGGCAATATCTTTTGATCTAATTAGATCTTGCAGAAATCTTGGTCTATGGTAGGCATATATAAAATTGTAATTCATATTTTAAGCAAAGAGGAACGTAGACTTTCAGCTCTTTGGTGTTTTTTTGTTTCCAAAGGTTAACAGCTTTCTAAGAATATATTTGACTTACTACACGTGGCAGCAGTAAAACATCTTTCATGGATTCTATTGTGGAACCCTCTGGTGGTTCAAATCACCATGGATACTTCCTTGGTACATGTATTTTACCATTTTTAGTTACCTGTCATATTAACTGCATTGTTGTCTATCTTACGACATGTGCCTTTATCAGGTCATGATGACGTTGCATTTTTTAAATGACGTCTCCAATGACGCTGAATCGACACAAAAATCGATCGTTACATCTTATTCCCTAGTTTGAAGAGTGACACAATGGGTAAACTGATAAATAGAATACCAGGTTCGCATCTTTTGATATCAAGTTTACCAGGCTCGACTTTGAGAACGCATGTTGAATTGCTCGGCAAGCCTCACGATGTCAACAAGCGTTCTCAAACCCCTGCCTGGTAAACTTGATATCAAAAGACTAGTATTCTCTATTTTCAGGGTATTTTGACTTTGGGACATCTCTTTGGGTGTCCAAGAACAGTGAACTGTACAATATAAGTCAAGTGGAAATAGAAAGTACAATTTTGTAAAATAGTAATCTACCACATATTACTGTTGGTTTATTTGATATCATAAGATTGTTAGATCACATCATTACCAAAAGTCACATGATATTCTAAATGGTGATAAATTCAGATGAGATGTTGCAAAATTATTTGGGCCTCGATGCGACAAAACCTGTCTTCAGGGGTTTGCGAACAACAAAGGCGCAGACCAGCCTGCACATCTGCGCAGACTGATCAGAGCCTTTGTTATTCCCTTACTGGAAAGTATCATATCTAAACTTGCTTCAAGCGAAATTTCATTTTTCTATCTACTCTGAAGCTAAGGAGAGGTTTTAGTCTGGCTTTGTCGGAAACCCTGAAGACAGGTTTTGTCGGGATGAGGCCCATTTTATCTTCTAACACTTTTTCAGTCTTGATGGGCTTGATCCAAATGCCTACGCAGCTTTCCAAGCCTCCAGGAATCTTAAAGATGTAGTAGATAGAGTATTGGAAAATAGGAAAGAGGGTGAGGGTAAGCCAGGAATGAGCAAGAAATTGTCAGTCAGAGCCTCTCTTATGACACCTGTATTACCTATGTTGGTAAGTGATATGTTAATAAAGGGAAAGGGTCTCAAAGCGCTATAATTTTTTATGCCCCCAAAGGAACCTTGGGAGGCATATAGTAAACGCACTGTCCATCCATCAGTGCGTCCGTCCGGCTTTATGTCCGGTGCATATCTCCGATATTCTTTGAGATAGGCATTCCGAATTTGGTATGTGGATGCATCTTGGGATGGCGGAGTGTCACCTACCATTTTCGGGTCACTGTGACCTTGACTTCTGACCTAGTTTTTAGAATAATCGTGTCCGAAGCATATCTCTTATATTGGTTGAGGTAGGAATCTCAAATTGGTGTGTGGATGCATCATGGGATGAAGAAATGCCGCGTACCATAATTGGGTCACTGTGATTGTGAACTTGACTCTGACGTAGTTTCTAGAAATTGCATTGAGTCTGGTGCATTCCTTCACCTTGATCTTGACCTCTGACCTAGCTTAAAGAATTATTGTGTTTTGAGCATATCTCTTGAGGTAGGAATTCCAAATTTGGTGTGTGGATGCATCTTGGGATGGCGGAGTGTCGGATACCATTTTCGGGTCACTGTGACCTTGACCTCTGACCTAGTTTTAAGAATTATTGTGTCCAGAGCATATTTCTTATATAATTTGAGATACAAATCCCAATTTGGTGTGTGGATGCACTTTGGGATGGTGGAGTGTCATGTACCATTTATGGGTCACTGTGTCCTTGACCTCTGACCTAGTTTTTAGAATAATCGTGTCCGAACATATCTCTTATATTATTGAATTAAGGAATCCCAAATTTGGTGTGTGGATGCGTCTTGGGATGGCGGAGTGTCACATACCATTTTTGAGTCAGTGTGACCTTGACCTCTGACCTAGTTTTTAGAATAATCGTGTCCAAAGAATATCTCTTATATTGTTTGAGGTAGGAATCTCAAATTGGTGTGTGGATGCATCTTGGGATGAAGACGTGCCGCGGACCATAATTGGGTCACTGTGATTTTGAACTTGAACTCTGATGTAGTTTCTAGAAATTGCATTGAGTCTGGTGCATATCTCCTATATTCTTTGAGATAGGAATTCCAAATTTTGTATGTAAATGCATCTTTGGATGATGGAGTGTCACATACCATTTTCAGCTGGACTGTGACCTTGATCTTGACCTCTGACCTAGTTTAAGAATTATTGTGTTTTGAGCATATCTCTTGAGGTAGGAATTCCAAATTTGGTGTGTGGATGCATCTTGGGATGGCGGAGTGTCGGATACCATTTTCGGGTCACTGTGACCTTGACCTCTGACCTCTGACCTAGTTTTAAGAATTATTGTGTCCGGAGCATATTTCTTATATAATTTGAGATAGGAATCCCAATTTGGTGTGTGGATGCATTTTGGGATGATGGAGTGTCATGTACCATTTATGGGTCACTGTGTCCTTGACCTCTGACCTAGATTTTAGAATAATCATGTCCGGAGCATATCTCTTATCTTATTGAATTTAGGAATCCCAAATTTGGTGTGTGGATGCATCTTTGGATGGCAGGTTGTGTCACATACCATTTTTGTGTCACTTTGACCTTGACCTCTGACCTAGTTTGTAGAATAATCTTGTCCAGAACATATCTTTTATAGTATTGGAGATGGGAATCCCAAATTTGGTGTGTGGATGCAATTCCGGATGGCGGAGTGTCGTGTACCATTTAAGGGTCACTGTGACCTTAAACTTGACCTTGACCTCATTATTAGAATAATTTTTCTGGATCCCAGGAAGACCCGTCCCTGTTTAACTGAAAGATTGTTGATGGGAGCTAAAGAATCAAATCAAACAAAAAATCATATCTGGAGCATATCTATTTTATTGTTTGAGGTAGGGATCCCTAATTTCGTGTGTGAATGCATCCTGGAATGGCGGATTTACCCGTTCCATTTTCCGGTCTCTGTGACCTTGACTTCTGACCTAGTTTCTAGAATTGGCATCAAGTCTGGTGCATTACTTCTATATTCTTTGAGGTAGGAATTCCAAATTTGGTGGGTGGATGCATCTTGGGATGGCCAAGTGTTTCATACCATTTTTGGGTCACTGTGACCTTGACCTCTGACCTATTTTTTAGAATAATCATGTTCGGAGCATTTTTTTTTTATATTTGAGCTAGGAATCCCAAATTTGGGATGTAGTTGCATCTTGGGATGGCAGAGTGTCATGTATCAGTTTTGTGACCTTGACCTTATTTCTAGAATAATCTTGTCAGGAGCATATCTCATATATTATTTGAGGGAAGAATCCCAAATTTGCTGTATATGGATACATCTTTGGATGCTGATGTGTCGCATACCATTTTTAGGTCACTGTGATCTTGACCTATGACCTAGTTGCTAGAATAATCGTGTCTGAAGCATATCTCCTATATCATTTGATGTAGTAATCCCAAATTTGGCATGTTGATTCTTCTTGGGATGGCTGAGTGGTGCATACCATTTTGGGTCACTTTGACCTTGGCATTGACTTCTGGCCTCATTTTTAGATTTTTCGTGTCTGGAGCATATCTCCTATATTACAGCTAACTTGCCTCAAATGTGTCTTATGTTAGACCTATTCCTTTGGGGGCATTTGTCACATTACTGTCACATTACTGTGACATTTCTTGTTTTCTTCTTCAAAAGTTTGCTTAAGAAGGAATATGCAAATTTGTGTCTAATTTTCTATGAATCCCATATCAAGCAAATTATATTGTCTGTAACTGTTTTCAATCTGTTCTCCAACACAGCAGGTTAATAGCAATAATTCAGTATAAAAAATTATTTCTTAAAAGAGATTCAGTAAAACCTGTGTAAAACGACCACTCTCAAAAATACAGAAATTTTGGTTTTCAAGACCAATTATCGCTTAATGCAGGTCAAAAGTATTGCAGAATGCTCCCCTTGGAGCATTCTGCAATACTTTCGACCTTCATTAAGCTACCATTTGTCATTAAGATCTTTGTTTTGTCTATTTTTGAGTGGCCATTTTACACAGGTTTTACTGTACATGTATAGGTCAGCACATGATATTTGGCACTTATTGTATATGCTTAGAAACCTCCTTTAACTCTTTACTCCATATGCTATATTTAGAACATTGCATCATTTTCTATAAATAATTCAAATGTTCAAATATTTTCCCAAAAAATATTTTTTACATTTCAATACTTTTGAAAGTATTATGGAAAAAGGAACATTTTTCACAGTATTTTAAAAAAATCTTAGATTTCAAAGGCGTCAAAAGGTGCTTGTGTAGAGTTAAGGGTTAAACACCCATGCTGTTGTATCCAGTAGAGCTAGGGTCTAAATTTTGGTCGGAGTCTTCATCTACACCCATATTTGTGTATGCCAGATATGAAGACACTGGCATTGCTCAATGGACTTATGAGCATTCTAGTTTATTTGTATATTAGGCTGAGGCATGTCGCTCAGTGGAACAAGCTATGAAGAAATGTCCTAATGGATTCTACGCAGAAATCAAGTACGACGGTGAGAGGGTTCAACTACACAAGAGAGGCAATGAGTTTCAATACTTCAGTAGAAGTCTTAAACCTGTCTTAGCTCACAAGGTAATAGACAATGATTAGACCATGATTATTTGTATAAAAATAGTACTTTAGCCTCTTTGTAATACTTGTGTATTACAGAGCAAAAGAAAAAGGACCTCTGACACTTTGATTAGGTTTCTACCTATTTTTCAGATGCTTCCCAAAACTTCCCTATGCATAAGATATCACTGACATCCGTTTGAATAAGACGTTTGATGTATAAGGATTGAATAAATTTTTAATTAGACAGGCAGACCCGTATGACTAAATAGGAGACGTTACCAAAGGGGGTAGGGGATGCAAAATTTGATTTCACCAAATCATTTAGTAATCAATTATTTTCACATGTAAGGGTATCGTAACATCAATACTTGATTACAAATCACATCGAAAGTATTTTAAGTCCAAAAGCATGAGTACTTTATTGATTATTTTTTTTGTTGTTGTTTTTGTTTTGGTTAGAAATATTTTGAAGTGCAACTGTTGTCTGTTCTAGCTTGACCACAATATATTTACCTGGTGCAATAATATGCAGCAATATACTATAACCATTCACCCATGCGTAAAGTAGGCCATGTAGCTGATGTGTATTGGATAGATACAGTATATGTACAAAATTATCTATCAACAGAATTTAGTAAAAGGACAATTTTCATAATCTAAAGTGAAATATGCTAATAAAGTTGTAATGTTTCTTGACAAAGGAGCTATGAAAAGGAAACTTACTTGTACTAATTATAGCATTATATTGGAAAAAAAGTTTTTCAATAGAACACACAAAAAACCCCAAATAATATTGTTCAGGCTCAGCCAGACTTCACTTTTTTGGCTGTGGGTATCATTCCCCCCGAGTCCCAACTAGGTATTCACATATATTATGTAAAATATGAGAACGCATCTACCTGCAAAAGGATTAGTTGGGACTTTTTCATATATGTTTAACTCCTTCACTGCCTTACCCCGAGCCATGCTCGGGATGAATACTGCTTCCTATACGCCAGTACCCCGAGTCCTGCTTGGGCTAAACATGGGTTAAAAACGGTGTTGTTTATATGCGTGTAATAATCAAGGGACAGAACTCAATTATCCTTATCTGCTCTATAATGAAAGAGTTAAAGCGGCATAGTCTGTAACTTTTGATCTTCTAATTTTAAAAATAATGTTTTTATTTTTCAAGAACACATTAAAATTACTCAAATTCAGGTAAACATTTTACCATTTTCGTAAATCTTAACCAGGTATCACTATCAAAACAACTGCATTTATGTTAAAATTCAATGGTCTAGAATTATTGGAGGGACGCAAATAATTACCAACAAGAGAAAAACACACCTATTTGATGAGATAATTCACTTTTCCATGCAGTTTTCAGCTGTACTGAACATTTTTATTGTGAAAACATAGCTTAATTCTACTTTTACAAATGATTTAAAAAGAAAATAAAAATTTTCGAAAAATGTTCATAGTTACAGAGTATGCAGCTTTAACTTTTCCAAGATTTATATCATAAGCTTGCTTTTCACAGGGAAAACTTCCCTTTTGATGAAGAACTCGTTTTTTTTTTCAAAGATGGCAGGTGATTGTGGCATTAGTCTGGTGTTTTTTTTTTTTTAAGTAGAGGTTATTTTGGAAGTCTAAAATGGCTTGAATATGGATGACAATTGATATTAATTGGAATCAGCAATGGTAAAGGAGGAAATTCCTGTCATTCTCACATTTTTGAACCATTGATTCCCAACCATTCTAAAACAATGATGTTGGAAACGAAGGTAGACATTCATGTATTTTCAGCTGTTGAAAACTTTTTTTGACATGCTATTACTAGAATACATTATTTCAGACATTGTACCAAATGCTTAAACAAGCAGGAAAAAATTTGGTGTAAATCCCTTCAGTGGTTATGATTTTGTATGAAATTATATGTAACACCATAAAAACATCAAAATAGCCGTATTTTCCCCCGGCATATTGCGTGCATTATATATGGCAGTGAAGGGGTTAATAAAAAGTATGACCATTTTAGCCAAAAAATAAAGCTGTACGCTCATTGAAAAAGGAAATTAAATGCAATATCATAAAATATAGACTAACAGTGTGCTTATATATGAAGATGTAAGCATTTGACCAACTTTAATTTTTATCAAAATCATAGGCAGCGGTACAGTATGATTCCAATTACCACTGACGACCTGTTTTATACAAAAAAAGCTCTGAAAATGACCAGTTTTTTTTTGTGTGTGTAATAACTCCAGAACAAACTGTAAAACTAGTAAGGTAAAGCAACAGTCTGTATTAAATCTTTAATATTTCATCATTTTCCTAAAAACCTAGATGTTTAACAGTGTCACTCTCAAAAATACACTGACAGAACAAAAAAAATTATTTTTTTTTCAGCGAAACAAATAGTATTTAGAGTCGGTGGATAAAATAAAAAAATAATTTTAGAAATTATTATTTTTTTCTACATTCCGGAAAATTCAAGAAGGAGGGTTTCTAAGTCAACTAATAAAAAAAATCTGGCCTAAGCAACAAATATTGAAAATGTCACTGCTGTAAATATGTGGTGGGACTTTAAAGGTGTATTGTTATTATTGATATTGTAGGTAGCTCATTTCAAAGAACACATTCCAAAGGCTTTCCCTACTGGAGATGACCTAATTCTAGATGCCGAGGTTTTATTGATAGATACAAACACAGGGACACCACTGCCATTTGGGACATTAGGTAAACATAAGGTGGGTACACAGTTATTATCTTTGAAAATGTGTTTACTTTTCTTTTTAATGTCATTTTTAGATAATGTATATTTCAAAACAACTAACCAAATTTATGCCGTATAACAAGAAAGGAGCACCTGGAGATCAAGTGTGAGATCTGCTATATGGGTGCAGCTAGCCAGTTACCTGGAAAGGGGCCCACTGATGTGGATGATGCCCCTTCACCTGCACGTTAATCAAAAATCTGATTATGATATGATTATGATTACAACTCAAAATGTAAATAGCAAGCTGTCATGTAAAAAATACATAAGGCATTGGACATAATACTTGAAGTAAATTTCAAACTTTTCTTAATTCATACCTGCCATCGGGGAGCGCAGTGGCTCAATGGTAGAGTGCTTGACTCGAGACCGGGGGGCTGCGGGTTGGAGCCTCACCGATGTCACTGCGTTGTGGTCCTTGAACAAGACACATTTATCCTAGCTTAGTTCTGGTTCACGAAGGAAGACCCGCCCTGTTTAACTGAAAGATTGTTGATGGGACGTAAAGAATCAAATTAAACAAACAAATTCATACCTGCCACTCATAAGTGGCCAGGTATTATGGTATATTCTTCTGTATAATTTGGTATCTGTCAACCATCGTTTTGATTCCTATTATTTTTATTGAATAACTTAAAATTGAGGAATTTTCTTCAATCTTTGCATGTAGGTTGAAATATACAAGTTTGGGATTGAAGATTAGCAAATTTCCTATCACATTTCTATAACCACATGTTTATGCTTTATATTAAAATGGATTGTTTTTGTTTTGTTTTTTAAATATGCAATTATAGTATAGATCTTCACTATTCAGCAATTTGTTTATTTTCAAAGATGGCTGTAAATTGAAAAAATTGTCAACACTGGTTCATAAATTCAGATATTCCCTAATGCCACCTATTGTTGGTAGATGAAAATCAAATTTTGCTGCGGCTTTGAAAAATTCTGCTGGCAGACCATATACATGACGTACATTTCCTTGTCTTGCTAAAATAAGAAGGAGGTTTTAACCCTTTCCCCGCCAGTCATGTTATTGCCTGTGTTCTTAGGTAGCCTATATTGCAAACAATATAGAACCAGATCCGACTGCTCCCTTCAGGCTTTACTCAGTTTGTGTGTGATGCCCCAGAGTTTACTTAAGAAATGAATGCGATTTTTGGAATGTTCATGGAATCATGAATACGTTGGGTCTCTTGCAAAGTGAATGGCTTCATGTTAACTTTGCAAAAGACCCGAAGTATTCATGATTCCATGAACATTCAAAAAATCAAATTTATTGCTTATATATACATTTTATTATAAATATCTAAAATATAGAAATTATTTATAATATAGGAAAAAAACAGTTTTGTACAAATATTTAATCGTATTAATGGTTTTCATTGAGTGTAAAATGGAAAAGTGGAACAGCCAGTGTGAACATGGACAGCCATGGGAGCAAACAAGAAGGTTGTGTTGCATGTGCGACTCGGGTGTGGCTCACTGTCAATCTCAACACCAGTGTCACTTCTGGCAAATGAATTTGATGTTCGAAGCATATTGCACGGGCAAGTGATCTTGGCAGCTGTCAATCAAATGTATGTCATTCATGAGGCTATGAATGGTTGCAAAAATCTAAAGATTCAATAAAGGTTTCCTTTGAAAATGTAAATAATATGGATAAAATCCACACAAAAAAAATTCATTGCTATGATAAAATTGTCACCTGTAGCGATTGTGATTGTGATGGTGCTTTAAAGTTATTGGGCAAATTATAAAGAGTAAAATTTTGCATTTTTATGTCCTGTTTCAGAAAGAACAGTTTGAGAACGCTAATGTATGTCTGTTTATCTTTGATTGTCTACATATAAATGGTGTCAACATAATGGATAAGTGAGTATTACTGATATACTACCATATGTGAATATAGGAATAGGAATATAGTCATTAAGATATCAATATCATGGGCTCACAGGTTCGAATTTCCAAAGTATGATATACTTAAGTTCTTGAAATTTGTTTTTTCTTCACAATAGTACAGGTCTTGATGAAATGCCACAGTTTGCGACCTTTATTTTGCAATATGCAATATTGGTAGTGACTGTCTGCCAAAATACTGGTTTCTAGTATAGAAAGACATAAAGCCACTCCAGGGCTTCATTATTGATCCACAAATGAACATTGAAAGTTTAAAGTGTAGAAAATTAATATAATATCACAGTGTATGCAAGCCCATACATTACACACACCTGGTGGGAGCGCAGTGGCTCAGTGGTAGAGTGCTTGACGTGAAACTGAAGGGCTGCGGATTTGAGCCTCACCGGCATCACTGTGTTGTGTTCTTGAGAAAGGACATTTATCCTAGCTTAGTACTAGTTCAACCCAGGGAGACCTGTCCCTTTATAACTGAAAGATTGTTGATGGGACGTAAAGAATCAAATCAAACAAACAAACGCACACGTGGGAAAAATAAAGCATCCTTTAAATTATATAAAAGCAACTCTTCCTTAGCCTTTTATCCAAGTAGTGCAGTGTCTCTGTGGTAGGCTTGAAATCAAGGTGATGCTGGTTCAATTCTTACTGGAGGCACTGTGTTGTGTCTTTCATCAAGACACTATAGGAAGACAGGCAATCTTCCTGACATGGCTGGGACGTAAATCATCAACACAAACAATACATAGAGTTTATTAATCGTTCTTTTTAAAACATGGGATTTATAAACCAAGGGAGGTGAAAAATCTGATAAAGAAACGAGTGCGCAAGCACGAGTTATTTTATATGATTTTTCACCTCCCGAGATTTATAAATAGAACAATTCAATAAACTGTATATTACATGTATTCTGCTTGAACTGCTTGCTCAAATAAAAAAAAATACTACGGTATGCAATGTGGTAAAACTAGCGGGATCATGACATATCTAATTTTATTACCTAACCCTCTATATACGGAGTAATTGTCTATTTTTTGCAATGTCATGAGTCACTGAATTATTCCACCAGTCAATAAATTTGACTATTGACTGGCACAATACCATGGCCTGGTTACCCGCTTCCCTGTTAAAAACACACAGGTGCTTATCGACAAGCGCGACAATGATGCACATACAGTTCGTTTATGAAAGGAGACGTTATGCAACAATGGTGAAAATAAGGCATGGTTTGGCAACTTTAAACTCCAAGAACTCCGTTGTTTATTGTCAGAAACATAAATTGTGGGTACTCGTTTTCTTAGTTAGAACGAGCGGAACATTTTGAGACCAAAATTGAGCAGATTAGGTGAAATTTTCTGTTTTGCAACAAAACCGCATCATCTACAGTAACTCCATGCAAGAAACGTTGCTAAGTATTTCATCAAATGGGTTGGGTAATAAAACAGTTATTTCATGCCTACAAACAGGCATGAAATAACTGTATACTAGACTAAAACAAAATTTCCGCTTTTATTTGTTTGATAAATCATGGAATTTCTCCGTCCAACATGTAATATAAACTTTTATTATCTGATGGAATCTCTTCTCCCAGTTTGGTAAAAAAAAGTTTGGAGGGTCAGTTTGATATTATGAGTCACAAGGTAGAAAACCAGAATTATTTTACTGTTCTTGAAGATTGTTTCATCTTGCCAAAAAGTTCAGACACTCGTCATGTGACATCAATGTCTTCACTTTTTTGAAATGGGGCATATCATCAGTGACTATATTGTTTTGTCAGTGTATCTATTTTGCTGGGTATCAACCCGAGACAAAATCTTATTCTGTATGTGCAGGACTTTAGTTAAGAGTGTATAAGACAGAGAAAACAATTTTCTTATGTCTCAACTAAAAGACCTGCTGTGGGTACTCAAAAGAACCGTCTTAATGAGCACCCAAAACATATACTAGGCCAGAAACGCCGCATACAATAAATAAAAATATTGCGTGTTAAGTGAGAGTAGCAAAATTTCATCTGCTATCTATTTTTTGTTATTTTTTCTGCCGCACAATTTCCCCAATGTTTTCTTGAGGTCAGTCAATCCAAACCAGTGTACTGACCGATTTTCCATTTTCCTATTTTTCACGTGCACACTCAGTCCATTAAGATTTATACGTGCACTAACTACTGAAATCTCTAGTCGAACACTTCAAACGTTTAGAAACATTTTAAAACTTTGGAATTAAAGATTACACATTGCTAATTTACGGTGACAAAAGTGACACCTGTTGAAAGTGAACGTGCAATAGGAATGTTACAAGCTAACGTGACGCCATCGGTAGTAGCCAAACAATTTCGGTGCCATGTTAGGACGATTGGACATCTTAAGAATCATTTCCAACAAATCTGGATCACTTCAAACCGTCCTCGTCCAGGACGTCCCCGTGTGTTGACGCGACATCTGGACGTCTCATTTGCGAAATCGATTTCTTCTGGAGACAGTCACAGCTAGGACATTCCTAGGAACTTATAATCCAAGAATCAGCGCTCAAACTGTGAAATATCGTTTGTGAGAGATTTGTTTAAGAACCCGACCTCCCAACGTTTGACTGAACTTAGGCGTTGTGCATTATTTACGTCCAATTAAGGAACCCCCGGCAATACTGACGTCTTAATGAATTGAGAAACTGGCAAAGAGCATTCTCTAGCTCCATTTTGCTATAACTTTTCTAATCACTGCATGCTTTTTGAATGAAATACATAACTGGTACAGTTAAAAAAATTCACACATTAGCAGCGTTTCTTTTTTGGCCTAGTATATAATATGCTACAAATTATTGGTAAGATAATAATTACAATTTTATCATAGGTTTAGATAAACAAAATAGTTCAGGGTTAAATTGTAAACATTTTCTAGACATCAGTTTTAACATTTGTTTTGGGTGCTCAAAAGAACTGTCTCAATGAGATGGTTTTTTGAGTACACACAACATATGTTTTGTTTGAGAAATAAGATAATTAATTTTTTGGTACTCTTACCACATGGTAACCGTAACAAAGTAAAGCATAGCTGAAAAAATTCCCATGCCTCGGCTGTGAATAGATCCCAGGTTGCCCTGGTACAAGACCAATGCTCTAACCACTGAGCCAAAGAGTCAACTCTCTGACGCAGTTGTCAGAGATTGATTATATACTAGAAGCTATGCGAAATCTACCTTATGTAGATATAAAGGTGATAGTGCCTTGCCCGTAACAGGTACACACTCTTAACTAAGGTCCTGTAATTATGCTGAAATTTCCTGTTTATGTAAACCTGTATGTGCGTAGCTAGCTTTGCCTAAATTTTCTTGTGAGACCAGAGAAACTAGTGAGATTATTAATGAGCCGGTTCATTTATGTTTTAACAGACCAATTAAAGACAGAAGGAAGGTACTCAATGATAATATGAAAGAAATTCCCAACAGAGTGATGTTCTCAGAAATGAAGATGATTACTGTAAGTTAATGGTGGATCCAGAGGGGTTCAGGGGGTTCGCTGAAACCCCCCTCCCGGCCCCCATTTTTAAATATCCTATGAAAATGAAATAATTTGGTCTCAATGAGACCAAATTATTTCATTTTCATGGAATATTTAGGAAAAATGAGATATAATCGGCAAAGCAAATCCCCCACCCCTTTATGTATATGAACCCCCTTTCAAGAAATCCTGGATCCGCCCCTGTAAGTTTGTATTTCTAGTTGGATTATATTGTTTATTTTTATATAAATACCTATAGGCATAATTGCCTTTGTTTAACTCTTTCATTGCCAGCGGTGACATTTGTCATCAGCTGATAGCCTTTGCAAACAGTTTGGATCTAGATCAGACTGACATGTCTGTGCTGATTTGGATCTGTCTGATTGTTATTTTTTTGTTTGATTTGATTCTATATGTTGCAGTCAATAATCTTACAGTTATGTTGGGACGTGTCTTCCTGGGTTGAACCAGTACTTAGCTAGGATTAATGTGTCTTGTTTAAGGCCACAAGGCAGTGATGCCTTTGAGGCTCGAACCCTCGGCTCCTCGGTCTCGAGTCAAGCACTCTACCACTGAACCACTTTGCTCCCTATTGTCAGTTTGTATTTCTACTGTAGTGACAACCAAGAGTGACAGTGATGCAATAGTTTGTTTACAATTGTTAAGTGAAACATTTACTTGTACGAGGGTCAGTCAAAAATAACTGAGCCCTACCTCATGAAATTTTAGTTTGGCATTGTAGACAACAAATGTGATTATTTTCTATAAGTATCATATGTCATCTATGTTTTGACCCTAATGAATTACCCTAGTGAAACTATTATTATGGTTGCTAGGCAACTGAAGATCGTCAGTCAGAGCCATGCGTTCACGATCTCAGCCACCAGGAATATACAGTATGTCTTTTAAAAGCTTGTGTGCTTGATAGTTTTTGTGAAAGACATATTTGACATTTATTTGAATAACATATATCATATTGTCTTTTCATTTCACTTAGTTCATTAGTATTTAGCTGAACATTGATTGTGTGCGTTGCCTAGCAACAAAAAATGCCAAAATTCCACAAATTTTCAAATACATGAGAATTATGTTGCCATGGAAACACGATTGTGAATATAAATTTAAGAAACTTAATATGTATGAGGGTTGGTTTGTGTATGCAGTACTGTTAAAGCATTATTAGGGTAATAATTTATGCTTTCTATTAAAATTGCGTAAATGTGAATGTGGGTGGGGTAAATCATAGGACATCAGGCATGTTAAAATTTGATAAATTCTGAAATCAAACTACCACAGCATCTATAATTTGGAGTCAGTTGGTTTCTGTTCTGTGACACTGAATAGGTACATGTTAATGTTATCAGACGACAGTGAATAAAGCCATGCTTTAATATTACTGTTTCCATAGCAACGCTTAGAATTAGATATATCACAGCGTGAACGCACCCCTTTGACAGGTCATATTCGGTTGCCTAGCAACCGTTACAAAAAGCCTACCAACAAAAATAAATTAGGTGATTAAGTAGATGACATATATCTACAATGATATATGATCTAATTATATGTCCATTTTACTTGATTCAAATGTTATGAGGTAGGGCTCAGTTATTTTTGACTAACCCTCGTAGACTCCACTTTTGCTTACACGAATCGATAGATCACTTGTGTATTAAATCTATCCTGCAGATAGGATTAATACACAAGTGATATATCGATTCTAAGTACTTGATAACTTTGTATACAAAACACGTCGTCACTCACTCTTGGCTGGCAGGACAGTAGTTGGATTATATTCTTTATTGTTTACTTTTACATAAATACCTATGAGCATAGCTGTGTAACTCCTTTTTTTGCTAGGGGTTAAGAAAGAATTTTTTGAAAATGTATACTTTGAAATAGTCAGCAGACCACCAAAAATGCATTAGAAATTAGCCAGCATGCAAAGAGGTAAAGGCTGTGTAAAATGAATGGTCAAACAACCATATCCATGTTCAAATATTTTATATATAGAAGATCTTTTAAACCAGTTAGTGGATGCCTATCTAAATCTTTTGTATATGAGGTTATCTCAGTGACAGAGGAGTGATACTTCACTTGATTTTGTTACATGGTGTCTTAAGGTACCAGTTTATGACCAGGAAGCTAGCATTTTTTCTTTTTTGAAAATAATCCACGCAATGAAATAAACTGGTTTGCATTGGTGAAAATTTTCAGGATTATTAGCTCACCAGAGCCGAAGGCTCAGGGTGAGCTTATAGTATGGGACTCGAGCCGGCGTCCGTGCATGCGTCTGTCCGTCCGTGCGTCCGTTCACACTTTCAAACATTAATATCTCTGAGACCAGCTAGCCAATCATAATCAAATTTCATCAGAAGCATCATTGGGGTAGGGGATTGACTGCATTAGGTTTTCGGCTAGATCGGATCAGAATTCTGGTTTCCATGGCAACAGATAGCTCCCATAGGGTTATAATGGGGAAAATCTTGTGACCACTCTAGCTCCTTCATTTTTGATTTGTTCTTCTTTATTTTTGCAGGTAACAAGGGCAACCATAAAATCTCGAATGGGTTCGAAATTCGGCAGGATCCGACCAGGGACTTATTAGTTACCTGCCCTTGAGCGTCTGGAAAAATCCCCATAGACTTATAATGGGAAAAACGTTGTGACCACTCTAGTACGTTCATTTTTGGATGGATCTTCTTCATTCTTGCAGATAACAAGACCAATCATAAAAGCTTGGTTGGGTTTGAATTTCGGCAAGATTCCATCACTGACTTAGGAGTTAGCTGCCCTTGAGCGTCAGAAAAATTAATGAATAATGTTGTGACCACTCTAGCTCCTTTATTTTTGATTGGATCTTCTTCATTCTTGCAGGCAACAAGTAAACCCATAATATCTCGGATGGGTTGGAAATTCAGCAGGATCCGACCAGGGACTTATGAGTTACCTGCCCTTGAGTGTTTGGAAAAATCCCCATAGACTTATAATGGGAGAAATATTGTGACCACTCTAGTGCTTTCAATTTTGAATGGGTCTTCCTTTCTTGCATACAGTAAGGACAACTATTAAAGCTTGGACGAGTTTGAATTTTGGCAAGATTCCATCACTGACTTTGGAGTTAGCTGCCCTTGATTGTCAGAAAAATTAATGAATAATGCTGTGACCACTCTAGCTCCTTCATTTTTGATTGGATCTTCTTCATTCTTGCAGGCAACAAGTAAACCCATAATATTGGATGGGTTGGAAATTAAGCTGGATCCAACCAGGGACTTATGAGTTACCTGCCCTTGAGTGTTTGGAAAAATCCCCATAGACCTATTATGGGAGAAATGTTGTGACCACTCTAGTTCTTTCAATTTTAAAAGGATCTTCCTCATTCTTGCATACAATAAGAACAACTATTAAAGCTTGGATGAGTTTGAATTTCTGCAAGATCCCATCACACATTTTGGAGTTAGCTCCCCTTGAGCATCTTAAAAATTAATGAATAATGTTGTGACCACTCTAGCTCATTTATTTTTGATTGGATCTTCTTCATTCTTGCCGGCAACAGTAAATCCATAATATCTTGGATGGGTTCCAAATTTAGCAGGATCCGACCAGGGGCTTATGAGTTACCTGCCCTTTAGCGTTTGGAAGAATCCCTATTAGCTAACAATGGGAGAAATATTGCAACCACTCTAGTGCTTTCAATTTTGAATGGATCTCCTTCATTCTTGCATACAATAAGGACAACTATTAAAGCTTGGATGAGTTTGAATTTCGTCAAGATCCCATCACACATTTTGGAGTTAGCTCCCCTTGAGCATATTAAAAATTAATGAATAATGTTGTGACCACTCTAGCTCCTTCATTTTTGATTGGATCTTCTTCATTCTTGCAGGTAACAAGGACAACCATAAAAGCTTGGATGAGTTTAATTTTAAAGTAGAACCAACTTTAGACTGTAGAGTTAACTTCCCTTGAGCATCATAAAAAATCTGCATAGACTTACATTGGGAGATCTGTTGTGATTACTCTAGCACCTTCATTTATGAATGGATCTTCCTCATTTGTAGGTAACAAGAACTTCTATGAAAGTTTGAATGAGTTTGATTTTCCGCCACACCCATCCACCAGCTACAGAGTTAGCTGCCCTTGAGCCTCTAAAATATAACTATATAATGTTGTGACCACTTTAGCACCTTCATTTTTCATTTGATTTTCTTCATCCCTGTAGGTTACCAGGACATACATAAAAATATGGATGAGTTTGATTTCGGTCAGATCCCATCACTGACTACGGAGTTAGCTGCCCTTGAGTATCTGAAAACTACACTTTCACCAGGTTTCCAATGCAATTTTTATTCAGATCTTTTTAATACTTGCAGATAACTAGAACCGGCATAATATCTTTTATTTTGACTTAATTTCTGGTCACTGTTTCAAGTTCAGAGTTATCTGCCTTTGAGCATCGTAAATTATGGTGTCTCCAAACATTATGCTGGCTCCATGGTGAGCGATCGTTGCCCATTGGGCTACTTGTTAATAAAAGGTTATCCATAGAAAGTCAGCCTCAAAATACTGAATTCTGCAGGTAATGATAGCTTTTCTGATTTAGTTTCAGTTTATCTAAAGATATTTGACCATTAAACTTGGAATTTTTGATAATTTGGAGGCATACAGCAAGTTTTAAATTCTGATTTTCTAAAGTTCAGGATTTTGAAATTTTGAACTTTCACCCATGGGTTTGTATATATTCTAACAACAAAGACACAAACCTGCCTGCACAGTCTGATCACAGTTGGTATTAGCTTCTCTGATGGTGTGATAGCTGCATTGAAATTCTCTACTTTGTAGCTAGTCTTTGTAGCTGACCAGACTAGTTTTGGAGAAACCTCGACAGGAACCTCAAAAATAGGTTTTCTAGCAACAAGCCCAAATTGGGCCCATAAATGGGTCCTTAAATAGATAACATTAAAATCTAGATCTCCCCAGCGTTTGCAGTGTTTGCTAAGGATGCAAGCAGTCTTTTGAGACAGAAGTTTAAAGAATTTGTTAAGTTTAATCACAGGTCCAGATATAGAAATTTTATGAGTGTAAAATTGTTATTATTTTCTTACCCATCCATTAAAATATTTGTTTGGGTGCTCAAAAGAACCCTCTCATTGAAACGGTTCTTTTTTAGTACCCACAACCTATGTTTATGATGAGAAATAAAGAAAATAGATTTCCAATACACACTCATATCTGGAGGCCTGGTTTAATCTGTGTTCCCAAGAAATAGGTTTGGCCCAGTTCATGAAATTTTGATACTTTTCCCATATGCATAATATCACTCCTTAAATCGGCATGCATAGCTATCTTGTTGGAAATGAGGGCCTTTTTTGTCTGAGAATTCCTGTACTTCCACATTGGTAAAAGTTTACAGGATTATTCCTGAAATGCTGAATTCTGCAGGTAATAATAGTTTTTCTGATTTAGTTTCAGTTTATCTAAAGGTATTTGACCATTAAATGTGGATTTTTTTTTATTATTTTGAGGCATACAGTTTTTTTGTTTGTTTGATTTGATTCTTTTATGTCCCATCAACAATCTTTTGGTTATAAAGGGACAGGTCTTCCTGGGTTGAACCAGTACTAAGCTAGGATTAATGTTAATGAGGCTCAAACCTGTGGCCCCTAGGTCTTGAGTCAAGCACTCTACCACTGAGCCACTGTGCTCCCTGGAGGCAAACAGCAAGTTTTAAATTCTGATTTTCTAAAGTTCAGGATTTTTGTTTGTTTGGTTCTTAACGACGCATCAACCCTTGTGGGTCATTAGCGTCAGACATGATGTAGATGGAAAAAGTAAAAATTTATAAGATAAAATAAAAGGAAAGTTCAGGATTTTGGAAATTTTGAACTTTCACCCATACTTCCATAGGATGTGTATATGAGCCTTGACAGCTCAATGGACCACCAATCTCATTGTACTAGGTTATAGTGCCTAGGTTTTAAAACTTTGCATACTGGGTAATTTTAAATGTTTTTTGGTCGTCTGCCGATTTTTTTCAAGATCTTTTGTCGTCTGCTGATTTTTTTCAAAATCAACTTTTTAAAAAAAAATTCTTTTAGGAATACCATCAGGGCATCAAAACAGTATGGATCCAGATCAGGCCCAACTCTGATCTGGGTCCAAACTGTTTGCAAAGGTTACGACAGACGACACTTCACTATAAGGTATATCAATTTTCAAAACATTATTTTAGGAATACCATCAGGGCATCAAACGGTTTGGATCCAGATCAGCCCCAACATTTAGTTGGGTCTGATCTGGATACAAACTGTTTGCAAAGGTTATCAGCAGATGGCACTAGTAGCTCAAGAGCTTTTTATACCCCCCGCAAACTTTGTTTGTGGTGGGTATACTGTTTTCACGTTGTCCGTGCGTGCGTCCGTGCGTGCGTCCGTGCGTGCGTCCGTCCATAACGTTTTGTTTCCTTAATATCTTGAAGAGTCATTGCTTGATTTTCATCTGTTCATATAAACAAGACAAATACTTTAAACAAAAATGTAAGGGCTAGGGGCCAGTTCTATTAGAGTTATTTCCCTTTGTAGTTCTAAATGGCTTTTAATATAGGGTTTTATGCTTATGCTATTATAGGCCATAGACGGGCCGATCAACTCCTACCACAGCTTTTGATGGAACAATTTGATACTTTTCCTATACAATGTAGACACATAGAACATATGCATGAAGGAGTTTGGTTCAGAAAAAATAATTTTTGACAAAATGACAGCTGTGAGAACTTAGACACTTTTCCCTAATAGGGCTTTTGTATATGCATAGATGGTGCCTTCATGGGCCGATCAACTCCTACCACAGCTTTTGATGGAGCAATTTGATACTTTGCCTATACAATGTAGACACATTAAACATATGCATGAAGGAGTTTGGTTCAGAAAAAATTATTTTTGACAAAATGCCAGCAGTGAGAACTTAGACAATTTTTCCCTAATAAGGTGTTTGTATATGCATAGATGGTGCTTTCATGGGCCGATCAACTCCTACCACAGCTTTTGATGGAGCAATTTGATACTTTACCTATACAATTTAGACACATTGAACATATGCATGAAGGAGTTTGGTTCAGAAAAAATAATATTTGACAAAATGACAGCTGTGAGAACTTAGACAATTTTTCCCTAATAAGGCTTTTGTATATGCATAGATGGTGCCTTAATATAGCTGTGAGAACTTAGACAATTTTTCCCTAATAAGGCTTTTGTATATGCATAGATGGTGCCTTCATGGGCCGATCAACTCCTACCACAGCTTTTGATGGAGCAATTTGATACTTTGCCTATACAATGTAGACACATTGAACATATGCATGAAGGAGTTTGGTTCAGAAAAATAATTTTTAACAAAATGACAGCTATTAGAACTTAGACAATTATTTCCTGATATGGCTGGTTCAGAAAAATATTTTTTGACAAAATGACAGCTATTAGAACTTAGACAATTATTTCCTGATATGGCTTTTGTATATGCATGGATAGTGCCTTCATGGGCTGATCAACTCCTACCACAGCTTTTGATGGAGCAATTTGAATATTTGCTGATACAATGTAGACACATTGAACATATGCATGAAGGAGTTTATAATTTTTGTTTACACAGATTCTACTGAAATCTTCTTTTCAAAACTAAGGACTGCTGGTTTAAACTATAACTTGCCAAGTTTTTTCACTGACTCTTACTGTGCGGGGGGTATCTAATAAGCATTGCTTATTGACTTTTTTCATTTCTCTTGCTTACCAGATCTAGATTTCTGTTGCTTTTACCCATGTGGGATCATTCTATCTCACATACCCGTACCCATGTGGGATAATTCTATCTCACATACCCGTACCGCCCATGGGAAAGCTAAAAACGAACAGCTGCACATTATTGGCACGTCATTCAGTGACATCATTGTAATGTTCAAATTACATCAACTTGTCACATCTCAGCGTATAAAGGATTTTCTGGAAGTCTTTTTCATGTTTTTCCAATATAAAATGAGGTATTTAGTGGTGAGCAAGAAAAATAATCCATTATTTGTGTGAGGATGGGATAGAAAAATCCGTCCCTCGCGATCACTGTTTGTCATCACTCGGCAAGCCTCGTGATGCCAAATGGTGATCCTCGGGACAGATTTTTCTATCCCACCCTCACACTCATGATATATTCTTATATTCTGGCACTATTACAGGAGGAAGATGATTTACAAGACATGATGACAAGAGTTTTCCAAGAAGGTCTTGAAGGGCTGGTTCTCAAAGACGTCAAAGTAAGAAGATATATTTATTTTAAAATACAGTTACAGGGATACAGACTTTCCTTTTTTTTGGCAGGAGCAAGCTGGGCCCCTAAAACAAAATGATTAGGGGCCCAGCCCAAAACTATGGGGCCCAGGATTCGGTGGAAAATTAAACTCTTTTCAATACCATTGCCAAGCATTTGCTTTACTCATATTTGAATTCAGAGAATTTACTTCAAACTATGTATTCCTCTAATCATTTACCATATTAACATTATTTGGAATCAGCAGAATGAAGATTTGTAAACTTCCAACAGCTAGTGTCAGATTTGACAATTTTTCAGGGGCAAGCTGCGCCCCTAAACATTTAGTTTTAGGGACTCAGCCAAAAAATTAGGGGCACTGGGCTACTGTTAGTCTTTTTCCCTGAGTAATTATTTCCCACGCTTTTTTTAGAAAAAAAAATCAGTGCATATTATGATCTCTGTCCCTCCATCTGTCTTTCCATTATGCGATCTCCTCTTAAACCGCCAGACTCTAGCCAACCGAATTTGTACAGTGTCTTCAGCTTTAACAGAAGTGGGGCTGACAAGAGCACATTTATTTTGCTTTGATGACACTTTTAGCCAATGAATGTATCTGTGTATTTGGCTAATAAGCTTTGGCTATCTGTGTATTTTGTTAATGAGATTTGACTGTGTATTTTGTTAATGCAATTTGAGTATCTGTGTATTTTGTTAATGAGATTTAACTATCTGTGTATTTTGTTAATGCAATTTGAGTATCTGTGTATTTTTTCGTTTATGCAATTTAAGTATCTGTATTTTGTTAATGCAATTTGAGTATCTGTGTATTTTGTTAATGAGATTTAACTATCTGTGTATTTTGTTAATGCAATTTGAGTATCTGTGTATTTTGTTAATGCAATTTAAGTATCTCTTTATTTTATTAATGCAATTTGAGTATCGGTGTATTTTGTTAATGGGATTTAACTATCTGTGTATTTTGTTAATGCAATTTGAGTATCTGTGTATTTTGTTCTATAGAGTATATATGAGCCTGGTAAGCGTCACTGGTTGAAGGTGAAGAAGGATTACTTACATGTGCATTTTGTTGTAGAGTATATATGAGCCTGGTAAGCGTCACTGGTTGAAGGTAAAGAAGGATTACTTACATGGTGGCTCAATGGCTGACTCCGCAGATCTTGTCGTTCTTGGAGCTTTCTATGGCACAGGGAACAAGGGAGGCATGATGTCAGTCTTCCTGATGGGAGTGTATGACTCAGATAATGATGAATGGCGTACTGTCTCTAAAGTTGGCAATGGATTTGATGATGCCACTCTAGATAAATTGCAAAATGAACTTGATATGGTGAAGATTAGTAAGAACCAGAGTAAAGTGCCATCTTGGTTGAATGTTCGAAAGACTGTGATACCGGACTTTGTGGTGGCTGATCCGAAGAAGGCTCCTGTGTGGGAGATATCGGGAGCAGAGTTCAGTAAGGCCGACAGTCACACAGCTGATGGGATCTCCATTAGGTTTCCAAGGGTTACCAAGGTCAGAGATGATAAGTCGTGGAAGGAGGCGACTGATCTTCAGCGACTTAAGGTAAACTTGCTTTAAGATCATAGATCCAGATATGGAAATTTTATTTGCGTAAAATTTTAATTATTTTCTTACCCATTAATTTAAACATGTGTTTTGGGTGCTCAAAAGAACCGTCTCATTGAGATGGTTCTTTTGAGTACCCATAAGATATGTTTTGGATGAGAAATAAAGTAAAAGTAAACTTGCTTCAAGATTATAGATCCAGATAAGGAAATTTTATTTGTGTAAAATTTTAATTATTTTCTTACCCCTTAATTTAAACATGTGTTTTGGGTGCTCAAAAGAACCGTCTCATTGAGATGGTTCTTTTGAGTACCCACAACATATGTTTTGGATGAGAAATAAAGAAAATATTTTTTCAATACACGCTCTTATTTGGAGGCCTGAAGATAATGTTTTCCATAACCCTTTCTTAACCCTTTTATGCCCAGTGGATTTTCCCATCCTTATCAATTGGAGGAGGCCATTTACAATTTTAGGGTTGTTGGGTGGTATTTTTCATTTGTATTCAAATTTTACAAGAAACTTCTGTAAGCAAACAGTGGAGAACCTGATCAGAAGCCGCGTTTTGTGGCGTCTGATCTGGTTTTGCACTGTTTGCCAATGTCCCACAAAAGGGATGCTAAGCTTATATGGGTTAAAAGCTTTCATAGGGTCCCATTCTAGTATGCTGGGTGTAAATTTGTGATTATTTTCTTATTAATCAGTTAAAGTATATACGAGGGTTGTCCCAGTAAATCGTGGACTTTTGTTATTACACGAGACTGTGTACCAGTAATTCTATGATATTTTCAAGATATTTTTATATACTAATGGGAACCATTTTGTATAAATATGGGTTGAATTGCAGTTTAGATAACAAATTTATGAACCTTAACTTGACGGTATGTCGGTGTGAGCGGCGCACGTCAAAACATTTGTAATGAAACTATTCTAGTCCAAAAGGTAGAGTACATTCAATCAAATTTCGCTTTTGTTTTTTAAACAATGCATTATCACACCAACTAGTAACCATGCAAGGTAAAGTGTTGAAAATTTGAAACGTTTATGGCCATTCGTATTGATTTTATAAACGATTTTGCATACCTAATACATTTTTATTTTTCAGAAAATGTTAAGGATAGACAAAGGGTACGGCGAAAAATTAGACTTTCAACCATTTTTAGCTAATTAATCACATGAAACTACGTTCTTTTAATATTAAATGATTGGTCGAAGAGTCACTAGTGTCGTAAAATGGATTTTGTGTAAAATTATTTTAGTAATATCACAAAGTGAAGCTCGTTTTCGTCAATTTAACGGAACGCATGCTATTTTTCTGTAAGTTATTTTATTGGTAAATATGTTGTCTCTTATTAAATCTAAAAGATCACGCTTGTTTGATTGCTTAACATATCTAAACTAACTATTTAGTCTTTAATGGAACCAGGGAGACTTACTTAACAAATATATGGCAATATTTGTCACCATTTAAGCTTATTTAAAAAGAGAAGAGTCAAAACATTTGTCCACCCCTCTCTGAAAATACAGCAAAATAATTTGTGACGTGTGCCGCATACGCAGAGATACCCTCAAGTAAAGGTTCATAACTTTGCTATCTAAACTGTGATTTCACCCATATTTGTAGAAAACATGTCGTAGATGTATATTAACATACCATAAAAATTTCATAGAATTCCTGATTGACAATCTCGTTTTATAACAAAAGTCCACGATTTACTGGGACACCCCTCGTATTTTGGGTACTCTTTTGTTTAACAATGATAGGATTTTCATTACCTTGACCTAATTTTTAAGGTCACCAGGGTAATATAACTCTATGAAAAACTTTTTTTGCGCTCTATCATCTGAACCAATGGCAAGATTTTGACCAAACTGGCACAGATAAATAATTGGGATGACCTTAAGAAATAATTGGATTTTTGTGATGTTGATCTAATTTTCAAGGTCAATAGGGTCATATAACTTTGCAGTTCGTGGGGGTACATATATTTTCTTCTGAAACCTCAATCTAGTTATTCTGATAATTTTATGCGCTTTGGAATAGGTCTTTACCCATAAAGCGCCACCTATACTTTGCAGCAGACGACAATTTCAAATTTTGATGCTTTTTCAAAAATAACAAATTAGGCATGATATTTGAGAATCGTCTGCTGGCAGACGATTTTCATGAAATATCATACCTCTTTTTTTCGAAAGTTAGGAAAGATGTCTCAAAATTTGTCGTCTGCTGCAGTCATGATTGGCGCTTTAAGGGCTAATTTTGCTGAAGATACGAGGCATGAGATTCTTGTATTTGCGGCATTTCCGTCTCTTTATAACTGAAAGATTGTTGATGGAACATAAAGAATTAAATCAAACAAAATCACTCTGCAAGCCTTAAGATGTCAATCAGTGATCCTCGGGCGGATTTTTCTATCCCAACCTCACATTCATTATATATACAGGATCTTACATGAGTGCTCATGTTTTATTGATTTTATTAAGGGAGTTGGGAAAAGAGATAAAATGCGAGGCTTAACAAGCCATTTATCTCTTTTTCACAACAAGTTTAATAAATTCAATAATACAAGAGCACGAATGTTAGATTCTATTTATCATATGACATTGAGATTACTTTGAATTCTCATTTCTTGGGTAAAAATGTTAAAATTTTGTACGCAACATTGTTATGGACTTTATAATGTTTCCCGAAAATCTGTAAACCAATAGTGGTTTATCAATTTTATTGCATGGCGTTATTTCACTCCCAGACGCAACGTCATATTATAAGGTATCTTACAATCTTCAATTTCAGGAGTTGGTTAAGAAATCCAAAGAAACTTCTGATCTCATTATACCAGGGACCAGTGGAAAGAAGTTTGGTAAGGGTAAGGGGCCAGCTAAGAAGAGCAAGGGGTCAGATGATGATGGGGACAGTGATGGCGGTAGTACAACTAATGGGGATACTTCTGGTAGGTACACCAGACCCCCCCCCCCCCCCAATGTTAAGAGTTTGTAACAGAAAGTTATTATTTTTATTTCTCAACCAAAACATATGTTGTGGGTACTCAAAAGAACCGTCTCGATGAGACGGTTCTTTTAAGCACCCAAAACACATGTTTAAACTGATGGATAAGAAAATAATCGCAATTTTACGCTCAAAAATTTTGCTTAATTGGCCCTATGGTACATCATTGAAGTTGCCTTGTTTCATTATATCTGCTTGATGGGTATTTTTACATGTTTTTTTTTTGCCACCTGCAGATTGTTTTTCAATATCCTTTTTCTGGAATACCTTCAGATTATCAAGCAGTTTGGATATAGATCAGGCCTGACCTTTTGTGCATACAGACTACAAACAGATCCGCTTGAACACTGCATTCTTGAAATAACTACTAAACTTTCTACAGGCAAACTTTTAATATTTAGCTAGTGACTGTAGGGGAACACAGAAATTTGAAACTTATTGTTGCAATGAGGATTTTATGAACATACTTAAGAAATGAATTCGGTTTTTTGAATGTTCATGGAATCATGAATACTTTGGGTGTCTTGCAAAGTAAGTGAAGCCCTTCCGGCTTCATGTTAACTTTGCAAACACCTGAAGTATTCATGATTCCATGAACATTTAAAAAATTGAATTTATTGCTTATATTTACATTTTATTATAAATATCTAAAATATAGAAATTATTTATAATTTAGGAAACAAAACAGTTTTGTATTTAATATGTAATTGTATTAACGGTTTTGTTGGAGTGTAAAACTGAAAAGCGGAACAGCCAGTGTGAACACGGACAGCCAATGGAGAAACAAGAGGCTTGTTTTGCATGTGCGACTCAGGTGTGGCTTGCTGTTAATCACAACACCAATGTCACTTCTTGCAAATGAATTTGCCCTTGGAAGTGTACTGCAAGTGCAAGTAAGCTTGGCAGCTGACACTCATATTTGTGTTGACTCAGGTGTGGCTTGCTGTCAATCACAACACCAGTGTTATTTCTGGCAAATGAATTCGATGTTCGAAGCGTATTGCACGGGCAAGTGAGCTTGGCAGCTTTCAATCAAATTTATGTCATTCATGAGGCTATGAAGGGTTTCAAAAATCTAAAGATTCATTAAAGGCTTGCTTTGGAAATGTAAATATTGATATATGAAGCCCTCAAATACTGAGAATGATTTGTCCTTTTTTGTCTGTATACAACAAAATCGGGGTTAACTTTCTCAGGTATGACTCACCTAGGTTGATGATTTTCGTTTCTGACAGCCAATGCCACTCCAGTGAAGAAATCAGATCCGTCCAAGCTACCTTCCTCAGGAAGTCCATCAATCACCAAGTTCTTCTCTCCAAAGAAGGAGCAGGTTACGCCAAGTAAAGCTGTGAAGAGACCGTCTTCTGATGATGATGAGACCGGTTCCCCTTCCAAACAGTTGAAGCAAGAGTGCAAGTATGGAACCGGCTGTTACCAGAAGAACCCCGCTCACCTTGAGAAGTTCTGTCATACACCCGCTACTCCAGCCTCGGATAATGGGGTAAGTAATGTATGGGCCTTGTCTCCAGAAAACCTGTCCTCGGGGTTTCCAACAAAGCAAGTTTCAAACAAGTCTCCTCAGCTACAGAGACTTGCCCTTAGGGAGCGCAGTGGTAGAGTGCTTGACTCGAGACCGAGGGGCAGCAGGTTCGAGCCTCACCGATGTCACTGCATTGTGGCCTTAAGCTAGACACATTAATCCCAGCTTAGTAATCCCAGCTTAGTACTGGTTCAACCCAGGAAGACCCGTCCCTACATAACTGAAAGATTGTTGATGGGATGTAAAGAACCAAATCAAACAAACAAAATCATCCACCCGCTACTCCAGCCTCTGATAATGAGGCACTTTCAAAGTAGAATATCTCTAAAGTCAGCTGGCCAATTTTAATCAAATTTCATGTAAACCATCATCAGGTAGGCTTCATAGGATTTTTGGGCTGATTGGATTGGAACTTTGGTTGCCATGGCAACATATTGCTCCCACAGACTTATAAAGGGAAAAACTTTAAAAAATCTTCTTCTCTGAAAACATGAGGCCCAAAGCATATATTTGGTATGTTGCAATGTCTAGTGGTCCCCTACTTAAATCCTGCCAATCAAGCCCCTGGGGTCTAAACTGGCCCCTTTAGGAGAGTCAAGAGTTTCTATCAACTTATAAACTTAAAAAATCTTCTCTGAAGCCATGAGGCTCACAGCTTATATATTTGGTATGTAGCAATGTCTAGTGGTCCCATATGTAAATCCTGCCAATCAGCCTCCCGGGGTCCAAACTGGCCCCGACTTGGGGATCAAGAGTTTCCATAGACTTATAATGAGAAAAACTTTAATAATCTTCTTCTCTTAAACCATGAGGCCCACAGCTTATATATTGGGTAAGTAGCAAGGTCTAGTGGTCCTCCATGTAAAACCTGTGTAAAATGACCACTCTCAAAAACACCCCAAAATGGTTTTCAAGACCGATTATCGCTTAATGCAGGTCAAAAATTTTGCAGAACTGCAATACTTTCGACCATCATTAAGCTACCAGTTGTCATTAAGACCTTTGTTTTGTCTATTTTAAGTGGCCGTTTTACACAGGTTTTACTGTAGCTGGAATAATGGAATTTTGCATGAAGCAAGCAAGCATAGATACTATACTTTGAAATGAGTGAAAAACAAAGGCGCTGATCAAAATCTGCGCAGGCTGGTCTGCGACTTTGTTGTTCGCATCCAATACAAATAGTAAGTGAGTATGATCAGGAAATACCAAAATCACAAACTGCAGACAAACACCATGGCACCGCAAGGAAGAGCCACTCAACAATCATGAGACACCAGGAAGACAAATTAAGCAAAGCAACCAGCTCTTCCCCATCAAGCTGATTGCAATTCTAGAATGGACATAAAGTAACATACAACAAAACATAGAACAATTACAGACTCCTACATGGGAGTAACAATAAACAACAAGTCAACAACAACAGAACCATTGCCTTAGAACGGACAGCAGCCTAAGCCACCAGGGAGCTTAAATGCATTTTACTGGTACCAAATCTGCACCTTAGATTCTGCTGTTGTTGAAGTACAAGAAATGTTCAGCTCACATGGAAGCCTTCTAACTATTGTAATGTATCATCATGGAGAAACACTCTAATCAAATTAACACACTATAATGAAACAAATAAAAGGGCTCACGACTCACAGATAGTCAGAGCTAATGTCCCATTTTCTTGTGTCAAGGCCCGAATGGAAGAAGGCATCAGTGAATAAAGGGCTATGCCACTAAATGTTGTATAATTATATTTCAGAAGCTGCCCAATGTGTTTTCTGGAGCTAAGATCTACTTGTCTAGTGACATCACAGACTTCAAGAAACTGAAAAGATACATTGTGGCGTATCCTTAAAGTATTACTTTAGCATCAGTATATGTGATTTTATTATATCTCGCGTGAATTTCCCATACAAAACATCCATAGACAAACGACTGATATTTTAAAATATCACCCGTGCTACAGCGACGGCGAATACTGCCACATGTTTGCCACAGCAGCGGGTGATATTATAAAATATTAGGGCGGTCACATGATGCGCAACGCTGATGCGCGTACGGTTCGCTCACGTCAGGACACGTTCAACAGCAATGGCGGACATGAGGCATGATTTGGCCACTTTCAACTCCCAATAACATCGTTGTTTATGATCACAAACATAAAGTGTGGGTACTTGTTTTCTTAGTTAGGAGGAGAGGAACACGTTGAGACCAAATTTAAGCCGATTTGGCGAAATTTTCTATTTTGCAACAAAACCGCATCTTGTACAGTATCCCATTTAAATGACACTGCTTGGTATTCAGTTTGACGTCATCGGTTTTTTATGACGTAATTTGTTGACCGAACGTCATGATCAGTTCGAGCATTCAAACTGTTCAAAAGAAATGTAAGATACATAGTGACATATCCTTATAGTGTCATCACAGACCATTATCTTATAAACCTTAACCATCTCCAGTTATGATGGAGACATTGTGCCAGAGTTCAACAAGACAACCGCTACTCATGCTGTAGTAAACACCGATTATACTGTAAGTACCCATTAACACATCTATGTTAGTACCCCATGAGGTTAACATACCTCTGTAAGCACTATGCTATGATGGAGACATTGTGCCAGAGTTCAACAAGACAACCACTACTCATGCTGTAGTAAACACCGATTATACTGTAAGTACCTATTAACACATCTCTGTAAGTACCCATTAACACACCTCTGTTAGTACCCCATTATGTTAACACACCTCTGTAAGTATTATGTTATGATGGAGATATTGTGCCAGAGTTCAACAAGACAACCGCTACTCATGCTGTAGTGAACACCGATTATACTGTAAGTACCCATTAACACATCTCTGTAAGTACCCATTAACACACCTCTGTTAGTACCCCATTATGTTAACTCACCTCTGTAAGTAGCCATTATGTTATGATGGAGATATTGTGCCAGAGTTCAACAAGACAACCGCTACTCATGCTGTAGTGAACACTGATTATACTGTAAGTACCCATTAACACATCTCTGTTAGTACACCATTATGTTTACACACCTCTGTAAGTACCCATTATGTTATGATGGAGATATTGTGCCAGAGTTCAACAAGACAACTGCTACTCATGCTGTAGTAAACACTGATTATACTGTAAGTACCAATTAACACACCTCTGTTAGTACCCCATTATGTTAACACACCTCTGTCAGTACCCATTATGTTAACACACCTCTGTTATTAGCCATTAAGATAACCCTCCATGTTAAGTAGCCATTATGTCAACTCACCACTGTAAGAACCCCATTATGTTAACACACTTCTGCAAGTACCCAAACTCTGTAATAAGTCATTATGATAACACATCATGTTAACACATCTCTGTATGTACCCATTTTTTTGTTTACACACCTCTGTAAGTACCTGACCTCTGTACTTAGTCCTTATAATACCATGCCACTGTAAGTAACTGAAATTATGTCAACTCACCACTGTAAGAACACCATTATGTTAACACACCTCTATATGTACCCAACCTATATGTAATTAGTCATTATGATAACACACCACTATAAGTAGCCATTATGTCAACTCACCACTGTAAGGACCCCATTATGTTAACACACCTGTGTAAGTTGTCAACCTCTGTACTTAGCATTTATGATAACACACCAATATAAGTAACCATTATGTCAACTCAACACTGTAAGAACCCCATTATTTGAACACACCTCTGTAATTAGCCAACCTCTGTATTTAACCATTATGATAACACACCACTATGAATAGCCATTATGTCAACTCACCACTGTAAGAACCTCATTATGTTAATACACCACTGTAAGTAGCCAATCTATGTTATTAACCATTATGATAACACACCATTATATGTAAACATTATGTCATCTCACCACTGTAAGAACCCCATTATGTTAATGTCACAACGTCATTTTATGCGGACTCTGCACAAATTATTCTGAGATAACACATTAACACACCTGTGTATGTAGCCATTATGTAATGATGGTTACATTGTGTCAGAGTTCAACAAGACAATGGCTACCCTGGCTTTTGTAGACACAGATTATACATAAAATGCCACATAATGTTAAAGTGCTCTAAAGAACCATCTCATCAAGACATACTTTGGTTGAGAAATAAGAAATTTTAGTTATAATTTTCCTCTTATCTGGAGGCTTGATCTTATTCTATTGGGTGGTACAGGCAGATTGCCTGAAAGGAAATAAAGTCAATTTGGTCGATCAAACATGGGAAATATAATATTTTGTGATTTGAGTTGATGTAATCTTATTAGTATGAAGGTATGATCTTCATGGAACTTAATTTTGTCAAAGATTATGAAAGTAATTTTTGACACTTCATACAAGGGATAATGTTAATTTTTGTTATAATTCAAGTTAATATAATAATGTTTTATCAAGATAACTCCAGGCAGAGAGTCGACAATTTACTTAGCAATTGTGAAAATAATTTTTGACGGGAAACCTCTGATCAGATTTCAAGAACATATTAAAGTCGGAGCAAGCTCGTAGGAAAGTGACATAAGATATCCATCACTGTGGTATGTGCAACCAGCAAAGCCTCAGATCAGCCTGCACATATGCGCAGTCTGATCAGAGCCTTTGCTTGTCGCTTAAATATTCTATGACTGTTTAGCTACTGACGGGCCATCATTTGGAGTTTCCAAGCTTAATAGGAGGATGCCCAGGCTCATCTGAGTCTATTCTTGTCAAAATGCCACATTTTTGGAAATCACATGTCACAGTTCATTTATGCTTGCAGCATCTGTGCAGCTTGATCTGAGTCTGTAGCTGGCACTTGCCAAGTACTGTAAATTCGTAAATTTTTGGCGAGGATTTTATTTTCACGAAACTTCGCAGATGCGAAGTTTCGTGAAAATAAAACCCTCCCGATAGTGCAAAATCACGTTCATTTACTGCTGATGGTAAATCGTGCTCCAGTCGAGAATTTTAATGTTGCAAATATGCCATTTAATGCAATTCGAGAAAATAACATTATTGCGAAAATTTCTGAATTTACAGTATGTAAAAAGAGGAAAATTCAGACCATAACCTAAACATTTAGACTCATTGGAACATGTAACATGAGAAATATCATTTGGGTCTTGACGCCACAAACCTGTCTTCGGGTTTTTTGACAAAGTGAGATTCAAACCAGCCTGCTCAGCTACAGAGGCTAGCTGGAAAATTGAAAGTTCCCTTGTAGATATGGTACTTTCCAGTACGGGAATGACAAAGGCGCTGATCAGACTGCCCAGATGCGCAGGCTGGTCTGCGCCTTTGTTATTCGCAAACAAAAAGTGCGGTTAGGTGAACTGACCGTCCCGCCATGACCATAGCTGTTGACTTGGGATGTAAAGCAACAAGACAAAAAAACGAAGACAGGTTTTCTCACGTTGATGCCCATTTTATGAGAGCAGGGTGCTTTTATGGCAGTAGACATGGTTTGGACTCCTAGGCACCGAATGCAGTATGCTCAATTTGTCAAGGGACCACCTAGCTAGGTTTATTTCTGCAGGCTGTAGGACATTGGAATGGTAATCTGACAGCCATCAATTGTCAGTGGGGCTTGTTCATACTTTCTTAGAGAATGGTTATGATATAATTTCAACAACTTTTCTCTTATATCACTAATATTATTTGGGAGCGCAGCAGCTCAGTGGTAGAGTGCTTGACTCGAGACCGAGGGGCCGCAGGTTCGAGCATCACTGGCGTCACTGCCTTGTGGTCCTTGAGCAAGACACATTTATCCTAACTTAGTACTGGTTCAACCAAGGAAGACCCGTCCCTGTTTAACTGAAAGATTGTTGATGTGACGTAAAGAATCAAATCAAACAAACAAAACTGATATTATTGGCTTCAATAAGGTAGACATGAGGATTTATCTACCCAAAAGTGATGTTCACCGAGGCTAACAAGCAAGCAAATATTTTGCCTGAACCCTGGACTGGGGCCAGGTGTCAAAACAATATTTTTACCTGCGTCGCTTTAGCGAAAGCAGGTCTAGTACTGGGTCCACTCCGTCCGTCTGTCCTTTCATTTGTTTGTTTGTTTGTTCATTTGTCTGTCCGTCCATCTGTCCGCAACACTTTTGGGGTGCCTAGTTTGTGTAATCTGTTACTCCAACAGTTTTCATTCCTTTATGTTCAAACTTTGCCTAATGATTGTTCATACATTGAAGATGTGCACCTCCTATTTTGTGCACATTTGATAAATATTTTTTTTATTTTTTACGGGTGTTGAACTTAGACATTTTTTCCATCGGTAGTGCGTAGTGGATGCCAGGTTTGTGTAATCTGTAACTCAAATAGTTTTCATTCCTTTATATTCAAACTATGCATAATGACTGTTTACGCATGTGAACCTCCTACTTTGTGCACATTTTATAAATATTTTAAAAAAAATTATGGGTGTTGAACTTAGACATTTTTTCCATCGGAAATGCATAGGGGGTGTCTGGTTTGTGTAATCTGTAACTCCAACAGTTTTTATACCCCGCCACACTTTAGTGTCGTGGTATTATGTTATACCTTTCAGTGTCTGTCCGTCCGTCTGTCCGTGCTCACCATTTCCGATCGATAACTTGAGTAATTATTCACGGAATTTTTTCAAATTTTGCATACATATTGTGTTGTATGGGATTGTTAATGGGCAAAATCCGTCCATTTTTAACGGAGTTACTGCCCTTTTTCGTATTGGAAAAATGGTTTCTGGCCTGTTATTCCTTTACTGTTCATGATATCTGAATGAAACTTCACAGATATGTTGTACATCAAAGGTTACATATTGTGACTAAGGACCGTCACTCTGACCTTCCCAGTTTGTGAGTTATCCGCCCTTGATAGGTCTGAAAAAAAGGTTTTTGACCCATTGTTCCTTTACTATATGGAATATCTGAATATAACTTCACAGATATGTTTCACATCAAAGGTAACATATTGTGACTAAGAACCGTCACTCTTACCTTTCCCGTTTGTGAGTTATCCGCCCTTGATTGAATTAAAAAATGTTTTTTACCCGTATTTCCTTTACTATGTGGAATATTTAAATGAAACTTTACAGATGTGTTTCACATCAAAGGTTACATACTGTGACAAAGAACCATCACTCTTACCTTTCCAGTTCATGAGTTATCTGCCCTTGATTGATCTGAAAAATGGTTTTTGACCTGTAGTTCATTTACTATATGGAATATCTGAATGAAACTTCACAGATATGTTGATCATCAAAGGTTACATATTGTGACTAAGGATCGTCACTCTTACCTTTCCAGATTGTGAGTTATCCACCCTTGATTGATCTGAGAATTGGTTTTTGGCCTGTAGTTTCTGTTACTATATGGAATATCTGAATGAAACTTCACAGATACGTTGAACATCAAAGGTTACATATTTTTAGTAAGGACCGTCACCCTTACCTTTCCAGTTCATGAGTTATCTGCCCTTGATTGATCTGAAAAAGGGTTTTGACCTGTAGTTCATTTACTATATGGAGTATCTGAATGAAACTTCACAGATATGTTGACCATCAAAGGTTACATATTGTGGGTGAGGATCGTCACTCTTACCTTTCCAGATTGTGAGTTATCCACCCTTGATTGATCTGAGAATTGGTTTTTGACCTGTAGTTCATTTCATCCGTCCGTGCTCACTGTTTCCGATCGATAACTTGAGTATTTATGCACAGAATTTTTTCAAATTTTGCATGCATATTGTTATTGTTGATGAGTGGTATGGGATTGTTAATGGGCAAAATCCGACCATTTTCGATGGAGTTACTGCCCTTTCTCCCTTTAAAAAATGGTTTCTGGCCTGTTATTCTTTTACTGTTTATGATATCTGAATGAAACTTCACAGATATGTTGAACAGCAAAGGTTACATATTACAACGAAGGACCGTCACTCTTACCTTTCCAGTTCATGAGCTATCCGCCCTTGATTAATCTGGAAAATATTTTTGACCTGTAGTTCCTTTACTATATGAAATATCTGAATGAAACTTCACAGATATGTTGACCATCAAAGGTTACATATTGTGTCTAAGGACGTCATATCACTGTCTATCTCAGTGGTGCTATTTAGGCATTATATATCTCACAAAATAACTTTTGGTGCCCCCAGCAGTGGCGGGGTATTATGCAGTGCTTGCGGTGCTTTTATTATTCCTTTATATTCAAACTTTGCACAATGATTGTTCATACATTGAAGTTTTGCACCTCCCATTTTGTATACATTTCATGATTTTTTTTTTCGTTTTTGGCGGTCTTGAACTTAGACTTCTTTCTGTAAAATGCTTAGAGGGTGTCTGGTTTGTGTAATCTGTAACACCAAAAGTTTCATTCCTTAATATTCAAACTTTGCATAATGATTATTCAAACATTGAACATGTGCACCTCGTATTTTGTGCACATTTGATAAATATTTACTTATTTTTTAGGTCTGTTGAACTTAGATATTTTATCCATACGAAATGCGAAAGGGGTGTCTGGTTTGTGTAATCTGTGACTCCAGCAGTTTTCAGGCCTTAATCTTTAAACTTAATACGTTATGATTGTTCATTATTATGATTGCTCACTCATTGAACATGTGTGCACCCTATATTTTGTGCACATTTGATAATAATTTTGGGATTGTTGAACTTAGACATTTTTACGTCTACACCACCTTTGGAGTGCTTACGTTGTTTATTTATTCAAACCAATTCCATTTCTTTATATTCAAACTTTGCATAATGATTGTTCACCCATTGAAGATGTGCACAGACGACGCAGGTCCAGAGCAGAGTTTGGTCTTGTTTTCTCTGAAAGTGGTTAAGTTGCATACCAAATCAAAGGGCAACATGCAAGCAAAAAATCAACCTTACACACACCTCTTACCTCTTGATGTGGTTAAAGGTCATATTTGTCCAGTTTAGTATATTATTTTATAAAATGACGTTGTGTCTGGGAGTGATATAACGCCATGCATTAAAATCGAAAAATCACTAGTGGATTACAGATTTTGGAAACGCTATGTAATGATGTCCGTAATAACTTCGCGCATATATGGCAAAATCATTGAATTTTTCACCCAAAACGCGATTTGAAAGTAGCTTTAAGGTCATATGATAAATAGAATCTAACATTCGTGCTCCTGTATTATTGAATTTATTAAACATGTTGCAAAAAAGTGATAAAATGCGAGGCTTGCCGAGCATTTTATCTCTTTTTCGTAACTTGTTTAATAAATTCAATAAAACTTGAGCACACATGTAAGATCCTCTATATTTCGAACTTATCATATTGAAACTAAAGCAAAGGGTGTACCACATATTGGACAGGTTGCAATTTAAAACTAGAACACATTCGATGGCACGCCATCGCAAATCCCCACACTCTCGAAGAAATCTAATGGTAAATAACCCTTTGACCCCATCCCAAGGTCACCAGTTTGATCGTAGGTTAAAATTTTTCAGTGTATCCTGGTCTACTGCTCATCCCCGTTAATTTGATATGCCACATAGACCATGTTCAGAAGATTAAATTTTTGACCCCTTCCCAAGACCCCACGAGGCCGGGACCCAAAAAATTGTGCCGATGCATGTGCCATTCATGTGAGTAACTCACTCACGAAATCTGGTTGAATTTCGGAAAAAAAATTTTTTTGACCCCCCCCCCCCCCCAGCCCCCCACGGTACCCCCCAAGTCCCACCCCTGGGCATGACCCAGGCGGCCTAATGAAAATCCCGTCTGATATGTTTTATATCTTTCATTTGTGAGAAGATACACAAAGTTTGGTGTAAAAATCTTTGAAATTGACTTTGTAATTCAGATTTAATGATATTTGACCTTTTGGTCCCTCCCCAAGGCCCCAGGGCGCGGGGACCAAAAAAATGGCACCGGTGCGTGTGCCATTCATGTAAGAAATTCACACACCAAATCTGGTTGAATTTTGGAGAAATTTTTTTTTTATCCCCCCCCCCCCCCCCCCCCCCCCCCCCCCCCAACCCCCTAGGGCATGACCCAGGCCGCCAAATGATATGTTTTATATCTTTCATGTGTGAGAAGACACACAAAGTTTGGTCAAAAAATCTTTCAAATTGACTTTGTAATTGAAAGAGGTATGTGCATTAAGGGGGTATTTTGGCCCCCTTTTGAGCCAATAACTGAAAATTGCTTTTCACCAATTTCTTTTGATTGGTTTATTAGAAGAATACCTGAAGTGTAAGATCCTGGCTTTTATTTTACTTTTACCGTTGCTATGGTAACAAAAATGGCGGACAAAATAGGCTTAAAATAGAGAAATTACCATTTTGGGCCGAATTTAAAGCTCTTGTAGACCGTTTTTTTTAAGAATTAGATATCAGCACAAGCGAATACCAAAAAAAACTTTTAATATATTGTGTGCCGTGATAATTCTCATAATCTGTTAAAATATCTTTTTGGTATTTGCTTGTGCTCTATATTAATTCCTCCGTTACATGTCTCAAATTTGCTCCAAAATGGTCATTTTCCTATTTTCAGCCTATTTTGGCGGCCATTTTTGTTACCATAGCAACCGTAAAAGTCGAATCAATACCATACTTTTACACTTTGGCTATTGTTCTAATAAACTAATAAGAAGAAACTTGTGAAGAGCAACTTTTATTTTTTGACCTCATAGGGGGGCCAAAATAGCCTCTTAATGCACGTCCCCCTTTAATGATATTTAATGATATTTGACCTTTTGGCCCCTCCCCAGGGCCCCAGGGGGCGGGGCCAAAAAAAAAATGTGCTGTTGCACGCCCCATTCATGTGAGCAACCCACACACCAAATTTGGTTGGATTTCGTCCAATGGTTTAGGAGGAGATAGCGTGACGGACGGATGGATGGACGGTCGGAGGCGATTGCAATATCCCCGACGCTTTTTTAAAAAAGCGTGGGGATAAAAAAAAAAGGTTTTAGTTTTGGTCTCTGGCTGATGCCCAAGGTGTATTTACATTTGTAGGGGTTAGAGAAACAGATTTTTAATTCACTTAACAATTTACCCTTTCCATAAAATAACCCTTATCTGGAGGATGAAAAGTTAACAAATTTGCCTTGTTTTTATCTTGCAGGGTGAGGCCATTGAATGTGCAGGTATTTGTGTGAAGTGTGACTGGGTCTTTGATTGTGTCAAGAAAAAAGCTCTTGTTCCAACAGAAAAATACAAAATTGTGTGACAGTCTGTGAATTTGTTGTGGTTTGTGTATGTGATTTCAACAACCTCTTTTACCATTTATCGTTGTTATTAAAGACATGAAATTCTACAGTAGAACAGTCTGTGACCGGTGTTGTGATAAGCTTAAGGTGAATGGATGCACACCCAAGGGAGACTACTAGGCCTTAACTTATTTCCTCACAGGTTACTACTATAATAAAAGATCAGAATTTGCTAGCAGAGGTTGGTAGTAAATTCTATCGTTTTAGAGAAGACTTGACTCATCAATTAATACCACTTCATATTTCTGGAAGTAGTCTCCCTTTGTAAAATGGCAGCTAATCTACTAAATTGCATTCATTCACCTTAAGAACATAGTTGTAGTATAGCATTTTGTTCCATGATACTTAGTTATATATACAAGTAGTGTGAACTTCTAAGACTATAGTTTATGCTTATCTTTGTAATTTGTGGAATGGTGAGACTCGGGACCATATTTACTCTTCATGCTACATAGGTCTAGATAAACAAAATGTTTTAGCGTAAAATTGTAAATATTTTCTTAACCATCAGTTTTAACATATGTTTTGGGTGCTCAAAAGAACCGTCTCATCGAGACGGTTCTTTTGAGTACCCAAAACATATGTTTTGGTTGAGAAATAAGAAAATTAATTTTTTGCTATACACTCTTAACTAAAGTCCTGATACTAGTATGCCAAATTTTAGACCCAATCACATAATGTAATTTAAAATCAGGCTGCTTCTGACTGAGCATTTTGATCAGGATTTGTATTCGTTTTCTTGGGAAAGAGGTGAATTATTAGTATTATTCATAAGGTCGGGTTGATGTCACAGCCGCCAAATTGTTTCATCTGCGAGGTGAAAAACTCGGAGCACCTTGGTTTTTAACCACAGGATTTAACCATATTTTGAAAACATTGATTGATAATATATAAAAAAACCAGCCTTTATGCGGTAATTTTTTAGCTCAAAATTGACATATTTCAACAATAAAGACCGAAGCCAGTACCTCCAACAAATGGCGCAAGTTGGCGCATTTGTTAACTGTTTGTGGTTTCTTTTGCCAGAAAAGAGTTCTTTGCCGACCTTTTGTATGAATGTGATCTAGTAACTGTTGATAATCTGGCTCTTTCCTAAGAAAACAACAACAAAAACCTACTGCTGATTGTCTGTCAAACAAATACATGTAATGTTTTTCTATTCCCGTGCCATGAATTTATAAAATGAATGACAGCTTAGATTCCTCAGGGTTTACAATATTGTGCAGTAAGATGTGGGGGGAGGGGGTATGTTGATCCAGCTTGATTCCTCAGGGTATACATTAAATGCAGTAAGATGGGGATTGACTGGGCGGCTAAGCACAGTTGGTAACTTGTCTGGCTGCAGATACGTGTCTGACTCCAGATCCAGGGGTTGTGAGATAGATCCTGGCTTGGTCCCATACTTTCGTGGAGATTAATCATGAAATAATTTCTACGGTCATTTTACCGCCCTTCCACTTTATCAAGAAGGGTTGTCAGTTGCAAGCGAAAGTATGTGCACGAAGTACTTGTTAACTGCTTAGTAAAGCTTGTCCAGGAAAAAAGTGTGGTTAGGTGAACTGGCCATCCCAACATGACCATAGCTGTTGACTGGGATATAAAGAATCAAACCAAACAAAAGATGGGGATTGGATTGATACTGATGCATGTTCTTTTACATTTTTCTATACAAATTAGAATGGTTTAAATGTCATCTTATTTTATTAATTTAAAGAAAAATAGAGGATCTTACACGAGTGAACAATTCATATGAAATTTATTCAACAAGCCTTTGGCGAGTTTAATAAATTTAATATGAAATGATCTCGAGTTTAAGATTCTGTTAATGATATGATCTCTTAAATGCAATTATATCGCCTTCAAAGTTTCTTTATTTCAATGAAAATTTGCGTTGTAGTAACAGACGTCGTCATGACGTTACTTGTTCCCACCAAAAGTGTAATGTAACGTGTGGTCATAACATTACTTATGACACGACGTTATCCACTGAATAACGGTAATGTCATATGATAAATTGATTACACACAAAGTGTCTTTTGAAGATGAAGTAAGACAAACTTGCCTACAGTAAATCATCTTAAATAAGTGTAGCAACAAATCAGGTTACATAATGGGGATAATATATTTGTCTTCCATAAAATAAAGGTTATTAGGATTGCCTCTATGAGGCAATTCTAATGATTTCACACAACATATCTTTTGAAGATGAAGTAAGACAAACTTGCCTATCATCTTTAATAAGTGTATATCTGGAGGTATTGAAACACTTTTCTAGAGATTTGAGAGGGAGTTCAAATTAACAATGATAAACAAACCATCGATGTTTGAGCCATTTAGTTGATAGCTGTATTAAAAATTATCATTTGGGGAGGTATATTGTCGGATATTTGTCTGACACCGGTAGGGAGCGCAGTGGCTCAGTGGTAGAGTGCTTGACTCGAGACTGAAGGGCCGAGGGTTCGAGCCTCACCGGCGTCACTGCGTTGTGGTCCTTGAGCAAGACACATTTATCCTAGCTTAGTAGTTGTTCAACCCAGGAAGACCCATCCCTATATAACTGAAAGATTGTTGATGGGACGTAAAGAATCAAATCAAACAAAACAAAGTGACGCCGGTGAGGCTTGAACCAGCGGCCCTTCAGTCTCAAGTCAAGCACTCTACCACAGAGCAACTGCGCTTTCTTATCGTCGGATATAAGGTTGGAAATTTAGGGCTAAAGTGACGCATCAGTGGAGGTGTAAAACATGATTTCTGACTGTATATATGACGATATACCATTTCCAAATGAAAATTTTGAATATGGTTATCCCCATTCTAATGCACATCTACTAATGCCATACTTTCATGGAAATCGATCATGAAATAATTTCTTCGGTCATCCTCCTTCTACTGATTCAAGAAGGGCTGTTGTCAGTTCATGCTGGGTGAACTACTGGTTAACCACTTAGTCAAGCTTGCCCAGAAAAGTGTTGTTAGGTGAGCCGACCCTAGGGATATGACCATAGCTGTTGAAATAATCGGCATATACATTTTGTTTGTTTGTTCGATTTGATTATCTCCCAGTCAACTATTTTTCAGTCATGTTGGGAAGGGTCTTCGTGTGTTGAACCGGTATTAAGCAGAGGATATAATGTCTTGCTCAAGGACACAACACAGTGACGCTGGTGAGGCTCGAACACGCAGCCCCACTGTCTCGAGTCAAGCATTCTACCACTGAGTCACTGCACTCACCCTGTCCGCATGTACATTTAAATGCACTAATAGTTAGCAAGATTTAGTCATAGTGTTTGTTTTGCTATAAGTTTTCTATGACCCATTTTATGTAAAAGTGAAATTTTGCTAGAAATACATTTTTTGTTCAAAAACAAATTTATAAGAAATATTCTAATAAAACACCTATTTGAGCATTTTATTTTTGTACTTTGGCTTTTGTGTTTTTTACCATCTTGTGTTTGCTATGCCTTTGTGAGCGTCTGTTTATATGTGCCTTATGGTCACCTGCTGGGAAAGGGCTGACCTCTTGGCTCTCGTTTGTGGTGTCCAACTGTTAGTTTGTCACTTTCCCATCGGTATCCTACTTGATTGTATCGATTCCTGATCTTTGCACCCTTACTTACTTTTTTTCATAGGAATCATTAGGTTACACTATGATCAAATTCTTGTCATTCTACAAACTTTCAGAATAAAACCCAGGCCCATAAGTTCCTGAAGCGCACACACTGAGTTACAAGAGTTTAGCTGACCTTAATACACAGTATGTAAACTGAAATAAACATCCTGTACCCGTTCCTCCTAGCTCTCGCCTTATAAACATGAATAACAGCACTCGTTCGTAGCCAGTAGTCGGAAAAATGTGTGTATTTAGGTGCATGTACATGTTTCGATTTCTATTGTTGGCGATACAGACAATACACATTCGAACAAGGTAAGAAAAGCCATTTTATCTATTTTATTTTATTTTATTATATACAGGTATATCCACCCCCTTCAAAGCCCATGAAGACATATCTAGTGAGGCAAGAGGTCTAAATTATAGTCTGCATCTTCATCTACATCCATACTTGGTGTGTGGGAACAGATAAGGCCCCGGCATGTCAGCACATTTGGTTCACATGAGCCTTTGTTTAAGTGCCAAACTCCCATGTGTTGGCCAATTATTTAGACCAGGACGAGTCATTCAGGACTATTATGTCCTCTAGGTTATACTAATATATATTAGTTATACCAATATACTTGGTGTTGCTTTTGCAAGGAAATGTTTTTGTGATGAATATTGACTGTGATTTTTTTTATCTATCAAAGGAAACCAAAAATTCCAACCAAACCCATTTTAATAAATTAAATTAACGATTTTGAATGCCATATTTGCAGTTGCTACTGCTGCCACCAATGAAACCACCATTGTATGTCGTATGGCTTGACTCCAGTCCTCATCAAGAAACACACAGATATCTTTCCTTATATACTGTCCTACCAACCAAGAGTGACAGTGACATAATATTTTGTTTACAAATGTTAAGTAAATTTTAACTTGTACATTCCACTTGAGGTAACACCAATCAATAGATCACTTGTGTATTAATCCTATCTTGTGGATAGGATTAATACACAAGTGGTCTATCAAATATAAGTCACTGATAACTTTGTAAACAAAACTTGACGTAACTGTCACTCTTGGCCGGCAAGACAGTACTTGTCGCTTGTTTCCTACTGCACAGATTGTTTCACCTTTCATCTGAATCTGAAAAAAGGCAGATTTCAAATAAAGTAAAACCTGTGTAAAGCGGCCACTCAAAAAAGCCAAAACAAATTCTTAATCACAAATGGAAGCATAATGAAGGTCGAAAGTATTGCAGAATGCTGAGACAGATTTCAAATACAGTAAAACCTGTGTAAGACAGCCAATCAAAAAAGCCAAAACATAGATCTTAATTACAAATGGTAGCATAATGAAGGTCGAAAGTATTGCAGAATGCTCCCCATTGGAGCATTCTGCGATGCTTTCGACCTGCATTAAGATAAAATTGGTCTTGAAAACCATTTTTTTTGTCTTTTTTAGAATGGTCGTTTTACATAGGTTTTACTGTAAGTACAACAATCTCTTCAGCGCATAGTACTAAGCTGCTTTATTGATAAGAAAAAAGGATACATTGTATTCAGATGTGAGAGCATTGTTTGCTATAACTAACTTTCTTTCAAAATAGTTATTAGCTCATTTGGAGCTGGTTGCTTTGTTTTGTTTGTTTGTTTGATTTGATTCTTTACATCCACTCAACAATCTTTCAGTTATGCGGGACGGTCTTCCTGGGTTGAACCAGTACTAAGCTAGGATAAATATGTCTTGCTCAAGGACCACAACGCAGTGACGCCGGTGAGGCTCGAACCCGCGGCCCTTCGGTCTCGAGTCAGGCATTTGATCTCTTTTCTTCAACTCGTTTAATAAATTCAATAGTGTTTTATCTCTTTTTCGCAACAAGTTAAATAAATTCAATAATGCACCAGCACTCATGTAAGATCCTCTATGTAAAGCTCCAGTATTTTTACGCCGGTTGGTGAAGTCTATGGGTGATGAGAATCTATATTTAGGTCCTTTAGAGATCATTAAAATCATCCAACGGTTTTCAAATCCCCACAAGCTTAATATATAGAGCGCCAAGCCTTCAAACAAGGCTTAAAGGCGGTGCTTGTTTTGTGGATCCTATTTTGTTATTTATGTTTCATGTGTGTCTTTGTTATGCTGTCTTGTCTGTTGATCACCTAATGGGAAAGGGCTGACCTGTTGGCTTTCTTGTATGTTGTGTTTTCTTGTGTTTTTGTCACTTTTCCATATGGTATCCCGCGTCATACTAGGTGTCACAGTGGTACTTGATTGTATCGATTCCTGATCCTTGCTTTCCTCTTTAATTAAGTTGACAAAAGTTTTATTACCGAAAAAGAATTAGGCCACTCCTGTCTGTTAGATAAACATATAGACTGCTTCAAAAGCTGGGCTAAATGCAATCTCGAACAAGAATAGAATTGTTTAAGAATACTGCAATCTTTGCCTAGAATCGAAACAGTAATTATAAACAAGTGTGAGCTTTCCAAATAACAATCCCTGGTCAAGAAAAAGGTTAACTAAAACTGGAGATACAAGTTAGATTTGAGGATTGGGACACACACATAGAAACACATGAGGTTTAGTTAGTGATTTTATTATAGGTTGTCACACTTATTACCTCGTGATTTGATTTTCTCAAGTCCTGGTCTTTGTAAATAATATTTACTGAGGTTTTCTTTGCGCAAAATTCAGGTTCCATTTGTTTGAAGAAAGATTACTTTGTAATAAATGCATCGGGATCACTAGAAGAAAAGAAACCAAATGAGCCGTGACATGTGATTTCCAGCAATGTGGCATTTTGACAAGCGTAGACTCAGACCAGCCTGTGCAGCCTCCTTTTCACAGGAACTAGTCACAAACCCTTAGAATAGAAAAAGTAGGCCTATATTTACTTTACAGATACACACGCCTAATTTTTCACAAAAAAAGTTTGTGACAAGTTCCTGTGCTCCTTTTAGGCGTATAAACTCCAAATGATGTTCAGTCAGTAGCTAAACAGTCATAGAATATTCAAGCAACTAGCAAAGGCTCTGATCAGATTGAGCGTATGCGCAGGCTGATCTGAGGCTTTGCTGGTCGCACATACCACATTGTTGGAAATCTCATGCCACAGCTCAAATGGTATAGCAACAGTGGTGCAAAGTGACCTGACATATTGTTACATTTGATATGATCAGAGACTATACAAAACATACATTTTAGCTCACCTGAGCCAAAGACTCAATGTGAGCTATTGTGATTAGTCTTTGTCCATCGTCCGTTGTCGTCTTTTTCTTTAAAGGGCATCTCCTGGTTCAGGTCCAAATTTTAAATACTGAATGTTCCCCATAATGCCTCTACTACCAAATTTGCACAAGTAGTTCCACCCGGCTGAACAAGAGGGCCACCAGAGCTGTATATAAGAAGTATCCTTTAAATGACATCTCCTGAACCATTGGTCGAAATTCAAACTCATTTCACAGAAAGGTTCATTATAATGCCTCTACCAATATCGCAAAAATGGTTCTGCTCCGCCCAAAAAAAGGGCCACCAGAGCTGTAGATAAGAAGTATCATTTAAACGGCGTCTCTTCTGAACCACAGGTCCAAATTTAAAATGATTTCACAGAAATGTTCCTTACAATGCATTCTACCGAAAATGCACAAATGGTTCTGCTCCGCTGAACAAAATAGCCACCAGAGTACCTTTAAACATCATCTGAACCCTTGTCGAAATTCAAAATAATTTTGCAGAAATATTTCTCATAATGCCTTCGACCAAAATTGCACATTTGGTTCCACTCCACCGAATAAAAGGTTCACCAGAGCTCTAGATAAGAAATATCTTTAAACTACATCTCCTTCTGAACCACTGGTCCAAATTCAAAATAATCGCAGAACTGTTCCTAGTAGTGTCCTTTTAAACCCATGTTCAAACAGCACGTGGATCTCCTGATTTGAACAAGGATTTTCGTTTATTTGACAATAGGCTTTAACAGTTATGCAAAAATGATTTTTGGCGCCAAAGGATCAGAAACAATAGCAGTATCAGTTAAAGTCTCAGCTATGCATGTACACTCACAATATTTTACCAAAGCCGAGTTTCATGAGTTTCTTTTTTGGAACATTTAACTATTTGTTATGAATATTATTAATTATCACTTTTAAATCAAAACAAGGAGAAAAGACACAGGAAAATGTTTGAATACAAGAGCAAATCTGTTCAAGGGAGACTACTTAATATTTTCATGTAAGGTCACTTTTAATGTTCAAAACGGTTCGAGAACATTAATATAGATCAGCTCTAGAACTGTTATTTATGTTCTAGAACAAATCCAGAATTGCTCCAATAATTTCTAGAACATATTTTCGCAGGGCTATGCATTGTATTATGCACTGTTAGTTTATCAGTCGAGAAGTCATCGGAAAAATAGAAAAGATTATTATGTAAATAATCAGGCATGTTTTTTCGCGGTGTACAGCTAATCTCAGACTCGGTGAACTTAAGAAATTTAAGAGTAAATAGGTGACTCACTCCAAAGACAACTCCCTCCCTCCCTCTCTCTCTGGCATTTCAGACTGCTACAGCTGAAACAGATATTTACAAAGGCCGCTTCTTTCCAAGGACTATTGAGGATTCGAACGTTCTCCCAGAATCTTAGACAGTACTCCAGCAGAATTTGGGCGAATTTTAGGGGGACCTGGAACTTGATTTTCAACTTTTTTCTTTGTTGATTCTGGTAGTGCATATATTGTCCTTGAATAATCCGAGTGATGCCACTCTGGCATCATTGAGCATTTCGATATATCCAAGATGGCGTCCAAGATGGAGACAAATTATAAATGAAAAAAATTATTTGATATGGAAAAATGTCTCAGACCCATTTTTTTCCCTTAAATTGTTAGCTATGAAGTTGAAATCTAGTTGAAGAAACTTAGCTGCTAACAAAAATATAAAAAATAAAATAAGAATGCAGACAAAATGGCCGCCAAAACGGCAGTTTATTACAAGAATATAAGATGATTTTCCCTGAAGCCGACAAACTTCAGGGATTAGCATGCAAAATGCTGATTTGACTGATTCTGGAGTTACATACATTATCCTTGTAGCATCCCAGTGATGCAGCTGATGCATCACTCAGATTTTGATATATTCAGGCTGGTAGCAAACCCTTGGGAGCCGCACCTTTCCTGTAGGCATGTCTGGTGGATTTGTAACATACCAGATGTCTTGCCTGATGGAGATACACTTTACAAACACATGTATCTGAATAAATGAACCCAGCATGCATGTCTGATAGAGCTGAACTGTACAAGCAGGCATGTCTGAGAGTGGCACTGGATCAACAGACATGTCTGATGTAATGGCACCTCTGTAAGAGTAGCATAAGACTTGAAGCCACCCCACTTCCCTCTGCACTCAAGTAGTCAAAATGTGGGTTGAAGTGCAAAACGGACCAGCAGGCAAGGCCTATAGTGAGGTACCACGCCCACAGACATGGCCTATAGTGAGACACCACACCAGAAGACACGGCCTACAGTGAGGCACCACACCAGAAGGCATGGCCCATAGTGAGGCACCACACCAACATGCATGGCTGATAGTAAGGTACCAACCTTTAATGAAGCACCACGCCAGTAGGCACAGCTGATAGTGAGATACCATACCAACAGGCACTGCTGATAGTGAGACACCATATCAGCAGGTATAGCAGATAGAGAAGCACAACGCCAGCAGACATGCAATATCGAGTGACAAAAGGTCAGCAGGCATGCTGATTGAGTGGCCACAGTCCAGCAAGCATCCATCTTGCAGCAACACTCAACCAGTAGGCATGTTTGAACAGCAGCGGTGTTGGTGACAGTAACACTAGGCCAGCAGGCATAAATGTTGCAGCTGCAGCCAAATTTCAACTCTCTACACGGCATTTATATTGTATTGACAATGTAGCAGTCTTGGCTGATAAAGTTTCACATTGTTAGATGGCATGTCTGATGGAGGGGCATCAGTCAAGTAGTTTTTCTCTTTGATTTCGAATAGACCAGGAAGCATGTTTGATTAAATAGTACCAAGTCCGCAGAGATATCTGTTGTAGTTTCACTGAACAGGTGCCACGTAATGCCACAACCTCATCATATCCGACGTCCTTAACATCACACGTGTTTAATAATGTGGTACTGAACCAGCACACATGCCGTTTAACGAGATAGATTCTGGGCCAGCAGTCATGCGTATTAGTTACATCACACCAGCAATAATATATGTTAAAATTGCACCCAACTAAAAGAAATGCTGGGAACTGTTGCACTGGATCAGCGGGCATGTCTGTTCAAGTTACATAAGGCCAGTGTGCATGTCTGTTCTGCTTTCTCCCGACCAGCAGCCCAGGCATCATTGCGACATGGTCAGCAGACTTATTTGAACCAACAGGCATGTTTGTTGCAGTTGCACCTGACCACCTAGCACATCGTTTACAATTAAAATCGACCAGCATGCTTGTCTGTTAGAGTTGCATCTACCAGCAGATATGTTTGAATCAGTTGCAACTAACTAGCAAGCACATCTGTAGTTGTGTGGCTAAACCAACAGTTATAGATGTTAAACTTGCCTCAAACCAGCAGAAATGTCCCTATGCTAGTACTCAACTAACAGGCTGATAAGCACAAGTGCACCAGACCATCATGCATATATTTTACAGTTACACCTGACCAGCAGCCATGTCTTTATAAGGAGCATACTATCAGCATGCATGTCTGTTACAGTTTCAACTTATCAGCATCCATTAATATTTAATTTGCACCTGACCATCAGCCATGTCTGTAACAATTGCACCCGGCCATTTCCAATGTCTTTGACAGTTGCACCTAGCCAGCAGTCATATTATTCTGCAAACTTGTGCCTACAAGCATGCATGTCTAATACACTAGCACCTGACCAGCATACATATTTGTTATAGCAATATCCAACCATCTGTGCTGTCTGCTGCACTTGCAACAGACCAGAAAAGTAGTAATGGTTGTTACAATTGCACTGGGTAAGCAGGCCTGTCAAGATGGTAACGAACATCTGCAGCATGCAGATACCTTACGTAAGGGTTGTTTTGTATTTGTGTTGAAACACTATACTCCAGAAGTTCTTTTTGTAAATTTTATACATCAACCCAGCAGACTTTTTTCTGCACATTGATCAAAAAAGGTTTGTACTTTGATCAAACACTCTGTCAGAAAGTTTCCAGTGATATCGTCCATTCAGTATACCCTGGCATTTATCACTTCATTTTTTGAAGGAATGTTTTCGCAAAGTAGGAATTTTTATGAGAATGATATGATATTATGGTATTATCAGATCAGGCCAAAAGTGGTCTAGAAAGTGCATGGTGCATGGATTGATGGATACGAAAAACATTACCACTACGAAAATTAAGAGTCTGTTATTTTTTCATGCAATGTATTAAAGCAAAAACCATGTGATTCCCCACCCTGATTTTGCTGCCATCTTGAACGTCATCTTAAATATATTACAACGCTGAAAAACAACAATAACATGCCAGTCAAATTCTCCAAATACAACCGCAAACATCAGATATAGTTACTTACTGCGAATTTGATTTCAGGTTGAATTTTGCTTTCAATGGCGGCCATCTTGGCCACCACCTTCAATATTTCAACCTTGTGAATCAAACCTGTGAATGCTTCATGTTAATTGTTTGTATTATAAGGCCTCTTAACATCGATGAAAAGTCAAAATTAAAATGCTTTGTATCGAGGTTTTAGTGTGTTAGGTCTTAGGAACCTAACTGATGGCCATCTTGGACGCCATTTTAAAATTTCAACCTTATGGATCAAAACCATGTCTAGTTTAATCGTTTCTATCATTCAGCCTCTAAATACAATGTATCCATAAAAAGTCAAATTTAAAGCGTTTTTATCAAGTATGTTGGTCATATAGGTCTTAAAAGCGTAACTGACGGCCATCTTGGACGCCATATTTAATATTTCAACCTTCTGAATCAAAATAATGTTCCATTTAATTGGTTGTAACATTAAGCCTCTGAAACATACATAAAAAGTCAAAATTAAAATGCTTTCGATCGAGTATGTTGGTCATATAGGTCTTAGGAGCCTAACTGACGGCCATCTTGGACGCCATCTTGAATATTTCAAAACGCTCAATGATACCAGAGTGGCATCACTCGGATTCATCAAGTACAATGCCCAAACAACAAGAATCAACAAAGAAAAAAATTTAAAATCAAGTTCCAGGTCATTCTAATTTTCTACCGGACTACAGGCTTTCACGCGACGAGGCCCAAGAAATATTAGTTTAAACATATTTTATTTCAACTTCATGATATATATATATATATATATATATATATATATATATATATATATATATATATATATATATATATATATATATATATATATATATATATATATATATATATATATATATATATATATATATATATATATATATATATATATATACATTACAAAAGGATTAGAACGGAAGCTTAAAGCTTATCTAGTTCATCTCCTGGAAATATTAAGTTATTAAGGAGAATCCTGCCCAGAAAGAGTGTGCAAACCTAGCTGGTCGTCGTAGTATGGCCAAACGTTCATTGTGTGTGAGGGGGGAGCGAAAAAAGGTCTGAAAATGACCAGTTGACTGGTCATTTTCAGAGCTTTTTTCAGAGTTTTGTTCCAATATCTCCAGATAAAACAACAGTAAAACTCGTAAGGTAAACACCAACAGTCTGTATTGAATCTTTAAATATTTCATCATTTTTTCTAAAATTCTGGACAGGACAATCACTTTTAACAGTGTCACTCTCAAAAATACACAGACAGAACCTCAAAAATATATTTTTTTTTTCCAAGGGAACAAATAATATTTAGAGTCGGCTGATAAAATATAAAAAATAATTTTTGAAATATTTTTTTTTCTACTTTATGAAATACTACAGTAAGAGGGTTTGTAAATCAATTAATAAAAAAAAATCTTGCCTTACCTGTATAAATGACCCTTAAATATAACCCAATTTTGTGATGACCCCCCCAAAAAATATCCAGAAAATCTTCATACCCCCAAAAATATTCATTTTTCTAAAAACCCAAAAGATATTGAAACTCAAAATTTTGAACCCAAACAAATGACCCGAGCCTAATTATGTATGAAAATATCAGTGTACCCCCCCCCCCCCCCCCTGGGTCCCCAAACAACAACATAAACTTACCTGCAGAACTTTAGTTAAGAGTGCGTAACGAACATTTATTTTTCTTATTTATCAACCAAAACATATGTTGTGGGTACTCAAAAGAACCGTCTCAATGAGACAGTTTTTTGAGCGCCCAAAACATATGTTAAAACCGATGCGTAAGAAAATATTTACATTTTTACGCTGATATTTTTTGTTTATCTAAACCTATGCTTACCTGTATTCATTTCTTGTTTTTGGCTCTGCTGCTGAGTGCTACTTCTCAGTTTGTCCCAGGTATATAGTAACAGACCACCTGTACACACCAACAGTCCGAGGAAGTTTTCTACAGTTGCTGTTCTCGTCCCAACCAGGTATAACAACAGTATGACGAACAGTCTTTTAAATATATTTCCAACAGCGTGGGACACTACTGATAATTCTCTAAGCACAATTGCTGTAGAAATGTAAGAATAAACCACGTGGAAAATTGAAGAACCTACAAGTAGGGCGAAAACTAAAGATGCACTCCCAGCAAATTCAAAATCTTTGGATACAAATGCAAATTCGACTATTGTACATATAAGTATTAATCCTAAACACGTTCCTACGTAGGCATTGGTTTGTTTGTGTAATTTTATTTCAGTTTTTGATATGTGTTCCTGTTTGATTGCAACATTTCGAAGTGCAAGTGAAACATTTGACACACACGCTAATGACGTACCCAGTGACATGGTGACTTCTAGAAGTGGGTTTCCCGTAAACATCATGGCACCAGTAACAATTATGGGTAGGCTTAACCAGGCGATAACGCTCATCTGAGTGTCGAGTAAAAGTTTCTGTGCAAGCGCCCCGGTGATTGGTTCAAGAAGTTTAATGGCAAACGTTGATGCAGCAAACAGAACGGCCATGCTTCCATTTGTCATGAGAGTAGCAAGTGCGTGCATGACTAAGATATAAATAAGCCATCCCCGATTGGTTGATTTAGTAGGCCGCTCGATTATTGTCAAACAGAAAATTATCTGTGAGCCGGTTAAAACTAGTACAGAGGTAACTGTAACGCCTAATGTTGCGCCGTAGGTTCTTGTTATACTCTTGAGAAACTGTTTGGCCATGTAATGGCACAGAAATGACGTCACAGTCCAGGCTGCGAAGACTAAAAATGTTCTGCTATGTGACAACATCCTTGTTCACTAATCTGAAATATAAAACGAATCGAAATAAGTCGAATAAGTCACCTTCGTCGTGTAGAACCTGGTTATATTTTAACAATAACTGGGCCAGATTTTTTTATTAGTTGATTTACAGGATTTTTTTAGAATAAGGGTCGGGGGGGGGGGGGGGGGACAAAAAAAGCAAAAAAAGCTTTGAAATGACCAGTTGACTGGTTGTTTTCAGAGCTTTTTTTCAGAGCATTTTTTAATATCTCAAGAAAAAAACCCAGTAAAACTAGTAAGGTAAACCAACAGTCTGCATTAAATCTTTAAATATTTCATCATTTTTCTAAAAATCTGGACAGGACAGTCACTTGTTAACAGTATCACTCTCAAAAATACACAGACAGAGCCTCAAATATATATTATTGTTTTCAACGAAACAAATAATATATAGAGTCGGTGGATAAAAAAAATAGAATTTAAATTTTATTTTTCTCTACTTTCCGAAAAATTACAGTAGGAGGTTTGTAAATCAACTAATAAAAAATTCTGGCCTTATGGTAATGCTTACTAAAGAATATACACGCTTGCCAAGAATTATAGTTACAAAAGCAAATTAATTTGGTACAAATTCAAATGAAAGTATTCCACATAGAAATATCAATTGCTGCAACATCTGGCTTCTGAAGAAATCACACTGTTTAAATTATGCAATTTATGAAGCAAATTTTTATCAATGATATTAATATACCGAGCTTGGTGCAATAAAGAAAAGGATGGGTATTAATTATGCTCTACTCCCTTTAATTTGATATGCAACATGACTACTTTCAGAAAAAAAATGTTTAAACCGTTTGACCCAACCCCAGGGGCCGAGGGAGTTTAAGAACAGTATGTGCGTATGTGGTGTTCTATGGAGAGTGCATAGAAAACGTCGTTATGCTTTGATAATGTATAGAAAGCGTCGTTGTGGTTGGAGAGTGCTTAGAAAACGTCGTTATGATTATAGAGTGCCTAGAAAACGTCGTTATGGTTAGAGAGTACATAGAAACCGTCGTTATGGTTAGAGAGTGCCTAGAAAACGTCGTTATGGTTATATAGTGCCTAGAAAACGTTGTTATGGTTAGAGAGTACATAGAAACCGTCGTTATGGTTAGAGAGTGCCTAGAAAACGTCGTTATGATTATAGAGTGCCTAGAATACGTCGTTATGGTTAGAGAATGCCTGGAAAACGTCGTTATGGTTGGAAAGTGCCTAGAATACGTCGTGATGGTTAGAGAGTGCCCAGGAACCGTCGTTATGGCTAGAGAATGCATAGGAAACGTCGTTATGATTATAGAATGCGTAGAAAACGTCGTTATGGTTGGAAAGTGCCTAGAATTCGTCGTTATGGTTAGAGAATGGCTAGAAAACGTCGTTCTGGTTAGAAAATGCATAGAATAACGTCATTATGGTTGGAAAGTGTGTAGAATACGTCGTTATGGTTATATGAACAGAAACCGTCGTTATGGAAAGAGAATGCATAGAAGCCGTCGTTATGGCTAGATAATGCCTAGCAACGTCGTTATGGTTATAGAATGCCTAGGAACCGTCGTTATGGTTAGAGAATACCTTGAAAACGTTGTTAGGATGAGAGAATGCGTAGAAAACGTCGTGGTTGGAAAGTGCCTAGAATACGTCGTTATGATTAGAAAATGCCTAGAAAACGTCGTTATGGTTGGAAAGTGCCTAAAATACGTCGTTATGGTTAAAAGATGCATAGAAAAACGTCAATATGATAATAGAATGTCTAGAAAACGTCGTCATGGTTGGAAAGTGCTTAGAATACGTCGTTATGATTAGAGAATGTATAGAAAATTTTGTTATGATTAGAGAATGCATAGAAAACGTCGTTATGATCAGAAAATGCCTAGAAAACGTCGTTATGGTTGGAAAGTGCCTAGGATACGTCGTTATGATTAGAGAATGCATAGAAAACGTCGTTATGATCAGAAAATGCCTAGAAAACGTCGTTATGGTTGGAAAGTGCCGAAAATACGTCGTTATGGTTAAACGATGCATAGAACACGTCGTTATGATAGAGAATGTCTAGAAAACGTCGTTATGGTTGTAAAGTGTATAGAATACATCGTTTTGTTTAGAGAATGAATAGAAACCACAAACGCAGGAATCCATAGGCTGTTGCATGACATTCCCCGATTTTTTTTATTTTCTTCACAGAGCAGTTGTTTTTAATATTCAACCAGATGTTGAGCATTCGAGCGTTTGGTAGGCATGGTAATCAAATAATAAACTATTTTTATGTTGATGCCTTAAGTCACAGTCAACATTTTCAGTTACATCGGAACGATTTCCTGTCTCTCTGTGTTTAACCAGTACTAAGCATCTTGCTCAAAGGACACAGCACAGTAACTTTGGTGAGTCTCGAACTGGCAACCCTTTGAAAACGACAAGCGCTATTTTGCCAGTATCTCTATGAAGAGTAAATCATCCTATTTGCGCATGCATATAACAACAGACGCAGCAACAACAACAACAACAACAAACAACAACAACAACAAAAACAACAACAACAACAACAACAACAACAACAACAACAACAACAACAACAACAACAACAACAACAACAACAACAACAACAACAACAACAACAACAACAACGTGTTTTGTCAATTTTTATCCGGATCATGACTGTTCAAGTATGATCCGGAAAAAATGGGAAAGTAATTCAGTCGATGGCCAACAAAAGGAACACTTTGGCATGTACGTCCATCGAAGACTCAAACGAGCCAGCCGATCAAAATCTTTGATGGGCGCTGTATGGGTAACCAAGGATCCAGTGTTTCTTCAGGTCAGGGTTCCCACAGAAATTCAAAAGCACAATTCCATGATTTTTCCATGATTTTTCATGATCAACAATGTAATTTCCGTGACTATTTAATGTACAGCCTCCAACATCCCCTTTTAGCAGCATCTTCACCTCGCTGCGCATAAATGCGGAATGCAGCAACAACAGCATGCTTGTAGACCATGCATGCTTTTGGAAATAATAAAAACTTGAAACCACCAGCAGCCAGAAAACTTGCTGTCGGACACTTGTGTGTTCGACAGCTAGTTTTCTGGCTACTGGTGGTTTCGTCAAATTATTTCACAAAATTCCATGATTTTTCCATGATTATTCAGTTTTCTCAAATTCCATGACTTTTCCATGCATGGAACTTTTTTTAGTGATTTTCCAGATTTTCAATGATTTCCAGAGCTTGTGGGAACCCTGTCAGGTGGAAAACTAAGACTATTATCAGATTGTACGGATGTGCAGACTGATTCTAATCTTCGTTGTACGCACATGCCAATTTGAGCCGCGAAATTGTTTGCTTGTATTGTTGCTTTACGCCCCAAGTCAACAGCTAAGGTCATGGCGGGACGGTCAGTTCACCTAACTACACTTTTTCCTGGGCAAGCTTGAACAAGCGGTTAACCAGTACTTCGTGCACATACTTTCGCTTGAAACTGACAACAACCCTTCTTGAATGATTCAGCGGAAGGGAGGAGAATGACCGTAGAATTTATTTCATGATCAATCGTGAGCCGCGACATGAGATATCCAACAATGTCGTATGTGCGACCAGCAAAGCCTCAGATCAGCCTGTGCATATGCGCAGGCTGATCAGAGCCTTTGCTAGTCGCTTGAATATTTTGCGAGTTTTAAACTGCCATTGGAGTTTCTAAGCTTAAAAGGGGCGGTACAGGCTCGTCTGAGTTAACTCGTTTCAAAATGCCACATTGTTGGAAATCACATGTCACGGCTCATTCGTACCTATGCTGGAAATCGACTCAATAAGTGACAGATGTTAATATGCTCGATATCTTACATTGTATAGGAATCGACCCGATTATTAATTATAAAAAATACTATTAAAAGCTTACCAAAGGGTTACAACAGCTGTGGAAATTACTTTTTATCAGCGTTATTGCACTATACCTGGTAGGGAGCGCAGTGGCTCAGTGGTAGAGTGCTTGACTCGAGACCGAGGGGTCGCGGGTTCGAGCCTCATCGGCGTCACTGCGTTGTGGTCCTTGAGCAAGACGCATTTATCCTAGCTTAGTACTAGTTCAACCCAGGAAGACCCGTCTCTGTTTTACTGAAAGATTGTTGATGGGACGTAAAGAATCAAATCAAACTATACCTGGTACATGTAGCAAATGCGCTGATGAAACAAAATGGGCGTCCTAAGCACCGGAAAGAAAGACATCCAGATAAATGACTTCTTGTGGGATCAGATTTTTAAATTTCATTTTCACCAACTAATGATTATATTTATGATTTCAAATGTTATTTGTTGTGTTTGAATTTGATATGCAACATAATAATGTTGATCTTTGAACTACATGAGGGTTAAGGCGAGTGTGTGTGTGTGTGTGTGTGTGTGTGTGTGTGTGTGTGTGTGTGTGTGTGCGTGACTAATTGTTAGTTGTATGTATGTTGAGAAATACTTCGTTCCCTGCAATTTGACATGCACCATAAACATTTTCTGATCTTTGGGCCTTGGTCCCACACTGCGGACCATGGGTGCAAGTTTTATATCATTCGGAACATAACATGGCTTATTTCTAAAAACTATGACCCATGATAGCATACAATGAGTCAGTGGTGTGCGTAAGAGTGTACTTTGTGCTCGCATATATGGGAACATCGCGATAAAATCTGATTTTGTTGCATGCAAACAACAAAGGTGCAGACCAGCATGTGCACGGCGCAGTCTGATTAGCCCCTTTGTTATTAGCTATATGGGAAGTATAGAAGTCAAACTTGCGGTGCCACGGGGCTGTCTGCGGTTTGTGATTGTTGTATTTCCTGATCATACTTATTATTTTTGCTACATGCAAAATATCAATATTCTAACTAGTCCTTGTAGCTGAGAAGCGTGGTTTGAAGCTTACCTGGTTGGAAACGTCGAAGACAACCTTTCTGGCGTCGTTGATTTTGTTGAAAAAGATGAGCTTATTGTGTGTCAGGCAATGGTATGTGCATGACCGAGGTCAGTTATGTGTGTCAGGGAATGGTATGTGCACGACCGAGGTCAGTTATGTGTGTCAGGGAATGGTATGTGCACGACCGAGGTCAGTTATGTGTGTCAGGGAATGGTATGTGCACGACCGAGGTCAGTTATGTGTGTCAGGGAATGGTATGTGCACGACCGAGGTCAGTTATGTGTGTCAGGGAATGGTATGTGCACGACCGAGGTCAGTTATGTGTGTCAGGGAATGGTATGTGCACGACCGAGGTCAGTTATGTGTGTCAGGGAATGGTATGTGCACGACCGAGGTCAGTTATGTGTGTCAGGGAATGGTATGTGCACGACCGAGGTCAGTTATGTGTGTCAGGGAATGGTATGTGCACGACCGAGGTCAGTTATGTGTGTCAGGGAATGGTATGTGCACGACCGAGGTCAGTTATGTGTGTCAGGGAATGGTATGTGCACGACCGAGGTCAGTTATGTGTGTCAGGGAATGGTATGTGCACGACCGAGGTCAGTTATGTGTGTCAGGGAATGGTATGTGCACGACCGAGGTCAGTTATGTGTGTCAGGGAATGGTATGTGCACGACCGAGGTCAGTTATGTGTGTCAGGGAATGGTATGTGCACGACCGAGGTCAGTTATGTGCGCCAGGGAGCAAGTTATTTCACTCCAAATTCACTTTAATTTGATATGCAGCATGACAAGTTTCAGCTAGAAAAAATGTACACTTGGTCCTTCTGAGGGTCAGTTTATTTTTGCTATTTCTACTTAATACTTTAGTCCTCAACATATTTTACAGAGGGGATCTATACTACTTGTGATTTTCCATGAGGGAGGTCTGGACCCCCGGTCCCCTCTCTGGACCCGCCCATGAAGTGATTGGTTCTTGTTTTGTGTATATCTACTCTTTACTCTACAATAATTATTGTTTTAAAGTGACTAAGCCTGTAACTATGAACATTTTTCGAAAAAAAAAATCTTTTTAAATCATTTGTAAAAGTAGAATAAAGTTATGTTTTCACAATAAATCTATTTTCTACAGCTGAAAACTGCATGGAAAAGTGAAATATCTTATAAAAACAGGTGTTTTTTTTCTCTTGTTTGTAATTACTTACGTCCCTCCAATAATTCTAGACAGTTAATTTTTAACATAAATGCTGTTGTTTTGGCATAAATAATTTGTTAATTATTACGAAAAAGGTAAAATGTATACCTGAATTTTAGTATTTTTACTGTGTTCTTGAAAAATAGAAACATTATTTCAAAAATGAAAGATCAAAAGTTACAGACTATGCAGCTTTAAACAATTGATTTTTACAGCTAAAGTCATGAATATGCTTCCTCAACCACTATTTTTCGTTTTGGGGTTGTGTAAAGATCATAAATGATATACGGTAGAACTAAGACTTTAATTAAACAAACAAAGTTTAACACCATTGTTTGACATACCTACTGCTTTGCAACGGTTTTTAAGAGATACATCGAAATTGGTATCGCTGATCCCATCGGCCAGGCTAACAACGCGCTAAATATTTGGCGGATTTTCCCATAACGTCATCTATCATTCTGCCCATTGGAGCCCATAGATCAGGCAGAAGTCTACACTTACCCTCAACGTACAACCGACTCCCTTAATGACAAATCACTAACATTGATGACAGATGCAACTTTTGAGGTCACATGAGGGGTAGGTAATAATTTCCAGTTTGTAAAATTCTACCGCAAGGTAGACTAGTTATCTTAACTAATTGTGTCATCCTCTATAAAAGATTGTATAAATAAATAAGAGAAGCCCCTGGTATTCTGTGGCGAATGAGTAAACCTGTTTGTTTGTTTGTTTGTTTGATTTGATTCTTTACGTCCCATCAACAATCTTCCAGTTATATAGGGACGGTTCTTCCTGGATTGAACCAGTACTAAGCTAGGATAAATGTGTCTTGCTCAAGGACCACAACGCAGTGACGCCGGTGAGGCTCGAACCCGCGGCCCTTCGGTCTCGCGTCAAGCACTCTACCACTGAGCCACTGCGCTCCCTGAGTAAACCTGTTGCTATTTATTTATTTGCCTCTTCCTGTGGTGCTAAAATTGCTCTGTGGTGTGTGATTGTGGCATATCCTGTTTATACTGACTTGCTTTTTGAAGGTTTTTACCAAATACGGGTGTGACGTGGACAAATTATGCAAACTTCTGTTCCCTCATGCCAAGGAAGCCCTGTATGGAATTTGAACTTAATTTGCTCAGCGAATATTTTAATGTGCAAAACGTATTTGATAGCTTATTCAACATTCAAACCACTGCCTAAGAACTGGCAGCAGCAGAAACGACTTGGGGCCTAAATTAAGTTTACTGGCCAGATCTTTGCCCTAGATTTTGTTGTAGTCAAAGACCATTCCATGAGAAAGAATATTATATTGGACCATATGCACATTCAAATGGACGGTGATACTAAAGGATGAGAGCAAGTACAGCTCCTTTTCACAGCTTCCAGCAAGTACCTATACTCTTATATGGCTAGATCCGTATGCCATGCCTGACCATTAATAGAATATAGCAAAAACTAACCATGCCCGTTATATGACAGTACCACATTTAATATTATTTCCGTATGATGTAGATAAAAAATACATGTATTTTTACTAAAGGGGGGATGTCAATTCTTTGGCATTTTGACTTGTGGACATTTTATTGTAAAATTCTTATGGCCGGTCGTTATGCTAACAGTTTCTTAAAATGGTGCCCTGTTAGCGTCTAAAATGACAATTTAATTAGACCCAAGTGATTTCTGATGCTGCCAGTTCTAAGGCAGTGGTTCTGATGTTAATAAATTGTTTATTGTTTCTTTCATTTTTTATTTGAAATTGCTTTTTTGTTGTAAGGTTTTAGTTTACCATTCTTGTTAACTGAATCGCAGATTGTATAAAAGCTATCGAACTGACAACCTCCCTATTTGAAGACTTGTACGCCTAAATGCAGTCGTCCTTAGTTCTCTCAGTGCTTTGATTATAATATTAAAACATATTTATAAGTTGAAATGAAATTTCCATTGATTATTGCCAGAGGATAATCTAATTTAACAACTTAGATGTCTAATCTAGTAGAATAAACAGCCTGCTCAACATGATATGACTATCACAGCCCCAGCGGTATGTGTTTGCAAATGACTGGTGCATACGAGTAGAGTAGCATGATTTATTTTCTGTATTATTAATCCGAGCTTACAAAACAGTTGACCGATCAACAATGCCTGACCATTTGTAGAATATTTACTTAATAACTATAAATGAACGGAGCACAATAAAAAGGGGGACCGTATTAAGAAAAAAGGAAACCTTATAGTTTACCAATGGCGATAACGTTAACCCCTGCATCCGATAGACTAACCACATACTTCACTAGACAATCAATCAATCAATCAATCAATCAATCAAGTTTCTTTTGCTATATTTTTTCAAGAGAACTAAAGAAATGAATAAAAAATGGGATTAAACAATACAATAGCTGTCGAACCTCAAAGCCCAATTTTTGTAATTTTTTATTTTCTTGAAAATGAGCACTTTTTTCTGGAAGTCTGTAGAATCTTTGGAATTAGTTCACAGTGTAACCTAATGATTTCTGCTACATAGAGTTGCAACAAACTATATTTAAGCAATAGCCGTATTGTATTAAAGTGATTTTCCTCTTAGAATTGTTTTTTGAAAATACATTACAAAATGTATTGAAGCAATAGTCCCATAGTATTAAAGTGATTTTTCCTCAAAACATTTGGTTTTTGAAAAATATGTAATTTTTTAGCAAAATTTCATATTTACATAAAACATTCCATGGGGATTTATGGCATGATATGTATAGTCTTGTCAATATTCACCATCCTCAATGGGTCACAAAACGTATTACAAGACAAACATGTGTTAATCCTTAAAGCGCAAATCACGACTGCAGCAGCGGACACTTTTACGACATCTTTGCAAATTTTAGAAAAAGATGAGGCATGATACTTCATAAGAATCGTCTGCCAGGAGACGATTCTCCATGAAATACCATGCCTTATACATGTATGTTATTTTTTGAAAAAAGCGGCAAAATTTGAAATTGTCGCCTGGACCCCCTGCCCCCCTCCCCTCTGGATCCGCGCATGCATGAAATATTTCCGAAGACGTCAGTATCACTGTATAATGCTATGCAATAGTTACATCATGGGTTGTCCGCGTGTACGATAATCCACGAGATTATCTTACGTACTGGTGGACAAACATGGTATAACTATTTTATACCACCAACATCAGTGTAGACGTTGCACATCACGAGATATTTAATGCTAAAGTTGGTAAGGGTAGTGTAAATCGTATTACCTACTTTTGCTAGTATCCAGTTTCCAGTAACAGTTTGCCGATTATTATAAATGTAGATTTCACGCAACATCGAACACAGGTAGAATATTGAATTGATGTCGTGGCTATTTCTCTTGACTTGGCGGTAAGCCTATATAAGGGTACTTTGGTAATTATTGTAAAGCCTGCTTAGATGTCACAGAATACCATATCTAGTTAGACGCTGCACAGTTGGTTTAAACAAAAGCAATCCATAACGACAGACAAAAAACCGATGTAACCGGTGAATATCTCAATTTCTAAAGTTAATTACATATCAAATAAAATTAGGTCGTGAAAGGTCGTTTTCTTTTCTCACGTTAAGTCCATACAATAGTGTTACAATAGTATTATATATGTTATATGCAGCCCATATACTGAGCATTTTAAGAAACGCAATCTCATGACAAACACCAATATTGTTAACAAAGAACAATAATGCAATCGACAAATAATCAGTGCATTTTTTTCGGAGAAACAGTGACCATGGAATAAAAGGCATTTGTCTTGGCTTTACTTTGGTGCCAAGTTTAGTAGTCTAGGGTATGCAGCAACTCAGATATGATTGATTTTGTAGGTACACCCCAATTTTTGAGAATCGCATTATGGGTTGCCATAAAAAACATGCATTTCCACATAGCTCAAACGTTTATTTTTTATGACAACTTTTTGTCGCATTCAGGAGGCCCAACTTTACAATTTGACATGAATTGAAAATGCCCATAATGATCGTATTACCAACTCACCCCCCCCCCCCCACCCGGTTTAAAGTTTTGACGTGATTTTCCCACATTTTTTTTTTTTAAAGTTTCATGTATCTTCATGAATATGCAAATAGGATGATATTAATATTGGATCACTGGATGAATGGACTTGTCAAATCGTAACATTGATGATATAAAACACGCAAAAATTGATTATATTGGGATGAAATTAGATTATTTATATTTTAATGATTTCCCCTTATTTTCTAACGTTTTTATTAATAATCATGAATTCGCAAATTATGCAAATTAGATAATTTGCATACTTGACCATAGAATTAAAGGCCTATGTCATAGCTTTAATTTAGTACCAATTTTAGTAGTCTATAGTAAAAAGCAATTGAGATAATTTTACTTTTGCAGGTTTTCATAAATATTTATTTATGAATATGTTAATTAGATAATTTGCATATGGGACAAAGGGATAAAGGCCTTTGTCTGAGCTTTAATTTGGTACTAAGTTTAGTAGTCTAGGATAAGTAACAGCTGAGACATGAGTAATTTTGTGGACAAACCCCCATCCTCAAATCCGCTATTTGGTTGCCATAGAAACCATGTATTTTTACATATTCCAAACAGGTTCTTTTTTGAGAACGGTCTTATTTCACACCTAGAGGGTCCTAATAAACAATTTGGCATCCATGAAATATTGTCCTATGGGGGTGCATGGCACTCAAAAATAGACAAAACAAAGATCTTAATCAAAAAGGGTGGCTTAATAAAGGTCGAAAGTATTTCAGAATGCTCCCACTTCATTAATTTATGGGTTTAAATGTTAATTATAGACACATTACATAGTTTACATTGGAGCGCATTCACCCTGGTTCAATTTGAGTATTTCAAACATAACTAAAGTGTATTCATTAAAATTTCTTATTGGTCACTTTTTAAACTCAATATTTCTGATCAAGCGCTAATAACATTGAAATGAATTTTGGCTATATATGTGCAGTTGTTTAGCGTTTTTTTTTTCTCCAGAAATTGTCTTTCAATCCACAGGTTTTTGGTTGAAAATACAAAAGCATGCTTTTGATTGAAAAATGATTTTGATTGAAGTTTTATATCAAATTTAAGTTCAGTTGGTAATAGACTGGTCTAGTCGACATAAAAAACACACACAAAAAACTTGAAATTTTGACTAAAGTAGAATTTTTACGCAATTTTCAAAATTAACACTTTTTTGAGATTTTTAAAATTCATTAGTAGCTTGTGAAAAAATGTTGTATGCATTTTATTTCATCTGTACAAGATAGCCCAAACAAAATAGAACTTGATTCGTCCATTTTGTGATGACAAACAGTTCACTGCTGCTACACACTTCCAGTTTGAATGTAAAGCTTAAAAAGTCAATTTGACAGTACTTTGCATTATTTTTTTCAATTTCCAAACTAGAATAGTGACGTCTAGTAGTAATACATAATCGCTGAAAATTTCAAAACCGTATCACAGGTAATAAGGCGTAACTTCCAATGTAAACTGCATGCAACAAGCTGAATTTCAATGATTTAGCTGCTGGTAGTGTTTGTCATCATGTTATTACGTAACAGAAAAAAGGAGTCTGATTGAAGCGAATCATTTGAAGTGTGATCGTCTTTAATCATGGCAGTCAGAAACATTTTCATACAAACAAAAATATATATGAATGACATCTCTGTGGAATATTTCATATTGTAAGAAAAATGTGACTTTTTGAAATGAGGGTACCTTTACTCTAACATCGTCTGTGCAAGACGTACTAGTCATTTTGAAATGAAATGACATGCGGAGTTTCGGCAAGGCATTGGTTGATTTATATAAGCATGAATTTTGTATAACCGAACCTTACTTTCAAAACTAACATGAAAATGTAAGGTGACCAATTAGTAATTTTGCTCAGTGTATATAACGATCAAAACCTCCAGTTCTTTGTTGTTTTAAATCAATCTACCTTTAAAGCTGCATAGTCTGTAACTTTTGATCTTCTAATTTTAGGAATAAAGCTCGTGGATTATCTTCCCGTACATGCGCACAAACCATACAATAACTTACACGTAAATGATATGCTCTTACCTGGTGGTCCAAGATTTGAAAAAGAAAATATATGACAGTTTTTACAAAGAAATGTCATATTGAATCAGTTATATGTCGAGGTCTGCTGTATTGGCCCGAGGCCAGAGACAAAGAGCCAGTGAATGACTAAACTTGACAAAACTATAACCTGTCCAGCCAGGGAAGACTCATATCAGTCTGCACACCAATCCTTATCTGTCCTGAAAGTAAGCAGTATTGACCATTCTATTTGGAGCGGGAATTTAGTTGCTCTTATGAGATTGGTCAATTATTTATAAAGAAGAGGGCACTGGGTCGCTCACATTAGTCCTGGCTCATTTAGCTAGTGGTTAAGGAAGAGACGTCGTTTAAGTTATTTCTATTTTAGCCCCGATGACCATTTTAATCAGCGGAGCAGAACGGTTTGTGCATGTTTTGAAGAGGGCACTATAAATAACATTTCTGGGAAATTATTTTACGTTTGAATCAGTGGTTCAGAAGATGTCGTTTAAAGATATTTCCATTTCTAGCTTGGGTGGTCATTTTGTTCAGCGGAGCAGAACTGCTTGTGTAATTTTGGTAGAGGGCACTATGTGGAACATTTCTGTGAACTCATTTTGAATTTGGACCAGTAGTAGAGGATTAATTGTCATTTAAAGATATTCTATTTTTTACTCTGGCATCCATTTTGTTCAGTTAAGCGGAACGGTTAGTGCACTTTTGGTAGAGGGAATTATGGGAAACATTTCTGTGAAATTATATTGAATTAGGACCAGTGGTTAAAGAGACGTTGTTTAAAAATATAACTAATTAAGCTCTGGTGGCCATTTTGTTCAATGCAACAAACTGTTTTGTGCAATTTCGGTAGAGGGCATTATGAGGAACATTTCTTTGAAATAATAATGAATTTGGAGCAGTGGAAAGCGAGGAGATTTCCTTTTAAGATATTTTACAGTCAACAAAACTGTTCCAAGTCAGGTAGTTTGATTAAATGTGACCAATTGCACTATACTTGCATTGTTGCTTCCAGTAATGCATTTCATTTTTTTTTCTTTTATCTCATAATATAGCACATTTTTCTTCTTTCTTTTCTTGATAATGTACATTTCACCATCTTTATACAGCTCTGCCAATTATTTGCAAATGACCTTGTAATATTGCTTAGTATGTACAAGGGCGTAGCTGGCCTAAAATTTAGTGTACGCATTTCTTGAAACAGGGTAAAAGCATTAATGCAAATGATCCCTCAAGGGGACTATTTAGCCTAGATACAGCGAGGACCCAGATGAGACGCTGCAAAACAAGGCGTCTCATCTGGGCATGTGCTGTTTGCAACGATAACAACACACTCTGCAAATGGTGGAAGATATATAAAATCGTATTGATGCAGGTCCCCTTTCACTTTGTGATAATGGGAGCTAAACCGTCCGTTAAATGGGGTCTAGGAGAAGATGATGCGAACAAACCCCTTGCCACAATTGGATTGAGAGAGATTAATGTACTTTTTTTGTTCACTTTTTGTAGAAACCATCAAAACTGATATATAGAATTATCCCATAATTTCGGTGCAAATGTATACGCAAATGCGTTTATGCGTATACGGTAGCTACGCCTCTGGATTGTATAGACTGCGATCACTTATCCCCATATTTCCACTTAATGGCTATAATGGGAGTTAGCTGGCTTATTGAGAATTTACCAACAAACCTAGACCAAATTGGTGGAGCTGAACCTACTTGCTTTCCAGAGAGTTAAATAACCATGTTAAATCTACCTAATTCCACAATATGTAGCATCTAGGAGAAGAACTATGTAATAGTTATACCATTGTTTGTCCGCCTGTACGTGGAGATAATCCACAAGCTTTAGCGAGTGGATTATCCCACGTATAAGTGGACAAACATGGTATAACTATTTTGTAGACCTTGCACATCATATTTTTCCGTGCTAAAGTTGGTAAGGGTGGTATAAATAAGTAGTATTACTTTCGTTCTAATCCTATACTTTGTATTAACAGATGATTTATAATTGTACAATTATTTTTCTGAAAAAAATATATATGTTTAAGCTAAAGATATTTCTGTTTTAGCCCTTGCAACCATTTTGTTCAGCGGAGCCTTAGGGTTTGAGTAATTTTGGTCGATGTTATTTTGAGGAACCTCTCTTTGAAATAATATTGAATTTGGACCAGTTAGTAACATAGGGCGGCCAGTTAAGCACAATTTTTAGCGTAAAATTGTTTTTTTTCCTTACATATGTTTTGGGTGCTCAAAAGAACCGTCACATCGAGACGATTCTTTTGAGAACCCACGACATATGTTTTGGTTGAGAAATAAGAAAAATAGTTTTCTGGTACGCACTTTTATCTGGAGGCCTGAACTGTAAGGAGGAAATGTTGTTTGAATATATTTCTATTTTAGCTTTTGTGGTCATTATGCTCGGTGGAGCAGAACGGTTTGTGCAATTTTGGTAGGAGGTATTATGGGGAACATTTCTGTGAAATTATTTGAACTGGGACCAGTGGTTAAGAAGGAGACGTCTTTAAAAGATATTGCTAATTTAGCTATGTAGGCTTTTTTGTTCGACAGAGCAGAATGGTTTGTGCAATTTTAGTAGAGGACATTATAAGGAAACTTTCTGTGAAATTAGATTGAATTTTAGCCTGTGGTTAAGGAGGAGATTAAGCTCTAAGATAGTTCAGTTTTTAGCTCTGGTGGCCAAGATGTTCAGTAGTGCGAAACGGTTTGTGTAATTAGAATAGAGGGCAAATTATGAGGAACATTTCCATGAAATAATAATAAATTTGACTAGGAGATTTCCTTTCAAGATGTCTATAATTTTCCCTCTTGCTGTCATTTTTGATTAGCGAGCATTACGGTTGGTGCAAGTTTGGTAGATAGTATTATGCGGAGCAATTCTTTGAAACTATGTAAAATTTTGGAACTGTGAGCAAGGAAGATGCTTTTAAATATATTTCTATTTTTAGCTCTGAAGGCCTTTTGCTCAGTGAGCGAAACAGTTTGTCCAATTGTGGTAGAAGGTATTATGAGGAACATTTCTGTGAAATTATTATGAATTTGGGCAAGTTGTTAAGGAGGAGATGTCGTTTAAAGATATTTCTTTAGCTCTGGTGGTCATTTTGCTCGTAAGAGCGGAACAGCTTGTACAATTTTGGTAGAGGGCATTAAAGTGAACATTTATGTGTATTTATTTCGTATTTGGGGCGGTAGTTCACGAGAAGTTGTCGTTTGAAGATATTTTTATCTAGAGATCTGTTGGCCACCTTGTTCGACGAAGCGGAACCATTTGGACAATTTTGATAGAGGGCAATATGAGAAACATTTCTTTGAAACTATTTTGATTTGCTTGATTTGATTCATCACGTCCCAGTCAACAATTTTTCAGTTATGTCGTGACGGGTCTTTCTGGAATGAACATGTACTAAGCAAGGATAAATGTGTCTTGCCCAAGGACATGACACACTGACGTTGGCTAGGCTCGAACCCGCGGCCTCTCTGTCTCGAGTCAAGCACTCTACCACTGAGCTCCCTGTGATTGAAATTTGGACAAGTGGTTCAGATGTCGTTTTAAGATATCTCTTATCTAGAGCTCTGGCAACCATTTTGTTCAGTAGAGCGAAACCATTTTTTTTTACATTTTGTAAGAGGGCATTATGAGTAATTTCTGTGAGATTATTGTGAATTCGGACCAGGGTTCCGGAGGATATGCCATTGAAAGATATATTTTTTATCTAGAGCTCTGGCAGTATTCTTATTCAGCGGAGTGGCACCATTAAGGCAGCTTTGGCAGAGAGCCTTATAAAACATTTGTGTGAAACTGTTTTGAATTTGGACTAGTGATTCAGGTGGAGATGTCGTTAAAAGATATATGTACATCTCTGGTGGCCATCTTGCTGAGCGTAGCAGAACCATTAAGGCAATTTTATTAGAGGACATTATGAGGAACATTTCTGTGAGATTATTTGGAATTTGGACATGTGGTTTAGGAGAAGATGTCGTTTAAAATATTTCTTATTTAGAGCCCTGGTAGCCAGCTTGTTCGGTGGAGTAAAACCATTTGGGCAATTTTGGCAGAGAGCATAATGAAGAACATTTCTGTAAAGTTATTTTGTATTTAGTCCAGTGGGTCAGGAGATGTTGTTTTAAGATATTTTTTTTATCTAGAGCTCTGGCCGCCGTCATGTTTGGTGGAGAGGAACCGTTTGGGCAATTTTGCCAGAGTACAATAGTAGGATCATTTCTGTAAAATTATTGTGAATTTGGACCAGTGGTTCAGAAGGAGATGTCGTTTTAAGATATTTCTTAACAAGAGCTCAGGCGCCATCTTCTTCAGCGGAGGGGAACTGTTTGGGCAATTTTGACAGAGGACATTATGAGGAACATTTCTGTGAAATTATTTTGAAATATGTCGTTTAAAATATTTACTACCTGTATGTAGTGCTCTGGCGGCAATGTTGTTCGGCGGAGCGGTACCATTTAGGCAATTTTGGGTGAGGGCCTTTGGAGGAACATTTGTTTGAAGGTATTTTAAATTTGGCCCAGTGGTTGAGGAGGAGATGTCATTTAAAGAAAAAGATTACTGGCGACGGACGCCGGACAAAGACCGGTCACAAAAGCTCACCTTGTGTCTTTGCCTCAGGTGAGCTAAAAAGAAAAAAAGATAAAAGGAACAACACACACACACACGCACGCACGCACGCACGCCTCACGCACGCACGCCTCACGCACGCACGCGCACAAATAACACTATTAATGTGTATGGTAGGCATGCACATTTGACTCGCAAGAACGTTTGGTACCGTTTTGTCCAAATTAGCCTATATAATTATTATTTGGACATAGAATGGGCTCAAAATATAAGCTTTATTGCGTGCTATATGGGGTACTGATTAAATATACGTGTTCTTATAATGTGCGTCGCCGTTTGATGATTGATGTTGGATTGTTATCAATTATTGACCTTATCGCGACAAAACCTGTCTTCGGGGTTTCCGACAAAGTGAGATTAAAACCAGCCTGCTCAGCTACAGGGACTACGTAGAAAATTGAAATTTCGCTTGTAGCAAGTTTAAATATGATATTTTCCAAAACGCGAATAACAAAGGCGCCGATCAGTCTGCGCGGATGCGCAGGCTGGTCTGCGCCTTTGATGTTCGCAAACCCCGAAGATAGGTTTTCTCGCGACAGGGCCCATTTATCTGTATAATCGCGTTTTAGATGACTTTGCCATTTTACTAAGTTGCTTTAAAAATGAAGTACTATTTAGTATATGAGACCAGTTTATTTCAGCTCGGCATGCAATAAGATACAGTAAAACGTGTCTTTTAAAAGCTGCCACTCAAAAATAGACAAAACAAAGATCTTAATCACAAATAGTAGCTTAATGAAGGTCGAAAGTATTGCAGAATGCTCCTCTTGGAGCAGTCTGCAATACTTTTGACCTGCATTAAGCGATAATCGGTCTTGAAAATCATTTGGTCTTCTTTTGGAGTGGCCGCATAAGACAGGTTTACTGTAGTCTGTTCACTCATTTCTTGCTGGGTAATTTTGCATGTTTTTTGTCTGATTTTTTTTTCAAATCAAATTTTTCGAAAAGTTCTTTCAGGAATATCATCATAGTGTCAAACAGTTTGGATTCAGATCAGGTCCGAAGTTTTGGCGGCCTTGATCTGTGTTGAAATTGTTTGAAAAGTTTATCAGCAGACGACACTAGTAGGCAAAGAGTTAAAGGGCAACATTTTCATGTAAACGGCACATTGTGTTAATTAAAGAGAGTTTGATCACATGCCAAACATTAGTTTACTAACATATTTTTAAAGCTAGTCAAACTAGCTCGCAAATATAACAAAAATAGTAAGTGAATATGATCAGGAAATACCACATTATTTTATCACAAGCAGTGAATTCAATGCATATCAAATGTGAGTAAAATTGGTATTTTTCTACAGTGAAAAAATATCGTATTTTTTCACTAGTGACTGATACGATTTATATTTTCACTGTAGAATAGAATAGAACTGTAGCAAAACAAGGCTTTCTTGGCAATTTTGTGACTGGGATTTTTTAACATAAGGTTTTAAGTGAAGTATATTTGTCAAAAATAACGCTACGCATGTTGTGACGTCAACATCAAACATTATGACGTCACGGTTTGACAAGGCGTAGCGCCAGTTTGCACGTGACGCCTACCGTAAGGCACACTCAATAGACTTTCTTTAAATGCTGATTTCTTGCGTTTCATTCGTTAAAATATGATTCTTAGCCATTTTCTAGGTTTACACCCAATGTTATACCCAATAAACACACTGCAAAAGTCAAATCGAACGAGAAACGACCAAGTAAAAAGTAAGGTTGTGATTTCTGTATTTCCGTTGAGTATAAAATAAAAAGAAAATTTACTTTTTTACGGCAAATACAAAATATATTTCATCTCGTGCGGTGAAAATATCAGCATTTTCACTCGTGCTACGCACTCGTGAAAAATACTGATTTTTTTCACCGCACTCGATGAAATATATTGGGTAGTCACCTCAAAAAAGTAAATATCCTCTATATCACAAACTGCAGACAAACCCGTGGCATCGTGAGGAAGTGCCACACAACAATCGCGAGACACCAGGAAGACAAACAAAGCATAGCAACCAGCTCTCTCTTCTCCCTCAAGATGATTGCAAAACTAGAATGGACACAAATTAACGCACAATATTACAAAGTAATACAACAAAACATAGAACAATAACACAATTCCACAAAGGGAGTATCAATCAACAACGAATCAACAACAACAGAACCACCGCCTTAGAACGGACAGCAGCCAAAGCCACAGGGGGCTTAAATGTATTTTACTGGTACCAAATCGTCGCCCTAGATTCTGCTGTACACAGTGAGTTGCTGAAGCACAAACGTGTTAAGCTCGCATGTATGATTCCTAACTATTGCAATGTATCATAAAAGAGAAACAATATAAACAAATAAACGCACTATGACGAAACAGCGAAAAGGGTTCACGACTCACAGATAGTCAGAGCTAAAGAAAATCTCAAGTTGTGCCACGGATGGCCAAGCTACAGCCAAGCATCAGGCACCAACTCACCGATTAAAGCTTTACGTCAGAGCCGTCATTGAGTTTGAGGCCAGACCCACCGTCGTGCAATTATAGAGGAAACCATAGCTATAAACCGTGACTGTAACAGACCGCCGCATGATATCCAAGTTATATCCAACTTTTTTTCATAACGTTCGATACTGGTATTGATTTGATTGCTCATTAAAATTAGGTTTTCTCACAATTCTTTTGAAATCCCTTTTGGGGTTCATTGGAAAGTGTGTAAAACTTTAAAGAGATAACGGGAAAATGACTTAACAAGGGATCATACACTTTATGATTTTTATCTATTATATCTAAACCACGTTAAAAGAGTAGCGTTATAACAAATATATCGTGTGCGTCACTGATGCATATGACACTTTCATGCGTTGATCCAGAAAATTTTGTCAGAGGGGGTCCAACACTGACAACTTCTTTTTAGTTTATGGGATGGAGAGAGGATCGAAATGCAGCTAAAAATGGGCCATCATCGGCCCGCCTGCGAAACGCCATTTAATGGCGTTTCGCAGGCGAGCCGATGATTGCCCAACATTGAATGATGTCTTGGTAGCTTCGTGATTTTTAGGGAGTCCGGATCAATATTGCTAGGATAGCCTTTATTTTTTGTGATTTTTCAGGGGGGGGGGGGGGGTCCGGACTCCCTGCCCCCTCTCTGGATCCGCCCATAACTTTTTCATGTACATGTCGCACTTATAGTTTGGTATTAATTATTGCCAAGCTACTTTTTGTAAATTGGCAATTCATTCAGTAAGATAACGGAGATATTGGCATTCAGGGAGTGGGTTATCATTTTTTCGTGGGTGATTGGTTTGCGTCAGTTATACCCGCTTTGGGACCAAATCCTTATCTTTCATTCCATACGAAGCGACGAGTAAGTATGGAACCCTGGTGGAGACATTTCGTTTCCTGTATTTATCAGAAGGGAATTTCAAAGTTAAACATAAATTAGAACAGAAATCAAAACAACACGTATCAAAAGAATATATCGTTTAAATGACTTATGCTATTGCTTAAACGACGTTATGCATTCTCGCGAGACCTGACGAAACCTCATCTGGATATCTCGCATTTCGCGCTTTGAATTATGAGTAGCTTGCGGTATTACGCTAGTCCCGTTCAATTCTCGCGCCTCTGTAGTGACAGAATTTGTTGTTAAAATCGCAAAAAAATCAAATTTTTGAAAGTTTACCATTTCTCTATTAGTCAATATTTTCTGGAGGCAAAGCCCTGAATCATGCAAGCAGTGATCGCATAAAATATTTGAAAAAAATGGCGCTTCGATCCCAGTGGGCGACAAGTAAGTACACGTACGTGCTAGAGTGCTATGAGACGTTATGATCCAGTTTCCCCATATGTGATCATATGTACTGTCGTGCCAATCAAGAGTGAAAGTGACGTAATACTTTGTTTACAATTGCTAAGTAAAACACTTACGTGTACACTTCACTTGAGTTCAAGCGTATCGATAGATCACTTATGCATTAAGCCTATCCTGTGGATAGGATTAATACACAAGTGATATATTGATTCTAAGTCCCTGATAACTTTGTAAACAAAACATGACGTCGCTGTCACTCTTGGCTGGCATGACAGTAGCATTAGCATATTATCGTTTGATTATATATTGTTCAACTGGTTCCCTGTTACATGTTTCATCTCACAATTACTGTGATGTCTATGTAATCAAACATCTGGTTATATCCAGGCGGAGCAGACTGTGGAACTGCCGACGGAGTCATGGTCCCTATGTGTCGACCATGCTTTGCAGGCGACACAAAAATATTGACAACTGACTTAGCTATTGCGAAATTTAAATATTTGATCATTGACCCATCCTAAGAGGTCAGGGGGTGGGTAATTTTATTGTCGCTGTCATGCTTATCTACAGGGACTTGACAATCATGGCCTATTATATAATGAGACGTGAAATGTGAATTTCAGTACACACAAACAAATAGCATTTGTCTACATTATTTGAGGCAAGAATCCAAAATTTGGTTCGTGGATGCATCCTTGGATGGCGGAGTGTCGTGAACCATTCTTATGGCACTGTGACCTTGACCTCTGACCACGTTTCTAGAATAATCGTGTCTGGAGCATATCTCCTATATTATTTGATATATGAATACCAAATAGGGTGTGTGGATGCATCTTGAGAGGGCTGTGTGTTGCTTACCATTTTTTGGTCACTTTGATTTTTGCCTTGACCTCTGACATGGGTAAGAACAACTTTTGGCCATGTTACAAATCGAATTAAAGGGAATTAAATGGACAACGACATACAAGCATAAACTTTACTCTTACACTGAGTTGGGTCTAAAAAATTAAAACCTGTTTTTTTCCTAAAATGATCATGATACATATCAAATCAAAAGGAATGCCACGTGCAACAACATGCAAGCAATTATGGTGTCCTTTAATACACCCTCGAACCCTGGGGGGGGGGGGGAGGGGGGTCAAAACCATTTTTTGTTCTGATAGTAGTCATGCTGCATATTTAACCAAAGCAAATTAAACCAACGATAACATGCAAATAAATATTTCGCCCCTACACACACCCTCGACCCCTGGATGGGTGTAAAGGTCTAAATATTGTTTTCTTCTGAAAGAAGTATTGTTTCATATCTAATGTCATGCACATACCATGGTCATCTATACTATGTGTGGGTTAGGGCAGTTTTCTTTAATCCGGAAGGGGACTCATTTATTGCATAGCAATACGCTATGACCTTGTTTTAATTATATTCTTGCTGTACGTGCGTGTCTTTCCCATACAGTGTCCTGGATTGGGTGTGGTACTTGATTGTATCTATTCCTGATCTTTGCTTTCTTCCTTATTTTTATTGTCTGTGTTCGAAACTAAATAAATATCTACCTCACTTTAGATACATGTAGAGATATATTTTGATTTGATACTGTGACATCTCCTGGTCAAATCTCTTTCTTACTGTAGATTCATGTAGATATATATTGTGATTTGATACTGTGACCTCTCATGGTCATATCTCTTCCTCGCTGTAGATTCATGTAGATATATATTGTGATTTGATACTGTGACCTCTCATGGTCATATCTCTTCCTCGCTGTAGATACATGTAGATATATATTGTGATTTGATACTGTGACCTCTCATGGTCATATCTCTTTCTCACTGTAGATTCATGTAGATATATATTGTGATTTGATACTGTGACCTCTCATGGTCATATCTCTTTCTCACTGTAGATACATGTAGATATATATTGTGATTTGATACTGTGACATCTACTGGTCAAATCTCTTCCTCGCTGTAGATTCATGTAGATATATCTTGTGATTTGATACTGTGACATCTCCTGGTCAAATCTCTTCCTCACTGTAGATTCATGTAGAAAATTATATATTATGATTGATACTGTGACATCTCCTGGTAATATTTACTTTTACCAGGGGTTCTGAGACTTCGCATTCAAAGATGTTGGATTTATCGCGCAACGTATGCATACATAGTTTGAGACCGTTTCGTTGTGAGCTAGATTGATGACTACTTTGAGTCTGTGCTATCTACTCACCAATAAATAAAACTGATTACTCAAGAGTGGTTCTCTTGGTAGCGCGAAGTCAATATTCGATGATTTACTAAGTGGCATAATTTGTTGTTTTCACCATCGATAAAATAACAATTACATTTAGCAGTCTCTTTGATATAGAATATTTCAAAGTTTTGTAGAATGTTTAATATTTCTATAAAGTAGTCAATATTCATAAAACAGTACACTGATGTAGCATTTGTCTCAGAAATTCCAGTATTGCACATGAAATACCGCATATCTGGGGGTGGCGAGTTCGATCCCGGCCCAGTCCCATACTTTCGTAGAGATTGATCATGAAATAATTTCTACGACCATTCTCCTCTCTTCAGCTGATTTAAGAAGGTGTGTGAGGTGTTACACAGACATCGTTCCATTTCATGATGTATGAGATTTTACACCGGCAAATATCGTCACACTCACGGGGTGAATGAGATGTTATACAGTCATCGTCACATTCGCAGAGTGTATGAGATGTAGCACGTCATGGTCACATTCGCAGGTTGTATGAGGTGTTACAAAGACATCGTCATATTCGCAGGATGCATGAGATGCCACACAGTCATCATCACATTCGCAGGGTGTATGAGGTGTTACACAACATCGGCACATTCGCAGGATGTACGAGGTTTTACACAGACATCGTCACATTCGCAGGATGTATTGGGTGTTACAAAACATCGACACATTAGTGTAAACAGTATTTTATTCAAATATATGTACATCATGAAGCACACAATTTATATACACAAAACATATCATTTGAAAGGGATACAGAAATAAATCGACACATTCACAGGGTATATGAGGTGTTACACAGACGTGGTCATATTTACATATGTATGGTGTATGAGATGTTACAAGTCATCGTCACATTTGCAGGATGTATGAGGTGTTAAACAACATCGTCACATTCGCAGGATGTATGAGGTTTTACACAGACATCGTCACATTCGCAGGATGTATTAGGTGTTACACAACATCGACACATTAGTGAAAACAGTATTTTATTAAAATTTAAGTACATCATGATACAAACAATTTATATACACAAAACATTACATCTGAAAGGGATACAGAAATAAATCGACATATTCACAGGGTATATGAGGTGTTACACATACGTGGTCATATTCACATATGTATGGTATATGAGGTGTTACACAAAATCGTCACATTCGCAGGGTGTATGAGGTGTTACACAGACGTGGTCGTATTCACAGGGTATATGAGGTGTTACACAACATCGTCACATTCGCAGGATGTATGAGGCGTTACACAGACATCGTCACATTCACGGCTTTATGGTAGTCTGATTCTGATATTTTCTCTGCGCTACCCATGTAAGAAATAATCGAATAAGATAACTACATTGTACAAATAGCCAATGATGTGTTAAAGGGACTAATTTAGTGATACTGAAACTGGGCCATAATCTGGTTCCAGGCTTTGTTGAAGCACGTGATGTGATGTGTCTAGCACTGTTACTGAGATAATTGCAAGGTCAGATTCCGGAGCATGATTCAACATGACCAGTCATTTAGGTTCACACTTGAGCAAATTATTTCTTAGCGAATACTTAGCCATCTGGAAATGACGAGTTTGTGAGAAAATGTCCCTACGAATATATCTGAGAGTCCTACATAATCACCAAAATCATCCAGAGTATGTGAGTGTTCCGATAGGGTAAAGGTGGGTAAATTCGGACATCAGGTAAATTCGGACACACGTTTGCAAACAGTAGAAATCCAGATGAGACGGCTCCTTATGAGCCGTCTCATCAGGGTTTTCACTGTTTGCTTAGTTGATTTATTTTTATTCCAATAATCAAAATATGAAACAAACAAGGTCGCTGTCCGAATTTAGCCGACCGTCGGAATTTACCCGACTTTACATTTGACACTGGATCTGCAACAGAAGGTCTGGTAGTTTGTTCTAGACAGAAAACGTAGCTCCTGGTCAGTATGCACAAGTTGAAATGACTTCTCTGAACTGAACTATCATCTTTTGTTCGATGGAGTCTATTTTCACGGTGCACATCAAACCAGTGGTCGATGCCACTTGTAAAATGTCCTATATCTTGTTTATAATAACACGTTCACTTTACCCAGAAAACAACCCCGACAAGTAAATATAAATGTTACAATCAAAGACGAACGTGTGGCAACAAGAGACAGAGACAACACAGCAAATGAAAGAACACACTAAGTATAACTAGAAAGTACACAAAAACTATATGTAAACAACAACAACATCAACAACTACAATAACAACACCAACAACAACACCACCAACAACAACACAACAACGCATCGACGACAACAACAACAGGACAGCACCGAACCAAAAATAAGCCTGCATTGTAGAACATTGAAAGGTCGTTAATTCAAACATTACTAGTTATCATGGTGTTTGGCGGTTATTGAGGATAAAAAAAATAGAGTTGCCCGAAGTTGATAGTTTGGCAACTAAGCTGAAACTGTTCTTTGACTCCCGTAAATGCAAAACCAAGTATACTGAAGGACTTTAAAAACGAACCACCTGCTTAAATGCTAATTTATGTCGAAAATTAGATATTTTTATTCTGTGAAAAATAGAATTGACAAGTTCCATCATTTATGCCCCAGTCACACACACACTTACGAACTCTTACGGAGAGTTTCGGATCAAACCGCAATCGTCCGCAGAAAAATGAGGGCGGAGCCTAATTTCTTGATGCGTTTGCAAGACGCAGTTACCTATAGTTGCGGTCAGTAACGGACCATTGCGGATAAATGCGAATGTCAGCGGATTGATGCGTTCCATTGAAACGACACAATGCGGACAGATACCAATAGAAACGGACTACACCCCTTTCATTACCTTCCCTTGCCTTTAGATACGAGTAAATGCGAATAGATACCTTTAGATGCGAACTGTTGCGTAAACTTAGTGGATCTGATTGTGACGTTTGCAACCGCAGACTTTGCACCCTATCGTTCGTTCATCTTTTGTTTTTTAAACATTATGCCTGGAAAGAAGAAGCACAAATTAGAAGCATTGTCTCTTGAAGGCAAACTCTCAACCTCAAACATCTCAACAAGATGACAACTTTTTATGTAGCCAGTTCCTACGCCTCAGACATAGTCAGCAAGAGACAGCGGGTACTAAAGACGCAGATGAAGAGGCCATGCAAATTATATGATAATCCATTTGTAAATTCAATAATGTACAAATAAGTTACACATACGCTGCTATATGACGACGGTTTTTGAGCAATGTTAGTATCTATACATGCAAATATGTCATATGATAAATAGAATATTGCATTTGCGATCACTTATTGAACTATATTCCATTTGTTAATAATAAATGATAACATCCTTGGCAAAGCCTCACACATTATCAATTTTCCTCATCTCAATTAATAAATGCAATACTACATAAACACTCATGTAAAAATATCCATTTTTTAAATTTTAGAACATTCAGTCTTTTCTGCATACGCTTTCTCCCCATATTCTTTTAGCCCCTATGGCCAGTATGCCAAAGGCATTTTCAACACATCGTCTGGCACGAGAAAGAGATAGTTGAAGACTCACTCTCCTGTTCCAGAGGCGCTGTAGCAAGGGGCTTCATAATCCACCTAAAGGGTCGTAACAATGCGTATTTATCCGCATATGAAATCAACCATTCGCAACTATCCGCAACGATCTGCGTGTATAGGTAAAATACGCCCAATGCGATAAGTAACAAAGCGTTACTAAAGGTAACGACCCGAATGAAACCGTACCAGTACGCAACTTTGGGTCGACTGCGGAATGATAGGTTTTGATACGTTTAGATGCGAATGAGATACGGATAGGATACGAATAATTGCGTATTCTTGCCTAGCGTTACGCATCATTGCGTTGTTTTCATCCACAGAACTTTTTTGATATTTTTCAAAATTTGGGCGCGGATGGAAATGGCCTTGCGGTTAGTTGCGGATAAGATACGAACTGTTACGTTCTCTGCGGATGTGATACGTATCATTACGGAATGCACGGATAGTTGCGGACGGGATCTACGTACCATCCGCAGAGTCCGTAAGTGTGTGTGTGACTGGGGCATTAGCTTGCATTCAATAAGAAAATCGAAACGCTGTGGCTTATGATTGCCGTGACGTCGCGATAATTCTGAGACAACTCAAATTCAAAAAGTCAAAGAGTCCCCATACCTTTCATTATGAACGAAAAAAGTTTTTGAACCGATGTTTGTTCTTGAAAGCAAAAGGAAAGACACAATCAAATCATGAAGTTTTAGGCTTCTGGCAACGTTCATTACGCCTACATGACGTCATTGATTTTTGACGTAATTTGCCGTTTATATCCGAAAGATCAGGAATAATCAAAATCTTTTTGTTGCCAACAGATACTCCTCAATCAGTTGCATAAAAGAGAAAAGTATCGAGACATGCGCGGACGTCACCCGTCTGTTATTGATGTTTGAAAATTTATGACTGACGTTAGCAAAGAAACGCTGCGAGTGGGAGGGTAATAAAACGATTATTTCTGAAAACTTTTGTGTTTTTCCATTTGTTAAGACATCTGGCTACCACCTAAAAGTGTTTGTTTTCGAATTGAATCAAATTCACATTTGTCAGACGACAATTGTTAAAAAACGCTGACGTCGATATTACGTCAGAATGAACAGCATGAGCAAATCAAAATAATTGCAAATCATGGTCCATTTCGCAAGAGGATAAAAAATGATAAAGAAAACATCCTCAAATAAATTATGTGGAAAAGACAGATAATGTAAAATGGTGCGTTTTTAAAGTCCCTCTGTATATTTTGATTGGAATGGGCATTTTTAGGTTATTTTATTAAACATTGGCCTCTTAGGTTCTAAAATTAGATAACAATGCACCTATTCCTATAAGGACTTGTAATTTGCTATCCTATTCCTCTATTAAATCCCACCGGGGTTTCATGATAGAAACTCCTTTGAATAAAGTGAAATTTGTGTCGTCACATGTTAACACTTATTTGTCTTAACCAAATCACTCCATACCAGCGGAGTGAAACCATATTTCCGTGAACAAACCATAATATTCTTATAAATTATATGAGACGATGTCTTTGGCATTTGCAAAAAGGTAATACTCAACTAGCTAGATCCAGCAGACGATTCTCATGAAATACCATGCCTTATTTGTTATTTTTGATATATCTATCTTTCTAACTACCTATGCAATACACATTACAAGTTATATATATATATATATATATACTCTCAGTTGATGAATTGTAATAATACACATTGTTGCATAATATTGGACCTGGGCCTAAAATTTCAATGCACCCCCCTTAAAGTCAAGGACGACATAAGTTAATAAGTACCAGTACTAGTACAAAGGCATACAAAGAAACACAAATAAAATCAAAAAGATATTAAGCAAATTAGTCAGCTTTTACTTCCTCACACAAAGACTTTTCTCAAACACGAAACTCTTTCACACACACACACACACACATACACACACACACACACACACACACACACACACACACACACACATGGACGGCGTCTGTCAATTCTGTTGTTGTTAGTTCTTTGACCGAGTTGAATAAGCAATGCATCACAAATCAACACCCACACTTAAAGGGCGCAAGTATATGAACGATCTTGGAACGAACTACAGAACCACTGCAATAAGACAGCTACAGGCAGTAATGTATAGGGTAGAGGTAGAGGGACCTCTATAAATAAATTAAATAAAATTTGATACTACGTGCAAGCGAATTCTATACAATAAACGAGTTGTGTTTTTAACTTTGATTTTTGAAAAAAAAAAAAATCTTAGTTAAGACTGTGCGAAATGCATTTGTGCAGTCTTATTGGAACCAAATGAAAACAATGATCCTTTATTTAACGTGTTTGCTGCTGACTGAATAGTACATATTGCGTTAAGATTCATTTTTGCAAGTGTCGGCTCATTAATAAAAATCTGAGATAGACACACTTGTCTGAAATAGTTTTACGGGTCTTTCTTCTAATTTGATTATTATTATACCGCATTTGTGACTTTAATCTTAAAAGTGGGACACGAAAATATTCTATTAGCTTTTTTTTACATAAAATATACTTAAAGCCAAAAGTAAATATACACTTTGAACTATCGAATATATCTTTACTGTTTTTGAGTTTAACCAAATTAAATATTGCAATGAGTTGCTGGTTCCCGCCCTGACCTAATTCACGAAAAACAACTTAGGTAAATTAATCTTCTTTCGAGTTATCTGTGCTTTCATTAAAAGCACAAAATCAGCATTTCCTAACAAAATCCAAAGTAAACCTAGGATTTGAACACGCTATTTTAAGGGCCATCGATTGCGCATTAAAAATACTACAAGACATTCTGTCTCTGACGTATAGTTCATTTTTGGCAGCATTTTAAATTTGGTTCACTTTGAAATTATCTCACTTTGAATTAAAACAATAGTAAACTTTAGTCCCTGCTAAAAGCTTTATCTCAGATGGCATTTTGATTTTTTTACCAGCAATTTGTTAGGACTTCTGCCCTGAGTATGTGACGAGATAATCTGATAAAAATTCCCATCAGTTTGGAAGAAAGACGGCAAACAATTTCTTATGGGAAATTCCATTGAAAGCATTGTAAAGTTCACAAAAAGGGGTATGTACGTTAAAACACAACTCTAATTTGTGTTACTCGAAGGGTGATCTAGGCTGATTAGAACTTTAAACAAAAATTTTAAAGCCTGTCTTTCAGACTGGTTCTTTAAAATTAAAAATTGTCCAATTGCAAAGCTACAGTAACACATCAAAAGTGATGCGTTTTGAAAAAGTTTATTTTGCCCCCTTGCTTCTTTCATTAGTGCATTGTGGTTGCATTTATGACAGCAACAACATGACATTTAAAAGGTCATATGAATAATTGATTGAACTTTAATATGAATTAAACACATTTAAAATACCACTCACCAATACCCAGAAAAGGGATATATAATAACAGTGTAAAGTTACTTTCGGTCTTAAGTATACATTAAAACAAGCCAAACGACCTTGTTTATTTTGAGAATCGCCACTAGAACTTATGTCTTTTTAGAACCGGCTTTTACGTTCTTGCGGAAAGTTCATGTAAAAATTGTAATTATTGCATAAACGTTAAACCATTCTTTAAAAAGTGCTTGCGAAGCTTTCCAGCGAGACTTTGGGTTTTGTTTGCTTGATTTGATTCTTTACGTCCCAGTCAACATTTTTTCAGTTATTCAGACGGGTCTTCCTTGGTTGATTCAGTACTAAGCAAGGATTAACGGTGTCTTTGTCTTGCTCAAGGACACGAAACAATAAAGCCGGTGAGGCTCAAACCCCTCGGTCTCGAGTCAATCACTCTACCACTGAGCCGATGATTGCGCTCCATGAGACTTGAGGCTTAGTACTTCAAAGACATTCAGATAATCTTCACACAATCCACAACAACCTGCATAAAGCCCCTAGACAATCTGCATGCAATCTACACCAAACTGCGTAAAGTCCCGAGATAATCTGTATACAGCCTAAGGGCGATCGCGCACACTTAAAATACAATCTACATACTAATATTTACTGACACTGACAGAACTCTTACGTCATCAGAAAATTTATGGTACCGAAAACCAGGACATTTTACACCGGCTAGTTTCAGCCCCTAAGCTTTGGAACACTTTCCATACATCAGTTAAACAAACAACTTCCTTGAATACATCTAAAAGAGCTATGGTAGAACATATTTCATATAAGAGACTGCAATGTTACTAATGACCACACTATTTATATATACCCACCAGAACACATCGACGAAAAATGTGCCACCTGACGTAAGACTGTGTTATACTTTTAATTTGTCTGAAATTCCATTGTTATCCATTATTTTAGCAATGCCATGCATGCATGTATATATGTACATATTATTGTTCGTTTGTTTCCATGTTTTTTTATATATCAGTTATATGTTCAGAGGGCCATATGGTAGAATATGTCACCCTCTTAAATAAATAAATAAATTAATACAAAAACAAAATACATTTACACCCTTCAGGGAATCTATGCACACTTCAAGGACAATCTGCATACGCAATGGAGGCAATCTGCGTACCCTTCAATGATGATCTGCAAACAACATTATGGCAATGTGCTGCACTTCATGATTTTCTGCAAACCATAAAGATAATCTGCGTTGACCTTTGAGGGAATATACAGACACTTCAAGGACAATCTGTATTCACCCTAAAGACAATCAGCGAACACCTAAATGGAAATTTGCGTACATTTCAAAGACATTCTGCATAAACTTGAAATACATTTTACCAAATGTTTATGGTGCTGTCACATATAAACGGATATAGGTAACGGACGTCGAACGGACAAAAGAAATGCAAAAAATGTTTATCCGGTGATGGAAGTCGTCTCGTTGGCGGTGAAGGTTGTCGCGGAAGTCGCAAGGAGCCCATACGTACCGAACTAGTAACGGACAAAGAACGGTCAACTAACATACGTGTAAAGGATGTATAACGGACACAACGAATATGCACCGTACAAGAAACGGACAAAACGTTCATTGCAACGATCAAAGAATGCGCATGCGATATTCGTCCGCGGAACTCTGTTACCTGTCCTTTAAGTGACTGTCACACCTTACCAGATAGCGCTAGCGGACGTGTAACGGACAGTAAAATTCTCTGTCCATTTGTGTCTTTTCGCATATGTTTCTTGTCCATTCTTCATGCGGTGAATGCGTTACGTTTCAGGTAATATCCATTTTGTCGGGTCCTATCAGTTGGCATGTTTTGGACATGTTCAAAGCTTCGAACGGAGGCCACCGGATAAATATGTCCGTGGATGAACGTTACTCGTACGTTGGTATGCGGTTTGTCCGGTTCTCATGTAATTTGTGCGGTTCTCATGAGTTCAGCATCCTGCAGTATCACGTACGTATCTGTCAATGTCCATTCGACCTGGATTGTGAACGGTCAACTACAGGACAGGTAACAGAGTTCCCCAGACGAGTGCCGTATGCGCATTCTGTGTTCGTTCAACGAACGTTTTGTCCGTTTTGTATACGGTATATATTCGTTTTGTCCGTTATACACCCGTTACTCGTACGAGGGCTGTTCAAATATGAATGCAAGTAGCTTCGTAACTTTCTTCACATAAATGCTACGACAAAATATCATGTACATTCTGGAAAGAACTATTTGTCGCCTTTAAAATGGCACCAAACATAAAGAAACGCTCTCTGTATTTTCCGAGTTACAGGCGCTTAAATAAAGGCCATTCCTGTATACTGAAGCAAATTGCCATACACGTTTTGGTACATGCGCGGATACAGAGTAATATCTTTGTAAGTTTGAGACAAAATGGCACCAAATTTTAGATGCAAGTTTAAGGTACATTGACAAAGTTGCTTGCAGGAAAAAGTTTATATAATCCGGTTTCAATCTCGAGTAAACAGGCACGTTTGTGACGTCATTAATTTTATGATAAACGTCATTTTGAGCTATCTACTGGTGATGCAATAATGAACAACGCTGTGTCTTTTTCTTTGCGTTTTGCTTGAAACATGTTTAATATGTCATAAGGAAGTTTTCAAAACGCTCCGCCCTCTATTTACAGAGTTATCACATTTTATATCATTTTTCAAGCATTTTTCTGCTTTTTAATGACGTGTTTACATTAATTAAAATATGTTCAATCTGTCTAGTCCTCAGGACCAGATGAGTAATTTTTAGGTAATTAATGCCTATTCTGGTAAAACTCAAAGTTAACTTTCAAATTTAGATTAAAATCGCAATGTTATGGCAACAAAATTAAGTATAAGTTCTATAACCCCTTCCAGATAAGGCAGTTTTGACTGAACTAAAGTGCTTTTCAGCGTTTAAAAAGTACCCACTATCCTTCAATAATTTTAGCAACAACTCGGTATGAGCGATGGACATATTGTCATTGAATTAAAACTAGTTTTAATGTTGCCTCTTGCATTTTGTTAGAGTCAATTTGACTGAAAACTGAAAGGTTGTGTTTTGTTTACCATTTATTTGCAAACATAAGGAGACTTTAGTGAAAACGATTCGATGTAATTAAACAAAAACCTGTCGGATTTTCGCAATTTTCAAAGAATCATTATATAAGTATATGGGGATACTGTCTTAAAAATTTCAAGAAATTTCAACGATTTATCGAAGAATTATACGCTCGTCTATATCACTGGTATGTTCAAAGCATTGAGTTTGTTAGTATACTAAAATGACCCTCATTCAAAGGGCTTTAACTTGATAAGTATACTGTATTTTTCTTTAGGTCTGGTGCCAGGTTAAAGGTGACATATTATCCTTTATAAAAACGAATACCATTGTGTCGTAGCATATATGTGACGAAAGTTATGAAGCTACTTGCATTCATATTTGAACAGCTCTCGTATGTGAGTTGACCGTTCTTTGTCTGTTACTTGTCCGGTACGTATGCATTCTTTACGACTTCCGGGACGACCTTCACCACCACCGAGATGACTTACATCACCGGATGAATATTTTTGCCTTTTTTCTGTCCGTTCTGCATCCGTTACCTTTATCCGTTGATATGTGACAGCACCATAAGTCGACGATTCACTACTCAGGTCGAACGGAAATCAACGGATACATACAGGATAACTACAGGATGCCGAACGCGTGACAAAGAGACAAACCGAAGGAGAACCGGACAAAACGCATACCAACGCACGAGTAACGTTCGTCCACCCGGCATCATTATCTGTCCGTTCGAAGTTTTGAACTTGTCCAAAACTTGCCAACGGATGGGACCGGACAAAACTGATATCAACTGACACGGAACGCATTTACCGCATGAGGAACGGACAAGAAACGCATGCAAACGGACACGAACGGACAGAGCACTTTACTGTCCGTTACGCGTCCGTTAGCGCTATCCGATAAGGTGTGACAGTCACTTTATTGTCGAAATGTTCAGTGATCATCCGATGTTCTTTTCGTCATTCTGATAAAAGCATGTGACTGTATAAACATCTTTTACTTTTTCTGAGGGATGGTTGAGGTCGTTTCCTTCATTTGACTGACACATGTTTGCCATATATGGTTTCCTCGAAGATCAGGATGGTAGTTTACGATAATGAAATTGCAATTTAACTCAAAGTGTTTATCTTATTTTTACATGTTCAGACTCTGAAAAACATGAAATGCTGGTACACGTATAAATGTGCCATTGTATGCAATTTTGGTTCTATAATATCAAAAAGGCGCACATCAAAGGCAGAGACGAACCTATGCGAATGCACAGTCTCACTTGGACATTTGAAAAGTAGTTAAGAATGACTCCAATTTTTAACAATGCCAGCCCAACTTGATATGATATAAGTACATGCACGTATAATAGCCGCAACATGGGATTTCCAACAATGTTGTATGTGGGAGCAGTAAAGTCTCAGATCAGCCTGCACATACGCGCAGTCTGGTAAGAGTTTTTGCTTGTCACGTGAATGTTCTATGATTGTTAAGCTACTGATCGAACATCATTTGGAGTTTCTAAGCTTATAAGGGGGCTGCACAGGCTCGTCTGAGTCTAGATCTGTCAAAATGCCACATTGATGGAAATTACATGTCGCGGCTCAGAATGGCTTTACGCCTACATGTATATAAGAAGAACTGTAACTCGTATACTGGTCTCGATGTACTTAACTCCTACAAAACTCACCTTTTATGTTTCTCACGTCCATTTTCGGCGATAATCAACCTTTTTATTTGAATTAAGGAAAACAAACATGTACGTGATGCTTGATGTAGAGGAACTTACATCTGCGAAAGGTTCTTTTACTTGTTGCATAGTTTATGCTATGGGCATCTCATTTACTATGAACCGCTGAATGGTTTTCCGGAATGGTTTTCTGGACCAGACTAGCTAGTTTCAACCATTTAGACCTTATCAGTGTCATTCTAATGGTTTCGAAATTCCACAATTGAATTTATGATCTCAAAGGACAAGAACATATAATTTACAATAGTGAAGGACGTATAGATGTTTTACCGCCGCCACAAGTCACAGTGAGGCACTTATAATTTCATTTGTCATAATAAACAATAACACATTTTGTATTTAGAAATGCATGAAATTCAAACAATTGGATTGACGTTTCTCGGTTGTAAGTTAAAAAATCACCTTGCGAGTGCCGTCACCAGGGCTATGCTGCAAGCTAGCAGAAAAAATGACCAACCTGCTCCCAAGATTTAAACCAAATCGACCAGATATGCGATGTGATTGTCAAGAATAATTAAGTTACTTGTGTAGGTAGAAGATAGAAGTTTGATGATTTTTTTCGTATTTTCTTGATACTATAAAACAGACTAAAGTATTTTTTAGAAAATAACTTTTGTTTCATGAATAAATGAATACGTTGACATAGTGCTATTCTGTTTTCAGCATTGATTTGTATGATAAATTGTAAATTTGTGACTTTCAAGTTTTGCAGTTTTCAACAGAAGCTTCAATATTTTACATGTTCTGAGCCAATTGTCTGTGAAAATAGTCATTCACAACCGACAAAGATTGTTCAAATTTATTCCAAAGTACATGTATATTTGAATTATAAATTCTACTTTTTAAGAAAATACCAAAACAAAAATATGTACAGTAAAACCCGTGTAAAACGGCCACTCAAAAATAGACAAAACAAAGGTCTTGATGACAAATGGTAGCTTGATGAAGGTCGAAAGCATTGCAGAATGCTCCCCTTTGAGCATTCTGCAATACTTTTGACCTGCATTAAGCGATGATTGGTCTTGAAAACCAATTTTCTATCTTTTTGAGAGTGACCGTTTTACACAGGTTATACTGTACATTAGAATATTCCTTTGATCTAGATTAAAGCCAACCTAGGTTTAACATTCGAACACTCGTCGTTTGCCCTTTGGCTCAGTATTAGAATTAAAAAAAAAAACAATTTTGACCTAACATGGATCTGGCAGCTATTTTGGTCATGTGACCTGGACCATATAGGTTAATCCAATGGATGGTCTCTGAGAAAATTGACTTCAAATAGCTCCGTGGTTTCTGGCTAAGATCACTTGCACGTGCAGTTACGCTTCAAACTGCGATTTTACCACTTGCCACAATGTATTATTCAACTATTCGGTCACTGTATCGACACGTGGTATGGAATGCTCCGGTCTCTTCTGAAGCAAACGGGCGTAGGAACCAGTTGGGAGCGTGGCTAGACATTTACCTAAACGTTGAATAATAGCTATGAGCTCACGACAGGTTCACGCGTGCAAAACAAGCCTCACGTTTGCTCCACTTGCTGTCTCATTCTTAGTTATGCTTTCTTACTTCTGTCAGCAAACTGTATAATATGATAACATAAACTATTTAATTGTTACATGTATTAATAGTAAATTTTAAGCTTGAATCTTTTTTATGTCATGGGGTCAGTTTAATTGTACTATTGAATTCATCATTTTATATTTACGTTTTCGAAGCAATGTTTAAAGGAATCTTTAGATTTTTGCATTCGTTCATAGCCTCACGCCCTACACAAATTTGATTGACAACTGTCAAGCTCACTTGCCCGTGCAATACACTTGGAATATCGAACTCATTCACCAGAAGTGATACTGGTGTTGTGATTGACAGCGAGCCACACCCGAGTCGCACGTGCAAAACAAGCCTCTTGTTTGCACCATTGGCTGTCCGTGTTCAAGCTGGCTGTACCGCTTTTCCATTTTACACCCCGACTTAACGGTGAAAACGATTATATTTTATTACACAATTGTTTTAATTCCTAAATTAAAAAAGAATTTTATGTTTTAGATATGCATAATAAAATGTAAATGTAAGCAATAAATTCAAGTTTTGGCATGTTCATGGAATCATTAATACTTCGGGTCTCTTGCAAAGTTAACGTGAAGCCCTCATTCATGATTCCATGAACATTCCAAAACTTGAATCACTTTCTTAAATCCTTAATAAACCTTCGCAAATGCATAACATTTCTTAACCCTTTCCATCATGAATATTCATGCTAAGTTCCACCCACTAAAATATATATAAACGGTCACGTTTGTACATAGAACAAAGAAATTACTTGTCAGGCCCACTAGTGTAGGATCATATCGAATCATATTTTCATAAGCAAACATAGAAGACCCTGATCAGACAGCTCTTTACAAGAGCGGTCTGATCTGCGTCTGCTCTGTTTGCAAAAGTGTTAAAAAGCGTCTGTATGGGGTAAAAGGTTAAAGTGTCTGACTAAAATAGTCAGAGAGAGAAAATCGACAGAATTCAGCAAGTTGTCTTTAACTTCAAAGAACGATTTGATAAATGTGTTCCATTATTCCCGGTTTGTTTGTCATCGTTTTGTCGGACTTTTAAAAGGGCGACCAGTAATTCACTTAAACCTGTGTTTGCTCCTCGGATCGCCCACACAATGTGCTCTCGATGCTCAACAAAATGCAACAAAGCACAGCATACCAACAGAAGTCATTACACCACACTCGTTTTAAAAGCAAACATATATCTATTTGGTACATACATCTTGTAAATTCAATGACCAAAGTGAACTCCTCCATGATTGCTGTTTCTTGTGCAAATTGCTTTTAAAATGATTATGTTTTTCAGAAAACACAGCCCTTAATGAATGCATGTTTTCCCATTAAACGACTTGTATGGAAAGTAATTCATTCTGTTGTTGACGTAAAATGAGAATCGTGTAGTCCATAGATACCGTGGAGTACTTCTACGAAGAACAGGGGAGCAGCACATGTCACTAGAGCAAACTTTAAACAGCAAGAGCCAAGTTACACCAATGCCTGTCTTTAAGATTGGAGCAAAAGTAACTTACACTCAAACATATCCCCTCAGCTACACAGACTAGCTAAATATTCAAAGAGAATAGATTATGCTAGTGTCGCTATGGAAAAAGATTGGCTATGATATTAATATATTGCAGCAGACTGCATGCTTGGTGGTCAACCCAATCACGGTTGGCAATTTTGCTTTCCTCTTTAATTGCACGCTGGTGGGTCTGACTTCAGACTCTATGATGGTTCCGATTTAAAGACTTATCTATTGATGAGATTGTAGGGCCTGATGCTTTGGCTGTTTGTCCGGCCCACCGGGGTTTACCTGTTGGATTTCTTTTTCCCCGGTACTGTTGAGTCCTTATCTTGCTTTATCTCCTTGTTATATCTTGATTTATAAGTTCTAGGAGATGATGCATTGAAAGACCCTTTCATGCAAACCAAATATCTATGTGTCTTGATCCACATCTGAATTAAGGGTGAGGTTGGCGCCGTTAAACCGGTTTAAGCCCTCCAGTAAAATATTTTACTGACCGCTCCAAGGCGGTACTTCTTTTGTGGATCTTTTAGTTTTTTTTGTCTGTCTTGTGTTTGCTGCGTCTTTGTGCTTGTCTTTTGATATGTGCTTTGTGGTCACCTGCTGGGAAAGGACTGACCTCTTGGCTCTCGTTTGTGGTGTCTAACTGTGAATTTGTCACTTTCCCATTGGTATCCTGGGTCAGGTGTGGTACTTGATTGTATCGATTCCTGATCTTTGCACCCTTACTTACTTACATGTGACATATTTGTTTACCAAACGCGTCACAAAGTCATGTGATTCGCCCGATTGGCTAGTTCAATATTGTTTATCAAGCAGCGTCATCACCATGATCACGTGCCAAGGCCATGCGAAGAATGTTTTCAAAAATGTTTTAGCTCATAAAATATGATAATTCTATGACCAAATACCGTTATACCTATCATTGTTATGGTTTTGCTATCAAAGATGACTAGATGTCTCCACAGATATATTATTTATAGTCATTTATTGCTTGTTACTTTTTGATGTAGGTGTTTTGAGTAATGCATACCGCGTAATTACACAAACTGGACTTTTCAGTCGTGATGTTCCATAGCAGACAGGTCGATCCTTTTTAGTATCGCGCCTGCGCAGACAATGCTGTTGCTGCAAAAGTTTGAGGGGTTGTTTGCACTTTGTGTTGTTAACCCTTAAAGCGCCACTTATAATTTGCAGCAGGCGACAATTGCAAACTTTGCTGCTTTTTCATAAATATCAAATAAGGCATGATATTTCATGAGAGTCGGCTGCTGGCAGACAATTTTCATGTAATATCATACCTTATTTTTGTCGAAAATTGGGAAAGATGTCGCAAAATTTTTCGTCTGCTGCAGTCGTGATTGGCGCTTAAATGGTTAAGCAGTGATAAGTGTCATAACTACTCGTAGTTGGCAATCACTTTGCTTGTTAAAGCTGCATAGTCTGTAACTTTTGATATTCTAATTTTAGAACTAATGTTTCTATTTTTCAAGAATACAGTTAAAAAACTAAAATTCAGGTATACATTTTAGCAATTTCGTAAATCTAAACAAATTATCAGTATCAAAACAACAGCATTTATGTTAAAATCAACTGTCTATAATTATTGGAGGGACGCAAATTACCAACAAGAGAAAAACACACCTGTTTTTATAAGATGATTCACTTTTCAGTGCAGTTTTCAGCTATAGTGAACAGATTTATTGTGAAAACATAACTTAATTCTACTAGTACAAATGATTTAAAAAAAAAATAAAAAAAAAAATCGATAAATGTTCATAGTTGCAGACTTAGTCTCTTTAAGAGAAAGTTGGTTGCTTAACTTTTATTACCTTTCGATATCATGTGACTGTTAGTCTTATGTGCCTCTTCATCATGATGTCGTGGGTTGGTCTGCAGTGTTTGATTGTGGCATTTACCTGTCATACGCATTTACTTTTAAACATAATTGCTGTACTTAAAGTGAGACACAGTTTTTTCGATCAGGGCATACAAATGGTATAAGCCTAATTAGATTATGGCACTCGTTTGGTGGCGTGATTCTTACAATTAATCAACTTGGAGAGAGATAGAGAGGGGGAGTTTGTTGCTTTACTTCATTTATCTTCTTGCCGTCGTGTGACTGTCTGTGTTCTGCGACTCTTCCTCGCAGTGCAGGTCTGTGGTTTTGGCGTTTTCTGGTCATATTTACTTGCTTTTTGACAGAAAGAATGCCATCAATATGTGCGATGAAAATGCAATGGACGGTTTCTAGAATAAATTCACAAATTCTAACAAGCGCAAACTAACGAATGAATTTGAATAACCGATGTTGGGAAATTATTTTAAACAGATCAGATTAAACATCAAAATTTGGAAATGTCTGTATTACCATAAGATCCTAATATTCAGATCAAATGAGCCGTGACATGTGATTTCCAATAAGTGCCAGCTTGACAAGTGTAGACTCAGACGAGCCTTTTCAGTCCCCTTTCAAACCAAGAAACTCCAAATGGTGTTCAGTCAGTAGCTTAACACTCATAGAATATTCAAGCGGCAAGTAAAGGTTCTGATCAGACTGCGCGTATGCGCAGGCTGGTCTGAGCCTTTGCTGGTCGCACATACCACATTGTTGGAAATCTCATGCCATGGCTCAAATGCTGACAGAAAATGTCAGTTTATTTAGACTGAATTTAATTTGATTAACTTTCTGCAAGTTGTTATGCTTGCAAATCGTGCATACGAATTAAAATATCAAACTTCAATTGGCAGCGAAATCAAACAACCTAGAAACTACTGTTTTTCTATAACTGTGTGCCTAACCAAAAAGTTTATCAATAGAAGTGATGTTCTTACTTAATCTGGATATGTTTTCCATAATTTGGGAGATTTACGTTTCAGCGGATCCATAATACGAAAGGGCAGATTTATTTTTACGAAAGAGCGGAGAACCACAAGGCAAAAGAGCGGATTTTAAATCATTCAAATGAGCGAATTTTCCAGGTAAACATTCAGATGCAGGGGCATAGCAGGGATTCCTGGAAAGGGCATTCATATGTATAAAAGTATGGGGGCTCGCTTTATTAATTTTATCTCATTTATCTTAGATATCCCAAAATATCCCATGGAAATGAAATAATTTGGTCTCACTGAGACCAAATTATTTCATTTTCATAGGATATTTAATAGTGGAGAATCCCCTGAACCCCCTCTGGATCCGTCACTGCAATGCGCTCCCAATCACCTATTAAACAGAGCAATATTACAGGTAACACAACTGAATGAATACTTATTTAAAGGTCATTACCTAGAAAATTGCTCATTGAATGATTATTTCATCTGCTCCTTTGACTGTATGTTTCTCTGCTCATTTCATACTCCGTTACGGTATGATTTCCGCTCAATCGTAATTGGCCCCCATAAATTCGCCAGTCTTTCAAGTTATATATTCAGTTGGTGAGCACTTTAACAAATGTATGAATTAAAAAAAACTATGGGCATTTGAAGATGCGTGTACTGGGATTCGTTCATGTAGCTTGAGGTTAACCAACCAAGTTTCCAATTAGTTACCATAAAATATGATTTCTTGAAGAAATGAAACAAAGGCTTATATTTGGATACCCCTATTATTCTTGAAGAATATATGCGCAAGGATGTTAAAGAGTTAATGTCAAGAATGGTCTCATGTAATTTGATATATGTTAAGGAATACACAGGCCTCATGTTTCAATTATTTTGCTGGCTTAACTTTGTAAAACGTACTATAATAAAAAAGAAACTACTATTCTTACTTACTAGTGGCTTTATTTGGCCATGACAGACATTGTAAAACAATTGCTAATGTCATTTCTATTTAAAAGATATTCTATCATCATCAACACGATAAGTAACCATTCAAAATGTTCACAGATTTCTCAATGTTCAACATCAACAAAAACAATTCGGATTAACATCATCATTTGCCAAGTTTCTCTCAATAATATTCTAATTTTCTGTCTATTTCAATTTCTTGATTTTTAGTTAAACTTGACATATGGAGGGCTTCCGACCTTATTGAAATTTTGATTGAGGCGGCTGTATGCTAATCCTAGCATACAACATGTTTGCAATATTCCACAATTGAAGATCAATCAATGCATCCAGACAGCTTCATTGTATTAAAACAAAGATATTCTAATTTTCCATCTATATCACTTACTTGATTTCTAATAAGACTTTCGGAACCTGAGTTCTATGGTGACTTGGTGTACAAGTTGAAGAAGATTGTTGGCTCTAATAATTGTTCATCACAGTTTATTCAAATAATATCTCATTTTAAAAAAGATTGGCTATAACATTAATGTATTGCAGCAGACTGCATGCTTGGTGGTCAACCCAGTCATTGTTGGCAACTTTGCTCTCCTCTTTAATTGCACGCCGGTGGGTAGGACTTCAGACTCTATGAAGGTTCCGACTTAAAGACTTATCTTTTGATGAGATGGTGGGGGACTGATGCTTTTGCTTTTGCCAGGCCCACCAGGGTTTACCTGTTGGATTTCTTTTGCTCCAGTATTCTGCTTTATGTACTGTTGGGTCTTTATCTTTGCTTTATCTCCTTTTTTATATCTTGATTTATATGTTCAAGGAGATGATGCATGGATAAGTTAGGGGTCTTTCATGCTAACCAAACATCTATGGGTATTTGTCCACATCTGAACTAAGGGTGATGTTGGCGCACTGTGAAACTGGTTTAAGCCCTCCAGTAAAATAGTTTTCTGACTGTTTCAAGGCGGTACTTCTTTTGAGGATAATTTGTGTTATTTCTGTATATGTGTTATTTCTGTATTGTATTTGTCATGCTTTCGCGTCTGTTCATTGCTGCCTTGCGGTCACCTGCTAAGAAAAGGCTGACCTCTTGACTCTCGTTTGTGGTGTTAAATTGTGTTTTTGTTACTTTCCCATGTGATATCCAGGGTCAGGTGTGGTACTTGATTGCATGGTTTCTGATCTTTGTCCCCTTTCTTACTTTGGTAATATGGAGGGCTTCCAATCATATTAAAAATTGATTGAAACGGCTGCATGATAACTTACCTTAAAGATAATCGCAAATTCAAAACTTGAAGATCTATTTATGCATTCGCAAGCGAACATGATCCACAACACCATAATATTCTTCTATTATATATGGAGGGCTACCAGCCATATTCAACATTTGTTGAAGATGGCTTCTAGCCTCAACAGTCTTTCACATTTGTCATGATCAATACATTCGTGTGCGAACATGATCTACTACAACATAATGTGCTAGCGTGATATCTGGCGGGCTACCACAATCAACATTTGTTGAGGAGGGCATTTGGCCTCAACACTCTTTCATGTTCTATAGTACGATTTCTGTCACACTGTGGCGTCCTACGAAAACAGCTGATATTGTCTGTCACGACAAAGTTTGGGATATGATGGTTATCAGCAATCGAGACTGCCTCGGCAAATTCCGCGATATTCCGTGGAATCAGACCACGGATGTACATGGAGGATCTACTTTGATACGCGGGTGATAACGTGACGCTGACGTCACAGAAACCATGTTAACACAATAACAAGTGTGATTGCAGCAAAGCAAACGGCTTAAATGAAGTTTATGTTTTTTTCAATGAAATATCGCCATGGCGAGATTTTATTGAAAAAACATAAATTTCATTTTTTCTGCTGATAAAACTTTTCGGAAAATCAGAATAATCGATTTTAATAGAGCTCATTCTAGATGCTACAGTGCTATTTTTTCTTAAGCCACTTCGGGCTAACAAAATGGAGCTTTTTGGAACATACTACGCGTAATGCTCCTTATACACAAGAGCCATGATTCGATTCTCGAATTGTGGCGGACTTTCCCGAAAGGGTTATCATGTAAAACGTTTTTGGAATATAAAGCGAAACAGCAGTAAAGAAACAAAATTAACTGAGGTGAGAGTCAAATGGGTGGGTCAACAAAAATTCCTTTATATACCATGTTGCTCTATCGATTACCAAAACGAAAAAGACTGATAAACATATGTGTGTACGTATACTGACGTCAAGAAAAAACGCCTCATCTAAAAATAAACGTGAATATCTCTTAGACTGATCAGACTAAAGTTTTGAATTTTAGTGCATTACAACATCTTATCAGTCAAGCGTATCTCATGAAAACAAAATTGCTGAAAGAAAATTTGAGGCTGAGAAGACGACCTCGGTTTGAGACAGGGGTCATCAGTTTCGTGTGACACAAGATTTTAGCCACAGTTGCTTTGTTTCCAGCCACAATTCGTTGACAGGAAAAACGTGTTTTACCATTGTAAAACATTCTCTATTTCACCAAAAATGCGTTTATAGTGTTCAGACAATGTTTGTATGCGTCTGCTGAACGAAACAACTTACCCCACCCACCTTTTCGCCATGCATTTCAGTAAAACTTTAAAGTCATGACTCTGCAAAGTGGGTGAAAAGATTGTTACGAATCCTTTGCTGAAGTCTTTGGTCTTTAACCAGCGACGATTGCTGAGGAAACGCAATCTGGCACGTGTTCCAGACGGCCGTTTAGGATGACGTTAATGTAGACAAACGATTGACCATTGGGCGTAACAGCTCATCTTAAATAACGTAATTTTTATGTAGGCATATTCTGTGTATATTACCTAATGTACCCCCTTATCATTTTTTCCATTACTTAAAGCAAAACGAGAATGTTGGCAAGTTTCGTAAACGGACCTTACATTTTGTCTTAAATATGACGTCATAAATTCATAAAGTTATTACTCGCAAGAACAACTGTTTGAAAAATTGATCCAAAATTTGTTCATTGATCAGCAAAACATAAGCGGCACAAACTGGGTGCAAATTCAAATCGAAATCATAAGCGATCGATGCACAATGCCGTCATGTGTAAGTTGAGCTTGTATGACGTCATCGGAATAACGCGTCACCTGCATATCAAATTAAAGTCATTTTCCAACATCGCCCAACCTCTACATAAAGAAGCAGTACGTGGCTGTCCATTTTTATGTATCATCGCTAAGAAATCAGGGATAATGAGTGAGGCGTTTTTAGTTGACGTCAGTATATATATGCAGCCTGGTTATAACTAAATACCTGACACAACGTTACGTTTTTAAAGCTTATCACTCAAATGATTTAAAATGAAATTTCTCAAAAATATAAATGAGTTTAATTCTAACTGAATTAAATTGCATTATTCTTGAAGAATATATGCGCAAGAATGTTAAAAATCTAATGACAAGAGCGGTTCTATGTGATTTGATATGTGTTAAGGAATACAAAGGCCTCATGTTTCAATTATTTTTCTGTAAAATGAACTATATTAAAAAGCAACTTATAATTGAATTAAATTGAATTATTCTTGGAGAATATTTGCGCAAGAATGTTAAAGATTTAATGACAAGAACGGCCGTACGTGATTTGATATATGTTAAGGAATACAAAGGCCTCATGTTTCAATTATTTTGCTGTAAAATGTACTTTATTGAAAAGAAAATTCTATGCTTACTTCATATTGGCTTTGATTGGCCATAACGAACTGCTAATGTTGCCATGTCTTTTAAAAGATATCCTATCAACATCAAACAAAAATATTTAACCATTCACAACGTTCACAGATTTCTCATTGTTCTAGTAGTAATGGTAGGCACTAACATCAACAAAACAATTCACACAAACATCATCATTTTTCAAGTCATTATAGCAATAATATGATATTCTAATTTTCTGTCTATTTCACTTTCTTGATTTTGAGTAAGACTTGACAATATGTTGTTGTTGTTGTTGTTAATCCATTAAGCATTATCAAGCTGCGTATGAACTCTTGGTGCTTTTCTTCTTAGCTCATCAGTACATCAACACTTTGTGCTTTAACACATATGCTCCATGCGAATTTTCGTATAAACACAGATCATTGCAACATTCTTTAATTTTCTTCCAACCATATTGAATTTTGATTGAGACGGCCGCATGATAAACCTCGCATACAACATGTTCGCACCATGACTGAACCAACTATGCAACAGTTGATTCGCTCACCGCCATAAATTGCATTATCAAGGGTTATGCTTATGCTTATATAACTACCCGCTTACCACTGGTTTCCAGGGAACTCTGGAGACATTGTGTTGAGTCATTGAGTAAGGCACTTAAATACTCATTGCTCATGCGCGGATCCAGAAAGTTTTGTCAGAGGGGGTCCAACGTTTTTTTTTTTTTTTTTTTTTTTTTTTTTAGTTTGATGAGGGGAGGATTGATCCAACTACCCCTATTAGCGGGCCATAAATGGCCCGCCAGCGGAACGCCTTTGAAATGGCGTTTCGCTGGCGGGCCGATGATGGCCCAAAATTGAATGCTGGATTGGTAGCTGTGATTTTTCAGGGGATCCGGACAGTATTGCTAAAGCACCCTATATTTTTGTAATTTTCCAGGGGGGTGGGGGTCCGGACCCCCTGTCCCCCCTCTGGGTCCGCACATGTTGCTTAGTACTGGATCATAACCAGGAAACTGTCCTATACATAACGAATTGGGTGATAAGCAACAACTCTAACAAAAGCAACAACATATTTTCATCTGTTTATTTACTTTATTTTGATGCAAACTTTAGAAGTTAATATATACTTCACACGAAGTAAGAGTTTAATAACGAAACAGAATTACCGTTAGATATATGAAAGAAATACATGATTTTGTCCAATCAACTAAATAAAGCAGCACAACGTAACAGCTTACGTCACTTTACTCTAACTGTGTGATGCCTATACCGCTTAAGCTGGGGCTAGGGGAAGTGAAAATCGTTGCACATTCCAAAAGGTTTCACGAATAGACCCAATGAAACCGAGTCTGCTGTTTTCTAATAATGTAGATTCTTTCTATTTCTGAAGGATCCGTTTTCCAGATTATTTGGAAAAGGCATGAAAATAGATTGATCCAGATTGTCCTATCGATAGTATTACTCTCATTTTTTGCAGGGAGTAACATTTTGTTTTGAATTGGCCTAATCATTTCGCTTAAGTATCATCTACTTTACCAGGTGCAAAAAAGTAAAAGAAACACACTTTATACCACCCTTACCACCTTTAGCACGAAATATCTCGTCATGTGCAAGGTCTACACAGATGTAGGTGGTATAAAATAGTTATACTATGTTTGTCCACCTGTACGTAAGATAATCCACTCGCTAAAGCTCGTGGATTATCTCCACGTACAGGCAGACAACCCATGGTAAAACTATTACGTATTCTCCTCTTCAAGAAAGTCACGTGATCACGTGAATGCCAGTCAAGATGAAATGAAGTTTTGTCATGCACCTAGCAGAGTGCGGGAAATTGCTCATTTAGTGTTTTATACGAGAATAATGGATATTAATTTTCTAAAGTATATTTATAGACTCTTATTACAGACAATATAAAAGCTGTGTTTTGTCATCCCCGGGGAGCTGACGGTGAAATAACTGTCCTCTGCGTTATCCAATTCTGCCAGAACTCGTTTCCACTTTACATCAATCATTGTCCCAATAACAATATCAAAAATTATTTCATTTTCCTCCCAATCACTCGTAATTGCTGTCATTAAGCCGTATTCAAATAGCAACTGGACGTTGTCACGGCATCAACATAGTGTCGCCAATATTAGAAGTGCGCATGCGTCACTGGGAAACGTGAACTCGCAGAATTTGCCAATATGAATAAGAAATGCATCGTCAAACACAGAACAAATAAGCAGAACCCGAAAACTTCAGCAGCAGCTTAAAACGACACGGCACCATCAGCATCATCATCAGCAATGGCCCTACACACAATAAAGATAAGTAAATAATATCTTATCCATTAGTTACAGGCATGTTTCCACTCTGACCAGTATATACTTAACCATTTAAGATGCGCCACCTACTATTTGCTGTCAAATGTTGCTAACGAATACAGCTTGATAATTCATTGGCCCTTGAACAACATGTATAGGTTATAGATCATATATTACAATCATAAAGGAATTAAGTGGGAACGAGCGCAGCGAGTGAACCACTTAATTTCTTTATAATTGTAATATATGATAATGACCTACTTAAAGTTTTCTCCTTGCTCCTTTAAATAATGATCATATTGACCACTTCACGGATTCACTTAATGAAATAAGTTAATAGATATTACACATATTGACAAAATATGTTATTATGTTGTCCAAAAATTTAAATTTCTGTGCAAACTGATAGGTTGTAAAGCGCAGGAAGGGGCGGAGTAAACTATAAATACTCGCAGTAAGTACGTGTTCAGTAGTGCTAAGCCATAATGATCGCGCGTAAGACTTTTTCAACATTCAGACACTAAGTATGGATGAATACAATTATGTTTTGTATGTTGGTAGCGTCATTTCATTTTGTAAATTGTGTCATAATTCCATTTGAATTGTCATTTTGAGTATGTTTATTTGATTGTATCTTTACTTTAATTATAACGTGTATGTTTAAACAATTTATTTGGATTCGTAAATACGACTTTTGCGTATTGCATGCTAACGTACATATTTTAATCGCTTCTTTTCCCCAAGTGATTGGCGTCTCTCTTGTTACTCCTGTCAAGTTGACCTGTATCGACTTTTCCCTTGTTGGGATGCAGAAAACAATGGACATAACATTGTCTGTGCATGCTATATATTCCAAGATCTACGTGCCACCTATGGCACATCACCTACTAAAAAGGTAGGCATGACTGAAAAAAAAACTGCCGTTTAAAAGAAGCGAGCAGCAAATGGCTATAAATAATCCGTCTGTGGAGGCATAAAGTCACCTTTGATAGCCAAACCATAACACTGATTGGTATAATAGTTTTAGCGATAAAAGGATAATATTTGCTACATTAAAACATTTTTGAAATAGTTTTGCGTTTGGTTAGCTCATAGAAGCGTTCCAGTGACACGTGATGACGCAGATTGATACAAGATTGAATCAACATAGCGGGTGAATAAAATGACTTCGTGGCGCATTTGGTAAGCAAGTTGTCACATGTACCCACAATGCTCAAATCAGATAGGTCAGTATTTGACATGAATATCACCTATCTGATGATTTTGCTGGACATAGTATTATTGTATTACATGTCTGGATAATACTGAAAACAAGGTTTTGACGATCGATATATAGTGTACAATTTAAAGTGTAGTGATGTGTGTGTGTGTGTGTGTGTGTGTGGGGGGGGGGGGGTCACGTTATTTTACTTGTGGTTTCCAGGGGCTGGGGTCCATGTTGTAATCGTTGGATGTCCAGCGTTTGTCGTGTATCATCAACAGTTGCTTCAAACAAAATCTCCTCCTAAACTACTGGCTGGACTGTATTCAAACTTGATAGGAATGAGTCTCATATGGCACATTTTAAGAACTGTTCAAATGGTTTTGGTCTATTGAATATCTAGGTCAAACAAAATAAATAAATTTTTGAGATGAAATCTTAAAGGCATTCTTGTCTGAAGCCACAAGGCCTAGATCCTTGGTATTTAGCATGTAGCATCACCTAGTAGATTTCTATCAAGTTTGTTTAAATGTTGCAACTGGGGCCAAAATAGGTCCCGCCAATGGGGGTAAGATATGTAACATAGGTTAATATAGGGAAACATGAAAAAAAACTTGTCTGAAACCACAAGGTCTATAGCCTTGGTATTCGGTATGTAGCGTCACCTAGTGAACCTCTTCTAAGTTTGTGAAAACTATTGCCCCTGGGGCAAAAATGGCTCTGCCCCGGGGGTCACATGTTCTACATTGGCTTATATAGGGAGACATGAAAAAATCATCTTGCCTAGAACCACGAGCCTTTTATATTTGGTTTGTAGCATCATCTAGTGGACCCCTACGAAGTTTGTTCAAGTTATGGCCCTGGGGTCAAACTATTTTACTAAGGCTTATATAAGGCTTATATAGGGAAACATGAAAAGATCTTCTAGTCATAGAACCTTGATATTTAATGTGTAGCATCACCTAGTAGACCTCCACCAAGTTTGTTTAAATTATGCTCCTGGCGCAAAAAATGACATAGGTTGAAATAGGGAAACATGAAAAAGTCATCTTGCCTGAAACCACCTGTACATTTGGTAAGCAGTATCATCTAGTGGACTTCTGCGAAGTTCGTTCAAACTATGCCCCTGGGGTCCAAAATGGTCACCCCAGGGGTCGCATATTTTACTTAGGCTTATATAGGGAAACATGAAAAAATCTTCTAGTCTGAAACCACAAGGCATTGAGCCTTGATATTTGGTATGTAGCATCACTTAGTAGACCTATATCAAGTTTGTTCAAATTATGCATCTTGGGCCCACCCCTAGGTCCCATGTTTTACATACTATTAGGCGGATAGAGGTAAACATGAAAAATTCTCCTTGTTGGATATCACAAGGCCTAGAGCCTTGACATTTGGTATGTATCATTATCGAATTGACCTCTACCAAGTTTATTTATTACATAATTAGGCACTTATAGGAAAAAACATAGAAAGTCTTCTTGTATGGAACTACTAGGCAGAGAGCCTTGCTATTTGGTATGTAGCATCACCTAGTAGACCTCTACCAAGTTTGTCAAAGATAAAATATCTGAATTTTCTCAATAACTTATTAATTAGTCTGTTGTTAATATTTTAATCAAAATTTTGCATGCAAACAGATGATCAATAGATATGAAATAGATATGAAATATATCAAACGAGGTTTTAGTTTGATGTCCAGGGTCTGCTACCCTGGGTAGACCTAGGTTTTTTTTCAGAATATGATCAGAATTTGATCATATTGCATATGAAACTAAAGGGAATGAACCATACAATATCATGCTAGCAAATATTTTGCCCGCCCGCCCGCCCGCCCGCCCGCATGCACGCACGCACGCAGCGCGCGCACACGCACATTTTAGACCTAGGGCGGGGTCAAAAGGTCAAATAATTTTCTTTTCTGAAAGAAAAATAAGTAAGAGTGTCAGCTTGCATATCAAATTAAGAGAGATGAAGCATAGAATGCAATGCAAGCAAATATTCTGAACTTTTACACAGCCTCTACGATTTGGTCAAAAGGTCAAAGCATTTTTTCTGAAAGTGGTCATGTTGCATATCAAATTAAACGGAAAGGGATGTAGACCCACGTGCAGACAAAATGCACACTCCTGACCACTTGGGTTTAGTCATAAGGTCAGACATTGAAATTGTGCAGATAGTATATTTTGATTGAACTTTGCACATAGAAAACATTGGCTGTACTTTCAGTGATACCCAAGATTGACTTAGGTATTGGAGAAATTGTGTTTATATGTTTTATAAACAGCCTCTCCTCATGAGGCCAGTCCTCTTGTTACATTGGATTCCTTGGTTCTATATACATTGCTCACTTGGTTATTTTGAAAAACACATTAAAACCATTGTGTGTCTGACACATAGGTCAATGAATGAATAATGCTTTAAATGCTGATATCTCTGTTGTCCCATGATTGCATGGTGTTTCAATCCCTTCGATAACATGTACATCCACCTCCTGATGTGAAAGAAAATTGGCTGTTTTAACTGTGGAGTAATAACCAGCCAGTGGGTTCAAACACTTATTTGGCGGTAATACCAAAAACTGCATTATCAGAGGTACAACTGTTTGCTTTCAAGTATAAGGCCAGAATTTTTTATTAGTAATTTACGGGATTTTTTTCAGATTAAGGGTCAGAGGGACGAAAAAAACAAGCTCTGAAAATGACCAGTATTTTTGAAATATCTCCAGAACAAACAGTAAAACTAGTAATGTAAACCGACAGTCTGTATTAAATCTTTAAATATTTCATCATTTTCCTAAAAATCTGGATAGGACAATCACTTTTAACAGTGTCACTCTCAAAAATACACAGACAGAACCTAAAAATATATCATTATTTTTCAACGAGACAAATACTATTTAGAATCGGCGGATAAAATAGAAATATATTTTGCTACTTTCCAAAAAATTACAGAAGGAGGGTTTGTAAATCAACTAATAAAACAATTCTGGCCTAATGAAAATGTTTGAAGAAATCTTTCGCTTGTAGGCTGAACTGTTTAAACAAAGTTCAATTTAATGTCACACTTTCATTCTGTTTGAATGACCACAGAAGAATTTCTTTACACCATCCAAAGCTGTTTGAGAGTGTGTTTTGAGGTATGTGCATTTGAGACACAGTTATGGAATCAGTCACATTTTTTCTTGATTTATTGGCATACACAGTAGAAAGATTTGAGCTATGTTTTGCAGAATTAAAATGTTTTAGCTAATTATATCCGCGTTCGAAAGTCTTGGTCCTTCAGTTATTTTGAGGAGTATAATATAAAAGTAAAGAAGAAGGCAAAGATCAGGAATTGATACAATCAAGTACCACAACTGATTCGATACACCCTATGGGAAAGTGACAAAAACACAGGAAAATATCACACACAAAAAGCCAAGTGGTCAGCCTTTTAAGAATTTTCTGAACAATACATGCACCATTTTGTAAAAGGAAAACAAATAAAGCAAAGGAAAAGGGAAAATAACATTTCTATAAATTTGAGCTAATGGTCAATATTCGAAGAAAGAATCTGGCTGAAAATTACAATTATTATGTTTTGCTTAATATACTCAGAAAACAATTTAAGAATGTTGCAGTTCTATTCCATATGATATACTTAAAACCAAAAGTAACTTTACACACTTTTCACTACCGTATATATTTATACCCGTTTTGAAGTTAATCAAATAAAATATTGCAATGAGCTCCTGGCACTTGCCCTTACCTCACATAATTCACGAAAAACGACCTAGGCAAATTAATCTTTTTCCAGTTACCATTCATTAAAAACACAAAATCAACCTTTCTTCACAAAATCCTAGGTTAAGCTAGGATTTGAACACGCTATTTTAAGGGCCATTAATTGTTTTGACAGTATCATAAAGTTGGTTTACATTGAAATTATCTGCCTTTGAATTAACACAATAGTAAACTTTAGTCCTTTCTAAAAGTTTTATCTATGATGACATTTGATTTTTTTTTATCAGTGATTCGTTTGGGCCTTTGATTAGCCGCCTATGTCTTTAATCACTACCCAGATGAATGATATTAATCTAGCAGTTTGGTCTGTGTACAAAGGGTAGTTAAGGTCAACGCCTTCTTCATGCTGACAACAAAGACTGGGCAGATGCCCAGTGTGATCTAAAACGTACTTTGGGACACAACCTTTTCGTTGGTTTGCCCATCATTAGGCTGAAATTTGGTGATATGTGCCTATAGAAATGTAGGAACAAAATCTTGGACCGATGACATTCGGAAAGCCAACCCTTGAGCACTAGGAAATATCTGATCAGACTGCTGGAAGCAATGCCTCTGCTGGACGTCAAGGAAGAACGGCGGCAAAGATCAGGAATCGATATAATCAAGTACCACACCTGACCCAGGATATCACAATGTCTAATAATGTTTTTTTCTTGTAAATACATCTCCTCTTAAACTGTTGGTCATAGCAACTTCAAACTGCGCATATGTCACATAATATACAGGGTACTGGACAACGTTTTGTGTGACATTGACATCAAGGTCAAATAACTTTTTTTTCATGTAAATACATCTCCTCCTAAACCGTTGGGCATAGCAATTTCAAAATCCAGGTACATAGGTCACACGATGTAGAGGGTACTGGACAGCGATTTGTGTGACATTGACGTCAAGGTCAAATAATGTTTTTTTCTTTTAAATACATCTCTTCCTAAACCGTTGGGCATAGCAATTTCAAAATCCAAGTGCATAGGTCACACGATGTAGAGGGTACTGGACAACGTTTGGGTGACATTCATGTCAAGGTCAAATAATGTTTTTTCTTGTAAATACATCTCCTACTAAACTGTTGGGCGTAGCAACATCAAACTGTAGGTACATAGGTCACACGATGTAGAGGGTACTTAGCAACGTTTCGTGTGACCCAGGGTCAAGATCAAAAGTAAAATAAGTCGGGTGTTTGCGATGGTATACATCTTCTGCAGACTAATTCTATGTTGTAAATATATCTTTCTCTAGAGTTAGGGGATAACTGTATTCAAAATTTTCATTTGGGGAGGTATATCGTCGGATACACAATTGGAAATCTAGTTTTACGGCGACGCACGAGCGGAGCCGTAAAACGTCATTTCCGACCGTTTATCCGACGATATGCCTCCCCAAATGAAAATTTTGAATAAGGTTATCCCAATTCTTATGCATTTCTGCAGTTTCGCCTCAAATCGGAGCGTTGCAAGCCGCCTAAAGCCGTCTGTCATCCAACAATATGTGACGTAATAAAAGGCGTCAAACTATTTCCGACAGTGCATCGCAGGATATACTGTTGCAAATTTTTGACATTGTCCAATCAGAGGTCGCGTTACAAAATCAAGTACATTAGAATGTTATTTTCTGGTTACATCGGCATGTTTGACGCTCTCATAATACTATAGGCTTGTTTTGCACAAAATAATCCGAAATGAGTATGAGTATCAACCGTGTTTTTGTGCATTAAGTTGGGTTGGGTATAAGCGCTTTGTGGAAAGAGAAACGAAACCACACATTTATACTTTTCATTACAGCAACTATTGCATTTATTTAGTGCAGTAGCAGCGACGTATGAAATATAATGATACGTAATTGTGCCTGTCGACTTATGAAAAATGACATTGACAAAACTACCTATTTGCTTGCAGAATCACGAATCATTTTAACCCAATCAAACAAAATCTGTACGTATCACAGTGCGTAACTCAAAAATACCCACGTCAATACGGAAAACCCTTATATTTTCCTTAATATACGGGTAAATTTAGGCTTGACTTTTCCTGTGGATCTTCTTCCAGTTTTATTTGGTTTCTTAGATTAGGGTAAGAACTTCTATGAAAATGCCTTTTTGATATAAGGAAACATTCAATGATGGGAAATCAAAGTATTTTTGTGGTCAACTTGTTTTGATATTTTCCAAATAATATTTGATCACATATATGAATTGATATGTGACTTCATCCACGATTTGGCGATTGTATTTTCGTTTTATTTATTGCTCAAGAAATATGGGGATTATAGTTGTAATATACGTGAGGCGAACAGAACAGAGAAAAAAAGAACATTGTACCAGAGCAATCCGTTTATCTGGCATAAATAGCAAGAGCTTGTGAATGTTGTTTGTGAGGTATTTTAGCTAGCTATATTTGGCTGTCCATTTGTGTGTTGCTTTCATGATTGAACAATTACATGTATTTACTGAAAGCCAAACTATTTTGTACTCACACAAACTCGCACGCACGCACGCGCCTACGTGTCCAGTGTACCAAGTGTAAAACATCTAAGCCCGTCTTTCGTACTTGTGTAATCAAGCTCACGATTACCAGAAATCAGCTAATATTTTGTACTGTTAAAAAGTCGGTTGTCATTTGTTTTCTGAAAATACGATTCTTGTCTTGTCTCCTCAGAGATTTCTGGATTGTTTAGTCTGGTGCATCACGGTGTTTACATACATACTAAAATCCCATGCTTTGTTTATTGTTATGACTGGTACTGTGAAGTTGTTTCAAAGATGTAAATTACGGACACTTTCCGTGACAGTTCGGTAATTCTCGCAACGTCATGTTTGGAAGTGTCTCAAGTGTATGTTGCTAGCGAGACTGGTTCTTGGATAAATATATAGTCTTGATTAACAATCTACAATAATGTTTTAACAACTTAGTACCTATCCCAGGTCTCAAGAAGCAAACGTGACGTCACTTTTACATAACGATAGTTTAATGATGCAAGACAATTATTAGACACTACACTCCAGCTGTTAAGTTTTTAGAACTAATTTTGTGCAACAACTTTTTTGTCTTTAATTTTAGTAATATGTGTTCGCGATGAAAGTTGTAGAGGAGAATTTCCGCCAACTTCTCCAAACGGTCTTGTGCTTGTGGCGCAAACAGATTTTTGTGTACATAAATGAAGAGTTTGCAATAAATTGAATTCGTCCTAAATTTCTAAGTCTTTTAATGACAGGTAAAATTAGTATAGGCGTGACAAAAAGGGGTAGTTTCAAAAAATATTGGGAAGCGGTGCATATCCCGTTTAAGGATGTGCATAACATAAAACTGCCGTTAGCATACTCAGAATTTACCGTGCATATGCAGAATCAACTTAAAGCTGACTCATTAGTAGAAACAAAGGCTGGGTTATCGCATGACGTGCAATTTTTCTCTTATGCACGTGCTATGAAATGAATGTTTTTTGAGATGACCCTACTAGCTTAACGCACGGGCGAATCAGGCGTGATTTCTATTTTATTTGAACAAGTCATTCATCGCTTTAGTAATTGAACTAGGGCGGTGCAATGTAACTTTTTGACTGACATCTTGGACTTGGTTTATTTGCACTTAGCTTAAAATGTTCAAAGTGTGCATCTAAGCACAGACGAACCTGCAGCATCTAGAATGTTGGAACCATTTGGAGAAGTTGGCGGAGATGTTCCTGAATACTTTTCATCGCGAACACATGTTGCTAAAATTGAAGATAAAAAAGGTATTGCGAAAAATTAGTTCTAAAAACTCAAAAGCTGGATTTTTTTGTTTTTTTTTAGTCCCATTGTGGGGTTTGATTTATTCTTGGGCCTGCTATTGTTATGAAGTGCTTTCATTAATGTTGATAATGCATTCAGATCACTGAGGAGAGAGAGAGAGAGAGAGAGAGAGAGAGAGAGAGAGAGAGAGATGGCGTTTCGCTGGCTGGCCGATGATGGCACACTTTTAGTGGCATTTGAATCCTCTCTTCCCTCATCAAAAAAATAAAATAAAAAAATAAACGTTTTGTGTTCATGTGTGTACTAACAGTATACAAGATGAGCGGTTGTTGCAGTTTTGTTTTTGTTTTGTTATGAGAGAGACTTCATGGCAATACTCAAACTGATATTATTGAAGCTTTTAACTCCTCCTCCAGATATTTATATGACTTACTTGATATTGATAATCCGTATTTTGAACAATATATCCCACTGAACTACAGTTGAATAAGGCGAATTCTTCTGATACTGAAGCTCCGTTTTTGGACTTGAACTTGTCAATAACAAATGGCATAGTTTCTTCTAAAATTTATGATAAACGGGATCATTTAATACTAAATTTCCCATTCTTGATGGAGATGTTCCTCACTCCCCTTCATATGGTGTATACATTTCTCAGCTTATTCGTTTTGGTGGGTCAGGCCTCTGACTCAATGACGGCTCTGACGTAAAGCTTTAATCGGTGGGTTGGTGCCTGCTGCGCCCGCCGTGGCTCAACTTGTGTTTTTTTAGGTCACAGACCTGTAATTGTAAAAAGGGCAGTGATTGGCTTAAAAGATGGGTGGAAGCTCAGCACAATATTTTTATGTTGTAAGGTGTTTCATGATTGGTTAATAATAAAACTACGGAAATATATTGTATTTATTAGACGGGTATATCTTTGCTGAACTTTTTGAAACAACATCTCATTGCTTTTGTTGATAAAGTTTACTGGTGTGGCTTAGAAAACACGACCTTGCATTCTGGTATTTTTTCAGTAGAATTTTCCTCTCATGTAGGGTGCCCACCTTCAGGAGCCAAAAAGTGGTAAACATGGTGGTCACCGGGTATCTCATTCTTGTTTATTGATTGAACTAGGTCCAATCTGTAACTCTATAGCAGCCTCATTGTGATTGAAGAGTTATGAGGACCACAGCCTACTTAAAAGCTATAAAGGAGGTTTATGGAAAAACAGTTACAGGTCTTGGCCCTTAATTTAGCTCGTACTATCTGTGAGTCGTGAGCCCTTTTCTTTGTTTCATCATGGTGTGTTAATTTGATTAGATGATACATTCTAATAGTTAGAAGGCCTCCATGCGAGCTACACAGTTTTGTACTTTAACAACCGCATAATCTAGGGCAAAGAATTGGTAGCAGTAAAATGCATGTAAGCCCCTCCGGTGGCTTAGACTGCTGTCCTGTCTAAGGCGGTGGTTCTGTTGTTGTTGATTCGGTGTTGACTGTTCTTAATTGTTCTATGTTTTGTTGTAGTTACTTTATGTCCATTTTTGCTTTGCAATCATCTTGACGGGGAAGAGTGGGCTGGATGGTTTGCTTGGTTTGTCTTCCTGGTGTCTCGTGCTGGTTGTGTGGCTATTCCCCGCGGTGCCATGAGTTAGTCTGCGGTTTGTGATTATGGTATTTCCTGATCATACTCACTTTTTTATGAGATATGGATCAGATAATACATGTATGATATTTAGGCGTCATCTATAGCAACGTCATCCGAAGGCAGCATTTAATTTCGAGGATATCCGAGTAAGAGTGGCGATAGCAAGTAAGTATGCAGATATCGAGTGATATCCGCCGAATTGTTCAGTCCTCGGCTGTTAACACTTGTTTAATTGTTTAAATTTGCAGACTCTGAGTATCCATCTTATTTTTGCACACACCATAAAATGGTATGATTATTATAAATAGCTACATAGCCCGCCATTTGAGCGATAATTATACTGGCCCCTGTTGTTACACAGAATGATTGTTGCAAGCTCTTCTCTACCGATATCTCAACTTGCACACAATCCACCGCCCCATTTACCACATACAGTTTGAAGACACGACAAAAGTCTGCTTCCATAGAAGATGTCGCATTGGAAAGTATTGAAGGAGCTTATTTGATACCATTAACGTTTTTTATCCCGTATGTCTGTCCAAGTTGACTCTGTAGTTCGGATGAATTCATGAAAACAGTTGAATTATTGACAAAGCATCGTGATAATAAACTTCCATTAATGTAAATATTTAAAGACTTAATCAGATACGTTTTTGATGTGGCAAATAGCGAGGCTATAACCCTTAATCATTATACTTGAATATGCTGTCAATTTGTGGCATATGGACATTTTTAAGCGACTCAAGAGAATGTTTAGAACGTCAATCGCGGATGCTGATTTTAATCGTAGGCAGTAATTCGGCTGGAATGGGCAATGTGTAGGGTTCTAAAAAGTATATAAAAAGTAGTAACGATATTAAAACAGCAAACCGGAAACAAACGGAAAAGTGGAAATTAAGTAATGAAGTAAACGGCTGAATAATAACTTGATATAAGATAAGCTTAAACATTCTCGCAGGAGATAAATAACATTGGGACAATATCAAGTTTTAGATGTTATTGGAAACTGGTTATTTAAATTTAATATTTACCGCTCGCATAACTTTTAAAAATCAAGAATTATAAAACAGTATATTTGCTCAATAGCGAGAAAAATAAAAGTAATAAAATCTCCAGAGTGTATCCAACTTGAAAAGAATCTTAAGGATATAGAAACTAGATTGTTTTAGAAGGACTTGAGAGACGATTTGAAATCCACAGTGATGAATCTGGCAACTTTATTCTTCCTACTTATTTTTGGACATAAAGTAATCTGCTACAATTCTCTAGAGGTAAGAGTTTTATACTACTGTCCTGCCAGCCAAGAGTGACAGTGACGTCATGTTTTCTTTACAAAGTCATCAGGGACTTAGATAGATCACTTGTGTATTGATCCTATCCACAGGATAGGATTAATACACAAGTGATATATCGATTCGCGTTAGCGCAAGTGGAGTGTTCAAGTTAATGTTTTACTGAACAATTGTAAACAAAACACGACGTCACTGTAACTCGTGGCTGGCATATTTTTGCATTTTTAACAAAAAAAACGTAGATTGAAAGACAATTTTTCTGAAAGACCGCTTAATTTTTGCCCATTAAACTGCACATATTAAGGCAAAAATTCATTTCAATGTTATAAGCGCTTGGTCAGAAATAATGAGTTTTAAAAGAGACCAATTAAAAATTTTGTTAAGTGTACTTTTCCAGAACATGGTCATGTTGCATATCAAATGAAAGGGAATCATGAAATGCAGCAACATAGTGGCATTTATTTTGCCCACAGACTCCACCCTCCTGCCCCCCTCATGCCACCACAGCATAAATTCCATTAATTGAGATCAGCCTATATTTTCACTGTAGCGTTTTTTGATTACCTCCTTTTCCATTCAAAAAGTGCATTTCACTTCAGAACATTAAATGCCCATAACTTTCTTATTTGTGAGCGAAAACATCAAGTGTGGGCTTGCATTTTCTTGGTTAGAACGTGACGAATATTTTGTTACCTAAATTATTTGGGTTTGCTAAAACTTTCGTTTTTGCATTTTCAGCACCTCCTTTTTCAGTGGGTGAGACATTGCATGTAGCCTATAAAAAAGTAGCATTCATCGAGTGTGTTGAAAACACCAGCACTTTTACGATATTGCAGCACCTTTGAAAATTATGATGTATTCAAGTCGTAAGTTGAATACATTCGTGCTGCGTACTCGTTAAAATTCTGATGTTTTCAACAAACTGGATGAAATGTATTTGGTATTTACCTCAAAAAAGTAAATATCCTCTAAATATGCCCATACTTACGTATCCAGCGGGACTGGAGATCAAAGTCTTCATCTTCATCCATACATTGTGTCAGCAACAAGTTTTTTTTTTCAACAACAAGTTTTTATTTACTCCAGGCCCATTGCGGGCGAGCATTGAAGGCTACTCTGTGTCAGCGAGCATCGAAGGCTCTGGGAAATTTGCGTACAGTCGAATCTCGTAAATTCGAAAGCCTATGTACTAGAGGTTTTACTTCGAAGTATCGAACATTCGAACTATAGAGAGGTACAAAAAAAAATATGTAACCCCCAAAATATTATCATTTTCAACAAAAAAATATATAACCCCAAAGAAGATTATAATCATTTTAACAAATATAACCCCCAAAAGGATTATTATCATTTTTAAAAATAACCCCATGAAGTTTATTATCATTTTTAAGAATATAAACCCCCAAAAAGATTATTATCATTTTGAAAAATATATAACCCCCCAAAAGATTATTATCATTTTTTTTCTCTATCAAACATATATTTTGGGAGCGTAACAGTTTCTTTTACCCACCCAAAACATATATCATTTTTAGAGAATTATTAAAATAAATCATGAGTTTTCGAGGTTTTACTGTATTTGAATAGGCGGGCCTGAGCCTTTGTTGCTCTTCAAGGTATCACTGTACCATTAGGCACCGTGAGTTTGGGTGCAATAGGGTTTATGAGTATTAGAAACAAGTCCAGACGTATTTTTGTCAACCCCAATTTTTGCTCTGCTGATACTTGGTCATGATTTATTTTACATACTAGAAGCTCTTCTTTAGCCAGACAGATCCTATAAGTTTCAGTTACTAGTAATTCTGTATTGTTTCCACTTTGGGAAAATACTTTTTCCAAGTCAGTGTAATTTGAAAAAAGTACGGTTTCCTCAAACTCTAAAATATTTTTGAAAATCAATTCGGCGAAATCTGGGCTTTCACTTTTCATTTTGTTTCTCTTGAGTTTTGAACAGGCAGACGACACTGGCAAGTAACGAGTTGATGTGATAATTAAATCACAGCTGTGCAGCCAGTTTTTACAAGCAATTTGATTAGGTGTGTTAAATTAAGTGTTTGAGCAAAACTGCCATTATTAATACGGGCATCTTAAATCAAGGCTATGTGGCAACACTGCTCTTCACACATGTCAGGGGCATTTTAACCCTTAATGCGCCAATCACATCAAAATTCGTCTGCTTTTCTCGTCTGCTGAAATGTTTAAGAAGCTTCTATGGCAAACAGTGTGGACCCAGAACAGACTGCTCCTATAGGAGCAGTCTGTTCTGGGTCCACGCTGTTTGTTTCTATACTCAATTCGTCAGTAATGTTAGGCAATTATTTGCAGCAGACGACTTCAGCAGACGACATTTTCAGATGCATTTTCAGACACATAGTGCTTCTTTTAATGGGTTACACGTTCAAATGAGCAAAAATAACTGTATGATGATTTCTTTTGCTGCTGAAATCTTAAGCTTAGATAAAATCAGGCATAAGGATAAAGCAGCAAGTGACATCATCGCAAAATCAAGAGTTTTTCAGCATACGTACGCTTTAGTTTAAAGAATTCTATGACACGAAAGAATGTGTGTGAAAAAGTATTTGAGCCGCGATATGAGATTTCCAACAATGTGGTATTTTGACAGGTGTAGACTCTTACGAGCCTGTGCAGCCTCCTTTTAAGCTTAGAAAATCCAAATGATGTTTGATCAGTAGCTTAACACTCATAGAATATACAAGCGACTAGCAAAGGCTCTGATCAGACTGCGCGTATGCGCAGGCTGGTCTGAGCCTTTGCTGGGCGCATACGAGGTTCAATATGTAATGAAAACCCATTCATAACTCCATCCACAAACGCGTTAGGATTTAAGGCCATATGCCAAAAGAAAGATCAAAGCGCCGCCGTTATAATGGTGCATGAAACATTATTTTATCTTTCCAATTTCAATATGTTACAGGCTTTTTAAAAAGCACACTAATATACACTGCATATATTTTCCTCCGAATTGTAAATACTCATTTTAACAAAGGTAGAAAGGCATGCTGTATTTTCTAAAACAAACATTTGTTATGCAGCAATCAAATATCCATAGTTTTCTGACTCATTTCCCCTTTATCTGCTATAACGATACGAACATTTGACTGGTACTGATGTCTCGTGCAAACGGTTTAGTACGTTACCCCCTCTTACGTTGACGTCGTTTAAAGCAATGGACGTAACACTAAAATACGCATGGTTCTTGAAAATCGGAAATGTGGCTTTGTACCAGAAAAGGACAATTTTGATTGTATCGAAGTTTCAGTAAACACAGTGCATAGACAGCAGACCAGCTAAACTGAAACCAAAATCTAGGGGTATCTCATCTGAGTGGTATACCATTTTCGTTTCCTATAATTGTATTGTCTGAAATTAGCCAGCCAGATTATGTACATGTTAATACGTGTAATAATGTCCAAATAATGCATCCGGATGCAAACATCGATGAAACGCGGTATTTTGTCTGATCCATTTCAGTGTTAGCCAATGATGGCATTCTTTTAAGTGATTTCTTATTTTAAATGACGTACTTAGGGTACTCTATGAGTGAGATTAATTATGGAAATTTCAAAATCGGCTTTATTACTTGCAAATGAACATCGAAGCGACCAGAAAAAGTGTTACAAAAGATTTTCGTATGAATTTTCACTATGTATTTGTTCACGCAAAATCAACTGTGTCAATGGAATGCCAGAAAAAGTAGCATCAAGGAGGATTTTAACCAAAATGACAGCCTCAGCATTTCATAGATTATGAAGCAACATCAAAAAATTTTGCAGGTATAAATCTCCACTATATGGATATTTACCACACGAAGAAGCAGACTGAAAACATCCCTCGTTCATGTAGTTATCTGCTTTTGAAAACATTGTTTTATTTCATATCGCAGTGTACTTCAGCACCCTATCTTGAAAGTGGCTTGTGTAAATTAGATAATGAGCTGGACAACTGCAATTTTACATGTATTTAGCCAAGAAACAGACCTTTAAATTAAAGTAATTACGAAGTGTGTTAATATAAAACTTTGGGATATACTGGGCTGTTTTCATTACATATTGAACGCCCCTCGTATACCACATTGTTGGAAATCTCATGTCACGGCTCATTTTATAATAGAGATACAGCAAACCATATTCCACTGTTCAAAGGCGTGAAAAGGTTGGTTTCTCTTGGACACACTTAAATGCATTCGTAAGAAACAGCAGAACTTATATTGAATGGGAAGGATATGGACTGACCGCTAATTTATTACCCGACCGTATCGAACTTCCAGCATAGAAACATAAATACAAATTCACTGAACATGACACTGACAGAAGATTGGCTCCAGTCCTTAATACATTTTTTCACCAATGTGACATTCCATATTCTTGGAGCTAGTCTAACTCTTATGGCCCTGTGTTAAAACAGGGCCATCAGAGTTAGTATGAAATGACACATAGATGAAAAAAATGTTTTAAGGACTGGAGCCAGCCTACTGTCAGATTACGCTTAAATCACTAAACACATGTCAACAAACTGGATAACAGCTAAGTAAATGTAACTAAAGAGTCGTCTCAGTGATTCCATCGAATTCTGTGAAACTGAGTTTGCAACTGTATCTTAGAATTTATTATTTCAAAAATTATACATTAAATAAGTAAACAATAATGTCATGCCACGTTTAATCGTCAAGATATCTAGTTGTATGATTTCAACCTGATAATCAGTAGGTCATATCTACTACACACTTCTTCTTACAACTGCTTAAATCGGTCAGGAGAAAATAACTAATATCTAATTCTCTTCTGTCAAACGAAATTAATTTTATTTCTTTGAACAGAATAAAATACGCCACCAAAAATAAAATGGGATAAATGGCAAAGCTGTACAACAAAACGTTTACACCTGTACCTAGATGTAGAATAAGTGACTGGTATGACAACGATACAATGACACCAAGTGCACATTGGTGTTAATGGCATATCTATATAGAAAAACGCATTCACCTGCTCTTAGATGTAGATTATCTTGTTTCTGTAACAACAATAAAATGACACCAAGTGTACAAAAGAATAAATGAAATATCTGAACAGCAAAATGTTTAACCTGCTCCAAGATGCAGAATATATGGTATCTATGACAACGATAAATTGCCACAAAGTGTACAATAGTATAAATGCAATATCTATACAGCAACATGTTTAACCTGCTCTAAGATGTAGACTATTTGGTACAAGGTATATGTGGCAACAATAAAATGACACCAAGTGTATAAGTATATATGCAATATCTATACAGCATAAAATTTAACCTTTTCTTAGATGTAGACTATATGGTATCTATGACAACAATAAAATGACACAAAGTTTACAATCGTATAAATGCTGTATCTTTACAGCAAATGTTTAACCTGCTCTAAGATGTAGAATAGATGGTTGCTATGACAACAATAAAATGACACCAAGTGTACAATATTATAAATGCAATATCTATACAGCAAAATGTTCAACCTGCTCTAAGCTGTAGAATAGATGGTTGCTATGACAACAGTAAATGACACCAAGTGCACAATATTATTAATGCAATATCTATACAGCAAATGTTTAACCTGCTCTTAGATGTAGAATAGATGGTTGCTATGACAACAATAAAATGAAATCAAGTGTACAATAATATAAATGCAATATCTATTCAACATTATATTTAACCTATTCTAAGCTGTAGATTATATGGTATCTATGACAACAATGAAATGACACAAAGTTTACAACAGTATAAATGCAATATCTATACAGAAAATGTTTAACCTGCTCTAAGATGTAGACTATTTGACATCTATGACAACAATAAAGTGACCCCTTGTGTACTATAGTACACATGTAATATCTATATACAGCAAAATGTTTAACCTGTTCTAAGATATATACTATATGACATCTAAGACAACAATAAAATGACACCAAGTGTACAATAGTATAAATGCAATATCTATACAGCAACATGTTTAACCTGCTCTAGGATGTAGAATAGATGGTTGCTATGACAACAATAAAATGACACCAAGTGTACAATAGTATAAATGCAATATCTATACAGAAAAATGTTTAACCTGCTCTAAGATGTAGAATAGATGGTTGCTATGACAAGATGGTAGCATTCATGCCATGGCCATACAACAAAACTTTATACCTGCTTTTAGATAGAGAATAGGTCGTTGATATTAGACAGACAAATGAGTACACACTTGTATATTTACGACATGAGTAAATTACTATCATGACAATAAGATAATGAAAAAATAATAGGAAACACACACATAAACAAACAGAAATAAAACACAAACTACATATTAAAGAATAAATTGTTTTGAAGAGCTATCACATATTTTCATAGTTGCGTCCTTTGGGTAAGAGTAGACTGGCTCCAGTCTTTTTACATTTTATCATCAATGTGTCATTTCACATACGTGTAACTAGTCTTACGCTGATGGCTCTGTTAAAACAGAGCCGTCAGAGTTAATCTAGCTACAGGTATATGAAATGACACATTGATGAAAAAATGTTTTAAGGACTGGAGCCAGTCTAAGTCTGTGTAAAGCTAATTTATTATAAAACAGTTTGGCATTCTTTATTACAAAATACGGCTGCAAACAGTTGCTTCGATTTTTTTTATTTGGCATACAACTTGAGGCATATCTGAAACGAATCAGTTGTAAAACAAAGTTATCTATCCATCATGTCCATGTATTGGCGACTAGGCTATGTCGGCAATTCATCCAATTAGATTTGAAGCTAGTGTATTTTCAGATTTTACAAATTAAATCAAGAGCAGGTTTTGCTTTTGCAGGTTTTGCTGTGAAACAATACTGAGTACAATAAGGACGGGCTGCTCGCTAACAAGTCTTTGTTAAAAGCCAAACATCATTTGTCAAGTCTCACGAAGCAGCTTGCTTTTAAAAAGTGCATAACAGAGTTTTATTCATTGGGGTTTGCTTTAAAACAATTAACTGTGCGTTGCGTTTAATTTGATGATAACATGTTAAAAGCACTGTATCCCTTTTATAAGGAGCATAAAAACGGATACTTTTTCATGAGAATTCATGCGCGTATCCAGAAAGTTTTATGAGAGGGGATTCAAAGAGGGGGTCCAACTTTGAGAACGTTTTATATACATATTTTTATATTGTTGAAGCCAAATGCCACTATAAGCGGGTCATCTTCAGCCCGCCAGCGAAACGCCATATAAATGGCGCTTTGCTGTCGTACCGATGATGGCCCAACATGATAAGCTGGCTTGGTAGCTTTGTGATTTTTCAGAGGATCCGGACTAGTGTTACTAAGAATGATTTTGAGGGGGGGGGGGAGTCCGGACCCCCTGCCCCCCACCTGGATCAGCGCATGAAATTAATAGAAAGTGCAACATATCTCATTCTTATATACATATACAGTATTGTCAAGAATGAGGTAACAACATGTTTTATATCTAGAAATGCGTATGATGGTTCTTTTTGCAGTGACGCCCGTGGGAAATTGCACAGGTTTCATATTTTGTTCATTTAATGGGGTATTACACATTTAACGATATATTCATATTATTTACCATGAAAGCAAATTGCAAAGTTTATAACGCTGATACCATTGTTTAAAAACAACAACAATAAAGCAAAAATCGTGCAGTCAAAAATGAAACCCTTGTATAAAGTCACTACCGTTACAACACACACTAAAACCTGACGACTGATAGACCACTAAGATGGCGACGACTAAGAAATATCTCCACCCAAAAAGATAACGAGAAAAAACGTAACGATTATTGTTTGTTATTGAAAATGCAACGAATGTTGCCCGGATTTGTTGCCAGGTACTGTGTGCGTACTTGGGTGAATTGCAACCATTGTTTTGGGTAACTAAGTCATAGCATGGTGAACATATTCTTCGCTGTGAATCCCCTCCATAGTTTTCTAAAATGCTGACTGGTCCACAATTACACACTGAGGAGCACGTAAAAAGGCACATTCATCGTTTTTTGCGAAAATCCTTCAGACAGTGTGACTTGGCCTCGACGTTATAAAACTCGTTTATGCTCAACTCAACTGAACATGAAAGAGCTACGTACATTAAGAGGCTATTTTGCCCCCCCCCCATATGAAGTCAAATGTAAAATTCGCTTTTCACCGAATTCTTCTTATTAGTTTATTAGAGCAATGGCCCAAGACTATAAGCATGATATTAGTTTAACTTTTACCGTTGCTATGGGAACAAAAATGGCCGCCAAAATTGGTTGAAAATAGGAAATTGACCATTTTGGAACAAATTTGAGACGTTTGAAAGAGCAATTAAGATAGAGCACAAGTAAATACCAAAAATATATTTTAACAGATGATGAGAATTATCATGACACACAACATATTGAAATGATGTCTTGGTGTTTAGCTGTGCTGATATCTAATGTCTCTAAAAGCCTTAAATTTGGTCAAAAATGGCAATTTCTCTATTTTATGCTTTTTTGTCGGCCTTTTTTGTTACTATAGCAACGGTAGAATTTAAATAAATGCCAAAATTTTACACTTCAGGCATTCTTCTATTAAACCAATCGAAAGAAATTTGTGAAAAAACAATTTTCAGTTTTGGCTCAAAAGGGGACCAAATTAGCCCCTTAATGCACATACCCCTTTACCCTTCTCATAAATGTTAAAGCTCATACATGTTAAAATGCCAATAATTGTGGCATTTTTTCATTTATAAGCAAAATTAATACAACATCTGAGTGTTTTAAAATCTAATCAATATTTTAGTTTTATGAGCATTTTAAATTTCAGGATAAGTTGAAGTGAACATGAAAAATGTTGCCTCCAGTAAAATATTTTACTGACCGTTCCAAGGCGGTAATTCTTCTTGTGGATCTTTTATGTTTTTTTTCTGTCTTGTGTTTACTATGTCTTTGTACGCGTCTGTTTATATGTGCCTTGTGGTCACCTGCTGGGCAGGGGCTGACCTTTTGGCTCTAGTGTGTGGTACTTGATTGTATCCATTCCTGATCTTTGCACCCTTACTTACTTTGCGACCTCGAGGCTAAGCAGGTTGTTCAAAGGACCCTCTCGAATTGTAAGATCAAGATGGCGGGTCACTAAGGTTTCCGAATATATAAGTTAAATACGGGTTGAACCATAGACGTATGAGATGGAGAGAAATTGGACATTATTTCTTTGAATTACAGGTTAAATGGAATTTTGCTTCTCGCATCTACGCTACCATTTTCTCTTGATTTGCTCATATGTGTTGTAGAATATGTTTTGCCTCAGGCACATAGCAATTTTATATTTCCCACCAGAACGGACAAATCATAATAAAACAGCTATATTTTATATGATTGCATTAGCTATAATATTGAAGAATTCTTTCTGCGATGTTGCCAACAATTTTTGCGACATAAACTGGGTAAATCCATTATTAATGGACAGTCTAGTAAGTTCTAAGCTAAGTACAATTTCTGTCAAACGTTGATGGCCACAATGAGTTGTATAAAAGCAAATTATTATTGTGCTTTATAGTTTTACAATCAGTGGACAATGTACAAAGTAACATTTAGGAGTTGATCTCATTCTGCACATGAAAATGTTGATATAATTAATGATTATACAAGCCCATATATAAATAGATGGCTGCTTTCTTGATTGAAAAAATTACTCCCTGTGCCAGACACTTAGTTTGAATATCTGATACTATACATGGTCCCGAGGTTATGAAACTTTTTTCATGCTCAACATAAATGAACACAAAATTTCAACGGCTCAGCAAAACTAAAATACCTACAAATGAAGAAGTTTCTTGCTTTAAGCATTTCAGATGTTGTATTTATCATGCTCATAAATGTTAACTAGAATGCGCAGTCGATGGGGCGCCATCGCAAATCCCCACGCTAAAGTTTTTGACCCCCAGCACCCATAAGTCCCACCCCTAGGGCATGATCCCGCGACAGAATGAAAATTCTGTTCAATATGACTTCTATTTTTTATTTGTGAGAACACACGCAAAGCTTGGTATAAACAATTGAAATTGACATGGTAACCGGAATTTAATGATATTTGACCTTTTGACCTCACCCCAAGGTCACCAGCTTGACCCTAGGATGAAAATTTTACTTGCATTTTGTTCTGCTTGTCATCCCCGTCGATTTGATATGACACATGACCATGTTTGATTTTTTGGACACCCCTGGGCACCCCCAGCGCACCAAAGTCCAACCCCTGGGGCATGACCAAGGTGACAGAATAAAAGTCCCGTCTGATATGTTTTGTATATTTCATTTGTACAACACACACAAAGTTTTGTATAAAATTCTTTGAAATTGACATGTAAACCGAAATTTAATGATAATCGACCTTTTGACCTCACCCCAAGGTCACCAGTTTAACCCTAGGATGACAATTTTACTTGCATTCTGTTCTGCTCGTCATCCAGTTTACGTCAATAAAATATATATGTTCTGTTCTGTTCTGCTCGTGGTTGTGAGAAAGTTATAACAATTTAACACTAAACACACCTATGAACTGTAACCAGCGTTACAATCACACGAGAATGTGCTAACATGCCTGCAGTTGATCTTAGAAAGTGTATAATTAAGTGAAAAAAGTGGATAATTGATTTAACTCTTAAAGCGCCTATAACGACTGCAGCAGACGTCAAAATTTGCGACATCTTTCCTAGTTTTCGACAAAAATAAGGTATGATATTTTATGAGAATCGTCTGCAAGCAGACGATTTTCATGAAATATTATGCCTTATTTGTTATTTTTGAAAAAAGAAAACAGCAAAATTTGAAACTGTCGTCTGCTGCAAATTATAGGTGGCGCTTTAAGGGATAATTAACATTTGGAGGGAACTAGCATAATAATTTTGGAGGCACTTTAACTGAGGAAGTCATCACAAAAAAGTTTCAACCGATTCATTATAAAATGTTGAACGTTTCAAAACTATCTTTCGATGATGGCATCGTGTACAAAAGTACTATAGAAGCGTGTAAGAATATGGTGCATTTTGTATTCATTTCGATATGACAAGCAGTTTGATACGTGTAGCAATTTTAAGCATCGGGAGGAGTAGTTTCAATATCAAGTTCAGTTGTTAATCTGTTAATATTAAACGCATTACTATGAATCGGTTTACTGTATGCATAGGAATGATCTTTAAGGGGATATATCTTTCAAAAGCTCTTACTTGCATGAATTTTTTCCTGTATAAACAAATCAAGGAGACGGATACCTTTGGCCACATTGTTGTATGAACAACTTATACATCTCACATATATCACTTTATGCCCCAACATACAGCTTTTGAGCAATCCGCAGCATGCTTATCAGTCTTTTTAGAGTCACTTCCTGGGTTGATACCGTTTACAATATTGTGACACGCTGGGTGAACTTTAGAAAAAAACAGTTGCATGAACATGAACTACAACTATCCGACTACAACATTTAGAAGTGTTTAGCCCAAACGTACAAATTTCTGGTAGAAAAATATAAATGGACAATTTTTACTTATGAACTTTTCAAGGTCAAAATGAAACATAGTAAATAATACCAGAAATACATATATTTGTGTAAAAATACTATTTGCCTATGTCCCACAAAAAGGACGCTTAGGCTCATATGGGTAAGATTTACTAAACGGGGCAGAGCGCGTTATGCGTAAAGTCACCCCGAAAGTATGCATGCGCATCTATGTAGTGAGGGAAGTGTTCTATTTTATTTTATTAAAGCATACTTCGTGCAATGGCGTTGCCAGAACGCTAAAAATATTACGCACATCAAAGGGAGACTACTGGATCAAGCAGTGATTCTTGTCAATTGCGTCCCTTTTCAAAATGGGAACTTCACTTAAAGGAAAGAATTGGCTCCCAAAGGGAGTGAATTATTTCCTTTAAGAGCAGTTCCTTATGGCATGGAAAATCACTTTTACCACATTAAGTGACCTCCATTGAATGTTGCTATTTTTATTGCGCACCTGCGTAACTGCGTAATGGGAGCTACGCCATTGTTTGTGTATGCGGGCAGCGAAGGCTCTCACAAGACTGTACGGATGCACATGCTCTTCTGAGCTTTGGCTGATCGCCGATTAGACTGCATTGCGTCCCTTGAATGCAATAAGTATACTATGCACAATAAAATTAGCAATTGTTTTGTATGGATGAACCCATCCATATCAGATCTCGAGTTTCATCTGCTGTCATAAAGATGAAAGCGCCGATCATCTGACAAGATTTTCCATTTAAAAAAATACAGAATTACCAAACGCAGCGGCCGTGCTAAAGTGACGTTTAATCTTAAGACTAGCGGGTAACGTGGGTTTTACTGATCATTGGGGGAAGCCCAAACCATTTTCAAACGATTAATTGGTCACTGAAATCCAAAAAGCATAGCAAATGCTGCAATTTTCTGAACTTTCTCAGAGAAATAAAGTACCAAGTTTTCACAATTTGACGTTTTTACTAATGCTTTTACGTTATCGCCTTTAAACGGTGTTTTTAGTCGGATTTTCTTGAACCACATTAACAAGAAAAACTGCTTGACGCCTTCCAACACATTCAGACAAATACTGTTGAATGAAACATCTTCACTACTACAGTGCACGAGTCGAAAGATAAAATCTAACGTCATCGTTATCTCGCAAATGCGTCGCACCATTTTCAACAACTTTAGGTTTTAATCAACCATAAGATGAGTTACAGTGTAAGCCTATGATATCTTTGTAAGCTGGTACTCTGTTGAATTGAAATGCCAATTAACCTTATAAGTTTAATCAAATGATGACTACGTTTTGACGTCATTGATGACAGCTGATTGTTTTCAGCATGAAATCTCTATCACATCTGTCACATAACCAATAGTTTAATAGGCGTATGATGCATGAGGAAGATAAAAGTCCACGAAACGAAAAATCACGTGCTTATCATTTTAGCATTACTTACAACGGGTGTGATTTTTGCTTACTGACCCCTTCTGCAACTCTTGCTCTCCCCAAATGCCTATTTAAAGGATGGCGTCTGAAATTTCGTGGTTTCATTTGTCTAAGATCCTGTTCTCGTCATTGCAATTGAAATTGATCGGCACTGCACAAAGATGAGCACAAAAAGATGCGAAACATAAGAAATTGCTAAAGGGGGTCTTGCATCTGTGCCCACGCATGGATTTTCTTTAAACTTTGCATAATAATGACTCGTTATATACAAACTATGAAAATGTATGTATTGAATTAGATAGTTAAGAATAAGACTTAGGAAGCAACCCTGACGTACTCCACCTTTGAGGAGGTACCTGTCTCTAAATTTCCATGTCCTAAATCCATAGTTTTGTTTATTTCTATGATTTATTATCTAGATTAAATCCAAAATACCATAGGCATTATATTAATACCAGGAAACCATTTGGATATATTATGGTTTTCGTTTTCTGAAGAAGTGATTATAAAATTTCAATATTTTTTTTCAAACATTTTCAAAACATTCAACATTAAATTCCAAATATAGATATGTTCTAGTCTTTGTCAAGATATCATATTATCACAAAAACATGCCATATATATCCTACTGATCTGAGCCAAATTTCATGAAAATCCAAAACCGGTAACTTTGTCATTTCCTACCTCTTATGGGTATAGGTCAGTTTTAGCAAAATTAATTATTTAGTTGAAATGAATCAATAACTCGATAGAAGGAGGTTGATTTATAATTTTCTTCTGCTTTTCTTAAAGAAAGACATGTTTAGACAATTTCAAATGATTCAATGGCCGGAAATGCCAAAGGTCATGGCCCCATGTCATGGCACTATGGGGCCAAGACAATGTGTATCACTTCCTCAGGTCCTGCATGATATTGTTTAAGAAACATAATATCCTATCAATAAACGTGTGAAAACAAGGAGACCAAATATTTCTATACATCCCAACTGAACTAGAGTAACCACATTTTGGTGCCGTGACCAGGATTAAGTGTAACAGAGTCATATCAAAGGTATCATAGAACAGTGTTCTACATGAATATGTGAGGTCCAGAAACGAAACTGTATGCCTGGAATATACAGCCAGCCAAACAATAAATGTTGCCATTTGATGGAAATCAGCATCAGTTTTACAAAACAGAATAAACAGAGAAGATTTAAGCATTAATTTAGCAATACATTTGAAGCCAAGAGTTCTCTGTGACCAAAATGGTTAATTTTAACCAATATGTTTGACAGGGGCTTATTCTTGTGAACCAGGTTTATTAATGAGGCTTATAATTATAAAACCATAGATATAAGGTTCTTCTCTTGTATGAACTGACTTGTCATAAGGTTTCTCTTCTGTATGAATTAAAATTCTTAATAATGTTACATATTAAGTGTAACTTTGGTTAGATGTAGTTTTAACGTTCGAAACTAGATGTGGTAAGTCCAGTGTCACCATATTGTATCGTTTTGGGTAATACTGTTGTGTAAGCACTTCATTAAATAAGAATCATGCCACTTAATATCAAAGAATATTGTTTTTTTTTCTTTTTCCAATCAGCAATAGGGAAAAACACTGAACATATCAACTTCTACCAATACACGTACTAGCATGGTGATTCAAACTAAGCAAGCATTCAAGTATGTTTTACACAGAAACATAATTATTGTATTTTTTACATTTTGATGAATTAGGGCCATGTGTTTACATCAAGTTGAAAAAATATGTTACCGGGCCTTAAATTTCATGAAATTTTGTCTACATATTCTTAACATATATGGAAAGTTTATATGTTGAAATGGTATCTTGACAAAGACCGCAACATGTAAAAATTTTAATTCCAAATTTGACTGAATACAAAATATACAGTTGAAAATTGGGGTACCATCTCATAAAAATGATTGCCCACCCGCTATCCTAATACATAGAAAGCCATTTATAGTATCAACGAACTTATCAATGATATAGTAATTTAATAAAGCATGTCTGCGCCCGTTACATGATATGTCAATTACTTTAGAAATGATTATAACTGGATACCCTAAGGTATTGTAGTGATATCATACATGACGTCATAAATTAGCAATGGAATTGCATAAAAACTCAAATGCACCATAAATATAAAAGTCATACTCCAGACAATTAATGAACATAATATTATCAAATTTCAAGCGTGGGCAGACTCCCATGTTAATTTCCCATACCATGAAAGAGCCCCTTTATTGTGCATAGTATATTTTATACTTGACAGTGTAAGAGTCTACTCGCCTATGCGATAAACTCATGTACTGGCTTAAAAGTATTAAATGAAGCGACTGTATACACTGTATGGCTTGAAGCTGTCACTTGATTGTGCTATTTACACTTGTTTGTGATCATTATGAAGAATGGAATAAATGCCATTGATGTAATTTTCATAGTAATAATCAGAGATATAGTCAGCGGAAAAGGTATCTTATTAAAGTTTAGCTAGCAAAGACTTAAAAGGAATAGTTCCGTTTAAAGATGTTAATTTTCCAAAAAAAAAACGAAACCATTTTATAATTCTATAAGAATACATTTGATAGGTTCTCAATGTATACTCTAAATATGTGTCTTTGACAAGTAAGAAATAAGTTAATAACAGTAAAACCTCGAAAATTCGAACTTCGACTTTTCGATATACTCGCTAATTTTGAATAAATTTGGCACACACATTTGTAGTTGCACTAAAATGAATACTAATTTATTAACAACATCAATCCTTCGGTTAGATGCAAGAAGGCATCTGGTAAAACCTCCTACTAGGACATTGTTAGATTTTGTTGTTGGTGGCCTTCCTGTCCAATGGCTAATTTACGGCGGCAGACGCCTCAAATTTGTCAAGTAATTTGGTCTGAACTGCATTTTAACTATAGTCCGTGGTCGATAAGAGTAGAGAAACGAAACAGATTTACCGTTAGAGGTATGAATGGAAATCCTTTATTTGTCCAATCGGGTGAATAAAGTACCATAACCCGACCAACTACGTAACTCTACTCTTACCCCCCCCCCCCTCCATTCCACTGGACGGCGATTCCGCTACGATTCGAAATTTTGGTCAAAATGACACGAATCGTAGCAGAAACGGCAAGAGCGCAGTAGAAGCGCCTTGGTCGTTGTAGAAGCGTATCGGAATTTCAGATTCTATATAAAGGATATAAAAGCGCAACGAAGGCGTAGCTCCATCGCCAATGTCGTAGCTAGGTCGCAGCTACATTGCCATCAGCGTAAACTAAGGGTAGCCACATCTTCATTGTCGTAGTGGGATCGCAGCAGCAGCGTAACGGAAGCGTAGCGGAAGCGTACTGAAAGCGTCAAGCCCAAATCTTGTGGCTGTCTACGCTTCCGCGGCGATTTGGAATAATTTTAGAAAAAATCCTAGATCGCCATGAGCGTAGCGGGATCGCCGTCCAGTGGAATGGGGGGGGGGGGTTATGGAGCACGGACTCTACATACGAGTAGCTAAGCATAATAACAGGCTCTCTACCAACAATATACACACGGAGTAATGTTAAAGGAATAACATTTGTAGGACAAATTGAGCTCTGCACAGTGGGTTTGATATGAGCGGGCAATATTAATTGTTTCTATCCAGCTGTTAAATGCTCCTGTTACATGACATTTCATTGAACTTCATAATACTTCCAGTGTGGCACACACAAACGGCTTATTGCACAAGAATCTCATTAACACTTTAAGTGCTGCGGTTGTAAAACGGCGTAAGGACTAATCCAGCAATCTGCCGAACATAGCAAACACATAGTTCCTGATCAGACTGCTTACATGCGATTATTGTGTGTATAGTAACGACCCTCGATCCTTTCAGTTCATTTACAGTTACAGTCACGCCTCAAACCATTTTGTGGAAGTATACCTGCCTAAGGAATTTGGTTCTTGAACTCAACGAGTTAAGGCCGATGACCTGTTTTCATCACACTGGTAACTGTTCATACTGAACTTTGGTCTGAAAAAATAAACAAAACCAAACGATTTTCCCTTTACTTGATAATAAACATATTTGTAAAGTGCTTTTCATGCACATCAAATGTAAGAAAGAGGGCAAAAATCAGTAATAGATACAATCAAGCACCACATCTGACCCAGGATACCAATGGGAAAGTGACAACTTCACAATTAGACATCACAAACGAGAGCCAAGAGGTCAGCATTTTCCAAGCAGTTGACCACAAGGCATCAATAACCAGACGCGCACGAAAGCATAACAAAAACAAGACAGAAATAACAAAAATGATCCACAAAAGAAGCACCGCCTTGGAATTTAGAAATATAAAATCTGTGATAGATGTGTCCGAAATTCTTATTGCTCCACGCATTTCTGTCAATAAATAAGATAACTGTCTCATTGTAATGTTTCTGTGTAAAATTCATCGAAGAAATCATGGCTACAATAGATGACATATGTATTCACAAGGGAATTAAAATGGTTTAATACACTGCTCAAAACATTTAAAGGAACACCTGATTATATTCCATGGGTGATAATGTTATCCCCTGCCCTGTAGATAAGCCATACATTTCACTGGTCAATAAGATAGGAACTCAGTTTCTTTTGATATCTTTGCAAAGAGAGTCAAAGTATTGGATCAAAAAAGCTTTTGACAAAACAATCGCTGCTCAAGTTCATGGATCAAATTTTGTAATTTTTAATTTTCTTGAAAATGGTGATTTTTCTGCAACTCTGTAGAATCTTCGAAATTTTTAAATAGCCTAACCTAATGATTTTAGAAAATACTATTGAGCGCACATAAATGTTTGTGTTGTGTTGTTTATTTGAAAAATATGTCTTTAAATTTGGTTTTGAAAAAGGAGTATTTTTAACAAAATTCCATTTTTACATAAATTTCTGGAAAGGGATGACTTCATTTTTATCAAGAAACATCACCCTTGATCGGTAACCAAACTTATCATAGGACAAAAATGTTTTCGCCTCATTGATCCAACTCTTGCTATGAGTCGGACTATGAGTGCTTTGTATTTTGATCAATCGCAAAAACGAAGTGTTCCTTTAAATATTTTGAGCAGCGTAGAAGACGATGCACCTGAAACATCCAAATTATCTGGAACAATCGGATTCAACTTGCAAAATGAGAAAACAGAAACCCAATTTGTTCGTAATGTAACATATCTCATGTACACAGGTTTCTGTTCTCAAATGACTAAATTCAATATTCCCAAGGGGTCAGAACGGAGTAGCCTATTGCCAGAGGATCATTACACGCCCACCAATCCAACTCATTCATAGCATAAAATCAACACTATGTTATGAATATGAGGAATCTGCTTCCAATGATTGAGATGGATCTTAAGGACATATTTACTACTAAACACTTCCCATGTTGACATCTCTTCAATACTTTGCATACAGTTTGTTTTATGCATGGACTGTCAATTTATGAAATAAAAAAGAATATGTCACCATGCTCAGTTTCTCAAAATCGTATAGCCTTTGGCCAATTTTCTGATTAAATTAAGGAATAACCTACAACCACGCAACTAGCGATTTAGCACTATATTTCCATGAAGCATCTCATGATAAGCTATCAGAAGCATAAAGTAGACGTTCTATTATTGTCATCCAGGTGCATGACAAAGTACATGAAAAAAATGTTCATTTCTACATGCTCATTTCTCTAATATAATGAAAGTGGTTGAGAATTTGTTTAAAAAAGCGTTTGGGGAAAACTCATTTATTTAAAAAAAAACACATATGTTTTAGGTACACATTGGAATCGCCTCATAGAGGCATTCCAATGTTTAACGGCTAACCCACAACATATGTAACTGAAAATAAGGAAGAAAACTATTAGTATCATGTTCATTGTCTTTACCTCTTTTAAAAATCCAAAACTGCCAATCAGTATTTAAATTCCTCTCACTCTACTGCAAATTGTTTATATCTGCATGACAGCTATATCTACAAATTCGAGTTCATGAACTAACTCTTTGCTTACCTGCTAGTTGCGTGGTTGTAAGTCCTAAGTATTAAGCTGAAATAGTTGTAATGTTCACCAAACTTATCAGAGTTGTTTTGTCTGTGCTGCATGGCGGCCCTCAAAAGTCTCCCCGCAATTTCATTTAATGCTCTTACTATTTCAATCCTCAGGATTGTGCGTACAATCTCCTTCCATTATTCCTGTCCCTGGATATCCTCTATGTCTTGTACAATATTTAAGATCACTAGATAACCGATTTTCATAATATTGCAACAGACTGCATGCTTGCTGGTCAACCCAATCACAGTTGGCAACTTTGCTTTCCTCTTTGATTGCACGCCGGTGGGTCGGACTTCAGACTCTATAACGATTCCGACTTAAAGACTTATCTACTGATGAGATGGTATGGGCCTGATGCTTTTGCTGTTGGTCTGGCCCACCAGGGTTTACCTGTTGGATTTCTTTTGTTCTGGTATTCAGTTTTATTTACTGTTGGGTCCTTATATTTGCTTTATATCCTTTTTATATCTTGATTTATATGTTCTAGGAGATGATGCATTGATAAGTTAGGGGTCTTTCATGCAAACCAAACATCTATGTGTCTTGATCCACATCTGAACTAAAGATGAGGTTGGTGCACCGTTAAACCGGTTTAAGCTCATTAGTAAAATATTTTACTGACCGTTCCAAGGCTTTTGTGGATCTTTTATGTTTTTTGTCTTCTATTTGCTATGCCTTTGTTTGCGTCTGTTTATATGTACCTTGTGGTCACCTGCTGGGAAAGGGCTGACCTCTTGGCTCTCGTTTGTGATGTATAACTGTGATTTGTCACTTTCACATTGGTATCCTGGGTCACGTGTGGTACTTGATTGTATCGATTCCTGATCTTTTCACCCTTCTTTATAATAATTTTAACGTTTTGGTAATTCCCCCCAAAATAGGTTTTTTAGATTAAATTATATATTAAAAATTCTGACAATGAAACTCTTAATTTTTTGTTTTTATTACATGGACTAGAAATTAGGAAAAAAATCAGAGGTCACCATGCTAATTATCTTTCACGAGGGCACAATTTAATCCCAACCCTACAGATTTCGTGCATAACTTATTATGAAATGTAAAAGAGTGGTTTTTGTCATTTCTATAATTCAATTTTACTAGCATGAGGTAAATCAGCATTAAGCGCTAAAAAGAAGAACAAAAAACAACAACTGTAAAATAGGAGCACACCCGTGAATCGCCCAAAAGCTTTTGCTGCATAGCCTGACACGCTAACCACTAGGCCAGGAGGCCAGATCGTTCGAGGCATGCACGAGTCGAGCATGCAGAATAGATAATTAGAGTGTAGGCCACTTTCTTATTAGTGACACACCATAAAACTTGGAGTTTGTGTACGGCCCCTACTATCGTTTGACCTGCAACCTTTTCAACAATTATTTTAAATTCATAAACTCAATCACCATAAAATAATGGTTCTGATATGCCTTACTTCAGAATAGGTTTTAAACCAATATTGTATTTAACAATCAACTCTGAGTGTCTGTGATAAAAGTTAGAAAAAACTTTACGAAGTGTATTGCATTGACATCAATATTTTAATAACATAGAAGTAAAAAAAAAAAAATGTTTTTTTTTTATTGTTGAAGTCTTCAACACTAGATTGCACTCTTGCAAAACAAATAAGTTACGAAATGCATACACCATAGGAAGGGGAGCGAGGAACATCATATTAAGAAATGGGAAATGAACTATTTCAACATTAAACTCATCCAGATTATCATAAACTTTAGGTCAAACTATTCAAAATGGGGGGCTTCAGTATCAAAGGAATTTGCCTTATTTAACCAAAGCTCAGCAGGATATAACTAACTTACCATTATTTTGAAAAAAGAATTATCAATATCTAGCAAATTCACTCAGCTAATTTGAGGCAGATTTAAATGCTTCAACAATATTGGTATGATTATTGTCAGAGAGAGACAACATAAAGTCTCTCTCGTAATAAAACAAAAAAACAAATCTTTATCAAGGGGAGCACAGTTAGTACCCATTGGAATACATACAATTTGTCGATACAATTTTGAGCCAAATCTTATCAATATATTGTCCAAAAGATAAAGGAGGGCATTACACACTTTCTGACATAACCACAAAGTATAAACCTTTAGGTTGTACAGAAGTGAAAATTGCTCTTTTCTCATTACATGCCAAATAAAGTGAGTCCTCTCTGTTAAAAGTTTGTTTAATCAATTTAGTAAGTTTTTTATGCAATGTCCAAGTATTTAAAGTTTTAGATTCAACATGCTCTCGCTTGCACCATCGATTACAAAATTCTTGTAAGAAACCAGAAATTTCTTCACAACATTAAAATTAATTAAAATCTGTCGGTGAAGGAAACCTGTATATAGGTCCTTTAAATATAATAGACCAAAATCTGGGATCAGTAATACTAATTAATTCCCAGTGATTGAGTATAGCAACACTTTAAACTGTCAAGTGTAATAATATATTTTAAATTGATATCAGTGATTGTCTCATCGAATAGCCTTTACCGACTTTAATATTTTGCTCTCAAAAACAAGAAACAACAAGTTTTACTCAAATGATTTATGCGATAAAGGAGTTCGGTTGTTAGGCGTGCATATGATCATGAAGTGCTCACATGACACTGAGAATCAAATAGGCTACATATAAATGATATTTAGTTTTAAGTTCCTACGTCGCTACTCACAAAGACATATTTAACTACATGATTTCATGTTGAAGCATGTTCAATACTTTTTAGTGCAAGGACTATCTTTTTCTAACTGAAAAGAATACGCCACCATGTTTACTCTTCCACACTCTCATATGTCTTGAGATATTACAGATTTGACAAGATTTTCTGAACAATACTTGAACTAAATATCAAGCCTAAATAAATGTCTCCTCTCAGCAAATTTCTTTCTTTTATTAATTAGTTTATTACTTTTGTCCTCAAACTAAGAAAAATGGCAAATTTATTTTATTTCACAAGACGTCAAATGCCTTAGCAGCTTTAAAAATGTGTTGGGTATATTGACGAAAATGCATCCTTAGCCTACTTTGGTGAAAGTCAAAAGGTTAATTCTGACCTTAAGTACTTATTGACAATCAAATATTATTACTTGTAAACATTTACAGCATTGTCCGCCAAGATAAGGGACGTTGAGCAGATCTTAGCTATGTTCTGCCCATGGACAACTCCATTAAAAATCAGCAAAAAGTAAGTGAGTATGATCAGGAAATGCAAAAATAGTAAGTGAGTATGATCAGGAAATACCACAATCACAAACTGCAGACAACCCAGTGGCACCGCGAGGAAGAGCCGCTCAACCATCACGAGACACCAGGAAGACAAATTAAGCAAAGCAATCAGCTCTCTCTTCCCCATCAAGATGATTGCAATACTAGAATGGACACAAAACAACAATCACAAACTGCAGACCAACCCACGTCACCATGAGGAAGAGCTACAGGACATTTACAGTAACAAGACACCCAAAAAACAATAAAAACAAAGCAACCAGCTCTTTCTTCCTCGTCAAGATGATTGCAAAAGTGGAAAGGACATAAAGTAATGCATACCAAACAAAGACCAACACAGAGCCCCACAGACAATGGGAGATACATAAAACAATAAATCAATAAAAACCTGTTCCAAATTTCCCCTGCCTTATACACGTAATTGTATTAGGAATAAAATTTAACCTTGTCATAAAGTAGGTCAAGGTCAACCTATGACCATCACTTGAGCAAACTTGGTAGAACCTACATACTTGATGCAACATCCCAAGGCAAACATCATTTACCCTTTGGTTCTAGATAAGTTGATTTTTTATTAGGGTTTACCATCTGTGCTTAGTGATTGTGTCATTTAGTCTAACATACTTAGTAAGTTTAAGAAAATATTTCCTTTCAAGATTTCCACCAGGTTTCCTCTAGATAAATAAATGAAATAAAAGTCACTGTTGATATCAAAATAAAGTAGGTAAAGGTCAACCTAGGATCATTATTTGAATAATCATCTACAACCCCAAATCTATATAGCAAGGCCCAGGGTCATTAGTCCCTTAGCCATAGGTAAGTGTTTTGAATAATTTTACCCTATTATGGACATGGCTAGGCTTTAGACCATATACTCATATTTACATTGTCTATTTAGTTACTCCATATGAAATGTGACTTCAATTAACTAAGTAGTTTTTGAAAAAAAGATTGAATTCATAAAATTCGAAAAGCATTTTCTTAATTCTACTGCAGACACTCAGAGTTTATTGTTGAATACAATATTGGGTTAAAAACTCTTCTGCAACAAGGCATATCAGAGCCTATATTTTATGGTGATTTAGTCTATAAATTCAAACGAATTGTTGGAAAACCTAATTTTAGTGTTCAATTCAAAAAGATAGTAAAACGTTATATAAGGGTTGGATATAATTTGGATATCATGCGACAGTCTGCATGCCTAGTTTTAAACCCAATCACGGTTTATAGCTATGGTTTCCTCTTTAATTGCACGACGGTGGGTCAGGCCTCAGACTCTATGACGGCTCTGACGTAAAGCTTTAATCGGTGGGTTGGTGACTGATGCTTATCTGTAGCTGGACCCACCGTGGCTCAACTTGAGGTTTTCTTTAGCTCTGACTATCTGTGAGTCATGAGCCCTTTTCTTTGTTTCATCATGGAGTGTTAATTTGATTAGAGTGTTTTCCATGATGATACATTGCATTAGTTAGATGGCCTCCATGCGAGCTGAACATTTCTTGTACTTCAACAACAGCAGAATCTAGGGCGAAAATTTGGTACCAGTAAAATGCATTTAAGCCCCCCGGTGGCTTAGGCTGCTGTCCGTTCTAAGGCGGTGGTTCTGTTGTTGTTGACTTTTTGTTTATTGTTACTCCCATTGTGGGAATCTGTAATTGTTCTATGTTTTGTTGTACGTTACTTTATGTCCATTCTATTATTGCAATCATCTTGATGGGGAAGAGAGAGCTGATTGCTTTGCTTAATTTGTCTTCCTGGTGTCTCGTGATGGTTGAGCGGCTCTTCCTCGCGGTGCCACGGGGTAGTCTGCAGTTTGCGATTGTGGTATTTCCTGATCATACTCACTTACTTTTTTGTTGATGTCAATTGATATAAATCCAATATAGTTGACATTGGTCCAAAGTTAAAAGGTAAACCTTGACCTATGGCCCTTTATACTCATATAGTCATATTTTACTAAGTTCAAGTCAGTATAATGACATTGGCTTCTACAGATAGTGAAAATCATTTTAGTAATTTACACCATATAAATGTATAAGTAATAAATTTGACTTTAGCGTAAAGTAGGTCATGACCAACATAGGGTGGGAAAGGGTTGACCTCTTGGCTCTCGTTTGTGGTGTCTGCTGTGAGTTTGTCACTTTCCCATTGGTATCCTGGGTCAGGTGTGGTACTTGGTTGTATCGATTCCTGATCTTTGCATCCTTACTTACTTTAATCACTTCAGCAAAGTTGGTAGATTCTATCATCCTCAATCCTAATTTAATTTCCCTTTGCTTTTTTATAACACCTGTATTCAATGGCGAGCCCTAGATTAACAATATATTATATATTTCGTCTGCTTCTAATAAATGCTGACACTCGACAGTTAACAGTGTAATGCAGGGATAATACTGCCAACAAAATCACGCGCTGCATAATTTCATTGTTCCCTACTTATTTTGTGTCGTACATGTATCACACTATATATCATAGAATGACTGCAGACAGTGCATATTCAATCAGCTATTCTGGAATTACACCAAATTGGTCAGAAATCTTGTTAATGACATGACATATATCACCATTACAGATGCTTAGAGCTGAGAGAGTTAAGTCCCCGAACAGGAGTGCTTAATTCCGATTTATATTTCTTTTCTCTTTTGTTCTGCGACTAACATGAATAGCCACGTTTTCAGAAATCCTTAGTTTCTAATCTCAATTAGCAAATGTTGACCACAATCAAAAAGCTGTGTATCATTACTTTGCACTAATGTTTGTGTTTATAGAATACGCATTTACTTACTCAAAACAACAAATGCAGAACATGCTGTTCTGTACATGGCTGTTCTGGTCATTAATGTACCGCTTGTTGAAGTTTTTTTTCCCGAAGTTGTGAAACTTCGACGAGCACTCAAGTAATGTATCGTAATTGACCTTTATGGTAACATGTTATTAAACGTTATTTCTTGTTTTTCGACCTGGAATCTGGAGTAAGTGTGAACACAAGGACATGGTGTGTTGATATGTGTCTTAATACAAAACAACAGAAGTGAGAAATCGAATGTCTGCACTAATAAACGGGTTATACACACCAGAGCTACTGACATTGATGGTATATGGACCAAAACTGAAATCCAAATATCATCAATAGCAGAAATAATTAAACATGACTAGGAAGCGCCATATTTACATAACTTATATTAACCTTCAAAGGAAAGATATACCAAAAGGTACATGTACACTAGACAATATAGTAATATAACAAAACACATAAAATCAATGTATTGTCAGTAGAGTAGCCAGCTGCTCTCCCAGTCTGATGATTGCCACACAACAGGAAAGGACACAGGCAAACCGCGATACCACATACAAGCTAGAAAACGAAAAAAAAAACAAAAAAAACAACAAAAATAAAACAACAAAGCATCCAGCAAAAAAATAATGAAAGAAGAAACAACAATCAACTAGCGACGCAGATTCACCACCTAATAATGGGTTTTATTAACGGCCACTGGTATGCATAAGGATAAAGAAAGCATGTCAAATATTAACTTTTTCTTCATTTACGTGTTAATGGAGATCATGCTGAAGTGGAAACTATAGCAGAAGTTTTGTTTTATAAATCTTCTCATCTGCCAGCATAACTGGTATTAACATTGCATCAGACAAAAGTTATTGTCCTTGATTTTGCGTTTTAAAGTGAACACGACGACAAAATATGCCTTGCAAATGCAACAATGGCCATAAAGTATTGAACAAATGTTGAAAAAACCTTCGGTTTTGATATATTTTGATGGACTTCGCAATTGTTTTGGGTGTGGTGTTTGATTGTATCGATTCCTGATCTTTGCTATCTTTCTACTTTAAAGTATCAGCAACAGAAATGCATATTTGCAACTGTTTGAGATATATTACTTATTCATCGCGCCAGAGTAGATAACCTGAAAAAAGGTAGATGGAGTAACAATAATTATCTATTTGTTGAGTAAAACTTTGATTTTTTGTTCATCTTATCAAAACTAGTTTCTTCTCATACGGAAAAAACAAAAGTATGTAAGCATTTGTTGTGTGTTTAAAGAAAATGTGTTTCTTGATATTTAGTTACAACTTACAAATTCAAACTTCTGCGGACATAGGGTAGAAATACAGGGCCACGACTTACTTAACAACATTTACATTAAACTAGTTTCATGTAATTCTATATTTTAGAATTTCCATAAGTAATGGAAGTTATTTCGACTATTTTCTTAGTATTAAAGTCGGTCATAAAATCTATAATAGCCCGCTTCATATCAATTAACCTTTCCTGTATTGCATATAAGCATCGGCTGCTCTGATGCAACAATTTACTATATAGTATAATCATCTGTAACCAGATTATAGATCTGTTTCTCGCTTCTGAACATTTTTGGAGAAAAAAAGGCCTTTTAGGCATGGCTTTCAAGTGACTTGATTCTAATACTAAATGGGGAACTCAACTTTTTATTGTTTTGAATATTATTTATTGATCACAAAAGCATAATACAGAAAAGTACCAGTTGCCCAAATATCAAAAGTGACCATATAATGGCTAGAAAATGTCAGAGCTGCCCATTGGCTCTGGTAAGAGCAATAGATAGATGGTAAGCATGTATCAAAATTGATATTAAGTAAGTACAATGTTTCTAGATTTAAGACATCGACTTAGTTCATCAACTACTACTACTACTACTACTACTACTACTACTACTACTACTACTACCACCACCACCACCACCACCACCACCACCACCACCACCACCACTACTACTACTACTACTACTACTACTACTACTACAACTACTACTACTACTACTACTACTACTACTACTACTACTACTACTACTACTACTACCACAAATGTGAACATGATCATTTTCTTTTGAACGGTTCTAATTTTGACAGAGACTCAGAGGGATTTTCATCCAATAGCAACAAACACTGTTGAGAGTCATAAATCTGCACAGAATCAAAGTGTCCGCGGTTGTATATCAGATTGTCCAATAAAGAAGAATTAAGGGTCCATTAGCATTTTAAGAATGTCGAGCTGCATTCAGTAAAATAGTACAATGGAAAACAGAATGGCCTTGGCAAGGGACGAAAACGTGAAAACAAACCTTACGAATGTCACAGCAGATGCGAACTTGGGATGTGAAATTCAATACCCAGAGAATCACTTTGATTTTGGAAGGTCCGACAAAATTTTCTTATAAATTGTCCATTATGGTAAAGAAGGAAAATTATATTAAATAAGCTCTAGCTTTCGTTCTAATCCTATATATAATGTTTGTAATTATTGTATATGTATGTATCTATTTATGAAATAAATATGTTTAAACCAAGGAAAATTGTATTTTTTAACAAATGACGCACATATTCCTCTAGACCTACATTGTCCTTAGTTTGATATAAATGGTCATTTCTGTGCAAGCGTTGTGACTGAAAACATAACATATTTACTTAATATGTCTGCAAAACTTTTATCGTATTATTTTGCTGAGGTTCATTGACTTGTCTAGTAACTGTCTCTTATGGGAAGGAGGCACGCGTTGCTTTGCTTGAAATGTTTTTCATTTGCGCAAGCAGAGCAAAGAGTTTGAACGATTTGCAAATATCCCATTTACGCATTGCTTAGTTAAGCCCCTATCTCACTGGACTGCGACTGTTTTGCGACAACTGGCGACAGACATCGCGAGTGGCTCGCAAAGTAGTCTCGAAACAGTCGCCAGTGATTCGTAATTTCCTCGCATGTGTCGCCAAGTGGCGCAAAGTAGTCGCGAAAATTTTGAACATGTTCAAAAATTTTATGCGACAAAATTCCTCGCAAAATGGTCGCAAAGTGATCGCGGGTGTCTCGAACCCATCGCGAACTTGTCGCCGACCCCTCGCAATTTAGTCGCAATCATTTTGGAACAAGACGTATTTGCGAGATAAATAAGACTGAATTGCGAAACAATTGCGACATAAATGAGACACTTCGCGACAGCATTGCGAGTAAATTAAACTAAGCTATGTTCTGGCGAACGTCGTGAGACAGTCGCACGAACGTCTCACGACTATCACGCGAGTATCTTAAATTACTCGCAATTATGTCGCCAAAGGTTCGTTAAAAGAGTTCCTCCTATCTGAGATGATAGTTCCTTCTTAGTACGAGATTTTGTTTAGGCATACTTAAGTATACAGTTTTGACTAATTCCAATTGTCAAGTATTCTTGCTATCTGAGAGGATAGTTTCATATGTTTACTGTTTGGAGTAATTTTCAGTTATTTAAAATGGTTCTGAATTCTGCAGGATAATTTTGTTAAGTATGTTTTATAAGGCCTACTTAAATGTTTACAATTTATATTACGGTATAAAGGTATTATATTTGAGTCTTGGTTAGACTACAACAGCCTGCTTAGTCTCAGCAGCCTTTCTAAGGTTTGAATTTGGCATATAGAGCCCTATAAAAATAATCACTGCAGCGAACAACAAAGATTCTGTTCAGAATGCGCATCCGTGCAGTCTGATCTGTGCCTTTGTTGTGCGCATAACTGTATAAAATAGATTTTCGCAGGACGAGGTTCATCTGAACTCATTGCAATTTTGATTTGGTTGGGCTCATCATGCCATACGCATGGGCAATTAGAGCATGTGAGAGGTCTCGACTGAATTTCTTAAGATGATGGGCCATCATAACTGTGCAGCTTAAACGAGTTAACTTTTTCCTAACTCAATATTTGCTACATTTCAACAGTCCAACACCACCCAGCAACTTGACACCTTCCAACAGGCCCTCTAGTTCCTTCCAACAGCGTAGGACCTTCCTAGTCTGAAGTTTCAATGCTTGTTCAAATGTTTATTTTTCTTGGTTTAAAATTTCTTGCAAAAAACATCGCGCGACAGTCGCACGACGTTCGTGAGAACGTCGTGAGGCGGTCGATGGTAATAAATGCTCGCAATTTCATCTGGCGAACATCGTGCGAGTGTCTCGCGAATGTCGCACGAATGTCGCGCGAATGTCGTGAAACATTCGCCAATGATTCGTGCGACAATCGTACGACATTCGTGCGACTGTCGCAAATATGTCTAAATCACCCGTTCGGTGTGACCGCAGTGTGATTATGGTTGCAATGTCGTATTTCTGTCGCCAAAACGTGTCTCAAATTAGTCTCGAAATAGTCGCAAATTGCTCGCATCCCAGTGAGATACTAGCTTTAAGGACATATGCTACTAAATACTTCCCATATTGAAATATTTTCAATACTTTGCATACAGTTTGTTTTATGCATGGGCTATCCATTTATGAAATAAAAAGGATATGTCACCGTGCTTATTTTTTCACAATCTCATATGGAAGTTTCCAGCATTTGACCAATTTTCTAGAAATATGAAATAATAACACTAGTCCTAAATATCGAGCTAAATCTGTCGTAATCTTCAGCCAGCTTCTTTCTTTTAGCTTAAATTATTGCCCATGACATCAAACCTTTTAGAAAATGTGCAAGTTTAGTTTTTATCCCATGTTTTGACAAGATACTGCATGATATATTTTGGCAATTCGTCGAAAATTTGAATTTGTTTTTAGAATAAATCATAATATTAAAAAATCTGATGTTGAAAATCTTAAAAAAATATTGTTATTTCATGGACTTTTATACTACCTTTCAGAAAAAAAGAATAAAAATCTAGGGTCACCGACCTCATTCTCTTTAAGGAGGGCCAAATTTAAACCCACCCCCATAGGTTTCATGCGTAATTCAATATAAAAAGTTCATGAATGTCCAATTTGGTCGCTTTGATGATGCCGTTTTACTAGTATATGAAGCAATTTAGCATTAAAATGTTAAATAAGAAAGAAAAAACACACACTGAAAGTAGGTGCGTACCCGGGAATAGATCCAGGTCCTCTGGCTTTGTAGCCAGACACGCTAACCACTAGGCCACGAGGTCAGGTCGTGCGCGGCTTTAAATAACCGTCCAAATAGTAGAGACTCGGCCACATTCGTATTTGTAACCAGGATAATTATGTACGTCGTTTGATTTCGTCCGCGCTACATTGATCTGTCTTTGGTACAGAAAATAGAAGGTCTGATAAAAGGTCAATAGATATTTCGTACACATTTTGATAGCTTTATTTTGTCAAGAAAATGTTGGAACACCGATATGACATAAGAATATCTGAAAGCTATGTTGATCGGAATCCGTGAAAGGTCGAAAGACAGGATCCAGACAACTTTACCTGTTTCCAGACGCGGAAAAGATGCGCATGGGAAATAGCCACATATGTCTTTAAATGAAGAAACTTACTATGGTTTACTTTTGTAGTAATGTACACAGCGGCAGGCTGTTTATTAATGCAAATCTCATATTTTGGTAATTTTCAACTTAATTATCCCGCTGTGCCTATACAATTATACTTAAAAGCAGGGACTATGTTTTTTTGTACACTGCACATCTTTTGATAGGAACTTTAACCTTGAACTGCTAATAATTCAAAGTGAAACTGATTTCGAATTACAGTAAAACATGTGTAAAACGGCCAGTCATATATAGACAAACCAAATATCTTAATGACAAGTTGTAGTTTAAGTGAAATTGGTCTTGAAACCCTGTTTTTGGTCTTTTTGAGAGTGGCCGTTTTACAATGTGATTCGAATGTAGTCATCGTCTCCAGAGGGAGCCCTATTTTGTAGTATTTCGAATGATTTTACTCTAGTGTTTTATATTGTCTTAGCTGTTAACATCATGTACCAAGATATTCAATTGGCGATGTCATTTCACAAGTTCCTCAGCTCATGTTGGTGACATGTTTACACTGGAGGGCAGAGACTGGGACTTATGTCAGAAATTATCAACACTAATATGACGTGTTTTTGTATATGTAAGTGGCATGGTGCGTTACTACAAAATTCTAGATTTCATTATTGCTTTTGTTGCAAGGAAAATGGGTTGATCAGAGCGATAAGTAAAGTAGTGCTTTTCTTTGTTTAATCATAGTGTGCTAATTTGATTAGACTGTTTCTCCATGATGATACATTGCAATAGTAAGCTGCCTACATGCGAGCTTAACATTTTTGTGCCTCAACAACAGCAGAATCTAGGGCGAAGATTTGGTACCAGTAAAATGCATTTAAGCCCCCTTAGTGGCTTAGGCTGCTGTCCGTTTTAAGGCGGCGGTTCTGTTGTTGTTGATTCGTTGTTGATTGTTACTCCCATAGTGGGATTCTGTAATTTTCTATGTTTTGTTGTGCGTAACTTTATATCCATTCTAGTTTGCAATCATCTTGATGGGAAGAGAGAGCTGGTAGCTTTGCTTAGTTTGTTTTCCTAGTTTCTCGTGATTGTTGTGGGGCTCTTCCTCGCGGTGCCATGGATTTGTCTGCAATTTATGATTGTGGTATTTCCTGATCATACTCACTATTTTTGTTGCGCTTCTAATTACAACTACGCAACTTAGCAGGTTAGCAAGTAGGTAGGTCCTGACCTCGAATTTGGAGATATAGCCGTCATGCAAATATAAATAATTTGCAATAGAGTGACAGGAATTTTAATACTGATTGGCAGTTTGGTATATTTAAAAGAGGCAAAGACAATGGACATGATACTTGGACAGCTTATCTTGAGATGTTTCATGGGAGTGAATTGCTAAATTGCTTGTTGCCTGGTTGTAATTCAAAGAAATGAGCGTCTAGTTTCATGCAGTTTGTCATGCACCTGGATGACAATAATAGACTGTCTATTTTATGCTTTTGACAGCTTATCTTGAGATGTTTCATGGGAGTGTATTGCTGAATTGGTAGTTGCATGGTTGTAAACTACTAATGAAGAATCTTGAGAATGACTTTTTTTTACTGGATTTGAAAAAACAACAACTGCATCTCAAGACTTTTAATGTTATGAAGTGTCAGTCAAGTAATTGTATATATATATATATATATTGATATGTTTATACCCCCGGTACGAAGTATATAGGGGGTATATAGTTTTTGCCTTTTCTGTAATTATGTTTGTTTGTTTGTCTGTTTGTCTTTAAACTTTTTTTTCTGTCAAAGATTTCTCAGCAACTACTTGACTAAGGGCTCTGAAATTTGGTACAAAGCTTGATAGTGATGAGTTGTATTGTGTAACAAAAAAACAGCCACATAATTGCTTATCAGTCCCTTTATTTCTTCATTTTCTTTCTCTCCAATGGAAATTTCCGTCACAGAATTCTCAGCTCCTATTGGAGCCAGTGTTTTCAAATTTTGTGTACACTTTCAGGTAGGCAAAGTGTATTGTGTAAATGAAAATAAAGATGCTAATCCTTATTTTGCCTTCTTTTTTCAATTTTTTATTTTTTCCTTCTGTCACTCTTATATAATACATATGGACATTTTTCTGTCAAAGATTTCTCAGCAACTGCTTGACTTATGATTCTGAAATTTGGTACAAAGCTTGATAGTGATAAGTTGTATTGGGTAACAAAAAAAAAACAGCCACATATTGCTTATCAGTCCCTTTATTTGTTCATTTTCTATGTTTATACCCCCGGTACGAAGTATATAGGGGGTATATAGTTTTTGCCTTTTCTGTAATTATGTTTGTTTGTTTGTCTGTTTGTCTTTAAACTTTTTTTTCTGTCAAAGATTTCTCAGCAACTACTTGACTAAGGGCTCTGAAATTTGGTACAAAGCTTGATAGTGATGAGTTGTATTGTGTAACAAAAAAACAGCCACATAATTGCTTATCAGTCCCTTTATTTCTTCATTTTCTTTCTCTCCAATGGAAATTTTCGTCACAGAATTCTCAGCTCCTATTGGAGCCAGTGTTTTCAAATTTTGTGTACACTTTCAGGTAGGCAAAGTGTATTGTGTAAATGAAAATAAAGATGCTAATCCTTATTTTGCCTTCTTTTTTCAATTTTTTATTTTTTCCTTCTGTCACTCTTATATAATACATATGGACATTTTTCTGTCAAAGATTTCTCAGCAACTGCTTGACTTATGATTCTGAAATTTGGTACAAAGCTTGATAGTGATAAGTTGTATTGGGTAACAAAAAAAAAAACAGCCACATATTGCTTATCAGTCCCTTTATTTGTTCATTTTCTTTCTCTCCAATGGAAATTTCCGTCACAGATTTCTCGGCTCCTATTGGAGCCAGTGTTTTAAAAATTTTTTTTACACTTTCAGATAGGCAAATTGTATTGTGTAAATGAAAATTAAGATGCTAATCCTCATTTTGCCTTCTTTTTTCAATTTTTCATTTTTTTCTTCTTTCACTCTTATATAATACATATGGTCATTTTTTTTCTGTCAAAGATTTCTCAGCAACTACTTGACTTATGATTCTGAAATTTGGTACAAAGCTTGATAGTGATGAGTTGTATTGTGTGACAAAAAACAGCCACATATAGCATATCAGTCCCTTTATTTGTTCATTTTCTTTCTCTCCAATGAAAATTTCTTGCTCCTATTGGAGCCAGTGTTTTCAAATTATGTGTACACCTTCAGGTAGGCTAAGTGTATTGTGTAAATGAAAATAAAGATGCTAAAGCGCATTTTGCCTTCTTTTTCAATTTTTCCTTTTGTCACTCCTTTATAACACATATGGGACATTTTTCGTCAGTTTTCTGAGCAACTACTTGATTTAAGAATTTGAAATTTTGTGTACACATTCAGGTAGGCAAAGTGTATTGTGTAAATGAAAATTAAGATGCTTATCCTCATTTTGCCTTCTTTTTCAAATTTTCAATTTTTCTTCTGTCACTCCTATATAACACATAGGGACATTTTTCATCAAAGTTTTCTCAGAAACTACTTGGTTAAGGATTATGAAATCTTTGACAATTTTGTCTTTTCTCTGAAAGTGTTACAACCTCTGATGGCTACCGCCGGGGGTATGTGAGCTTTGCTCACTTCTTGCTATATTTAAAGTAAGTTAGGGTGCAACGATCAGGAATCGATACAATCAAGTACAAAACCTGACCCAGTATACCAATGGGAAAGTGACAAACTCACAGTTGGACACCATAAACGAAAGCCCAGAGGTCAGCCCTTTCCCAGCAGGTGACCAAAAGGCACAAATAAACAAACGCGCACACCGGCATAACAAACACAAGACACATAAAAGATCCACAAAAGAAGTACCGCCTTGGAACGGTCAGTAAAATATTTAACTGAAGAGCTTAAACCGGTTTCATGGCGCCAACCTCACCCTTAATTCACTCTTAACTCAAGACTTTTAATGTTTTGAATTCCCAGCCATGAATCTTTAAATATTGATATGTTTGAGTCTCTAATTTGGCCCTTATTAGTATACTGTTTTTAAAAAATCACTTTGATGGTCGACCCATATAGGGTTTCTCTATAAAATACTTTGAGTACTAAATTTCTAAAATGAAATAATGGTGAACAGGGCCAATTTATACGAAATAATGAAATATGTAATTGCTGAGTAAAGCAAACAAAGGGTTCAAAGGCGCTCCTATTTAGTATTTCGTTTGTGCGTGTTTCTCCTATCCACGGGTGGGCATCAGCGGAACTACCGCGAAATCGCGTCAACGTAAATTTGTTCCTTCGTCACATCCGGGACCTTTCGCGTTAGTGGCATCGTCACACAAAAGCCAAACAAAGGTAGGTACTCTCGCTTTTTTTGTTTTTTTGTAAAAGAATGAGCAAACTATGTAAAAATCCGGCAATGCTATTCCATGTAGATATGATTTACCTTGCTAAACAGGCCAAACGCGATGTTGAAAAAAGCTTTGCTCTGAGATGAGGACCCTAACCAATTCGAACCCAGTACGTGATTTCTTCAGTTTTATGTCAAAACGAAGAAAGTTTGCAGATGTTTTGCCAGTTTTAGCTCAGAGCACGAGCATTTTACACAAGGCATGCACATAACAGCCCTTATTCGTCCTTCGGACTTTAAAAAAATCGAACCGATCATTTACTATGAAGGAATGATGCCAACGTTTTCAGGCGCGGAGGCTCCTTCGCCATCGCGTTAGTTGTAACGTCACGCTCTAGTTCCTTGGAGGATACCATGTCAGTACATGCAGGCGCGGAGAGAAATGTGTGTTATATTGTAGTATCTGCTGAAACACCCTAATCGACCACCAATCCATCTCAAGCTGCTCCCCATGTACAAACTAGCACTCTTACCCCTGTCTCACCCCAAGACTCCCACAACCTTTAGCTCAGCCTTTTGCGCCAAGTATCAGATACAGTCCACTGGCCCAAATAGACTTGAAGTGTGTTTATATAATTTATCTGTCAGTACATGCGAGTTTGTCTCCACGAATCCAATAAGCCTGAGCATTTTTAAAGCTTCACCAGAGCTCGCACACACAAAGTATGGATGTAGATAAAGACAAGGCCAACTTTTAGACCACCAGCTGGATACGTCAGCATAAGCGTATAAAGAAGGCTTTTGCGATACATACCGAAATATTGTGAGCTGACCCATATAGATACTCTTTTGGGATTGGTTTGGGTTGTGTTGGGGTGTATATTAAAGAGCTATTCAGTCACTGCAAAGGCGGCAACTTTCATATGGCTATAAAAGGAAATCAGGTTTTATCTATTTGGTACAGTAAATAAGTTGTTTGAGCTGCGCAAACGTGTGTGCGTTCAATGGAAATCCTGGCCGTTAAACTGGTTTACCCTTACAAAGATCGTAATGGTAATGAAGCTGAAAATGAGGCGCGGTTTTATTCAAAAGTAACTGTATCATCTTGCGTCATTACTTCAGTATAGACCCAAAACATACTATTTAATCCTTAAAACGCCAGCAAAGTGACTGTATCAGAAAATGTCTGATTATTGGTTAACGAAATAATAGAGGCAACCAGTGTGGACCCAGATCAGACGGCTCCAACAGGAGCCACCTTATCTGGGTCTACATTGTTTGTCGGGTGGCTTCAAACGACACAAGCAGACGATCTCTGTTGCATTGGAACTCTAAGGGTAAATAAATGTACGGTCAGTATTTCCATTGAACGCACGTTTGCGCAATCTAAACAAGGTATTAACTCTACCAAATAGATAGAAACTGAACCACGACGAGATATGAAAGTTGCTGCCTTTGCAGTGACTGAATAGCTCTTTAATATACACCCCAACACAACTCAAACCAATCCCAAAATGGTATCTATATGGGTCAGCTCACAATATTTCGGTACGTATCGCAAAAGCCTTCTTTATACGCTTATGCTGAGGTATCCAGCTGGTGGTCTAAAAGTTGGTATCGTCTTTATCTACATCCATACTTTGTATGTGCGAGCAGCGAAAGCCTGGTGAAATTTTAAAAAATGCGCAGGCTTATTGGATTCGTGGCACTTGCGATAAGTGAAAATCTCATGTACTGACGCATACATACGTGTAAAGTTATATAAACACACTTCAAGTCTATTTGGGCCAGTGGACTGTACATGATACTTGGCGCAAAAGGCTGAGCTAATGGTTGTGGAAGTCTTGGGGGTGAGACAGGGGTAAGAGTGCTAGTTTGTACATGGGGAGCAGCTTGAGATGGATTGGTGGTCGATTGGGGTGTTTCAGCAGATACTATAATATTACACACATTTCTCTCCGCGCCTGCATGTACTGACATGGTATCCTCCAAGGAACTAGAGCGTGACGTTACAACTAACGCGATGGCGAAGGAGCCTCCGCGCCTGAAAACGTTGGCATCATTCCTTCATAGTACATGATCGGTTCGATTTTTTTACGTCCGAAGGACGAATAAGGGCTGTTATGTGCATGCCATGTGTAAAATGCTCGTGCTCTGAGCTAAAACTGGCAAAACATCTGCAAACTTTCTTCGTTTTGACATAAAACTGAAGAAATCCCGTACTGTGTTCGGATTGGTTACGGTCCTCATCTCAGAGCAAAGCTTTTTTCAACATCGCGTTTGGCCTGTTTAGCAAGGTAAATCATATCTACATGCAATAGCATTGCCGGATTTTTACATAGTTTGCTCATTCTTTTACAAAGAAACAAAAAAAGCGAGAGTACCTACCTTTGTTTGGCTTTTGTGTGACGATGCCACTAACGCGAAAGGTCCCGGATGTGACGAAGGAACAAATTTACGTTGACGCGATTTCGCGGTAGTTCCGCTGATGCCCACCCGTGTATCGGAGGAATTAGGTTGTGAGAAATTAAGGGCTAATTGTTGCCCTGTTTAAAGAGACAACATCTATATACAAACAGCTTTGTCTTTTATTACTTCCGCACTTGTAATCATCCTTGATAATCAGCGTGAAAATCTATGATTCCATGTAGTTTTATAGATGTTTATGAGCACGGCAGGTTATAAACACTAATTGACGCTGTCAAAATCAATTGGTTATATGGTCACAAGAAAAAAGACCAAAGTTAGACATATGTTAGTATGATAGATTCTATTTTGTTAATGATTTTTGGCTTTAAATATTATAGACGTTACATACATACGTTTGAGTGTGTCTTAAACCAGGAAACAGGGATTATAGTGTTATCAAAACAATACTTAAAATTCAATTTTGCATGTCAATATGGTGCATTAGCTACAAAAGCAAATAATAATAACCGGAAAATATCGTCACTATATTACGAGGGGGGTTCAATATGTAATGAAAACCCATTCATAACACCATCCACAAACGCGTTAGGATTTAATGCTATATGCCAAACGAAAGACCAAAGCGGCGCCGTTATAATGGTGCATGAAACATTATTTTATCTTTTCAAATTTAATAAGTTACTGACTTTTTAAAAAGCACACTAATATACACTGCATATATTTTCCTCCAAATTGTAAAGATTCATTTAACAAAGGTAAAAAGGCATGCTGTATTTTCTAAAACAAACATTTAACATGTATGAATCTTATATCCATAGCTTTCTGACCATTTTCTCTTTATCTGCTATAACGATACACTTTTGACTGGTACAGATTTCTCGTGCAAACGGTTTTATTACGTTACCCCCTCTTACGTTGACGTCGTTTAAAGAAATGGACGTTACACTAATAAACGTAAGTTTCTTTAAAATCGGAAATGTGGCTTTTACCAGGAATGGACAATTTTGATTATATCAAAGTTTCAATACACACAGTGCATAGGCAGCAGACCAGCTGAACTGAAACCAATATCTAGGGGTATCTCATCTGAGTGGTATACCATTTTCGTTTCCTATAATTTTATTGTCTGAAATTAGCCAGCCAGATTATGAACATGTAAATACGTGTAACAATGTCCAAATGATGCATCCTAATGCAAACATCGATGAAACGCGGTATATTGTCTGATCCATTTAAGTGTAAGCCAATGATGGCATTCTTTTAAGTGATTTTTTTTATTTCAAATGACGTACTTGGGGGTACTTTATGAGTGAGATTAAATGTGGAAATTTCAAAATGGGCTGTGTTACTTGCAAATGAACATTGAAGTGACCAGAAAAAATGTTACAAACAGTTTTCGTATGAATTTTCGCTATGTATTTGTTCACGCAAAAAACGACTCTGTCAACGGAATGCCAGAAAATGTAGCACCAAGGAGGCTTTTAACTAAAATGACAGTCTCAGTATTTCATAGAATATAAAGCAGTATCAAAAAATTTTGCAGGTATAAATTTCCAGTATATGGATATTTACCACACGAAGAAGCAGACTGAAAACATCCCACGTTCATGTAGTTATCTGCTTTTGAAAACATTGTTTTATTTCCTTTCGCAGTGTACTTCAGCACCCTATCTTGAAAGTGGCTTGTGTAAATTAGATACTTAGCTGGACAACTGCACTTGTACATTTATTTAGCCAAGAAACAGACCTTTTAATGAAAGTAATTATGAAGTGTGTTAATATAAAACTTTGGGATGTACTTGGCTGTTTTCATTACATATTGAACACCCCTCGTACTCTCACCGATCAGAGACCTCGATTAAAATCAATAAGAACACCGCTAAACATAAACAGCACCGATACAAGAAAAATCAGAATAGGGAAACATATTTTTCCTCAAAAAGATGATTTCGAAATTAATGTGACAAAAATCTCTCCATAATAAAATGAGATCAAACACGAAATTCCACACAAAAAAGTATTACTAAAATGTACAACAATGAAATATAAACATCAGGGAATCACTAAACTAGAACAGTCAGTAGCGACATGACCTGGGGCCATTTTTTTTTAATTGTCAAAGTTTCACCAGTGAGTTTTTAACGAATGCTAGATTCTGTGTATCATTTGACACTAAAATAAATTTGAAATTGCTATGGGCGTCACTGTAAAATGCTTATACATGACATTGTAAATCCCTATGTACACCAAAAGCGGATTATCGAACTTAATACGTTCCAGACGCGACGCCATGTTATGTAGGTTCTATTATTTTATTGTAATGCCCAGGTCACACATTCACGGACTGGACGCCGGATTAGCCACGGATACAATCCGGCATCATTCGTGGCAATCCGTATTGGTCCGTAGCTTTCCGTATCACATCCGTAATCATACGTAGTAGTACTTATATAGTGCATCTTTATCGGACTACGGAAATTTACATTTCCTGGGTCATCCGTGAGATTTATTCCGTAGTAGAACCGGCGAGGTGATCCGTGAATGTGTGACCTGGGCATAAGACAGAAATATCCTTTACTTACACGCCTCAAAGCGTTTTGTGGAAGTATAGTACTCCCCAACAGCTAGACGAAGCGTGTTAAATATATAAAAAATATTTGAAAGCCTTATTAAGAGTGTCTTAAATTACTAAAATGTTACCATCAAGCGCCTATACAAAGGATTCCAGTACCATTTTACTATGGGTTGGTCCTTATAATTTGAAATTTCCAGACCAAAAGTGCAACTAACATTCTGCACCACACGTGTGTTTAAATACTGACTGAACATGAAGCTTTTAACTATCGCATGACTAGACTCCTGCATTGCTGCCAAAAGCATGTCTCTTCCATTTGCTACTGTCACTGAGACATCGTCGCCTGGAGGAAAATTGCTGAGCTCAAGTTTTATGTTAACATTTGCCTCTTGGTCATGACAAATAAGCTCCAATAAACATAATTAAGTTCTATCTAATTCATGTAGCATGGGGCCAGTTAAGCAAAAGTTTTGAGGATAAAATTGCGATTATTTTCTTATCCATCAGTTCAAACATGTGTTTTTGGTGCTCAAAAGAACCGTCTCGAACCGTCCCTTCGAGACGGTTCTTTTGAGTACCAACAACATATGTTTTGGTTAAGAAATAAGGAAATATTTTTCAGTTACGCACTCTTATCTGGGGCCTGTGTAGTTAATTCTTAAACAAACCAGGCTGCAACGAAGGAGCCTTATGAGCAGATAAGATACATATTCCAATATTTCAAGATTATTGAGGCACAATCTTGTCTGACAGTATTTATTCCGCAATTATTTTGGCACTTTTATCTTTATTTTAAAAGCAAACGTTTATGCTGGTTGTCCCAGTTTTCGTGGTATTAATGTATCAGCGTCTAGTTATGACATATAATTAATTTTTGAATAAAAAATATATCTTCCCTATATTTGATAACCATTACTCACCATTGATGTCCTGACAGCTTAAATCCAGATTGATTCCGGGCTGGGTCACTTTCCAAACAAGCGCCAGTTTTCGGGGTAACCATTGCAAATCTAGGTTTATATAATCTGTTTCCGAATTTTTTTTTGTCATTTAAATGCCACCGAATTATAGTTTTATTCTAATCTAATGGATTGTCGGTCAATTTTTACCGAAACAATCTTTTGATTTGTCCTGTGACGATGAATTTAAGCTGCCTGTTGCCATCGTTAGCTTTCTTACATTCGTAAAATTGTGACTGTCAGGTTCAAAGATAATTACGTCATAATGACGTCATTGGTGACGTCATATCGCTGGATATCTATTATACGACGAGCAAATTAATGATGAAATTTCATTGCTCAATTTCTAGGAGTTGACTAGATGGTGGCTTTTTTTCTGTCATACCACGTTTTCTGGAGCTACCACGAATACTGGTACATCTACCATATGTAAAATCTACAATCGACACATTCGTTTATTCTATACGTCAACGTACACTCGAATTGTTCAACGTGAGAATTTTGTGACGGCAACAAACAAACAAACAAACATCGTTTCTAATATACAAGGAAGTATGTGTATTCATTTCATTTTGGGCGATATATGTGTTTTTCCCAAAATGTTGTACTCATGCTGGAATGCATGTGCGGATCCAGAAAGTTTTGTCATAGACAACGTTTTTATAAATGATGAGGGGAGGGAGGATCCAAATACCATTATAAGCGGGTCAATATCGGCCCGCCAGCGTTTCGCTGGCGGGCCGATGATGGCACAATATTGAATGCTGGCTAGGTAGCTTTGCGATTTTTCAGGGGATCTGGACCAGTATTGCTAAGAATAGTAAGTGAGTATGATCAGGAAATACCACAATCACAAACTGCAGACAACCCCGTGGCACCGCCAGGAAGAGCCGCTGAACCATCACTAGACACCAGGAGGACAAACCCTGTGTATTTTTTTATTTTAATTTTCAGGGGGGGGGGTGTCCAGACCCCCTGCCCCCAATCTGGATCCGCGCGTGCGCTTCGATGCTCACATACATGTATGTGCAAACACCAAATTTTAGCCTATTGGCTCCTATATTGTGCTGGTGTGATGAAATTCCACACCAAATACATAAGAAAGATGAAAAATATAAACGGGAACAAAACAACAGAACACATTTACAATGAATTCAATTATGCAGTCCATAGGGGGTCCTTTAATCGACGGGCCATTAACAACACAATGCACAATTAAAGCATCGTGATCAAATGATTTGGGCTATACCAGCCAACCCAATAAGGCTAGCTAAATTAATATCATTTGGTATCTGCAATTTTGTTATGTATACGAAAAAACCCGTGTATCTCTATTGATCATCTCTCATAATGATAGACTGCAATTAAACAATTCCTGCGTTGCTCTTGTATGTACAATACATGTAATATTAAATATCTTTCCGCATGGTCTGCGGCATTCGTTTGATGTTAAAGACAACATTGTGTTGATGGAATATTGAGACAACAACTCCGGTCCATCGTGTATTGGATGATTGTCAGCTCGAGTGACCATGTACAACGTAGACTTACCACAAGAAAAAGGGCCATCTGGGCTTGCAAACCAGATAGAGCTTAATCATTTCTACTCAGCTACATAGACTAGATCATTTTTTTACAAAAATATTGATGTAGCAATTATAACACTTACAATATCTATGTATAGTACAAGAGAGGAGCTAAGAGACTGTCCGGAAGCGCAGATTTAACAACGCATTTGGCATAAACGAACTTTCTCTAACTAATTATGCTACTTTCGTCATCTTCTCATTTATCTTTCAAAAATAATTTTTCAAAACACCTTTCAGCATTTTTCAGAGTGTCTAACAGTTTGGAGTCAGATCTGGTCCGACATTTTGTCGGGTCGTCTCTGGATCAAAACCGTTTGCAAAGGTGATGTAATACATGTAAAATCATTGTCTAGAGCAACAGATCAAGTCAAATTTCACCATTAACCCTCCAATTTACCAACGAAGTCCTGATCCAACAACGCCATACATACATGTATTTTGCTTTGATGTCGTTATATGGCCAGTCTCCTTTCAATGGCGTGCGATACTATGCTAAAATCCGATCACTCGGTTCAATGGAATTAATTAACAAATTTATGACTAAATAATTTCATTGATAAAGACCCTTTCTCAACCAATCGTTAACCATAAGTACCAATGGCGATTCAGTTAATTGAAATTAACCTTTTCGGCGTTTTTTTTTTCTCATGTTACATTGTGCTTCTTTAGACTTTCGAGTGAGTTCAGAAATCAGAAAAGAAGACAATACCATTAGTCTCCTTGCCAAATCAATAAAATAATATTCAGTACTACAACTGTCCGGCCAGCCACGAGTGACAGTGACGTCATTTTTTGTTTACAACGTTATCAGGGACTTTGAATCGATTGAAAGCTTGTGTATTTATCCTATCCTAGGATTAATTCCACAATCACAAACCGCAGACAAACCTATGGGACCGCGAGGAAGAGCCACACAACCATCACGAGACACCAGGAAGGCAAGCTAAGCAAATCAACCATCTGTCTCTTCCCCATCAAGATGATTGCAAAACTATAATGGACATAAACTAACGTACAACAAAACATATAACAATTACAGACTGCCACAATGGAAGTAACAATAAACAAAAGTCAACAACAACAGAACCACCGCCTTAGAACGAACAGCAGCCTAAGCCACTAGGAGGGGGGGGGCTTAAATGCATTTTACTGGTACCAAATCTTCGCCCTAGCCCTAAATTCTGCTGTTGTTGAACTACAGGAAATGTTCAGCACGCATGGAAGCCTTCTTATAAATGCAATGTATCATCCTGGAGAAACACTCTAATCAAATTAACACAATTTGATGAAACAAAGAAAAGGGCTCACGACTCACAGGTAGTCAGAGCATAAAAACTCAAGCTGAGCCACGTTGGGTCCAGCTACAGATAAGCATCAGGCACCAACCAACCGATTAAAGCTTTACGTCAGAGCCGTCATAGAGTATGAGGCCTGGCCCACCATCGTGCTATTAAAGAGGAAACCAGATCTATAAACCATAATTGGGTTTAAAACCAGGCATGCAGACTGTCGCATGACATCCAAGTTATATTCAACCTTTATATAACGTTTGATAATCTTTTTGATTTAATCACTAAAATTAGGTTTTCCAACAATTCGATTAAATTTATTAAACTAAATCACCATAAAATATAGGTTCTGATATGACTTGTTGCAAAAGAGTTTTAACCAAATGTTGTATTTAACAAGTAATTCTGAGTGTCTGTGGTAGAATTTAGAAAATGGGTTTCGAATTTTGTGATATCTATAACCTTGTTTTAATAACTTAGCAGTTAAAATTAAGTTTCTGTTGTTGAAGTCATCAACATTGTATGACACTCTTGCAAAACGAATAAGCTGAGAAATATATACACCATAGGAAGGGAAGCGAGGAACATCTCCGTCAGGAAATGGAAAATTTACTATTTCAAAATTAAAATCATCCCGTTTATCATAAATTTTAGAAGAAACTATGTCATTTGTTATTGACAAGTTCAAATCCAAAAACGGAGCTTCAGTATCGGAAAAATTCGCCTTATTTAACTGAAGCTCAGTAGGATATATCTGACCTACCATCTGTTCAAAATAAGGACTCTAAATATTAAGTATATCATCTAAATATCTGGAGGTTGAGTTAAAAGCTTCAATAATATCAGTTTGATTATTGTCTGACAGAGACAACATGAAGTCTCTCTCATAACAAAGCAAAAACAAATCTGCAAAAAGAGGAGCACAATTAGTACCCATTGGAATACCTACAATTTTTGTATATTAATTCGAGCCAAATCTTATAAATATATTGTCCAAAAGATAATGGAGAGCATCACACACATTTTCTGACATGACCAAAATTTAGGTTGTTCAGAAGTAAAAAAGGCATTTTTATCATTACAAGCCAATTAAAGTTATCCATCTCTGTTAAATTTTTGTTTTATTAATTCTGTTCTTTGATTAGATTATGAGGCAATGTAGTATAGAGAGTAGAGAAATCATATGTAGACAAACCAGATGCTAGAAAACCTCTTGACTTCAATTTATTAAGAATTTCATCTGAATGTTTAAAAGACCAAAATAATTTTTTACCATTTATTTCAAAAACTGCTGTGCGATATTTAATGACATGTTGTTTAACAGACATTCCAAACTTAGCTGCCATATGGCATCGATGCCTATCAACGACAAACGTATCATCAAGCCGGTTATGCTCATATGTTTTTTTGCAGTGCTAAGTTCTTGCTTTAGGGTGTTAATATAGTCATTTTTCAAACGACCACAACATTGTTAGCAGTGTCGCATTTTCATTAACTTCCGGTTTTCATGCTCAAATTTTGATGACCATTTTGAAGGTTTAAACTTCAAGGCAAATTTTCCTTTTGCATGTGCATAGAACGTTGGGCAATATTGAAATTTTCCGAAAATTTGAACCCCAAAGAGTTTAGTCATCATAAAGAAGATCTGATATCCATAAGGCGATTTTGCATTTTTGTGTCGAAGTTTGGGTTGTGTCCCTTTATAAAGAATACAGCCTGGCTTATCTGGACTGCTTTATCTGCACCAAAAGTATATTGCATTGATACTGCGACCATAGATTCATGCTTTTTATTTGATAAGTATGATAAAAGAGAATTAAATCTCGATTAAGGTTATGCTGTAAAAGTTGCATTTTCACTTGCGTTAAGTATATATACGTAAACAACTACGACTTGGAAGGTTAGTAAGAGCTGAAATAGCACCCACGACTCGTTAATATCAATGTCATTCATTACATAAGGAGAGCAGACTGGCTTACCCACTCCATATGAATTGTTAGGAGGCACTCAGTGAAATATCAGCATGACAGCCTCACACTCATGTCTTTCAAATGTACTACGGTGTCTCAAGTGTGTCACAGACACACCGTCGTGAAAAAAGCATTTATTCTTGCACACCAGATCGGAAATTCCGCTGATTTTACCCATGTGAGATACGAGGGATATTCAAGTATAAATGCAAGTAGCTCCATAACTTTCTTCATATATGTGCTAAAACAAAATGAAAAAAAAAACCCAAACTATTCGCCGTCTTTAAAATGGCACCAAACATAAAGAAACGCCCACTGTATTTCTCAAGCTACAGACGCTTATTTAAAGGCATCTCCTGGATACTGAAGTTTTTCTGAAGCGAATTGCAATACACGTTTTGGTACATGTGCGGATAAAGTGTCATATATTTGTAAGTTTTAGACAAAATGACACCACATTTTAGTTACAAGTTAACGCAGCATTCACATAGTTAATTGCAGGAAAATCTTTACATATTCCTGTTTCAATCTTTTTTAGTAAACAGGCACATTTGTGACGTCATTAATTTTTTAAATAACGTCATTTCGAGTTATCTACTGGTGATGTAATAATGAACATCGCTGTATATTTTTTTGCGTTTTGCTGCAAATATGCTAAATATGATATAAGGGAGTTTTCAAAACGCGCTGTCCTCTTTTACACAGTTTTCACATTTTATTTCATGTTTTCAAGCAATTTTCTCTGCCTCTTAATGATGTGTTTACATTAATTAAAATATGTTCAATCTATCTAGACATCAAGACCAGGTGAGAAATCTTATTGTAAATAATGCCTATAGCGGTCAAACTTTAAGTTGACGTTCAAACTTAGAATGAATCTGTAATGTTATGAAGAAAAAAAGTATAAAAGCTATAACCCCTACATTGTTGTTGGCGCGCCGTGAAACCGGTTTAAGCCCTCCAGTAAAATGTTTTACTGACCGTTCCAAGGCGGTACTTCTTTTGTGGATCTTTTATGTTTTTGCTCTGTCTTGTGTTTGCTATGTCTTTGTGCACGTCTGTTTATATGTGCTTTGTGGTCACCTGCTGGGAAAGGGCTGACCTCTTGGCTCTCGTTTGTGGTGTCTAACTGTGAGTTTGTCACTTTCCCCTTGGTATCCTGGGTCAGGTGTGGTACTTGATTGTATCGATTCCTGATCTTTGCACGCTTACTTACTTTATAAAAATGTTTTCAGCGATTAGAAAATACCCACTATCCATCAATAATTTGTAGCAGCAACTCAGTGTGAGCGATCAGCATATTGTTTTTGAGTTATAACTAGTTTTAATGTTGCTTCGTGCATATTTAGAGAGTGTATCATGGTCTAGTTTTTTTCTTTGATCTTTTGAGGCTTTATTTAAATAAAGAACAGGTTTGATTGACCCAGTTTTCTAAGTGAAATAGGTGGAGCTTAAATTTCCATTTAGTTGTATTGAGTCTAGATCTAGATCCTGCTCTAGCGTGATATGAATTTAGTTTGCGCACGGTGTCAGAGTTCATCTGTGACCAAGATTCTTCCTGTTATCAGAGGTTTTCAAGTGAACAACGTTAACCCTTTAAACGCTATCAAAATGCAGCTTAAATGCCATAAGCTCAAGTTTTTTGATGCTTTATATTTGTAAACATCGACTTATGCAATTAAGAGGCAAACAGTGTTCATCCAGATCAGCAGCAGTTTATTCTATGACGATAAAATGATAAGCGCTTAAAGGATTAAATAAACTAGGGAAAAGTTGTTGTGTTTCTGGGTCAGACAATAAAACCAATAGCAGCCAATCTATTCATGAAATGTTTTCAAAGCCAAAAGTCCAACTTTGTCAAACAGTGTAGATGCAGATAAAGAAATGGAGTACAAAATTTTAAGGAGCAAAAAGTGAGATCTCCGAGGGGATCATTAATCACAAAGAACACCGACTCCTCGCCAACCCGCTCCATAAAAACTGCAACTAAAATAGAAGAAACATAATAAAAGAGGCAAAATTTTATTCCCCAAAGCTTACTCTAGGGAAAGCTAACTTCGTAGACCGACGTCCGCGTCTGAGTAACACCGCCCGCGAGCTTAAGTATACAAGGACTGGACGGAGAAGCGGAGTGATGCCCTGGATGATGTTACCTTAAAAAACATCAGCGTACAGCTCACCATTAGGGGGAGCGGAAAACAAACAATAACAAAACTCCCTGCCCTTCCAGGCGGAATAAAAACTTACACTTTCAGGAACAGTGGGGGTGACACTGTGCAGACGAAATTGTCACGTCGATCCCCACAAGATTGAAACCTGTTTTAGATCACTTCCAAAATTCAAACTAACTAATGCCCCACACTTTCACTTAATGCAAATTGGCGTAGGATAAGGGCAGGATACAGCCCGAATTCCTTTTTTGAAGCCATAGTGGGTGCATAAAACTGGGTGTGCCGTGTGTGCTATATATGCCTAGTGCGCAGGGACCGCGGCACACCGTCACAATAACTGAAATATGATGAGATGCAGATAAAACTGATAGGAGAAGTCTGACCAGGGTCTGTACTGTTTGCATATACACCTACATTAGACAGTATAGTCAGTAATGTTAGCAATTAAATGCGGCAGATGCCATTTTTAAATGCATTGTTAGGGTTAACTTATCAGCAGGACAGGAGGTTGGCCTGCCAGACTTGATAAATACCAATGAATAAGTTGGATTCATGAGATGAGAGAAAATGGAAATACTTAATTCTGGTTGGACAATGATACAAAACATTTAGAAAATGTTTTACTCCCAATTTTTATAAACTGACTCGGGGCTCCGCCCCTCGTCAGTTTATAAAAAATACTTGTACAAAGCGTTCTCTAAATATAACTTCGTTCAACTGAAAACTAAAAGGTGGTGCTTTGTTTTCCATTTATTTGCAAACATAAATATACTTAAGTGAAATCGATTCGGTGTAATTAAGCAAAAACAACAAACAACAACAACAAGACTAACAAAAACAACAGCAAATACACCCCAAAATACAAACAAATGAGGAACACATATTCGAATGGCTCCTATTAACTGTTCAGATTCTCTGAATGAATTTGTACTTTTCAGCTGTATGACCATTCACAATGTGTACACAGGAAGGAAGTGAACTCTAAATGGCGGTATTAATCCATTGTCTCTAATTTTATTGCATATAACGGTGTGTTTTCTAAATGGTAGTGTCAGGTTTCAATTAATATAAACCATGATTAAATATCTATATATGGCTACATATAGAATAGAATAGAATACGTTTTATTTTCCAATCAAGGACCCACGCGGGCATTAGACAAAGTACATATAATATTCATTGGTGTTGACAATGCATAATAACACACATATAGACAGCCACAATAAAGCAACACAAACGTACATAACTTGATACCACATAAACAAACAAGTATTGTATTTTACAGGCAATATCATTATAAACAAATATCAATGCAATACGTACTGTAGTAAACAATGTGATAATTTGACGTTGACGTCGCAAATACTTCATAATATTTACATTTTCGAAACAAAGCCTTTAATGCATCTTTAGATTTTTGCAACCATTCATAGCCGAATGCGATTATATACACATTGTATTTACAACGAAGAGGAAATATACGTACATGTAACATGCAGCACATGCTTAAAACAAGAGCAGAGAAAAGTGAAAATTATCTTACAAAAACGTTTTGTTGGAGTTCGATTTCAGGCTTCCCCTTTCGCTAGATGAATCAGGCCATCGAGATTCAAGTGGATGCGCAAGACCCCACCACTTCCCTATCTCGCTCTTTCCTCGGTTGTCACTTGCTAATAATCTTGAAAACTATTTAGAGCTAGATTAGTGATATTTTCTTATTTCTCAAAGAAAATGTATGTATGGGGTACTCATTGGAAGCGGCTCGTTCTGATGTGAATATCAAACTTTGATTTCTTAAAATAATCAGCCCATGTATCTAGCACACGAGTAGCTTTGCCTTTTGCAGATTAATGAAACGACCCAAAACATTTTGTGATCCGGCACTTGACTCTAAAGAAACCATTTGCATGAACATGAACTACACTTATCTGTCTATGCTATTTAGAAGTATTTTGACCCAAAATATATGTATTTCTGGTATTATTTACAATTTTTCATTTTGACCGTGAAAAGTTCATAAGCAAAAAATGTAAATATAATTTTTTCTACCAGAAATTTGTACATTTTAGGTGAAAATACTTATAAATATTGTAGCCGGGTAATTGTAGTTTATGTTCATGCAACTGTTTTTTTTTTCAAAAGTTCACCCAGCGTGTCACAATATTGTAAACGGTATCAAACCAGGAAGTGACTCTAAAAAGACTGATAAGCATGCTGTGGATTGCTCAAAACTGTATGTTGGGGTGTAAAGTGATCTATGTGAGATGTATAAATTGTTCATACTACAATGTGGCCAAAGGTATCCGTCTCCTTGATAAAAAACATTTTTGTTTATACAGGAAAAATTTCATGCAAGTAAGAGCTTTTGAAAGATATATTTCCTTAAACTCGTTGCGAAAAAGAGATAAAATGCAAGTCTCTCGTTTTATCTCATTTCCTAAACTCGTTCAAAAATTTCATAAAGCATGAGCACTCATGTAAGATTCTCCATTTTAATATAGTATTTAAAAGGTTTTATTGTCACACAGTGACTCTTTTGCACTAAAATAGTTATTGTCACGCTCTACTAAGATGAACCAAGTCAGTCGAAAACTGTTTTTAGAATTCCTGCTTAAGTGCCATCAACAACGGCACAATATTGAGTATAATTCTGTATGAAGTTCATCAGAAAAATCTGGTCATGATCAAATATGCAAATGATGCATATTTTACTGCGCATGTGCAAGACACTGTCCCCGTGCGGCGTCCCTATATCCCTCCTAGACGTTCTTGAAATCTTATCCAGTGACAGGCGTACAGAGGTTATGCACAGCTAAGGAATTAGTTGTCTTCAACTATCGAATTTAATCCTGTAAATTCCCATTGCCATTTTTCTATCTGACGGATTTATACATATGATTCCCACTAGGGGAATTCAAGCTACCGCCGGTGTCAATAAAGTTCAAATTGAAATGAGTTCAATTGCAGAACGCATGCAGACTTTTCAAAACCTATTTAGGTTTAGCTTTAATAATATGTCCTAGTCACGTAGAATAGGTTTTATTGCAGTTGTCGACCCAGAGGCCTAATCAATCTGGGCATTCGACATAAGTCTGATAAATGGCCTTTGGTGGCTATCGAGACAAATTACACTTTCTCCATTGCTGTGTTGCCGTCTAAGTTTTCCAACCCCGTCGACTGTATTAAAGTAAACAATTGCCCCAATCTTAGAGGGTAGACTGATTGCTTCCAACATTATTTCTTCAAGATGATATATTACCATATGACGTCGCGCCTGGGATTGAAATAACCCCATTTATTTCACACTTAACAGTGAAATCTATGCATATCTAAAACAAACAGGAGAATCGGTAAAACCGATGGATGCTCCCGAAATAAATGCTTGTTCGAAAAGGGCTGCAAGTTGATATCTCTAATAGTGTTAATGTTATGCTCTTGACAAAATTTAAGCATAACAAAAGGCAATAACTCCTTAATTAAAGAAAAAGAGTTATGGTCACTGTACACTGCACCTCTCCTCATCGAGATCTATCTACCAATGACGTTTCAAGTTGAAACCTCTTATAGTTTTTGTGTTATGCCCCGAGCAAACTTTAACTATAAAAAATAACAAAGGACAATAACTATTTAATTAAACAATAGAGATTTATGGTTCCTGTACACTACTCTTCTCCGCAACGAGATCTATCTACCAATGAAGTTTCAAGTTAATATATCTTATGGTTTTTTGTTTTATGCTCCGAACAATATTTAAGTATGAAAAATAACTAAGGGCAATGACTCTTTAAATTTGTGGTTCTTGTACACTGCTCTTGTTCTCATCGAGATCTGTTTACCAATGAAGTTTCAAGTTGATACCTCTTAAAATTTTTGAGTTATGCGCCTGACAAAATATAAATATGAAAAACAACAAAGGCAATAACTCCAAAATTTTGCAAAAAAAGAGTTATGGTTCTTGTACAGTGCGCTTTTCCTCATCGAGATCTATCAACCAATGAAGTTTCAAGTTGATACCTTTTATACTTTTTAGCTCACCTGAGCCATTGGCTCATGGTAAGCTATTGTGATCGTTGGATGTCCGTCGTCGTCCATCGTCAACAATTGCTTCAAAGGACAACTCCTCCTCATTTACTGGATGGATTTAAATCAAACTTGGCGGGAATGATCCTTATATAGCCCTCTTTAATAATTATTCAAATGGTTTGCGGTCCGTTGCATATCTAGGTCACACAGGCCAAAAATAGATTTTCGAGATGAAAACTTCTTGTCTTAAACCAGAATGCCTAGAGCCTTGATAGTTGGTATGTAGCATCATCTAGTGAACCTCTACCAAGTTTGTTCAAATTATGTCCCTGGGGCAAAAATGGCTCCTCCCCGGGGGTCACATGTTTTACATGGGCTCAAACAGGGAAAACGTGAAAAAATATTCTTGTCTGAAACCGCAAAGCCTAGAGCCTTAATGAGGTATGTAGCACCACCTAGTGAATCTCTACCAAGTTTGTTCAAATTATGCCCCTGGGGCCAAAAATGGCCCGCTCCGGGTGTCACATGTATTAAATAGGCTTATATAGGGATATATAACTACCCTACCCCCGATGGGCAAAAATTCTGTAGTGTAATATTGTAAATATATTATTTTGGTATTTTAGTTTTATAATTGTTTTGGGTGCTCAAAAGAGCCATCTCAAGAGATGGTTCTTTTGAGTGTCTTCAACTTGTGTTTAGGTGTGAGATAGAAAAACGCATTCCATTTTGAATACTTGATCATTCTTTGTCAAAACCCTTTTGCACCATTTTACACCAATTTACACCAATATACTGCTGTGATTTTACAATGTTACCGGCACAGATACAGGTGTTTATGGAACTACACACCTGTTTACCCTTTGCATGTGTGTGTTTGTGTAAATAATGTGTGTGTTTGGAACCCAATGGCCATTAACTATGACGTGAGAAAATCTGGCTGTACGATTTGGCACCAGTGTGGCTGAAAATGATTTCATGTGTAACTTAATATTGTGTCTCTATAGTTTAACTTAAAGTTCACTATAAGGCTAATCTCTATGACAGTTTTTCTCATGGCAGGGCTCACGTATATGTTTTTTTCGAAATAGTTTTAGAATTGTAAATATCTAAAGAACTTAAATTCTTACTGTCTCTCACATTTTTCTTAGAATATGGCAGTTATATATGTACTTATGTACTTTATATATAAGATATGTTTTACTGTATACACTGGTGAGACAAAAATAAAAAATAAAAATAATCGATGTGAAAAACCTTCTTGTCTGAAACCACAAGGCCTAGAACATTGATATTTGGTATGTAGCATTACCTAGTAAACATCTACCAAGTTTGTTCAATGTTTTGCCCCTGGGGTCAAAAATGGTCCCGCCGCGGGGGTCACATGTTTAACATAGGCTTATACAGGGAAACATGAACAAATCTTCTTGTCTGGAACCTCAAAGTAATAAAAGAATGCCTAGAGTCTTGATAGTTGGTATGTAGCATCACCTCGCAGACCTCTACCAAGTTTGTTCAGGTTATGTCCCTGGGGCCAAAAATGGGTCCGCCACAGGGGTCACATATGCTTATAAAAAATCAACTTTTTTCAGAATATTGGTCATATTACATATCAATTTAAAGAGAATGAAGCATAGAATAACATGCTAGCCAATATTTTGCTCTTTAACTTACCCTTGACCCCTGGGGATCAAAAAGGTTAATTTGTTTTCTTTTCTGAAAGTAATCATGTTGCATATCAACTGAATTGGAATGAAGCATAAAACGAAATTCAAGCAAATGTTCTGCCGTTTTGCACACCCTCGGCCCCTGTATGGGGTCAAAGGGTCAAAACATTTTTTTATAAAGAAGGGTGTGTTGCATATCACATTATGCAATTAAAAATGTTTGACCTTATGCACACTCCTGATCTTATGGGTTGGGTAAAAAGGCCAGACATCGAAATTATGCAGGTAAGTATAATTTGATTGAACTTAGTGACTTGATAGGCTCTGGTTATAATCTGAGTGATACCCAAGATGGACTTAAGTGTTCGAGAATGGCATTTATATTTTGTTGTAAACATCCTCTCCTCCTGACAAGGATTAAGGGCCCATCTTGTTGTGTTATGCTCCGGACAAAATACAAGTACGAAAAATAACAAAGAGCAATAACTCCTAAATTATGGAAAAGAGAGTTAAGATTCTTGTATACTTCACATTTCCTTATCAAGATCTATCTACAAATGACGTTTCAAGTTGATATCTCATATAGTTTTTGTGTTATGCTCCAGACAGAATACAAGTATGAAAAATAACAAAAGGGCATTAACTCCTAGATTATGCAAAAGAGAGTTATGGTTCTTGTACACTGCACTTCTCGTCATCGAGATCTATCTAACAATGAAGTTTAGTGTTGATATCTCTTATAGTTTGTGTGTTATGCTCTGGACAAAATGATGGACGGACGGACGAACGGAATTGATGGACGGACAAAGCGGCGGCTATATGCTCTACCGTTGGAGAGCATAATAAAATGCTATTTTCACAGAGTGAAACAATATGATATCAATCACTAGTTATTTCACTATATTTTCACTAGTGATTGAAATCATTATTTTGGATTACCTCTGACTTAATGCAGCTCACTTCGAAAGTTCAAGCGCCCATAACGTTCTTATTTGTGAACAAATGAGGAACATGTTGGTACCAAAATAATTCAGATTTGCTGAAAATTTTCGATTTTGCATTTTCAGCACTTCCAGTTTCAGTGAGTGAGGCAATGCATGTAGCCTATATATGTTACATTGCGTCTTCAACATTTTTATGACGTCACTTGTCTCGCAAATTTTCTAACGTTCCATTCAAAATTTCTTTGAATGCGCGAGGCAAAAACAGCCTAGTAACATATCATGTGGATTTACTTATACACCCTAATATATGTATGCCAACGAAGTGTGCAGGCTCTTATGTCGTCTTTTTAAGTATCTTTTCAAAAGTATCGTTCAGAAATATCATGAGAGTTTGAACCTTTAAAGCGCCACCTATAATTTGCAGCAGACGACAATTTCAAATTTTGCCGCTTTTTCAAAAGTAACCTATAAGGCATGATATTTCAGGAGAATCGTTTGCTGGCAATCGATTCTCATGTAATATCATACCTTATTTTTGTCGAAAATTGGGAAACATGTTGCAAAATTTGTCGTCTGCTGCAGTCGTGATTGGCACTTTAAGTGTTAAACAATGGGATCCAGATTAGGTCAGACGTTTTTGTTATCAGGAGCCGACAAAGTCGCATCTTTTCGGTCGATCGTAAAGTGTTGTATATAAGCAAAAAAGAAACACAAAGCTTAAAGAGCGAACCGTGATTTAGCTGTTCGCGTGGGGCATTTAACGTGTTCTCGCGTGGATTGGTCCTCATCATCTTATGCAGTATATGTAAATTTCTCTTAATCATCTGCGAAGAATTGCCGCCGGCTTTCGTACAATCTTATTCGATAGCTCACTTAATTTCACACAGCTCTACTTGGTAAAGAAGGGCATTGTTCCAAACGGCGTGGGACATTTGAGTAGATTACCAGGACCTTTGAGAAACTTCTGGAGTATTTCCAAGAACGTATAGGTCAATGTATGTCCAAATAAACCTACAGTCAAACGTGTAAAGCGGCCAATCTCAAAAAGACCAAAACTTGGTTTTCAAGACCTATTATCGCTTAATGCAGTTCTAAAGTATTGCATTCTGCAATACTTTCGACCTTCATTAAGCTACCATTTGTCATAAAGATTTTTGTTGTGTCTATTTTTGAGTGGCCGTTTTACACAGGTTTTACTGTACTTTTGAAGATTACACGTACCTTCGCCACCACTTTTATTGAGTTAACTCACATGCGATGTCGCCTGTATTTGTGTAAGCTGTATCATAGAGTGAGACTGCTCCCTATCTATAGTCTGATTATGATTAGTATCCAAACGGTTTGTCTGAAACTTTCTGAAAACGCAAAGGCATTCAAGGGAAGACATCAGCAGACAACTTATTTTGATCTCTCATAAGAACATCTATGAGTATATCAAAGAAATACAACAATCACATACATGTACTGCAGACCAACCCATGACACCGCGAGTAAGAAACACAGAACACAGACAGCCATATCACAATTATGGTAAAGTAACCAGCTCTCTCTACCTCAACAAGATGATTGCTAAACTAGAAATTACACCAAAAACCATTCCACAAAAACGTACCCAACAAGCAATTAATAAACAACAGCAGAGTCCCACTTCAAATCGAACTATAGTTCCTACTAAAGTTCTGACGTAATAGATGCGCGCGCACGTTTACATCCGAACGATTGCAGTTGCAACTTTGGTAGGTTAGCAAGTAAAAAAGTGAACAGCACTGTACGTCTTCTTTCAATTCTTCATTGTAGACAAAAAGGATGTGTATATATTGCACAGCCTATTCCAATTAACAATTACGAATTAGTTGGACCGTAAATAGAGCACAGGGAGGATTTATTATGTAAAAAAAAATCATTTTGAGGCTGAAGCAATATTTTAACGTGTAAATTTAACGAAACGATACAGAGGGGCCATAGGTATGTTACTAGACAGACGTACAAGGGAACAAACGGTCATAATGTTCATAGTTTGCAGTAAAGTGAATGCTAGAATCATATGATAATCGAATTCATCGTGGCTTAACCCTTAAAGCGACACCTATAATTTGCAGCAGACGGCAATTTAATTTTTTGCCGCTTTTTCAAAAATAACAAATAAGGCATGATATTTCACGATAATCGTCTGCTGGCAGACGATTCTCATGTAATATCATACCTTTTTTATCGAAAATTGGGAAAGATGTCGCAAAATTTGTCGTCTGCTGCAGACGTGATTTGCGCATAAAGGGTTAAAATGAACCTACTCCCTGTATTGATTGTTTAGTATAATAAATGACCTAAAGTAATGTTTCAATCCCACAGCTAATTTACTGGTAAACTTTAATTATGGTATTTTAGCACAATGATAAACTACAGGTTTCAACGTTTTTTTGTTTTGAGGTCAAATTTTTTAAACCTGTATCATTTCTATTTTAACCTAAATATTCTTATTATATACCACAATATAATCTCCTCTTCAAGCTCTCTCCAATCATAACTTGCAGGATTCCAGTTATTTGTACGCCGGGCCGCGTAGCGCAGTCGGTAACGTGTCTGGCTATAGATGCGTGTCTGACTGCAGATCCAGGGGTCGCGAGTTCGATCCCGGCCCGGTCCCATACTTTCGTGGAGATTGATCATGAAATGATTTCTACGGCCATTCTCCTCCCTTCCGCTGATTCATTCAAGAAGGGTTGTTGTCAGTTACAAGCGAAAGTATGTGCACAAATTACTGGTAAACCGCTTGTTCAAGCCTGCCCAGGAAAAAGTGTGGTTAAGTGAACTGACCGTCCCGCAATGACCAAAGCTGTTGACTTGGGACGTAAAGCAACAAAAAGGAAAAAGAATGTACGAGTATATATCAGTTACCTCTCATATACACCTGATAAACGTTGTCTATCTCACGGCATGTGCCTTTATCAGGCCATGATGACTTGGTACTTTTTGGCGCTGAATCAGCACAAAAATCGAAAGAACTTCTAGCGATAAGGCGTATATTTTCCCTAGTTGGCATGATTACAAACCAAATTTTCAAATTGTCCTAATGATCTTAAAATTGGTGTAGTTTGGCAGTAAAATATGCATAGTAGGCAACAAAATACGTTTCAAAGCGATTCACTATTTACAATACCGTGTAAACGTGCACTTTCTACCCCCACCCCTCATTTAGTTGTAAACTGATAAATAGAATACCAGGTTCACGTCTCTTGATATAAAGTTTACAAGGCTCGGCTTTGAGAATACATGTCATCAGCAAGTTTCGCGATGTCAACAAGCGTTCTCAAAGCATTGCCTGGTAAAGTTGATATCAAAAGACACTCACGGCTGAAAAGGGGTTTTCCTGGGTTTCCAAGTATTAGCTTATCTTCTTAACCACACCCTTGTTATATTGCTTATTATCTGTAATAAGGTGGTGATTTGTGCATTTGTGTACACGAAGTTACGTTTATACTGTAACAGCGTTGTTAAGTGGTGTCATTACAGTGCAAAATTGACGGTAACGTCTTGTGGAACTGGATATCTGTGTTATCGAAATAGACTTAAAGGCTTATTTTATGAAAGAAAAAGAGTTTATCATTGTAGTTAGGGACAAATAGAAAAAACATGTAAATAGAGAATACTAGGTGAGTGTCTTTTGATATCAAGTTTACCAGGCAAGGCTTTTAGAACGCATGTTGACATCGCGAGGCATGCCGAGCGATTCAACATGCGTTCTCAAAGCCGAGCCTGGTACACTTGATATCAAAAGACGCGGACCTAGTATTCTATTTATCAGTTTACCCATTGTTGAACATTCTTCAAACTAGCGATTATGACGTAATTTTCGATTTTTGTGTTGATTGAGCGTCATTAGCGACGTCATTCAAAACGTGCAACGTCATCATGACCTGATAAAGGGTTACATGTCGTGAGATAGGAAACGTTTATTAGGTTATGTTGAAACAATTCAGTTAATATTAGGGGTGACTGATAAATCAGTCTCCAAGTGACCTGTCGGATAGATTTTTCTATCCATACTTCTTTTTACAGTCTCAATAATGTCTAACTGGCGACACATTGACATTAAGAAATGCACAAACACTTAAAAGTCATATTGAAGTAAGGTTTGTCGACAGAATAATTTATTTATTTTTTATGTGAACCGCTTAGACATACTTAAAGTTTTGCTAATAGACATACGAAAAGTTACAAACTGACAGGCTCTTATTAAAATCTTGATAAAGACTTCAATACTTTAAAAACAGACATTTTTTTTAAATTGTGTTTTCTATTTAGCGGACCGAACATGATAATAGAGCCACCACAAAGCAAAACCATCAAAGTGACACATGCGCCTAATGTATATTCAAGCTATAATGAACGTCCAACCAGTCTATATCTATCTGCTCTTCGTCTGTTAGGAAGGGCTCTGTATACATCTTTGGCCCCTAGCTATATACAGAGCGCACATCGAATACTCTGAAAAGACTGGGTCCTTATTCGTTTTTTGGTTTGTCATAATGTTGGTTCAAGGTAACAGAGCCGGAAATGAGACGTAATACTTGACTGCAACCGATATAGTAAAGGTAGACGCGTTTAGAATTATCAAACCCTTCAGTTTATGATATTTGCTTGGGTAATTATCTATGTGTCTAGATCTACATCTGAACCAGTAGTGAGGTTGGCGCCGTGAAACCGGTTTAAGCCCTCCAGTAGTATATTTTTACAGACCGTTTCAAGGCGGTACGTCTTTTGTGGATCATTTTTATTATTTATGACTTGTGTTTGTCATGCTTTGGCGTCTGTTAATTGCTGCCTTGTGGTCACCTGCTGGGAAAGGGCTGACCTCTTGGCTCTTGTTTGTGATGTTTTTGTTTTTGTCACTTTCCCATGTGGTATCCTGGGTCAGGTGTGGTACTTGATTGTATCGATTCCTGATCTTTGCAGTCTTTCTTACATTGACATAGAAAGGGCAGTAAAGACGACATGCGACCACTAGCTTGCCCATAAAGGTCAATTGCTCTCTTAGTCGGCGAATAAGAAGTGTGACGTGTAGAGAGCCCGAAATGACCTAGACACTTTTTAAAGCTGCATAGTCTGTAACTTTTGATCTTCTAATTTTAGAAAAATGTTTCTATTTTTCAAGACCACAGTAAGAATACTCAAATTAAAGTAAACATTTTACCATTTTCACACATTTAAACAAATTATCATTATCAAAACAACAGCATTTATGTAAAAATCAAGTGTCTAGAATTATTGGAGGGACGTAAATAATTATCAACAAGAGAAAACACACCTGTTTTTATAAGATAATTCACTTTTCCATGCAGTTTTCAGATGTACTGAACATATTCATGGTGAAAACATAACTTAATCCTATTTTTACGAATGATTTAAAAAGAAAATATTTTTTTTCGAAAAATGTTCATAGTTACAGACTTAGCCTCTTTAATGTGTCTAAATTGTAGTTATGTAGGCATAATATAAGCAGACTGATCTCCTTAGAGGAATGTTATATGTTTCAATAGTGACAAGCGGAGCACTGCCAGACCTACTACATCTATATAAGATTGTTATAATTGAGTTGTCATGTGGCTAAAGAGATGCTCTAAGTGACAGATTGATTCAACCTACACATGTTGTGAATTGATACTACTGTCGTGCCAACCAAGAGTGACAGTGACGTAATATTTTGTTTACGATTGCTAAGGAAAACATTAGCTTGTACACTCCTCTTGCGCTAATGCGAATCGATAGATCACTTGTGTATTTATCCTATCCTGGGGATAGGATTAATACACGAGTGATCTATCGATCCTAAGTCCCTGATAAATTAGTAAACAAAACATGACGTCACAGCCACTCTTGGCTGACATGACAGTAGATTTCCTAATCAGAATGGTACGTTTTGTGGACATGTAAATAGAGAATACTAGGTGAGTGTCTTTAGATATCAAGGCTACCAGGCAAGGCTTTGAGAACGCTTGTTGGTATCACGAGGCTTGCCAAGCGATTCAACATGCTTTCTTAAAGCCAAATTTGTTCTTAAAAGGGTATCCTTTGGAAGCAAAGACTGCACCAAAGAACTGAAACTAGAGTGTTCATATTTCCTGGGCCAGACCAAGCCTGGTAAACTTGATAATTATCAAAAGACGCGAACCTGGGCATATAATTACAATGCCTCCTTAGAGTTAAGGAAGACTTAATTTAAGTATTGATTTTTCAGAATGCGAAAAATAACGTTTAAAACTGATTAAAATCAAAATAATTTTAAATTTTCTGAAGATCACAATGATATCTTTGACCACAAATACCACATCGATCCAGGCAATTTATTTAGCATTTAATATAGCATGTTAAAATATCAATACTTAACTTAAGTCTTGCTTAACTTTAAGGAGGCATTGTAATTCCGGCCCTTGGTATTCTATTCATCAGCTTACCCATTGTTTCGTTCTTCAAACTAGCGAGTATGACGTATTTTTTTTATATTTGCGTTCATTCAGCGTCATTAGCGACGTCATTCAAAAAGTGCAACGTCATCATGACCTGATAAAGGCACATGCCGTGAGATAGACAACGTTTATCAGGCAACGTGCAACAATGCAGTTAATATGAGGGGTAACTGATATATACGACTGTCAAAAAGTCAATGGTTAGTGAAAACGCGTGGACTGAAACAAGATGGCTATTTTCTTGCACACCACAAAGGGCTACTGCTGCGGGGCATCTGGAATTTTACTTAGGTATAGAAATTATTTTCTTGCACTCGAGACAAGGGCATTTGACCTTTAACCTGAGCTGAAATATTCTTATCCTTGTTACAAATGTATCTCATACCGGACGTCACATGTCACGCATAGATCATCAAGTTACCTCAACAAGTAGAATTGGGGCTCAGCGTTTTCTGGAACCATTAGCGCTAATAAATAAATAAATAAATAAATAAATAAATAAATAAATAAATAAAAACAATAAATAAATAAGTTAATAAAACAGATAAATAACAACTCTAAAATGTATGGAAGAAAGAGAATCAGTTTAATTTAGAAAATAGTGAAAATGCGAATAACTCCTGAACAACATGGTATATTTTGATCAAATTTTGCATACGTAAGCATGTCAACATTGTCTAACCACTGACATATGTAACAGCCTTTGCTGGACACGGCTTTGCTGAGCATCTGTTTGGCAGCTCGTGGTCAGTGAAAATGTGCATAACTCTTGAACCACATGGTATATGTGGATAAAATTGCATACTTATCTATTTTAGATTTGTCCAGCCACTGGTATGCAAAACGGTAAAGAGGCTGCTGGGGGAATTTAAAACATAGAACTCTGCCGAAAATCACAAAATCTATTTAAATTGAAAATATATTTCAATTAAAAAATATGCAAAACGAAATTATCAATGAAAACAATAATTAAAGACTCGGTGTCGAGATTTTGCACGACCTACAGGTATACACTATATTCACTGTGTGAGATCGTCTGTCCGTAGAATTCACTTTCAAACATTCCTTCTGGCATTGGCACCGGATACTAGCTTCATCCTGGGTCGTGCACATTACAGTCAGTCGAACGGAATATTTATATCACATTGCTCTGCTTCACATACATAATGTAATTCCGAGCCCTGGTCATTATCTTCTTATCTGTGTGCGTGTATGGTTGTGTCAGCATTGCAATTGCTTACTTTGTTAAATACCTTAAAAAACGCGTTATTGGGGCAACGTACGATTACACAAACTGGTTCTTTTATTTACTGCTTCAACATGGGGTAACTTCTCTTTTTTCCTTTCCATACACTTTTACTTTCTCTTGTTTGTATTTGTCTGTTTGTCTGTCCATCTGTGTGTGTGTGTGTGTGTGTGTGTGTGTGTGTGTGTCTGTCTGTCTGTCTGTCTCTCTGCCTGTCTGTCTGTCTGTCTATCTATGTGTCTGTCTATGTGTCTCTGTGTTTGTCTGTCTGTCTGTGCGTGTGTCTGTCTGTATGTCTTTATGTATTATGTATATATGTATGTTGTCTTTATTGTCATAAATGTCTGTAAAGTGCTACATGTAAGGAGACCAACTAGTAGCCCCAGGGCTGTTTGGAATCCTTGTAAAATAAATAAAGGATTAAATTAAAAACAAACATACCCCTGTCTCCGGGGTTCGCGATCAGGTAAGGCTCAATCCAACCTGCCGAGGATATCAAAAATTTGCATGTACAAATGTAGCAAGTTTCATGCGCGGATCCAGAGGGAGGAGAGCGGGTCCAGACCCCCCTGAAAAATCACAAAAATATAGGGTTTCTTAACAATACTGGTCCGGATCTCCTGTAAAATCACAAAGCTACCAAGCCAGCATTCATTGTTGGGCCACCATCACCCGCCAGCGAAACGCCATTAAAATGGCGTTTCGCTGGCGGGCTGATGATGGCCCGCTTATAATGGTATTTGGATCCTCTTTCCCCTAGTCAAAGTTGAACCCCCTCTGAATAAACTTTCTGGTTCCGCGCATGAGTTTAACTATTATATTTAAAAAGCAGAATTACAAAGGCGCTCATCAGACTGCATAGATACGCATTTGTTTTTCACATGCGGCAGCACAGTCACGAAAAAGAACATAAATTAATTAGCGACACACACGCACAGGCAGAGAGAGAGAGAGAGAGAGAGAGAGAGAGAGAGAGAGAGAGAGAGAGAGAGAGAGAGAGAGAGAGCAAACCAAACCATCTCTCTTAGCGAAGTAATAAATTGACAACATTACCAAGACAAAATATTTAAAAAAAAAAACACAATAGGAGCACCCAAGACAGAGAAGAAGCAACACCAGAACCCGCATTTCATTAGGAAGGACAGCTAAAGGCTTAGGCCCGTAATATCAGCCTTAAAAAATAACAGCACAGCTATGCTTAACACGCTAACCGTAGATCTCAGACAAGACAAATGATTTCATAACGCATAGGGTTAAAACATGTCTTTCGATCAAACCTAGCTGTGAATAGTTGGTATAATCTTACTCTATATGGCCTATACCATGAACTGTATTTTATTCCTTAATAAATCATTCTGTAATGCAGCATGTCCAGCGATTCCTCTAGTCTACTGTCTGAACGTTCCATGACATGCGCGGATCCAGAAAGTTTTGACAGGGGGGGGGGGGGTTAACTTTGCAACAATTGTTTTTGATGAGATGATCCAAATAACATTATAAGCGGGCCATCATCGGTCTTCCAGCGAAACGTCATTTAAATGGCGTTTCGCTGGCGTGCCGATGATGACCCGACATTGAATTCGGGCTTGGTAGCTTTGTCATTTTCGGGGATCCGGACCAGTATTGCTAAGAAACCCTATATTTTTGTGATTTTTCGGGGGGGGGGGGGTCCGGACCCCCTGTCCCCCCCCCTCTGGATCCGCCAATGCATGACGTCAATATTTTGTGTTCGCGGACAACGCAGGACCTGGCCTTGTCATATCCTCAATGGCTTATACGAGATGAATTATGTACATTTTATATGTCGGCTGGCACTGTATGACACTTAATGTGGCTTATCACTTAATGTGGCTTATTGTGTCAATATACGAGATTTTCCTATGACTTGGCGAAAAAGTAGAGAGCGTGACAAGAACATGAAGAAAATAATGTCTTTAAATGACCGGAAATTGCTTAATCGTTGTTTTGCTAGAAATGCAATCGTAGAAAATGGTAACTGGCAAAACATATTTATAGACGAATAGTTATTATACCACCCTTACCAACTTTAGAACAGATCACCATGTGATGGTCAAGGTCTACACTGATGTAGGTGGTATAAAATTGTTTTACCATGTTTGTCCACCTGTACGTAAGATAATCCACGAGCTAAAGCTCGTGGATTATCTTCACCTACAATACCCATGGTATAACTATTACTTAGACACTAAGTTGATGTTGGCTAATTAGACTTCTGATAGCTCGAAATGCCTGCTTATAGCGATGTAAATTTGGAATCCGATTAAGGACACATACTACTTAATATTTCCCACATTGAAATCTTTTCAAAACTATACACTCAGTTTGTTTTATGCATGGACTGTCAATTTATGAAATACAAAGGATATGTCACCATGCGCAATTTTTCATAACCTCACACAAGTTTTCAGCATTTGACCAGTTTTCTGAAAATAACGTAACAAGGTGGCCAATCACGTGGTCAGCATGATTGGGTTCACGGATTTCCCGAACCAGTAAAATCGTTCATAGCTTCCGTAATACTAAGTCAAATTTTATGCTGTAAAGTGCAAAAAACCCTCATACTTTTTTTGCACAAGACTGAGTCAAAGTTTCTCCTGGGTTTGCTGTAGTTTCCCAGATCTCCTCGAACAACTAAAGAAAAAACGGAATATTCTCCGCGATCGGGTACACACTTCAGTTGTTCGAGGTAATCTGGAAAACTGCACAGAACTCAGGAGAAACTTTTACACAGTCTGGTGCAGAAAAATATGAGTTGGTTTTGTACTTTACCGCATAAAATTCGACTTAGTATAACAAAAGTTAAGAACGATTTTACTTACCTGTGATGTCCGATGGTTAGTCCGTGAACCTAACCTGGCAGACCACATGAATGGCCACCTTTATTACGCTATAATAGTTGTTATCGTCATCCATCTTCTTTATTTTTTTATGACTTCAAGCTTTCTAGAAAATGTGAAAATTTATTTGTTTTCTCAAGCCGTGTCTTGTGATGCCAAACGATGATCCTCGTGATGGATGTTTCTCTCCCACCTTCACACTCATGATTCTGGCCTGCCAGCCAGGAGTGACAGTGACGCCATGTTTTGTTTACAAAGTTATCAGGGACTTAGAATCGATTGATCACTTGTGTATTAATCCTATCCGCAGGATAGGATTAATACACAAGTGATCTATTGATTCGCATAAGCTCAGATGGAGTGTATAAGTTAATATTTTACTGAACAATTGTAACAAAACACGACGTCACTGTCTTTCTTGGCTGGCAGAACAGTAGATTCTTATAATATCTAATACGTTGTTATATTGAAAGTCAGGCCAAAGAATTATTAATAGAGGGTTACTATATATGAGAAGTAAGATTGTATTACAAAAACTTAATCCATTGTGGAACTTTGAAACGATTAGAGGGTCACTGATGAGGCCTAAATTGCCAAACTAGCTAGTCTGGCCCAGAAAATATGCACACTCTAGTTTCAGTTTTTGGTGCATTTTTGCTTCCAAAGGATACCCTTTTAAGAACATATTTGACTTCACTACAGCTGGTGACTGGGGGATTGTGTCGCGGTGGTAGAACGTCTCCCTGCCCTTCACTATAGTGTATATTTTATTATCTTGTCCTTTGGGATCATGGGTTTGATTGCGGAACTTTGAAACTATCAGAGGGTTACTGATGAGACCTAAATGGCCGAATATAGCTAGTCTGGCCTAGATAATATGCACACTCTAGTTTCAGTTATTTGGTGCATTCTTTGCTTCCAAAGGATACTCTTTAAAGAACATATACAGTCAGACATAAGTTAAGCATCGCCTCAATAGTTTCCTTGAAAAACGAAGGAAGCTTTCCAGTCATGAATATTTTCTTGTTTTATTTATTAGAATAGATAAACTGGTGACAATTTACAGCTAATTTTGATTAGATTATCATTAAGGTAAACAACCAGGCATGGTAAATGCACAATAACCCCTAAAACTGTCCTTATTCTCCACCCCATTATGGTGTTTTCAAAACACTAAGACATGTAAAGTGTTAGTGTCATTTTGTTTCAATATCAAAGACAAGTTCTGTCTGAAAATTTCAGAATCATATCTATGAAAGAATAAAAGTTATGGATGTGTAAATAATGGCATGTTATATAGTGATAGTGCAAAAATTACAAACACGCGATTGATCCTCTATGATTGACATATAACCGACAGCATCAGTTTGGCATTATTTTGAAAAATAGGTCTAGATTATTTCTGCGTTTATTTGAATTCAAAGTAAGCTCTATTGGTTAAGCTGTGACACCTTTTAAGAGTATACCCTCAAAATAGGGGTTGGTGTATACAAGACATCGTAGAAATTTAGCAAAATGACCAAATGGCATCCTGATATGTTCAGCAGACCAAGAAAAGACTAGGGTAACAAAATGTTACAAACCTATGCCTGACTGTGTATTTGACTTCACTACAGCTGGTGACTGGGATTGTATGGAGGCGGTAGAACATCTCCCTACCCTTCACTATAGTGTAGATTTTATTTTCCTGTCCTTTAGGATCATGAATTTCATTGTGGAACTTTGAAACTATACTGTGCACAATAAGTTTAGCAATTTCTTATGTTTCGCATCTCTATGTGCTCATCTTTGTGCAATGTCGACCAATTTCAAATGCAATGACGAGAACAGGTTCATAAGCAAATGAAACCACGAATTTACAGACGCCATCCTTTAAATAGGCATTTGGGGAGAGCAAGAATTGCAGGAGGGGTGAGTAAGCAAAAATGACATCCGTTGTAAGTAATACTAAATGATAAACATGTGATTTTTCGTTCGGTGGTATTACAGCTTCCTCATGCATCATACGCCTATAAAAACTATTGGTTGTGTGACAGATGTGATAGAGATTCCATGCTGAAAAAATCAGCTGCCATCAATGACGTCAAAACGTAGTCATCATTTGATTACACTTCTAATGTTAATTGGCGTGCCAATTCAACAGAGACTCAGTTTACAAAGATGACATAGGCTTATAATGTAATTGATCTTATGGTTGATTAAAACCTTAAGTTGCAGGAAAATTGTGCGACGCATTTGCGAGATAATGGTGACGTTAGATTTTATCTTTCGGCTCGTGCTCTATAGCCATGAAGATGTTTCATTCAACATTATTTTGCTGAATGTGTTGGAAGGCATAATACAGTTTCACTTGTCAATGTGGTTCAAGAAGAACCGACTTGAAACACCGTTTAAAGGCGATAACGTACAAGCATTAATAAAAACGTCAAATTGTGAAAACTTGGTCCTTTATTTCTCTTATACAGTTCGGAAATTTGCAGCATTTGCTATGCTTTTTGGGGTTTCAGTGACCAAACAATCGCTTGAAAATGTTTTTTGCTTCCCCAAATGATCAGAAATACCCACGTTACCCGCTAGACTTAAAACTTAACGTCACTTTAGCACGGCCGCTGCGTTTGGTAATTTCATATTTTTTTTAAATGGAAATTCTTGTCAGATGTTGGGCGCTTGTATCTTCATGACAGCAAATGAAACTTAAGATCTGGTGTGGATGGGCTCACCCATACAAAACAATTGCTAAACTTATTGTGCATAGTATATTAGAAGGTCACTGATGAGGCCTAAATAGCCGAAACTAGCAAGTCTTGCCCAGAAAATATGCAAACTCTAGTTTCAGATCTTTGGTGCATAGTTTGCTTCCAAATGATACCATTTTAAGAACATATTTAAAAAATACCAATATTATGATCATTTATCTTACGTTTGTCATATTTATGCTTCCAGAAAAAAATACTTTTGAAAGTGTCACACCTTTCAGTTAAATACGGCAATATCTTTATATGGATAATAGTTAAGAGTGCGTAACGAAAATTTAATTTTCTTATTTCTTCAACCAAAACATATGTTGTTGGTACTCAAAAGAACCGTCTCAACGTGACGGTTCTTTTGAGCACCCAAAACATATGCTTAAACTGATGGGTAAGAAAATATTTACAATTTTTAGCTGAAAAATTTTGTTTATCTAAACCTATGGATATCGAATGTGTCATAACCAGCGCTGTTACTGCTGTTGTCTGATGGAAGACAGTATTGCCCTATCAGGATGTATTATTTATAACAAAGATAGGTAGACTATTTCCCATCTCATTTCCTGCAACTCTGAAAACTATGCATAACCATGCGTTAATGGGGTATGTAAGAAATATCATTTCGGTCTTGAAGATTTTATGACATTGTACGAATACTAAATAAATCAACTGTCAGTAATATGCACGACCCATGTTGAGTGCATGCTGATTAGTATCGGGTAGCAGAAGGGAAGAATTAGTTATCTTCAGCAAAATAATTGTGTTATCGGGGTTTATGATGATAAAGTGCTCTGTTGATTGACTTACATGACTGAATCGGCGATATTTGACCTGACTTGGCATTAACTATAAGAATGATATTTCCATGATCCAAAGAATTGATTGAGCTGTTTTACTTAATATGTTACAGGGGCGTAGCCGGAGCCTTTGTCATGTTGAAACCATTCAAAAAGAAAATTGGAGAATTAAGAGATATCTGACCTATTTACTTGAGTTTTCAGATAGGGAATAACAAAGGTGCTGAGCAGACTGCGCGGATGCGCAGGCAGGTCTGCGCATTTTGTTGTTCGCAAGCAACACAGTAAGGGTTTCTCGCATCGAGGTCCATATGATGTTGAAGCCCAGGCTTCCTGACCACGCCTGGCTACGCGCCTGTGTTATATAAAGGGTTTGGAAATCTTTCGGAACTTATGAATATGATAAAACACAAATACATGTATTACTCTTTCAAAAAAAAGTATATCTTGAATTATCCATGTACTGCTCATGTACTGTTCAGCCATAAAATTGTTCATTAGCATAAGCTATCAACATTTTAGCTGAGTGAAGCACGTCCTGGTATTTTTTTAAAATTTATTTTGCGAGTCAATAGATAAATAAGATGGCATACAAAATACAAACGAGCCTTTTTGAGAGGCTTAACTTCATACATTCTTACATGAAGACAACTGTACCATGTTTTTCATCTATCTTTCGTCTAAATGTTAAAATATTAATATTTTTTTTTTACTTTTTATCATTGTTGACCATATCAATATGAAAGAACAGAGTTCAAACAAAAACGGTCAGACTTCTAGAGATACCAGACTCTTTTTGTGGTGGTTCAGATAGATAATTCAAAGCAAATAATTATTATGTGACAGATTATTCTATACCATCACCATTGCAGGGCGATAACTATCAGATGCCCAAAGGCTCTCACCAGAATAAAACGTATATTATCTGAAACTGCAGGTTGTTACATGTACACTTTTGGATATCTGAGCAATTAAATTATTTTCAACTCTTGATGTCCTGGTTTGGAACTATTTATAACTTATGTCTAAATTCACTTGAATGTGGTTTTATTTGTTATATTAAGTTGAATAGTATCCATGAAACCTACGTTTGGGTAAATTCTGTATATTTTTGATATGCAGTATAATGAAAGTACTATTACGTGGTTTACTACTACTACTACTACTACTACTACTACTATGGAAAAACTGGCGAGGTACCAGCAAAAAGTAAGCGAGTATGATCGAGAATACCACTATCACACAACGCAGACCAACCCACGGCACCGTGAGGAAGAGTCACAGAACATTTACATTTACAAGACATCCGTAAGACAATAAAAGCAAGGCAACCAGCTCTCCCTCTTTTCCTCTTCAAGATGACTGTAAAACTAGAAAGGACACAAAGTAATGCACAACAAGACAAAGACAAACACAGAACCCCCACAACAAATGGGAAGCACACTAAACAACGGATGAACAACAACAGAGCCACCGCCTTAGAACGGACAGCAGCTTAAGCCACAGGGGGCTTAAATGCATTTTACTGGTACCAAATCTTCGCCCTAGAGTCTGTTGTAGTTAAAATACAAAATTGTTAAGCTCGCATGAAGGCCTCCTAACTAATACAGCGTATCATCACAGAGCATGAAACTAAGAAAAGGGCTCATGACTCACAGATAGTCAGAGCTGAAGGAAACTTCAAATTGAGCTACGGCAAACCTGCAAATTGAAAGTAAATTTTGGATTCTTCAGGTATAAGCATTTCTGAATTTCTAATGGCACTTATAACATCACATAGTGGCATCATACATCATTATATACAAACAACCATTTTGCACTGAAGCAGGAATAAAATCCAAAATTAGCTTGTAAAAATGTTTGAGTTGTTCCATATAAAATATGGTTTATACGAGAAATAATGTTGTCCATTCTAAGGCGGTGGTTCTGTTGTTGTTGATTTATTGTTTATTGCTACTACCATTGTTTATTGCTACTACCATTGTTTGTGAGGTTCTGTGTTCGGTTCCTGTTTTTCTAGTTTTGCAATCATCTTGATGTCTTCCTGATGTCTTGTGACAGTCATGGGTTTAAGCTTCAAAGATAAAATAGAACATCAAAATATTCAACACAATTAGATTACCTATTATTATTCCAAGAGGGCGAATAACAGGTGCCCTGATTAAGTTGCAAGCACAAGCTGATCTGTGCCGTTGTTATTCACATCGAAAAAAATTAGATTTCCCCATTATCATAATGACAGTAAAACTAATGAAAGAATTAATTGATAATAAAAACAATAATACGGGTTTTTAGTATTTATTGTTGTCTGTGATTCATTTGAACTGACTGAAGTCAACGATCACGTGATTATAGAATTGTCAGAGATCACGTGTTGAAGTATAATCATTCATGATCTGGAAACTCATTCGGAATGCTTTGATCATGTTTATTTTAGATGACTGTTATGGATAGCTCTCCTTTAAAATACGAACGCGAAACAATTAAGGATTATTCTAAAATCATTCGGGAAATGAAGTGATATATTTTATTTCTCGTAAAAAGTACATATAATTATATTTTACTACATTACTGTTGCAAATGAGTCTTTGGGGATATGGTGTCAGCAAGTGCAAACTTGTATATAGGTAGTTGAATAGTAATAATGATTTTGATAAGATTTAATATGGGATTGATTATTTTAAGATATTTTAATTACAATTTAATTTGTTATTCATAACATTCATGCAAATCAAAGTAATAAACACCATGTATCGGCGGAAAAATAAAAAATACGTTTTAAATTAATAATGTCAAATAAAAATAACGAAGAGTAAAGCGAGAGCAGTTTCAATCCTATAAATGGTTTTATTGCACCTTTGAGTGATAGTCCAATGTTTTACATCAAATATCTCACATTGCTCAAAGTGCACATGCTTGCTGGTGCAATAAGGCAGTTGTTGTATTGTTGTGCATATGTACGGAAGATAATCCACTCGCTCAAGCTCGTGGATTATCTTCCCGTACATACGAACAAACCATACAATAACTTACGCATGTACCACTCCGCTGTGATGACGCAGGCTTTATTATTCGCAATGTTACGACCGAGTGTCGCCTATCATTAACAATTCACAAAAATGGTATACAGTTTGTCTATACATCGACAACCGCAATTATGCACTGCACCATTCGCCCAATGAAGCAAGGAAAATGATCCAGAAACAGTTGTTACCCCCTCCCCAATAAAATCACTAGTTGAGTAACGCTAGGCACAGCCATCACGAAACCACCGGTGGACGTTTTTTGTCAGGATCGCAATTTCATCGTTTTGCAATCAAAGAGAAATCCATATCTCTCTTATCTACAATGGCCTAAATTACAGTCCCGGCGACAATGAGCAGACATTATTCTCCTATACAGGGTTGTACACAGCTTAGTTGCAGTGCCAATATCATACTTGCTATCTCCATCACTCATTCGTTCTACCAGGCAGAGTAACAACTGGAAGTTCATCCAACCCCACTGTAGAGTGAACGTCTACCAACACTCGTTCTTTCCTAGAACTATCCCAGTGTGTAATGCGCTGCCGACCAGTGTTGTGACTGCCCCGAGCCTGGACGCATTCAAGATGGCAGTCCAGTCTCTATCTGCCTACCAGGCCTACTTTTTAGGCTATGAACTATACAGTGTATAAACATGTTTGGTGTTATGCCATTTTATCAACCGTGCTTGTTCCACTACACACTCTACGTTGGTGACACGGTTTTCATCCTAATCCGTAAATGTCTACCATTGTGCGTGGAGGAATAAATTATTGAAGTTGAAGTGATCTCTAATATCCGTAATGGATTTATACCTAGTCAAATCATTAAAATCAAGTCCGTAGACGCATTTATATCATGTCCAACCCAAGTTAAACTCTACTCTGGTCAGAGCCTTAGTTTTCCGCCGTAAGTTTCTTAACACTTTCTGGACCATTGGTTGCCCATGGAGCGCCAACCGGAGACTCTGATCAGACTGCGCGGATGACTTGTACCTTTTTTTGGCTGGATAATGAACGTGCTTGGGAAAATAAAGATTATCAGAGTATTAAATCAGCATTCTAATATTCAAGCGCAGCTAATCAGTTGAGCTAGGTTTAAGTATTGTCACGCATATATATACATTGTGTATGCGAAAAACAACTGACCTGGCGAGACTGTACGGTTTGTTTGTTCATTTAGTCTTTGCTGCTCGTCTGTGAGATAAGTGCACAAACTCCATAAGCCGGCTTATTAATGCATTTCGATTTCAATCGAACAATATACCTTGATTCAAATGTTTTTTCACATTTTATTTTATGCGATTCAAATACAAGCTATACGATGCACATCAATTAAAACTACGTAAACTTGCTCTCTAGTGACATCTCAGTTACGCCAAGATGAACTATTTTCTAATGACAACTATCAAATATCTTTTTATTTTTTACTGCAACAATAACATAATACCGAGCACAGGCTAATTTGACCAGGAAATTCCACTGCCACAGACTGCAGCACAACCACGGAAACAAAATGAGAAAACGGAGATACACGCATGTACATTGTACATCTTTGTTTTAGTCGGTGCAGTTTTTGACGTTTTCGTGAAATGAAATATACTCATGCTAAAAAAAGAAGGCCACCCTGAGCTTTGTATTATACGGTAATGTTGCATAGTATTATACAATTATTGACTAATGAGGCATTGGATATGATGTGATATCGACCAGATAATACCAATATTGACCGAGGCGAAGCCGAGGTCAATATTGGTATTCTCTGGTCGATATCACATCATATCCAATGCCTCATAAGTCAATAACTGTTTTATAATATAACATTTAGAGAAAGATGTACAGGTATTATTGCACCTGGAAAAAAATACTGAAGTTATATACAAGTTTTGGGACAGACAAGCATTTAGCAGAAACAGTGCAACCCTAAATAAGACCACCCTTTTACTATTGCATATATGTTGTGCATGTGTGTCATCATTCAACATTTACAAACAAGAATTCTAACACACTTCGCATGTAGAGCCAATGATAAAATAAGTGTGATATGCCAAACAATAATTCACAGCTTTGAAAGCGCAGGGAAAATGTGTGATAGCTGACGTCATTTGTTACTGGTAAATGACGTCATTCATGGCGTTAGACGGTGTAACGTCGTTTTTACGCTTGAAAGACGTTACAAATACATGTAAACGTATGCGACGTGGTTTAAGTATTGGCGGGAGTTCTTCAGTGCAAAGGCGGAAAGTTGGAAGAAGCTGAAGACTTCAAATTTGTTTTCGCCGTTTATTGTGCATTAAAATCGAAATAGATCAGCTCCAGTGCGTGATTTGCTGCGTTCTCAGCATCTACAATATGATTATTAGCCACACTTTAGAAAAGCAGAACCAGAACGGAAAAAAAGCAAGGAGTCTATTTTTAGTAACTAATATACACTGGCAAGCGCGCGCAAGCCAGTGAATATGACAATATATTGATTGGCCACGTGAGTGCTCTAAGCCAATGAAATTCAGTCTTCTTTCTTAGTTATATAATAAAACTTGTTATTGGGTGCCCACTTAGTTTAAACATATTTTATTGCCAAATATAATACAGCAATGGGATTGGGTCAAGAGTTATCACAGCGTTAGTTATGGCCCTTCCCCACATTTTAGTTTATACAAACGCATATGCTTTCTAAACAACTAATGTACAAAGCACAGCAGATAGGAACTATCAGAAATAAATAAATAAATAAATAAATAAATTGATTAATTAATAGTATATAGAGATAATAATATGACTATACAGGAGTAAATGGGATAAATATGTATATAAATATACTACAGACAAACGAAAAAGAATAATACTATTGTAAGTAGATTGATAAGTAAATACTAAAGTGAGAAATATGATTAAATGACAAAGAAAAAATATTATACCTGCCCCATGAGCTTAATAATAAAAAGTTTAGATTAGTTGGTATTCATGTAACATGATGTTCTCAAACAAGGAGTCGTTAAATGTTATTGGTGCGTTTTGTAACTTGTATGTACCTGTGGACTGTCCTGATCAAGACTATTCCAGTTTTCGTTGCCAAAATGTATTTAATTAATGCTTAGGGGTTGTAACATTCTTACTGTATCGTTGAAACCCTGTCTTTCAATTGTGTATCATCTACAATGAAAGAAGCAGTGGATGGCGTCCTCAACCACACCACACAAGTCGCATTGAGGGTTATCGCGTATATGATTTATAAAAAGGTCATTATTCAGGTTGCTACACTTATTTCTATTCCGTGCATGTAAGACAGATATATATCTTTTTCCAATGGTTAAGTAGGGTGGAACATATGATTTGTTGAACTTAGAGATTATATCTTTTTTGAAGGTTGTTAAAGTTGATAAGTTTTTAAAATCATCTTCAAGGCCATTTCATAATCTTATGGATGAGTGTGTACAAAATTTCTGTAAAATATTAGTCATGTTAAAAGGAAATGAAATGTTTCTATTATTTCTCAAATGGTAATCTGAAATTCAACTGACTGGTGGAGGGATTAAATCCAAAATATATGAAGGCACCATGCCAGCATAAACATTATACATGAATGAAAGTTTATGTTGTTGTCTTCTTTGTGGTAGAGTTGTCAATCCACATTCTTCGTACAGATTTTCTAACGATACAGATCGAGTTAGTCCTGTAACATGGCGTGCTGCTTCATTTTGAATCTTTTGAAGTGTTTGAGAGTCTTGTTCAGAGCATCTTTCCCATGCAACAGACGCATATTCAACAACAGGAAGCAGATAAGACATAGGGGCACCCTTACAGACAAACGCTATGTGGATGGAGTCCTTCACCCACATGTCCAATCTATCGGGCTGTTGGAAACAATTTTCTCTTACAGTAAGACAATGCCTGCAATATAGCAAGGAACTGTTTGCAATCTGGTTATACCATACCTCAGGATCTCCAATCCATCTCCAACCGCCCACCTCTGTGATATTCGAGACAGGCGGGTACATGGCATGTATTCCTTTCCAGCTGCCACATTACCCGAATCGGATCGCCGGCTGGTTGAACAATGGTGACGCGTTCCACAGGGGTGGGGGTGGGAGTACAAATGTATACTCAGGCTTCTCCAAAGAATGCGCAAAAGGTTAATATGATAAAGGTGACAGTCATGCAAGATATGGCTTAAAATATATAAATTTGTAATCATAACATGTTCATGTCTATACTCATTTTCAACAAAGCTGGTGAATTTTGATGGCCCCCTTTTTATTAGCATGAGTATATTATACATTTTCCATTCGTTCATAAATAAACCTTTGGTGTTAATAGAAACACTTTTCCATATTAAGATCTTTCTTGAGACAAAACATCGTCATCGATTCCTCTGTAAAGACTGACAAAATTATGTTCGTGTCTCCTGGCTTGATGTTAACTCATCACTTTCAAACGAATGTTGAACGAGATGAGATGCAATAATACACATCATCTCACGTGGATGTGCATCAATACGCATAATCTTACAATGATCTGCAACAATACGCATCATTTTACGAGGATCTGCAATTAATACGCATCGCCTCACAAGGATCTGCATCAATAGGCATAATCTTACAATGATCTACAGCAATACGCATTATTTCACAAGGATATACAACAATACGCATCATCTCATGAGGATCTGCAACAATACGCATCATCTTACGAGGATCCGCAACAATACGAATTATCTCACAGAGATCTACAACAATACGCATCGTTTCATGAGGATATACAACAATACGCACCATCTCACGAGGATCTGCTACAATACGCATCATTTTACGAGGATATACAACAATACGCACCATCTCACGAGGATCTGCTACAATACGCATCATTTTACGAGGATATACAACAATACGCACCATCTCGAGAGGATCTGCAACAATACGCATCATCTCACGAGGATCTGCAGCAGTATGCATCATCTCACAAGAATCTGCAACAATACGCATCATCTTACAAGGATCTACAACAATACGCACGTCTAACGAGGATCTCCAATTAATATGCATCAACTCAGAAGGATCCTCTTACGAGGATCTGCAGCAAAGTAAGTCAGGAATCAATACAATCCAGGACACCATATGGGAAAGTGACAAAGACACGAGAGCAAAGAGGTTAGCCCTTTCCCAGCAGGTGACCACAAGGCTGCAATGAACGGACTAGAAAACATGACAAACACGAAATATAAATAACAAAAAATGATCCACAAAAGAAGCAACGTCTTGGAACGGTCAGTAAAATATTTTTTATTGGAGGGTTTAATCTAGTTTATTTCTGATGTGGATCAAGACAAATAGATGTTTGGTTTGCATGAAAGATCCCTAACTTATCGATGTATCATCTAGTATACAAAAAGGAGATAAACCAAAGATAAGGACTCAACAGTATATGCAACTGAATACTGGAGTGAAAGAAATCCCACAGTGGGCCCGAATATCATTTCATGAGGATATGCAACAATACGCATCAACTCACGAGGATCCGCAACAATACGCATCATTTCACTAGGATATACAACAATACGCATCATCTCAAGAGGATCTGCAACAATACGCATCATCTCACAAGGATCTGCATGTTTTGCTATCATAATTATTTAGATGACGTGCTGCTTATTGTGGCTTGCAACGCTTCAATTGGAGAGGAAAATGTAGAAGTGCATTATAATGGGGATTACCATATTCAGAATTTCATTTGGGGAGGATAAGTTTTCGGATAACGGTCGGAAATGTTGCTTTACAGCGACGCACATCGTCGTATATACGGTCGGAAATTTAGTTTTACGGCGACATTAAAACTTCAAAGACTTAAAATGTGGTTCATGCACACATTCTGTATACGCAAAATATTAAACATAAGGTGATTCATGAATCAAAGCAGTGCAAAAATAGGGACACCCTTACATCTTGTAAGTTACGTTTTCCGCCTTTTGAATGTGCTGAAATATGTTATTTGTAGATATTAAGAAATTGTAGTTCTGTAGATTTAACGTGAACAGCAATACTTTTACAGGGTCAAGTTACAGGAAGTTAAGAGAAAACGTTTTCAGTAACAGTACTATCCGCCATTTTGGATGTTTTTCAAGATTGCCGCCATGAAAAAAGAGATAAAATGCCAATATAGTGTAATATCAGCCTCCTGCCATCTGCTATGCTTACTTCTATGAACAGATCATCAATATTTGAGACCCTCATCTTCTTTTCTGATATTAAAAGCTTAACGTATGGTCTTAACAAAATATATTCAAAATGGTCGCCACTTTGAAGTACAATTGTTGCTCATTTTCGTTAAAAGAAATCTCCAATAATTCTTTTGATAAAAGGATTTATAGTTACATGTTTGAGTCATTATTAGTTTTGAAAATATATCCACTCTAATATTTATTTAGTCATGTAGTATGATAGCAAAGATGGCTGTCATAAATGACAAAAAATGGCTGTAATATGTTCACTTGCAATCTTTTGAACAGTGACAAATTTAATAAAATGGCCAAATACTGGTACTGACACATCTCATTGGCAACTTAAATTCACAATGTCATTTTATTCCCCATCACCAGAATCGTCAATTAATCACAAAGTCATCATCTTCATAATTTTAGATAGGCTGCATACAAAGTTACTCCACCCATTTTAATAAGTAGACAACTTTTCCTCTAAATAAACATGAATGCACCTTTACATACATCTATCTCACCGATATTGGAATAAAGTTCATTTTGCTCTCGCCAGATTTATAACTCATTGCAGCATATCTTGTTGAGAAAGTTTATTTGGACGCTTCCCGTTACATGCTGACATTAAACCCAGCAAAACAGGCATCGGAGACAAAAGTCATGCCTATATGGAGCCACAACACCTAACCAGATTGATTAAGGTAGATTCGAATGGAGATAGAGATAGGATATGATTTATGGCAGGGTAGGGTAGTTTATGAGTATGCTTAAGGGCAGGGTATGAATATGAGTTTAGGTAGGATAATGCTAATGGATTAGCTGCCCTAACCTAAGCCTTACCCTACCCTAGTTTCCACAGTTTCTAGTTTCTACCCAATCCTTCATTACCCATACTCGCAGAATCCCCTACCAATATCTTGGAAGATATGAGTAGCTGCAAGGTAGGTTAGAATTAGGGTTAGATATGGTATGAATTTTTGTGGGGGTTATGTCATTTGTAGGCCAGGGATAAGGATAGCGTAGCCTACCTTACAATACTCATACCCTAACTTACCACTACTCTCATCCAACCAATATCCAGATACACATGCTTAACATACATCCACTCATACCCGCATGGATAGGGGTACACACGAGTGAGGGTAAGGTATTAGTATGGAGGCGTTTATGCTAGTTGGTTATGTAGGATATAACAGTAGTTTAATATAAAGTATAAGAAACCTCAGGGGCTGTTAGGACATTTAAGCAGCAGGTTATAGTAAGGGAAGGGCGAAATAGGGCATTATTTGGAGTAGAGAAGAGTTTTAATAGGAGTAGTAAAGATGGGTAATGTAGGATGTGTGGTGGGTTATAGTATGGTAGAGTTAAGTTGTGAGTATGGGTAGGTCATGTTATCAGTAAAGGTAGGGTTAACATAGGAGAAGGTTAAGAGTAGATTAGTAGGGTGGGCGATAATATGAGTAATGATAGGGTAGGTAAGAAGGCTGCATAGGAGGCATAGGGTAGTACAATTATCTGTAAGGAACGATAAGAGTAGAACAGTCATAGGGTGTGGTTGTATTGGGCAGAGTAGTGTAGGATTGGGTAAGCCAAGAGAAGTTAGGGCAGGGTAGTGTAAAATAGAAAAGAGCAATGCAGGGAGGGGAAATCAACACGCAACTCATTCATTAGGAATCAATTGAATCTCTTTCCGTCATTTGGCATTTCTTTTTCAATAGAAATAAGAAAACAAAATGGAACTACAGTTTTCTTGGAATTTCTTATTATCACCAGCTACAAAAAAACTATTTCATATCATTTAATCCGTGTTACTTCTATATTTGGACTAAATACACATGTATGGCTACAACGTTTAAAATGTCACTCTTTAATCATGATAATTCAAAAGTGATCATTAAAACTTATCAAAGTCTGTTGTGAAGAGAATATATTTACATTTATTTTAAGCAATAGTCATATAATATTGCATGATATGTACGATTCTAATATAAATGAGATAGATGTATGTAGAGGTGTATTTATATGTATATTGAACCACACCTCTAACGCAAAATCACACTGAACATTAAATATTACATATATTGATTCATCCATTGTAACGCAATTTTATCAAAAATTAACACACGTATTAATGAAAATGAAAGTGGAACTTCATCAGTCAATCATTCTTTTTTAATCATTACCTGATTGGGGGATTTTCTGCCATAACCCCTTAACGGTACAATGATTTCAGCAAGACCTCGTATATTCATTAAAGTTACATTCCTGAAAAGTTTTGCGTTGGAAGTGTGGGTCAGTATATGTTTATTTGGGTGTCAAGTTGTCTACTTATTAAAATGGGCGGAGTTACTTTGCCTTCAACGAAACTGATAATTTTGTGATAAATTGATGGTTCTGGTAATGAGGAATGAAATAACATTGTGTATGTAACAGCTGCCAATGAGATGTGTCAATAATATGTCATTATCTTATTAAATTGTTATTGGGCAAAAGTTAGCAAGAGAACTTATTGCGGTCATTTGGCTATTTTGTACTTATTTGCCATTTATGACATTCATCTTTGCTGTCATACTACATGACTAAAATAATTCTGACAGTAGATATATCTTCAAATTTTAATAATGACTCAAACATGTAACTATAAAAAATTGTATTATCAAAATAATCATTGGAACTCTTAACGAAAATATGAAAAATTATACTTGAAAATGGCGGCCATCTTGAATATACTATGTTGAGACCTTAAGTCTTTCAATATCAGAAATGAAATTAAGGGTCTAAATAAAGATGTTCTGCTCATAAAAGTAAGCGTAACAGATAGAAGGAGGCTGATATGACACTATATAGGCATTTTGTCTTTTTTCATAGCGGCCATCTTAATAATCATCCGAAATTTGCGGATAGGACCCAAAATATTGAGTGTTAATATCTTGATTCTTAATGAAGAGGGGTCCAATGAACAATACTATAACACTCTCGGAAGGTCCTTAGGGGGCATGGTGACCCCTCATGACCCAATGTCCAGCTATGCCTGGTTGCAGATTTTTTTCAAACATAAACACATTTTAACAATCAATTCTGGGAGTCTGCGATATGAATAGAACTGTTAAACGAAGAGCCTTGTTGACTACACCAACAGGGAACTTGCGAAATATATACACATCACTAGGTAGCAGTTGTTCACTCCATATTAAAAATAGAAATGAATACAAATCATCTCGTAAATTAAACATTTAAGATGGACCTATGCATTTTGATATGGACAAGCGAATGTTTCAGTATCGTAATTATTTGCTTTGTTGAATTGAAGTTCAGCGGAATATATCAATGGTTTTATCAGTAAACGTGAAGCCCGAACTTTGCAAGAGGCCCGAAGTATTCATGATTCCATGAACATTCCAAAACTCGAATTCATTTCTTAAATGACACACAAATATGGCGGTGTATCCAACAGCAGTGTAAATTGTTACCATAATACGAGTACCGTGAATGTTGATCATAAACGTGTTTATTTAGAGGATATGTACATTAGTTTTAATTTGTTTGGTTTGTGTTTTAACGCCCCAGTCAACTGCTATGGTCTTGTCGAAACGGTCAGTTAATCTAACCGAAATTTGTTTACTGTTCATGATCAATGGGACTGGGCTAAGATCGAATTCACGAGTCTGGATCAGCAATCGGACTCGCTACCGAGTTTGTAAGCTAAATATTAACCATTATAAGACTAGCATCCTGTTTTTGTTGGATAAAGGCAAACAGTGCAGACCCAGATCAGACGCCGCAGAATGCGGCGTCTGATCAGGGTCTCCACAGTTTGCTAACATAATCGTCTATTAAAATTTGAATAAAAATGAAAAATACGCGCCAACATCCGTTAAAACGGAAACGGACTGGTCCAATTGATAAGAGTATGAAATTCCATTAGGCTTAAATGGGTAAACGTAGAACTTGACCCAGAAACCATTAAGTGTCCGTCCATCCTTTCTTACAGAAGCGTAATGAGGACTTATGATAGAAGAAGAAAAATAACTGAGGACTTATGATAGAAGAAGAAAAATAACGTCAAGCTCGTAGTCTGCAGTCTGTGATTGTGACAGTTCCTGGTCATACTCATTTGATTTTGGAAACCAGATACTCACGTGCTAGAGACTCGACCAAATTGTAGTTCTATAACATTTATCGGTCCGTTTTATTCAAAAATTCTAAGTTCAACTGGTTTTAAATACGGATCACGAACGATGTGGTACTCTAGACACGTTTCCCAACATGTTCCGAATTTGTTTACTGGATAATTTTTACTTACAATTCAACCTGTAGGGTACATTCGTATTGTTGAATTCTAAAATCACAGAAATGCTGGTCGCGGCGTCTGATCAGGGTCTCCACTGTTTGCTGACAGAAATTTCTATTAAATTTGAATAAAAATGAAAAATACCACCCAACAACCCTTAAAACGGAAATGGAATCGTCTAAATGATAAGGGTGGGAAATACCATTAGGCATAAATGGGTTAATCCATTTACATCATCCGATAGATCAGCGAAGGGGACAGTGAGGCTGTACATGCTCATATGAACTATCACCGTTCTTTTCTATTTTGTCTCTTATTCACTTGCACTATTTCTCAATATAATACATGTTTTAACCAAGGTCAGAGACCTGAAAATGAATAATTATACCAGACATAGCAAATTTGGCATGGAATATTGCAGTTAATCTAATCACAATTAGTTGGGAATCTAGGAAGTAATAAAACAAGGCCGGAAATTGTTGAGAATTGCAATTTTGGCCGCTCGTTAATGCTGTTTCTGTCAGCTGACAACACACTCGAATACGGCAAATACTAGAATGCTAAATAAAAATAAAATGGTACTTAATGCATCGGCGAGACGAGCATGCACAACCACACAACCTCGTTATAGTCTTCTATGCTCAAACACAAAAAAGATGAACTAGTAAGTAGAAATCAGGATCTAACAACAACAACAACAACAACAACAACAACAACAACAACAACAACAACAACAACAACAACAACAACAACAACAACAACAACAACAACAACAACAACCAGCTCTAGTAAAAAGAACTTAGGATGGCACATGAACAACAACAACAACAACCGTGGGGGAAAGTTCAAAATTTCCAAAATCGTGGACTTTCAAACCTCCAATCTTAAAACGTACAGTATGCCCATAAAACGTTCACAATTTTAAGTTTAAATGGTCAATTGTCTTTAGACAGACTGTATATAAATCAGGGAACCTTTTATAATCTCCCCAATTCAGCATTTTGAGGCTAACTTTCTAAGGATATAATCCTGAAAACTTTCATCCATGAACAACAACAACAACAGCGCTCTCAGAAAGGAACCAAAATGATACCGTGGGAGGTGAGATTTCATAAAAATGCAATCGGTTCTCTTTTATATCGAGTTTTTCCCTTTTCTTTCTAGCGACTCATGAAAAAGGGACCAGATTTTCAGATGCTGGTAGCTTTTTTAAGAGGCTTATATGTTTGAGTTCTCGGTAACCCGGACGTAACCCATTCCGCTACCACTGTATTCATCACTGAATGAAGAGAAACGGAGTGCATCACACCTGGGACAGACTTGATTTAGCTGTTCTCTTTACTCCTTCCACTCCGAACAGGCAGAACAGAAATCAAGTGCGCTGGAACATCTGTGCTGGCGTACGCGGGAGTACTCCGTCTTCCGAAGTGGTGTAGACAGAACAGTCACGTGACCTGTCCCATAAAAGATGGCGGATCTCTGCCTGCATGCACGGAAATATGTTGTATCGCTTGATTTATTACGGAGTACTCCTAAGTGCCCAGTTTTACTTGTTTAGTTGGCTATTCTGGCGTACGCCGAGTACTCTAAAAATTGTTAATTCAAGTCCGCCCATAGTTTACCGAGGATGGTTTTAATTTTTCAACTTCAACACTGATTCTAGAGTATTTTCCAAGGCACACCATTTTAGGTATAAACGTTTATAAATGTCAACGCTATCGAATAGCATTTCCGGAAATTGACAAGAAAAATCTTGTTTTTATATAATTTAAGGTCCATCTCGAGACATAGGAACCCTCTTCTTCATAACATAGTAGTAATAGTTATACCATGGCTTGTCCGCCTGTACGTGGAGATAATCCACGAGCTTAAGTGAGTGGAATATCTTACGCACAGGTGGACAAACATGGTATAACTATTTTATACCACCTACATTAGTGAAAACCTTGCACATCACGAGCTATTTCGTGCTTAAGTTCGTCAGGGTGGTATAATTGATTTTATCCTATGAAAGAGATGGACCGGTAGGTGTGGTATTATCCTTTTTAGCGATATAGAATACGTGTTTACATATCTTATTTCCGTTTATAATCAGGCACATGCGCGGATCCATATAGTTTTGTCAGCGGGGGCCAACTTTGACATCTTTTTTTAAAAAATATATTATTAGGAATGATCCAAATACGACTTTAAGCGGGCAATCCTTGGCCCGCCTGCGAAACGCCATTTAAATGGCGTTTCGCTGGTGTGCCAATGATGGCCTAACGTTGAATGCTGGCTTGGTTTGCTTTGTGATTTTTGAGGGGATCCAGGCTAGTACTACTAAGAAACCCTATTTTTGTGATTTTCAGGGGGGGTCCGGACCCCTGTCCCCCTCAGGATCAGCGCATGAGGCAGGAGTAAATGATTAACTACATACTTCATGCATTTGTGTTTTTAAATGACAAAATAAGATCGTTTCTAATTTTTTCAGCGCCGCAATTTTCTCCTGGATGACACGAATGAAGGTTTGAGAACTACTCCAAGACCAAGCACTACGGTCTGGCACAGTGATTCCGATATATTACCCTCTCCTCCCGGCATACCCATGATGAATGTCTTATCAGACGTCAAGGCCAGAACTATATCTGAAGAGGAGATTGGACGAGTGGTAAGAGTTTGTTTGTTTGATTTGATTCTTTACGTCCCATCAACAATCTTTCAGTTAAACAAGGACGGGTCTTCCTGGGTTGAACCATTACTAATCTAGGATAAATGTGTCTTGCTCAAGGAACACAACGCAGTGACGCAGGGACGAGTGGTACGAGGAAATATTATGAACTTAAAACAGCCATGACAGCCACCGCTAAATTATGTCTTTGTGCGCGTCTGTTTATATGTACTTTGTGGTCACCTGCTGGGAAAGGGCTGACCTCTTGGCTCTCGTTTGTGGTGTCTAACTGTGAGTTTGTCACTTTCCCATTGGTATCCTGGGTCAGGTGTGGCACTTGAATGTATCGATTCCTGATCTTCGCACTCTTACTTACTTCGTAGCTTGACAATGCGATAAGTACAAATGTACCAAACTCGCAAGACTTACTGTCCTGCCAGCCAAGAGTAACCGTGAGTGACTTCATGTTTTGTTTGCAAAGTTATCAGGGACTTATAATCGATATCCTCAGGATAGGATTAATACACAAGTGATCTATCGATTCGCGTTAGCTCAAGTAAAGTGTACACGTTAGTGTTTAACTTAGCAATTGTTAACAAAGTATTACATCACTGTCACTCTTGGCTGGCAGGACAGTAGTACTGGCTCAACATGTCAGTTGATAGGAAATAACGCATTAATTCTGAACTTAAGATTAAAACTGATCAGATTAGATTAAAACTATTATTACAAACATCTCACCGGGCAGACAGGGGTCTATTTTGGAAATAAAAGTAAGTAAGGATGCAAAGATCAGGAATCGATATTTTCGATTGGTAAATATTAAGCGAATGGGAAGTGACAAACTCACAGTCAGACACCACAAACGAGAGCCAAGAGGCTAGCCCTTTCCCAGCAGGTGACCACAAGGCACAAATAAACAGACGCGTACAAAAGCATAACAAACACATTGTAGAAAAAACATAAAAGATCCACAAAAGAAGTACCGCCTTGGAACGGTCAGTAAACATTTTACTGGAGGGCTTAAACCTTCATTATACTCCCCATCCAGCAAAACATAATTTAGAGGGGCAGGGTATACAGTTTTCAGAATCACTTTTTTCTTAAACGAATGTTTCGAGCTATCAAGATTCGAGTTCTCCCACGAACAGATTCAACTGTTTAAACTTGTTAGCAATGCAAGGGATGTAACACGCTTAAAATAGTATATTGTAGCGCTAGATTCGTAACTCCGCTTACAATGTAGGAGACTTCAAATACTAGACAACTCATTCTAATAAACTTATAACTCACGTCCGAGAGAATAACGTTAAAAATTTGCGACTGTTAATCCTGCGATAAACTGTTGGAAATTCGAAGATAACGTCAAAATTTGCGACTGTTAATCCTGCGGTAAAATGTCGGAAATTCGAGGGTAACGTCAAAAATTTGCGACTGTTAGTCCTGCGATAAACTGTCGGAAATCCGAGGGTAACGTCAACAATTTCAAGTGTTAATCCTGCGATAAACTGTCGGAAATTCGAGGGTAACGTCAACAATTTCAAGTGTTAATCCTGCGATAAACTGTCGGAAATTCGAGGATAACGTCAACAATTTCAAGTGTTAATCCTGCGATAAACTGTCGGAAATTCGAGGGTAACGTCAACAATTTCAAGTGTTAATCCTGCGATAAACTGTCGGAAATTCGAGGGTAACGTCAACAATTTCAAGTGTTAATCCTGCGATAAACTGTCGGAAATTCGAGGGTAACGTCAACAATTTCAAGTGTTAATCCTGCGATAAACTGTCGCAAATTCGAGGGTAACGTCAACAATTTCAAGTGTTAATCCTGCGATAAACTGTCGGAAATTCGAGGATAACGTCAACAATTTCAAGTGTTAATCCTGCGATAAACTGTCGGAAATTCGAGGATAACGTCAACAATTTCAAGTGTTAATCCTGCGATAAACTGTCGGAAATTCGAGGATAACGTCAAAAATTTCAAGTGTTAATCCTGCGATAAACTGTCGGAAATTCGAGGATAACGTCAAAAATTTGCAACAGCTACTGTTAATCCTGCGACAAAGTGTCGGAAATCCGGCTTTAGACAGCTGGCTGTAGACGCTACGCTGTACATCGCACTGCTCTTTCGAAAGAAACGTTTACTTTAGTGCATTAGAAAAGAGATTACTACATTTGATGATGTATATAGTCGGTTTTGGCTCTCGTTTGTGATGTCTAATTGTGAAGTTGTCAATTTCCCATTGGTATCCTGGGTCAGGTGTGGTGCTTGATTGTATGATCTTATATAGGTCACTGGTGCTAGTAAATAAATGTACATCAGACTTTTTATTGCACTTAATCGCATTAGACTGCGAAGTGGTATAGAAGTACCACGGGTACAATCGATTTGGCAATTTTGACCATTGTTATTTTTTTTTATCATTATAGAGATTTAAATCTTTTAAACCTTATATTTCAGCATTTTTTATTTTATTATTTGCTTTAATGTGGAAGATATAATTTTTTCTTTCAGGTGGACATTATAGACAACGAGGAAGAAAACAGAATCGATGATGTAGAAGTTAACGACAAAATACCGAAATACATAGAACTGAAGGATTTTGAAGGTAACACTTCTTGTTAATAAAACACAATAATAGCCACACGACAGCAAGACTAGCGATAAGCTATCTCGCTTTTCCTCAGCGATATCAAATGACATAAGTATTGCATTACAAAACAAAGACCAAACAACCACACGAACAATGGATGCAACAATAAACAATGAATCAAAACAACTGAACAACCAACTTAGAACTGACAGTCCAACCAAAAACAGCCATTTTCATGTAACGTACACACCATAAGCAATATTTGTGTCAAATATGAACACCCTTGGTCCAAACTGGAATGAAAAAAAAAAAAAGAATTCGCATTGCAAACCTTAGACATGTTAAAGTACATGTGACATTGATCTTTGGCTCCAATGTCATATCCGTAAATTGAAGCCTCATTGTGATCTACACAACATAAGCGAGTTGTGAGACATAATTTAAGAATATTTGACCTTGACATTTGACTCCAAAATCATAACCGTATTCCTAGACCATTATTGTAATCTATACACGATAAGCAATCATTGTCACCCTCAGCCCAAAAAATGCAAAGAGAGATTTGCGTTATAGTTGGCTGTCCATTTAAACAAAAGAGGCTTATTTTCACTTTTGATGGCAAAATTAAGCAGACGCTGGCATTATGTCCCTACATGTGTAATAAAACCCGATAGGGGTGGATGCCAAGTCTTGAATAGTCCCTGGGTCTTAGAATTAGGTAAAAAGTCAACTGGGTGCAAAATAACACCAAAATAAGCAAACACTCCTTTCTATGTCATCTTCTGACCATATGGTCCCCATTAAATTTACTGAAACTATCCAGGATGTTCTTAAGATACATGTTGCATTAAATACACAACCTAGACAAGAACTGAGCATATGCCCGTGTCGGGTTAAAGTTCGTTTAAGTGTAAATTTCACAAACTCAAAGTATGTAATGGTAAAGCTGCATTTTTGTCGGTATCATGCCAATCCAACAATAGAAAATTAAAGAAAAAACATGAAAATGGTTTAGCAATGCATAGTAATATTGATAGTATAACTGCAGGCCAGGTCAGGATTAAAGGTATCTAAAGTGCACAGTTTGCGTAGAAAATGCATGGAAAATGGGTTATTTTTGTAATCAACATACCCAACATATCCATTAAAAACAACGTAAGTGAGTAGAATGCATGACTGCAGCAAATATCTTCACTGAAATAGGCATCCAATTTTAAACTATCAGCAAAAACACCTCTTGGGCTTCTTATTGGCACGTTGAGAGAAAATCTTCTTTAAGCATATAAGAACAGCTTAGTCACAGATCAGTTTTCACATCAGTGCTGTCTGACTATCACTTATGTTGACCACTGATGTGCTACTAATATTCTAGACTTTGGCTAAGCTCTGTTGCTGAGCAGGCCAATTTGCGTCATACCTAGTCAAAACCCCAGAAACTAGATTTTCTCTTCGCGAGGCTCACTTATGATAAAGTAAGCATTGTATATAGATGCTGTTTATTTTTTCGTTATCGCCTGGTTGTAAACCCAATCTTGGTTTATAGCCATGGTTTCCCCTTTCATTGCATGGTGGTGGATTAGGCATCAGACTCAATGAAAACCCTGACCTCAAATTTTCATCGGTGGGTTGGTGCCTGATGCTTGTACTTGGCTGGACCCACCATGGCTTAACTTGAGGTTTTCTCTAGCTCTATCTGTGAATCTAAAGCCCTTTGCTTAGTTCTATCATAAATGTGTGTTAATTTGATTAGCTTGTTTTGCTGTGATTATGCATTGCATACGGTAGAAAGCATCCATGCGAGCTAAACATTTTTTTGTTTTAACAAAAGCAGAATCTAAGGCAAAGATATGGCGCCAGTAAGTCACATGTAAGCATAGTGACCGACTGTTTTCCGTTTTAAGCTGTGGTTCTGTTGTTGTTGAATCATTGTTAATTCTTGCTCTCATTATGTGTGATTTTTGTGTGTTTGGTCCTTCTTTTCTTATGCAGTACTTAGTGTCCCTTCTATTTTTGCAACATTCGTTCTTGCTGAGGATAGGAGAGCTGAGTGCTTTTCTTTTATTGTCTTCCTGCTGTCTTGTGGCGGTGTACGGTGACATGGGTTGGTTTACAGTATGTGCTTATGGTACATGTATTTCCTGGTCAGAATCACTTTTTAGTCATTTCATATATATTGCAATCAAAATAGATCAGCTCTTTTATGTAAGTTTGGCATGATTTCGCGTCTGTTCAATGCTGCCTTGTGGTCATCTGCTAGGAAAGGGCTGACCTCTTGGCTCTCTTTTGTGATGTTTAGTTGTGTTTTTGTCACTTTCTCATGTAGTACCCTTGGTAAGGTGTGGTACTTGATTAAATCAATTTCTGATCTTTGCCAACTTTCTTACTTTAATCATTTTTGAATGTTCGTGACCTTTCAGTATAGAGGGTTAAACCATTTGAAACAGTACTGTACTTTAACCATTGAAGTGTGGCTTAAATTAAACATCAATTGTGATTGCAGATATCTGGAACTATGAACTGCATGTATATTTAGCTTAGTTTTTATTGTATGGAAAGTTAGAGATGAAAATGAATCTCAATATCCTTCAATTGTTTTTCTGAATATATCTAAATTTATTTTAAAAAAAAGTGCTATATAGTAAACACATTAAGCATTGTAAAATCTCAACAAACCTCTACATTCAGTTTGTTGAGAAATAATAAGATAGACAAAAGCTATTAAGTTATTAGGGTAAAATCAGGTAACTTCGGACGACAGGAAAATTTGGACTTACATTTGCAAACAGTGGAAATCTAGATGAGACGGCTCCTTATGAGCCGTCTCATCAGGATTTCCACTGTTTGCTAAGTTAATTATTTTTTTTATTGCAATAACTAAGATGTGAAACAAACAAGGTCGCTGTCCGAATTTACATAAAGTTGCCTGACTTTAACGTATTACATGTATCAGTACTTACATATACACTGTACTTATATGTTTTTTTCAGATATGCCATCAAGCCAACACAAGACAAATAAAGATTTAAATGGTGAAAAAGGCGAAGAAAAACGCTATTTTGGTTCACTGGGAGGCTCGAACATTCACGGCAAGCGTGACATATCTTCGGATAAACGATACTTTGACTCCATTGGCGGAAGTCACGTGTTCAAGAGAGCTTTAGATACACTTGGTTCTATGCAGCTTCATGGTTACAAGAGGGCCCTGGACTCATTAGGAGGATGGCAAATACATGGATACAAGCGCGGCTTTGATAGTCTTGGCGGGGCGAATCTTCATTCTGGCTATAAACGCGGCTTTGATAGTCTCGGCGGGGCAAATCTTCACTCTGGCTATAAGCGCGGCTTTGATAGTCTTGGCGGGGCAAATCTTCACTCTGACTATAAACGCGGCTTTGATAGTCTTGGCGGGGCCAATCTTCATTCTGGCTATAAGAGATATGTCTCCTCTCTCGGTGGTGGCGAATTGCATGGATATAAGCGCGGTTTTGATAGTTTAGGAGGCGTAAATCTACATGATGGATATAAGCGATATATTTCATCTCTAGGAGGTACAAACATTCACGGTGGTTTCAAACGTGGCCTTGACAGTTTAGGTGGTGTCAATCTTCATTCAGGGTTTAAAAGATTTCTATCTTCACTAGGCGGAACTAATATACATGATTCCAAACGGGCGCTCTCCTCTCTCGGAGGAATGAATATTCATAATGGTTATAAGCGACAGGATGATCAATTCGACAGTACTGAAGATGTTGATTTCATGTCGGATGAGATGGACTTACCAGAAAAGCGACAACTTGACTCTTTAGGGGGCTTCAATATCCATCGGTTCAGGCGAAGCCGACTCCGAAAACCAGAAGACAAGGAACAGGCTGTTAAACATGTACAGTAATCTCTGTGATTGTATTAAAAGGGTTTTGTCCCTTGTTTAACATTGTGTTGTTGGTAAAGCGTTCACAAATTTGGAATACTTTCAATAACTGTATCCAGGCCCCCAGATAAGAGTGCGTAATTGATTTTTTTTCTTTTTATCAACCAAAACATATGTTGTGGGTACTCAACATTTGAGCACCCAAAACACATGTTTAAATTGATGGATAAGAAAATAATCGCAAATTTACGCTATTCTTGTGTGCTTAAATGGCCCTATGCTGTATCTCGACATTGTTAAAGCTACAGTTTTCAAAGAAATTACAGTGGCTGAGAATAAGCATGTCATGAAGGTTTCGGTTTTTAAAAGACGACATCGTGTTCTACTCTCATAAACTGGAAGCGTGTCCATGGGACCAGATTTTTCCCTCTGCATTATAAGTAATGTTTGCTAGCAGCGTATGTGCTGTATAACAAAAAACTATAACTTTATTATCGTGTATTAGACAATACATAGTGGGTATGTAGAAGAACGGCTCTTTTGACCAGTTTTACACAGAATAATTATGTATTTCGAATAGAAATAAAACAGCTCTGTTAAGTACCAAACATATATTTGGATAGCATATGAAACAGTTCAATTTTGCACCAAGAAGATATATTTGATAGTAGTATGGGACTTCTTTTAAGGTTCAAGAACATATATATGTTTTTTGTATTTGGATAATATATGGGACTTCTTTTAAGCATCAAGAACATATACATGTTTTTTGTATTTGGATAATATATGGGACTTCTTTTAAGCATCAAGAACATATACATGTTTTTTGTATTTGGATAATATATGGGACTTCTTTTAAGCATCAAGAACATATATATGTTTTTTGTATTTGGATAATATATGGGACTTCTTTTAAGCATCAAGAACATATACATGTTTTTTGTATTTGGATAATATATGGGACTTCTTTTAAGCATCAAGAACATATACATGTTTTTTGTATTTGGATAATATATGGGACTTCTTTTAAGCATCAAGAACATATACATGTTTTTTGTATTTGAATAATATATGGGACTTCTTTTAAGCATCAAGAACATATACATGTTTTTTGTATTTGGATAATATATGGGACTTCTTTTAAGCATCAAGAACATATACATATTCATTGTATTTGGATAATATATGGGATTTCTTTTAAGCATCAAGAACATATACATGTTTTTTGTATTTGGATAATATATGGGACTTCTTTTAAGCATCAAGAAAATATACATGTTTTTTGTATTTGGATAATATATGGGACTTCTTTTAAGCATCAAGAACATATACATATTCATTGTATTTGGATAATATATGGGATTTCTTTTAAGCATCAAGAACATATACATGTTTTTTGTATTTGGATAATATATGGGACTTCTATTAAGCATCAAGAACATATACATATTCATTGTATTTGGATAATATATGGGACTTCTTTTAAGCATCAAGAACATATACATGTTCATTGTATTTGGATAATATATGGGACTTCTTTACATACACTTTGATAATATACTCAACTACAAAAGAAACCAATTAGTCATTTTTTGGGAGAATTATGGAAAATAGAAGTAAGAAATGAAAATATATTTATACCATATTTTTTAACAATCAGTTCTGCATCAGTTCATTGAATAATGTAACCGTTTTACTTAAATCCGTTCATGCTGTTCGTCAGTGTTTACACAAGGGGTCATTTTCAAAAATAACAAGATTCTCACTGGAGAATGAATATCTCGTTCTCGTCTAAATCAGTTCACAGTTACTGTTCATTTGAGTTAATTTCGTCAAAAACGAGTATGGGCCTATACTGCAGCAATAACTACATCATAATGAGGTCGAATTGTATGCAGGTAATGTCGCATAACGCTCATGTGAATCTGCGTCCATTCTTAATGGAGAGCAACCTGAAACTATCGAAGATTCCGAGGTTGCACTGAACGATCCCGAATGCGTCGCCAGAGTGCATCCTACAGCTGCTCTATCGGATTGAGATCCGGGCTAACTAAACTAACGCAGTTTGTTTAGCTTCTGCACACACTCAATGGCCTCGTCAGAGAGGGACATATCAGTTATTGGACGAAGTGAACCGATTTAGACGAGAACTCTATGGAAACCAAACGTCTGAAATTTGTCATTTTCAGAAATGACCCCTTGTCTATACAATGGCGATCAGCATAAACGGGTTTAAGTAAAACTGTTACATTATTCAGTGTATTGATGCATAATTAATTGTTAAAGAATATGGTATAAAACACGTTTTCATTTCTTAATTATTTTCCCATAATAGTCCCAAAAAGTAACTGATGGGATTCTTTTGTAGTTGAGTATATATGGGACTTTCTTTTAGTACCCAAAACATACGTATATTTAGATAGTATTTGGGACTTCTTTTAAGAACCAAGATATATTCCTTTGCATAGTACAGGAGTACAAGAGTACTCAATACGGTAAAACCTGTCTTAGGCGGCCACTCAAAAAGAAGACCAAAATTAGTTTCAAGACAGATTATCGCTTAATGAAGGTCGAAAGTATTGCAGAATGCTCCAAGGGGAGCATTCTGCGATACTTTCGACCTTCCTTAAGCTACCATTTGTCATTAATATCTTAGTTTTGTCTATTTTTTAATGGCCGCTTGAGACAGATTTTGCTGTATAGTGAATTTGGAAAAAATGAGAAGTATGTAATAAATTAAAGAAATGATGACACTAAAACAAAAGTACTGCGCCTTAACTGAATTCAATCTGTTCCAATTTATTTCGACTAAAGCAGGTATTTTGAGCTATTCAGAATAAAATTATCGAGAGTTACACACTATTTAGGATAATATATTTTGTAAACTGTGCATGGTTGAGTGAAGATGCCTGTGATATATAAATAGCTCAAATTCTGCTACGTGTAACTAATACAGCAAAACCTGTTTTAGTAGCCACCTGTGTTAAGCAAACCACATGTATTAAGCAAGCATGTATTCAGTTCCCACGCAAGGAAAATACATTGAAAAAACCTGCATTAAGCGAGCACCTTTCTTAAGGTTATGATCCTGTAATTGATTTTCCATAGACCTCAATACAGAGAAAATATCCTTTTTCTAGCCCTTAGAATGATTCAACGGGTCTTACTCACCATTAGATATAAAAAAAACACTCTGTAATCTTTCAATTTTAAAAAGAAATCGAGTGTTGCTCTCCTGTTGACCAGAGCTGGTCAAAGGGAGGTAACCATAATTTCAGTAAGGAAATGGTCATGACTGGGCAACATGCATATCAGTTGAAAAATGCAAACCTCTTATTGAATGCTAGAGTTAGGAAATTCTGATTCTATAATTCCATGTGTCACCACCACAGGCTATATCAATCTATAAAAGAAATAGAACTCAACTTACCAGTTTCACCAATTTATCCAATCACATTGCTGTATAGTTGTAACTGTAAGCTCAGTCTACAGACCACAGGCCTCCCATTGGTCAGTATTACAGAAACACATAACCTTAAAGAACAACAAATATTGTATGTTATGAGTTTGATAGACCTTATTGCATGCACAGACTTCTCTCTCATTAAAGTAATTCACTTTTGATTTGCTTTATACCCTACTCCCCTTTAATCTATGTTAAAGGCCTATATTGAAGCCTAATAAACTGTTTTACAATTAAACTAACTGTAAGTTGTTTACAGCAAAAATAATTACAAACGCTAATAGTTCTATAAAGAGTGGTGATACGCAAGTTTACCTTCCAGAAAATATGCCATTGAAGTCTTTTGGTGACCCTTGGTCTTGACCTATTACATAGTTTAACCCCACAAACTTATTAAAAATGGGTATTTTACATATAAAATGTCTTTTCTGAAGTCATAAATTGTAATTTTGACAAGAAAGCAATTTAAACAATGGTATAAGCATCTTAGATCATATAAATATCCGCACAAAATGTTTTAACAGCTTTATACCTAGGCCAGGACTGCAATTTCTCATTACGACCACTTCCGGGCATTTATCTAAAAAATTTTAAAAAATTCATATTTCTGAAACTCTGGATGATTCCTAATTTTTCTTAAGAGATGAGTATAAGTGAGTAAGATGTTATAGAAATGTCCATCCTTTTGGTTTAAATTCAAAACTAATGTATAAGCCCTCAAATAAAACTGTTGTCCGCTTAAGTCGTCTGCTGCATATATTTGCTTACATTATTGACTAACTAAAGTACATAGAGTCAAACAATGTGGACCCAGATCAGACTGCTCCCACAGCAGCAGACTACTCTGGGTCTACACTGGTCGACAAAGAAGCTTCTGAACAATTTAGGCAGGCACGTTTTTTTTTTTAAACTTTTTTTGAAATAAGGAATAAAGTAAGGGGCCTACATGACTTTAGTCCTAGTGTCAGATGTAATCACAGAGGCACAAACAACAACCATCCCTGCTCCAGAAAGACACTATACAAGGCTGGAACTCAAGTCACACAAGTTGTAACTGAAAATTCAACCGATAAAAATTTTAGTACAGATATCAATAACAAATCCAAGCTTTGTCAGACTCCTTCAAAATACGCTACAGAGGCCTGTGTACTATCTGGGCCAAGCCGGTCATCGCTAGACCAAACAAAAAAACACGCAAGGGTTCCGTTTGTCTGGTCTTAAAAGAAAGGCGCTGGTCTTTAAAGAAAGCAAAAAAAATATTTGAGATGCATGATCATATTAAGATCAAATATTGCTATCAGAAGGGTAAATTTGTGCCTAGAGAGCTTATTCAGTCCATTTACGCCTACAAAAGGCTTATTAGTACAGTACTGAGCCAGTTTCAGATTTTTGAAAATGAGCCATTTGATCTGAATCCAAACTGTTATGCAAAACTGAAGATTTTTAGTGACAGTAATGATGTGGTTCTGCTACCAGTAGCCACCTTTTAGTTAAAACAGACCATAGAAGCTTCAGTTAATGACAATCTGGATGAAATATTCCATTTCATATCAATAGTCTTTTTCATTCAAGCGATCAATTGTCTGCAAAGCAAGACTTCGGGGAAAACACAGGATCAGCCTTCCGCACAATTTAGACCAGAATTTTAACTTTTAAACTACAGTATGGCCAAAATAAAGTTATCCCATTCCCTGACAGGGTATAGGAAAGAAAAACAGTCAAAACCAAACAAAAACCAAAAGACTAAAATAGAAAAATCACAGATTTTTGGTCATGATTTACCCTTAAAATGCAAACAAATATGTACACAGACACAAGTATAGTGCTTGACCTGCTGAGTATCTTATAGATATTGTTTAATTTATTTTTTTCCCGATAAAATAGGACCTAAGCGTCTGTGAATCATCTCACTTGAGAATATTCACTAAACAGGAAGTCCTATAATCTATGAAAAAATGGAAATAAATTTGAATTGAAAAATATTTACTAGCTCGAACAGTAAACATAATAAGTAGCAGTGACACAGGAAAAGGTACCACTTAGTGTATTATCAGATCAGCCTGCGCATCCTACATTCCTTGAAATGGCCTAACTATCCAATATTGCTGGAGGACATGTTAAGTCAGTAGCATTTTTTGAATCATTATCACTGAATACAATTAACCAATGTGGTTGATGGCCTCTGGAGCAGAATCTCTGGTTCTTGCAATGCAGTCTGTCCATATTAATCACATGAGTCTCAAGACAAGATGTTGTGGTTTCACACACAGCTTATGGTGGCAAATGTGACTTATTTCAACTGAAATGCCTTCATCATCACATGTTGGTATAACTGACAGTTCATGAAATATGATGAACTCTGAAATACTTTCCCTTATTGTTCGGCCCGCAGACAGCTATTTTTCCGTACCCACACTGCTTAAATGTAGCTCCTCTCAAAATTTTACAGCCATAATCTGAATTTTCAACAGTGCATTTCTGTTGTATAACAAGTGATATGTCTTCTCGCCATGCTTTTCTAGAAGTACAGTCAGCCATTTTGGTTGCATAGCAACCGAATGCTGTGTTGGTAAATAAATGCGGAACTACCTTTAGGTTATGATCCTTTAGACCTCAATACAGAGAACAGATACTTTTTCTAGCCCTTAGAATGATTCAACAGGTCTTACTCACCAGTAGATATAAAAAAACACTCTGTAATCTTTCAAGTTTTATAAAGAAATCGATACCTTGTGTTGCTCTCCGGTTGACCACAGCTGGTCAAAGGGAGGTAACCATTATTTTCAGCAAGTAAATGGCCATAACTGGGCGACATGCATATCAGTTGAAAAATGCAAACATCTCATTGGATGCTAGAGTTAGGAAATTCTGATTCTTAAATTCCATGTGCCACCACTACAGGCTATATTGATTTATAAAAGAAATAGAACGTAACTTACCAGTTTCATCAATTTATCCAATCACATTGGTGTATACTTGTAACTGTAAGCTCAGTCTACATACAACAGGCCTCATATTGTGTCAGTATTACAGAAACATAATCTTAAGTACGCACATTTTGATTAGTTCTTATGTGCTATCTATCTTCCATTACGTCTTAACCCCTGAGGGGGCGTCAGACGAGTATTCCGGAATACCAAGTGCTGAGGGGGTTAGTTGAAACAAAGGGATAGAAAAGGTGGTGAGATGAGTTTGTACAGTGCGAGAAGGAGTGTTAGTATAGGTAAAAGATAAAACAGAAGCTGGTATTCAGGGGGACACATGAATTACCCTGCAGACAGCACAGCTAAAGTGTGCCAGGGTGGGAAGGGTCGGTATGTTGACAGGGAGGGCGTTCCAGTGGAAAATTGTTTTAGGGAAAAATGTGAACCTGTAATAGTCTTTGAGAGTCTGGATCTGTCTGTATGCTAAAGGGTGTATGTGTCGTGATGTTCTGGTGTTTCGAACAAGGTAGTCTCATGCAGGGATAGCTACAAGGTCATATGTGACCTTATACATCATCACGAGTCGGCTATCAATGCGACGTTGGTCTAAGGGGCGCCAGTTTAGTTCAACATAGCAGTGACACTAGAGGTGTCTCTTGTAGCCCGTCTTGCAGCCCTTCTCTGGACTGCTTCCACTTTATTAATATCTGTTGTGGTGTTGGGATACCATACTGTTGAAGCATACTCCAACTGAGGCCTTACAAGAGTTTTGTATGCTACTGATTTAAGGTCCTTATTATGGACCCGGATATTTCTTTTAAGGAAACAAAGGGTTTGGTTTGCCTTTTTTGTGGTGATGTCAATATGTTTGGACCATGAGAGGTCGTCCGCAATGGTGCCCCCTAAGTACTTTGCTGCTGGGACACTTTCCAGCTCTACATTATGTAGAATGTACTTGGTGTTGAGGGGTTTTGCCTTTTTTGTGATTTGAAGGACCTGATATTTAGAGGGGTTAAATTGCATATCCCACATCTTTTCCCATTGTTCGAGACTTGCTAGGTCTGTTTGTAGGACCTCGCTATCTGTGGTTGAGCTGATTGCGAGGTATAGGTAGTTTCGTCTGCGAAAAGTCTGACTCTGGATTTGACCTGCTCAGGCAGGTCATTTATGTATGCAAGGAAGAGAATTGGGCCGAGAACAGAGCCCTGTGGGACGCAAGAGGAGATTGGGATTTCTTCCGAGTTAATTCCATTGATTACCACAGCTTGTTTTCGATTATCCAAAAAGTCCTTAATCCATTTTAGAGTGTCTCCCCTGATGCCATAATGGTGAAGTTTTAGGAGGAGTTTTTCATGGGCAACTTTATCAAAAGCTTTACTAAAGTCCAAAAGTATAAGTTCAGTCTGTTTGCCCATCTGCATATTTTTGGCTAGTTCATCGATTAACATTATAAGTTGCGTCTCACAGGATCTCTTTTCTCGGAAGCCATGCTGCATTTCGTAAAATATGTCCAGTTTGCTTGCTTAATACAGGTTGTATAATATACCTGTTTAGGCCAACTTTGATTTCAGATACACTGAATTCTGATTATAGGGTGTACTTCTGAACATGTTTCCTTATTTACTATCAAAAAGCAGTAAAACATGTCTTAAGCGACCACTGAAAAATAAACAAAACAAAGATGATAATGACAAATGGTAGCTTAGTGATGGTCAAAAGTATTGCAGAATACTCCGCTTGGAGCATTCTGCAATACTTGTGACCTGCATTAATCTAAAATCAGTCTTGAAAACCAATGTTGGTCTTCTTTTTGAGTGACCGCTTAAGACAGGTTTTACTGTATTTTGATAGTAAATAAGGATACTGTATACACTAAGTACCACCAGAATAGGACAACATCGGACATTTTTTGGTAAGATTTAAGGAAAATAATCCATGTTTTCATCAACTATTATTTACAAACAAGCGCCTCGTAGCTTGCACTTCTGTTTAACCAAAGTGATATTGAAGAAAGTGTTGAAAATTAAACTGATTTCATATTTCTACTTTGTACTTACTGCGCATACTTCAAACTATCATTTTATAAAGTTTGTCCAGCTACACCTCTAGGCTTCTGTCTCAACGTAAATTTACTTCCCTATTACCTGACGGTTGTCTTAGGCTGGACCCACAGTCGCTCAACTAGTGGTTTTCATGCTCTGACCATTTGTGGGTTATGATTCCATTCCTTTGTTTCATCACAACAGGTAATTTTTGTGAATCGATCGTTTCTCTGTGATGAATACATTTGGAAGCATACATATATGCGTGCTAGATTCTAATGGGAAGTTTGGCATGTCAAATATATCTGAGGAACCGCCAAGCTAGCAATCTATATGGGACCTATATGGGCTGGCCCATGTAAATAAAATAAATTAAATAGTAGAAGCAGGGGCCGATCCCGGATTTCTGGCCAGTGGGTTCAAATTTACAAAGGGGGGTCGATTTGAAAATTGGACCATATAATTCGATAGTTTATGCTGATTTTTCTGGAAATTCCTCATGAAAATGGAATAATTTTGTCTCAAAACAGGGTCCAAGCAAACCACATGAATATCTGCAACTGTAGAAGCTAGTCAAATAATAAAAAAGAAATAAGTTTATATAAATATGTTTTTCTTTATGGGATTGTTATATGGGACCAATCTGGGCAACCGGCACATGGGCTAACCCATATGGGACCCATGTGGAACCCGGTGCACTCCCCTATCGGGCGACAAATGGCAATCGAAAACTCTTTTTCTAACGATTTTAGATCTACGTTTGTCGATAGTATTAACATTTTAGATTGCCGCCTATACGGTATGATGATGCTCAATAAAGCTTGATTAAGAGCTAAAGAAATGTGTCTCGTCGCCAGAAAACCTGATTTTGTTGCATTGTATTGCATGCAAAAACAAAGGTGCTGACCAGCCTGCGTAACCAGACCACCAGATAAGAGTGCGAAACTTATTTTTTTCTTATTCCTCATCCAAATCATATGTTGTGGGTACTCAAAAGAGCCGTCTAATATTTAAACTGATAGATAAGAAGTAATCGCAATTGTTCGTATTTTTGGCTTAACTGGCCCTATGATACCCCCGTAGTCTGATGAGCGTTTTTGTTATATGTTCTGTAGAAACGTTCCAGATAGCTTGTAGCTGAACAGGCTGGGATGAGCCTTACCGGGTCACACACACACACCGCAAAGACAGAGTTTCTCGCATCTAGACTCAAAATAAGATAACAGCAAACATAAGCAAGAAATGCTACAATCACACAATATTAACCAACCCATGGCACCACGAAAAGGAGAAACTTTACCAAAATAAGAAAGAAGGCAAATATCAGGAATCGATTCAATCAAGCACCACACCTGACCAAGAATACCACACAGGAAAGTCATGCATATAGCAGTGAGAATGCAATAAGCTACAGTAAAACCTGTGTAAAACGGCCACTCTCAAAAAGGCCACAAATTGGTTTTCAAGACCAATCATCGCTTAATGCAGGTCAAAAGTATTGCATAATGCTCCCCTTGATGTTGCAATACATTTAAACATTATTAAGCTGCCATTTGTCGTTTAGATCTTTATTTGGTTTTAATTTCGAGTGGCCGTTTTACACAGGTTTTACTGTATTTCTCTTGCTCATTGAGATAATTGCTAAACTAGGAAGGTGACAAAGAAATAGCAAATCAAGACCTCGAGGTTATAAAACTATTTTCGTGCCCATCTCAGCTGAGCATGACTTTACACTGCTAATTAAAGCTACAATGCTGAAAAATAATTATTTTTATTGCTATCAAACTCTTGCTTGGTGTTTTTATCCTGCTAATAAATGTTTAAATGCCAACAATTGTTGGCATTATAACATTTATTAGCAGGATAAATTTCGTGTTCATTATAGTTGAACATGAAAAAAGTTTAATAAACTTGGGGCAATGACTAAACACCCCCACACACAATGGGGGCAATGACACACACTTAACATATAAGAACACGCATCCCTTAGATCGGTAACCAGCATGAAATCCAACGTGAGGTTACACCCAGGCAAACCCAATGTTAAGGTGACAACAGAGGTAATTGCATGCGCGGATCCAGAAAGTTTTTTCAGAGGGGGTCCAACATTGACTACGTTTTTTTCAAGTTGATAAGGGGAGAGAGGATCCAAAAAATACCATTATAAGCGGGCCATCATCGACCCGCCAGCGAAACGCCATTTAAATGGTGTTTCGCTGGCGGGCCGATGGTGGCTCGATATTGAGTGCTGGCTTGGTAGCTTTGTGAGTTTATAGGGGATCCTGACCAGTATTGCTGAGAAACCTTATATTTTGTGATTGTTAAGAGGGGGTCCGGATCCCTGCCCCCTTCCCCCTCTGGATCCACGCATGAACAGAAACATTTTTGGCAGGACAGGGTATTGAGGGTGGGACTTGGGATACCTTTGGGGGGTTTGGGGTCAAAATATTTTTTTCCGTAATTCAACCAGATTTGGTGTGTGAGTTACTTATATGAATGGCACATGCAACGGTACAATTTTTGGGGACCCATCCCCTGGGGCCTTGGGGAGGTCCCAAAAGGTCAAATATAATTAAATCTCATTTACAAAGTAAATATACCTGTGACACTTCTGAATTCGCCAGACCAAAGCAAGACATTCTTTCTCTATGACCGCATATGCTTTTCCCCTGGTCTTAAGCTTTCTGCTGGCATATGCAACATGCCACATGACTTTTCTTACCTTTTTCCTCCTGGAGGAGCACTGCTCCTAGTCGATCATTGGATGCATCAACCTGTAAATGAATGGTTGGGCCAAATCCGCAATTCTGAGTATAGGTTGCATGACTAAAGCTTTTTAAGAGTACCAAATGCATTCTGTTGAAGATTTCAATTTCAATTTCAATTCTTTATTCACTCTAGGTCAACATAGTCAACAACAAGAGGTATAATACAGATAATTGCATGCATGAAAATACATCATGGCGGTCATATTGTTCATTAATTATATTCTATATATAAAATGTCTAACCATAACTCCCTGTTATCTGGTGGAGCACAACAGATTCTCTTTACTTTACAAGGTCGGTAAAGTTAGCACTAATTTTGCTGCAGCAAAAAACGGTAAAGTTGGCAGCAATTTTTCTGCAGCAAAAAACGGTCAAGTTAGCAGCAACAGTAAAAAACGGTATGGTTGGCAGCAATTTTACTGCAGCAAAAAACGGTCAAGTTAGCAGCAATTTTGCCGCAGCAAAAAATGGTAAAGTTGGCAGCAATTTTATGGCAGAGAAAAACGGTCAAGTTAGCACAAAATTTCTGCTAGCACAAAAAATTTTGCTAGCAAAAAATTTGCTGCTGGCACAAAGATTCCTGTTAGCACAAAATTTGCTGCTAGCAAAAAAAATTCTGCTAGCACAAAAATTTCTGCTAGCACAAAATTTGCTGCTGGCAAAAAAAATTCTGCTAGCACAAAAATTTCTGCTAGCACAAAATTTGCTGCTGGCAAAAAATATTCTGCTAGCACAATAATTTTTGCTAGCACAAAATTTGCTGCCAGCAAAAAATTTTCTGCTAGCACAAAAATTTCTGCTAGCACAAAATTTCCTGCTAGCACAAAAAATTTTGCTAGCAAAAAATTTGCCGCTAGCAGAAAAAATTCTGCTAGCACAAAAATTTCTGCTAGCAAAAAAATTGCTGCCAGCAAAAAAATTTCTGCTAACACAAAAATTTCTGCTAGCACAAAATTTGCTGCTGGCAAAAAAATTTCTGCTAGCACAAAAATTTCTGCTAGCACAAAATTTGCTGCCAGCAAAAAAATTTCTGCTAGCACAAAAATTTCTGCTTGCACAAAATTTGCTGCCAGCAAAAAAATTTCTGCTAGCACAAAATTTCTGCTAGCACAAAATTTGCTGCTGGCACAAAAATTTCTGCTAGCACAAAATTTGCTGCTGGCACAAAAATTCCTGCTAGCATAAAATTTGCTGCTGGCACAAAAATTTCTGCAAGCAAAAAAATTGCTGCCAGCACAAAATTTGCTGCTGGCACAAAAATTCCTGCTAGCACAAAATTTGCTGCAGGCACTAAAATATTGCTGGCACAAAAGTTGCTGCAGGCACAAATCTTCATATCGGGCCGCGTAGGCAGTCGGTAACGTGTCTGGCTACAGATGCGTGTCTGACTGCAGATCCTGGTGTCCCGACTTTGATCGCAGCCTGGTCTCATACTTTCATGGAGATTTATCGTGAAATGATTTCTACCGTCATATCACTCTCTTCCGCTATATCATTCAAGAGAAGTAGCTGTCAGTTTTAAGCGAAAGTATGCGCACGAAGTACTGGTTTGATTTGATTCATTACGTCCCATCAACAAGTTTTCAGTTATGTAGGGACGGGTCTTCCTGGGTTGAACCGGTACTAAACTAGGATTAATGCGTCTTGCTCAAGGGCACAACGCAATGACGCCGGTTAGGCTCGAAGCCGCGGCCACTCGGTATCGAGTCAAACACTCTACCACTGAGCCACTGCGCTCCGATGACGAAGTACTGGTTAACCGCTTCTTCAAGCTTGCCCAGGAAAGGTGTGGTTAGGTGAGCTGACCGTCTCGCCATGACCATAGTTGTTGACTTGGGACGTAAAGCAGCAAAACAAACAAAACACAAATATTTCTGCCAGCACAAAAATTGGTGCCAGCACAAAATTTGCAGCTGACCCAAAAATTCCTGCTAGCACAAAATTTTGCTGCTGGCACAAAAATTCCTGCTAGCAAAACTTTGCTGCTGGCACAAAATTTCCTGCTAGCACAAACTTTGCTGATTGCGCAAAATTTGCTGCTGGCACAAAAATTCCTGCTAGCTAAAAAATTGCTGCTGGCACAAATATTCCTGCTAGCAAAAAAAATCTGCCAGCAGCAAAATTGTTGCCAGCATTTAAAAATTGTTATTTTTTCGATTTTTTACTTTATATTTCTCCATTAAATCTTGAGCAACCAAACATCTATACCGTGCTGATTACTCTTGGTATGGCGGTGATCTGCCAAAAGCCTTCTTACGCTCATTTTGACGTACCGTAACATTTGTACAGTATACATCGCAGACGTTACTTCTTGATGTTCGATGTTCAGACAGAAATACTCCCGAATAGTGTGTTTACATATTCAAAATATCGTAAAGATAATCTTCCAGATTTAAAAATGCAGTTTGACGTTTTTCAACGTTATTCATGAACGCCTGATCAAGTTTCGCATAGTTGTCTTGTCAGACGTGTGGCCAAGGCGGTGCTTCTTTTGTGAATCCTTCTTGTTATTTATGTTTCGTGTTTGTCATGCTTTCTTGCCTGTTAATTGCAGCCTCGTGGTCATCCATGCTTGGAAGGGGTAAACCGCTTGCTTGTATGTGATGTTGAGTTTTTGTCACTTTCCCATGTGGTGTCATGCGTCAGGTGTAGTACTTGATTGCATTGATTCCTGATCTTTGTCATATACGCATACCTTTTAACGTAATGAGTTTTTGTTAAATTGGTTAAAGTGTAAACTTATTTTTTTTTGTTCAGTATATTTTTGGTTAAATCGACCATTCAAGAAATAATCATATGATTTATGGCAAATCATCTGATCTAACTAGACCCAATGAATTCAAATGAACCGACAGTTGCCAACTATACTTGTATTGTTAAGTGCCGCCAAGCCATGTTCTGAGATATCCCAATAGAAAGCAGGTGGTAGGCGTTTGAACCACCCGAGGGTTGTGAGTTTATGTATCTAGCTCCTGCCTCACTGTGTATGTGCGTGACTGCTTGCTTGTCTTCTTGTAATCTGGCATAAACATATCATCTTTGGTACCAGTAAAATGCATTTAAGCCCCCCCCCCCCACACACACCCAGTGACTTAGGCTGCTGTCCATTTTAAGGCGATGGTTCTGTTAGTTTTGAATCGTTATTGATTGTTGCTCCCATTGTGTGATTCTGAAATTGCTCTTTGTTTTTTATGCGTTATTTTGTGTCCATTTTATTTTTGCAATCATCATAATGAATGCCTTGCTTTGTTTGACTCCCTGGTGCCTCATGATTGTTGTGTGGCTCTTCCTCTAGGTGCCACAGGTTTGTCTGCAGTTTGTGATTGTAGTATTTGCTGACCTTACTCATTATTTTGATCAGAATAATAATTTTAGGCTTGTTTAGCAAAGACCAAGCTTTTGTGTGACTCAAAGCGTATACCTGGCATACACATGTATACATACAGCAATGTTATCAAAAGTGGACATAGTGAATTAAAGGCTGGAAGAATAATTTTAAAGTTATAAAAAAGTTTTCGTGCTCAACTCAAATGAGCAGGATTGTTTAAATGATCATAAAATCAAATGCTTAAAATCAACTTTTCTCGCTTCCAGACGTTCACCGGACCCCGAGGGCGCACAGATGCGGTAATAATCACGCTCATTGGTCAGTTGAGTACAAAAAAGTTTTATAACCTCGGATAAAGATCTTCATAAATTTCGTATTGCTGTGATCCCAACGCCTGTTAATGCATTCTTTTTATCTAAACTTCAATTATGCACATTGACTTGAATTTATGATTTTTGGGTGATTTTATGCCTTGGGAAGCGTGATATATGCTTTAAAAAGTCGGAAGTCTTCAAATCGGAAAAGGGCCATAATCGGAACTAAATTATGGTACTAAATAATGAGACCAAGTTTCATAAGATTCAGATCAAAACTATTCAACCGAAAGAGCGGATGTCGTTGGGTGTGACATACAGACAGACGTACATACAGGGGTAACACCTAATGCCCCGGCAAATGTCAAGGCGTAAACTTGTATACATTTGATGAAAGTTTATCCATGTGTTTAAAATTATTGAGCGGAAACATTTTTATGCCCCCGCCATGACAATGGCCCGGCCATTAAATATTACCCCTGTCCGTCTGTCCGTACGTCTATCCAACGACATCCGCTCTCTAAGTCGAATACTTTTGATCAGATTTTATGAAACTTGGTCACATTGTTTAGTACCATGATGTCTTCTTCAAGTTCGATTATTGTCCATATTGCGCAATGCTTTCAGTAGTTATGGCCCTTTGTTTATGAAAATTCACTATTTGAAACGATGTCCGCTCTCTAAATTCGAATAGTTTTGAGCAATCAAAAATTGGTTCGATGTTCGATATTCAACATTCAACATTCAAATTTTGAATGTCGAATATCGAATATCAAACTAAATCCAACATTCAAATCGAATGTCGAATATCGAATATCAAACTAAATCCAACATTCAAATCGAATGTCGAATATCGAATATCAAACTCAATCTCACATTCAAATTTTGAATATCGAATATCGAATATCAAACTAAATCTAACATTCAAATCGAATAACGAATATCGAATATCAAACTAAATCCAACATTCAAATCGAATGTCGAATATCGAATATCAAACTCAATCTCACATTCAAATTTTAAATGTCGAATATCGAATATCAAACTAAATCCAACATTCAAATCGAATGTCAAATATCGAATATCAAACTCAATCTCACATTCAAATTTTGAATGTCGAATATCAAATATCAAACTGAATCCAACATTCAAATCGAATGTCGAATATCGAATATCAAACTGATTCCAACATTCAAATCGAATGTCGAATATCGAATCTCAAACTGAATCCAACATTCAAATCTAATGTCGAATATCGAATATCAAACTAAATCCAACATTCAAATCGAATGTCGAATATCGAATATCAAACTCAATCTCACATTCAAATTTTGAATGTCGAATATCGAATATCAAACTAAATCCAACATTCAAATCGAATGTCGAATATCGAATATCAAACTAAATCCAACATTCAAATCGAATGTCGAATATCGAATATCAAACTCAATCTCACATTCAAATCGAATGTCGAATATCGAATATCAAACTAAATCCAACATTCAAATCGAATGTCGAATATCGAATATCAAACTTAATCCAACATTCAAATCGAATGTCGAATATCGAATATCAAACTCAATCTCACATTCAAATTTTGAATGTCGAATATCGAATATCAAACTCAATCCAACATTCAAATCGAATGTCGAATATCAAATATCAAACTAAATCTCACATTCAAATTTTGAATGTCGAATATCGAATATCAAACTAAATACAGCATTCAAATCGAATGTCGAATATCGAATATCAAACTGAATCCAACATTCAAATCGAATATCGAATATCAAATATCAAACTAAATCCAACATTCAAATCGAATGTCGAATATCGAATATCAAACTGAATTCAACATTCAAATCGAATATCGAATATCAAATATCAAACTAAATCCAACATTCAAATCGAATGTCGAATATCGAATATCAAACTCAATCTCACATTCAAATCGAATATCGAATATCAAAATCAATCTCACATTCAAATCGAATGTCGAATATCGAATATCAAACTAAATCCAACATTCAAATCGAATGTCGAATATCGAATATCAAACTCAAACTCACATTCAAATTTTGAATGTCGAATATCAAATATCAAACTAAATCCAACATTCAAATCGAATGTCGAATATCGAATATCAAACTAAATCCAACATTCAAATCGAATGTCAAATATCGAATATCAAACTAAATCCAACATTCAAATTTTGAACGTCGAATATCGAATATCAAACTAAATCCAACATTCAAATCGAATGTCGAATATTGAATATCAAACTCAATCCAACATTCAAATTTTGAATGTCGAATATCGAATATCAAACTGAATCCAACATTCAAATCGAATGTCGAATATCGAATATCAAACTGAATCCAACATTCAAATCGAATGTTGAATATCGAATATCAAACTCAATCTCACATTCAAATTTTGAATGTCGAATATCGAATATCAAACTAAATCCAACATTCAAAATCGAATGTCGAATATCGAATATCAAAATCAATCTCGCATTCAAATCGAATGTCGAATATCGAATATCAAACTAAATCCAACATTCAAATCGAATGTCGAATATCGAATATCAAACTCAATCTCACATTCAAATCGAATGTCGAATATCGAATATCAAACTAAATCCAACATTCAAATCGAATGTCGAATATCAAATATCAAACTAAATCCAACATTCAAATCGAATGTCGAATATCGAATATCAAACTCAATCTGACATTCAAATTTTGAATGTCGAATATCGAATATCAAACTAAATCCAAGATTCAAATCAACTGTCGAATATCGAATATCAAACTAAATCCAACATTCAAATCGAATGTCGAATATCGAATATCAAACTCAATCTCACATTCAAATTTTGAATGTCGAATATCGAATATCAAACTAAATCCAACATTCAAATCGAATGTCGAATATCGAATATCAAACTCAATCTCACATTCAAATCGAATATCGAATATCGAATATCAAACTGAATCCAACATTCAATAGAATGTCGAATATCGAATATCAAACTAAATCCAACATTCAAATCGAATGTCGAATATCGAATATCAAACTCAATCTCACATTCAAATTTTGAATGTCGAATATCAAATATCAAACTAAATCCATTATTCAAATCGAATGTCGTATATCGAATATCAAACTAAATCCAACATTCAAATCGAATGTCGAATATCGAATATCAAACTAAATCCAACATTCAAATTTTGAATGTCGAATATCGAATATCAAACTAAATCCAACATTCACATCGAATGTTGAATATCGAATATCAAACTAAATCCAACATTCAAATCGAATGTCGAATATCGAATATCAAACCCAATCTCACGTTCAAATCGATTGTCGAATATCGAATATCAAGCTGAATCCAATATTCAAATCGAATGTCGAATATCAAATATCAAACTAAATCCAACATTCAAATCGAATGTCGAATATCGAATATCAAACTCAATCTGACATTCAAATTTTGAATGTCGAATATTGAATATTAAACTAAATCCAAGATTCAAATCAACTGTCGAATATAGAATATCAAACTAAATCCAACATTCAAATCGAATGTCGAATATCGAATATCAAACTCAATCTCACATTCAAATTTTGATAGTCGAATATCAAATATCAAACTGAATCCAACATTCAAATCGAATGTCGAATATCGAATATCAAACTGAATCCAACATTCAAATCGAATGTCGAATATCGAATATCGAACTAAATCCAACATTCAAATCGAATGTCGAATATCGAATATCAAACTAAATCCAACATTCAAATTTTGAATGTATGTCGAATATCGAATATCAAACTAAATCCAACATTCAAATCGAATGTCGAATATCGAATATCAAACTGAATCCAACATTCAAATCGAATGTCGAATATCGAATATCAAACTAAATCCAACATTCAAATCGAATGTCGAATATCGAATATCAAACTCAATCTCACATTCAAATTTTGAATGTCGAATATCGAATATCAAAATGAATCCAACATTGAAATCGAATGTCGAATATCGAATATCAAACTGAATCCAACATTCAAATCGAATGTCGAATATCGAATATCAAACTAAATCCAACATTCAAATCGAATGTCGAATATAGAATATCAAACTCAATCTCACATTCAAATCGAATGTCGAATATCGAATATCAAACTAAACCCAACATTCAAATTTTGAATGTCGAATATTGAATATCAAACTGAATCCAACATTCAAATTTTAAATATCGAATATCAAACTGAATCCAACATTCAGTCAGTTAATGTACTCATTCACGGGTGCTGTAGCATCTACAATCAACTCCTGACTATGACAAATTTTGAGAAATTGCGAGGCCGTTGGTCGTTGACTAGACATGTAGTTTGACCCATCGCATGATTGCCATACGGGTACATGTACATTTGTACCACACAGATACAGCACGCTGATCGGGCGGATAATGTATGATTTTAGATGGTATTTTGGGCCCAAAATTGATTGTAGGCTCTTAAGAAATCGTAGAGATCCCGCGCAGCTACCGAAAGGTCGCCGCGTGAAGCCTGTGCAGTGTCTGTAAAATCACACAGATTCCTGCGGCAACCCCATCGTGACCGCAACTTTACAATGTGACCGCCTTACAATCGATCAACATTTTCAGACAAGGCTGCACATCCTCGCAGTCTTGCCAGAGTCTTCGCTATTTGCACACACACAACATATATACAATGATAAAAAGTCAGAATTTTTTTAAACCTGTAGTCCAACTATGTTGCCGTGCATGCTTGTTGGAATAATACAATACGATGCGATCTAGTACCAAAAAAACGTGTGCCGCCCCATTACATTGCGGGCCGGAAAAGGTCATATTATTTGATTTTTTTCTGATTTTGTTTTATCTCGTACGGTCAAGATATTATTTTGATTTCTTGCTACTCTCTGTAGCTGAGCAGGCTGGTTTGAGGTTAACCAGGTCAAAACTCAAGAATTTTGATTTCTTGCCACTCTCTATAACTGATCTGGTGGCTTAACGGATCAAACCCCCAAATGGTATTCCTTAATACTCCCTGTAGCTGGGCTGACTGAATTGGAGTTTATCGGCCAAAGTCCCAGATTTTTACTACTCTCTGTAGATAATCCACAGATTTTTCATTTCTCACTTCTGTTTTTAGATGAGCTGGGCCGCGTAGCGCAGTCGGCGACGCGTCTGGCTGCAGATGCGTGTCTGACTTCAAATCCAGGGATCGATCCCGGTCCGGTCCCATACTTTCGTGGTGAGACACGCATCTGTAGCCAGACACGTTATCGACTGCCTACGCGGCCCGATAGGAAGATTTGTGCCTTCAGCAACTTTTGTGCAAGCAATAATTTTAGTGCCTGCAGCAGACTTTGTGCTAGCAGGAATTTTTGTGCCAGCAGCCATTTTTGTGCTGGCAGCAATTTTTGTGCTAGCAGGAATATTTGTGTTTTGTTTGTTTTGCTGCTTTACGTCCCCAAGTCAACAACTATGGCCATGGCGAGACGGTCAGCTCACCTAATCACATATCTCCTGGGGAATTTTGAAGAAGCGGGTAACCAGTACTTCATCATCGGAGCGAGAGTGCTTGACTCGAGACCGAGGGGCCGCGGGTTCGAGCCTCACCGGCGGCATTGCATTGTTCCCTTAAGCAAGACGCATTAATCTTAGCTTAGTACTGGTTCAACCCAGGAAGACTTGTCCCTATATAACTGAAAGATTGTTGATGGGACGTAATGAATCAAATCAAAACAGTACTTCAAGCGCATACTTTCGCTAATAACTGATAACTACTTCGTTTGAATGATTCAGCTGAAGGGAGGAATATGACCGTAGAATTTATTTCATGATCAATCTCCATGAAAGTATGAGACCGGGCTGTGATCAAACTCGGGACACCAGGATCTGCAGTCAGACACGCATCTGTAGCCAGACACGTTACCGACTGCCTACGCGGCCCGGTATTCAGGAATATTTGAACCGTGACATGTGATTTCCAACAATGTGCCATTTTGACAAGTGTAGACTCAGACGAACCTGTGCAGCCTCCTGTTAAGCTTAGAAACACCAAATTAAGTTCGATCAGTAGCTTAACACTCATATAATAATTAAGCGACAAGCAAAGGCTCTGATCAGTCTGCGCGTATGCGCAGGCTGGACTGAGCCTTTGCTGGTCGCACATACCACATTGTTGGAAATCTCATGTCACGGCTCATTTGTGACTGCATGATTTTTTGTGCCAGCAGCACATTTTGTGCTGGGAGCAAATTTTGTGGTAGCAGGAATTTTTGTGCCAGCAGCAAATTTTGTGCTAGCAGAAATTTTTGTGCCAGCAGCAAATTTTGTGCTAGCAGAAATTTTTGTGCCAGCAGCAATTCTTTTGCTAGCAAAATGTTTTGTGCCGGCAGCAAATTTTGTGCTAGCAGAAATTTTTGTGCCAGCAGAAATATTTGTGGTAGCAGGAATTTCGTGCCAGCAGCAATTTTTTGCTGGTAGCAAATTTTGTGCTAGCAGGAATTTTTGTGCCAGCAGCAAATTTTATGCTGGCAGCAATTTTTGTGCTAGCAAGAATACTTGTGTTTTGTTTATTTTGCTGCTTTACGTCCCCAAGTCAACAAGTATGGCCATAGCGAATCGGTCACTCGCCAAATCACATCTCTCCTGGGGAATCTTGAAGAAGCGGGTAACCATTACTTCGTCATCGGAGCGAGAGTGCTTGACTCGAGACCGAGGGGCCGCGGGTTCGAGCCTCACCGGCGGCATTGCATTGTGCCCTTAAGCAAAACGCATTAATCCTAGCTTAGTACTGGTTTAACCCAGGAAGACCCGTCCCTATATAACTGAAAGATTGTTGATGGGACGTAATGAATCAAATCAAACCAGTACTTCGAGCGCATACTTTCGCTTATAACTGACAACTTCTTTTTTGAATGATTCAGCTGAAGGGAGGAATATGACCGTAGAAATCATTTTCATGATCAATCTCCATGAAAGTATAAGACCGGGCTGTGATCAAACTCGGGACACCAGGATCTGCAGTCAGACACGCATCTGTAGCCAGACACGTTACCGACTGCCTTCGCGGCCCGGTATTCAGGAATATTTGAACCATGACATGTGATTTCCAACAATGTGTCATTTTGACAAGTGTAGACTCAAACGAGCTGTGCAGCCTCCTGTAAAGCTTTGAAACACCAAATTAAGTTCGATCAGTAGCTTAACACTCATATAATAATTAAGCGACAAGCAAAGGCTCTGATCTGTTTGCGCATATGCGCAGGATGGTCTGAGCCTTTGCTGGTCGCACATACCACATTGTTGGAAATCTCATGTCACGGCTCATTTGTGCCTGCAGCAAATTTTGTGCAAGCAGAAATTTCAGTGCTGGGAGCAAATTTTGTGATGGCAGGAATTTTTGTGCGAGCAGCAAATTTTGTGCTGGCAGCAAATTTTGTGCTAGCAGGATTTTCTGTGCCAGCAGCAAATTTTGTGCTGGCAGCATTTTTTTGCTTGCAGAAATTTTTGTGCCAGCAGCAATTTTGTGCTGGCAGCATTTTCTTTGCTAGCAGAATTTTTGTGCCAGCAGCAAAGTTTGTGCTAGCATGAATTTTTGTGTCAGCAGTATTTTTTTTTGATGGCAGCAATTTTTTTGCTAGAAGAAATTTTTGTGCCAGCAGCAAATTTTGTGCTAGCAGGAATTTTTGTGCCAGCGGCAATTTTTGTGCCAGCAGCAAATTTTTTGCTGGCAGCAATTTTTTTGCTATCAGAGATTTTTGTGCCAGCAGCAAATTTTGTGCTAGCAGAAATTTTTTTGCTAGCAGAAAATTTTTTGCCAGCAGCAAATTTTGTGCCAGCAGCATTTTTTTGCTAGCAGAAATTTTTGTGCCAGCAGCAAATTTTTCGCTAACTTGACCGGTTTTTTTTCTGCTGTAAAATTGCTGCCAACTTAACCGTTTTTCGCTGCAGCAAAATTGCTGATAACTTGACCTTTTTTTGCTGCAATAAAATTGCTACCAACTTTACCGTTTTTTACTGTTGCTGCTTACTTGACCGTTTTTTGCTGCAGCAAAATTGCTGCCAACTTTACCGTTTTTCGCTGCAGCAATATCGCTGCTTACTTTACCGACGTACATACAATATAAATGCGTATGTCCTATAGAGCAAAAAGCTTTGAGGCGAGACTGTATAATAGTGGTTTTAGGCGTTTACTTACATTTACTATAATATTTTGACGCACAACTGGCTCATTTTACTCGTTACGCATCAACCTTTTTGAAATATAATGGTCCAAAGGTCATTACTCAGAGGTCATGGTACATCTGTAGCCCGTTGCCATCTACGGTGCCTGGAAAATCGTACGGAAAGTCGTGGACAAATAAATCGGGTGCTCAGGCAAATGTAATCTATGCGTTATTAATGCCACCAGGCCTACTTTTTAACATCTGAGAGAGGAAATTCTTATTCATTAATAGATGTACGTAAGGAGACACAATTTTCTTGCCGACATGTCACAGTATTTGAGAGTCTCCACTGTTGTCGCAGCTAACAATGTCTAGATAACCAGATGGTAAAGTGTCTCCATTTGCAAAGTAGTACATGTAGCCTATAATGGTGGCCATATTTAGGAGAAACGTTTTAATGGAAGATACATATGTAAGTAAATCCAGAAAATACAATCGGAATCTGAATTCTCATCTACTTCTCAGCCAGCATTCAATGCCGGGCCACCCTCGACCCGCTAGCGAAACGCCATTGGATCGGGCCACCATCGTCCCACTAGCAAAGCGCCATTTGTATGGCGTTTCGCTAGCGGGCCGAAGGTGGCACGTTTACAGATGTTTACTGGATTGTGTGTGTGTTGGTACACGCATAGAAGGCTCTGATGAGACTGCGTATTAGTCATGTGATAAGTAGAAAAATACTCAAATGGTATATTAAACCTACATGTACATGTAAAGAAGGTACATGTAAATTTCCGCAAATGTTTGTGTGGTTTGAGCCCAATCGGAGGGGAGTTTCTTACGTAAGTTTGGGGTAGGTTATGAGTTCAATCCCACATCTGGCCACAAAGTTTTGCAGAGACTGTTCTCGCCATAATGCTGATCCAAAAGCTTCTGACAAACAGATGTATACACCATATTTTGTCTCTTTGGTCAACCTTTATTTTAGATTTTTTATAATAAATTTGTTTCCAGATACGATATATACTGACGTCAACTAAAATGAATCAAGGCAGTTCACCGACAAGACAGTTTACAGACACACATTTGAAGACAGTTCACCGACAAGACAGTTCACAGACACACATTTGAAGACAGTTCACCGACAGAATTAAAGACAGTTCACCGACAGAATTGAAGACAGTTCACCGACAAATTTTATATTGTATTTATAATGAATGTCACATGTTTTACTATCATTTTGGATACTATTAAACACATGACTTATATTAAATTATTGGAGTTGAATGATTTCTGTGGCACTTTGATCTTTTTATTAGACATATCTATGCCTAATGCATATATCTATAGATCATTACAATTTCTGTATATACCGGATTGGTCCTAGTTGAAAAGAAAACAACAATAGTTTAGCTTCATGTAACATCAAAAGATCTGCCTATTATTTGTTAATCAAGCAAACAAAAATCGCCTTGTTAACCAACAATAATTGCAAAGTCCATGATCCCACTGATGCGGCACAGCAGAAACATAAATGTACATGAGTGGGAAGAAATAGTTCTATCTATCTTCTACATGTATACTGGCAGCAATTGCCAATGTTCTCTACCAAATGTATCTACTTTTGTTTTTACTTCAAATCACAAATGATCCATAATTCCTCAAAATTAACAGTTATTTTCCAGCCATAGGTCAGTTACATATAAAGCACATGTGTCGGTGAACTGTCTTAAAAAGTGTCGGTGAACTGTCTTCAATTCTCTCAGTGACATGTCTTCAAAAACGTGTCGGTGAATTGTCTTGTTGGTGAACTGTCTTGTTCCCAACTAAAACGCCTCACTCATAATCACTGTTTTTAAGCGACGGCATACAAAATGAACAACAACGTACTGCTTATTTGTGTTGAGGCTGGGCGATGTTGGAAAATGACTTTAACTTGGTATGAAGGTGACGCGTTTTCAAATTGTTAGAAGTTGCTAGTTCGATACTCTCTGTCACCGTGAAGTGGTCCAGTAGCCAGTAATAGGGATGTTATAGAGAGTTACATGTATATGCAACGTTCCGATGCGCAGCTTCGGGAATTTCGAGTGAAGACCATGGGGAGGTAGGTCTGGGTGTCCTGCCTACTGCCTACTAGGTGTACCCCATTGGATTTGCGCTTTAAGGGCTTAGAAATGACAATGTAGTGGGACCTGTTAACCAGTTATGGGGATACTATAGAGTTATATGCAAAGTTCAGGTGCGCAGCCTCGGATAATTCGTAGTTAAGTCCATGGGGAGGTTAGTCTGGGTGTCCTGCCTACTGCCTACTATTGGTGCCCCCGTTGGGAGTTGGCTTAAAGGGCTTAGAAATGGCGATGTAGTGGGGCCTGGTTGGATGCAGATACTATAGAGTTATATGCAGAGTTCAGGTGCGCATCGTCTGAAATTTCGAGCATACAGGTTGTGAACCCCATAGGGAGTTAGGCCTGTGTATATCATTCTACGCGGATACTCAACATGCTTAAGAGGGCTATATGCACAGTTCAGTCGCGCAGCCTCAATACATGTACATCGCCATTTCTAAGCCCTTAAAGCCCAACCCAGCGGAGGTACACCTAGTAGGAAGGGCACAAAGGCATATCATCCCATGGGCTTCACTACCTCATGTATGCTCTAAACTCCTTGAACTTTGCATATAACTCGTTACAGTATATCCATCATATAGCCAAACTACATAGTACATCGCAATTTCTATAGGCATTCTATGCATCTATGCCCTTAAAGCCCAAGCCAGCGGGGGTATACCTAGTAGGCCGAACACCCATGCCTACCTCCCTATGGGCTTCATTGTATCCTGCATGCTTGAATATTTCGAGGATACGCACCTGAACTTTGCATATAACTCACTAGAGTATCTCCATTACTGGTTACCGGGCCCCACAGCATCGCCATTTTAAGCCCCTAATAGCCCAACCTGGACACACAGGTGGTTTGATTTTTGTGTTTGATATAAATTTGGAGTGTGCAGCCTTCAATACCAAGATTTATTTGCGTTCAGAATTACCCCCACCCCCATCCCCCACACCTTTAAATGTAATATATATGATTTTCTTCAATTCTACAGTTGCAACGTCTTTTTCTTCCTGTGATTGAATAAACAAACACATTAAAATTATCCATGACATGACGAACCAACAAAATAAGTGTGCGCCCACCGAAGACTCTGATCAGAAATAGTATCCGCCCAGTCTGATCAGAATCTTTGCTGTGCGCTCAGCGAGTAACTAAGGACCTAACTTTTTTTCATGTGAAGACTAGGCTGATTAGGTTTGAGTCCTCTCGTAGCGTACGGCGACATTGTTGGTTTTCTCATGTCGTGGCTCATTAATCGAGTTTCACTTTTGATCTGTTTTTAGACTTCGAGCTAAAAAAGGTCCTGCTCCCCCCCCCCCCTAGGGAATTTTGCAGACATATCCTATCTTGAAGAGAATTTCAAGCCGCATCTTTTAAGAGATGTTTGCACTCTGTGCTCCGGGGCGTTAGTCTCTGACAGCCTGTTACATATGTTACTGTAACAAACTAAGGAAAAAATCTAAATGAAAGTTTGAGCTACAGAAAGAAGACACTAAACCATATTATTATTCAAATTTCTTATGTAGTTTGCATGCTGGATGCCTAGGCTACATAAAAGCAGCATTTTAAACAAAATTACAGCCTTCTATGGTGTTATATGCGTTACATAGATTAAATTTCCCTTTGAACGTTGAAATCATGACTAACATCATTCATTTTACAGACGATTTGTGCATTTTTACAAGTGTTTTTAATCTTAGTTTACTAAAATATTCATTTGACTAATAGAAAAAACAAAGTTTGCTTTTCTACTTAAAATACTTTGTTTTATATGAGCTATTAAACAACCCTACCCCCAATTTTAAGTAACCAACTTTGGTATCTATAATTGAAGAAAAATGTATGAAAATATTTGATGCTCGTGGATATCTTACATTTTTGTCACTGTCTTGCTAATGCAATAAAGAATCATACATTTGCAAGTTTGACATCAGGATCAGAGCACTTATTTAAGTATGTAACGTATGTTACATGGTATAATGAATGAGCAAGGAAATTTTCTTGGAAGTAAGAGATGATATTTCAGTAAAATACCGTTTTTCACATGTTTTCCTATTAATCTCTAGCCTCTGGTGCCTTAGTCTTAGTATTTACAGTCATTGCTGATAACAAGCCCATGGAATTGTGTTACCTTTGTTATATATAACCTTTTTAATCACATATTTCCTAATGCCTATAATATTAAAATATATAGATATATAGATAGAAAATAATAGTTCTCATTTAAATGACACAATTTAATCAATATTCCTATTAAATAAAATTATTCAAAAACAATCTTTATTCAAGTCACCCTCACAATGTCTATCATTGTGTCTGCTTCTATTGCAAAATAATCACCCATTTCATCATAACCAGTAGAATCATGGCATTGTATTAGACTGCAAACTGAGTACAATCCTGTTCCTCTCCACCCCTTTGGGAATTGTGCAGACATATCCTACCTTAAAGAACAATTCAAGCTGCATCAAATAAGAGATGTTTGCACTCTATTAACTAGGGGGTTAGCCTGTAATGGTATGATATGTATGTTACCATATCAATTTAAGAATAAATGAATTGAAAGTCTGAGAAACAGAAAGAAGACATAAAACTATTTATTTATTTGAATTATTCATGTAGTTTGCATGCTGAATACCTTTGATACATAAGAAAAGATTTTTAACAAATATACAGCTTCCTATGGTGTCATATGTGTTACATTAATTAAGATTACTTTTTAAAATTGCTAATTGTGACAAACATTACTTGTACGCATTTTGTGTGATCCTTCTCTTTAGCCATCAAAAGACTTAATTTTTTTTGTATGTGTGGCCAGTGCCAGCGTCAAACAACTTGACTCAGCCAAACTTAATCCTTAGCATTCTTCAAAAGCAGAAACAGCATGTCAGTGTCATGGGATCAAACACCTGATTAAATATGGGTTTAATGCCATTTCACATATATGAATACAATGGAGTATGACTCTGGTATATATCTCTTCCTGTAAAGTGACAAGAGCAATCTAACTGCAGCTGCCTCTGCATCCGTGCTAGTCAAATGATTACTTTGCTCTGATTTTGCAAAATCTAAGTCTCTACCGTGTACCTCTAAGAATACTTTAAGATTTCTGACATTGGTCAAACAGAAATTTGATAGGCTGCTTTTTTGCATCATTTGCCATGGAACCTATCCAGTCTTTTGGTGCTTAAGTCCTCAGGTCTTAGATCAATAGTATTTTGCTGCGCCCAAAGAACTTTATAAGTTTTCTTTAGTTACAATGTTGACTCTTGATGGTTTTGGCAGACCGTCTGTCTCTTGATCCACATCTGAATTAAGGGTGAGGTTGGCGCCGTTAAACCGGTTTAAGCCCTCCAGTAAAATATTTTACTGACCGTTCCAAGGTGGTACTTCTTTTGTGGATCTTTTATGTTTTTGTTCTGTCTTGTGTTTGCTATGTTTTGTGCGCGTCTGTTTATATGTGCTTTGTGGTCACCTGCTGGGAAAGGGCTGACCTCTTGACTCTCGTTTGTGGTGTCTACTGTGATTTTGTCACTTTCTCATTGGTATCCTGGGTCAGGTGTGGTACTTGAATGTATCGACTCCTGATCTTTGCATCCTTACTTACTTTTCTTGATGGTTTTGGCAGACCGTCTGAAACCATTTCTGTTACACCTTGAAAGTTATCTGGTATAAGAGAAAGAATATGAAGTTGGACATTGCCATCAATTATGTTTGGTTGTTTTTTGATGTCAGTACATTGAAGCATGTCTTAAAATAATGTAAAACCTATGATTTCTCAGTTTTTGCAGCCATATCATTAGCTGTTGCATTCAAAAGAAGGAGAGTGGACTATAGGTAGAATGGGATAACCAGTAGTTCTATATTATGCTCCATGGAAGATTTATACAGAGTAAACAAGTTGATAAGGTGCCTCATTTCATGATCCATTGAAAACACTGAAATTGAAAACACCTGCCTCTGATTGTGTAATCAAAAAGGATGTCAATACAATGCCCTTGCTCATTTATTATGACGAGTTATATATGTTACATCCTTTAATAAGCACTCTTATCTTATAAACTTAGTGAATCATTGAATTGAAAGGGTCTAATTTGCGCTCTGTTCATCCTGCATTTCATTTCTTTACCTGCTGTGATACATCTAGTTCGTTTATCTGAAGGGAAAGAGTAACCTCGGTTTCAGCACTTCAGAAGTACTAAGACTTCAAATAAGTTTTTGAATGCTCGGGGAAAGATAATAAGTGCAGAGAAATTATTAGATGAAAAATATGTGGGATGCATGTATTGAAAGGCTACATTTATAAAAGTTAAACAGCTAAGATATGATTATCACAGAAATATCAAAGTACATCAGTCCAGGTACTCATTGCTCTTAATGGCATAGTTTTCTTCCTTGTAAACCTTTAGTCTTTCTCCTACTTGCAGAGTATCACTTGAAACACATACTCAAAGAGCCAACTATTAGGAATTCATATCAGTTTCCGAATGTTCCAAGCCATAAATGGCAAAATTGGAAACTTTGGGTGGACTGGTAGTAAAATTGAATAACAGTAAATGATTGAAATATTGTGTGATGATTCTACTAGTTGCATGGAGGCGTGTAATAATAATGATTACCACAGAAGCAGACAACGACATACGTTTATCATGAGTGTTAAATCAATGAGAAATAGTTTCAACCATTTCATTTATTGTATTTTCTTGTAAAAATGTAAAACTATCTTTTCTATTTGTGGCTCTATATTTAGCATTATATGCACAGTATTAGGAAATGTGTCCAAAAGGTCATTGATAACATCTTTAACACCAGTCTATGGGCTTGATAATCAGAAATGAATATAATTTCTAGTGTTTTGGCACCAAAGACTTATAAGTACACATTAAGTGTCCTGATCTTTAACTTAATGACATCTTGTAGATATATGAGCAAGACAGACTAAGAAAATGAAAAATATCCATAGGCTGTAATCGCTTTCATGTGTTTTACTTAAACGGCAATAACAAAATTCGCTTCTCTGTAAAACTTGGAGTAGGGTTGTGTATTAGCTCCTATAAGACAATATATTTAAGATAGAAAAGCAAACTTGGTTTTTCTTATTCATCAATTGAGTTTATGTTTGTAAAATCTAATAAAACAGTTTGAAACCAAGTCAGTTTGAAACCAAGTCATAGTAGTTGTTTAACTACATGACGATAGCCACAATTATAGCTTTTAAATTACAATTAGGTTCATGTAACGCACATAACACCACAGTTAGCCGTATTAATGTTTAACAGCTTCCATATGTAGTAAAGACATCCAGTATAAAGACTATAAGAATGTCAATTTATTAGATAATTTTAATGCCTTCTTTTGGTAGCTCAAACATTTAAATTTCTTATTCTAAAATTTATATAGTAACATATGTAACAAGCTGTTACAGGCTAACGCCCCGACTTACAGAGTGCAAACTTTTCTTATTAAATGCACCTTGAATGGTTACATAAGATGTAATTTGTCTGCCGAATTCCAAAGGGGATTAGGATGGAGCAGGTCCTTACTCAGCTTGATGTCAAAATACTGTTTGATGATTTTACTTATCACGCTAACATATGTAACGCTCTCTGATCTTTAAAACTTGATGACAACTAGCAGATCTATAAGTCTTTATCATAGGAGCCAGTTTAAAATCCCTAAACAATATAAGATATCCAACAGCTGCGAGTTTTTTCACACTTTTAGCTCAAACTTTCAAACTACATTTCCTTTATTTGATATAGTAACGCATGTAACACGCTGTTTCAGACTAACACCCCAACATAGAGAGTGCAAACATCCCTTATTCAACGCAGCTTGAGTTGTACTATAAGAAGGAATATGTCTGCAAAATTCCCTCGAGAAGATTAAAACATTTTTAGGCATATCTTACGTAAAGACAATGAACTTGCCCATTTATTACATCAGGTAACATATGCTACAGCCTCTGATATTAAAAATTTTGCAACAAACTTGCAGATTTATGAGTCTTTTCATATAAGCAAATAAATCCCAAACAATGGAACTCATTCATCAACTGCAAATATTTTTTAACAATTTTTACTTTAGTTTTAATACCAAACAGTTCACCTTAAAACTGGGTAGGGGTAGGGTTGTTTAATTGCTTATTTCAGAAAAAATATTTAAGCTAGGGAAACAAACTTTAATTTTTCTGTTAGCCAATTGCATAAGCTAGTCAGACATGGTTAAAAACATTTTGCAAAACACACAAAGAGATTGTGAATGTAAATGATGTTAGCTACACTTGCAAATTTTAATAGGTTATCTGATTTATGTAACGCATATGACACCTTAGGAAGCCGCAATTTTGTTCAAATGGCTGTCATACGTAGTTAAGATATCCAGTATGCAGACTATATGAATGATTTTTAAAAATAGATATTTTAATGTCTTTAATTTGTAGCCCAAACTTTCAATTTACTTTTTCTTAGTTTGATTAAATAACGTATGTTACAGGCTCTTACAGACTAATGCCCCGGAGCACAGAGTGCAAACATCTCTTAAAAGACTTTGCTTTCAATTCTCTACAAGATAGGATATGTCTGCAAAATTCCCTAGGGGGGGGAGCAAACCCATTCTCAGCCATCCGTCTATTTGTGATTTTTTTAAAAATCAGCCCTGCGACGTTTCGCATGCTGTACATATAAAAAAACAATTTAACATTATGAAACCACCCCAGGGGTTTGGAGAAACGGGGGGTGGGGGAATTAACGAAACAAGGAAACAAATGCTAAATTTATTTTTAGGGGGACATGGGAATAAAGAAGAATATGGGGAACAGTGGATATAAGAAATTATGGAGGGTTGTGGGGGTAAAGACGAACAATCCAATTTATTTAAGGGGAACAACGACACTGGTTCCATAATAGTCTTAATCAGTTTGCAAAGTAAGCCGACCCATTCCGTTGACAAAGTGTTTGCCTGCAGGTCCAGAGATCACAACTCCATATCTATGGTCATTAATCCCCCGCCGCAAAGCTGAGAGTGGATTATAGGAAGTCCGTCAGTCCGTCCGTCCGTCTGTCCGAACGTAGCACTTTCTTTTCCGCTCCATACCGCTTGAAAAAAAGATTTTCATTAACATTCAACTCAGTGAGACGGTGTACTAAAGCTATGACAGCTAAAGGTCATTGGATTTAGCCTTGAATTTTATGTCCGCTCCATATCACTTGAACACTTTGAAAGATTTGCATTAAACTTTGGTCAAATGTTCATCTCTGGGAGATGGTGTGCAGAACCTATGGCTCAGTTACAAAGACTCAATGTCAAGGCCACAAATGAAGGTCATGTGATTAATCCTTGAATTTCCTGTCCGCTCCATTTCTCCTTTACCCAAAAACTTTTCTTTACACTTTGGTCAGATATTGATCATCGTCCCGACATAACTGAAAACTTGTTCACTGGGACGTAAGTAATCAATTCTAGCAACATGACTTGCGAATCGAAGAGATAAGTTTCAGAATACTGAGGATGTCATGAAAAATAGTAAGTGAGTATGATCAGGAAATACCACAATCACTAACTGCAGACAAACCCATGGCACCGCGAGGAAGAGCCACACAACAATCACGAGACACCAGGAAGACAAACCAAGCACAGCAACCAGCTCTCTCTTCCCCATCAAGATGATTGCAAAACCAGAATGGACATAATGTAACGTGCAACAAAACATAGAACAATTACAGAATCCCACAATGGGAGTAACAATCAACAACGAATCAACAACAACAGAACCACCGCCTTAGAACGGACAGCAGCCTAAGCCACCGGGTACCAAATCTTCGCCCTAAATTCTGCTGTTGTTGAAGAACAATAAATAATCAGCTCGCATGGAAGCCTTCTTACTATTGCACTGTATCATCATAGAGAAACACTTTAATCAAATTAACACACTATGATGAAACAAAGAAAAGGGCTCACGACTCACAGATAGTCAGAGAGCTAAAGAAAACCTCAACTTGAGCCACGTTGGGCCCAGCTACAGATAAGCATCATGCACCAACCCACCGATTAAAGCCTGGCTTTTAAAGTGTGCCCTATAATCCAGAGAGAAAACAACGTAAATCACCATCCCTGACGCATTGAGGGAGAATGTTTTACAAAAGGCACAATGTAGCAGTCTATTCAAAATTTGGATGTAGGATTGAGTTTGATAATTAGTACTCGAGATATTTCTATTTAAGATTTAAGATCTAAATGTTTGATTCAGTTTGATATATTCGAGGTTCGATATAAAAAAAATCAAAAGTTGGATTGAGTTTGATATTCGATATTCGACATTCAAAATTTGAATGTGAGATTGAGTTTGATATTCAATATTCGACATTCGATTTGAATGTTGGATTTAGTTTAATATTCGATATTCGACATTCGATTTGAATGTTGGATTCAGTTTGATATTCGATATTCGACATTCGATTTGAATAAGAGATTGAGTTTGATATTCGATATTTGACGTTCGATTTGAATGTTGGATTTAGTTTGATATTCGATATTCGACATTCGATTTGAATGTGAGATTGATTTTGATATTCGATATTCGACATTCGATTTGAATGTTGGATTTAGTTTGATATTCGATATTCGACATTCGATTTGAATGTTGGATTTAGTTTGATATTCGATATTCGACATTCAAAATTTGAATGTGAGATTGAGTTTGATATTCGATATTCGACATTCGATTTGAATGTTGGATTCAGTTTGATATTCGATATTCGACATTCGATTTGAATGTTGGATTTAGTTTGATATTCGATATTCGACATTCGATTTGAATGTTGGATTTAGTTTGATATTCGATATTCGACATTCAAAATTTGAATGTGAGATTGAGTTTGATATTCGATATTCGACATTCGATTTGAATGTTGGATTTAGTTTGATATTCGATATTCGACATTCGATTTGAATGTTGGATTGAGTTTGATATTCGATATTCGACATTCGATTTGAATGTTGGATTGAGTTTGATATTCGATATTCGACATTCGATTTGAATGTTGGATTGAGTTTGATATTGGATATTTGACATTCAAAATTTGAATGTGAGATTGAGTTTGATATTCGATATTCGACATTCGATTTGAATGTTGGATTCAGTTTGATATTCGATATTCGACATTCAAAATTTGAATGTGAGATTGAGTTTGATATTCGATATTCGACATTCGATTTGAATGTTGGATTTAGTTTGATATTCGATATTCGACATTCGATTTGAATGTTGGATTGAGTTTGATATTCGATATTCGACATTCGATTTGAATGTTGGATTGAGTTTGATATTCGATATTCGACATTCGATTTGAATGTTGGATTGAGTTTGATATTCGATATTCGACATTCGATTTGAATGTTGGATTGAGTTTGATATTCGATATTTGACATTCAAAATTTGAATGTGAGATTGAGTTTGATATTCGATATTCGACATTCGATTTGAATGTTGGATTTAGTTTGATATTCGATATTCGACATTCGATTTGAATGTTGGATTGAGTTTGATATTCGATATTCGACGTTCGATTTGAATGTTGGATTGAGTTTGATATTTGATATTTGACATTCAAAATTTGAATGTGAGATTGAGTTTGATATTCGATATTCGACATTCGATTTGAATGTTGGATTCAGTTTGATATTCGATATTCGACATTCAAAATTTGAATGTGAGATTGAGTTTGATATTCGATTTTCGACATTCGATTTGAATGTTGGATTTAGTTTGATATTCGATATTCGACATTCGATTTGAATGTTGGATTGAGTTTGATATTCGATATTCGACATTCGATTTGAATGTTGGATTTAGTTTGATATTCGATATTCGACATTCGATTTGAATGTTGGATTTATTTTGATATTCGATATTCGACATTCGATTTGAATGTTGGATTGAGTTTGATATTCGATATTCGACATTCGATTTGAATGTTGGATTTAGTTTGATATTCGATATTCGACATTCAAAATTTGAATGTTAGATTGAGTTTGATATTCGATATTCGACATTCGATTTGAATGTTGGATTGAGTTTGATATTCGATATTCGACATTCGATTTGAATGTTGGATTTAGTTTGATATTCGATATTCGACATTCAAAATTTGAATGTGAGATTGAGTTTGATATTCGATATTCGACATTCGATTTGAATATTGGATTTAGTTTGATATTCGATATTCGACATTCGATTTGAATGTTGGATTCAGTTTGAGATTCGATATTCGACATTCGATTTGAATGTTGGAATCAGTTTGATATTCGATATTCGACATTCGATTTGAATGTTGGATTCAGTTTGATATTTGATATTCGACATTCAAAATTTGAATGTGAGATTGAGTTTGATATTCGATATTCGATTTGAATGTTGGATTTAGTTTGATATTCGATATTCGACATTCGATTTGAATGTTGGATTTAGTTTGATATTCGATATTCGACATTTAAAATTTGAATGTGAGATTGAGTTTGATATTCGATATTCGACATTCGATTTGAATGTTGGATTTAGTTTGATATTCGATATTCGTTATTCGATTTGAATGTTAGATTTAGTTTGATATTCGATATTCGACATTCAAAATTTGAATGTGAGATTGAGTTTGATATTCGATATTCGACTTTCGATTTGAATGTTGGATTTAGTTTGATATTCGATATTCGACATTCGATTTGAATGTTGGATTTAGTTTGATATTCGATATTCGTTATTCGATTTGAATGTTAGATTTAGTTTGATATTCGATATTCGACATTCAAAATTTGAATGTGAGATTGAGTTTGATATTCGATATTCGACATTCGATTTGAATGTTGGATTTAGTTTGATATTCGATATTCGACATTCGATTTGAATGTTGGATTTAGTTTGATATTCGATATTCGACATTCAAAATTTGAATGTTGAATGTTGAATATCGAACATCGAACCAAATTTTGATTGCTATAGTTTTGATCAGAATTTTATGAAATATGTCACATTGTTTAGTACCATGATGTCTTCTTCAAATTCGATAATGGTCCATATCGGACCATGCCTTCAGTAGTCATGGCCCTTTGTTTATGAAAATTCATCATTTGAGACGATGTCCGCTCTTTAAGTCAGAATATTTTGATCAGATTTTATGAAACTTGGTCACATTGTTTAGTACCATGATGTCTTCTTCAAGTTCGATAATGGTCCATATCGGACCATGCCTTCAGTAGTAATGGTCCTTTGTTTATTAAAAGGAAGAGGCTATTTACAGTTGACTGTCAATAGCCAAAAAACGTTAAAATGGCTATTTACAGTTGACTGTCAATAGCCAAAAAACGTTAAAATGGCTATTTACAGTTGACTGTCAATAGCCAAAAAACGTTAAAGTGGCTATTAACAGTCAACTGTTATTAGCCAAAAAACGTTGAAATGGCTATTGACAGTCAACTGTAAATAGCCATTTTAACGTTTTTTGGCTATTTACAGATAAATCAGATATTTTCATTGATGTTGACTTTATTTTCGAACATTTGGTGGACAATTTCAAGTACAGATGAATATTAAAGTCAAATAAATGTGTTTCTTCCATAATTAGTGCATGCTGTAGATCGTATTTGAGCCTGGCACGTGAGCTTTGAGTATTTGACGCATGCAAAATGTTAAGAAACACGCAAGTTTGTGCATCTACACAGACGCTCCATTGTCATCGCTGTTCGTACGCATAAGTAGAAAATGATTCATATAAGAGCCAAACATCTCAAAGAGATGTACAAGTATGGATTGGCAGTCAGGTGAAAGGCAATTATTCTGTGACTATGACATTTCCTGATCAAGATTATAGAGCTCAGACTTCTTCCGTGTAACATATATTCCAAAGTTTCCTGATCAGACACCACATTCTGCGAAATCTGATCTGGATCTCGACTATTTGTCTATATCCCATGGATGTATATATAGCTACTTTGACTAGTTTAATTTACTGTTGAGTCCTTATCCTTGCTTTATCTCCTTGTTATATCTTGATTTATATGTTTTAGGAGATGATGCATTGATAAGTTAGGGGTCTTTCATGCAAACCAAATATCTATGTGTCTTGATCCACATCTGAATTGAGGGTGAGGTTGGCGCCGTTAAACCGGTTTAAGCCCTCCAGTAAAATATTTTACTGACCGTTCCAAGGCGGTACTTCTTTTGTGGATCTTTTATGTTTTTGTTCTGTCTTGTGTTTGCTATGTTTTGTGCACGTCTGTTTATATGTGCTTTGTGGTCACCTACTGGGAAAGGGCTGACCTCTTGGCTCTCGTTTGTGGTGTCTTCTGTGAGTTTGTCACTTTCCCATTGGTATCCTGGGTCAGGTGTGGTACTTGATTGTATCGATTCCTGATCTTTGCACCATTACTTACTTTTGTTTATAGCACAAGTTGTTTTTGTTCCTCGGAGTTACACGTACATGTACGAGGTCTGATTATGTCTGAAATAAGCAACGCATTTGAACATTTTATTATTTTATTAATGAAATCAGATTCACATTTTCTACATAAAGGCGATTCATGTATATCAACTAACAGTACATGTATGTACATTTTAACCATTGTGCCCATTTATATAGCTCAGTTAATCCAACGTCTGGAAATTTACCACCGAAACAGTCCTCAGAGTTTCTCTAATCAGTTTCTAGTCATATGCCGTGGTTACTTAAGAGAAACATCTCAGGGATACGATTCATTAATGTAGCCACAGCATATGCTTTTTGCTGTCGTCTTCTCGCCGAAACCATTAAGCTTTAGTGAGAGGCGACGATTCGGTAAGCGACCTGCTGTACTAATAAAACTATGCTGTGGCTGAATAAAGGAACGTCTCGATGAGACGGTTCCTTTGAGTAACTCCAGCATATCCTGTCGGCCCATGGGCACACAATAGGCTATGCAATACGAAAAAAACAAACACATATACAACACATATACAGTAAAACTTCAATGTCTCGAACTTATCGTGGTTCATCTTCTATGTTGTGGGCAATCATTAGATACGCGTCACTGAAACGATTCTAACGATTACTCGCAGCATTCAAAACATTTAATTGGCGATAATTATCTGGTTATTTGGTTGTATTCATTTCACCGAGGTTATGCAAGTGTTTTTGCTCAACTTAACTGAGCATGAAAAACGTCATGCTCGTAAATGTTAAAGTGCTTAACTTAAGTCTTCCTTAACTTTAAGGAGGCATTGTAATTCTGGGCCCTGCTTTTCAGTAAAGGCAACACGTGTGAAATAATCAAATGCGGATCGTTTTACAACCACGCAGCTACCAATCTAGCAATACACTCTAATGAAACATTTCAAGATAAAATGTCAGAGTTATAAAATAGGCAGTTCATGTGTAATTACAACATATGGTACTGAAAATAAGGAAAAGTATTTGGAAATGTTCTCTTACCAAGAACCATGTCCATTGTCCCATAAATCAGACATATACAAACAGTGTAAACCCAGATAATACGCCGCACATTGTGGCGTCTAATCAGGGCCCACGCCAGGATCATCCGACATCGATGGCCAGGATCAGTGCGAGCATATGCTTAATCTCGTCACGGTCATTGCGATCTTCTGAGTACATAGGGAAACAATATTCGATAGCAATTATTCATGGCATCAACAATACGTCGTCGAAAATCACAAAAATACAAAGCAATGAGTTTTCGGACAGACCGCGCAAGTGCACATTCTGTTCATGGCCAATGATGCCGCCGAAAGTAATTTATAGACCTAAGTAAAGTCTCGTCTCCTGAATAAAGGTTGTCACACCTCTTAATCCGGCACGCGTCCAGCGCCCCGGGAGTTTTATTGCCTCCCGGTGAAGTACACTAATCCTGTTTATTGGGACAGATTAAGCTTTTTGGTGATATTTAAGTGAAAATAAAAATAGATTATATGAAAAGACTCCATTCCACTAATAAAACCTTCCAATATCACCTCCACCGCAACCCCAACCCCTCTCCCCCCCCCCCAATAAAAAATAAATGCAAGTTTCCGTTTATCTCGAAATTACAAAAAAATAGTCTCGAAAAATGTGCAAAATATGAAACCTGTGCATATTGCACAGGTTTCATATTTTGCACATTTTTGCACAGGTTTTATATTTTGCTTATTTTTCGAGACTAAATGTTTTTAGCAAAGGCCTTTTGGTGTAAACCTTTTTACAAAATATAAATAAATTTCAACAGGCCGAAAAGAAGAAGAAAAGAAAAAAAAAATCGATGGCTGTCTCAATGAAGAGCATGTTGAATATACCAGGGAGTAGGGAAGGTTCTGACGAGTCATCGCATATGCCGACACGCCTTTGCTTTCCATGCTCAAAAATGCGTGAAGTATAAAAACCCAAATCCCTGTACTGGCCCTCGTACACATACATAATTTTGCAGATTGGAAATAATTGCCAAACCCTTAGCTGTCTCATGGCAACTTGCATGTACACAACATCCACAAGCAGTATAGATCAGAATCGGACAGCTCCTATAGGAATTATCTGTTATAATCAGATCATGACTCACTCTTCTTTGATATATAATTAGTCAAAAGCAAACTATATAATTAGTCAAAAGAACGGTTACGATCATGAGTTTGACGAATAATTGAGCACACGGTAGACCCAGATGAGATGTCTATTAAAGTAAAGTGTCAACACGGAGCCTATTTTGGATCCGTGATACCAAATAGTTTCAATCCAGATCTGGACCGATATCTTTTTTAAAAACACCCTTGTGAGAGAAGTTTCCAAGCCTTAAATCACCAACAAAGACAAGGCTGCTTGTGTCACTCAGAAATTATTCTTACTCTGCACTTAAAGTCATATCAAAATAATGTTAGGAAGCTCTAGATTAACTGCTTACCACATCTTTGCAATTAGTATGTTTAATTTCTTGATTCTGCGATCGTTAAGTTCTTTTTCCACTAACGGAGCGGGAAGTCGTTGATTCGAAGCCGCACCATCATGAAAAAAAATGCTCCAGCAAAAGCCAAAATAAGATTTCAGCTAAATTTGATATAACCAATAATTTCCCCCTGTATCCCAAATAAATAACGGCACTGACTGTCATTAGCCAAAAAACGTTAAAATGGCTATTGACAGTCAACTGTAAATAGCCAAAAAACGTTAAAATGGCTATTGACAGTCAACTGTAAATAGCCATTTTAACGTTTTTTGGCTATTGACAGTTGACTGTAAATAGCCATTTTAACGTTTTTTGGCTATTTACAGTTGACTGTAAATAGCCACTTCGTTATTAAAATTTACTATTTGAAACAATGTCCGCTCTCTAAGTCGAATACTTTTGATCAGAATTTAATGAAATTTGGGTCATATTGTTTAGAACCATGATATCTTCTAGTTTGTTAATGGTCCCTATCGCACAATGCTTTCCGCAGTTATGGCCCTTTGTTTACGAAAAATCACCGTTTTAAACGATGTCCGCTCTCTAAGTCGAATAGTTTTGATCAGTATTTTATGAAACTTTGTCACATTGTTAAGTACTAACTTTGTCACATTGTTTAGTACCATGATGTCTTCTTCAAGTTTGATAATGGTCTATTTAAGGATTTATTGCCCTTAGTTTATGAAAAATCGTCGGTTGTAACGACATCTGCCCTCTAAAATTCATGAAATTTCAGCTTTTCCTGAAATGAATTATGTATTGGCATTTTAGGGCAGAAAAGTAAGAATAGTATGGTTTTCTGAATAAAAGAAGGAAAATGTAGGAAGAGGCAAAAAGTAGCCAAAAGTAAAAATACTTCTAAGCCTGTAAATATAGTCAGGTTTTATCCGCAGATTGTCCTTTATTTCCAGGTAATAAAGTCTCTCAAATAGAAAAGAATAAAGACATTTTAATTGAAATGAACATTTTAGTTCCCCAGTCCAAAACAATATTTTGATCTTTATAATAACATAACTACTGTGTTTCCAGGACTTAAGTGACCCCCTTTTTTCTGATTATTCTTTAATGGTGATTTTAATTGAAAAATAGATTAGAAAAATGAATTTAGATATAGACCGCGTAGTTGAATTAATTTTTTCCACATAAATCTGAGTTTTTTTCCCAGTAGACTGGGATTAGATGGAATTTTGGTGTGTTTTTGCTGCTTCTCTTTGAATTAGTCCCAAGTGAACCTAATGATATAAATAAAACACGGCTTATACAGGTCAGTAGAGGTAATTCGTCATTCCCACAGATAAGAGTGCGTAACAGAAAATTATTTTTCCTATTTCTCAACCAAAAAATATTTGGTGTGTACTCAAAACAACCATCTCGATGATACAGTTCTTTTGAGCACCCAAAACACGTGTTTACCCTGATGAAGACAGTCATAGCTTCTCGCTAAAATTGCTTAACTGGACCAATTTTCGTGCATTAAGCTATGATTCACTGCTTATACTGACTTATAAACTTCAATGTACACCTAAAACCGATGCAATGAAATGGCCTGTGTTCAAAAAAGATTCAAGTAATTGTCTAAACCTTAAATGCTGGGTTGTTGTCCTTTGCTGAATTTTCTTAGAAATAATTATTTTCTAAATATATGTCTCTCAGGAATACAAGTAGGATCGATCCAGATAATACCCAACATTTTAGCCTGAACTTGGCTTCGGCTGTTGACAAAGTTTATCAGCTAAATATCTTAAGCAGGCAAATATTTAATGCTTTTTAAGTTTAATGTAGATCCCCGATTCGCTATTTCTCGTCAACTCTCCAATTTGCTTGAATTGTCGTCATAAACTCTTTACTTAATAGTGTTATCTGCTGATAACCTTTGCAAACAATTTGGACCCAGATCAGGCACGACGGGCCTGATCTGGATCAAAACTGCTTGACACTTTACTGAAATTCCTGAAAGATTTTTTTAGTAAAAGAACAACAAACTAATTTTGGAAAAAATATCAGAAGACTACAAAACCATGACAAATTACCCCGTAGGCAAAATGGGTCGATGAATTGAAATGGAAGGTGCTACTACGTACATGCAGGTTTCATGCTTAAGCCTTATATTTGCCTGCTTTCAATATATATATATATATATATATATATGTATGTGTGTATATATGTATATATATGTATGTATATATATATATATATATATATATATATATATATATATATATATATATATATATATATATATATATATATATATATATATATATATATATATATATATATATATATATATGTATGTGTGTATATATGTATATATATGTATGTATATATATATATATATATATATATATATATATATATATATATATATATATATATATATATATATATATATATATATATATATATATATATATATATATATATATATATACTGCTTTTCAATCACATTACTCTGCATATATGGACAGTCCAGTGACGTTTATGGCTCTTGTGGCCAACCGTCTTCTGACGACACATAAACCATAAACGGTATTGAGGTGTCTATATTACAATTGGTGACCACGTTATATATGATTGACTTGAAAAGTGTACTATCTTGTATGTCTTGCTGGTTTTGTTTTTCCATTTCTGTATACCTAAGTGATTAACCACTGACTGATTTAGATAAGTCTAAAGCTTGAGATTGCACTTTTTGGTACATTTATGATATTGTGCCCCCTTTTCCAGATATGGTAAATCTAGGCAGCTTTAACAGCGCCTATGGGTCCTGTGACCAACCGTCTTCTGTGCGGCAATTGAGCTTGACGTTGACGGCACTTGAGCCATAGGCACTATTAAAGCTTCTTTACTGCAAAATCTAAATATCAAAATAGTAGGTGAAACGACTGTACCAAATTCTGGAAACATATTATTGGAATAATGTACAATTAGATGGACCTTATGGTAAACCATAATACAAGTATGCAGTTGCTGTTGTTATTCAATTTACTGTCTTTAAACACAGACATATGATATTTATGTCCATTTGGTTAAACATGGATGTGTGTGTGTTTGCAGATAAATTCACCATATAAAATATGTAAATATTGTAATATGACAAATCTAGGCAACTTTAATGGCGATTATGGTTTCTGTGACCGTCTTCTGTGCGGCAATTGAGCTTGACGTTGACGGCACATAAACCATGAGCGAGATTAAAGCTGCGCTGCTGAAAGACATTGGTGATCCTATGGTGCTTACCTGAATATAATTAAATGTTCATAGGTTGTACAAATGATTTATTATACCTCAATATAATTTGTATGCACACGGCACTGTGACAAAAGCATTACTTGTACATGTATAACTAACTATAATGTATGCTTCGGCTATGAGTATAATTGTAACAGCATCAGGACCGAATGACTCAGATAATTCTATTGAGCGTATGCAACCTTCAATGCTGATTGAAGTAGTCTTGAGTGGCGGTTCAATCCATGCAAGCTCATCTCCCGAGATGGAATATTTTGAAAGAAATAAAATTTGATTGTTATTTGTTGGAAAGCTGAAAATGTGTTCCAGATGCAGTTGGTATCTACTGCCACCATTTTGATGTAATGTGTGCTATTGGTTTTCTTGTATTCTCTTGTTGTTTACCTATGTTGTAAACCTGAGACTAGTTGAAATAAACTTGAAACTTGAAACTCAATATGGCACGGTCTAGGACCCCTATAGACTTTAACAGTTGCGTGCGTGCATATAGATTTTCCTCGAGTCAGCTGATATTGATATTCCAGTAGGCTAGTACATATCATCATAGCAATGCAGATATACCATGTGTATCTATAGAGGTACACATGGGTATATTCACAGGGAAAACAACTAAGTTATTATTTTGTACAGGGGATTTGGGCTTCATTTACAAATAAGGGCGTCTCCCAAAAATGAGCTTTGTTACGTGGTGTGCATTTAAATCCACATGCTAAGTGCCGTTCTCCTAAGTTCAATTTAAAGCCATTTAAAAAAAGAAAACGGGGGTCACTTAAACCCTGGAAACATATTAGAATACAGTTGATGGAGCATCATTGCAAATCCCCAATCTCTCGAAGAAATCTAATGATCTTTGACCTTTTGATCCCTCCCCATGGTCACCAGTCTGATCTTAATGTAAATTGTTATATTTGTATCCTGTTCTACTTGTCATCCTTTTTCAATTTGATATACCATGTGACCATGTTCCGGAAAAATAAATGTTTGACCTTTTGACTCCTCCCGGTGGGGAGGGGCCTGCCAAAACAAGTAGCCAATGGGGCAACAATCGCTCACCTGGAAGCCAGCATAATGTTTGGAGATGCCATAATTTATGATGCTCAAAGGCAGGTAACTCTCAACTTGAAACAGTGACCAGGCATTAACTCAAAAACACAAGATATTATGCCAGTTCTGGTTATCTGCATGTATTAAAAAGATCTGAATAAAAATAGTGAAAGTATATTTTCAAATGCTCATGGGCAGCTCCGATTCCGTAGTCAGTGAAGGGATTGACCTATGCATCCTTTAATGTATGTCCTGATAACAAACAAGGGTGCAAAAAATCAAATGAAAAATAAAGGCAGTAGAGTGGTCAGAAAATTATACAGTTATATTTTAGATGCTCAATAGTTGGCAATCCGAATCGAAAAAAGATGCATATTTTTGGTTTTGTTGGCATTTTTGAGTACATTTGTTAGACCACTTTTAACATAATATTTAGCATGTGTAAAAAGCCATAGGGGTGGATGCCAAGTCTGAATTTGCATATGAAGGCCAGAAATTAGGTCAAAGGTCATTGAGTGCAAAAATGAGAAAATATGTACTACTGTAAAACAACTTTATCTTTTATATGTAAACATATTTCATTTCAAGCCAAATTTTGTATGCTTATAGTTATAAGTCTGAAAAACATTGAGAAGATGTTTTTAATAACTAAATGTTCATATGTTGACTTTAAAATGGGGTCAAAGGTCATCAAGTGCAATAATCGGAGCATTTTTACAAACTGTGTTTCTTTTTTTCTCTGGTCCAACAACAAGATCCTTTTTAAACTCTAAAAAGGGTAGAAGTCTTTAAGAAGGCTTAAATTAACATGTTTATCATTAAAGGAACCCATTTGGAAGCTTCCTTTAATGGATTTTATAAAGACAAACATCGTAAGTTTTGTGCAATTGACGGAAATTCTCCCTCAATTGGGCTAAACTGAGATATATGGGCTACTTTGAGAGTTTGCTGCACCTCTCAGAAAGTAAAACTATGGACAGTTTGGGACATGTCTTGGGGCCTTAGAAACCCATAATTTAATAACTTTTCTGTGGTCATTTTTCCATAAATCACCTGTAATCAACGTTACCCTACTGGCATTGAAAATATTAGTACACACAGTACATGGCTAATGTTGATTTATTTTAATAGTATTAGTGAAACAGTTTAAGCATAAAATGTTTAAACTAGACATAAAAATCAATTGCCAACATCTGTGCTATGTATTTCTGCTCGTCAGCGATACGTATGTTACATTTTATACTAAATTGCAGATAATGACTTTACAAATTACATGTATAAGAATAAACCATGATACATAACCTTAAATATACATGATATTGATATATATTCTATTTGAAAATGTTTCTCTTCATATATTTGAATGCGTTTATAACTTTTAATTTGCAATGAAGTGAAATCAAGTAAATATTTAAATATGCTAATTAGTATGTTATTTGTACTGGCTCCAGCATGTAACGCATAGCTGCTTACAGATTCATTTTTCTATTATTTACGTTGCATTGGAATTGGTAAAATATATTTTATAATGAAATCAAATTATAACTTTATTAACAATAATGGATCTTAAACTGCTGCACATATATTAATGAGGTAACGTGGGTAACAAAAGATGCCATACATAAATGGATAACGGTAGTAAATTGTTGTTAGGCTTATATAAGATTTGGGTCTGGTCTCCACAATTCGCTTACATATACTACACACATTTTATTCTATATAAGACTTAATTTAAAAGAGTGCTATGGGTTGGTATGCAATATTTGAATATGGCATTTCCTGGTCTTACTCAATTACTTTTTGTAATTTGCTTGGTTCATTTACATTCATATTGCAGTTTTCAGATTTCTACCAATGGAACATAACGATAAACATGCAATCTACATCATGATTTAAATATTGACTTTATATCAATAATTTACCTAAAATAGCATAGCAATATTTCATACATCTAGTGACAAGGCAGGAATTAAGACAGGGGTAGTGCTGAGCGTCTTCTGTAGCAGGTATAGGCTTTTGAAGATTGCAAATATAACATCTTCGTACATAACTAGCATGGTTTATGTCCAAATATAGGATGTTACATAGATCTAGTATTAAAGATTTTCCTTGTATGCTGGATTATTTTAATTTTCACTTTTCACTTTTTACAATTACATTATAAAATTAGTTGATCATCTGTCCCCATTAAAATCTTCTATGTTTTGTTGAACTAGATTTCATATCATATTATAATGATGATTATCTTATTATATCCTGCAGCAATTCTGATAGAAACTATTCTGCTTGTTAATTTTCTTAGACTAAGGTCGGTTGAGGTAAGGTTACCCGAGCCATGTAGCAGTCTTGTAAAACATATGAACCTATTTCATGGTAACATAAACAACAAATCATTCGAATATAAGTGATACAATATTTTAAAGATCAGTTAACTGTTTTATTCTTAAGCATAAAACAAAAACATGACTCCCAAAATTCACTAGTATGGTTTGCATCTCTGAAACTAACAGATTAAAATGTGTGTTGAAAAAAGTAGTGTCATGCGCAGCTGATTTCTCTGCTTTTCTTATTCACAAGGTAGTTTTATTTTTATTTTTGTTTATGCTGTATTTCATTTTGTTGAGCTATTTGTAACCCTAGTACATGTTTTTATATGTCCTATGAAAAGTTAGTTATGGTCTGTTTGTTGGTTTTAAAAGGTTTACTTAATTAGGCTCATTGTGATAGTCTTAAATATATATGCAAAACCTTCGAAATTGTTACCAACATTGCTGACAACAGCTTGCAGAAAGCACTTAAGCATAAACTTGCTCACTCTTGTACCTATATCCTTGTAGATATTTGTGAAGACTAACACTGTTTGAGGACTGTCTTGTATATAGTGAAAGAAAAGTAGTTCAGTTTTATTTCAAGAGTAATGCCTTATTAAAACTACACATTACGAGTATGTTACCAGTTACAAGTGCTATCCAATCTGATATATTGCACATGTATCTACAAGCAGTAGATGTATACATTAATGTTAGTCACCTGCCCTATATGCAATCAATCCATGTCTTAGCAATTTGTTATGGTTAACAGATAGATTCTACATTAGAATAAGCGAGTTATTTACCTTAGGATCTTATATACATCAAGCAAACCCTCATTACAGACTATGCTATGCGGCCCGGTGTGTTTCTTTTTGTGTAATATTTATAGGCTTAAGTTATGACGATTTCAGGCCCTGAGGCTATAAAGCTTCTAAATGCTCAACATTATACTAGTAAATGTACATATAAGATAACCGTTTCAGGACACATTTACTCTAAATACTAAGAAATGACCCCAAACTGATGGAAAACTATGAACACAATCAAATCATCAGGTGCTCCAATATGGTGAATATCTGTGTTTCCAAGGAGTCACCAGACATCTGTTTTGGGGAAATTTAATTTGGAATAAAACTTGCATTGGCATTTTACAGTTTAAAAGTATAGCATAAAGAAACACATGCCAATTACCTCATAGCATTTGATCTCTATCATCATTGCAAAAAAAATAATAAGCAAAATATGTTTAAAAATGATACTTAGAATTGAATTTATCGACACTGAAACAATTACAAAGTATAAAAAGTTGCGCTGTGAAAGACATATGTATATTGTATGGTATCTTAAATTTAAAGGTTACCTTTAATATCATATCTATACTGCTTCTATATATGGATGAATACATTTACACAAGCAGCCTGATTTCAAAGAAATGCTGCTTTTGAATCGAAATCATTTCATTAATATGTGCAAATGAAAGGACACCCCTACAATTAAATATTTAAAGTTATATTGAGGATTACCCTAAATGTCAGGGCTATTTATATGATATACCCCACAAAAACGTTAACAATGTTTCACTGGATGGTCATTATTAGAAATGTACCTGTATATTAGCTTTATGTTATGTATGTTACCATCTGCTAACAGGCTGATGATAAGACCAATGTGAGGATATATTCCTTCCAGTATATGGTATTTACCATATTCTATCATAGTTTCAGCACGCCTGATTTTTTATGAAAGGAGGCTTGGTCTTTGTGTTTTCATGAAGCTATGCTTAGTATATGCAATTAGCAGGTAGTGGCCTTGTAAAAAGTGTTTTACAATTAATCATAGATGGGGACAAACACAACCAATTTGTGAAATGAGAAAAGAAATATATTTTAGTCCTATAAGCATGAGATCATGGCCAAGTCCTCATGAAAGCTGTAGCTAGGAACATATATCTTTGAGAAATGACTCAATTCCAGATGGTTAAATGTAACGTAAGTAACAACTTAAACACATCTTATGTATAAAAGGATAGATAATTGCATAAAATGACGTATTCATACAAAGCATGAAGCAAAAAAAAATATTCCTTTAAAATGAAATGGTTATTCTTACATGTAGTTGTATTACATTTTAATTTATTTTATACAGTAACGTACTTTACATGCTTATTTGAATATTTGACAACAGGAAACTTGGTAAATCATTGCTTTCCAAACATGATAGACACACATCTAGCAGGATAGCAATTAAAAAACCTACATCAGGATAGAAGGGAACTTAAAATTTGAATTTTGACCCTATATAACTAAAATATTGCTACAATTTTCACCGATTTTGCACTTAAATGACCTTTGATCCAAACACACATCATGCTTTGATGATGCTGCTTGTTTATATAGCATGGCTGTATTATCCAAAAGAGATTTTGCATTACTTTGAATCATAATTTTGGATAGCTAATTGATAAAAACGTTAAATTCTGACTTATATACAAGAATTTGCACTCAAATGACCTTTGACCTAATTCTGGGACTTTGGGGGCATTTCCAGACTTGGCATCCACCCCTATCCTTCTTAAAACACATCAAGATACACTTTGAGCATGGATGCCAAAATGTACTCAAAAATGCCAACAGAATTTTTTTTTCAGGCTCTGGATGGCCAACTACAAGTGCAGCTAACTCGGGTGTTGCAGATAATCAAACTCATTCAAGCTTTTATGGGTGTCCTTGTTACCTGTAACGATCCAATCTCGAAGCAAACATATTTGAAAGTTCTCATTTTTTTTCAGCCTTTATTTGAAGGTAATTTTACTTTAACACCTGAGTGGGTGACGAACACCAAATTGCCATAGTAGTATGCCCACAATGAAGTATATGGAAGTTATATGTTGCCATGGCAACCAAAGTTCAAATCCAATTAGCCGATTCAAGTAATTGTCTAAACCTTAAACCTATGGCCATGGCGAGACGGACGCTCACCTAATCGAATCTTTCCTGGGGAAGATTGAATAGCGGTTAACCAGTACTTGGTCATGGAAGCGAGAGAGCTTGACTCGAGACCGAGTGGCCGCGGGTTCGAGCCCCACCGGTGACGTTGCATTGTGCCCTTAAGCAAGACGCATTTATCCTAGCTTAGTACTGGTTCATCCCAGGGAGACCCGTCCCTATATAACTTAAAGATTGTTGGTGGGACGTAATGAATCAAATCAAACCAGTACTTCGTGCGCATACTTTCGCTTAAAACTGACAGCTACTTCTCGGAAGGGAGTGATATGACGGTAGAAATTATTTCACGATCAATCTCAATGAAAGTATGAGACCGGGCTGCGATCAAACTCGGGACACCAGGATCTGCAGTCAGACACGTATCTGTAGCCAGACACGTTACCGACTACCTACGCGGCCCGGTATTCAGGAATATTTGAACCGTGACATGTGATTTCCAACAATGTGCCATCTTGACAAGTGTAGACTCAGACGAACCTGTGCAGCCTCCTGTTAAGCTTAGAAACACCAAATTAAGTTCGATCAGTAGCTTAACACTTATATGATAATTAAGCGACAAGCAAAGGCTCTGATCAGTGTGCGCGTATGCGCAGGCTCGCCTGAGCCTTTGCTGGTCGCACATACGACATTGTTGGAAATCTCATGTCACTGCTCATTTGTGCCTGCAGCAAATTTTGTGCCTGCAGGAATTTTTGTGCCAGTAGCAAATTTTTGTGCCAGGAGCAAATTTTGTGCTAGCAGAAATTTTTGTGCTAGCAGAATTTTTTGTGCTAGCAGAATTTTTTTTGCCAGCAGCAAAGTTTTGTGCTAGCAGAAAATTTTTTGCTGGCAGCAAATTTTTTGCTAGCAGAAATTTATGTGCTAGCAGAATTTTTTCTGCTGGCAGCAAATTTTTTGCTAGCAAAATTTTTTGTGCTAGCAGGAAATTTTGTGCTAGCAGAAATTTTTGTGCTAGCAGAAAATTTTTTGCTGGCAGCAAATTTTGTGCTAGCAAAAATTTTTGTGCTAGCAGAATTTTTTTTGCCAGCAGCAAATTTTGTGCTAGCAGAAATTTTTGTGCTAGCAGCAAATTTCGTGCTAGCAGAAATTTTTGTGCTAGCAGAATTTTTTTTGCCAGCAGCAAATTTTGTGCTAGCAGAAATTTTTGTGCTAGCAGAAAATTTTTTGCTTGCAGCAAATTTTTTGCCAGCAGAAATTTTTGTGCTAGCAGAATTTTTTCTGCTGACAGCAAATTTTTGCTAGCAGCAAATTTTGTGCTAGCAGGAATTTTTGTGCCAGCAGCAAATTTTTTGCTAGCAAAATTTTTTGTGCTAGCAGAAATTTTGTGCTAACTTGACTGTTTTTCTCTGCCATAAAATTGCTACCAACTTTACCATATTTTGCTGCGGCAAAATTGCTGCTAAAAATTGCTGCTAACTTTACCGTTTTTTACTGCTACTGCTAACTTGACCGTTTTTTGCTGCAGAAAAATTGCTGCCAACTTTACCGTTTTTTGCTGCAGCAAAATTAGTGCTAACTTTACCGACCTTTACTTTACATAGCTAATTTTCATAACCATACATATATATATATGATTCAAGGCTGATCCAGCGCACACCGCTCTGGACCTTCTATGACTAGACCTTGGATGTAATGTCAGGCCAGGAATGGTTCAGCGCCGTGGCGCCAAACCAAACCCAGCCCGACCTACATCAGTATTTGAATTAAGCAAGTTTGTCAGCGTTATAAATATTATATGTATTATATAAGGGTAGAGGCAGTTGGTTTCTCTGTAAGGAGCCACCCGCCACTTCCCCCAGCCATGAACACAATGAAATTCCGTTTTAGTCATGCAACTTATGAAAAGGCTCCTCCTTCGCAATGGCATCAATGTGGAGCTTTTGCGCCACATTGGCGTCAGGGCAAAGTAGTGCGTTTAGCAGCATGGTAATTCAGTTTTGATTTCAAATGTATGAAGTTTGAGAAATGTTTTTTGTTACCACAATACAATACAACGCAATACAAATCTCTTTTTTTACACCCAGGTCATACAAACCTGGCATATGAGGAACACGATACAATATTGAAAGGCGGTACTTAACTATTAGACAGATTAAAGAGAGAGGGTGGGGAGAGGAGGTCAAATTTAAGCATAAGGATATAAATATATTAAACCGAGTTTTCTATGTTTTCACGCAAGACTGAGACATATAGGTTGCTCGGGCGACTTATCGGACAACCCATGTTTCGCACTCTTTCGTGATTTTGTTTGTACAGCAGCAAGCTAGAGTATTTTGGGGGAGCAGAAAGATCCAAAAGGGGATTCAACATGTTGAAGCGACATCGTCTATGTTATTTGTTTTGGAGGTCTTTAGGGAGATAAACTCGACGACTTTATTGATAAAAGCTTCAAGATCTGAATGGCATAATTATTTCCCTTTGTACATTACGCTGCACGTGCGTACATGCGAATGTTGAGTTCAAAGATTCTCGCCTGAAAAATTGGGATCACTGGATATCCTTTCAAATTCAGGTAAACAGCAATCGCAGTTTTCGCAGGATGGCTTTAGCTTTTGTGTATTACATTGCATTTGGCAAGCAGTGAGGATCCAGATGAAATGTCGCATCTGATGCGGCGTTTCATCAGGGTCAACTCTGTCTGCCAAAACAACATGCGGTCAACTTTTATTTTACCTGTAGTTGTTGATGTTTTAGCAGTCATAATCAGCGGTAAGCAGGGAATCCGGACGCTGACTGCAGCCTTATATAGTACAAGGCCACGCCATCGCGTTGGTTCCGTTCCGTCTGTCAAGAATTTAGAGAACCCCATTTAATCTCATTCAACTTACCTTTTCCGTTGAATAAACCAATGACATATCACACTGTGTGCCGTCGGGGATAAAATCTCTATGAAACCCAACGCTCCATTAAAATGTGCTAAAGAACAACACAAAATAAAATATGTCCATCATAGCCCTTAACTCACCTTTGACATTGTCAAATAATCTAGAAGGGGGCTGACACTTCTTACCACTTACAGTAGTACCACGACCTCTAAGTAATGACCATCGATTCACTCAATGCATTTACCGTTGCAGTCGCGCTTCAAAGCGTTTTGTGGAAGTATACTTGAGTGTATATCAACAACTCTGAACCATGGTTCAATTTACCGTTTCTCTCTGGCATTATTACATAATCACTGGAGTCATTTATGACATTAAAGCTCACCTGTGCCTACTGCACTTTCATCAAATCTATGCTAATATTCTTTGACTTTTCGCTTACTGTTAAGGCGGCGCCTCATGAATGCGTAATTATGACTGGTCAACCTTAGACATAGGTAAAAGCTGAAAATGAGGCGTGGTTTTATTCAAAAGTAACTGTATCATCTTGCGCTATTATCTCAGTATAAACGCAAAACACAAACGCCAGCAAAATAACTGAATCTGAAAATGTCTATTCATTAACATGAGCATAGAGGCAAACATTGTGGACCCATGTCAGACTGCTCCTGTAGGAGCAGTCTAATCTGGGTCCACACTGTTTGTTTTTGAGGCTTCAATATTTTTGTGGACGTCAAAAAACCCCCATAAATTTTGTGATTATGCGCCTTAAGGGTTAATAAATGTGAGTTCAGTGTATACGGTTAGGATTTTCATGAAATGCACGTACGTTTGCGCAGGCCCAAACAGTTATCATTTCTTCACCAAATTATAAATAAAACCTGATTTCCCTTCCTTAGGAGATGAAATAGCCGAATATTAAAGTTGCCGCTTTTACAGTAAGCGAAAAGTCTATTAATAACTGAGACTTTTTATGCTCTCATCATCTCTTTCCATATACCTTCTGTGTATTATGCCACACATATGATGGTAGAGGGACATAACCAGCTGTAATAAAAAACATAAATCTACTTACACATTGTACAATAATGTTATAAAAATGACCTGACTAACCACGTCAGTCAAAACTTCTACTAAATATACTCACTTACGCTTCAGCAACAGTCTCTATTTCAATAGAGGGAAGAGCTACTGCTTCTGGGTAACTAGTAGCATAATCTACTATATGTTAAAATATATTTGTCCTTACTGTAAGTACGTGGTTCAAGTGGACCGACCAAATCTATTGCTACTCTCTGATATAATATAATATAGAAGTAAAGAAGAAGCGAAAGATCAGGAATCAATTTAACTCAAGTACCACACCTGACCCGATAAACCATATGGGAAGTGACAAAACCACAAGGAAGCATCACCCACAAGAGAGCCTAGAGGTCAGACCGTTCCCAGCAGGTGCTCACAAGGCTGCCAGGAATAGAAAAATCAGTATAAAAAGACAACTGTGAAACATGAATAACAAAAATGATCCACAAAAGAAGCATCGTCATGTAACGGTATATAAAAATAATCATCGGAGAGCTTAAAGTAAGAAAGACAACAAGGATCAGGAATCGATAAATCAAGTACCACACCTGTCCCAAGATGCAAAATGGGAAAGTAACAAAATCACAATCAACATCACGTTCAAGAGCCAAGAGGTAGCCCTTTCCATTCAGGTGACCACAAGGCAGCAATGAACAGACGCGAAAGCATGTTTAATGGCGCCATCCTCACCCTTAACTCTTATGTTGATCAAGATGTATAGATGTTTGGTTTCCATGAAAGATCACTTACTTATCGATGCATCATCTCCTAGTATATACAAATTATGATACAAAAAGGACATAAAACAGAGATAAGGACTAAAAAGTAAATACAACTGAAAAACAATCCACCAGTTAAACCCCAGCGGAGCAGACCAAATACATGACTTCAGGCTGATGCCCTCTCATCGACAGATAAGTCTTTAAGTCAGAACCATCATATAGTTTGAGGTTCGATCCGCGGGCGTGAAATTAAAGAGGAAAGTAAAGTTGTCAACTGTGGTTGGATTGAGTTTGTCGCAATACATGTACTTTAATGTTATAACCAATCTTTTATAATGAGAAATTATTTTAATAAACTGCGCTGAAATAATTTAGTGCCAACAATTTTCTTTAATTCTATACACTAAGTCGCCATAAAATTCTAGCTCCGTAAGTCCCTGGCGCAAGAAAGATTTAAGTCCAACATGGAATTTAGATATCAAATCATAGTATGTAACAAAAACAACGATTTTTTCACTTCAGACCCAAAAATATAAGCTATGGTCATGTCAAAAAGTTTGTGATGCTCTTCATTATCGTTTGGATAATATATTTAATCGATTTGGTTCTAAATCGTATAGATGCTCGTTTCAGTCGTACGCGCCACTGCAATGTCACGCTGTAAATCAAATAGTGTAAAGAATAGTGTATCCAGCACAAGTCACAGCACAACTTAGATTTCAAACCAGTTTTGTAGGACACAGAAGATTTCCGCTGTTCCCTATATTTTAGATTTGTTTAATAATATACATGTTTAAGGACTTTGTGATCGTCTCTGTAACTACATGCATCAATCTTAAAAGGCAAGCCTTCTGACTTAGCTATCAATTATATGCAAAAGCACATGCTCTGAGTGAGGTCCTTTTGCATTTATACATTTGAAACTTTCTAAAAAAACACATCTCCCGTTACAACAGTACTGTTGTTGGGTGTATGATTCAGCTATTTGATAAACAGAGTTTTAACAATAGTGGCATTTTCAGTTATTAAATGAGATCATTTCTTCCTAATTTCAAATTTGGTTTTATTTGATCTCTTTTTAGTGAGAAATGTAGATAATAGTTAACTTTCACGGCTGAGACGTTCTGCAAATAAAGAAGCAAACAGAGTTGCGAATGATTTAAGCAAAAGCAAATAATGACATTGATACATTGGTCAAATAGTCCATACTATACCATGCGGGCGGGCCACGGCTTGTAAAAACGATCACTGATTTGTATTTTTCTTCAAGCAGCACCATGTCGCCAGAGGACCAAATTCCCTCCTTTCGATGTAAAACGCATTTTGATTACAATAATTAACGAGCGTCCAAGCACCGTAAATCAATCCGCACATCCGCGCATTCTGATCTGAGATATCAAGACGCTTATAAGGTAAGGTTCAATTCTCCAATACAGTTCGGAATTTTGTCAGGTAGCTGTGAAGTGGCGAAACTTTATTGTATGTGTTGTTTGTTTTCACTGACAAATGCTTTTGCGTGGTAGAGAGGGGGAAAAATGCAGTAGATACATGGGATCAATACACGAGAAAGGAGAATACATCGGGTGTTAGGATATCTAGGTTCCAATACAACGACACTCTGATCATCTCTCACAAGATACAAGTTTAAACCGAGGGCCTAACATCATTTATGATCTAGATACTCTAGTGGTATTCATGAAATACTTTTAGGAAAAAAATCACAAGAGTTACTGTCCCTGTTTATAATTTTATCAGTTTTGTATAATAATCTGAAGTTAAGTCAGTAAAAGCTCAATAACTTGAATTGGATGAAAGCTGTTCTGAACCATTACAATATCAAACTGTAGAATAATAGTTGCTTCTGCCGAATTTATAATTTTCAAACATGAGTTATTGCCCCTTAATGCTAATAATTACATAGAACATGGGTCGAAAATCGACTTTTCTACGATAGCTGACTTACGATTGCAGTGAAAGCATATACAAGATATTTAGTTTGATACATCTTAACATCAGTTAACTTAACTGTTAAAACATTTTGCATCAAATATGAGTTATTGTCTTTGATTTTGCATTTTGAGGTGAAAAAATCAATAAAATTGGCCATCCAAATGCACCAATGATCCCAAAATATTGAACCAAAAAGGTAATAAACGGTATTGACATTACACCTTACAATTTTTATATTTTTGATGACTTCTTAAAACATCAGCAACAAAACTATGGGTTTGCAACTGTTCTTTCATTGCACCAGAGTAGATAAGCATTGAAAAACGTGGATGGGGTAACAACATAAATTTATTTGTCACCGAAAACTTGTTTTAATTAATCTTCTCAAAACTAGTTTCTACACATATAGATAGGATCAAAACATCATTACAAACACTTTTGGTCTGTTGAAGTAAATATATTCCTTGATTTGCACCAAAAAAAAAAAAAAAAAATAGAAAATTGAAATTGTACATTACAGGGGTTAGTAATCAAGAAACATTTCCCTTTCTAGGCGGTGAAAAAGCTTCAATTTCACACTGATTCAGCTTATATAATGATCTTCATGATATACAAGTTTCACAAAAAATCATTTTAATTGCCTAAATTATTTGAATATTTAGTTATCAAACGTTAAAATGGCAATAATTTTGGCTATATTTTAATGTAAAAGTTAGTCAGTAAATATACACTGGCTAGATTCACATTTTGAATATTTTGAAATAGTAAGACCCAAAGGTCGTTAATCAGAGGTCGTGGTACATCTATACTTTGTATAAGTGCAAAGCTAGATCCAATTAAGTAAGACGAGGTTTCCATGATTTCACTGTAAAAAAAACAAACACAAAAAACACACACAAAAAAGCACAAAAAAAACACAAAAAAACAACAAAAAAAACCAACAACAACAAACAAACAAATAAAAACAAACAAAATAAAAAAAATGACAAATACGAGGGTCATCCAATAAAGAATGAGACTTTCTTCATAGTAAGAAAATCTGTGTGTGTATTTAGTTAAAATTCACCATACTAATAGTATAACATCTTAGCAATTCAGGAATATAAACAATATGCTTGTGATTGATTAGTTGCCATAGTAACGGAATGTTTTGTGGAAGGACTTGAAGATGCATGGCCACGTTTACACTGTTTTTTGCATACCCACAGTAAATCAACGTCATTTATTTTCGCTCATAGATAACATTCAACGTCTTAATATCATTTTTTCTACTGAACAATCTTAGTGTTACATAAAATGCAATGAAACAAGAACTTATTATGCATAACCTTTATTTTAGTTGCCTAGCAACCGATTTCCTCGATTTTTTATAAACACTCTACTTTGTGTTGCTATGGTAACTATGTTAGTGAAGGATATCCGACCAAATGTATCGATACGTGCAGCTGATTGTAATTAGGTATAGATGAACAGAACCCTGTTCACTTAAATTGCCTTCGCCTATTTGATATTAACATTATAAGTCATTAGGTCAGTGGAAAATACCAGTTCTTTTCTTAAAAACCTGATTTTTTAAGCTTTGTTTCCATGGAAACAGCTCAAGACTCTGAAATATTACTTTCTGCTTTTGGTTATAGATATATTGCATGAGAATATATAAGTATTCATAGAAAAATAAACTATAAATTTTAACCTGTTGCCATGGTGACCACCTATACTGAGCCGGCCACGGATGTTTGCCTAGTCTTCTTATGTTGCCTAGCAACAAAAGTTGGAACTGTGTAACTCGACGAATATGGTTCATATGAATAGCCAAAAAGACGTGCTAGCTTTTAACGAGATTTCATAAGTCTATCATGTAAATTCACTGTACTATAGAAAAAGTCTCATTCTTTATTGGATGACCCACGTAATTGAATATGATCAGGACATGACACAATCTTCGATCACAGACAATGACACCTAGAGGAAGCGACACTAGAACAAAAAACACACAAAAACACCAAAAATAAAAACAAATAAAAACAAATAGAATTATAAAAAAGACAAAGTTTAAATATGATCAGCACATGCAACGATCTTCGGTCACAGAAAAGGACACCTAGAGATAACGACACTAGAACACAGGCTACTAAAACAAGAATACGATAAGACAATCAATCAGCACTCTCTTTTTCATTGAGATGAAACGACATATGAGCCTTGACATGTGATTTCCAACAATGTGGCATTTTGACAAGTGTATACTCAGACGAGCCTATGCAGCCTTCTTTTAAGCGTAGAAGCTCCAAATGCTGTTCGATCAGTAGCTTAACAGTCATACACTATTCAAGCGACTAGCAAAGGCTCCGATCAGTCTGTGCGTATGCGCAGGCTGGTCTGAGCATTTGCTGGTCGCATATACCACATTGTTGGAAATCTCATGCCATGGCTCATATTATAGAACTGTACCACAAACACGGTACGAACATATACACTAGGACTCAATATTACAATGCTTCTTTATAGTTAAGGACGACTTAAGTTAAGTATGCGAAAAAATAACGTTTCAAACTGATTAAAATCAAAATAGTTTCACTTTTTCTGAAGATCACAATGATATCTTTTACCACAAGTTCCGGTTCGATCCAGGCAATTTATTTAGCATTTAATTTAGCATGTTGAAATATCAATATTTAACTTAAGTTTTCATTAACTTTAAGGAGGCATTGTAATTCCGGGCCCAGGGCCCAAAATTACAATGCATCAATAAAGTTAAGGAAGACTTAAGTTAAGTATTTATATGTCAACATGTTACAATTAATAAATTGCCTGGATCGATGCAGTACTTTACTTGAGTCTTCCTTAACTTTAAGAAGGCATAGTAATTTTGGACACAGGCGATTTAGTTACGAGTGCGCAGCAGAAAAGTAATTTTCTTATTTCTCAACCAAAGCATATGTTGTTTGTACTCAAAAGAACCGTCTGATTGAGTCGGTTCTTTAGAGCACACAAAACATTTGCTAAAAATTACGGATAAGAAAATATTTACAGTTTTACGCTGATTTTTTTTTTGCTTATCTCAGCCTGGCTTTGTCCGTCTAAATGACCATATTTATCACAAAAAACAAGAGTATTTCTACAGTTCTGTTTGAAATTCCGCAAACAGTCATTCTTGCTTTTATTTTTTATTGTTTTTAATCTATAGGATTATCTATTATACATCGTGATATATGTTTGATAGTTGAATTGCTCTCCTAAAGATTATCTCGTGGGCCGGCATCTTATCCTATTCTACATTTTTTGCCAACACACTCTGTTAGGGAATTACAGGAACAACAAATGTACATGTAAGCGCAAAATAAACAAACAAATAACGACAACAGAAACAACTAAAAGAACTCGCTATTGTTTCTGGCAAAATGACCTAAACGCTGCGTTCAAAGAAACTACTTCATTAAGGAGGTAAACTTTCGTTTTCAACCGTTTTTACTCATTCCGCCTCATCTTGTGACTTACGGTATAGCGACTTCATACTAATCCCTTTGGCGTATATTTCGGCATGCGCCGGAATGATTATTTATTCCCTACCGCCGATCACATTGTTATAATTCTGTACAATTTACACCCCTTAATTCACTTTCAATCACTTTTATCAATCAGAAAAGTAACTATTTCGTGGGAATTATCATTTTATTGAAAGAAAAATATTTTTGAAATATGCGCAACTCTGCATGGAATGGAAGGAGTCGGGACACTTTGTGCTTGTAATATATTCATCAAATCGGTCTTAATTTATTTTTCAATTAGAGATTAGCCGAACTGATTGAGAGAAACAGAAATAAAAGCGCTGTTAAAGAGTACCGCCTTTCTTCTTAATAAACTTCAGTGAAATCGCGAAAGTTTTGATGATAGAACCGTGAAATTACGAGTAATAGAATGTAATAGGTCGCCTGGAGTTGCAATAAGCTGTGTCTATAGTATGATAATATTGGGTATTCAGCTGTGGATGTTTGTGGATATATCAAACAGGAACAACTCATAACAATAACGACGTATCTGCGTCGACGTGACGTATGACGTTGCTTAGACGTAGATAAGGTGTTTACATGTATATACTTTTATGCGTTATAACAGCACAGTGATGCATCTTTATTCGTAGGTAAAAACTGCAAACAGTAGTTCTGTATATATTTTAAAACGAAGGATAAATACGATAATTTTGAATACAAATCATAGTTATGTGGATAATGTCCAAGTGGAGATGCTTTTATACGCAAATCGAATGTTTGCAGATGCTTTAAACGGAAATCAAAATGATAAGTTGTAGGCATCATAGCTGAAAAATTGAACAGTAAGATCATTAATATAGTAACACAAGTTATTTTTTGCAAAGGAAATGTTTTGATACATCACATGTGTACAAACGCTTTCCTAACTACATAAACCTATTTATGTAAAATCGTTATTGCGCTTTACGTAAACTTTGCTACATGCACGTGTTAGACTACATACAATTTTCTGAGAAACACATAATTAGAGGATATAGAAAGATGTTGATTCCAATAATTGGTTGATCTGGCCCCTCTTTCAAGAGAATTTTGTTCCAATTATTGACTTATTTGTGATTTATTTGTGTAAATCTCGTACATGCAGATGTTCCTGATCGTACTCTGTTGCTGGTGGATTCGCAAAAACTATTAACTTACGCAATTATACCGGTGCTATCGATTAAATTTTCAAGATCAGAAAATCGTCTTTAATATCTAAAGGGAGATTATTGTTAAAATGATATTAAGAATGCTACGAATGTTCATAACACTTTTTGTGCGAGTGTGCTTTAGTTTATTAATAAATGGGGAGATAACCAGTTCTGGAGAAGCAAATGGAATAGCATTGTTAAAAGGAGAAGAAGTTATGCGAACTAACCACACAATTCCAGGTATTTCAGCCTTATATTTATGACTCGTTTGCCCATACAAACTGTGCTCATCATATATTTCATTCTGTCACATGACGTCGCGTCTGGGAGTGAAATAACGCCATGCACTGAAATCAACTCACCTCCAGTGGCTTTAGTAGAGGAGCCAGGGTTCAAAAATGTCAAAAATAAGCATTTAGGTATGTCCCCTTTTTAGCAGAATTTTCACTTGTTTTATCCTTTAGTACATAGTATAGGCAGTATGAAACCAGATATTGCACTCAATTTAAGTCTTGCAAACATACCTGTAACAGTGTGTTTAATACGTTACCCCTCATTTTCTTAAAAACAAAAAAATGTAATTAAGTCTAATTAGGTTGAAGTTGAAATGTTAAAATGGACAAAACATTTATGCAATCTGTAAGAACATGCTATTATCTACACATATTGATGTTTTTAAAAGTTGTTTGGGCCCATTATAATGTTATTTACGTTACATTTTCAACTATACCCTTAAAATTATTGATATTTTGTTAAAAAGTTTCATTTGACATAATTTTCAATATGTGTTTAACTTCAAGATAACATGTATTTAAAAGAGCATTAACTGACCATTTCAAAACTGCAAACAGATACATTCTAACATAAATACTTCTTCAGTTATAAGCTGTTTAATTAGATGACCATAGATAAAACTTTATATAAGTTTAGAACCTCTTAAATTTGAAAATAAGCATGCATTTTTTTCTGTTAGCTTTTAAGCACCTTATGATAATTGTTTTGATATCACCGACTTGAAAGTAATACTTAACAACATTTTTGAGGTAAAATATCATTTTGTTGTTTGATTTTCAATATGTAACGTATAAAACTAAGTTGAAGACAAACAAAGATTGCTTAATAGCTTAAATTATACATCACTGGAAATTTATTTCATTAAAGGGGGGGGGGGGGCTGTGTTTGATAGGCATAAAAGAACATTTGTTCCAAAAGAAGAAACTATCAGTACTAATTAGGAGACTGTGTATATGGTTGTAATTTTTCTTTTAAGAAATTGTATACTTCTTGACTTAAAAACAAAACACATTGTTTGCTAATTTTCTATGTTATGTTATGCAATTTATAAACTTATAAAATGAAAAGCCTGATTCAACATTTCAACTAGGACACATTCCCTTAAGCTCGTTCAGTCAAATTAGCTAAAGTAACATATATAACTATAAATAAACAAATTATATATCATGATTATATATTTGTCTCAACCGTTTCAATTTTCAACTGAGCCTGAAAACCTAAATCAAATTTAGATATTTGCACATTTTTTTCTTTTAATTGAACAAAACAATCTAATAAGCTATTCAGAAGCAGCCTAAGAATTGTGTCGAACCTGTTCACATTCATCACAACGTATAGAATAGTACATAACATATCTGTTCTATCAAATCAGATCCATTTATGATAAAATATCTAAGAATTTCAGAAATGATGTGTGGATGTTGGAAACTTTGTTTGTTGTTGTTCCTATTGAATGTGGGAGTTTTGTATTGGGCCTTTGTTTTCTAATTTGTTTCAAGTTCAGCAATCATCTTGACAAGGAAGAGAGCTGGTTGCTTCACTTTAATTATATTGTAGATATCTGTGTTCGGTGTTCCTTCCTTAAGGTGCAGTGGGTTAGTCAGGAGTCTGTGATTGTGACATTTACTAGTCATGTTCACTTACAGAAAGAAGACATTTGCTGACAATCTAGACAGTATCACTCCTATATGAATATATAAAATAAAATGTTTACGTTACATTAAATTTAAGGAAGCATAAGTGTTTGTTATCATTTATTCTTTAAGAGAGTGGCTCTGTTATGCGAATTGTTTAAGCCACATCTATTTATGCATATATCAAAACTCAGAAGGTGAATTTTAAATTTATTCTTGTTATGAACTTTGATTGCAGCTCATTTTTAACATGGCTTTCATTGTTTGATTAATGAAACTGATAGTCCTTTTGACTTAACACTACTGATCATTTGTCAAAGCAATGCAATCTTTAAAACTATTTGGGTTTTTCCAAATGAATTATTGCTGGTGAAATTGGGGAAATCACCCATAAGGATGGGTTTTACATGGCAAGGCAGTGATCATATCCAAGAAATCTAGATTTCTTCTGTTGTAATTTACGATACCTAATTTACTTTATAAAGTTTTAACAGAGAGAAAATGATTAAGCCAAAATTAACTAGGACGCATTAAAATTACCGTTCAAAAGATTATCTAAGTTAATGAGAATCATTATGTTGATAGGAATAGCAAAATCTTAGAGTAAAAATAGCAGTCATAAGATCAAACTTAGTTTTAGCAATTAGTGCTAATATAGCTGATGTTAAGGTCTATCATAATACCATAGCAGTCATTGGACCCCATTTTAAACAAACTGTTGCAGGAATCCTGTCAGTTGATTCCTTTTATGTGCGTTAAATAATAGATGAGTTGTAAACACATCAGGATGCAGAGACAAAAAGGCATACATTAAATTATCTACTGTGCTAATAAAATGATAATCATATGGACAATAGAGAAGGCACAATAGTTAGTATCATTACTTACACAAATAATAGATTTACATGTTATGCTTAGAAAGTATGCATAAGTATGTATGCATGTTTAATTTGTCGTTCTTTTTTCTCAATCGTCTGCATAAGAAATTGTATTTATTTCGATTTGTAAAAGTATCATGATACATCTCAGATAGTGATAACATTGCCTCTATTGCCAATTGCACTATATGTAAGTATGATACAGCATAGCATTTGTTTAGTATACTATCTGAAAGTATTCTTTAAAAGTAGCATAAGTATGGATTTTGTTTCTATTACATGAACTATCAATATACCATAAATATAGCATCGTTTAACAAGCTTGTACATGTTTTATGGGTATTAATTAGTTAATTTTAAGGACTGAGTGACGGTTGTTTTGATTACTTATTGTGAGTGTAAAAATAAATAGTGTCATGCTGAATAAAACAAACGTTAAAGCAGATTATATCATGTATGCTGATAAGCTATATAGCTAAAAGCAAACGTCTGCAAACATTCTGGTATATATGATCAATCAAGTCCTATTCTAGAAAGTTGTTGGCTCAAGCTCCTGATTATCGAAGTCTAATCATTTAGAAATGTCTACAATACTAACAATGCAGGGGAGCTTTTCCAACTTATTAACAGACATGTGTCTGTTACTAAAGTATTAAAATGGCCATTAAGAATAAATGCTGTCCTGTTTCATTGCTTCACAAACGTGTAGACCCAGGCAACACAATAATTAAAGTAATGATCTTTATATTTTTGTTATATACGTTACCAACATAAATAATACTCTTTTTCCAGAGCGGGCACGCTGTAGCCACTAAAATATTATAGCCCCAAGGGTAGCTAAGGCGTGTGCTAAATCAGAGACAGAAATCATCACAATTTCCACGAACTTCAGTTTTGTTTCATTGGACACTGATAAAGGTATCTAATGTTTCACTTCTTGATTTTTCTTCTGCTGGGAATATCGTGCATTTTTTAGAGTTTTAAGGTATATTTTGTGCCTTATTGTTTTAAATATAGCTGCTGTAACGAATAACTGTTTATAAATGCATATATTTGATGGATTTACAACTTTGTGATGGATCTGACTATGTTACTGCGTGCTTTGTATTTATTCATTGAGCTGTTGTCAGTGAAAGAAAATGTCTTGTATATGTCATTTAACGCCATTTAATGCATAAAAAGAAGCATATACATGGTAGTGGCACAGATTTTAAAGAATCATTTAAGCTTTTGAAACAATTTAGTTATGAATAATAAACAGGTATCAATTTTCCTATTTACATGATTCCTAAAACATGTACTTAATGGTATTTATGTGCCTTATTTCATGTTTTCCCTTTAAACCAAATATGATTTTGTTGATGTTGCATCTCATTCATATTAAATGTTTAAAAATACAATATTTCCAATCTAATTTTGAGCACTAAGATGGTAGTCAATTTCATTTTCACCTACTAGCTGTTTGAATGCATATACACATAACATTGCACAAAAATATTGTTTTAAAAGAAAGTAACGTATATAAAAGAACTTTGCCTAAACTAATATTATTATTCTGCTATTAAGCTGCATCTAATTAAAATATCAATCATAACGATATGTTAGAAAACGATGCAAATGATAATAACATTATACTTGGAGTTTCCTTATTATCTAATGGTAACGTATTAGACTTAGCTATTGCATGGTAAATGCACATGTTCACCAAAAGCTAACAGACATTTTATAACATATAAAGTAGCTAAGAAAATCTTAATGTACAAAAATTTCCCTCCACAAGTCTTTTGGCAGCCAATGTCCAAGTAAACAATAGTAATATATTTGAATGTAAGTAACGTATATAACAATTACGTAAGCGTAAGTCATTTAAACTTATTGTCAGTAAAGTGCTTTTAATAAGTTACTGTAAAGCAATATGCAGATAGTAGGAAATGTGACCTATCTGGTCTAAATAACTTTTCTTTTCAGTAATGTAGCGAATAGCCTACGACATGAAGCCTGCATGAGGGTAGCTATGGTAACCCAATAAATAAACATCTTTTGCAAGACTTAAAATTTGTGCAATATCTGTTTTCACACTTCTGAAACACCATACTAATTGAGGATATAGTCTAAAATTCTGCTACTTTCCGGCCACTTTTTTCCAATTTTTGAATCTCTGGCTCCCCTACTACTTACAGATTTTCGGGGAACTTTATGAAATGACACTTAAACGTCACGCATATGGCAAAACCCTAACGTTTTCACGCCAAAAATATGATTTCAAAATAATGATTTAAATGTCATATGATAAAAAGAAGCTAACATTCGTGCTCCTTTATTATTGAATTTATAAAACTCGTTCCAAGCCTCACATTTTATCCTTTTTCCCCAACTCGTTAAATAAATTCAATAAAACATGAGAACTCGTGTAAGATCCTCTATATAAAATAGGTGTCCAATGGTCTATCTAAAGACCACATCGATGTGTACGTATTAAAATAGTAGATAATACAGGAGTGCTCATGTTTTATTGAATTTATAAAACGAGTTGGGATAAAGAGATAAAATGCGAGGCTTGTCCAGCATTTTATCTTTTTTTTCGAAACGAGTTTTATAAATCCAATTCTACACTAGCACGGATGTTAGATTCTATTTTATCATATGACATTAAGATTACTCTGAAATTTCATCTCTGCCCTAAAACGTAATATTTTTGTCATTATGTACGTAACGTTGTTATGGACGTCACAACGTGTCCCGAAAATCTGTAAACCACTAGTGGTTTATCGATTTTATTGCATTGCGTTATTTCACTCCCAGACGCGACGTCATATGATAGCATCATTTACAGTGTACCTGTCTGATTTCTATTGTAGTATTTATTAAACAATTCGGTAACCATTAAACTCATCATACACATGTTTGTAAGTCACACACATTGTAAAACATATCTTACCCGGGAATAGTCTACAAAAGACGTTTTAATTATTTGGTCACCATAATCATAGTCGCAACTAAAACAACACGAATGTTTTTTCAACATATTATGGACATATTCAAAAACACACACACACACACACACACACACACACACACACACACACACACACACACACACACACACACACACACACACACACACACACACACACACACACACACACACACACACACACACACACACACACACACACACAATTCTCGACATACATTGTATACGATTTATGCTTGCATTATGCATGTTATATAAAACATATCAAGTTTTTCGTCATTAATTTTGAAATGCATTTTGTAGAGATGAATGCATTCACGATTATTGTTAATTCTACCTTGGTTTATAAATTGTCCGCTTTTTCCCTAGGCTATTGTCAAGGCGGGACCATGGATATGACATGTACTTAATTGGTTTATGCTGTATTTTTTAGACTGCCGTCTTGGGGAAATTCTACATGTACCTTGTTGGTTTATCGGTTTATGCTGTATTCTCTAGACTGCTTGCTATCGGAAATACTACATGTGCTTAATTGGTTTATGCTGTTTTCTCTAGACTGCTGGCTTGACGGGGACAGGGATATTACATGTACTTAATTGGTTTATGCTGTATTCTATAGGCTACTGGCTAGGCGAGGGCAGGGATATAGCCATGTATGTACTTAATTGGTTTACGTAGTATTATCTAGGCTACTGGCTAGGTAGGGGCAGGGATATGACATGTATTTCAATTGGTTAATGCTTTATTCTCTAGACTGCTGGCTAGACAGGGGCAGGGATATGACATGTACCTAATTGGTTTATGCTGTATTGTATCGGCTACTGGCTAGAGGGGGGCAGAGATATGACATCTAAGTACTTAATTGGTTTAAGCTGTATTCTCTAGGCTGCTGGCTAGGCGGGGCAGGGATATGAAATGTACTTTATTGGTTTATGTTATATTCTATATTCTACTGGCTAGGCGGTGGGGGGACAGGGCTATGACATGTATGTACTTAATTGGTTTATGCTGTATTTTGTAGGCTGTTGGATAGGTGGGGGCAGAGATATGACATGTATGTACTTAATTGGTTTATGCTGTATACTCTAGGCTCCTGGGTAGGCGGGGTCAGGGGGATATTACATATACTTAATTGGTTTATGCTATATCCTCTAGGCTGCTGGCTAGGGGAAATTCTATATATTGATTTATATATGCTCGTTTTCTCTAGGCCGTTGGCTAGAGTGAATTCTACATGTGTATGATTGATATATACTGTTTTCTTTTATTCTCTTGGCTGATGGCCAGTGGAAAATTCTACATATAAGCAGTTTCCTTTTATTCTCTGGGCTGCTGGCTGGGGAAAATGCTACATGTACCTGATTAGTGATTGTGCTTTCTTTTATTCTCTTGGCTGTTGGCTAGAGGAAAACCTATATGTGTCTGACTGATTTTGGTGTTTTCTTTTATTCTCTTGGCTGATGGCTAGGGGAAAATTCTACAAGTGCCTGACTGATATATGCTGTTTTCTTTTATTCTCTTGGCTGCTGGCTAAGGAAAATTCTACATGTACCTGATTGGTGATTGTGCTTTCTTTTATTCTCTGGGTTGCTGGCTAGAGAAAATTCTACATGTGTCTGATTGATTTGGTGTTTTCTTTTATTCTCTGGGCTGCTTGCTAGGGGAAAGCATACATGTACCTAATTAATATATGCTGTTTTTATACTCTAGGCAGCTGGTTTTTGGAATTTCTACATGTATCTGATTGATTAATGCTGTTTTCGTTTATTCTCAGAGCTGCTGGCTAGAGGAAAATTCTACATTTACCAAATTGGTTTTCGCTGTTTTATGGTCTATATAGCCTGCTGACTAGAGGTAAACTCGACATGTACCTGATTGTTTTTTGTGTTTTCTTTTATTCTCCTCTCTGCTGACTAGAGGATAATTCCATACGTACTCGATTGTGTGTTGTTGTTTTCTTTTGTTCTCAAGACCAATGAAGAAGTCTTCATGTACCAAATTGGTTCGCTGTGTTCTTTTGTGGTCTCTAGGCTGTTTTTACATGTACTGAAATGGTTTGCTGTTTTTTTTGTGGTCTCTAGGCTGTTCGCTAGGGGAGAATTCGACATGTACCTCATTGACTGAGTCTACATGTTACTGATTGCCCTGTTTATGTTGATTTCTTCGTTCTCTTGGCTGATGGCTATGGAAGACTTCTACATTTATTGAATTAATTTTGGTTTCTTCTCTAGCCTGCTGGCTAGGGGAGCATTCTACATGCACGTGATTGGTTAATTATGTTTTCTTTGTTCTGTAGGCTGCTAGCTGGGAGAATTTGACATGTACCTGATAGATTAAGCTGTTTTTTCTCTAGGATACTGGCTAAGGAGAAAATGAATCCTACGTGCACCTGATTGGTTAATGCTGTTTTCCTTGCTCTCTAGGCTGCTGGATAGAGAAGAATTCTACATATACCTGGTTGGTTTATGCTGTTTACTTAGTTTTCTAGGCCGCTGGCTAGGGGGAAAAATTCTACATGTACCTGTTTGGTTTATGATGTTTACTTTGTTCTATAGGAAGCTGGCTAGATGAGCATTCTACATGTACCTGGTTGGTTTATGCTGTTTACTTTGTTATCTAGGCTGCTGGTTAGAGGAGAATTCTACATGTTCCTGGTTGGTTTATGCTGTTTGTTTTGTTCTCTAGGCTGCTGGCTAGTGGAGCATTCAACATGCACCTGGTTGGCATATGCTGTTTACTTTGTTCTCTATGTTGCTGGTTAGGGGAGAATTCTACATGCACCTGATTGGTTTATGCTGTTTACGTTGTTCTCTAGGCTGCTGGCTAGAGCATAATTCTACATGTACCTGATTGGTTTATGCTGGTACTTTGTTCTCTAGGTAGCTGGCTAAGGGAGAATTCTATATGCACCCGGTTGGTTTATGCTGTTTACTTTGTTCCCTAGGCTGCTGGCTAGGGGAGAATCCTACAAGCACCTGGTTGGTGTATGTTGTTTGCTTGTTCTCTAGACTGCTGGCTAGGGGAGCAATCTACATGTACCTGATTGGTTAATGCTGTACTTTGTTCTCTATGTAGCTGGCGAGGGGGAGAATTCTACATGTACCTGTTTGGTTTATGCTGTTTACTTTGTTCTCTAGGCTGCTGGCTAGGGGAGCGTTCTACATGCACCTGGTTGGTTTAGGCTGTTAACTTTGTTCTCTATGTTGTTGGCTAGATGAACATTCTACATGCACCTGTTTGGTTTATGTAGTTTACTTTGTTCTCTAGGCTGCTGGCTAGGGGAGAATTCTACATGCACCTAATTGCCATATGCTGTTTACTTTGTTCTCTAGGCTGCTGGCTAGGGGAGCATTCTTCATGCACCTGGTTGGTTTATGCTGTTTGCTTTACTGTCTAAGCTGCTGACTAGGGGGGCATTCTACATATACCTGATTGGTTAATGCTGTACTTTGTTCTCTATGTAGCTGGCGAGGGGAAGAATTCTACATGCACCTGTTTGGTTTATGTAGTTTATTTTGTTCTCTAGGCTGCTGGCTAGGGGAGCATACTTCATGCACCTGGTTGTTTTATGTTGTTTACTTTGTTCTTTAGGCTGCTAGTTAGGGGAGCATTCTGCATATACCTGGTTGGTTAAGGTTATTCATTTTGTTTTCTAGGCTGCTGGCTAGGGGGAGAATTCTACCTGATTGGAAAAAATTCTACATGCACCTGTTTGGTTTATGCTGTTTACTTTGTGTTATAGGCTGCTGGCTAGATGAGCATTCTACATGCCCCTGGTTGGTTTATGCTGTTTACTTTGTTCTCTAGGCTGCTGGCTAGGGGGAGAATTCTACCTAATTGGACAACGTTGGAGCCCAGTTATAGAGCCATATGGACTAATGATTTGTGTGAAATGCCAATGTTCGTCTGTACGTATGTTTAATACTTATTTTACTTGGTTCAAATAATTGTCTAGCGAATGAGCTTCCATTTAAATGTAAAGATCCGAATTGGACTAGGATAATTGAATATTGATAAGATCTATGCATTAGGCCTAGAATGATGGGATCTAGGCACTCGTTTTCCATTTTACTGGTGGGGTTATCGGTTAATTTTCGCTAATTTTTGCTCTACCACTGTATTTTGTTTGAAGTAGAACAATCTAAGATTTCTAGCTCACTAGGAGCCTTACAAACGTCGTCAGAGAGTGGTTCGACGGGTCCAGGTGTGATCATATATGAATCAATCATGAGTCTGAGGGCGGGATAGAAAATCCGTCTCGAGGATCACCGATTGGCATCACGAGGCTTGCCGAGTGATGACAAACGGTGAATGCGAGGGGCGGAATTTTCAACCCCATCTTCACACGAATTGCTCACCACTAAATACCTCATTTTATAACATGAAAAAGGCTTCCAAAATATCATGAAAATACGCTGAGATGCGATATGGTGATGTAATTTCAACATTACAATGACGTCACGGATCGACGTGCGGCCAGCGTGCGGCCGACGTGCGGCTGTTCGTTTTTTTATCTACATGTATCTCACATGGGTAAAACAACGGATATCCTGATTTGGTGTGCAAGAATTATATTTCACTTATTGTTGCACGGATTCACTACCAAAAAGCTTTTCAAATCGCTATGAAAAATTGACGTGGCCATCAAAATGTTTAACCGACTTATTACATCCGATCCATTCTCCCGATCTTCTCTCTTCAATATAAAATTTACGTTGTCTTTTTTGCTTAAAGGGGTGCTGGTTTGATTTTTTAAATAGTTCGGTAGCTGAAAATTACCCTTTCTCGTAGCAAATTAGACATACTCTATTCCCCATTCGTGTATGAGTAAACATGGCAAACTTTCTGAGGTTTGTACCAAAAATGAAACGCTCCTAAAATGAAATAATAATCTAATGTGCCTCAGCACAATATTAAATGTCTTAAATAAAGCACGCTGCTTAATTGGCATGTTTTTCTAAGGACTTAAAAAAGTTTCAACTGCACAATCATTCAGCTAGGCCATGTAAAATGGGCACTTATAACAGAGATGTTGATTGCATGCCCAGGAATCTGTGTATGTTTTGGTCTAAATCATAATCCGGTTCGATGCTTTGTGTCAAGGAGCAGAGACTCGTTTGCTCATTTCTAATTAATATTCTTATTTCATAATTATAAGAAAAAACAGATATAAAGCTTGGATAGAAAAATCATACCAGCATACACATTAAATGTGTCTTTTTTGCGAATAAACGCCACCACTTGTAATTATTTATGGGATACATTAGGTCCAGATTAGGTTGTCAGTGGAGGATCCAGAGGGGGTTCAGGGAGTGCGCTCGAACTCCCTCCTCGCCCTCCGTATTTCATTTTCATGGGATATTTAAGAAAAATGAGATAAAATCAGCAAAGCAAACCCCATACCTTTATACATTCGAACACCCTTTCCAGAAATCCTTGTTCTGCCCCTGGTTGTATGACTGACAGATCTTCTGTTGGCCTACATGATTTAGAAGACTTTTTCCCATGCACAGGCGCTTATGAAAGCAGAGTAAATCTTAAGTGAGACATCTTAAGAGTAGCGGAATGACTCGATTAATTCACTTCATTTTGTACCTAACTATGTGTACATAAAATGAGAAAAATAAACAAGGTATATTTATTGCGTTTACTTTAGAAATATGAGCAAACATAGCTTATTTGAGGAGAAATTAAAACCTGATATTTTGAGGGGAATTGTTGAAATATTTTAACTTTTGAATGTATGTGTTAATCCGTTTGATACATAAGCTATGGGACTATGTGCCTTCCTTTAAAAAGTAAGCATAATATGACCGTATACTATGAAACTTTATTATGTTGATGATTAAAATGTTTGAAACCTTTACGCAATTGTAGCCTGGCACTTTCAATGCAATTTAATTTATAATGTTCTTAAAGATGCTCATCAGAATTGAGAATAAAAACAACAGAAAAAATAATAGACAAAAATGTTCCATTATCTTCAAATATTTATGACTGAATAGTCTAACTGCACACATTGAATAATATTAGCACCATGCCGCAAAACTATTTCTTTGACTTTACGTATCACATATCCGCTCGCGTCACATGATCAAGATAAAATACACAATATAAGAAAGGAACTCTAATTCGTGCGAACATTTAATTGTCTAAAGGAAGCAATGAAGGATGTACGGCCTTCAGATGCAGTTGCAGATTTAACTTCATTCACCGGAGTTGTAGCGCTGTTTTTTTCAGAGTTCGAATAAAAGTATCGATAACTTAAAATCGCTTTATTTTATATGTATGGCTGACTCTATTCAAAGGAGTAGGAACATTTATTACATATGATAAAAGGAATGAAATACAGGAACTTTTTATTGAATGTAATGACAGTGTATATTAGAAAAAGAAAAGATATATTTCACGAGCGAAAGTAGGCTATAAAACAATTGCATTTCACTAGTGAAAATTAGCACCGTTAGGCCTATTATTTTGAATCTTCTCGGCTTCATGTGCTTTCTTCGTTGACTTTCCTGAGCCCAGCGCCTATAACTGTTTTATGCACACTGCAAGGCGATAAACATCCAGTGGCATGATAAAAATCCAGCGGTCACTCCGCAACAATGCACGGCGACGTCTCACAAGAGAGCCAAGACGTCGGCCCTTTCCCAGCAGGTGACCACACGGCTACAAGGAACGGACAAGACAGTATGAAAGACAAACATAAGACGAACACAAGTAACAAAAAATGATACACATAAGAAGTACCGCCTTGGAACGGTCAGTAAGAAAATATTTGGAGGCCTTAAAACATGTTTGACGGTACCAACCTCGCCCTTATTTCTCATGCCGATCAAGACAAATAGGTGCTTGCTTTGCACGAATGATCCCTAACTTATCGATGTATAAGTACATACAAACCGAGATATAAAAATGAGTAAAAACAAAGATAAGGAATCTACAGTACACACAACTGAATACCGGAATAAAAGAAATCCAACAGTTAAACCCCGATGGGCCCGACCACAGACACAGCATCAGGTCCTAACCCTCTCATCTATAGATAAGTCTTTAAGTCGGAACCGTCATAGAGTCTGAGGTCCGACCAGCCGATGTGCAATTAAAGAGGAAAGCAACGTTGCCAACCGTGATACTTTTTGTGGCTTTTCCATGGGTAGAAACCAGTACTGGGCCGGGAGGGTTTATGATTTGTGTGTTTATTATATGACGGGAACTCCCGAAGGCTCAACCGAAAGTGGTTTTATTGGGAAGCCGGGAATCGAACCTGCGACCCCTGGTTTACAAGGCATAGCGCTTATCCACCTCACCACGGGGGCTTCGCCAACCGTGATTGGGTTGACCACCAACATGCAGTCTGTTGCAATACATTAATGTTATAATAACCGATATTTTATATAAAGTAATTATTTTAAAAAATACGCTGAAAAATTAATAGAGCCAACAATTTTCTTTCATTTATACACTAAGTCGCCATAAAAATAGTAAGTGAGTATGATCAGGAAATACCATAATCACAAACTGCAGACAACCCTGTGGCACCGCGAGGAAGAGCCGCTCAACCATCACGAGACACCAAGAAGACAAATTAAGCAAAGCAATCAGCTCTCTCTTCCCCATCAAGATGATTGCAATACTAGAATGGACATAAAGTAACGTACAACAAAACATAGAACAATTAAAGACTCCCACAATGGGAGTAACAATAAACAAAAAGTCAACAACAACAGAACCACCAAAGTTGGACCATCATCGGCCTGCCAGCGAAACGCCATTAATGGCGTTTCGTTGGCGGGCCGATGATGGCCCGATTTAATGCTATTTGGATCCTCTCTCCCTCATCAACTAAAAAAAACACGTTGTCAGAGTTGGACCCCTACTGACAAAACTTTATGGATCCGCGTCAATGCTGCTTACAGTACTAATCTGTATTTGAATAATAAAAAAAACACGTCCAGACACAGTAGACAAAGATACTCGCAAATTACTAGACTTCTAGTCCAATCCTGCGCATGTACCTTTAAAATGAATTAAAAGATTATCAGCTGAGCCGAGTGCCTTTTCTAACATGAACATAAACAATTAAAGAGAGCGATGTCTTAGTATAAGCATCGTTTGACGTACGAACCTGACCCCTCGTAATGTGTTCTCATTTATCTTCAGGTAGTAAAACATGGTCTTTTAAATGAAGAAGGCAAAGTTATGTGTCGCAACATTAAGTATGAATGTCCAGAAACGAGATGTCCAGATCCGATCCTGCGTCCCAATACATGCTGCAAAGTGTGCCGCAAACAAGGTCAGTAAGTGTTTGCAAACTTTTACGACATGTCGTTAAACATGATCTGTTTCTATAGGATCATGTTACCTTGTGAAAAATGTTTCAAAAATGGGTCTATACGCAGTTGTGTACAATTTACCAAAATACCATGTTGTGGCATTACTCTAGCATCGTCTGTACAAGAAGTACCAGTCATTTTTTAATGAAATTACCTGCAGTCTCGGCAAAGCCTTGGTTTATTTATAGAAGCATGCATTTTGCATAACCGATTCTTACTTTCAAAACTAGCGTAAAAATGTAAGGTGACCAGTTAGAAATGTTGTTAATTGTATGTACATTAAGCATGCTACCATCATAGCATTCTATGAATGTGCTAAGAAAAAGGAATGCACATGTTTCTTTCAACGCATTAACACAATGTCATGCTCGGTCCCTCTAAACATGTTTGAACACACCATCTTGCTGCCTCGTGTTTAACCAGCTTACTCAGGATCCGGCAAATGTTAATGCATGAAATAGTACATTATCCCTATTTTATTATTAAAAACGGAAATGAATAAGCTTAGGACCTTTTATTTTTACAGAAATGCTACCTTGATATTACCATTTTGAGAGGCATTTAACTAAGTACTAGTTATTTCATGGTTTGTCTGCCTGTAGGTGGAGAAACAGCACTAGCTTCAGCTAGTAGATTACCTCCTGTATAGATGTACAAGTATGGTTTAACTATTTTGTACCACTTACACCAGTACACTATGCATATTACGATATATTTGGTGCTTAAGGTAGTAAGGTTGGTATAAATGTTGCTATTCCAGTAGGGTAAAGTCAGGTAACTTCGGACGCAAGGTAAATTCGGTCATACATTTGCAAACAGTGGAACTCCAGATGGGACCGTCTCTATTTTTTTCCAATAATTAAAATATAAGACACATAAGGTCACTGTCCGAATTTACTTGATGTCCGAAGTTACCTGACTTTACCCTATTTGGTCCATTGACTCAGCCTTAAGGCTGATTTACCACAGTTTTTCTTTGTTTTATTTTAAACATTGCTGTCACTTTCTTTTAAATTTCAGGTCCTTATTTTGAAGATAAATATTCACTAATTCAAGAGGATACAGTAGAAGCAGAAAATGGGAAAGAGTCAATGGGTACCGGAACTTATCCAGGTATTTGACAGTATATACCTCCATTCAGTCTACACTTAACAAAATTTATGATTGGTCACTTTTTAAACTCATTATTTCTGATCAAGAGCTAAAAACATTGAAACGAATCTTGCCATAAATATGTGCTGTTTAATGAACAAAAGTTTAGTGTTCTTTCAGAAAAGTTGTCTTTCAATCCACGTTTTTTGGGTTAAAATGCAAAAATATGTTTTTGTAGAAAATGGTTTTGAGTACACTACAGTTTTCTGACTATCTGAGAGTCGTGAGCCATTTTCTCTGTTTCATCATAGTACGTTAATTTGATTATATGGTTTCTCTATGATGATACATTGCAATAGTGAGGAATCAACCATGCTAGCTTAACAATATTGATAGCGTCTTTAACAACAAAGAATCTAGGGCGAAGATTTGGTACCAGCAAAATACATTTAAGACCCAAGTGTTTAAGCTGCTGTCCGTTTTAAGGTGGTGGCTTGTTGTTGTTGAATCGTGTTGATTGTTGCCCCCATTGTGGAATTCTGTAAGTGTTCTATGTTTTGTTGTGGGTTACTTTGCGTCCATTCTCATTCTAGTTTTGCCGTCGTCTTGGTGGGGAAGAGAGAGAGAGAGAGTAAGAGAGAGAGATGGTTGATATGCTCTGTCTTACTGGTGTGCAATGATTGTTATGTGGCTCTTCCGTCTGGTGCCACGAGTTTGTCTGCAGTTTGTAATTGTGGTATTTCCTGATCATACTCACTATTTGTTCTGAAAATTTCCATTGATCGTGTTCATTTATTTCAGATATGTCAGCGTTGTTAGTGGGAAGTCATATTCGTGGACATGCATCAATCAGAACAAGAGTTGTGGCATTAGTTCACGTGACACTAGTAACTAGCAACAGTAGATCCTATATGTTGGTTTATTTCAGATATGTCAGCGTTGTTAGTAGGAAGTCATATTCGTGGACATGCATCAATCAGAACAAGAGCTGTAGCATTGGTTCACGTGACACTAGTAACTAGCAACAGTAGATCCTATATATTGGTTTATTTCAGATATGTCAGCGTTGTTAGTGGGAAGTCATATTCGTGGACATGCATCAATCAGAACAAGAGCTGTGGCATTAGTTCACGTGACACTAGTAACTAGCAACAGTAGATCCTATATATTGGTTTATTTCAGATATGTCGGCGTTCTTAGTAGGAAGTCATATTCGTGGACATGCATCAATCAGAACAAGAGCTGTGGCATTAGTTCACGTGACACTAGTTACCAGCAACAGTAGATCCTATATATTGGTTTATTTCAGATATGTCAGCGTTGGTAGTTGGAAGTCATATTCGTGGTCATGCATCAATCAGAACAAGAGCTGTGGCATTAGTTCACGTGACGCTAGTAACTAGCAACAGTAGATCCTATATATTGGTTTATTTCAGATATGTCAGCGTTGTTAGTAGGAAGTCATATTCGTGGACATGCATCAATTAGAACAAGAGCTGTGGCATTAGTTCACGTGACACTAGTAACTAGCAACAGTAGATCCTATATATTGGTTTATTTCAGATATGTCAGCGTTGTTAGTAGGAAGTCATATTCGTGGACATGCATCAATCAGAACAAGAGCTGTGGCATTAGTTCACGTGACACTAGTAACTAGCAACAGTAGATCCTATATATTGGTTTATTTCAGATATGTCAGCGTTGTTAGTAGGAAGTCATATTCGTGGACATGCATAAATCAGAACAAGAGCTGTGGCATTAGTTAACGTGACACTAGTAACTAGCAACAGTAGATCCTATATATTGGTTTATTTCAGATATGTCAGCGTTGTTAGTAGGAAGTCATATTCGTGGACATGCATCAATCAGAACAAGAGCTGTGGCATTAGCTCACGTGACACTAGTAACTAGCAACAGTAAATCCTATATATTGGTTTATTTCAGATATGTCAGCGTTGTTAGTTGGAAGTCATATTCGTGGACATGCATCAATCAGAACAAGGGCTATGGCATTAGTTCACGTGACACTAGTAACTAGCAACAGTAAATCCTATATATTGGTTTATTTCAGATATGTCAGCGTTGTTAGTTGGAAGTCATATTCGTGGACTTGCATCAATCAGAACAAGAGCTGTGGCATTAGCTCACGTGACACTAGTAACTAGCAACAGTAGATCCTATATATTGGTTTATTTCAGATATGTCAGCGTTGTTAGTAGGAAGTCATATTCGTGGACATGCATCAATCAGAACAAGAGATGTGACATTAGTTCACGTGACACTAGTAACTAGCAACAGTAGATCCTCTATATTGGTTTATTTCAGATATGTCAGCGTTGTTAGTGGGAAGTCATATTCGTGGACATGCATCAATCAGAACAAGAGCTGTGGCATTAGTTCACGTGACACTAGTAGCTAGCAACAGTAGATCCTATATATTGGTTTATTTCAGATATGTCAGCGTTGTTAGTAGGAAGTCATATTCGTGGACATACAACATCAATCAGAACAAGAGCTGTGGCATTAGTTCACGTGACACTAGTAGCTAGCAACAGTAGATCCTATATATTGGTTTATTTCAGATATGTCAGCGTTGTTAGTAGGAAGTCATATTCGTGGACATGCATCAATCAGAACAAGAGCTGTGGCATTAGTTCACGTGACACTAGTAGCTAGCAACAGTAGATCCTATATATTGGTTTATTTCAGATATGTCAGCGTTGTTAGTAGGAAGTCATATTCGTGGACATACAACATCAATCAGAACAAGAGCTGTGGCATTAGTTAACGTGACACTAGTAACTAGCAACAGTAGATCCTATATGTTGGTTTATTTCAGATATGTCAGCGTTGTTAGTAGGAAGTCATATTCGTGGACATGCATCAATCAGAACAAGAACTGTGGCATTATGTCACGTGACACTAGTAACTAGCAACAGTAGATCCTATATATTGGTTTATTTCAGATATGTCAGCGTTGTTAGTAGGAAGTCATATTCGTGGACATGCATCAATCAGAACAAGAACTGTGGCATTAGTTCACGTGACATTAGTAACTAGCAACAGTTGATCCTATATATTGGTTTATTTCAGATATGTCAGCGTTGTTAGTGGGAAGTCATATTCGTGGACATGCATCAATCAGAACAAGAGATGTGACATTAGTTCACGTGACACTAGTAACTAGCAACAGTAGATCCTCTATATTGGTTTATTTCAGATATGTCAGCGTTGTTAGTGGGAAGTCATATTCGTGGACATGCATCAATCAGAACAAGAGCTGTGGCATTAGTTCACGTGACACTAGTAGCTAGCAACAGTAGATCCTATATATTGGTTTATTTCAGATATGTCAGCGTTGTTAGTAGGAAGTCATATTCGTGGACATACAACATCAATCAGAACAAGAGCTGTGGCATTAGTTCACGTGACACTAGTAGCTAGCAACAGTAGATCCTATATATTGTTTTATTTCAGATATGTCAGCGTTGTTAGTAGGAAGTCATATTCGTGGACATGCATCAATCAGAACAAGAGCTGTGGCATTAGTTCACGTGACACTAGTAGCTAGCAACAGTAGATCCTATATATTGGTTTATTTCAGATATGTCAGCGTTGTTAGTAGGAAGTCATATTCGTGGACATACAACATCAATCAGAACAAGAGCTGTGGCATTAGTTCACGTGACACTAGTAACTAGCAACAGTAGATCCTATATGTTGGTTTATTTCAGATATGTCAGCGTTGTTAGTAGGAAGTCATATTCGTGGACATGCATCAATCAGAACAAGAACTGTGGCATTATGTCACGTGACACTAGTAACTAGCAACAGTAGATCCTATATATTGGTTTATTTCAGATATGTCAGCGTTGTTAGTAGGAAGTCATATTCGTGGACATGCATCAATCAGAACAAGAACTGTGGCATTAGTTCACGTGACATTAGTAACTAGCAACAGTTGATCCTATATATTGGTTTATTTCAGATATGTCAGCGTTGTTAGTGGGATGTCATATTCGTGGACATGCATCAATCAGAACAAGAGATGTGACATTAGTTCACGTGACACTAGTAACTAGCAACAGTAGATCCTCTATATTGGTTTATTTCAGATATGTCAGCGTTGTTAGTGGGAAGTCATATTCGTGGACATGCATCAATCAGAACAAGAGCTGTGGCATTAGTTCACGTGACACTAGTAGCTAGCAACAGTAGATCCTATATATTGGTTTATTTCAGATATGTCAGCGTTGTTAGTAGGAAGTCATATTCGTGGACATGCATCAATCAGAACAAGAGCTGTGGCATTAGTTCACGTGACACTAGTAGCTAGCAACAGTAGATCCTATATATTGGTTTATTTCAGATATGTCAGCGTTGTAAGTAGGAAGTCATATTCGTGGACATACAACATCAATCAGAACAAGAGCTGTGGCATTAGTTCACGTGACACTAGTAACTAGCAACAGTAGATCCTATATGTTGGTTTATTTCAGATATGTCAGCGTTGTTAGTAGGAAGTCATATTCGTGGACATGCATCAATCAGACCAAGAGCTGTGGCATTAGTTCACGTGACACTAGTTACTAGCAACAGTAGATCCTATATATTGGTTTATTTCAGATATGTCAGCATTGTTAGTGGGAAGTCATATTCGTGGACATGCATCAATCAGAACAAGAGCTGTAGCATTAGATCACGTGACATTAGTAACTAGCAACAGTAGATCCTATATATTGGTTTATTTCAGATATGTCAGCGTTGTTAGTGGGAAGTCATATTCGTGGACATGCATCAATCAGAACAAGAGCTGTGGCATTAGTTCACGTGACACTAGTAACTAGCAACAGTAGATCCAATATATTGGTTTATTTCAGATATGTCAGCGTTGTTAGTAGGAAGTCATATTCGTGGACATGCATCAATCAGAACCAGAGCTGTGGCATTAGTTCACGTGACACTAGTAACTAGCAACAGTAGATCCTATATATATTGGTTTATTTCAGATATGTCAGCGTTGTTAGTGGGAAGTCATATTCATGGACATGCATCAATCAGAACAAGAGCTGTGGCATTAGTTCACGTGCCCCTAGTAAATAACAACAGTGGATCCTATATATATTGGTTTATTTCAGATATGTCAGCGTTGTTAGTTGGAAGTCATATTCGTGGACATGCACCAATCAGAACAAGGGCTGTGGCATTAGTTCACGTGACACTAGTAACTAGCAACAGTAGATCCTATATATTGGTTTATTTCAGATATGTCAGCGTTGTTAGTAGGAAGTCATATTCGTGGACATGCATCAATCAGAACAAGAGCTGTGGCATTGTGTCACGTGACACTAGTAACTAGCACCAGTAGATCCTATATATTGGTTTATTTCAGATATGTCAGCGTTGTTAGTAGGAAGTCATATTCGTGGACATGCATCAATCAGAACAAGAGCTGTGGCATTATGTCACGTGACACTAGTAACTAGCAACAGTAGATCCTATATATTGGTTTATTTCAGATATGTCAGCGTTGTTAGTATATAGTCATATTCGTGGACATGCATCAATCAGAACAAGAGCTGTGGCATTAGTTCACGTGACACTAGTAACTAGCAGCAGTAGATCCTATATATTGGTTTATTTCAGATATGTCAGCGTTGTTAGTGGGAAGTCATATTCGTGGACATGCATCAATAAGAACAAGAGCTCTGGCATTAGTTCACGTGACACTAGTAACTAGCAAGAGTAGATCCTATATATTGGTTTATTTCAGATATGTCAGCGTTGTTAGTAGGAAGTCATATTCGTGGACATGCATCAATCAGAACAAGGGCTGTGGCATTAGTTCACGTGACACTAGTAACTAGCAACAGTAGATCCTATATATTGGTTTATTTCAGATATGTCAGCGTTGCTAGTAGGAAGTCATATTCGTGGACATGCATCATTCAGAACAAGAGCTGTAGCATTAGTTCACGTGACACTTGTAACTAGCAACAGTAGATCCTATATATTGGTTTATTTCAGATATGTCAGCGTTGTTAGTGGGAAGTCATATTCGTGGACATGCATCAATAAGAACAGGAGCTCTGGCATTAGTTCACGTGACACTAGTAACTAGCAACAGTAGATCCTATATATTGGTTTATTTCAGATATGTCAGCGTTGTTAGTGGGAAGTCATATTCGTGGACATGCATCAATCAGAACAAGAGCTGTGGCATTAGTTCACGTGACACTAGAAACAAGCAATAGTAGATCCTATATATTGGTTTATTTCAAATATGTCAGCTTTGTTAGTAGGAAGTCATATTCGTGGACATGCATCAATCAGAACAAGAGCTGTGGCATTATGTCACGTGACTCTAGTAACTAGCAACAGTAGATCCTATATATTGTTTTATTTCAGATATGTCAGCGTTGTTAGTAGGAAGTCATATTCGTGGACATGCATCACTCAGAACAAGAGCTTTGGCATTAGTTCACGTGACACTAGTAACTAGCAACAGTAGATCCTATATATTGGTTTATTTCAGATATGTCAGCGTTGTTAGTGGGAAGTCATATTCGTGGACATGCATCAATCAGAACAAGAGCTCTGGCATTAGTTCACGTGACACTAGTAACTAGCAACAGTAGATCCTATATATTGGTTTATTTCAGATATGTCAGCGTTGTTAGTGGGAAGTCATATTCGTGGACATGCATCAATAAGAACAAGAGCTCTGGCATTAGTTCACGTGACACTAGTAACTAGCAACAGTAGATCCTATATAGTTGTTTATTTCAGATATGTCAGCGTTGTTAGTAGGAAAAAATAGTTAATGAGTATGATCAGGAAATACCACAATCACAAACTGCAGTCAACCCCGTGGCACCGTGAGGAAGAGCCGCTCAACCATCACGAGACACCAGGAAGACAAATTAAGCAAAGCAATCAGCTCTCTCTTCCCCATCAAGATGATTGCAATACTAAAATGGACATAAAGTAACGTACAACAAAACATAGAACAATTACAGACTCCCACAATGGGAGTAACAATAAACAGAAAGTCAACAACAACAGAACCACCGCCTTAGAACGGACAGCAGCCTAAGCCACCGGGGGGCTTAAATGCATTTTACTGGTACCAAATCTTCGCCCTAGATTCTGCTGTTGTTGAAGTACAAAAAATGTTCAGCTCGCATGGAGGCCATCTAACTAATGCAATGTATCATCATGGAAAAACACTCTAATCAAATTACTACACCATGATGAAACAAAGAAAAGGGCTCATGACTCACAGATAGTCAGAGCTAAAGAAAACCTCAAGTTGAGCCACGGTGGGTCCAGCTACAGATAAGCATCAGGCACCAACCCACCGATTAAAGCTTTACGTCAGAGCCGTCATAGAGTCTGAGGTCCGACCCACCGTCGTGCAATTAAAGAGGAAACCATAGCTATAAACCGTGATTGGGTTTACAACTAGGCATGCAGATTGTCGCATGATATCCAAGTTATATCCAACCCTTATATAACGTTTAACTATCTTTTTGAATTGATCACTAAAATTAAGTCATATTCGTGGACATGCATCAATCAGAACAAGAGCTGTGGCATTAGTTCACGTGACACTAGTAACTAGCAACAGTAGATCCTATATATTGGTTTATTTCAGATATGTCAGCGTTGTTAGTAGGAAGTCATATTCGTGGACATGCATCAATCAGAACAAGAGCTGTGGCATTATGTTACGTGACACTAGTAACTAGCAACAGTTTTCAATATGCAATTCGTTTTACAAGGTATGTTACATGCGAGGATTCAGACAGTTTTCTCGGAGGGGATCTAGTTTTGCCAGAGGGATAGACTGGCTCCAGTCCTTGAAAAGAAATTTTCATCAATGTGTCATATGATATACTTGTAGCTAGTCTAACTTTGATGGCTCTGTTTTGAAACAGAGCCATCAGAGTTAGACTAGCTACATGTATATGATATGAAACATTGATAAAAATTTGTTTAAGGACTGGACAAATCTACCAAAGGGGTCTAACTCTGACAGCTCTTTTTAAATTGATGATACCACTATAAGCATGTCATCATCAGCCAATGGTCACCTATCATTGAATACTGGCTTGGTAGCTTTGAGAGCAATGGAATTGGAACCAGTACTGATAAGGAAGCCGGTAGGTTTGTGATTTTTTCTAGGAGTCTGGACCATCTTCCCCCTCTGGATCCATGCATGTAAGTTTTCCCGGAGTATGAAATGGACAGTCAATGAGCTGTTCAATCTATCTATCTATCTATCTATCTATCTATCTATCTATCTATCTATCTATCTATCTATCTATCTATCTATCTATCTATCTATCTATCTATCTATCTATCTATCTATCTATCTATCTATCTATCTATCTATCTATCTACCTACCTACCTACCTACCTACCTACCTACCTACCTACCTACCTACCTACCTACCTACCTGTCTGTCTGTCTGACCGTCCATTCGTCCGTCTGTTCGTCCATCTGTCCATCGTATGTATGTATGTATGTATGTATGTATGTATGTATGTATGTATGTATGTATGTATGTATGTATGTATGTATGTATGTATGTATGTATGTATGTATGTGTGTGTGTGTGTGTGTGTGTGTGTGTGTGTGTGTGTATGTATGTATGTATGTATGTATGTATGTATGTATGTATGTATGTATGTATGTATGTATGTATGTATGTATGTATGTATGTATCTATCTATCTATCTATCTATCTATCTATCTATCTATCTATCTATCCTTGTAAGCTACCTTGGTTCCACCTTTCCATGATGTTGTGTATTATTAAGTATCATACTTATCAAAGTATCCATTTTTTATTTTTTTTGTAGACTGAGAAATCCGGAACGTATACTTTTAATGGACAAATTTGGAACCGTTTTTCAAGAACAATATATACCACCCCAAAGACATAAATATGGAAAGGTCGGTTTCCAATTAAATGGTTTGTATTTGTTTATAAGTTTTTTCCATATTAATGAGTACCACTTAAATGCAATTTGATTAATGAGAATTTGTTTGTTTCTGATTTAATGTCTTTTATTGAAATATTAATAGTACAAAGTAAGCTAGATTTATTCCCTAGCACATCATAAAGGAAATGTTTAATGCCAAACCATCCTTTATGGAATTGCTTTTCAAAAGCATATCAAAAGGCTTACAGTCTTTGGTAAATAAAAAAATCAGATCAGCGATTTTGTTTTTCTTTTCATATATATTAAGTGCATTTAATGGATAAAGTCGTCCTATTTTATTATATTCAAACCAATGAAAACAAGAATAAGGTAAGTTCAGCATAGTATAATATGTGCGTATATTTTAAGTTATTTTTAAACCAGTGCAAATATAAACTAAAAAAAGTCAGTATGATCAGAAAATACAACAATCACAAACCCCAGACAAACCCATGGCACTGCGAGGAAGAGCCACGCAACGATCACGAGACACCAGGAAGACAAACCAAGCAAATCAACCAGCCCTCTCTTTCCCTCAAGATGATTGCAAAACTAGAATTGACATAAAGTAACGTACAACTTAAGACTCCTACAACGGGAGTAACCATCAACAACAAAGCAACAAAAACAGAACCACAGCCTTAGAACAGACAGCAGCCTAAGCCACCAGGGGGCTTAAATGCATTTCACTGGTACCAAATCTTCACCTACAACTTTTCTGCATGGAAATATGGTCACGCTATATGTGTGGTCTCTGCTTTGAATCCACTGTGAAATTTCCTATCTTTATAATTTATTGGTGAATGCAAACGCTAAGAGTATGTTTTACCATTGTGATATACTGTATATTCGGAAATTTTCGCGAGAATTTTATTTTTCGAATAGCATTAAAAGACATATTTTCAACGTTAAATGTTCGCGACTAGGGCGTGATTTACCTATATCAGTAATTGACTGAGTGATCTTGTCATTTGGCGAGGATTTTATTTTCAATAAAATAATATTAAACCCTCGCGAAAAGTTCTGAATTTAGGTAAAAAGAAATGTTTAAGTAGATTTATATGAACAGTACTTGTATATAAACCGTAGCCTAAACGTGATTTCTGTCTCTAATTATTATGCAATGCTAAATTACTGTTTAACATATATGACAGACATTGTTTATGTTTCTTAAGAAATATCAGAACCATGTCATGAAAACCTATCATCCAAAATTTGTATAGTAAGCATTACTTAAGAAGACCACTAGCCTTTTAGTTTCATAGACTTACTTTATATAGTTAATATTTAAAGTAGTATGATATCTGTCTTACTTTCAAGACGAGTTTGCTTCAGAAGTGTGGTCATACTCTCCCTCATTTACTAATTTCAGCTTTGTGGTGTATGGAAAGATATCCCTCCAGTTTACATGCAATACATTCTGCAAGGCCGAATTTATGTTACCATAGGAACCAAGAATAATAAATATGGAGAAATATCTGGTAGACTATCAGAGGATTTAAACACCAGAAAAAGTAAAGATACAAAAGTTTTTATCAACTCAATTATTTTTTTTAAATGTTAATCATTTTGCTTACCACGTGATTATCATTGTTTCCTTTATTATTTGAGCCGTGGCATGAGATTTCCAACAATTTGGTTTGTGCGACCAGCAAAGGCTCAGACCAGCCTGCGCATACGTGCAGTCTGATCAGAGCCTTTGCAAGTCGCTTGAGTATTTCATTATTGTTAAGCTACTGACTGTACACCATTTGGAGTTTCTAAGCTTAAGAAGAGGCTGCAGAGGCTGGTCCAAGTCTACATTTGTCAAAATAGCACATTGTTGGAAATCACATGTAACGGCTCATTTTTCTTTTCAAATGTCATTCAACTGATTCTGTATGAACATCCAATACTTTCCTATGTCAAGCTCTCAGAGTTATTTCTAGCATTAGAAGTTACTTAACAACTGTCTTAAAATTTGCTACTGGATACATTACTCAAAATAGTACACTTCCACTCGCCTAGTTGTACTACAAAAACGCGTTATACAATGCTTGTATGCAGGATGTATTGAAATAGCGCTGAAAACGCGAATCAACGCAATGTAAGATTCTAGAATGAATTGACTCTCGTTGACTTGTTTCATTTTGCTTAAAGATATTTTTAACGTCTCTTATCACACTTTTTGATGGCTATGCAGCAATGCGTTTCAACACGGAAATGCGTTGATACACATTGATTCAAGTGAAGTAATTGATAGACAGGAAAATATGCAATTTGAAAGTTGCACCAGAACAAATAGGCATTTGATGGTGTAGTAACTCGATTCAGTGAAACAATACTGTTTTCTAGATTGCTGAATTAAATTGGATTGAATTGGCTCCTGGTCATTATATTGCAGATTTTAGCAAGCATTTTTTGTTTTAAAAATGACCATTTGATGGTAATAAAAAGAATGCAATTACTGATAAGAACATTGCGATTTAAAAATGCTAAAATGGACAGCAAAATTGAAGACAAGTGAATCTGAAATGCAATCCCTCATTGAAACATGTAGATGGATGAAAACTTGATTAAAATCTATTGACAAGTAAGAAAGTTACAGATGTTTACATTGTAGAGAATTAACAGCTATGGAAGGCAGCCGTTTTTGGCTGTGTCACATCCTCAGTCCTGATAATTAACCATAAACAGAATAACTAGTTTTCTGTAATTAATTAAAAACAAGTATGTAAGGAAAGTAAGAAAGACAGCAATGATCAGGAAAAAAATTACAATTAAGTACCAAACCTGACCCAGAATACCACATGAGAAAGGAACAAAAATACAATAAACATAACCAACAAGAGTCACTATTAGGTCAGCCCATTCCCAGCAGTTGACCACAAGGCAGCAATGAACAAACGCGAAGGCATGAGAAACACTTGTCACAAAAATAGTAAGTGAGTATGATCAGGAAATACCACAATCACAAACTGCAGACAACCCCTTGGCACCGCGAGGAATAGCCGCTCAACCATCACGAGACACCAGGAAGACAAATTAAGCAAAGCAATCAGCTCTCTCTTCCCCATCAAGATGATTGCAATACTAGAATGGACATAAAGTAACGTACAGCAAAACATAGAACAATTACAGACTCCCACAATGGGAGTAACAATAAACAAAAAGTCAACAACAACAGAACCACCAAAGTTGGACCATCATCGGCCTGCCAGCGAAACGCCATTAATGGCGTTTCGTTGGCGGGCCGATGATGGCCCGATTTAATGCTATTTGGATCCTCTCTCCCTCATCAACTAAAAAAAACACGTTGTCAGAGTTGGACCCCTACTGACAAAACTTTATGGATCCGCGTCAATGCTGCTTACTGGTACCAAATCTTCGCCCTAGATTCTGCTGTTGTTGAAGTACAAGAAATGTTCAGCTCGCATGGAGTCCATCTAACTAATGCAATGTGTCATCATGGAAAACACTAAAATCAAATTAACACTCAAGGATGAAACAAAGAAAAGGGCTCATGCCTCACAGATAGTCAGAGCTAAAGAAAACCTCAAGTTGAGCCACGGTGGGTCCAGCTACAGATAAGCATCAGGCACCAACTTACCAATTAAAGCTTTACGTCAGAGCCGTCATAGAGTCTGAGGCCTGACCCACCGTCGTGCAATTAAAGAGGAAACCATAGCTATAAACCGTGATTGGGTTTAAAACTAGGCATGCAGACTGTCGCATGATATCCAAATTATATCCAACCCTTATGTAACGTTTTACTATCTTTTTGAATTGATCACTAAAATTAGGTTTTCCAACAATTCGTTGGAATTTATAGACTAAATCACCATAAAATATAAGTTCTGGTATGCCTATAAAAACCACAAATGATCTACAAAAGTAAAAACATATAAATCAAGATATAAAAGGGAGATAAAGAAATCTTTATCCCACAATCACAGACGGCAGACCAAACCAAGGCATCATGAGGAAGAGACATAGAAACCTGACAGCTACAGTCACAATTAGAGTAAAGCAACCAGCTCCCTCTTCCTCAGCAATATAATTGCTTAATTACATTTGTATTGATTCTTATGTTAAAAAAGTCGATTTTTAAAAAAAATACACAGATTTAGATAAACAAAAGTTTTCTTCGTAAAAATGTAAAATATTTTCTTACCCATCAGTTTTAACATACATTTTTGGTGCTCAAAAGAACCGTCTCATTGAGACCGTTCTTTTGATTACCCACAACATATGTTTTGGTCGAGAAATAAGAAAATTAAATTTCCGTTACTCACTCTTAACTAAAGTCCTGAATACATACATGGCTTAATAGAGGCATGCATTTGAGATTCACAATCTTGCAATGTCGCATTGACATATTGACAATGTTGCGTTGACATATTGACAGTGGTGCACTGACATATTACCAATGTTACAGTGACATATTGAGAATGTTGCATTGACATACTTACAATGTAGCGTTGACATATTGACAATGTTCCGTTGACAAATTGACAATCTTGCATTGATATATTGACAATGTTGCATTGACATATTGACAATCTTGCATTGATATATTGACAATGTTGCATTGACATATTGGCAATGTTGCATTGACATATTGACAATGTTGCATTGACATATTGAAAATGTTGCATTGACATATATTGACAATCTTGCATTGATATACTGACAATGTTGCATTGACATATTGGCAATGTTGCATTGACATATTGACAATGTTGCATTGACATATTGAAAATGTTGCATTGACATATTGACAATGTTGCATTGACATATTGACAATGTTGCATTGACATATTATCAATGTTGCATTGACATATTGACAATGTTGCATTGACATATTGACAATGTTGCATTGACATATTGAAAATGTTGCATTGACATATTGACAATGTTGCATAGACATATTCATATTGTCATCTTTACATGAGATATGTAATATTAGGTTTTCCTTATATCATCATTTTAGCAACATTCCAAGGTCTTCTAGCACCTACAAGAAAAACTGGAGCAGGTGGAAAATTCGACATAATTTATGACGTCATGTTAAGGGTGGCTACATTTAGTATCAGTATAGAAAATCTAAGACAAAGAGGAATCGGTAAGTTAAATTTAAAAAGGTTAGCTTCTATCATTGTTGCTGCTGTTTCATTTGTAATCTTATAAGATCATAAAATTTATTTTCTATAAGAATTTCTTCTGATAGGAAAGGGGATTAGGGAATGCCACGATCACATATCACTGAACGACACAAGGCACCATGCGAAAGAGAGAACCCATATAACATAGACAAACACAGACCACATATGAAAGTAAGTATACAATTTAAGTAAAGCAGCAAGCTTCCTCTTGCCAAAACCAAAGTGGGTACTTTTGTGGATCATTTGTGTTATTTATGTTTTTTGTTTGTCATGATTTTGTGTCTGTTCATTAATGCCTTGTGGTCACCTTCTTGGAAAGGGCTGACCTCTTGGCTCTTGTTTGTGATGTTTAATTGGGTTTTTTGTCACTTTCCACTGTGGTATCCTATGTCAGGTGTGGTACTTGATTGCATCTATTCCTGATCTTTGCTTCCTTTCTTACTATGAAATGGTAATGTCACAATCACAGCTTGCAGATCAACCCCCAAAATCTCAATTCACAATGGGAGCAACAACAAACAACAAGTATAAACAACATAGTCACCACCTTAACAGGACAGCAGCTACAGCCACTAGGCGGTTAAAATGTATTTATTAGCAAATGTTCGACCTAGATTCTGCCATTCATGAAACTTTAAATTCGTATGGAGGCTTCCTTACCTATGCAATGTAGCACCACAAATGAAACTTATATAAACTTACTCTGATAAAAAAAGAAAATGGCTCATAGCTGAAATCATAATTGAACCATGGTATGCTCAACCAAAGACAAGCACCATACAAAACACGTAGTTGCAGTTTTGGAACTTCATGGTCATCACTTAGCTTGACGTCCCGCAAAAAAAAGAGGAACCGAGACTGGACCTACAACTAGACCATCACAAAATAGCCAGGGCAAATCTCACTCTTTTATAAAGTCCCACCATATTTTAATGACCAGGAAATGCATGCTTTCCACCAATTCTTTTGAATATATATATTCATCATATGACGTCATGTCTGGGGGCGAAATAACGCCATGCAATAAAATTGATAAACCACCAGTGGTTTACAGATTTTCAGGAAACTTCATGATGTCCATAACAATGTTACGTACATAATTAAAAAAATTTTAACGTTTTTTTCGTGCTCATATATTATCGAATTTATATAACTTGTTGCAAAAAGAGATAAAATGCTCGGCAAGCCTCGCATTCATCTCTTTTCCCCAACTCATTTAATAAATTCAATAAAACATGAGCACTCATGTAAGATCCTCTATATTTTTTGAACTAAATGAACATCAAATATTGGTAATGACCAACTCTGAGTGTCAGTTATAGAATTTAGAAAGTATTTATGTAATTTATGACACCAATAGCATTGTTTTTGTCACTAACATTGAAACATACTTTCCGAAAACAAATAAGCTCAGAAAGATATTATACACTATACATCGTAAGAAATAGGCAAGGAACATATCCATCCAGAAATGGACAATAATTTTTTACAATATATGAAAGAGGGCGTTAAGGACCTTTATCAGATTGCAACTTAAGATTATTAGATTTTATAGCTTGATTTATATGTTCTAGGAGATGATGCATTGATAAGTTAAAAGTTCTTTCATTGCTAATCAAACAGCTATGTGTCTTGATCGACATCTGAACTAAGGGTGAGTTTGGTGCACCATTAAACTGGTTTAAGACCTCCAGTAAAATATTTTACTGACCGTTCCAAGGCGGTACTTCTTATGTGGATCTTTTATGGTTTTTTTCTGTCTTGTAATTGCTATGCCTTTGTACGCGTCTGTTTATATGTGCCTTGTTGTCACCTGCTGGGAAAGGGCTGACCTCTTGGCTCTCGTTTGTGGTGTCTTACTGTGAGTTTTTCACTTTTCCATTGGTATCCTGGGTCAGGTGTGGTACTTGATTGTATCAATTCCTGATCTTTGCATCCTTACTTACTTTAGTTGCTGCTGAGATTGCCATTTAGCATTAATGATAATGTCTCAACTAATATATTTGCTTGTTGAATTAATTTCAGCCTGTACCATCTTTTCTACGTTTGCTTATTCAAGCATTTGCCAAAAAACCTTTTATTTCTCAATCAAGAAACATATTTGGACATTAATTTGTTTTACAGGAATCAATGATTTCTTTGTTACTATGGAAAAGGACAGAGAAGTAGCTTTCCAAAAGGTTATTCGAGCAACAGGAGAGGTACATATGCAGTTTAACATGATTTGCATTTTAATCACTGCAAACATTCTTAAAGCACCCAGATTATTGAGTAATATAATTAGTAAAACATACAGCAGTTGTTACAGTTGATTTATTTCATTTAGAAAACCTTCACATTTATTTGATAGAATCTGCTAATAAGGACTGATGCAAAGTTGAACAATTCTTACGCCACAACTGTTGGGTTAAGTGAAAACAGCAGACTTGGTTGAATCTGTTAATAAGGGTTAAAATACCCTCACACCCCTTAGCACATGCCAAAGTACATAAAAGGGCATGTGCCATAAGATAATTATCCTCCTCTATCTATTCAGTGGGACTAGACACCTTGGTGCTGGTCTCCACTTTCTTCTGCCATGACATGCAAACCTTCTATGTTTAAGCGGGACTGTAAATGCACATTCTAGCTTGAGCCTTTGCTTTGATAAAAGTTAACAGTTATAATGTCACCTTATCACCATCATCGAGTAATGTATGTGGGCCTCGACACGAGAAAACCTGTCTTCATGGAGTTGCAAACAACAATGCCACAGACCAGCCTGCGATTCCTCGCAGTCTGATCTGCTCCTTTGTTATTTGCTGATTGAAAAGTATGGTATCTAGACTTGCTACGAGGGAAATTCCATTTTTCTAGCTAGTCTCTGTAGCTGAACAGGCTGGCTTAAATCTTACTTTGTCAGAAACCCTGAATACAGGTTCTCTTGCATCACGGCTCATGTTGTTTGTGGTCTTAAAGGGGGAGGGTACTGCAACTAATTGCGGCACCAAGGCAAACCACAAAAAGGTTATGCAAGTAGCACTGAGATAGTGCAGTTCACGTTGTATATAACTTCTTGGCACCTCTCTATACATCGCATCTACTTTGCTCCCTAATGGAAGCCTGGTGGATCCAGTTAAGGATACAGGTGTAATAAGATAAATATGAGATACCAGGGAAATATAATTTGAGCCGTGACATATGATTTCCAACAATGTGGCATTTTGACAAGTGTATACTCAAACTAACCTATGCAACCTTTTTTAAGCTTAGAAACGCCAAATGAGTGACAATCAGTAGCTTAACACTCAAAGAATATTCAAGCGACTAGTAAAGGCTCTGATCAGTCTGGTCTGAGCCTTTGTCGGTCGCACATACAACATTTCTGGAAATCTCATGTCATGGCTCATTTCACAAATAATGGTACATTCAAGCTAGTCAGGATAAGAAACTGATACAGATTTTGGACTGTGTGGCGGCGGTAGAGCGTCTCCCTGCCCTTCACTATAGTTTAGATTTTATTTTCTTGTCTTTTGGGATCATGAGTTTCATTGTGGAACTTTGAAACTATTAGAGGGTCACTGATGAGGCCTAAATGGCAGGGCTAGTCTGGCCCAGAAAATATGTACACACTAGCTTCAGTTCTTTGGTGCAGTCTTTGATTCCAAAGGATACCCTTTTAAGAACATATTTTCATATAATGGAATATAATATGTACAGCTGTATGAATGTTGTATCATGGTTTTTGAGTATTGCCCACTTTATAACAAGAGTTATGCGTCTGTGTATATGTGCCTTACGGTCACCTGCTGGCAAAGGACTGACCTCTTGGCTCTCGCTTGTGATGTCTAATTGTTAAGTTGTCACTTTTCCATTGCTATCCTGGGTCAGGTGTGGTGCTTGATTTTATTGATTCCTGATCTTTGCCCTTTTTCTTACTTTTATTCTTGTTTCAGGAGCAGGTGTTGACAGGGAAAATAAGACTGGACAATGAGTTGTCAAGACGTATTTCAAGAGCTAGGTTATATATACGTGTGACATCAAGATCTGGGGAAACTTTAAGAGGAGTCGTACAACCACGTTTAACTTGTAGTTGTAAGTAGCTCAAAACAGTTGTGCATATACACACTAAAACGTTAAGGAGCACCCTGTTACAAACATATTAATTTCTTTTGAATCATATAACTAAAATAATATTAATTTGGCTAGACCCAAACAATTATAAAACCTATGTGGAAATTGAACATCATGAAGTAAAATTGCTAAAAAGCAAGGGCAATAACTTTAGTTAATCACTTGTAAGTAAAACCTAAATAATGATATGGGTCTCGACGTGAGAAAACCTGTCTTCGGGGGTTTGTGAACAACACAGGTGCAGACCAGCCTGCGCATCCGCGCAGTCTGATCAGCGCCTCTGTTGTTCGTATTTTGAAAAGTATCATACGTAAACTTGCTTCTTGTGAAATTTGAATTTTCTAGCTAGTCTCTGTAGCTGAGGAGAGTGGTTTGAAACTCGTTTGGTCCGACACCCAGAAAACAGGGTTTCTCACGACGAGGCCCATTTATAAAATACTGGTTCATAAGTATGAGCCTAAGAGCCATGAAACTGGCGATGGGTGAGTCTTGGTGGTTTCTGGAGCTAGAACTGTTCTAGGTAAATACAATCAGCACATACAAGTTTGTATCATGTATGTCATCTTCGCACATAAATAACTGCTCTAGGGCGACTCCTCATCGCCTGGAGCAGATTTTAAATCTGCCATTGAGAGATCTCCCACCATTCCCAATGCAAAGCAGCTTCCAATTCAACAATATTATGCAAGGTTGGGTTCATTTCTCAAGTTCTCCGTTTTAAAATGCCCCTCAAATGTTCAGTTGGGTAATAGAATTGGCAAAATAGCGTTTTAAGGAAAAGAATCAATTACTGACCGTGACCTAGCATTGTCAAAATTTGTCTAGTTAAAAGGGGATGATTATAAAAATGAGTAATTACTGCATTTTCTAGTATGTCAGTTTGATAACTTTGTTTAGTAAGGACACCATGCACAGTTATCAGACCAAGCTGACAATAATTTAAAACACATCCCAGACCATAACTGATCATCCGTCAAATGGAACAGTTTTTAATGTCCCTTTGAGCAAACGTATCCAGGCACCTACATGACCAACTATCATATTCAGAAAAAAACAGCTTTCTCAGACCAATGAATAATTTTGCCAAGACACTAGATTCCAACCGCTGCGCCGTTGGTACCAGAAAAAATGCACCTCTTTATGTCCAGAGGGGTATGCATAGGGCGACTAATGTGTCTCCTCGCATTGTCACTGGCATTTTACATATTCAGACCAGTTATACCTGTTTTGTAGTCACTTCTGTTTAAAAAACAAGCTGTTTGCAAACGGAATTTGCCTTTGGAATCTTTCCTCCCTCTGAGACGTAACAAGTGACCTACCAGAGTGATACCTCTCTCGAACGATATTGGTTTGATTGAATTTAAAATTGTTCTATGTTTTGTTGTACGTTACTTTATGTCCATTCTAGTTATGCAATCATCGTGGTGGGGAAGAGAGAGCTGGTTGCTTTGCTTAGTTTGTCTTCCTGGTGTCTTATGATGGTTGTGAGGCTCTTTCTACTCGCGGTGCCATGGGTTTGTCTGTGGTTTGTGATTGTGGTATTTCCTGATCATACTCACTTACTATTTTTGTTGAGTAAACGAGAAACTACAGAAGAACTATGCCCCAGGAGACATGATATCTCGCGTCCTGATAACCAAGCATCTTGCATTCCAATTATCTGCCAACGAATGCTTTCTGGAATTTACCTACACACGATTTAACTTGTACAAATACAATATCTAAACACTGTATGGCAAAATTTAGGTTTTTCGAATAACAAGGGAAACTTCTATTTTTTGCATACTAGACAGTACCATAAGAATTATAAATGTCTCATTGACATTTTACCCTCAAAGGCAAATTTAACCTTATCAATGTATTTATAGAGAGCCATTCTCGTTAAATTTCAAAGTTGTAAAAACATATTTTTGTGCGAGTAATTGTTTGAAAATAATCTTGGTGCTCTCTAACTTCTTTCAAAGCATATAATAAGTTAGACCTCAAAATCTGTAAAAGGACAAAAGTTAATATGGGTGCCATGGGTTTGTCTACGAATTGTGATTGTGGTATTTCCTGATCATACTCACTTACTATTTATGATTGATTAACAAACACTTACTAACCTCACTGAGTTGAAAAATGTTATTAAATAACGACGTTGTCGCTGTAAGTTATTTTGAAATGACTCATAGATTTTTAACTTAATTTCAACTTGTTTAAAAATCAGTACTGTCATATACATTGTTTAGATATGCCCCATTCTTAAAAAGCGTATCGTGTAAATAGATTAACCTGTGAATTGTTAAAATGGATCAACGATAAAAATTTAAGGGCTAAACCTATCACATTAGTATTGATGGGGTAATTGATCAATTAAACATATAACATATTTAGCAGGTACAGCTTTAATGAACTTGTAAGCTAATACATTAGAAGTATTACAAATTCAACAGGTATAGCTCAAGCTAAGGCATTTGAAGTGTAACATACTTAGCAGATATAGTTGTAGTAAACTGGAAAGTTAAAGCTTTAGAAGTATAACATACTTCGCAGGTATAGTTTTAGGGATCTGGCAACCAAAGCATTATAGCAGGTATAGTTTTCATGGACTGGTATGACATCACAACAGCATACAAATGCATATTCTTTACAAAATGGATAGTATCGTTTATGGATTTGTGTTAGAAATGAGATGATTAACTTTATTATTTTATTATTATTGTGTAACAGCCTTCATAGCAGCTCTGACAAGGAAATCTGGAATCAATGAATACTGTCATGCAGCGATACGAATAAACGAGGACAGTTCTCTAAAATATAAGGTATGTCTTTTAAATAAGTATATTTTATTGTAGTCCCATATCATGTTTTAGATGGGACTTACTGTACCTATCTGGAATATTGAGTACTGAAGGAAAGCAGAATACCGCATAAGCTTGTGCTAGGGGTGTGAGAATCGTTGCACTTTCCATTAGTTCTTATGAACAGACTCCATACAACCGAGTCTGTTGTTTTCTAATATTATAGGTTCTCTCTATTTCTGAAGGATTACTTTTTTAGGTTATTTTGTTGTTCGACATTTCATCAAAGTCAAGCATCAATCTGGTCTAGTCCCTGAACTTTAAATCAAATGCACCTGTATCTCAAATGTGTTACCAAACGTAGGTGAGTATGGCCAGGAAATGCCACAATCACATAGACCAACGCAACTCATGGTACAGCGAGGAAGAGACACAGTTGGAGTAGCAACTTACAATGAATCAACAGCAACAGAATCACCGCCTAAGACCATATGCTAACCTAGATGCTGCTGTTGTTATATCATAAATAGTTTAGCTAATATGGAGGCTTTCTTACATATGTAATGCATCATCAAAGAGACACATTCAAATTTAATTTACATTCTATGATGATACAAAAAGGGCATTGACTCACCGCTGACAGTCAGAGCTAAAGAACACATCAAATTAAGCCATGGTGGGCCCAGCAAACTCAAGCAACAGGAACCAACCAACTGATCAAATGTCAGGTGGCATGAGGCCTGGCATACCATCGTGCAATAGAAGAGGAAAGGAAAACTTAGCTGTTAACAATGATTTGGTTTATAAAAAGGCATGCAGACTGTCAATGCTTTCAATATTATATCCAACTCTTTTATAACACTTGAATATCTTTTAAATAAAACAGTAAAAGAAGGCTTTTAGTAGCTTAGGCTGCTGGCTTTTGAATGAAAGTGGGTGGTTTTGCTGTTGTTTATTCATTTTATGTTGTTGCTTCTATTGTTTGTGGTGGTTTAGTGTTAGGTCCTTTTTTGTTTCGTTTTGCAGTACTTTATGTTATTTTAAATTTTTGCAAGCATCTGACTGGGAAAGAGAGCTGGTCGCTTTACTTTTGTTGTGTTCTGAATGTTGTGCCACTGTTATCGTACATTGACTCTTCCTCTCTGTGCAGTGGGTTTGTCTGTAGTATGTGATTGTGGCATTTCCTGGTCATACTCACATCTATTTTTTCAACGATTGTTTTTAGATATATAACTAAACCACCACACCATACTGTCTCTTATATACCTGAAGATGAGAGGAACACTTCTTCTGAATTTAAGTTTGAGCTACATAGTGTAGAAAATTTGTTTTGGCAATTATTTGAAACAATCAAATTGGAACGATTCACATGTGTACCAACAAATGTTTTGAGTACATTTATATATAATTAGACTATGATAATTACAGATTAATTATAACCAACGTTTTTTTTCCAAATAAAAATGGATTTGAATGGACGCCTGAACAGTGAGACAATCCGGCACTAACAAACACAGTACTGCAGGTTTTAAGTGTAGCGCATGTGTCCAAAGAATTAATTAGAAGGTGAAAGAAATACTGTAGTAAACAAACATAGTTTGGCCAGATTTTTTTTATTAATTGATTTGCGAACCCTCCTGTTGCATTTTTTACGGAAAGTAGAACTTTTTTCTAAAATAATATTTTTATTTTATCAGCCGACTCTATATATTATTTGTTTAGTATATTTTTGAGGTTCTGTCTGAATATTTTGAGAGTAACACTTAAAAGTGATTGTTCTATGAAGGAAAATTATGAAATATTTAAAGATTTAATACAGACTGTTGGTTTACTTACTAGTTTAACTGTTTGTTATGGAGATATTTAAAAAAAGGTCTAAAAATGACCAGTCAGCTGGTCATTTTCAGAGGGTTTTTTGTCCCCTCTGCAACCTAAAATCTAAAAAAAATCCTGTACATCAACTAATAAAAAATTCTTGCCTTATTGCTAGTTATTCGGTCATTGTATCGATGCATGGTATGGAATTTCCCAGTCTCTTGTAAATGTAACGAAGATAGGAACCAGTTGGGAGCGTGACTAGACTGACCTAATAATTGAATAAATAATATTTTTTTCAGATTGAGGTATCAAAATCGCATACTAATGTACGGGAGATAACTCTTACAAGACTAAATATCAACCGCAGTATATGGAAAGACATGGCTATCCTTACTCATACATATACACATCGACAGACAAATGGTGGACAGGTAATATTTGTACTTACATATGTGTGTGCAGTAGAATAACGTTTGAGCCTGCTCACAGGAGCTTGGTATTTACGATACCGTAAATGAATTGAGCATGCAGAGCATTAAGATTTTAAATCATGTAGACACGGGCAGTAAACCTAGGAACTACCACGAAATTGTGTTTACATAATTTTATCCCACGTCACATAAGGGACATTAAGGGGTAGTGCCAACATCTAAAAATGGATTAACAAAAAGTAAATGATTATGATCAGGAAATACCATAATCACACACTGCAGACCAATCCATGGCACCGTGAGGAAGAGCCACAGAACATTTATAATAACATTACATCAGTAAACAGTAAAAGCAAAGCAACCACCTTTCTCCTTCTTGTTAAGATGATTGCAAAACTAGAACGGACTTAAAGTAATGCATAACAAAACAAAGACAAACACTGAACTCGCACAAACATTGGGAAGTTCATTAAACAATAGATCAACAACAACAGAACCACTGCCTTAGAACGGACAGCAGCCTAAGCCACCGGGGGGCTTAAATACATTTTACCAGTGCTAAATCTTCTCCCTAGATTCTGTTGTTGTTAAAACACAAAATTGTTTAGCTCGCATGGAGGCTTCCTTACTAATGCAATATATCATCACAGAGAAACAATCAAATTAAATCAACACACAATGATGATACAAAGGTTGATGTCATTCTTAATGAGATGGAGCTCTATTGTTTTTAGCTCGTCCATCCATCTGTCTGTCCATTTGTCTGTCCATCTGTCTGTCCGTCCGCTGTTTAGGTCACTCTTACTTAATCATTTTTATGGGATTTCTTCCAAATTTTATATATGGATTGCTTCCATCAAACTCTGGTTTAAGTTCTATTATGTTTTTTTTCCAGCCATCTATAACCAAGATGGCTGACAAAATGGCCGCTACCAATAAGTTTGCATCCTTTTACTAGTGTGCTTACTCTTACTTAGTCATTTTTAATCTGGTTTCTTCCAAATTTTGTATATGGTTTGCTTCAATCAAACTCTGGTTCAAATTTGAATATTGGTTTTGTCCAAAAATAATAACAAAGACGGTCAACAAAATGGCTGCTGACTATCATTTTGCACTTGTGGACACTCTACCTTAGTCATTTATCACCAGATTTCTTCCAAATTTCATACACTCATTACTTTTATCAAACACTGACCCAAATTTGGATATGGTTCTTGTCCGATGCACGATATCTAATATGGCCAACAAAATGGCCGCCTATGGTCGCTTTACACTTGTGGAGCCTCTAACTTAGTCATTTATCACCCGTTTCTTCCATATTTCATGCATGAATTACTTTTATCAAACTCTTACCCAAATAAAATATAAGATGTGTCCGATCAACGATAACACGATTGAAGACGAAACGGCCACTGCCTGTCAGTTTGCACATGTGGATATGGTCATTTATCACCACATTTCTTACAAATGTTATATATGGACTACTTTTATCAAACTATTGTTCATATCTGAATATGGGTTTTGTCAAATGAACGATAACCAATATGGCCAACAAAATGGCTACCTATGGTCCATTTGCACTTGTGGAGACTCTTACTTAGTAATTTATCTCCCGTTTTCTTCCAAATTACATGTATGAATTACTTTTATCAAACTCTCACCCAAGTTTGAATATAAGACACGTATATGCTATACTCATTTTGCATGTCCCTGGTTATCACAGGCAGTAGGAGACTACTATAAGATGAGAGCTATTGATACACAGACATTGCTAGAGGAAGAAGTGTTTGCCAATATTGAACTTCACAACAGCCCTGACGAACTCAGGGGTCGGTTGATTGAGATGCCATATGTGGAACATATAGATATATTTCAGGGTAACTTTTATTATCAATATACTTTTGACCATGTATTTGCGTTAACATAAAAACCTTATAGAATTAAGCACATATTTTACCTGTCAAATGTTTCTTAGACTCTGGCATTATAGAAAACCTATGTAATTGCAATTAGTTTGATTATAATAAAAATGCTAAATGCAGAAATGAATGATATCATCATGATTACGTTTTGATGTATTTAAATGTGTAATGTGAATGACAAGGATTGAAATGACCAACACATAATCACTATTAAGAAGCAATTGGATATTTATTTACTAATTCGATCGACTATTTCTTTTTTCTGATCTATATTTTATGCTTATTCGCAATTAGTCGTGCCAATTGTATTGATTACACCAGTTTGCTTTCAGAATCCACATCTGAACTAAGGGTGAGGTTGGCGCTATGAAACTGGTTGAAGCGCTCCAGTAATATATTTTTAGTGACCATTCCAAGGCGGTACTTCTTTTGTGGATCATTCATGTTATTTCTGTTGTGTGCTTGTTATGCTTTTCTGCACGTCTGTTTATTGTTGCCCTGTGGTCACCTGCTGGGAAAAGGCTGACCCCTAGCTCTCGTTTGCCATGTCTAATTGTAAGTTTGTATTTTCCCATTGGTATCCTGGGTCAGGTGTGGTACTTGATTGTATCAATTCCTGATATTTGCCCTCTTTATTACTTAAATTTCAAGTTAAAAAGTTTAAATTTAAAACAAGGCCACTTTCTGCAACAAAAAGAAGTTGACTTACAAAAATCAGTATTCCATTACTATTGTTGTTATTTAAGGTAGTAGAGGACTCACCGGCATATGTCCAAAAGTGTTTTATCTTTTAATATATTATAATATAGACTTATACTTATAATCTAAGACAAAAAAAACAATACCTCACCGTTCTTTTCAAAAAGTTATTTGATGTCAAAAACTGCAAAATCGCAGGTTTTTGAAATAAACAAACACAGATTTTGTTAACAAATTAACAAGAAACGCAATACAGTTTTTTTCAGAACAAATACTACTCACACCAGAGATATAAATAAAAACAAAAAATAGTGAAATAACATGTATTTGCACAATTTATTAAGCAAAATCCTAATTAAGTCAAACGAATAAATGCTAAAAAAAACATTGATTTTCAAAATAAACATATCAGAGAATGTAACTGGAACAACAAAAAACATATTTTTACAAAGATATTTTCATGAAGAATCTAATGATTGAATAAAAAATATGTGTCACCGTGCTCGTTTTTTTGTTTTGGTGACTTTTCTGAAAAATCCTGAAAAAAAATAAAGACTATAATAAGTGTTGTCTCCCCTTTCCACCAATTTTTTTGTTTGTCTACGCCCTATTGTATATCACTGGGCGGAGACATAGCTATTATTGATTAAACACTGACAAATGGGCGTAGAAAATGACAAAAAAGATTTTGACCTAGCATATGTTACCCAGCACATTACATTATGATTCTCATTAAAGCATGGCTATAGCATGTCTTGAGACTTTGATGCTTTCTTACACGTAGGATTCATGTAGATAAAAGCTAAAAATTATAGCTTTATTCCTGGTGCATAGAGGAAATGAATGTTATATTGTCATTGTAATATATTATAGGACTTTTTGGGTACTGTAAAGGTGGCAACTTTAATTTTCATATCTGGGCGTGATTCGGTTATTTCAACTGCTCAAGAATGGAAATCAGGTTCTATCCATTGGTTAAGCGTTTAAACGTTGCTTGAGCCGCGCAGGTCTGCGTGCATTTCATGAAAGTCCTGTCCGTTAATGCACTGAACCCACATTTATTAACCCTTAACACAATCGTATGTTTTTTATCGTCTATTGAAATATTATGAAGCCTCTTAAACAAACAGTGTAGATCTAGAGCAGACTGCTCGTCCGGTCCCATACTTTCGTGGAGATTGATCATGAAATGATTTCTACGATCATTCTCCTCCCTTCCGCTGATTCATTCAAGAAGGGTTGTTGTCAGTTACAAGCGAAAGTATGTGCACGAATTACTGGTTAACCGCTTGTTCAAGCCTGCCCAGGAAAAAGTGTGGTTAGGTGAACTGACCGTCCCGCAATGACCATAGCTGTTGACTTGGGACGTAAAGCAACAAAACAAACAAACAAACAAAACCTAGAACAGTCTGATCTGGGTCCACACTGTTTGCCTCTATACTAATGTTAAACAATAAACAAACACTTTCGAATGTAGTTATAACGCCTCTTTTTCAGATTTTACCTATGTCTAAAGTAGACTAATAAGGCAGTCATGAGGTGCCGCCTTTACAGTATCCAAAAAGTTCTAGAATACTTTCCTTTCAAGCAAAAGCATTTCCAAAAAAATGTCCACTGTAACATCGTGAAGCATACAACAAAACCACACCTTATAGGCGCAATCGAAAACATCAATACTATCGACGATTATAGACCAAAAATAGTTAGAATCATAGTTTTTTTTTTATTACCATCACTCATCGAACAGGCGACACTTTGCAATCAAAATACTGTTTCTAGCGAGTTTTGATCCGCGTTCGTCAATGGTTAACAGTGTTTTCGATTGCTCACTATCCGGTGTGGAAGCAAACTTTTTTTTCAACAGAAACATGACTGAAAAATGTAGATAACTCCTAGCTCTTGTTTCAGATTGTTTTGGTTACGTATTCATTGTATCAATACACATACCGGATAGGTGGCAATCGAAAACGTTGATGATATCGACGAACGTAGATCAAATACCGTCAGAAACAGACTTTTTGGATTGCAGTTTGTTTGCCTGACTGGCGACAAATGGAAAATTCTAGCGATTTGCGATCCACGTTCATCGATTGTTCAGAGCCTTCTCGATTGTCGCCTATCCGATGTAATAAAGTAGCGTATCTTATGATAATTGAATATTTTGGTCATTTCTCAATAAAGCATAAGCGACGGTATCTTAACTCGCAGAGGATATCCGTGAGCAGGTTTAAATGGCAATTAAGCCCTCTGCAGTCATGTTTTATTATAGATGACAAAAAAGCAAAACTTCACAAATAATTATTTATTCAATGTTGGCATTTAAATTGGCCATGACGGTTATTTAATAACATTTGTTTATGGATATATCAACTTCCATAATTCACAATTTTCCACAAACAACTATGATAGTTCGTTATTTTACAACGAGGACATTTGTTTTAACACCATCAAATATCAACTGTCAACAAGTCATTTTATCAACTATTACCAACCTGATAAATGTATCAACCAAATTTTAATATTTCACCACTTAATGTTACATGATTAGGTGGGGTACGCAACCAAATCATGAATTTAAGAAATCAGACGATCAAACTGCTGAACAGCAGTTGACAAGCAAAGAAATACTGTCTTTATTATACTTTGGTCTAGACAGCTAGCAAAGAATACCAGTTCTCAACAGAGGTTGACACAGTAGTTTTCAACTTGCGCCTTAAGGTGTGTACGCATTCCCAGAAATATTGGTTAACATCTTCTACATAGCGTTGATAATCTGTTTCGATGCTGATAACCGTCATGACATGTTTCAGGTGTAAGTAAAGTGGACACCACACTCATTAATGTATATATGCAATACACCTGGAAAAGAAAGAAAAGCAAGCAGCAAGGGGACTTCCGTTACGATTATTTTACCGACATACAGACTCACATACATATATGTATCCATCTATATGTCTAACATACACATATAAATTCATACATATATATGCATATCTTAGTATAATCCTTATTTGGATGTAACTGGGTGGGTTGAGGTGGGTTTTTGAGCGCAAATTCCTGCAGCTGACATCAACCATGAGGTTTAGAAAAGGCCAATTTTACGCATGCGCAATAAAAGGCTACAATCTACGCATGCACAGTTGAGGCTGGAATGATTCATTAATGTTGTATGGGAGGTAACTCATACTTGTGAACATAAAAAATGCAACAAGAGTTCATTCTCGCAAATGCATAAAGGTTTCTACTATAATAAACAAATTTAATTCCTAATCAGAATGAAATTTCGTTATTATAGATGACAAAAAAGCAAAACTTCACAAATAATTATTTATTCAATGTTGGCATTTAAATTGGCCATGACGGTTATTTAATAACATTTGTTTATGGATATATCAACTTCCATAATTCACAATTTTCCACAAACAACTATGATAGTTCGTTATTTTACAACGAGGACATTTGTTTTAACACCATCAAATATCAACTGTCAACAAGTCATTTTATCAACTATTACCAACCTGATAAATGTATCAACCAAATTTTAATATTTCACCACTTAATGTTACATGATTAGGTGGGGTACGCAACCAAATCATGAATTTAAGAAATCAGACGATCAAACTGCTGAACAGCAGTTGACAAGCAAAGAAATACTGTCTTTATTATACTTTGGTCTAGACAGCTAGCAAAGAATACCAGTTCTCAACAGAGGTTGACACAGTAGTTTTCAACTTGCGCCAATGGACGAGTGGATGCACTGCCAGTGCAGCCACTCGGCCACCGCCACTAATAAGTTGAAACCAACCGCCATGGCCTTTATAAGGAAACCTAGGTATCTGATGGGTAAACTTTAACATCTGGGTAATTTATAAAAGTATCCAAGGCAACTTGGAATGTGTTCAGAAACAAGTCCCTTCCAATAAATGACAGATGACAAGAATCCTCAAACAGCCCTGGGGATTTATCATCGAAATCTGGATGCTTAATGGCTTTACCGCCATTCATTACAATAGCTCTGATAATTTCCCTATTGATTCTAGTGCGGATTTTTTCCATTGCTTTGGTATTACTTGAGTAGCGCCACTTTATTCTAGGCAAGATACAAGACCAAATTATACAAGTATATGGAAGCAGTGCCTGCAAGTAATAAATGGTATCCTTTATAAATTGCCTTAACACACCTCCTTCAATCCAACCAATGTCATTACCTCCTGCATGAATTATAAGGTATGCAGGAGGACTCCTTGGATTAGCATTTATTAAACTATGACATAAATTGGACACTTGTGTAAACTTCAAGCCAGGATGGCCAACCCAAATGACGTTATACCCGTAGTGCTGTAAACCAAGATTATCTCCCAAGGGTCTGGATTTCACATGCTGGTATGCCTTGCTAATGAGTGATGAACCAATAAACCAAATCATGGTGGAATCTGAAAAGCTTGGTAAGATTAGTATACAATTAAAGAGCAACTTATATGAGTCTTCAAGCTTTGATCTTATCTAACCTAATGTATCTTTTGTAAGACGAGCTTTGTTCAGACCATCGGCCCATTTCCTTAATCAGTGCATCAGAGACGTTTTGAGAACTTGCTAGAGTTGCTGCGCCAATTCGAAATGAATGACATTTAACAGTTGACAGCGTATCAAAACCTGAGAATCGAATTACTTTTTGCAGTATTGTAGCAAATTGGTACCGAGTCAATGGTTCACCACTATAATGGCAAAAAAGTGGGCCTTGGATCTTAGGTCTAACTTGCATGTAGCGTTTAATTAAAGAAACAGGACAAATTTGTTTTTGCTCGCAAGGGTAGAAAACAAGTGTCACTGATTTACCCAACTGATCTGTTTTTGAAAAGCGTAATGTAATACTTATATTTCCGTTAAGTATGGCTACATCAGAGATAAGTATGATACGTGAAGTGTCGCTGGTTTTACTATCTGCTACCATTTCTCCAACTCTTAAAAAACCAAAGAAAGCCACTGAAAAGGCTGTAGAAAATAAAAGAGCCTCATATGATGAAGATGTGACATTTTTCAAAGATAATGGAAAAGAAAGTAGCATCTTAAGTGTAACAGGAGCCCTCGTATCTTTAACTGGGCTTATCCTCTGAAATCCTTTTAACATTTTCCTTACTACAAATGATTCTGAGGGATCAGGCCAATTATTTATCCTTATATAAAACGAAATACCAGCCACATATGATCTTGCAGTAGAAGACTTGTAACCCTGTGTTGATAGATATGCTATAAAATTTATCAAGTCATCAATCATAGGTGGCCATGAGTTTGAAAGGTTGAACTGAGAACGAAACATATCAAATTTGGAAACTGCTGTTGCATATGACTTTACCGTATTGTCAGCCAAGGATGCACTAATCAAACGGTCAACTTCGCTTCCAAGAGGTTCCAAAACTCTGTAGGAATTGGTGTGGGCTGTGCATCTGCTGCTGGGGCCAGGCTCTTGAATCTTTGCCACTGTTTTCGAGAAACAGAATCAGCTATTCCATTATCCGAAGAACTAACATGCAGGGCATTGACGTGAAAATTATACAGCAATGACCACTTAACGATTGCCCTAACAAGCTCCATAACCCTTTCTACCTTAGCTGTTTTAGAATTTAATATATGTACTACCGCCATATTGTCACAATAAAATTGTATCCGCTTACCTTGAAACTGATTTTTCCATAAGCAAACTGCTAACGCAATTGGGACCAATTCTAAGAATGTTATATCTTTAAGCAAACCAGTTTCAGACCAACGTTCAGGCCAAGACAAATGACACCAGTGACCATCAAAATAAACTCCACAGCCAAGTTCTGCCCCACCTGCACTATCAGTCTGTAGTTTCAAACTGGTAGACGATACCCACTCATCATCTAACATATATGAGATGCCATTAAATTTGGACAAAAACTGTTGCCACATTTTAAGGTCTTCTTTTATGCCTTTAGAGAGTCTAATCCGATGGTAGGGTTGCCTAACACCAGACATTGCTGCGTACATTCGTCGAATAAAGGCCCTAGCAGAAGGCATGGCCTTCGCACAAAAAGCTAGGGATCCTGTCAAGGATTGCATTTCCTTAAGTGTTACTTTCTTTACAGCCAAAACCTTTTCAATGAGACGTAAAGTATGCTGCACTTTATCCTCTGGCATCTTTATTTCAAATGTAACGGAGTTCAATTGATAACCCAAATATGTCAAGCAAGTACATGGCCAGACCGTTTTTTCCGTAGCAATGGGTATGTTTAGTTCCTTGCAAAGAAGCGAAAATTGCTGCATCAAACACAAACAGTTATTTGAAAGCCCAGGGCCAGCAAAAATATAGTCATCTAAGTAGTGATCAACACAATCGTTATTCGGACCAGATCTTTGCTTAATAAGCCAATTCAGGAAAGTTGCAAAAGCTTCCCAAGCAGCACATGAAATTTTTAACCCCATTGGAGCCATTTTATCAATGTAATAATGGTTGCTTAATTTGATTCCTAGTAATGGGAAGTCTCCAGGAAAAATTCTTAGTAGTCTAAAAGCACCCTTTATATCAAATTTTCCCATAAGGGCTCCTTTGCCTAATTTTTTTATCATTGCTATTGCATTGTCAAAGTTGGAATATTTAACAGATGCAAATGTTTGATCTATACAGTCATTTACACTGGTACCAGAGGGATATGACAAATGTGTAATCAACCGAAAACCTCCTGTCTTCTTGGGGACCAAACCAATGGGTGAACAACGCAGGTTAGATATTGGCTTTTTCAAAAAAGGACCAACCATTCTACCCAATGAAACTTCTTTCTGAAGCTTTTGCTTTGCCAACTGTTCATTTTGTGTGACCGATTTTAGATTCTTGCATTCAAAAGAGATGCGTGGACCTTCAAAATGTAGCTTAAATCCAAACTCAAAACCGTCAGATAAAAAGGCTGCGTCTGACCGATTTGGGTATTCAACCAAAAGTTGTTTGAGCCGTTCAACATTAATAGGTGTTCGACCTAGGGCCCATATATCTTCCTTGGGAGCGAAAATTTGAGGGGCGAAAGGGACGTGCACCCTGCTGCCTAGGATTGGCTGGCCTGGAAAAATGATTGACATGCCTTGGCTGAAAGTTTTGCTGAACCGGAGAAAACACAGGTGCAGCTACTTGTGTATTTTGCTGATGATTTGGTTGCACAGGGTTAACGGCTGGTGCAGCCGACCTAAATGTAGCATTATACGGGTTGTTTGAAAACCTAGCATTCTTATATGTTGATTGAAATTTAGATTCTTTAAATAGGTTACAAGTACTTGCTGGGTGTTGAACTTTGCATTTAATGCATGTGTGCGAGTAATTACAGTTCACTCTTGTACAAAACCCTTTAAAATTGTATTCGTAACAGGGACCTGTTGATATTGTGCTAGCAGCAAGGTCACCAGATAAACCACAAGATAGCCATAAATGACCGTCAATTGTATCCCATGACCTGCTAGGGTCTTTGGACATGCGCAACCTGAACTGCATGTCATAGTTAGCCCAACGGTGTAATGGATTACTTGATGCTGCACCTCTGATGATTGTCATGTACTTTAACAATTCAGTTATTTTTTCTTTGTGCTTTAATCCAAAAACCATCGTAAAATTAATAAATGCGTCAGTCCATAGCTCTATACTATTGACAGGCACTTTGATTCTTGGTGTGCCTGCCTTTATAGATAACTGGTTATTAATAACAGTTAATGTGCCTGGAGTATCATAACTAGGGCAGAAATTTTGTTTTAGCAATAATGCCAGATCGACATATTCTAAATTCCATATTTTTTGCCTTGTATTCTCAGATATAAATATATCAAAGTCATTGTAGGTACACATAGGTAATGGGTCTAACTCACCCTTTGTGTTATTCATGTGTGAAATGGCAGATTGCACACCTGAGGACAGGGGGGGCGCACTGTCCCTGACTGGTGCCTGTATAATTGCTGGTGGAACCGTCTGGCTAGTGGTGTGATTGGCTGGCGTACTTGTGGCAGCGTTGGGTTCATGGCCCGTATCCTGTGAAGGAGTAGCTATAGGTGCCATGCTGACTGCTTCCGAACTGGTTGAGGGGTTGGGCTGTGTGTCAACATCGTATGTGGTAGTGGCTGACCTGCCACGCTTTGTCTCTACCGCCTTCTGTAACTCTTGTAACCTTTCGGATTTCCTTTTACGAGGAGGCATCTTTCCTGCAACGTAAAACTGTGTTAAAATCCTATATGCAGTGAAAACTCCTTACAGCGACATTCTTTATAACAGCAAAACTCTTTACAACGTCAATTGTATTTGCACAAATGTACCACTTTAGCTTAAATGCGAATTCAATACAACAGAATTCAGTTTAACGTCAAATTATTTGGGGACAGACAGTGTCGTTGTAAAGAGGGTTGACTGTATATCGTGTGCACATGTACTTGCACTTTTTATTTTTTATGAAGTGCACAAATGCACCATTTCCTGTTATATGACTCATTTATATGTAGAGGTATATAACTTTAAAACCAACTGTGCGACCACTTGATTGAATATGGTAATACATTGATCCCAATAATATTTTTACAATGTTGCCTAAAATAAAATAGAGAATAGTGAATAATTCTTCCAGGGACCGATAATATTTGGCTGCAGGGATATGTACACTATGCTAGCTCTAAATAATGATGAGTCATATAAATGGATCAGTGGCCCGAGTCTCCTTCAAATGCACGTAAATTGTACAAATGCGTGTCAACGCAATTGTACCCACTATGTTTAAATGTATCATATAAATGGCCAATGGCGCAATTTCACCCAAATGCGTGCAAAGTTTACAATACCAATTGAAATGCACTTTTCTATCCTTGTGACGCCACTGTAAGGTTGACATTATTATCTCGCATCCTCTTGAAAACTCATAAATTGAATGTATACTCAATAACATTTCACGTATGTCCTGACATTTTAACTGGGAAACATGCTGTTGTAGTTAATCTACTTGCCGCTAAGCAATGGAGTGAACATCATACATACTCCCCCCCCCCCCCCCCCCCATGAAAATCCAAAATTCCGGACCAGCCGTCAATGATCCCGAATCCCCAGTTTTCATAATGAGGGTTATACAATTGTACCTATTCAGACGAGCGAGAAACAAAACGTGATAAATGCTGGCGTGACCCCATACATGTATTTTTCTGTAATGAAACCACTGGCCTCAGTTATTACTTGAACGTGCAGCAGGGCTAATGGTTTGCGTAATGGGTGTGAGACGGGGCTTCTGCTGGCAGCGACAATTATAGCCTCTGATAGCATTTAAAGGTTTTTACTGGTTTCGCCATGACCGTCTAAACACTATGTAGCGTGCATCCGCCCCACAATCAACAGATCTGGATGCATTGAGACAATGAGGCTAGCCTGTGTGTGTGTTAAATTGCGAGATCTGTGGGTATTCATCCATGAGCTCTGGTGAAAAAAGGGAATTGAGACCAATGCACTCGTCATCCGATCCTGTCGATAATGCTTTGTAAAACTCATATAATATGAAAAATAAATAAAATGAGCAGCATAAGACGCTGACTTGTTCATTATACATTGTTATAAACCAAATTAAATACTTATCTGCCGCAAATAAGAACGGATTCCTCTTGATTTCTTTTGAGCGCAAATTCCTGCAGCTGACATCAACCATGAGGTTTAGAAAAGGCCAATTTTACGCATGCGCAATAAAAGGCTACAATCTACGCATGCACAGTTGAGGCTGGAATGATTCATTAATGTTGTATGGGAGGTAACTCATACTTGTGAACATAAAAAATGCAACAAGAGTTCATTCTCGCAAATGCATAAAGGTTTCTACTATAATAAACAAATTTAATTCCTAATCAGAATGAAATTTCGTTATCGGAAATAAAGCCCGCGGTCAGTGATTGGTCAACGATCAACCAAAATATGACACATTATTAAATAAAATGTACAATTGTCAGCGATTGAAACACCTCAAGTTTCTATAGTAAACACTTATTATAAAGTATATAACAATAAAAGGATGATGCATTCTTCTGTCTATTAACGTTTGCCAAGCCCAAATGAGATAATGTATAGTAGCCTTAACCATGAAGCTGTGATGGCTGCACCAAGTGCGGATCCAGAGGGGGGGGGGGGGGGGCAGGGGGTCCGGACCCCCTCTGGAAAATCACAAATTAAATGGGTTTCTATAGGGAATAAGCAATTGGACACCTCCTGGAAAAAGTTGGACCCCCTGGAAAAAATTGGACCCCATCTGGAGCCTTGAAAAACGATAGATTTCTTTGAAATTGACCATTTGACTTCTGTAAAATAAGCTGAGGACTAAAAAAGTCTTTGTCAGAGCTTTTTTGTCAGACTGACCTGGACCCTCCCCCCCCCCCCCCCCCCTGATGAAAATTCCTGGATCCGCGCATCTGTACCATGCTTGCCAACCGTTAATATACAGAAAAGAATGTTATATTGTCATATATCTTCCTTTCAGGCACATGCAGTTCCAATTAATTTTATCAAAATGTATGCAGAAATGTCCAATTTATCATCATGAAACATGCAACGAAACAAAATAATTTTTTCAACAGAAACATTAAATAACTCCTAGCCCTTATATCAGATTGTTTTGGCTACGTCTTCAGTATATCAAAAACACACTAGATAGGCGGCAATCGAAAACGTTAATGCTATCGACGAACGTAGTTAAATATTGTAAGTAACAGAATTTTGGATTGTTGTTTGTAGTCCGATATGCAACAAATGGCAATCACAAACACTGTTTCTAGCAATTTGTTATCAGCATTCATCGATTGTTTAGACTGTTTTTATTGCTGCCTATCCGGTGTGATAAGGTAGTTGAAATAGTTACGTCATTTCTCCATAAAACATTAGTGACCATGTACCTCCATGTACCTCCATGGGACCTAAAACATGAGAATGTCACATACAAGGCATGTGCACGTCTACAACCCCCCCCCCCCCTTTTTGGGGTGGGGTGGGTCTTAGGTCAGTGGCAGCATGCAGAAATATCAACCGAAACATGTATATAGTATGTATATTTATACGGTCCACAACTTTTAACCATCAAAATACTGAATGACTTCATACTCTGGGTGATGTTTTTAAAAGCTAATACTTGCATTCCTTCTTTTTGTGAAAGCAAAATACTTACATAATTACGTTTCAAGCATCAAAGAGTTGTCAGGGGAGAATAATCTCTACCGTCTTAGAAAATAAGTATTCTCTTTTAAAAACAAGATTCAGGAACGATAACTCTTACACTCTTACTTTTAAGTAAAAGTAAGGTTATCTTTTGACATGGGTCCCCCACTACCTTAAAGATGGCCTGTATTGTCTTAAAATAAACCAGTTAAAACTTACTGCATATAGTACTTATCATATATAATAACAAAAAATGGTTTATGATATTGAGCATTTGCGTCATATATACAATGGTCATTTCAAATGTAATGATATGTGATGCCAAACTGTCTTCATAGCATAGCAATAGAGGAGGTATGGGGAACAAACCGTGACATAGTCTCACACGTTGCTTGAAAGTTAACAATTACCTGTTTCAGATAAACCACTGGTACTATTTAATCCAAACTGTGACACTGCAGTGTTTGTATGGTTAGTCTCATATGTTGCTTGAAATCTAGCAATTAACTGTTTCAGATAAACCATTAGTTCTATCTAACCCAAAGTGTGATACTACTGTGTTTCTATGGTTAGTCATAGACTCTAAATGTCACATTAGATATCACTTTCTATCGTCAAACAAAGATGTCCAAGAGTTGACAGTGAAGTTGACAAGTACAAGCAATTTCTGTTTCAGATAAACCATTAGTTCTATCTAACCCAAAGTGTGATGCAACTGTGTTTATATGGTTGGTCATAGACTCTAAATGTCACATTAGATATCACTTTCTATCGTCAAACAAAGATGTCTAAGAGTTGACAGTGAAGTTGACAAGTACAAGCAATTTCTGTTTCAGATAAACCATTAGTTCTATCTAACCCAAAGTGTGATACTACTGTGTTTCTATGGTTAGTCATAGACTCTAAATGTCACATTAGATATCACTTTCTATCATCAAACAAAGATGTCCAAGAGTTGACAGTGAAGTTGACAAGTACAAGCAATTTCTGTTTCAGATAAACCATTAGTTCTATCTAACCCAAAGTGTGATGCAACTGTGTTTATATGGTTAGTCATAGATTCTAAATGTCACATTAGATATCACTTTCTATCGTCAAACAAAGATGTCTAAGAGTTGACAGAGAAGTTGACAAGTACAAGCAATTTCTGTTTCAGATAAACCATTAGTTCTATCTAACCCAAAGTGTGATGCTACTGTGTTTATATGGTTAGTCATAGACTCTAAATGTCACATTAGATATCACTTTCTATCGTCAAACAAAGATGTCTAAGAGTTGACAGTGAAGTTGACAAGTACAAGCAATTTCTGTTTCAGATAAACCATTAGTTCTATCTAACCCAAAGTGTGATGCAACTGTGTTTATATGGTTAGTCATAGACTCTAAATGTCACATTAGATATTACTTTCTATCGTCAAACAAAGATGTCTAAGAGTTGACAGTGAAGTTGACAAGTACAAGCAATTTCTGTTTCAGATAAACCATTAGTTCTATCTAACCCAAAGTGTGATGCTACTGTGTTTATATGGTTAGTCATAGACTCTAAATGTCACATTAGATATCACTTTCTATCGTCAAACAAAGATGTTTAAGAGTTGACAGTGAAGTTGACAAGTACAAGCAATTTCTGTTTCAGATAAACCATTAGTTCTATCTAACCCAAAGTGTGATGCTACTGTGTTTATATGGTTAGTCATAGACTCTAAATGTCACATTAGATATCACTTTCTATCGTCAAACAAAGATGTCCATGAGTTGACAGTGAAGTTGACAAGTATAAGCAATTTCTGTTTCAGATAAACCATTAGTTCTATCTAACCCAAAGTGTGATGCTACTGTGTTCATATGGTTAGTCATAGACTCTAAATGTCACATTAGATATCACTTTCTGTCGTCAAACAAAGATGTCCAAGAATTGACTGTGAAGTTGACAAGCACCATCTTCTGGAACAAGCACAACAAAAGAAATGTTACGGAATATACATTTGAGCAGGTGAGGTAAAAGTGTAACATGCGCGGATCCAGAGGAGGGGGAGGCAGGGGGTCAGGACCCCCCCCCCATGAAAAATCACAAAAAGATAGGTTTTTTAGCAATACTGGTCCGGACCCCTGAAAAAATCACAAAAATATAGGGTTTCTTAGCAATACTGGTTTGGATCCCCTGAAAAATCACAAAACTATCAAGCCAGAATTCAATGTTGGGCCAACATCAGCACACCAGCAATACACCACTCAAATGGCATTTCACTGGCAGGCCAATAATGGCCCGCTTATAGTGGTATTTGGATCCTTCCTCCACAAAGACAAAAAAAATGTTGTCAAAGTTGGACCCCCTCTGACAAAACTTTCTGGATCCCCGCATGTGTAAATTATGTTTAAGCAAATTGTGAGTAGAACTGGTTTTTTTCTTTAATAATACTAGAGAACCAATTTAAAAGCACATAACTTTTTTTCTGAACTTATACAGAGTACATTTGCCAAGCTGATCATTGACTGTATAAGCATTGTGATTAATTTCGAACAAGAAACGGCTGTGTAATATGATTGTTTTGGCAAATGTGAGTGGGATGTGAGAATGATTCTTAGAAATAATGGCAAAAGCTGTGTCATTTAATTTTAGACATAATGTGAGTAACACGTAGGAATGATTCTTCAAGAAAATGACACCAGCTGTGTAATATTATTTAAGGCATAATGTGAGTTGGGCATGTTAATTCTTCTTCTAGAAAAGGATAATAGCTGTGTAACATGATTTAGGCAAAATTAGAGCGGGGCCTGGGAATTATTTTTTAAGAAAAGGACAACAGCTGTATGGTATGATTTTAGGCACAATGTGAGTGGGGCCTAGGAATTATTTTTCAAGCAAAGAACATCAGCGTAATATGAAGTTTGGGGATATTGTGATTTGGGGGTTTGTATGTTTCTTCAAGACAACAAAACATAATATCTAGTACACTTAAATGAACCTTTTCAAAATGCTTAAACCTTTGGACATACAACGTTAGTAAGGGTGCAAAGATCAGGAATCGATACAATCAAGTACCAAACCTGACCCAGGATACCAATGGGAAAGTGACAAACTCACAGTAGACACCACAGACGAGAGCCAAGAGGTCAGCCCTTTCCCAGCAGGTGACCACAAAGCACACATAAACAGATGCGCACAAAGACATAACAAACACAAGACAGAAAAAACACACATAAAAGATCCACAAAAGAAGAACCGCCTTGGAACGGCCAGTCAAATATTTTTCTGGAGGGCTTAAACCAGTTTCATGGCACCAACCTCATCCTTAATTCAGATGTCGATCAAGACACATAGATATTTAGTTTGCGTGAAAGAGCCATAACTTATCAATGCATCATCTCCTAGAACATATAAATCAAACACAAGACAGAAAAAAAACATAAAAGATCCACAAAAGAAGTACCGCCTTGGAACGGTCAGTAAAATATTTTACTGGAGGGCTTAAACCGGTTTGTGGCTACTTTACCTCAAATTTACAGTCAATAAAGACATCGACAAGGCGTAAGTTTAGTTGTTTTGTGAAATGGTTCTATGTGGATTGCTTTAATTTAGGACAAAGGTTTGATCAGTAAAATATAGCCCCACCCCAGTGACTGAAATGCACAGCATATCTCATTATATGAATGGTAGAAAACCTGGGATTGGCCTGTGACTTGTGTTGTGGTATTTCCTGATCAGGTCTTATTTACTTTTTTTTGTTTTTACCAATATTCATAATTATAACCTGCTAGAAGATGAAAGTGGTGTTGCAAAATCAAAATGAGAAATATAAGAAACACAGCAAACCAAATTGCTATAATAGATAGAGGATCTTACATGAGTGCTCATGTTTTATTGATTTTATTAAAAAAGGGGAAAAGAGATAAAATGTGAAGCTTTTTTGCAACAAGTTGAATAAATTCAATAAAACAAGAGCACGAATGTTAGATTCTCTTTATCATATGTCATTATATCTCAATTTTGCCGTAAAATGTTACATTTTGTCGTTTTGTATGCAACATTGTTATGGATATCATCTCGTTTCCTGAAAATCTGTAAACCACAAGTGGTTTATCAAGTTTATTGCATGTCGTTATTTCACTCCCAGATACGACGTCATGTATGATATTAATCAATATTGTCTTTATTAATATGTTATGTTTTAATTTTTACAGATGAGTGGCATTATAAAAGTTATACCAGAAAATGTGTTCACTAGTTTGCAATTTGGTGAAAACGTCATTGAAGTGAACAACCAACGTATTGATAGTTGTGGAAAGATGAAAACGCCTGTGAGTCATTTTTTATTGTTTTTTATAGTGTTTCTATGTGTTACATTAATGAAGATAGACTTTGCAATGTTTATAAACATTTCAATAATCTGGAAAGACAGATCCTTCAGAAATAGAGAGAACTTACAGTTTTAGAAAACAGCAGAGTAGGTTTCATTGTGTCTGTTCATGAAAATAATGGACAGTGCAACAATTCTTACGTCCCCTAGCACCGACTTTAGAGGTATTCTGCTTTCCGTCAGAACCGAATATTCCCGGAGGGTCAGAATATGAAAAAAAAAACACACTATATCAATGCAGGAAGGATTCTTCCCTGAAAAAGTATCAATAAGCAATATTTTCAAGCTAAATGCAAATTGTTCACTGTTCTAAGCATAGGTTGGGTTTATTGATAAGTGTCTCATTAAAGATAAATAATGCCACCATAACAGAAACAGACCCAACCATGGTAACCCAAGGAAGAGACACAGCACACACAGGACTTTAGTTAAGAGTGTGTAACGAAAAACAAATTTTCTTATTTCTCAACCAAACATATGTTGTGGGCACTCAAAAACTGTCTGAATGAGACAGTTCTTTTGAGCACTCAAAACATATGATTCAGTTGGTAGGTAAGATTTTTTTTATAATTTTACGCTGAAAATATTTGTTTATCTAAACCTGAGGCACAAATACCCACATAACAACAATAGAAAACTTTAAGTAAAGCAACCAACTTTCTCATGCTCAGCAAGATGATTGCAAAACTAGAATTGACTCTTAGAACTACACACGAAAATAAGACTCAAACACAAAATCCTTACACACAATAGGAGCAATGATCCGATGCACTTGCTTTTGTAACGTGATTTCTGAGTGGACAACATCAAAAATTTGCGACATTTTATCCTGTATGAAACAGTTCGATGTCATCAATTACGTCATATATTGTTAGATGAGGGCGTCATTATGGGCTTGCAATGCTCGGATCTGAGACGAAACTGCAGAACCGCATTAGAATGGGGATAGCTCTGCTCTATATCAAACGATATACCTCCCCAAATAAAAATTTTGAATACAGTATTCCACCTAATGAATCAAACTTAGTGTGGTTGGCAGCTGAGGTCATCCGCCTGGTGAGGCTTAGAATATTTTACTAGTTTAATCTTCACCCTAGATTTTGTTACTGTTAAAACCAAAATATGTTTAGCATGCATGGAGGCTTCCTAACTTATGCAATGTTTCATCACAAGGAAACAAATTAAATTAAAATACTGTGGACGGCTCTTAACTCAAAGTTGATCAGAGCTAGAGAAAGCCTCTGACTATGTGGGCCCAGTCAAAGACAACCATAACGCACCAACCCACTGACTAAAGGTTTATGTTAGGGTCTAGATTGAGTATATGGCTGACCCCTCTATTAAAGGGGACACCATAACTACAAACACCTTTAAGACAATATTTTTAAAACAAATAAAAAAGGAAGAAAAAATATACTACTCAAAACAAGCTTTTGCAAAACTAAAGCATTTCCTTTTATTTTATAGATATCAATATCATGCAAAAAAGTATGTTGCATGTAATTTGTAATGTCTTGTTGAAATTTTTTTTTACCATAATATTTTATTTCTGTTCAAATTAAAAGTGCCAATCAGCCCTCTTATATGCAAACAAAAATGTAAAAGGTTGGTCTGTGACCTGTGAGTTTATAGTCACTCGCTCCCCCCCCCCCCCTTTATTTGTTTCTTCTGACACTAATATTCGGACAGACAACTAAATTCTTACAGCGACCTTGTTTGTTTCATATGTCTAATATTGGAATAAAAAATAAATTAACTAAGAAAACAGTGAAAATCCTGATGAGTCGGGTTATAAAGAGCCGTCTCATCTGGATGTACACTGTTTGCAAATGTGTATCCAAATTTACCTAACGTCCGAATTTATTTGACTTTGCCCAAAATGTTTCCATCCTGTGTAAGGCTCGAAAAAATCTAAAAAATTACCAAATGGCCCTTACATCAGAAAAAGTGAGCATGATCAGGAAATACCACAATCACAAACTGCAGACAAACCCATAGAACCATGAGGAAGAGCCACGCAACAATCACATGACATCAGTTCATGTTTTGGCATTTAAAGCTTCAAAATTAAAAAAAAAAACAGGTACATATGACCGGTAAATGCAAAATTAATAGACCACAGACCAACCCAAGGCATCCAGAGCAAGTGGCACAAGAACAGAGACACACACACACACAATATAGAATACAAAGAAGTGTCTGCTGACAACTGGTTGTCACCAGCAAAAGGTCTGCTGACAACCAGCTGAATGTTTCCAATAATATTGTTACATGTACTTAGCATGTTTTCTTGGATAACTACCTTACAATTAAAGGAGGACAACCAGCCCTTTTTCGAATTGAGATATTGACAACATGAATTCTTTCTCATAACAAAAAAGCACATCTGCAGCAAGAGGAGCACAATTAGTACCCATAGGAAAACATAATAGTTTTCAAAATAATTTGGAGCCAAATCTTACAAACATATAGCCCATAGAATAATTAAGTGCGTCCCAAACTTTATGACATGATCACATTTCAATTTTGTTGTTGTTCAGAAGTTAGTTGTTTGCATGCCTGTTTCTAAACCCAATCATGGCAAGGAGCTATGGTTAATTACAAAACAGTAGGTTAGGCCTCAGACTCATATCGACCCTGACCTAACATTTTCATCTGTGAGTAAGTGCGTGATGTCTGTCTTTAGCAGAGACTACCATGGCCCAAGGCTTAATTGATATGTGATAAAATGGCTTGCTAACATTGGCGTAGCTCCCGTTATGCAGTTACACACGTGCGTAACAAAAATAGTCACATTCCAGGGAGGTCATCAATTGTGGTAGAAGTAATTTTTCCATTCCATAAGGAACTGCTCTTAAAGGAAAGAATTGATAGTTCTTTTGAGTACCCACAACATATGTTTTTGTTGAAAAATAAGAAATTTTGTTTTTCGCTACACACTCTTAACTATAGTCCCTCTGGGAGCAAATTCTTTCCTTTAAGGGAAGTTCCCATTTTGAAAAGGACGCAATTGAAGAAATTCACTGCTTAAACCAGTAGTCTCCCTTTGATGTGTGTTCTGGCTACGCCATTGGCTAATATAAATTGTTTTATGTCTGACAGCTTTATCGTCAAAATAATTGTTGGAGTCATTCTGGTGGTGGCGGTGATGCTCTTGATGATAATGACATTGAGACAGGAGAAAACAATGTGTTTAGATGTTACCATAATGAACAGTTTTACAAACATGGAGAGTCCTGGCAGCCCTCAGATCATACTTGCTTTACATGTAGATGTCAGGTATGTGGACCCTTTCTAAATAATATTTCATAACAGCCTACTACCTGACAAATAAAAGTGTTGCGAAAAGTGAAATTAATATCAAATCTTGATCGTATAATAAATAACACTATACATTTATAAATAAACAATAGCACAAGTCAGTATTTGGATCTAATGGTCTTAATCCTTTGAATATAAATATTTTTGTTTGTTTGTTTGATTTGATTCTTTAGGTCCCATCAACAATCTTTCAGTTAAACAGGGACATGTCTTCCTGTGTTGAACCAGTACTAAGCTAGGATAAATGTGTCTTGCTCAAGGACCACAGCGCAGTGACCCGATGAGGCTCAAAAATATAAATATTTTCAAATCGTTGATAAAAATATTTCATTTTATTGAACAATTTTGATCTTCTTCTGCTTAAACTTTACTTTACATTTGAGGATTTGAAGAATTTGCTGATAAGTCTACTAAAACATTGTTGTTTTTTGTAATATGTACTTCATCAACCTTCTTAAGAACGTTTGCTTATGTATGTTCCAATGCTAGTTACATCAAGAATAGAAAATAATTTTTAATGCTAAACTTATTGAACAAGGTTATTTCTATCATAAACTTCATAAAGCCTTTTATTTATTTTACCTCTGACATTCAGATTGTATAATAAAATACAATATTCTCTTCCAAAAACTCTTCTTCAACAGGGTATATTGGAGCCAGTATTTTATGGTGGTTAAGTTTATAAACTCAAAAGAATTTTGGAAAGACTAATTTTAGTGATCAATTCAAAAAGATAATCAAACGCTATAAAAAAAGTGTGATACAGCATGGATATCATGCGACAGTCTGCATGCCTGGTTGTAAAGCCAATCGCAGTTTATAACTATATTTCCTCTTTATTGCACAAAGGTGGGTCAGGCCTCAGACTAAAGTAGGACCCTAGAGTAATGCTTTCATCCGTTGGTTGGTGCCTGATGCTTGTCTTTGGCTGCCCCTCTGCCATTTTCTTGGTTTCATTATCATATTGTGTAAATAGATTGTTTCTCCATGATAATACATTGCATAAGTTAGGAAGCCCCAATGCCAGCTAAACCATCTTTTTGTATTAACAACAACTTAATCTAGGGCGAGGATTTTGCGTCAGTAAAAAGTAATTAAGCTTCTTGTGTCTTATGCTCCTGTCCGTTCTAAAGCAGTGATCATATTGTTGTTTGTGCATTGTTTAATGTTGCTCCCATTTTCTGTTAGAGTTCTGTGTTTGGTCATTGTTTTAAATTCATAATTTAGTGTCACTTCTAGTTTTGCAATCATCTTGACGAGCAGGACAGAGAGAGAAAGAGAGAAAGAGAAACTGATCGCTTTACTTGTATTGTCTTCTTGATGTCTTGTGATTGTTAGTGTTTTGTGATTTTTCTCACGGTGAGTAGGTTGGTCTGCAGAATGTGGTACTTCCTTATCGTAGCCACATTTGCGCAGCACCTCGACCTATGAGAGGTATGTAGTTTATAGGCATAAGTGGTATATTTCTGCTAAGTTTGATGTGTGTATGTGTGTGTTAATGAGGATTGTGACAAGCTGGCTACATCATAGTGGTAGCCTAAACTTTATAAAAGATGGTATAAATCACATGTCTTTGCTTATTTAAATGAGAATACAACGATGGGGTGGTCTATAATTCGCTCACCTGAACCCAAGTCTCATAGGTGAGCTAATAGTATACCAATGACTCTGACATCCTGTGTTTGACCATCTGGCAATATTTTAAAACATCTTCTTCTCTGAAACCACTGGTCAAATTGCACTCAAATTTCAGATAAGATCAGGGAGTGAAAGTTAGTTCAAATGATTCTGGTCACATGACCATAATGTACACCACACCCATACTCGTATGGTAAATAAGCCCATGAGCCTGGACAGTATCGCTACAGCGGGACTCGTTTATACACATAAAGTAATGCCGTAGGTACTGTTATAGACTAAATATTAAGCTGAACTATAATATATTATACTCGAAATATTTTGATTTCAGAGGGGCAACGCTATTTGTGATAAAGTTCTGTGCCCACCAACTAATTGCACAAAACTTGTGACGTCTAATGGAGAGTGCTGTCCTACCTGTGAAGGTGAGTTATCAATGCATCTTCTATGCATGCTAAATAGAGAATACTAGGTGAGTGTCTTTTGATATCAAGTTTACCTGGCAAGGCTTTGAGAACGCTTGTTGACATCGTGAGGCTTGCCAAGGGATTTGACATGCATTCTCAAAGCCAAGCCTGGTAAATTTGATATCAAAAGACGTGAACCAGGTATTCTATTTATCAAGTAACATGCTGATTCACTGTTCAAAAGTAACGGTTATGATGTAATTATTGATTTTCGTGTCAATTCAATGTCATTGACAACGTCATTCAAAAAGTGCAACGTCATAATGACCTGATAAAGGCACATGCTGTGAGATAGACAACGTTTATCAGGTCAACGTGCAACAATACAGCTACTATGAGCGATAACAGATAAATATTTCTTTTTATTTCCAAACTTAAATTGTAACCATTGTATAGTAAATCACTAACAAAATACACATTGCTGTAACAGTAAAACAATATTGGTAAAAAATTGCTAATTTTAATCAATGTGAACATAGAAAACATACCACATTGTTGGAAATCGCATGCCCCGTTCATATGAACCGCGACATGCGATTTCCAACAATGTGGTATACGCAACCAGCAAAGGCTCAGACCAGCCTGCGCATATGCGCAGTCTGATCAGAACCTTTACTAGTTGCTTGAACAACCTATGACTGTAAAGCTACTGACTGAATTGCATTTGGAATTTCTTAGCGTAAAAGGAGACTGCACAGGTTAGTCTGCTACACTCCTTATGCCTCATTGTTGGAAATGACAAGTCGTGGATCATATGTTTTTGACTTTGCATAGTATTGTAATATTTTGCTTTTTCATTGTATCCAAATATACAAGGTCTGACCATAACTTCTTACTGTATTGACAGCAACCTGTCATGTTCTCTGTCACTTTTCCAAATGTGTGTTCTGGTTTGCATCAGAATCAAGGGTGAGGTTTGCGCAGTGAAACTGGTTTAAGCCCTCCAGTAAAATATTTTTTTGACAGTTCCAAGGCGGTACTTCTTTTGTGGATCTACTATGTTTTTTTGTGTCTTGTGTTTGCTATGTCTTTGTGCGCGTCTGTTTATATGTGTTTTGTTGTCACCTGCTGGGAAAGGACTGACCTCTTGGCTCTCGTTTGTGGTGTCTAACTGTGAATTTGTCACTTTCTCATTGGTATCCTGGGTAAGGTGTGGTACTTAATTGTATTAATTCCTGATCTTTGCATTCTTACTTACTTTTATAGGAAATAACTAAGAAAATAAAGTTATTTATAGTAAATCACTGTTAAAGTAAAGAAATTTTATAGTAAATCACTAACAAAATACATATTGCTTTAACAGTAAACAATTTTGATATAAAATTGCTAATTTTAATCAATGTGAATATAGAAAACATATATGAGCAGCGAAATGAGATTTCCAACAACGTGGTATGTGCGACCAGCAAAGGCTCAGACCAGCCTGCGCATATGCACAGCCTGATCAGAGCCTTTGCTAGTCCCTCTAATATTCTATGACTGTTAAGCTACTGACCGAACATCATTTGAAGTTTCTAAGCTTAACAAGAGGGTGCACATGCTGGTCTGAGTCTACCTTGTCAAAATACTCAATTGTTGGAAATCACATGTCATGGCTTATATGTTTTTGACTTTGCATAGCATTGTAATATCTTGCTGTTCCATTGTATCGAAAGTATGCATGGTCTGACTATAACTTCTTGCTGTATTTACAGTAACCTGTCATGTTCTCTGTAATTCTTTAACCCATATAAGCCTAGCATCCTTTTTGTAGGACACCAGTAAACAGTGCAAAACCTGATCAGACGCCGCAAAGTGCGGCGTCTGATCATGTTCTCCACTGTTTGCTCACAGAATATTCTATTGGAATTTGAATAAAAATGAAAAATACCACCCAACACCCCTAAAATTAGAAACGGGCTCGTCCTACTGATAGAGATAGGAAAGCATCATAAACTAAGCTTACTGTTTTGCCTTTTCTACTAGAAGAACTAATTTTGATATTTTTATCCCTTTCTTTACTAATCAGACGAAAATAGTACAGAGAAGAAACCAGTTGGAAGCTGTTACTTTCCCGGAGATAAAAGATGGCACCCTTATGGAACAACATGGCATCCATACATTCCGCCTCTTGGCTACTCCAAATGTGCCATTTGTAGATGTATAGTAAGTGTAAAACATTTAATTTCCAAGAGATAAAAGATAGCACCCTTATGGAACAACATGGCATCCATACATTCCGCCTCTTGGCTACTCCAAATGTGCCATTTGTAGATGTATAGTAAGTGTAAAACATTTAATTTTATTTTCTAAACAAACCAACCTCAAGATAAGTTTTATAAAAATAGTGCCAGAATGGAGCCTAGCATTAATGTTTTACCTTAGTATATATTGTGAATTTATTACTCCTTGCAAAATAGCAAACTTAAATGTTATTAGAAAGGTTGTAAACTTAATTATCATATGACGTTGCGTTTGGGAGTGAAATAACGCCCTGCAATAAAATTGGCGTACCACTAGTGGTTTACAGATAGTCAGGAAGTGTTATGACGTCCATAGCACAGTTGCGTACATAATGAAACATTATAACTTTTTTATACCAGAGATGAGATTTCAAAGTAATATTAATGTCATATGATAAATTGAATCTAACATTCATGCTCTTGTACTATTAAATTTTTTAACTTGTTTAAAAAATAAGATAAAATGCTCGGCAAGCCTCAGATTTTATCTCTTTTCCCTAACTCATTTAATAAATTCAGTGAAACATGAGCACTCATGTAAGATCCTCTATATTTCAGCCTGGATCCGCAGAAGTGAATTGCTCAAGACTTCCATGTCCAGAACTAGATTGTCCACAATCTCAAAGAATAAGAAAAAATCCAGATGATTGTTGTCAAGAATGCAGAAGTAGCAACACTGAAAGTAATGCATTTATAAGTATGTAGTAGGCTTCTATTGCTAGTGCTTAATACAGCTCTCCAGATATTGCGTATTGGAAAAATATTTTCTTTATTTCTCATCCAAAACATATGTTGTGGGTACTCAAAAGAACCGTCTCAATGAGATGGTTCTTTTGAACACCCAAACACATATTTGAATTAATGGGTAAGCAAATAATCAAAATTTTACGCAAATAAAATGTTCTTGTCTGGATCTTTGTTTATAACAGCAAGACCAAATCAAGGCATTGTTCCACAAACTTATAGTAGAGATATGCAGACATTTAAGCCACATAAGATAATTTATCACATGACCATCATGTTATTCAGTGAAATAACTCATGCCATAAATAATGTTATGACCACACGTGTATTAACACCTGCTAAGCTTCCCATTGGCTTTCATAATTAAACGCATAACTTTTCGTATTATTAGGCTTGTTTATAGCAACCAAAATGGCGTCTGTAATGAATTCTGGCAACGCTGGTAGTTTCACTTCAGGATTTGATTTTGAATTTGCAATAAAGTAATAATTGGTGGTCGTGGGCAAGGAACTGTGTTGAAAAAAAAGTAGCACCCCACTTGATCACTGTGAACCATGAACCGGCGCTTACCGTACGCTTGAGCTGAGGTTGTTGCTGACTTCTGCTGCTAACACTGCAATACGCTCATATCTATAGAGTTTTCATGTGTCCACGTGATGCCTTTTGGCCAATGAACGATCACCTGGATGGCTGGACAGCCTAGCTGACCAATCAGGCATTGCACGTCATGGCATGTGCCACTAATCGCCAGCTGAGCTGACAGGACCTCCCTGATGCAAAGACCAACTCTAACGTCAAAATATAAGATAAAGGAATTTGAATTGTGGGGTATACGATGAGAACTAGATTCATGGTGAAATATCCTGCATTTTGATACCAAGTCCAAGATATGACATGCATTTTCAAACCTAGACAGCCATTGCAATGGCTGCCTGTGTAGGCTGGCAGCCAAGAGTGCAGACAAAAAGTATGAGGACACAGTGACCAATGAATAAGCAAGTTTACAGTGCTGTCATGTTATAAACTCCTTTATTCATTAGAGCTAACCATAATACATTATGCAGGGTCTGAAAAACCCAGGTAAAACAATACAGGATCATTTGACAGAGAAGATATTTACACATTCTCTTGCACCATAATGTAAACAATATGGATGACAGTGGAAAAAAGTTCCACATTCGGTTTTGAAAGACAGTGAATAATCGTGTCAATGCCATGAGTTTCACAACTAGAAGACATACTGAGTAACTGTATATTATAACTATTTTGTGAATTAAAGTGTTCTCATTGAGTTCTGCATCAAATTGGATGTATGGGGACCTAATTAGGATTTTATCAGCTTGCTGGTTGCATGTCAACATTTTCAGTATGTAAAGGAAAGAATCACAGTTTATCTATTCTTGTAACGATTATAGATCAGGGGTGATGTATAGTCCTTGTATCTTCTTGAATTACATGTTTTTGAAACACATGGTGAGTATCCTTTATCCCATAATAGTTAAACGTCCCATGGTAGTGTATCTCGGGTCAAAATATCGACAGCTGATTCTGCACTGTAGAATTTGTTAAAACGTCTCATCAACATATTGTGGTGTATATAGGGGATATATAGATACAAGTGGTAATAACAGTTTCAACTGTTACAGTATGAACCTTAAAGCTTATGCTTCTAAGCATGTAGTCAGAACTATTCAACTTTTAGTTAATAATTAAAACAATTTGCTTCTACATATGCTTTAATGTATATTTAAACCAGAATATAATAAGTGTTTGCTTGCTAGTATATAACATATAATCTAGTTGCAGGCAATGTGGCTGCTAATGTCAGTTCTTTAACTTCTATTGCATTTGGGGTTTTGTAATAAGGTTTTCTATTTGTGGTGTAGTCTAGCGGCGTTCCAAACAATGCACTGATTATGATTGGTCTGGTTGATTTGCTTAATTAATAGTACTTGTCTGTGTCTTGTTGATTAGATAATGTTATTTCTTAGCTTCCCTTTCTCTTGATGCCATAGATTAGGCTAGGTCTGCTATTGAAGAATTTTCTGGATATACAAACTTGTTAATTCGTCAGCAAAACAATGTGAAGCTGCCAAATAGATTTAACAGCTTCAATTGTTTATAGTGTAATCAATACAAATTTTATTAACGCTAGCAGTGCATGAAAAAAGATCAAGAAACAGCTGACAACTTAACTTTTTATAAAAATGTTATTGCCAGTACATTGATGATAATTTACTTTGAAATCTTTAAAGCATGGTACAATTTTGTATACTAATATATATGTGTGTGCCAATGCAAGCTCCTATTTAGCTTAATGCTTAAAATAATATAAAAGGAGCATAATGTAATTAGGAATTTCTACAATAACAGCTCAATCAATTTCATGTATGCAACACAATAAGCAAAGAAGCAAGCTTTTTACTCTTTATGAGTAAAGAAATGTTTCTTTGTTTCATTACAGTCAGTTCATATGCTTTGATTATTTTCTGTAGATATATGTGAGCAAAACAACATACACAATGGCGTAGCAAGATTGCTGAAAAGTTACAAAAATCAAATGGAGACTACTGGATCAAGCAGTGATTTTATTTAATTGCGTCCTTTTTTTAAAATAGAATCTTCTCTTAAAGGAAAGAATTTGCTCCCAGAGGGAGCAGTTCATTATGGTATGGAAAATCACTTATACCACATTAGGTGACCTCCCTTGAATGTTACTATTTTTGTCCCCCGCCTTTTCGAAGAAAAGCGGAGGGACATAGTTTTCGGCATTCCGTCCTTCCGTCCTTCCGTCCTTCCGTCCGTCCTTCCGTCCGTCCTTCCGTCCCCCTAATATAGTAGGTACCTTGTGTGCGCAACTCCTCCTACAGTTTTATGCCGATTCTTTCGAAACTTTACAGATGTTTTAGTCATGGTCTGAAGATATGCATGTGGTTTTGATATTATCCTGAGATTATTTTTTGTCACTTTTTTCGCAATTTGAACTTAGTCATTTTTAGGCGTTTTTACTATCAAAGTGAAAAGATAGTGGGTACCTTGTGTGCGCAACTCCTCCTACAGTTTTATATCGATTCTTTTGAAACTTCACAGGTGTTTTGTACATGGTCTGAAGATATGCATGTGGTTTGGATATATTCCTCAGATTATTTTTTAACACTTTTTCCGCCAGTTGAACTTAGCCATTTTTCTGACATTTTTACTATCAAAGTGAATGGATAGTGGGTACCTTGTGTGCGCATCTCCTCCTACAGTTTTATATTGATTCTTTTGAAACTTCACAGGTGTTTTGGACATGGTCTGAAGATATGCATGTGGTTTGGATATAATCCTCAAATTATTTTTTATCACTTTTTCTGCTATTTTAACTTAGGCATTTTTCTGGCGTTTTTACTGTCAAAGTTAATGGATACTGGGTACCTTGTGTGCGCAACTCCTCCTACAGTTTTATGCCGATTCTTTTGAAACTTTACAGATGTTTTTGTCATGATCTGAAGATCACTTTTTCTGCTATTTTAACTTAGGCATTTTTCTGGCGTTTTTACTGTCAAAGTTAATGGATACTGGGTACCTTGTGTGCGCAACTCCTCCTACAGTTTTATGCCGATTCTTTTGAAACTTTACAGATGTTTTTGTCATGATCTGAAGATATGCATGTGGTTTGGATATTATCCTGAGATTATTATTGACAGTCATTTTTTCTCATTTAAATAATAAACAATAATGGCGGGGGACATAAATTCTCTGAATTTGCTTGTTATTTACGCATTGTGCGTTAACTGTGTAATGGGAGCTATGCCTGCGATATGTGCTTTAACATAACTATAATCTGGGTAAAAACCTATTTTGCACCCTCCCACGTGGCTGGTATCCCTTGTTAGACTGTAATTACTTTACTTTATGTATATTGTTTGTTATTATTTCCATTGAGGTTTTGAGTTTGGTCCTGGTATTGCAAAAACGTTTTCAAAGTTGGACTGCCAAACTAGTAAATACACAAATAACTACATAACTCAACTAGTTATAAAATAGAATAGCTATATTCTTAAAGGACTAAATTTGCAATACCAATAACTCTCTAATACCAACAATATATAATGTAAAATAATTGATGTCTTTTGTACTTCAGGCGCAGCAAAGATCCGCCTTACTCTCCATTCAGCTACCCAAAGTAATAACAAAAAAGGTAAAATGTATTCTACAAGCTCTTCAATTACAATTCTCAATAGACTGTGATAGTGCATAATCTTTTATTTATGCCGACCTTTGTCCCAGCCAGGGACATAAACAGCTTGGTCAATGTACAATACATGTATTTTTATTAACCCTTTGCAATGGTGTAGCATAAACGCTGAAAAAGTTACGCACATCAAAGGGATAGATCTGCCATTCTCTTCTCAAAATGAAACTTCTCTGAGGAAAGACTTTGCTCCCAGAGGGAGCAAATTCTATCCATTAAAGAGCAGTTCCTTTTGGTATGGAAATTAACTTTAACAAAGGCTTCTTGGAAACATTAAAATAGCTCATGTATTTCATTATCCAGTGCAAGCTTAAAATATGAATTTCAAATCTTATACTTACATTTTATATTAGCAATCAAATTTACTTAATTATCTTCCACCCAACCCCGTCAGTTATCCTTATAAAATAAAATATGTCTTTTGTAACCGATGTTTTGGAACAGCTAGGGAGCGAATCTCGTGTACATAACGTTGTGGCGATACGAGAATGACGCCACGTAATTGTGGATAAACAAAGAACGTTATTGGCTGACATTGGTGTAACTCCGACTTCTCATTGAGAAATGCAATGTGCCCGAAATGTTGGTTTTATCTAAGACAACTACACTGAGAATGTTAATATTAATTAGGGGATAACTGTATTCAACAGTTTAATTAAGGGAGGTATATCGTCTGATATACGTTAGGAAATTTAGTTTTACGGCGACGTGCCAGAGGAGTCTTAAAACGTGATTTCCAAACGTATATCCAACGATATACCTCCCCAAATGAAAATTTTGAATATGGTTATCTCCATTCTAATGCACTTTTGCAGTTTTGACTCGAATTGGAGCGTTGCAAGCTGCATAATTCCGCACGTCTTCCAACTAAAGTTGATGTAATCAATGACGTCAAACTGTTTCCTACACTATATTGCAGGATATACTGTTGCAAATATTTGACGTTATCCAATCAGACATCGCGTTAGAAAAGCAAGTGCATTAGAATGAGTGTTATGTGCTTCCAGGTTGTGATTTTGGAGACCAATACTATAACCATGGAGATAGTTGGCACCCATCACTGACACCATTTGGTGAAATGAAATGTTATCTATGCAGATGCAAGGTCAGTGGCGTTCGTTGAGTTTTTGAACCACATGCTTAAGGCTATTATGCCCAACCCATATGACTACTTTTCTTTAACAACTAAATATCACATAACTATTCAAGATCATAAATATGATAAACAATGTACTATATTGATAATGAATATCAAAATCAGGCCCACTGAGGTTTACCTGAAGGACTTTTTTTGCTCTGGTACTCAGTTTTATGTAGGCTACTGTTTAGTCTTTTTTTTGCTTTATCTCCTTGTTATATCTTGATTTATATGTTCTAGGATATGATGCATAGATTAGTTAGGTTTTTTTTATACAAACCAAACATCTATGTGTTTGATCCAAATCTGAACTTAGGATGAGGTAAGCGCTTTGAAACCGCTTTAAGCCCTCTAGTAAAATGTTTTTACTGACCGTTCCAAGGTGGCACTGCTTTTGTGGATCATTTGTGTTATTTATGTCTTGTGTTTTTCATGCTTTTGCGTCTGTTCATTGCTGCCTTGTGGTCACCTGCTGGGAAAAGCCTGGCCTTTTGGCACTTGTTTGTGATGTTTACTTGTGTTTTTGTCACTTTCCCATGTGGTATCCTGGGTCATGTGTGGTACTTGATTGTATTGATTCCTGATCTTTGCTGACTTTCTTACTTTGAATGGCAAATAGAGAGTACTTTTTCAGTTTCACTTTGAATAGAAAACTGACAAAATTAAAAATCACAAATTAAAGCTGCATAGTATGTAACTTTTGATCTTTTAATTTAGAAATAATGTTTCTATTTTTCAAGAACACAGTAAAAAAACAAAAATACAGATATACATTTTACCAATTCCGTAAATCTTAACAAATTATCAGTATCGAAACAACAGCATTTATGTTAAATATTAACTGTCTATAATTATTGGAGGGACGCAAATAATTACCAACAGGAGAAAAACACCTGTTTTTATAAGATAATTCACTTTCCCATGCAGTTTTCAGCTAAAGTGAACAGATTTATTGTGAAAACATAACTTAATTCTACTTTTACAAATGATTTAAAAAGAAAATAATTTTTTGGGAAAAGTGTTCATAGTTGCAGACTTAGTCTCTTTAATATCTTCTAAATTTGGTGCTAAACAGCTTTTCAAAACTTATAAGCCATCAATTTATAACACTTTTCATGATTAAAAATATTGCAAATATATATTCTTTTCTTTTGGTTTAAAGTATATTTGGGGCATATTATTGCAAAAATAAAGTAAATGAGTGTGACCAGGACATGAAACAAACATACATTGCTGACCAACCTACTGCACCGCAAAAAATGATTCAAAGAACAATAACATCAAAATGACAATAAAAGTTAAACAACTAGGTCTCCCTGGCTAGTTAAGGATTCAATCTCTAAACTTGCCAACAGTCAATACTCCTATCAGACTTTTTGGTTTGTATATCGTGATTGGAGCATTTCATAGTCATACTCAGTACACTTTAGCTAACTTGAGCTAAATACTTACTAGGTGAGTTTAAGTATAGGCTTAGTCTGGTGCCCATTGTCCATTGTCCTTCATCTATCATCTGTTCACACTTTCAAACAAACACAAATATCTACTAAACCAACAGTACAATCTTAATAAATTTCCTGTGTAGAATTTATGGGGTAGAATATTTCCTGCATTAAATTATGAGATATATTGGGGTGAAACTGTGGTTACTATAAGGCTCCCTTAAATTCATAATAAGGGAAATGTTGTTCGAGAGATAGTGTCTACAATTTTGATCAAACTTGCAGGTATCTGAGACTGAATTAAATATCTTGATCAAGTTGAATTTGAGCCATATTGGATTGTTCCCTTCTGAGTTACTAGCCCTTGAACAACAAAACTTTCCCCATTGACTTATAATGGGCAAGTATTGTTTGAATCATATAAACTTTAATCAAACTTAATCAAACTTGCTACTAATACCAACATGTATAATCATCTTGATAAAAAATATAGTAAAGGTGGATTCTTTATAAATAGAGAGGACCTGCAAAATTTGGAAACAGCAGATTCGGTCTGATTGAGCTTGTGCATGAATATTAATGGAAAGTGCAACAACTGCCCCAAACCCTAGAACTTACTTAAGCATTGGCAACCCTCGTGATGTCATCAAGCTTTCATAAAGCCTTGCCTGGTAAACTTGATATCAAAATACATTCACCTAGTATTCTCTATGTCTAGTGATGTAGCTTGATATATGCAAGGTTATAATACTGGACAGATGAACATCCTATTTGGCATAATATATTAAGTGTCACGCAAATATAAACATTGTAAAATAGTATGGGCATATGGCAAATTGGATTCAGGTGAACGATTGTTACCCTTTGGAGTACTAGATTGGTGGCTACCAAAGCTTTTCTGAGCATTTACTGTACTGAATACTGTTTATTACTGTGTTCCCATTGCATGGCATCGATCTATAGTATATTTGATCTGCCATTCATTTATGTGGATGTTTATTTGTATTTTTATTTTAGCATGGAGAAACAAGATGTCGGAAAGTTCAGTGTAAACCATTACAGTGTGCAAACAAATATAGACCTGCTGGACAATGTTGTCCTGTGTGTCTAGGTAAGCGTAAACCATTATAGTGTGCCACACAAAACTATAGATCTGCTTGATAATAGTCTTCTGTGTGTCTAGGTAAGCGTAAACAATTACAGTGTGTAATCAAATATAGACCTGCTGGACAATGCTGTCCTGTGTGTCTAGGTAAGTGCAAACCATAATGGTGTCCAAGATATTGGGGTTTGTTAAGGGCTTTTTTTTATAAAATAGATACGAATGCATGATCGTGTCAGATACTGAACGAGGGAATCTGACTGAGTAGTCTGCATAGGGGGCATAAAAAGAATTTATTTGAAACACTTGGTATAGCTATAGCATAACAATTGTAACTACAATTAAAGTATATAACAGTTATGATATTGGCCAGAACGCTAAAGTTGTAGTGCGCTCTGCAATTGCTACAGTGATATATTATGGTTATATTCTGTGGAGGGTTGGATGCCATGCGCGGATCCAGAAAGTTTAGCCAGAGAGTGTCCAGCTCTGACATTTTTTTATGAGGGGAGAGAGGATCCAAATAGCACTAATAGCAGGCCGTCATCGGCCTGCCAGCAAAAACGGCATTTAAACCCTTTATTTTTGTCATTTTTTCAGAGGTGGGGATCTAGACCCCCCCCGTCCCCCCTCTGGATCTGAGCATGGATGCTTGTAGTGATTGTGTCAGTTATCTGATCATATTCTCGTGTCTTATGTGATCTATTATTGTGATTGTTTTTAAAAGGTGAAATGTAAAATGATTAGCAATTTTCAGTACCATATTCAGACATTTATGTTTAAAATATATCTTAATTATTAACATCAATCAGGGATGTAATTATTGCGCTGATGCTCAATTGTATCTACGCTTTTATTTTAATGTGGCATAAAATGTTTCTTTCATGGTTTATCATCGTTATTGATGTATATCTTTCTTGATCTTAATGTTGCAGATGATACACAGAATAAAAGACGTCCATATAAAGGAGACAGAAGACGGAGTCGAAGATCAGCTTCAGCTTTAGGATAGATACTAATTGTTGTGTATTAAAGCATTTCTGTGATTATTTCGCTCAATTTTCATTGTCCGGGACAGGGCACATGTATTGTGCAATGAGAAAACAGTACTATATGCCTTCAGTTGAGTCATTCATTAAGCTCAGTAACCGGTCAGTCTAGTGGTGTTACAAGAGCGTAGCCAGAACGCAAAAAAAGTTACGCACATCAAAGGGAGACTAACTGATCAAACAGTGATTCTCTTCAATTGCGTCCCTTTTTGAAATGGGAACTTCCAGGGGGGAGCAAATTCTTTTCTTTAAGAGCAGTTCCTAATGGTATGGAAAATCACTTTTACCACATTAGGTGGCCTCCCTCGAATGTTACTATTTTTATTCCACATGTGCGTAATTGCGTAATTATACCCCCCGCAAACTTTGTTTGTAGGGGGTATACTGTTTTCACGTTGTCCGTGCGTCCGTCCGTCCGTCCGTGCGTCCGTGCGTCCGTCCATCCGTCCGTCCGTCCGTCCGTAACGCTTTGTTTCCTTAATAACTCGAAGAGTCATTGCTGGATTTTCATCAAACCTTGCAAACATGTTCATATATGCAAGACAAATACTTTAGACAAAAAAGTAAGGGCTAGGGGCCAATTCTATTAGAGTTATTTCCCTTTGTAGTTCTAAATGGCTTTTAATATAGTGCTTTATGCTTATGCTATTATAGGCCATACACGGGCCGATCAACTCCTACCACAGCTTTTGATGGAACAATTTGATACTTTTCCTATACAATGTAGACACATTGAACATATGCATGAAGGAGTTTGGTTCAGAAAAAATAATTTTTGACAAAATGACAGCTGTGAGAACTTAGACAATTTTTCCCTAATAAGGTGTTTGTATATGCATAGACAGTGCCCTTATCGGCCGATCAACTCCTACCACAGCTTTTTATGGAGCAATTTGATACTTTGTCTATACAATGTAGACACATTTGACATATGCATGAAGGAGTTTGGTTTAGAAATAATAATTTTTGACAAAATGACAGCTGTGAGAACTTAAACAATTTTTCCCTAATAAGGCTTTTGTATATGCATAGATTGTGCCTTCATGGGCCGATCAACTCCTACCAAAGCTTTTGATGGAACAATTTGATACTTTGCCTATACAATGTAAACACATTGAACATATGCATGAAGGAGTTTTGTTCAGAAAAAATAATTTTTGACGAAATGACAGCTGTGAGAACTTAGACAATTTTTCCCTTATTAGGCTTTTGTATATGCATAGATGGTGCCTTCATGGGCCGATCAACTCCTACTACAGCTTTTGATGGAACAATTTGATACTCTGTCGATACAATGTAGACACATTGAACATATGCATGAAGGAGTTTGGTTCACAAAAAATAATTTTGACAAAATGACAGCTATGAGAACTTAGACAATTATTCCCTTATATGGCTTTTGTATATGCATGGATAGTGCCTTTATGGGCAGATCAAGTCCTACTACAGCTTTTGATGGAGCAATTTGATACTTTGCCGACACAATGTAGACACATTGAACATATGCACGAAGGAGTTTATAATTTTTGTTTGCACAGATTCTACTGAAATCTTCTTATCAAAACTAAGGTCTTCTTGTTTGAACTATAACTTGCCAAGTTTTTTCACTGACTCTTACTGTGCGGGGGGTATCTAATAAGCATTGCTTATTGACTTTTTTCATTGGAGCTACGCCAATGTGTTATGTGTTTAGATTAATCTTGAAACTTTGGTGATTTACCTACTGTTTATGAGCTAATCTTAGGTACTCTGACGTGATCCTAGAAAGAATAGTCTAGCCTGAATCTTAATTTTTGCTAATGTTGAAAGTATTATTTATGTATTGACTGGCTTTTATTCAACTTTGGTACAAAATCAAAGACTGCATTATTTCTAACAATTTTGAGAGATGTGTTCCAATTCAATTTGCCTATGAAGAACTCAAACCTGTTTGCTGGGCTACAAAGACAAGCTATAAAATTGAAACTTTGGTTGCACCAAGTCTAGCTATTATGCTTTCAGAATGCGAATAAAATAGATGCTAAAAAGACTGTGTTGATGGGCATGCTGATTAGGGCCGTTGTTGTTTGCATGTAATATCTTTTGGGATTAAGCACATGTAATTTACCATATCTGCTAATATATGCTTCGCATGATCTTGTATTTATGTTATGCAAAAGCTATGGTATCTTAACAACGATTAATTGCGGTAAGTGCAGCTGCTTTGCCAGTCAAAATTCAAAGTATGCGTTTATGAAACGAGGATAAATGCAATAAATAATCTAAAAGAAAATGGAAACTCCAGGAAAAGAGAGTATTTCCTACATTTTAGATTCGGTTTTATGTTTCACAGTTTGCTTTATTATACTGTATTGTCTGTTCATTGCAGCCTTGTGAACACCTGCTGGGAAAGGGCTGACATCTTGCCTCTCTTGTGCGTGATGTCTCCTTGTGTTTATATTTCACTTTCCCATATGGTGTCTCTGGAACTTGATAGCAACGATTTCTGATTTTTGCCTTCTTTACTTTTATTGTGTCTGTTCATGGAAATCAATGGACAGTGCAACAGCTTTCAGCCCTAAGCACCATCTGTTAGCAATATCTTACTTTCTGCCAGAACCCAATATTCCTGAAGGACCAGAATATGAAAAATATTAAAACTAAATGGAAAATAATAATTTTAAGAGTCATCAAAAGAGTTTCAATAAACCTGTGTAAAACGGCCACTGAAATATAGACAAATAAAGATCTTAATGACAAATGGTAGCTAATGAAGGTTGAACGTATTGCAGAAGGCTCCCCTTTGGAGCTTTCTGCAATACTTTTGACATGTATTAAGCAATAATTGGTCTTGGAAACCAATTTTCAGTCTTTTTGAGAGTGGCCGTTTTGCACAGGTTTTACCGTACTATTTCATCTTATTTTTGATATGTAAATAAATTCCAAATCACTCCCACAATATAATAAGTCACAATTCATATGCCATAATTTGTAAATCAATGAAATCAACATGAATAAAAGTTATTTTGGTATTAAGGTGTCATTTAAGGATGATTTACTATACATTATTTGGTTTTAACTTAACCACTTAAGCTGAAGGGATCTTCCCACCCTTATCAATGGACAAGTCAATTTTCGTTTAAGGGTTGTTGGGTTGTATTTTTAATTTTTATTCGAATTCTAATAGAACGTTCTGTAAGCAAACATTGGAGAACCTGATCAGCTGCCACAAACTGTAGCGTCTGGTGTGGTCCTGCGCTGTTTGTCGATTTCCCAGAAAAGGACGCTAGGCTTATATGGGTTAAAGAAGCAGCAGATGACATATGGTATTTTGAGAGCTATGTGTTTATTTATAGGAAAATATAGTTCATATTAAAGGTAAATATTCTGCAGGCAGATGATTCAAATGAAAATTACACCATGTCTTCATGTTTGTTGCTGTCACAGTTGTGTCAAAGTTGCAGTTAAATACAATTAATTTGAACTATGATTGCTTGAAACAAGTGCTTAAGTCAAAACGAAATCTGACTCTCTGTGAGTAGTGATCAATCTACTTTAATTGTCTTCCTGATGAATTGTGACTGTTAAAAAAACAAGTGAGAGTATGAGCAGGAAATACCACAATAGTACACTGCAGACCAGCCCGTAAGAACGAGCCACAGAGCATTAACAGTCACAAGACGCCAGGAAGACAACTAAAGTAAAGCAACCAGATCTCTTTTCACCATCAATAAGATTGCAACACTAGAAAGACATAAAGTACTGAATAACAAAACAAGGATCATACACATAACCCACACAAACAATGGGACCAACAATAAACAACGAATCAACAACAACAGAACCTTAGCTTTATAACAGACAGCAGCCTAAGCGATTGGGGGCTTAAATGCATATTTCTGGTACCAAACATTTGCCCTAGATCCTGTTGTAGCTAAAGGACAAACATTGATTAGCTCGTATGGAGGCTTCCAAACTATAGCAATGTTTCATCAAATCAAATTAACACTCTATGATGAAACAAATAAAAGGGCTCGTGACTCACAGGTAGTCCGAGCTCAAGAAAACCTCAAGTTGAGCCATGGTAGGCCCAGCCAAAGACAAGCATCATATTTTGTAAAGTCTTTTGTGGCTCTTCCTTGTGATGCCATGGGTTATCCTATGGTGTTTGATTGTGGTTATTACAGGTCATACTCACTTTTTTATACTTTTATCCAATGCAGACCAGTGTGTGACGCATATTTCTGAGACATGTTGATTATTTTACATTAAATATCTTAGTTAAATGATTCTTTCAGGTTCCTACTGCAAACCTTACAATAACTGATTATGAACAAAATAGTGACCTACTTTTTTAACACACACAACTGATAGCTCAAAGTTAAAACTTTATCACATGGAAAGCAATGATGTTCTCCATTTGCTTCCTATTCTGTCTTTTTGATTGCTTGGAGGATGCAAATTAGTGCCTTCTCTGCCCATGAAAATACGATATCAGAAAGTGATATCATTTTGCACTGGATTAATATCAACATATCATTTTGACTGTTTGGTTGCTGATCAGCAGTAATTTAGCCATATGCAACTTTATAAAGGAATTATCAGTTACAATGTTACAATAACAGTGTTCAATTTTAAGAAAACCCACACATTTTGTACGACATTATGGCCTAACAAAGTGAAAATGGTATCATCTACTCAGATTTATTATAATGGCAACATTTCACAATGATGAACAAGTTTGAGATTTGTTAAATTTAAAGTTCTTAATTCTCAACCAAAACATATGTTGTGGGTACTCAAAAGAACCGTCTCAATGAGACGGTTCTTTGAGCACCCAAAACATATGTTAAAACTGATGGGTAAGAAGATATAAACATCTTTAAGCCGACAATTTTTGCTAATAACCGAGAAATCTTGATCTGGAGGAAGTGTGTAATTTTGATATTGCCTGCTGATTTCAGGAAATATTCTGGATTTCAGGAAATGTCAGCTTCATTTACCGTATTTATGTTCATTTTAATCATTTAATATGTATAGCTACATGGGTGATAGTTTTCAGGATCATTCCTGAATTCAGGATTTTGAGGTTGACTTTAGAAAGTCAGTCACAAAATGCTGAATTCTGCATATGATAATAACTTTTCTGATTTAGTTTCAGTTTATCTAAAGGTATTTGACCATTAAATATTTTAGAGGTATACAGCTAGTTTTAAATTCTGAATTTCTAAAGTTCCGAAATTTGGAAAGTTTGAACTTACACCCATGTAGCTATATAATAAATGTTCTTTTTGTGTATGCTGTATACAAAATCATTCGCTATTTATGTAATAATTTACTGTCGTGCCAACCAGGAGTGACAGTGACGTAATACTTCGTTTAAGATTACTAAGTAAAACACTAACGTGTACACTTCACTTGAGCTAACGCGAATCGATAGATCACATGTGTATTAATCCTATCCTGAGGATAGGATTAATACACAAGTGATCTATCGATTATATGTCCTTGATAATCTTGTAAACAAAACATGAAAACACTGCCACTCTTGGCTGGCAGGACAGTAGGTGCTGATACATATCAGTAAATATCATTCCTGTTTCATAGATACATGCAGTAAAAAGAAAATGTATATACAATTACTTATTCCATTGTTTTTTTGTGTGATAGACAATAGACAGTTATGTCTTCTGTAGCTTTTCCTCACTGTGCCATATGTTGGTCTGCAGTCTGTGATGAGGGAGCACAGTGATAGAGTGTTTGACTCAAGACCGATAGGCCCCGGGTTTGAGCCTCACCGGCGTCACTGCATTGTGGTCCTTGAGCAAGACATTTACCCTAGCTTAGTACTGGTTCAACCCAGGAAGACCCGTCCCTGTTTAACTGAAAGATTGTTGATCGGACGCAAAGAATCAAGTGAAACAAACAAACAAGCAGTGTGCGATTGTTGTATTTCCTGATCACTAGCTTTTTACCCATAGTACTGACTCTATTCAAAATATTAACGTATTGGTGCTTAAAATTTGTCATTCTTATGTTTCAAATCGGCCTGTTATTCACTGTGAGGGGTATATGTATTTTAGTTCGCTTTGGTAGCTGAATGACACCAGAACTTAGTTTAGAGTGCGTAACGAAAATTAATTTTCTTATTTCTTAACCAAAAAAAAAACATATGTTGTGGGTACTCAAAAGAACCGTCTCAATGAGACGGTTCTTTTAACCACCCAAAACATATATTAAAAGTGATGTGTAAGAAAATATATATAGACGGATGGCTGAGAATGGGTTTGCTAGCCCCCCCCCCCCCCTAGGGAATTTTGCAGACATATCCTATCTTGTAGAGAATTGAAAGCTGAGTCTTTTAAGAGATGTTTGCACTCTGTGCTCTGGGGCGTTAGTCTGTAAGAGCCTGTAACATACATTACTTAATCAAACTAAGAAAAAGTAAATTGAAAGTTTGGGCTACAAATTAAAGACATTTAAATACTTATTTTTAAAAATCATTCATATAGTCTGCATACTGGATACCTTAACTACATATGACAGCCATTTGAACAAAATTGCGGCTTCCTAAGGTGTCATATGCGTTACATAAATCAGATAACCCATTAAAATTTGCAAGTGTGGCTTACATCATTTACATTCACAATCTCTCTGTGTGTTTTGCAAAATGTTTTTAACCATGTCTCACTAGCTTATGCAATTGGCTAACAGAAAAATTAAAGTTTGTTTCCCTAGCTTTAATATTTTTCTAAAATAAGCAATTAAACAACCCTACCCATACCCAGTTTTAAGGTGAAATGTTTGGTATTAAAACTAAAGTGAAATAGTTAAAAAATATTTGCAGTTGATGAATGTGTTTCATTGTTTGGGATTTATTTGCTTATATGAAAATACTCATAAATCTGCAAATTTGTTGCAAAATTTTTAATATCAGAGGCTGTAACATATGTAACCTGATGTAATAAATGGGCAAGCTCATTGTCTTTACGTAAGATATGCCTAAAAATGTTTTAACCTCCCCGAGGAATTTTGCAGACATATTCCTTCTTTTAGTACAACTCAAGCTGCATCAAATAAGGGATGTTTGCACTCTCTATGTTGGGGCGTTAGTCTGAAACAGCCTGTTACATGCGTTACTATATCAAATGAAGGAAATGTAGTTTGAAAGTTTGAGCTAAAATTGTGAAAAAACTTGCAGCTGTTGAATATCTTACATTGTTTAGGGATTTTAAGCTGGCTCCTATGATAAAGACTTATAGATCTGCTAGTTGTCATCAAGTTTTAAAGATCAGAGAGTGTTACATATGTTAGCGTGATAAGTAAAATCATCAAACAGTATTTTGACATCAAGCTGAGTAAGGGCCTGCTCCATCCTAATCCCCTTTGGAATTCTGCAGACAAATTACATCTTATGTAACCATTCAAGGTGCATTTAATAAGGAATGTTTGCACTCTGTAAGTCGGGGCGTTAGCCTGTAACAGCTTGTTACATATGTTACTATATCAATTTGAGAATAAGAAATTTGAATGTTTGAGCTACCAAAAGAAGACATTAAAATAATCTATTAAATTGACATTCTTATAGTATCTATACTGGATATCTTTACTACATATGGAAGCTGTTTAACATTAATATGGCTAACTGTGGTGTTATGTGCGTAACATGAACCTAATTATAATTTAAAAGCTATAATTGTGGCTATCGTCATGTAGTAAAACAACCACTATGACTTGGTTTCAAACTGTTTTATTAGATTTTACAAACATATACTCAATTGATGAATAGGAAAAACCAAGTTTGCTTTTCTATCTTAAATATATTGTCTTATAGGAGCTAATACACAGCCCTACTCCTAGTTTTACAGAGAAGCGAATTTTGTTTTTACTGTTCAAGTAAAACACATGAAAGCGATTACAGCATGCGGATATTTTTCATTTTCTTAGTCTGTCTTGCTCATATATCTACAAGATGTCATTAAGTTAAAGATAAGGACACTTAATGTGTACTTATAAGTCTTTGGTGCCAAAACACTAGAAATTATATTCATTTCTGATTATCAAGCCCATGGACTGGTGTTACAGATGTTATCAATGACCTTTTGGACACATTTCCTAATACTGTGCATATAATGCTAAATATAGAGCCACAAATAGAAAAGATAGTTTTACATTTTTACAAGAGAATACAATAAATGAAATTCTCATCGATTTAACACTCATGTTAAACGTTTGTCGTTGTCTGCTTCTGTGGTAATCATTATTATCAGACGCCTCCTTGCAACTAGTAGAATCATCACACAATATTTCAATCATTTACTGTTATTTAATTTTACCACCAGCCCACTCAAAAATGACGAGCCATTATCATCTTTCAAATTTTGCCATTTATGGCTTGGAACATTCGGAAACTAATATGAATTCCCAATAGTTGGCTCTTTGAGTATGTGTTTCAGGTGATACTCTGCAAATAGGAGAAAGACTAAAGCTTTACAAGGATGAAAACTATGCCATTAAGAGCAATGAGTACCTGGACTGATGTACCTTGATATTTCTGTGATAAAGAATCATATCTTAGTTGGTTAACTTTTACAAATGAAGCCTTTCCATACATGCAACTCACATATTTTCATCTAATAATGTCTCTGCACTTATTATCTTTCCCCAAGCATTCAAAAACTTATTTGAAGTCTTACAACTTCTGAAGTGCTGAAACCGAGGTAACTCTTTCCCTTCAGATAAACGAATTAGATGTATCACAGCAGGTAAAGCAATGAAATGCAGGATGAACAGAGCGAAAATTAGACCCTTTCAATTCAATGATTCACTAAGTTTCTAAGATAAGAGCGCTTATTAAGGGATGTAACATATATAACTCGTCATAATAAATGAGCAAAGGCATTGTCGTAACATCCTTTTTGATTACACAGTCAGAGGCAAGTGTTTTCAATTTCAGTGTTCTCAGTGGATCATGAAATGAGGCACCTTATCAACTTGTTTACTCTGTATAAATCTTCCATAGAGCATAATATAGAACTACTGGTTATCCCATTCTACCTATAGTCCACTTTCCTTCTTTTGAATGCAACAACTAATGATACGGCTGCAAAAACTGAGAAATCATAGGTTTTACATTATTTTAAGACATGCTTCAATGTACTGACATAAAAAAACAACCAACTGCAAACATAATTGATGGCAATGTCCAACTTCATATTCTTTCTCTTATACCAGATAACTTTCAAGGTGTAACAGAAATTGTTTCAGACGGTCTGCCAAAACCATCAAGAGTCAACATTGTAATTAAAGAGAACTTATAAAGTTCTTTGGGCGCAGCAAAATACTATTGATCTAAGACCTGAGGACTTAAACATCAAAAGACTGGATAGGTTCCATGGCAAATGATGCAAAAAAGCAGCCTATCAAATTTCTGTTTGACCAATGTCAGAAATCTTAAAGTATTATTAGAGGTACATGGTAGAGACATAGATATTGCAAAATCATAGCAAAGTTATCATTTGACTAGCACGAATGCAAAGGCAGCTGCAGTTAGATTGCTCATGCCACTTCACAGGAAGAGATATATACCAGTCATACTCCATTGTATGCATATATGTGAAATGGCATTAAACCCATATTTAATCAGGTGTTTGATCCCATGACACTGACATGCTGTTTCTGCTTTTGAAGAATGCTAATGATTCAAGTTTGGCTGAGTCAAGTTGTTTGACGCTGGCACTGGCCACACATACAAAGAAAATTAAGTCTTTTGATGGCTAAAGAGGAGAATCACACGAAATGCCTTTAAGTGATGTTTGTCACAATTACCAATTTTAAAAAGTAATCTTAATTAATGTAACACATATAACACCATAGGAAGCTGTATATTTGTTAAAAAATATTTTCTTATGTATCAAAGGTATTCAGCATGCAAACTACATGAATAATTCAAAATAAATAGATAGTTTTATGTCTTCTTTCTGTTTCTCAGACTTTCAATTCATTTATTCTTAAATTGATATGGTAACATACGTATCATACCATTACAGGCTAACCCCCTAGTTAATAGAGTGCAAACATTTCTTATTTGATGCAGCTTGAATTGTTCTTTAAGGTAGGAAATGTCTGCACAATTCCAAAAGGGGTGGAGAGGATCAGGATTGTACTCAGTTTGCAGTCCTAATACAATGCCATGATTCTACTGGTTGTGATGAAATTGGTGATTATTTTGCAATAGAAGTAGACACAATGATAGACATTGTGAGGGTGACTTGAATAAAGATTGTTTTTGAATAATTTTATTTAATAGGAATATTTATTAAATTGTGTCATTTAAATGAGAACTATTATTTTCTATCTATATGTCTATATATTTTAATATTATAGGCATTAGGAAATATGTGATTAAAAAGGTTATATATAACATAGGTAACACAATTCCATGGGCTTGTTATCAGCAATGACTGTAATTACTAAGACTAAGGCACCAGAGGCTAGAGATTAATAGGAAAGCATGTGTAAAACGGTATTTTTCTGAAATATCATCTCTTACTTCCAAGAAAATTTCCTAGCTCATTCATTATGCCATGTAACATACGTTACATACTTTAATAAGTGCTCTGATCCTGATGTCAAACTTGCAAATGTATGATTCTTTATTGCATTAGCAAGACAGTGCCAAAAATGTAAGATATCCATGAGCGTCAAATATTTTCATATATATTTCTTCAATCATAGATACCAAAATTGGATACTTAAAATTGGGGGTAGGGTTGTTTAATAGCTCATAGAAAACAATGTATTTGAGATAGAAAAGCAAACTTTGTTTTTCTATTAGTCAAAGGAGTATTTTAGTAAACATAGATTAAAAACACTTGTAAAAATGCACAAATCGTCTGTAAAATGAATGATGTTAGTCATGATTTCGACTTTCAAAGGGAAATTTAATCTATGTATCGCATACAACACCATTGAATGCTGTAATTTTGTTTAAAATGCTGCTTTTATGTAGCTTAGGCATCAAGTTTGCAAACTACATAAGAAATTTGAATAATTTGATGGTTTAATGTCTATTTTCTGTAGTTCAAACTTTCATTTTGACTTTTTCCTTAGTTTGTTACAGTAACATATGTAACAGGCTGTCAGAGACTAACGCCCCGGAGCACAGAGTGCAAACATCTCTTAAAAGATGCGGCTTGAAATTTTCTTCAAGATAGGATATGTCTGCAAAATTCCCTAGGGGGGGTGGGGGAGCAGGACCTTTTTTAGCTCGAAGTCTAATACATTTTACGCAGACAATTTTAGTTTATCTAAACCTGTGGACACCTTTGAAAGCAAGGAGTTTAGACTTCACTGTTTGTTTATTCTCGTCTATGGGACACTGTGCATACTTTTATTAATTTGATTGGCCTGTATAGGTATGGAACCTCTGTCACGAGACAAACATATTTGTGTGCTCCATTTCTAAAACATTGGATTAACCTATTGTCTATACTACATTAGTGCATGGAAATCTATGGCTGCCTAAAGCTAGGTTTATAGATAACAATGGGGTTTTTGATATTATAAAGGGTGCTAATGTTAGATTAATAAATGAAAAACTACGGGAACAAGTCACATTAGTATGCTAGTATAGGTACATTTGTAATTCTAATGCACTTGATTTTGTAATGCGACATCCGATTGGATGACATCATAAATTTGGGACAGTATATCCTGTGATATACTGTCGGAAATTGTTTAAAGTCATTAATTACGTCACATTTCGCTGGATGACGTGTGACATTATACAGCTTGTGACGCTCCAATTTGAGACAAAACTGGAGAAGTGCATTAAAATGGGGATAAACAAATTCAAAATTTCATTTGGGGAAGTATATCGTCGGATATACGTTCAGAAATCACGTTTTACAGATACACTCACGCTTCACTGTAAAACTAAATTTCCGACCATATATCCGACGATATACCTCCCCAAATGACAATTTTGAATACAGTTATCCCCTTAGTAACATACGATTGAGTTGTATCTAAATAACAGGGAATCACTCTAGCTTAATACACTGCTCAAAATATTTCAAGGAACACTACACATTTTAGCATTAATCCCCATATAGATGAACCTATAGTCTGACCAATGTCAAGATTTAGTTATATAAGGCTATTGAATATTTGTCTTGTGATTAGTTTGGAGACCCATTGAAGATATTAAATATTGGCAAGACTGTACACAATCTCTTCCTTTAAAGTGTCATGTAATGTTTTATGTAAAAATGAAATGTTGATTTTTTTCAAAATCACATTTTAAAGTCTCTATTAAAACCTGGACGTTTTTTCTATAAAATAGATTTTCTTCGTTTTCTGTAATTTGATATTTCATTTTATTAATAATGATATAAAACAATAAAAATTTGATGTCACCGTTTAGTATTTGAGCTATGGCACTTCAAAGACATGCATAATACGCCCTTTTCTCCAAAAAGATGAAGTGAGAGTTTTAAACAGGTCAATGATATGCCATGGTAGCTGATGATGATGGTATATTGTGAATTATTGTAGTGTACTTGAAATACAGGAATGGTCAATTGATGCAAATCTAGCCATTATATATTCACTGACCAATTTTTACATTAAAAATAGTCAAAAGTATTGACATCTTTATGTTTGATCACTACATATTCAAATATTTTTTGAATACTAAAAAATAGATTTTTGTGAACTTGTATATTATAAACATCATTACACAAGCTGAACCAGTGGAAATTTGAGCAATTTACACCGTCTAGAAAGAGAGATATTACTTGATCACTGCCCCTACCCCCTGTTATGCACAATTTCGATTTTGTAACTTTTAACTGCATAACAAGGAATAATTTATTTTCAGCCAACAAAAAGTGTTTGTAATACTGCTTTAAAGCTACCTGTCAGTTTAGAAACTAATTTTTGGAAGTTTAACGAACAAAAGAAAGTTTCCTTGACAAATAAATATTTAGTGTTACCCCACTGCATTTTTCAATGAGTCTCTGCTCTGGCGCAATAAAAGAGTTACAAATGGCTCAAACAATTGAAACACATATTTCTGTTATTGCTATACATGTATAAAGAAATTTGCATAAGTCATCGAAATACATCAAAACGGCATGGAAATTAAAAATTTATTTAATATTTTGGGGTCATTGAGGCAATCTTAAGGATTATTTTATTGATTTTTTTTTCACCTCAAAATACAAAGTCAAGGGCATTAACTCATACTTGTGGCAATTTTTTTATCATTTAAGTCAGCAGATCTAAAGATGTATCAAATCAAATATAATATTGACCCATTTTCTATGTAAATATTAACCTGAAGGGGCAATAACTCATGCTTGAAAAAATAAACATGTGGCAGAAGCAACTTTTGATCTACTGTTTTGACATAGTAATGGTTCAGAACAACTTTCGCCCAATTTAGAAAATAAGTTTTCAAGTTCTTTTACGCACTTTACTGCAGTTTTCTTAAATAAAACAATAGTAAAATTATAATCAGGGGCAGTAACTCTTGCTGAAACATGTAGATAATTTAATTCATCATAATAAGTTGACACATTTTTTTATTGCCAAATATGATACAGCAATGGGTATGGGTCGCAAGTTGTCACAACATTAGTTACGACCCTTCCCCTACATTATAAACATACAGAATAGCTTAATATATACAATCTGAATATGAATACAAGTTATGGACAAAACAGGATGATAGTATTATAGATAATAAATAAATAAATAAACAAAATGTAAAAATACAGAAATAATTATTGCGTCAGTCATACAAATTACACTTATTTCAGTAAGTTTCAGGTAAATACGGTAAAAAAATATTTAAGTCATGAGGCAAAATGTGTTAAGTCATGCAAGAGTTATGGTTATTAGTGTCAGAAGTGACCTTAAGAGGAAAGAACACTTTAAACACTATAGGATTACTGCTTGCATTCATTTTGATGTAACTGTATGTAGCAGAAACCATTAGATTATTCTATGATCAATTGGAAAGATTTCAGAGACTTCCAGGTAAAGTCCCGATTTTCAAGAAAGTAAAAAATTGCAAAATTTGAGCTATTGACTTATGCAGCGATCGTTTTATCCTGGGTCAGGTGTGGTGTTTGATTTAATCGATTCCTGATCTTTGCCCTCTTTCTTACTTTACTTTGATTCAATACTTGAGTCCTCCTGACAAACATAGCAAAAGAAACTGGACTTTTGTCTCGTTGTCTAATGAAGTGTGATGATTGTGTATTAGGCAGGGGAAAATATTATTGCCTATGGAAAACTATCAGGTGTTCCTTTAAATATATTAGCAATGCATATGCCCCCAGTGGCTTAGGCTGCTGTCCGTTCTAATGTGATGGTTCTGTTGTTGGTGATTTAGTGTTTATTGTTTCTCCTATTGTTTATTGGGGCTCTGTGTTTGGTCCTTGTTTTGTTAGTCAGTGCATGTACTTTGTGTCCATCAAGTTTTGAAGTGGCAGTGTGTTATAAACCTAGCTACATGACACATATAATTTAATTGTGGGTACTAACTTGACACATCTTTTTGATGCGATTCTAATGAATATCCACACCATATGTACAATGTCATGTACCTCGTCGGAAAGTAAGAAAACCGATCATAATTTGCTAGTTAAAAATGTTTACTGGCAAACTAGTTCATAAACTTAATAATTTAAGTTTTACTGAAATAAACAACATCAAAACACAGCAACTTTTTATCTTCTATTTTTAGAAATAATGTTTCTAATTTTCAAGATCACAGTATTATAGCTAAAATTCGGATATACACTTGACTAGTTTCGTAAACCTTAGCAAATTATCACTATCAAAACAACAACATTTATGTTAAAAATTAACCGTCTAGAATTTCTGGAGGACGTATATAATTACCAACAAGAGAAAAACGCCTGTTTTTATAAGATAATTCACTTTTCCATGCCGTTCTTAGCTGTCAACAACAGATTTGTTGTTGAAGCATAACATAATTCTAGGTTTACAAATGGTTTAATATTAAAATAAAATGTTTCAGAAAGTTTTCATAATCGCAGACCTAGTCACTTTAAGCCTAATTTTATTCTTCTGAAGAAACAAAAAAACACTTTCATACTACACTAATACCACTTTAAAGTGAAAATAACAGACTGAATCTCAAGAGCCCACAAGTTATTGTGAACGTTAATGGAAATAAACTCTTTGAGCGCCATAAGCAAATAAGTCAGCTAGCAAAAGCAGTGTGCAAACATAAAAGTCCAGTATCAGAAAGCTCTTCTAAGAGCAGGCTCATAAAGTTCTATTTGAGCCATGACATGAGATGTCCAATAATGTGGTATATGCGACTAGCAAAGCCTCAGATGAGCCTCCGCATACACGCAGTCTGACCAGAGCCTTCGCTAATTGCTTGAATATTCTATGAATATTAAACTACTGACTGAACATCATTTGGAGTTTCTAAGCTTAAAAAGGGGCTGCCACATTGTTGGAAATCACATGCCACGGCTCATTTGTTTGAGGAAATTATTCATTGAAAACATAGCTGGATTAGTCAAGATCACCACATTGAAGAGTTCAGCACTCTACGAGTCAGTAGAACATTTACATTTGCGATAACAATACGACAGATATCAAGGCTTAAAATAATGGTGTAATTTTGTTGAATTCACAAGAGAGATTCGCTGGAAACATGCGTTTTAAACTGGTAGACATATTAAATGCGAAATTGTACTTCGTAAAACTAAAATGTATATTTTGAGTTCTCTTTAGATGAGCTTATAGCCTAATGTGCACAATACTTTGTATTTTAAGCGGTTAGAGGTTCGAATTGAAGAATATAGTTTAGTCAAAAGATATTTGGGCCACGTCGCGAGAAAACCTGTCTTCGGGGTTTCCGACAAAGCGAGTTTCAAACCAGTCTCCTCAGCTACAGAGACTAGCTAGAAAATTGAAATTTTCACCTGTAGCAAGTTTACATATGATTCTTTCCAAAAAGCGAATAGCAAAGGCGCTGATAAGACTGTGCGGATGCGCAGGCTGGTCTGCGCATGTGTTGTTCGAAAACCCCCGAAGACAGGTTTTCTCACGTCGAGGCCCATTTATATTAATATCATAAACAAACTGCAAAAAGCACTACATTGCATAGCGCATATATTTATGATCTTTCACACCTACACACACACACACACGCACACATGCACGCACGCAATGACAAAGTAGAATAGAAAATCGGGAAAGGTTGAACAATTACGAACACGATAACCTGGTAGCACTGTCAAAGCAGTAAGCCACTTAGTCGTGTTTTGTGATAGTAGCAAATGTTTTATACCCTTTCCCCATCTCGGTATTCATCACAGAAACTTGAAGGTTTTAATGAGAACTTCACAGAATTGGAAGGGAGGACACTATGGTATAAAAAGTCAACGCAGACAAATTGACTGACTTGCCTTCTATCACACTTACAAAACAGTGTATACATTGTTCTGAAGTGTGAATACATGTACGTGTTAAAGACAGATGTTTTCTCCTACATATATATAGAAATATTGTTTTTTGATAATTGTGTATCATACACAGTACTGAGAGTCGTAGCTCAGAATAAACTAGTCTTAGCTACAAATATTTATTATGAAAACTGAAGCACTGAAAACAGAAATTGATTTTCTATAGAACTGCTAACGTGTAAATGCATATTGTCAGCATGTAAGTCAGCGAAAAACGCTATGACTTGGATGCTTTGATGAATGCAAACTGGACACTATATATTGGGCTTGCGAATATTTTTTTTTGTCTCAGGCTTTTAAGCAAGGGCAAAAATATATAAATACAGGTACTCCCGCCCCCTCCCACCCAAAAAATGAGCGGATCTGTTGTTTTTTGTGTTTCAAATATGTTTTTAATTCGCTACTGGCATTTTCACCACAATATCACAGGACAATTAATACACACATGCAATAATATTAGTCCGTTAGGTGAGACCTTCAAAAATAAGTTTTGTTGCACCCCCCTAGGTACCAAGGTTGCTATATACCATTTTGTAGGTAATTTTATGCTGAAATCAATAGGCTATGTTGTCAACCTGACAACCTGTGCAGAAATTGTGTAAACACGTATTTGTAGGGCATGGGTATGGTAAAAATATTAACACAATAAAACAACCATACATAAATTTGATATGTGTTTTCTCTTTTAAAGAGCCAATTAAACACTTTTAAAAGATATCCTAGATCATTCAAAAGCATAAATATTAAAAATATAGCTGAGAACAGAAAACAATTTCCACCAAGAACCCTTGTTTTTCCTGTATATTAACTATGTTACCACATTTATGCTCGTTTTCAAAAGCATGTTGCTGTCAAAAACTGTCTGCCTAAAGAAGAAAGTATTCCCTTCACCCCAAACTTAAAATGATAAACTTCTTATCCCTATAATACTTGGGTCTAAAGCATTGCATTTCTAAGTGACAGCTTGTTATCTATGTTACGTAATTAATTTATACACAAAGTATTGTCAGCTTTAGTATTGTTAACTCATCATATTTGCCTTAGGATATAACTGTCGCTAAACATAAAGCTAATAATAATAATCCTTTATTATTATAGCTAAGTGAGGAAATGGTTGCCATAATTTTACATACGTTACAATATCAGGTGAGCAGTAATACAGTATTTTGGTCACAGGTTAAAAGTAATCTAAATTTTACTAATGAGAGCAATGTTCAACTCATTTTCACATAAAATTATGCTAAGCACAAATCAATATTCCAATTCATAACAGATCTTTATTTGAACAAAACATCCACAGCACTTGAGTAATTACATGATGTATGACTTATCCTGTTACTAGAAAATGTAAAAATACTCATAAAGCCTCGCTGAAATATATAACAGAGTTAAGCTCTATTTATGCTAGACTATTAAAGTCTGATGAGGTATGATTTTTTATTCATATTGATATCTTTTGTGCCAAATTTATCATTTCTCTCAAACATTTTTTCCATTGCTATCTAATCAGATGATGTTAGAGTCAGCATGAATTTAAATTCTGGACTGAAATGTTAGCATACGATAATATATGGAAGATAGCGGTTGGTATGGATTCATGGGGGCTCTGACATCAGTCTATGTTAATGTTTGTCAAAACAACTTGCATGGACATCAACAAAAGTCATGTTAAAACACCCTTGCATTTGTATAGCAGAATATCATAATTGTAACATACATAACAACAGTAATTTAATCATGCTCACATCCTTTTTCTCGCTAAAATTTAATATTAGAAAAATTATCCAATACCATCATGTCATAGAGTCCAATTGTCTTTTAATAAGATTTTTGGTGGAGCACACAGGCTCAGTTGGTAAAGCATTAGATTGGGAATCAAAGGGTTGCTAGTTTGAGACGCACCATCTGTGGAGTCACTGTGTTCCATCCGTGAACAAGGCACTTTATCTGCTGCTAAGTACTGGGTCAACCATAGAAGACAGGAATTTGTCTCGACATAATTGAAAAATTGTTGACTGGGACTTTAAGCGTACAAACAAGCAAAAATAGCTGTTGTTTTTTGTCATAATATAGTATTATGCTATCACAAAGACGTACCATTCATATTTCACTTACTATTGAAACAGATGCATATATTCTCTCTTTTGTATGTGTAGCGTTATGATATACATGTACATATAGATTACATGGTGACAGCATACCTGCATTATAAGGCAGTCCAAAACTATTAATTTTGTGCTTTCTAAATAAATATGTGGTACCAGCCCATCTAAATAATTCATTGTATAGGTTTATCAGATCAATGTTTTGTTATATACGGTATGTCATAATATATATTTATTTATAGCTGTTACAGATAGATTGTACAAACCATAAACTGAATATCACAAACGAGTGTTGTATTAAGATTTCAAAATCAAACTAAATATGGGATGTGATAAAGGGTACTTCACTTGATGATTGACACCTGCTTAAAGTATTGTCAAAGCTCACAAAGTATGTAATGCCAGAACAAACACTACAAGAACATAACCTTGGAATTCAACAGATTAAAGCATAGATCATTTGGTAATGATAAAGCCCAAAATATATGCATTGCCAGAACAAACACTACAAGAACATAAGCTATGAATTCAGCAGATTAAAACACATTTCATTTGGTAATGGCAAAGCCCACAAAAAAAATGCATTGCCAGCACAAACACTACAAGAACATTCAACAGATTAACTGATTACGTATCAGCAAGTGAAATTGCATCTTTTCCAAAGGGAGACACTAATTTTAATGAAATAGAATTTGCATTGGTTTGTTAGTTTGATTTGATTCTTTAAGTCCCATCAACAATCTTTCAGGCAAACAGGGATGGGTCTTCCTGGGTTGAACCAGTACTAAGCTAGGATAAAAGTGCCTTGCTCAAGGACCACAACACAGTGACGCCAGTGAGGCTCGAACCTGCGGCCTCTCGGTCTCGAGTCAAGCACTCTACCACTGAGCCACTGCGCTCTCGAATTTGCATTGGCAGGCATAGAAGTTCTGAAAAGTAAAATCACACAAAACATGAGTCAATGGTAGGCAAACAGTTGTATCCTATTCCTAATCATGTATGTATTGCATTTTAACTGGCTGGATAGCTATATGTATGGGAACACACAGAGAAAAACTTAAATTGTGATAATGTACGAGGGGCGTTCAATATATAATGAAAACAATTCAGTATATCCCAAAGTTTTATTCAAACACACTTCATAATTACTTTCATTAACATTTTTATTCAAACACACTTCATAATTACTTTCATTAACATGTCTGTTTCTTGACTAAATAAATTTAAAATTGAAGTTGTCCAGCTCTTCATCTTATTTATACAAGCCACTTTCAAGTAGGGTACTGAAGTACACTGCGATATGAAATAAAACAATGTTTTCAAATGCAGATAACCACATGAACGAGGAAAGTTTTCAGTCTGCTTCTTTGTGTGGTAAATTTCCATATATTGGTGATTTATACCTGCATTTTTTTTGGGTATTGCTTTATATTCTATGAAATACTGGGGCTGCCATTTTTTGGTTAAATACTTCCTGATGCATTTCCTGGCATTCCATTTACAGCGTCGCTTTTGCTTGAACAAATATATACCGAAAATTTGTACAAAAATCATTTGTAACTTTTTTCTGGTCGCTTAGATGTTCTTTTGCAAGTAATACAGCCGATTTTGAAATTTCCATATTTAATCTCACCCATAAAGTACCCCCAAATACGTCATTTGAAATAAGAAAATCACTCAAAAGAATGCCATCTCTGGCTCACACTGAAAAAGATCAGACAAAGTACCGTTTTTCATCGATGTTTGCATTCGGATGCATTGTTTGGACATTGTTACACGTGTTTACATGTACGTACATGTTAACACGTGTAACAATGTCCAAACAGGACAATCTGGCTAATTTCAGACAATAAAATTATAGGAAAAAAAATGGTATACCACTTAGATTAGATTCCCCTAGATATTGGTTACAGTTTAACTGGTCTGCTGCATATGCATTGTGTGTATTGAAACTTCGATACAATCAAAATTGTCCTTTCCTGGTACATAGCCACATTTCCTATTTTCAAGAACCGTGCTTTTTTAGTGTTACGTCCATTGCTTTAAATGACGTCAACAAAAGAGAGGGTAATGTAATAAAACCGTTTACACGAGCAATCGGTACCAGTCAAAAGTTTGCATCGTTATAGCAGATAAAGGGGAAATGAGTCATAAAATATATATATGTGATTCAAGCATGTTAAATGTTTGTTTTAGAAAATACAGCATGCCTTTCTACCTTTGTAAAAATGAGTCTTACAATTCAGGGGAAAATATATGCAGTGTATATTAGTGTGCTTTTTAAAAAGTCTGTATTTTATTAAATTTGGAAGATAGAATAATCTTTCTTGTACCATTATAACGGCAATGCTTTGAGCTTTCGTTTGGCATATGACATAAAATCCTAACGCGTTTGTGGATGGAGTTAAAAATGGGTTTTCATTACATATTGAACCCCCCTCGTATACAGCAAGCCATAGGTTATTCAAATTAGTGCATACACCAGCACAAGGATTACAGCGCTTTTTAGATAAATGACATTAGATGTAGTGTTCAGATATCTTGGAAAATCTGGCAAATATGCTTTGAGATCACGATGCATAACTATAAGGGTTTTTAGTACTTTACAAGTAAATAAAGTATTGATAACATTTATTGAAGACAACACTTACTGAAAGTTGTTGTTCTCATACATCCATAACCGTTTTCTTGGCCAGGTGTGCTTTAGATGGGGATAATAATACACTAACTGTAAAACATGTTACATGATCAATGTTGCCTATATCACCCCTACTGAAACAGGCAAATGGTTACAGCAAACAGTAAGAGTCACCTGGTTATGTCTGCTGTACAGAACAAAATGGTCCTCACGCGTCAAGGTAGCTTTTGCATGCTGGTGTTATCAATAAGCTTAGACAAGATTGTGTACACGTTAAATTGGTTTAATCACAGAGTAATTGTAAATCTATGACCATCCTAAGGTGGCAAGTTTGCTGTGGCTTTCTTTGTTAGTTGTTTTGGTGTCAGTTTCTTTGCTATCTTAAGCTATGTACCAAGATGATATAATAAAATTTAGTAAAGTTTAACGAGCCAAGTGACCAACTTTTGGGAAATAATGCTGACTTGGTTAAATCATCTTTGTGTTATGTCTATTTGCAATCTTACTCTGATCCCATTTTGGGTTTGAGGGCAGAAATTTGGTTCTGATTGAGCCAGTTCCTGTCCATTGCTTTCCTTTTACCTTTTCAAGTAAGACAGGCTAACTTAGATGAGTGTACAGATGTGTTACAAAATAAAAGATAATATTAAAATCTCAAAAAATCAATTATCCACTACTTTTTCAATGGCTGTCACAGTGTTTGTTAGGAGCATTCAATTTGGTTGTTTTGAATTATTGAGCTACATACACATTCATCATTATTTGACACAGTTTATGAAAATATTGCAAGTTAACAGTAATATTTTAACATAAGTAGATCAGATAACGTATACAACAGAACATGTAATAAAATAGATTACAATGTTTAGTTTGTTCAGTAGAGTCCAATAACATAAAGCTTTTAAAATCTATATTTTTAATTCAGCAAATTGATATCCATAATTTGACATAGTCTATATATCTAGATATTATCTATTGAACATAAGTAAGTAAGATAACGTTAATAACAGAAACTGTACTAAAGAAGATGTTTCATTGCTATGAATTCAGATATAAATGATGAAATATTTTCGTTTAATTTGAAAGATTACACACATGACTAAATGTCTGCATAGATTCCTGTTTGAAGCAGGATCTTTGCAAACTAAGGTATATTTATACTGTTTCAGTGCCATTACAAAGCTTGACAAATGGTTTTCAGAGTGAGGTGAGGTTTGCACATTCTGCTGATATATTATTTTTTTCATTTTAAATTCATGTTTCTGACATACGGAATAAGTGTCAGACATGGTATTTCAAACAGGTTATGTACATTTTTTTGAACAAGAAAAAAGAGGAAAACATGCGTTTGGTAATTTACAAATCGTCTATAACCTAGGGGGGAAAATGTGTTATTGATAAAATTTTCACCCTCTTGGTGTCTCTTTGTTAGCTTTTATAGCAAAATTGTTTCGCTGGATAAGCCATGTGCATAAATTTTAGCACAGAATTGTATTTTAAAAATTTCATGAGTCGTTTATGAATATATTTGTGCCGTGGTGTCAATTACCCCACCCGCCAATGGTAAGTGTCATTGTTGTTAACATAAATAAAGCAACAAATGTTGCCTCTAAGCTCTTGTAGGATATCTATAATATATTTTTGGCATATATTTACCATCATAACGGTATTTAATAACTTTAAAAAAGAAAATATTTGAGGTTACCTATAATTGCTGTACACAAAAGAAGGAAAATATTTTCGCTTACCGTACTTCTCTATTTGCATGTTTACAAATAACTGCACAGGTTTACAGCTTGACAACATCATGCATCATATTCAACGTACTTTCAGCTTTAAAATGATGTATAGGAACCTTGGTACCTAGGGGGTGCAACCAGCTCCTTAATTAGGCCACTTATTTCATTTCACCTAACGGACTATATGACATCATTTAGATTCAACGCCTATGCTTTTACATACGTGTATATAAAATATGAGTCGCAACACGAAAAGAGTCCATCTGGTAGATTTTTGATTATGATCTGCCCTTTGCACAACTGTTTTTTTATTTTCTATGTAAGTTATATTAGCAGATATGTGCATACCTGAGCATACCCAAAATGACTCCCTTCGCGTTGCGGATAATCCCTCAAACAGGCATGTATATATTATTGCATTTACAATGCATCTGTATTCAAAAAGGCCCTCCAGTGACATAGCTTATGGTAGTGTACATGTTTAAAATAAGTATTACCATTGTTAGCTAGTGTGTATTCTAAAATTATTTTTTTCACAATTAGAACAAGGCCCGGAATCACGTCCATATTACACTCGGATGGCTGTAAACTCTTCAGAGCACCAGCCATTCTGAGAGCACAAGGGTTGCCATTTTATTCTGCTTTTACTCTTACACCATTTCTTCTCGTGTATATTCTAACATTATTTTTCACAATTAGTACAATTACACTTAGAATTGCTGTAAACTCTTCAGAGCTCTCAGCTATTCTGCATGCACTAGGGTTGCCATTTTATTCTGCTTTCAATAATTGACAATTTGACCTAGTGTTTATTCTATACTCATCTTTTCACAATTAGTACAAAGCCTGCAAAACATGCCTTGAACACTCAGAATGTGCACTAGGGTTGCCATTTTATTCTGCTTTTACTTGTTGAAAAATTTCACCTAGTGTTTTTTCTAACATTATATTTTTACAATAAGTATAAGGCCTGTTAAAACTTGCCTATTACACTCAGAATGGCTGTGAACTCTTCAGAGCTCCAGCCATACTGAGTGCAATAGGGTTGCCATTACATTCAACTTTCAAGCACTAGGTCCTTATAATTATAAACATCACATGATAAGGGCTTATGTAAAACGATTCGAATTTTATACTTTTTCGTCTCCAATACATCAGAATCGCGTGACTAAACCTTAAGACAAGAAAACTAGCGACACACTTGGGTGAAAGTGACAAGTGTAATTTCTCAGCGGGATTATCCGGAGAGATATTTTAATTTAAGACATTACTTGGGGAACAGTTAAATAAATCATCATTAAGCCATCTTGTCTACATCTTCGCTACACGCAAGATTGTTGTCTTGAGTTTAAACAACTGTTGCTTTCAACTAGTGGCTTTCTTTAGCTATGACTATCTGTGAGGTACATGTACGTATGAGACATTTTCTTAGTTTAATTATCACAGTCAGTTAAGTTGATTTGACCGCTTCTCTGCGATGATTCTTTAGGTAAGGTAGCCTTATTATTAAAATGCAAGCTAAACAATATTGATGCTTTACCTCTGAGTACCCACATACTATGTGTTGAGCAGGAATATATCAATTACATTTTTCGTTTTAGTTGCCAGTCGCATCTTCAAACAAACAAAACTACAAATGGATAACATCTCTGTGGAATATCTTAAAAATAGTAAGTGAGTATGATCAGGAAATACCACAATCACAAACTGCAGACAACCCCGTGGCACCGCGAGGAAGAGCCGCTCAACCATCACGAGACACCAGGAAGACAAATTAAGCAAAGCAATCAGCTCTCTCTTCCCCATCAAGATGATTGCAATACTAGAATGGACTTAAAGTAACGTACAACAAAACATAGAACAATTACAGACTCCCACAATGGGAGTAACAATAAACAAAAAGTCAACAACAACAGAACCATTGTAGAAAATGTGACTTTTTTAAATGAGGGTACCTTTACTCTAGTATCGTCTGTACAAAAAGTACCAGTCATTTTTAATGAAATGACCTGCAGAGCCTCGGCAAAGCCATGGTTTATTAATAGAAGCATGCTTTTTGTATAATCGTTTCTTATATATTTTCAAAACTAGCTTAAAATGTAAGGTGAACAATTAGAAATTTCGTTAAGTGTAGCAGAAACCAGAGACAGTGTGGAGCTAGCAGTAACCAGAGGCAGTGTGTAACTAGCAGAAATCAGAGGCAATGAGGAACTAGCAGATACCAGAGGCAGTACAGAACTAGCAGTAACCAGAGGCAGTGTGTAACTAGCAAAAACAAAAGACAGTGTGAAACTAGCAGAAACCAGAGGCAGTGTGGAACTAGCAGAAACCAGAGGCAGTGTGGAACTAGCAGAAACCAGAGGCAGTGTGGAACTAGCAGATACCAGAGTTAGTGTGGAACTAGCAGAAACCATAGGCAGTGATGAACTAGCAGAAACCAGAGGAAGTGTGGAACTAACAGAAACCAGAGGCAGTGTGGAACTAGCAGATACCAGAGGCAGTGTGAACCTAGCAGAAACCAGAGGCAGTGTAGAACTAGCAGAAACCAGAGGCAAAGTGGAACTAGCAGAAACCAGAGGCAATGTGGAGTTAGCAGAAACCAGAGGCAATGTGGAACTAGCAGAAACCAGAATCAGTGTAAACTAGCAGAAGATAGAGTCAATGTGGAACTAGCAGAAACCAGAGGCAATGTTAAACTAGCAGAAACCAGAGGCAGTGTGGTACTAGCAGAAACCAGAGGTAATGTGAAACTAGCAGAAACAAGAGGCAGTTTGGAACTAGCAGACACCAGAAGCAGTGTAGAACTAGCAGAAACAAGAGGCAATGTGTATCTAGTAGAAACCAGAGGCAGTGTAGAGCTAGCAGAAAATAGAGGCAATGTGTAACAAGCTGAAACCAGAGGCAGTGTAGAACTAGCAGAAACCAGTCTGTGATGATTCTTTACGTCCCAGTCATTGATCAAGACACTTTATCCGCTGCTTAGTACTGGTTTAACCCAAGAAGACCCGTCCCGACATGACTGAAAAATTGTAAAATGAGATGTGAAGAATCAACACAAACAAATCCAACAACTACAGACAAAAATGAAATGGACAAACCTAGATTATCATACGCGGATCCATATGGGGGGGGGGACAGGATCCAGACCCCCCCCCTGAAAAATAAAACAATACAGGGTTTCTTAGCAATACTGGTCCAGATCCCCTGAAAAATCCCAAATCTACCAAGCAAGAATTCAATGTTGGGCCATCATCGGCACGCCAGCGAAACGCCATTAAAATGGCGTTTCGCTGACGAGCCAATGGTTGCCCACTAATAATGGTATTTGTGGTATCCCCTCATCAACAGTAGTAATGGATGCCACTATGGGGCAATTTTTTTTTAAGCCTGAAAAGAACTTAGAATTTTTCAGGCTAAAAAATTGCCCCATAGATGACTATCCTGGTAGGCTTGAGTGACTAGCTGTGAATAACTTAGTTTATTTTTGGGATTATTCTAGCTGGGGCCTATGATTATGATAGTTTCCTGGGCTATTGGGGAATAACTTAGTTTATTTTTGAGGTCTTTTCTGGTTGGGCCTATAATTGTGATAGTTTCTTGGGCTATTGAGAATAACTTAGTTTAATTTTGGGGCTATTCTGGTTAGGTCTATGATTGTAATAGTTTTTTCTGGTCATATCCACTGGTGGGCTTGTGATTATGATAGTTTCCTGGGCTATTGGGAAATAACTTAGTTTATTTGAGGTCTTTTCTGGTCTATGATTATGATTATGATAGTTTTCTGGTCAAATCCACTGGTTGGCTTGTGATTATGATTGTTTCCTGGGCTATTGGGAAATAACTTAGTCATTTTTGAGGGGAATAAAGATTCTGCTGTGGTGATATATAAAATAACGTAGTTAATTTCAGCTTTGAAAATAACTTAGTCATTTTAGGGATTATAGTATGTGGGGATATATGGTGTGTGTCAAGGCTACTAAGTTCTATGCGTCTTTAGAGTCTCTTGGTCAATCAAGACCTCAACTCCTAGAGGCATTACTCTGTAGCGTTAACTAGTGTATATTGTTTAGCAAGTTTAGTGGTATTCTTTCTAGGGAAGTGGTAGCCCTGAAAAGGGCTGTTTGTTGATTGTCTAGTTATTTCTAGCACTTCTTCTTGGTCATTTTAATTTTCTTAGTTGCTTTTCCAACTCCTACGTTTTGACTAGTCTCTTGGTCATTGGTCATAATGTCAAGCCTTATCGGTATCTGGATGGGCTGTATCTCAAACGTTTGATGCTGCGCTCGCTGTTGAGATAATTCTTCTAACTTCTTCACTCTAGACCTTAACTCATTGACTTCCTTGAGAAAGACTTCTATGACTTGAGTCTTTGACTGTTGCTTTTGTTGCATCTGCTGAACAGGTTGAGGTATATACGTTGAGGGTGTTTGCTGCGTATAATACTGTTGTGTCATATCGTTAGAAAACGTCTCATTCACTGCTGATAGTAGAATATCAGGATTGTTAATCATATCGTCCAGTGTTAGTGATGGCTCCATGATTATGAATGTTGATAAATGTAGTGTGTTTGAGCCTTTTATACTTGTCAAGCGGATTGACCTAGTTTAAAGTTCCCGCGCTTTAAGAAATCAAGTCAACTCTGATTGGGTGAAAATAAATGAACTGACCAATCAGTGTATTGTTGCTCTCTCTAGCGCAGGAGTTCTATGTAGGTCAATCCCTTTGAAAACTATAAAAGCTCGTTTCAAATCTCAAATTCTTCATTCTGTTCTTGTATTACACAACAACAACAACAAAATGGCTTGCAATTTGGATTCGCGTTTGGAGCAATTGGAAGAGCAGGGCAAGACTATGGCTGATGCTACTAGGAGGTTACTGGAGACTGTGAATGCTGTGAAAGATACGGGAGAACTTCTATTGCAGAGGATTGAGAATCATCAGAAGATGTTGGAGATGAGTCGGAGGGTAGAAAATTTGATAAACGATGTAAAGACAGAAGTGAAGGTGGAGACTATCAGTGACGAGGAGGAAGATTGGGGGGATAATTCTCCCCCCACACCTCATCCTTCTGAGGATTGGGATGCGGAAGCAGATGATATGCCCTTCTACATACCAGTGAGAAGGACAATTACGGTTGAACAGTGGGGCGTGCGGTGTCCTGCCTGTGGTGGCCCCCCCAGTAGATGTCCCTGCTCCTAAAAATAAAGTCTCTGTGGTAATATAACCACCAAAACGGCCCTTTTCAGGGCCACCTATTTCTTCAAGAAAGAATAACTTAATATGTTGCAATTTTTTAGACCATAGATACCATAAGTTGAGTGTGATTGTAGTATTTCCTAATCATGGTTACAGTAATGGGGTGATTATGGCGTGATCTTTAACTGGACCAATCAGCTTTTAGTTGCTCTCTCTAGCGTAGGAGTAGAATGTAGGTCAATCCACCTATCCTACTATATAACCCAATGTACTTTGTGTTTCTCTCAAAAAATGAAGTTCTTTGAAAAATTCAGTTTGACTAAGTTGTGTGCTGCTTTGCAGCGAAAAGATTGGAAAGAGGTGGAGAAACAACAAAATAAATTGGGACTGGAGCAATTTCTTGCTCACAGAGGGATTGGATCCAGAAAACCTGTAGCCATTGTGCGACCTATATTAAAATCTTCTAAGTAAGAAATATTTTTGTTACTTAGGAGACTTTAAAACAAACAGTCCTTTTCAGGGCTACTCAATTAGTTTCGTTAAAGAATAACCTCAAAATAAAAACAAACACAATTTCAACAACATAATTTTAATTAAATCCAAAAACTACTAGAATCCCTATATGTCCCTAGAGTCTATTAAAGTCTTTAATGAATATGCACTAGTGAGTCACTGTCTGGTTCATCACAAGAAATCTGTTTATCCCAGTTCTCTGTCACCATCTCTGTACAGGATCGAGGCGAGTGAGAGGTTGATTTACAAATGAAACAATAAGGCTTCTTCCCTGTCTTTGTACGTTTAACTATCTTCTTTGAACGAGTATCCAAGCGTCTTCTCTTAGGACTGATATCAGAGACGTCTGAAGCCTTTCGTTTTCTTGAAGGCTTCTCTGTAGATACTGAAGACTGTTGCTTCTCTGTAGATACTGAAGACTGTTGAGAAGTCAACTCTTCCTCATCTTCATCGTCTGAATAAATCACCATAGCTCTTCGTTTCCTTTGTGGTGGCTTAATATTATCTTCATCATCTGAGCTCTCTGAATCTGAATAATCCACCAACTTAGGTTGAGATTCTTCACCATTCATCAAATGTTCTTCTCTCTTATGACAATTTGGAGCCCAATGATCTTCAAGTCCGCAGATATAGCATTGTCCATATGTAGGCTTCTTATCAGTAAACATCTGTTGTTCTCTTAATTTCTGAGCCTCAGGACAATCTCCAATCCAATGTCCCCTATCATGACAATAGTGACATTCTCCATAAGGAGGCCTCATCTTGTCTTGTTGTCTCAAACTATCTTCTAATGGCTGCATCAAAGCTTGTTCTTCTTGAGATAAAAGTTTCTTCAACGATACACAATGATAGTAGATGCTCTTCTTATCATAGACTTTAGCCATCCTTGGATCTCTACTGTTTGCCATCTTAACTCTTCAAAAGTCAGAAGTGAAATGATTCTCTCTCACTGGTGTCCAACTATTTATAGTCCTGGAAAAGTTCTGTCTCTTCTATGATTGTAGAGAAATTCAATCACACTAGAATTGTCAACGACACATCTTTTCCAATTCTCAAATGTGATCAGTGTCTCTTTTTCCATCAAATAACTGATACTGATCCACCAAAGTTTCTTGAAATCTTCAAAAGTTTCAGGACTATTGAGTTTCTGTTGAATCTCTTCCAAAGTAATCTCATCATGAGAAAATAAGATGTAAATGCAGAACAATAATCTTCTATACGGTCTGAACTTCAAAATCTTGGAAAGTGGAATTTCCAAATATTTCTTCTCTCTTGCTTCTTCCATGATATTACACTTGCAAATAAAATAAATATAATGTATGTGATAAGATAGCTATTGTTCTCAGCTTTTATAGGGTGAAAAAATTTTGAAAATCGGTCGAGGCAAACTCAAGTTATTGCAAAAAAATGATTTTTTACTTTTTAGAAATCCGGTTCTTGCTTTTTCATTAAATTATCTCCCTTGAATAAAAAATTTCACGGTAAAAAATATGCGAAATTTGTAATATCTCGGGTATTTTTTATCCGATTGACTTCAAATTTTTACCAAAAGATAGCTCTTATATTCAAGTTATCGATTTTACATACTATAAGGCTTTAAAACTATTATGGGATAGAGTAACATTGAGACACCATTTCAAACTTATTCTGTGATAGGATAACTATATATATGAATCGCAAATATTTGCTTATTAAGTCAGTAGAGATATAGTGTGAACAAAAAATAACTGACCACTGGTACTCTATACATCCGCCGAGGCCCGTAGAGAAGCTTTGTGCTTCAGAAACTGTTGAATATGCATTTAAAAAGGTAGAGCAGCTTCGGCTGTTTAAGGGCGCCAGCCTTCGGGTTGGAGTGGCTCCGCCTCAAATTCTCTGGTCCATAGAGACATGCAGGAATTTGACTTGTATTTGAGACAGTTTCAATCGCCAGGGATTCCGAGGTTAGGATATAGTACTGGGGGAGTAATGGTGCTGTTTATACAGTACCTGATACTTCTTGCTAATTTTTCAAAAAATGTAGTCTGGCCTGCACTTTAGGCCTAGCAAAAGCATGTAGTCTCGCCTGACACTAAGTGAAAAAATTCATATAGATTTGCTTGTCAAATTTTTTTTTGCTAGTGATTTCTATTGCCACATGATGAAACTTTCAATAGTTTGGCTTATAGAAAATATTCTATCGGATGAAAAATTCAAATTTGCATATCAAAATAATTTGAGAACTAGTGATTTTGCCTACCACATGGTGAAACTTTTAGTAGTTTGACCTATGGAAAATATTCGATCGGATAAAAAAATCACATAGTGATTACGCTTGATGAAACAATTTTGAGAATTTTCAACTGTTGATTTCAGAAAATCTGAGTTTTTCCAAATCTGGGTTTTTCCAGTATAAAAGGAGCTCATATTTCTATTGCAGCATCAATTCAGTAGAGAACTTCGAAGAGTCAACATGTTTAAGCGACAGAGAGATATTACCCCACCCACTTCTGATGATGAAGAGCCTCGACGTAGATTGGTAGATTATTCAGACACAGAGAGCTCAGATGATGAAGATAATATTAGACCACCACCAAGAAAAAGAAGACCTATGGTGATTTATTCAGACACAGAGAGTTCAGAAGATGAAGATGATGAAGATTTGACTTCTTATTACTCTATCAAGACAGTCAACGAGAAGAAGTCTAGAATTTTTTGAGTTTTGGGAAAGAATTTCAGCTCAACATCAAGACTTTCCCTAACAATGTTCCACACCTACAGTTTATATCCAGATTATTTGATCAGCTGGTTGAAGACATCAAAGAACGATGCCAGATGGAATCCAATGATAAGATGCGTATGACTATTTTGCATCCTGGATTAAGGCTTGGAGTCTTTGTGCCTTGGAGAGATGTCTCAACCATGACTGGAGAAGCTATACTTCAAGAAATACAAAAAGTACAACAGTCCAATGAGAATTTTCGGATCAATGATGGACAGATGACTATTCAAGTCACAGTGGTGAGACTTCCAGTGGGCAGCGGACGAAAACCATTACATGCTGGACTCTACTTTGAGTCAGAAAATATGAGTATCAACAAAAGAAGTATTATACAGATCAATAATACCAAAGATGTAATGTGTATGGCCAGAGCAGTGGTGGTGGCGAAATGTAATGCGGATAAAGATGACTCAGAGTCTTGGAAGAAGAATTGGGTACAGGTTCGAAAGTCAGATAGGCCTATGCAGACCAGAGAAGCCATGAAGTTATTGGATCGAGCGAAGATTCCTCATACTGAGTCTTGTGGTATTGAGGAATACAAGAAGATCCAATCTGTACTTTCTCCCAAGTACTTGATCAAAGTCCATTCTCAGTATCCTAAAGATGGACTAATATTTCCACTTCAATTCAAGAAGAAACCTGAGACGAAGGTGATCCATATTTACTTCAATGGAATTGATCACTATGATGCGATTAGCAAGGTGACAGGATTTCTCGGTACCCATTACTACTGCGAGTATTGTGATGTTGGATATACAAACAGAGGTGCCCATAGATGTGCTGATGGATGTGATGGTTGCTATAGTGACATTCCTTGTATTCCTGGACAAAAAACGCGTTGTATGGACTGTAAAAGAACATTTCGTAGTAGAGACTGCTTTGCTAAGCATAAGGCAATGAAATCTAAGCAGCATAAATCTATTTGTCAACTTGTGTATAATTGTGGGAAATGTAATTTGAGGATTGTGGGCAATAAGAAAAATCATGTGTGTCCAGGACAGAGAAAATGTAGGAATTGTAAAGAGATTGTTGGGCCCAATCATCAATGCTATATTCAAAGTTATGAATGTAAATCTGAGATGACTGAAAATGAAGGAGAAGAAGAGGTTTCTCAACCTAAGAAATCTCGTTTCATCTTCTTTGATTTCGAGTCAAATCAAGAAACTGGTACACATCAAGTGAATTTCTGTGTTGCTCATAAAGCGTGTGATGATTGCATGGAATTGCCCATAGATACATTTTGTCCGACTTGTTCGACACAAACAGGTCTGAGAGAATTTATCTTTGAAGGCATTGATACTTTACCACAATTTTGCAATTGGGTTTTAGGAGATGAGAATAAAGGAGTGACATGTATTGCACATAATTTTGGAGGATACGATGGTCAGTTCATCTTACACTATATCTTAGAATATGGTACAGTGAAACCTGATGTGATCATGAATGGAAATACTATACTTAGAATGAAAGTAGGACGTGTCACATTCCTTGATTCTTATCAGTTTTTGCATATGAGACTGGCTAATTTCCCAGATACATTTGGCTTGACAGAGTTGAAGAAAGGTTACTTTCCTCATCTTGCAAATACACTGGCAAACCAAAAGTATGTGGGACCTTACTTTCCAGTGGACATGTACAATCCTGGTCAGATGTCTGTCAAGGATCGTGAGACATTTTTAGCTTGGCATAAAGGGAAAATTGAGAGTGGTGCTATATTTAACTTCAAATGGGAGATGGAAGAATACTGTCGTAGTGATGTGGATATTCTTAGACGAGGATGTGCTTGTTTCAGACGAGAATTGATCAACATTAGTGGACTCGATCCTTTGTCTGAAGCTTGCACTATCGCTCAAGCTTGTTCAAAAGTATGGAGAAAGAATCATATGCCTGAAAACAGTATTGCCATCATCCCACCTGAAGGTTATCCTAATCAAAAGAACTACTCTATCAAAGCTGTAAGATGGATTCAAAGTGAAGCTAAGGAACGTGGTATTGAAATCAAACATGCATTGAATGGTGGTGAACAAAGAATCAGTGGACATTATGTGGATGGCTACCATGAAGAATCTCGAACTGTATTTGAATTCCATGGATGTTACTGGCATGGATGCCCTACTCATTTTCCAGACAGAAACAGAGTTCAACATCATCAGTGTTTGACCATGCATCAGTTGTATATTTTGACCATTGGCAAGATAGAAGAGTTACGAAAAGCAGGATATCAGGTGGTGGAACTTTGGGAATGTGACTATGACAAGAGATACAAGGAAGATCCAGACTTTAGATCTTTGGTGGACTCAGAATTTACAAACTTAGACCCTTTGAGGCCAAGAGATGCTTTATTTGGTGGAAGGACTAACTCGACCAAACTCTATCAGGAAATCGATGAATCCTCCAATGAAGAAATCAAGTACATAGATGTGTGTTCACTCTATCCAACTATTTGCAAGTACGGACAGTTTCCACTTGGTCATCCTACCATCTATTCTCAAGAGAACATTGATAAAGACAACATCAGACAGTACTGTGGATTGATCAAGTGTAAAGTACTACCACCCACCAATTTGTACCATCCTGTACTTCCACAGAAATGCAGTCAGAAATTGATGTTTCCATTGTGTAGAAGTTGTGCAGAAAAGACAGATCCTTATATGAGATGTACTCATTTACGAGAAGAAGAGAGAAGTTTTACAGGGACCTGGGTCACTATCGAATTATTTGCTGCATTGGACAGAGGGTACAAGTTATTGGACGTGTATGAAGTCTGGCATTTCTCAGAGACGACTCAATATGACTGAGAATCCGGAGAAGAAGGGATCTTTGCTGGTTATATTGATACTTTTCTGAGAATCAAGCAAGAATCAAGTGGGTATCCTGATTGGTGCAAGACTGAGCAAGATAAGATCAAGTTCAAGCAAGATTATTTTGAAGCTGAAGGAATCAGATTGGAGAATGTGGAGAAGAATAAAGGAATGAGAGCTATTGCCAAGATCATGTTAAACAGTCTCTGGGGAAAATTGGCACAGCGAGAGAATATGGCCAAGACAGAATATTTCTCAGAACCTGCCAAATTTTTTGATCTGGTGACGAATCCAAACAAGATTGTCAAGAATGTGGACATTTGTAGAGAAAATCTTCTACTAGTCAACTGGGAGGATACAGAACCCAATGTGGAGCCTCATGCTTGCAGTAATGTGATTGTTGCAGCATTCGTCACTGCTCAAGCCAGATTGAAGCTCTATGGAATCTTGGAAAAGCTGAATGAACGTGTACTCTACTTTGATACAGACTCTATCATTTATCATCACAAACCCCATTTATGGAACCCTACTATTGTCAACAACAGACTTGGAGAATGGACAGATGAAGTGCCCAATGCTAGAATTGTGAAATTTGTTGGCATGGGACCGAAGAACTATGGCTATGAATTTGTGGACAAGGATGGAAATCGAGGATCTACTTGCAAAGTGAAAGGACTCACTCTAGATTACAATACATCTCAAGTCATTCACTTTGATCGGATGCTGAACTTGGTGAAGGGAGATAGGAAAGACTTCAGAGAAACTGTCAACTACCATAGGATCAGAAAACATAAAGACAAGACTGTGACCACTGAATTGCAATCCAAGACGTATCGGTTCACTTATACTAAACGTGTCATTATTGGAAATGGATATACTGTTCCTTATGGGTATTTGGCATAGATAGAGTAGTTCTGATGATCATGTATTATTTCTGATAGTCATGAATTGAACTGTGTCTGATAAACATGTACAGGTGTTTTTATGTATTAAACTGTTTCAATTATGTATTAAACTGTTTTTTAATTATGTATTAAACTGTTAGTTCATGTTCATTAAAATTTGAGTATAAATAAAGTTGTCTTTGTATTTTTTTCACAGTTAACCATGGCACTTTCTACACACCAGTTGGACTCAAATCAAGATATTGGAAGTTTGTTTTTTAAACATCCTTCTAATATTTTTATTTCTGGTCCAAGTGGATCGGGTAAAACTGAATTTGTTAAAAAGATGATTGAATTTAAAGAAGATTTATTTGATATTTTACCCCAACGTATTGTTTGGTGTTACAAGGAATGGCAAACATCTTATAATATCTTACAAGAACGTGAGGGGTCAAACATCAAATTTATTCAAGGTATTCCCAATGATGAAGATGAAATTGTCACTGATCCCTGTGCAACGCACTTGGTGATTTTTGATGACATGTTAGGAGATAAAGATGAAGAAAAAATTAAGTTATGGTTTACTAGAAAAGGACATCATAGAAATGCAAGTGTGGTGTACATCACTCAAAATTTATTTCAACAAAGTAAATCTTCTCGCACCATCAGTTTGAATGCTCATTATTTAGTTTTATTTCAAAGTCCAAGAGATAAGATGCAAATCAAAGTATTAGCAAATCAACTTCAAGCTCCACATATGATTCATGCATTTAACGATGCCACATCTATACCTCATGGATACTTATTGGTCGATTTGAAACCAAACACACCTGATTATCTTAGATTCAGAACACATATTTTTCAAAACTGGTTTACAAAATCAGATCAACAAGGACCTGTTGTCTATTTTCCAGGAGTATAAAAAGGTGTGTTTGAGTTCAAATCCATCATTTGTGTCAAAATGGCTCAACGAACATCAGCTAATCTGATACGTGCTCTGTATAATTTAAGCAGAGAACATGATAGTCATAAAAGAAAATCACTCTTAAATGCAGGTTTAATTGAAATGATCAAATGGTTTTCTTTGGCAGCTCGAAAAATTGTTCAGGGTAAAATGAAATTACCTAAACAAACTCAAAAATTTATGGATAGACATCAGGATGATGTTAAAAAAATAGCAAGTGCAATTGTTGATCCTGAAGTAAAACGTAGTATCATTTTAAAACCTGGAGGTGGTGGATTCTTTGGTGGTGTGATCATTCGAAGTCTGATTCGATGGGATGGAAATAAGTTGATGAGAAAATTTAATAAGAAAACTAAAAAACCTAAGAAAAAATCAGTGAAAAAACCCAGAAAACAGAAAAAAAGAAAGGTTGATGATCGTTTTGTAACAAAACGTAAAAGTAAAAGTCCTGCTTCATGGCAAAATTTAGGTCTTGATTCTCCAAACACAAATGCAAGACGATCTTCTATTAATTTAGCAAGATTTACTCCTTTGAGAGCACAAGATTTGTTAAAAAGACATGGATTTGGTGCTACCATGCACATGTTAAATCCAAACAAATATCCATCGCCACCTCATTCTGAACGTCGACGACTTCATTTTTAAGAAAAACTATAAAAGGATTGTACATTTAAATTATAAACACACTCATAAACATGGCTGTAACAACAACACGTCGTAGAAAATTGCAAAATAAAATGAGAAAAAAATCTCTGATTAAAACTTATGGTACATTTTTGGAAGGATTGACTCATTTATCCAATAAATGTCGTAAGAAAATGATTCAAGAATCTCCTAAAGAAGTCATTGATTGTGTAGGGGAATGTTGCATCAATGTTATAAAAGGCAATGTACGTCTGACAAATGCTCAAAAGAATCAGTTACGAGCTAGAAAGCAACATATACGTTTACTGAGTTCTAAGCAAGTGCCACTTGACACAAAAAAGAAAATTATTAATCAGAAAGGTGGAGCCTTGTTAGGATTATTATTAAAACCATTAATTGCTCCTATCATAGGTTCTGTCTTGGGTGAAATTATCAAAAAATAAAAAATATGGATGGTCGTAAAATGGCTATTGTGCCATTTAAACTTTGGGAAGACATGAAACGCTGGAAAGAGGAACAAATTCAAAAACCCAGACTGCCTCCTGATCCTAATGTATCTGCCACAGCCAGTCTTCAAAGAGACTTATCTTCTGTCATGGCCAATGAAGATTTATCTGAAGCTGAAAAATCTCAATTATATGGCCAAACCTTGCACAAATTTAAAACAGCTCATCAAAAAGCTTTAAAAGAAACATCTCTTTTTCCCCAATCTGACCCTAGTTCTTCCAAAATGAATCAATTGGTCATAGATAGTGTGCCTTCCACCATGAAACGTAAAGCTCAGCTTTTAGTTTCACTTCTAAAAACTAACCCAAATGTGTCCTGGGAAGATGATGGTACAGTTAAACTTTATGGCAAATCTATTCCAGGGTCCAATATTATTGATTTGGTCAATGATGTCATTAGACATCGTAAAGGCAGTGAACCTACAGGTTGGCAAGCTTTTGCAGAAGGTTTAAGAGACATGAATATTCCCCAAGATGTCATTGGAAATAGGGAAAGGTGGGACTGGATGCATCGTGCTCCAGAAACTCCTGAAACGGATTATATCACTCCCAAACAAAAACGCACCATCAGAAAAACAGCAAGTCGTATTCCTGTTTCTGTCAGGTCTGCAAAGAGTTTGAGTGTCAGAAAACGTATCAAAGACCATTTTTCCTCTCCGACACTTTTATCTGCCACCAAAAAACGTATAAAAGAAGAATTTTCTTCTCCATGGGTCAGTTACAATGAAGCTTGAACAGTTGTATTACAATCCTAAAAGTCCTGCTGCGTATGCAGGTGAACAAGCTTTGTACAAACTTGCTAAACAATCATCCAAAAAAGTAAAACTTCAAGATATTAGAGACTGGTTAAGAAAACAAAAAACTTATACTTTACATAAACCTATTCGTAAAAAGTTTTTGCGACGCAAAACGGTAGTGGCTGGAATTGATACTCAATGGCAAGCAGATTTGGCAGACTTATCAAAATTATCAAAGTTCAATGACAAACATAGATATTTACTTTGCATCATAGATGTCTTTTCAAAATATGCATGGGTGGTACCTATTAAAGATAAAACTGGGAAAACTTTAGTCATTGCTTTCAAATCTGTTTTAAAAAGTGGACGAAGTCCAAAAAGTTTGCAAACAGATAAAGGAACTGAATTCAAAAATAAAGAATTTCAAAATTGCTTGAAAACTAAAAAGATTCATTTCTTCACTACTGAAAATCCTGAAACCAAAGCCAGTATTGTGGAACGTTTTCAAAGAACTTTGAAAACTCGCATGTGGAAATATTTTACTCATCATTGCACACTGCGATATGTAGACATTCTTCCCAAATTAGTACATGGTTACAATCACGCTTATCATCGAAGTATTAAATGTGCACCTGTGTCTGTGACTCTTAAAAATGAACCACAGGTGTCAGAAAACTTATATGGAAAATCCAATTCTAAAAAAGTCAAACCAAAATTCAAAGTGAATGATTTTGTGCGTATCAATAAAACAAAACGTACATTTGATAAAGGTTATTTACCAAATTGGACACAAGAATTATTTCAAATTTTAGCAGTGGTCAAAACTCAGACTCCTATCACCTATAAAATAAAAGATCTTGAGGGTGAAGTGGTCAAAGGTACTTTTTATTCACACGAGTTACAACGTGTAGAGAAAGAGCAAATTTACGAAATTGATTATGTTTTAGATCACAGAAAACGTAAAATAGGAAAAAAGTGGGTGAAAGAAATTAAAGTTCACTGGAAAGGGTATCCTTCAAAATTTGACAGTTGGATTTTAGAATCTGATCTTGTATAAAAGGATGAAAATGGATCTCAGAGGATCATTTGTACGTGGTGACACTGCTTCAGTACAATCTGCAGAAGGTCGTGATCGAATTGTTAAAAATCGGTTCACTTTTTTTGCTCAGATCATTGTTGTTTACATGATCATTATCACATCATTAGTTCAAATCAGTCTGAGAAGTCCAGATAAAGAATTGTGGCTAATTTTACTCAGTAGTTCTATCGGTTACATACTACCATCCCCAGGTTTAAAATTTAGAAAACAAACTAATCCAATTTCTGCTGACGAAACAGATTCGCCCAAACTCAAACCATGAATAATTTTTATTTGACACTCTTGAGTGATAGTTCACTCAGTACATTTTCAAAAAATACGCAATGTGACTTTAAAGTGAAATTAGATCATTCCATACAAATTGAAAAAGATAATTGGGAAGTAGGTTTGGTAGAAGCCATAACTCCAACTGAAGTAAATAATATCACTAAGGAAAACAATTATGTGATTTTAAGATTTACTGATAGAAAAATGTGTGAAGATATTGATAACTGTACAAAGTATGTATCATATGTAGACCAAAAAATCTATATCCAAAATGGTTATTATGCTTCTCCACGCCATTTAGTTGAAGAAATTCAAAAAAGCATCAATTTTCGATATGGACTGACACTAAAAAATAGCAATGCTACCATTTCAATCACTTATGGTGAAAACAGTGCTCGAGTCAAACTTGATGTTCAAGATCCTACAAAAGTCCAAATTATTTTTCCAAAGGCAATTGCAGAAATATTAGGTGTAGATAGAAATTATTTTGATAAACCATTAGGAAATGAAAAATACATTTTCAGATATGGTGTGGATTTAAATACAAAAATTCACCAACTTTACATTTACTCTGATTTAGCAAGTTATACTTTTATTGGTGATGTTACTGCACCTATTTTGAGAGTATTGCCATTTGAAAGTAAAAGAGAAAACAATCATTTACATCAAGAATTTGTCAATGTACACTACGTTCCAGTGGCAAAATCTTTCATAGATCAGGTGCACATTAGTATAAAAGGTGATACAGGTGAAAATGTGCCATTTATCTCTGGGAAAACGTTAGTGAAACTACATTTTCGACAGAAAGAATAATGTTGAAATAATCCAGAAGCATTATGTCTCTTCAATCTGGGAAAGGAGACTTTCCCGTGTACAGAGGCGTTTCAAGACAATATGGCAATGGTTTAGGATCCATTTTTAAAGCTGCATTGAGAACAGTGATTCCAATTTTAAAACCTGTCACAAAAGCAAGTTTAAAAAGTGTGAAAAAAGTTGCTAAAGATCAAGGGATTCAAGCTCTAAAAGATATTGTAGGTGGTGAAAATGTAAAAAAAGTTTTAAAACAAAGAGGAAAAACAGCTTTGAAATCTTTTGGTCAATCTACTTTTAATCAGTTGGCTATAAATTCAACTCAAAAACGCAAAAAATCTCAGTCTCAATCTAGACACCGAACTGTTAAGAGGGGTTTTAAAAGCAGAGCAAAAAAGTTTAATCCTATTAAACGTCTGGTATTTGAAAGAGATATATTTGACGAAAAATGATTCAACAAGGTTCTTGCGATTGCACTAAAACGGAATTGGATATGGAATCCATTCCACCCACCATGACTACCATGCAAGGCACTCAGTGGAATGATTATCATCCCATCGCTTCTCTCGATAGTCATCATGCACCCATTGAATTTCTAATTCCACCTCACACCGAGTTTTACACTGATTTATCTCAAGCCTATCTGTATATCAAATTCAGAATCTTACAGCAAACGGGTGAAGATCTTGAAACTGATGCAAAAGTATTTCCAATTAATAACTTTTTTCACAGTATGTTCAGTGGCATCGATTTGTATATCAACAATAAATTGATCACAAATAATTCAGACACGTATCCATACAGAGCATACCTTGAAAATTTGTTTTCTTATGGTTCTGATGTCAAAGATAATCAACTGAAAGCAGCAGAATTTTGGTCTGAGGATGAAGCAGGAGCTTTTGAAGATATAACAAATGCATCTATCACTGATCGTGGCAAACGCGTAGCAAAAAGCAAATCAGTGGAGCTTCAGGGTAAATTACATTTGGATCTTGCTATGCAGGAAAAATATTTACCTAATGGCTTAGAATTCAAACTTAGACTCAATCGATCATCTCCTCAGTTTTGTTTGATGAGTGATAATTCTCCTGCAAAAATCAAAATTGATACTGCTATCTTGAGAGTACGAAATGTAAAGCTTCTACCTGCCATTAGCAATGAACTGAATCAAACTATTGCTCATCATAATGCTAAATTTCCAATCAGAAGAGTTGAAGTCAAAACTTTTACAATCAGTAGTGGCACAAGATCTAAAATTGAAGACCATCTTCTCACTGGTCAACTTCCAAAACGAGTTTTTATTGGCTTAGTATTAAATGAGGCATTTAATGGGACTTTGGAAACTAATCCTTTCTTTTTCCAACATTTCAACCTAAGTAAAATGGATGTCACTTGTGATGGACATAGTGTCTATGGAAAACCATTTGAACCTAGATTTGGAAATGATCAGTATCTCAGGTCTTTCCTATCTGTTTACCAAGCATTGGCAAGTCAGAATCAGGTCCAAAATTGCAACATTGATTATGAAGATTACAAAGGAGGTTACTGCTTTTGGGGATATGATTTGACACCAGATCAAGCAGCCGATCAGTCTCATTTGCACCCTATAAAAACTGGGAACCTCAGATTGGAGCTTCAGTTTGCAACATCACTTGACAAGACGATCAACGTGCTTGTGTATGCAGAGTTTGACAACCTGATAGAAATCAACGGACTGAGAGAAGTTACCACAGATTACTAAAGATGAATGCAGGATACTTCATTGAACAGGACTTGATGTACCAAACAGATGCATACAGTGCAACAGTCCAGCCATCAGATGAGAAGAGTACCTTACAGAAAGAAGTAGAAGACAATGAGGATATTGATTGTCTTATGAAGACTCTTCTAAAACAAGCTATATTGACTTGTCTAAAGATGGCAGTTGGAGACTGTGCGAAGCATGAATGTCATGGATGCAAAATGAACCACCCAAGTCAGAAATACCACGATATCTGTCTATGGACTTCTCCAAGAGAATGGATTGAAGATTATGGATGTCATGATCCAGCCTTAGAGGGCCTAAACATCTACGATGTGATGGAAGACTTTGACAATAGAATCTGGAACTATCTGTATGGCGATAATTGGCGACACCCTATGGACTTTACAAAAGGGATCAATCACCTGACGCCAGAAGAAAATCAAGAAGCCTATAAAAACTGGCAATACTTCAAGAAAAATCAAAGTGACTTAACAGAACAGTGGAAGACGTACTGGGCCAAGAAACTCATAGAATCCTATGAAGAAAAGGAAACTGAAGAAAACGAGAACCCAGAAACAGAATAAAAATGAACACTGTTGAACTTATCAAAGTCATAAACAATATACCTGTGAAAAGAGAAGTATGTGCCAAGGATTTACTACCAGAGAAGAAACCACTGGATATGAAGGCTTACATTGTAAATACAGATATATCCACAGATCCAGGAGAACATTGGGTGGCTATCTACTTCAGAAGAGATCAAGTTATCTACTTCGATTCATATGGAAGACCACCAGAAGAGCAATATGTTCTACCATTTCTTGAAAGAAACTCTTCAAGATGGATCCATAACACAGAATGTTTACAGAGTCCATGGAGCAAAGTATGTGGAATTTGGTGTATCTACATCATTCACCAGCTCAACAAAGGACTAGATCTAAACACAGCCATTCATCAAGAACTATATGAAACTGGAGATGATTTATACCAGAATGACAGAGATATCGAGATGTGGTTCATCTATAACTATGCCAGAGTCATCCTATCCAAGAATGGAATGAGACGCATGGCTCTTCCTGACTTTTTATTCAAACACAGAATACAGACTTGTAAATGTCATATTTATTCACATCACCTTTCAAAGAAGTATCCTAAGTATAATATGTTGTAAATATGTTAAGGAGTTCTATTGTAAACAATGAACAGAGGGACGGCCCTAATCCTCTGTCATTGTAATCAGTTATAGTTAGCGGGGCAATAAAGTTATAGAAATGTTCACCAGTCTTTGTTGTTCTTTTCATTAAAAAATCAGTAGTAGTAAGCTTGAGACGGCTAGCTATACACTAGTTAACGCTACAGAGTGATGCCTCTAGGAGATGAGGTCTTGATCGACCAAGAGACTCTAAAGACGCATAGAACTTAGTAGCCTTGACTATTACACACACCATATACCACCACATACTATACCCCCTAAAATGACTAAGTTATTTTCAAAGCTGAAATTAACTAAGTTATTTTATATATCACCACAGCAGGACCTTTATTCCCCTCAAAAATGACTAAGTTATTTCCCAATAGCCCAGGAAACTATTATAATCACAACCCAACCAGTGGATATGACCAGAAGCTTATCATAATCACAATCATAGACCAGAATAGCTCACAAATAAGCTAAGTTATTTACCCAACAGCCCAAGAAACTATCACAATTATAGGCCCAACCAGAAAAGACCTCAAAATTAAACTAAGTTATTCCCCAATAGCCCAGGAAACTATCATAATCATAGGCCCCAGCTAGAATAATCCCAAAAATAAACTAAGTTATTCACAGCTAGTCACTCAAGCCTACCAGGATAGTCATCTATGGGGCAATTTTTTAGCCTGAAAAATTCTAAGTTCTTTTCAGGCTTAAAAAAAAATTGCCCCATAGTGGCATCCATTACTACTATCAACTAAAGAAACGTTGTCAAAGTTAGATGCCCTCCGACAAACCTCTCTGGATCCGCGCATAGTTATAAAGCATGTCTACAGATACACCATATGTGGCTTGATAATAGTATTATATTGGATAACGACGTCAAAGTTTAAGACAAGAATGCCAATATCTATTTACATTTCCATATTGTACTGTAGCCGCAGACTGCCTTATATATTAGATTCTATATTACGCTATCTTTCATCCAAAATGACAATACGTTTTATATTGCACGACCCTTGGATCTGCACTATAATCACTATGTAACCCCGCCCGTCCGTTACCAGTTGGTGAAAATGTTCATAACTCTTGAATCACATGGAATATTTTGATCACATTTTGCATACATATGGATTTCAACATTCACTATTTTGACAAAATGACTAGACTCAGTTAGTGAAACTCCTAATAACTCTTGAATCTAATTCATATTTATTTATTTTAATATTGTCCAGCCACTGGTATGCAAAATGGTAACGAGGGTTTGCCGAGCATCATTTTGGCCGGTCGAAGTGAAAGTGCGAATAACTCTTGAACCGCACGGTATATTTTAATCAAATTTTGCATATTAATACATTTTATCATATATTTGCCTATAGGACAGCCATATATATATTGTCTGAGCTTATCAAGGAATAATTGTGTCTGCCTTTCTTGAAACCATTCATTTTGATAAACAGGCGATATATAATCTTAAGCCAAGGTTGTAAACTCAGCTTTTAAAAGCCTACATGGGAGCATAAGACCGGGCGTTTTGTGCGCGCTCTTTATGCCAGAGGTGGGGCCGCATTGCACTGGCATCAGAACCGAAAACAGTAGTAGTAAACTCAGCTTGAATCTTTCAGTTCGGCTATCCGAACGCTGCTTCCGTACGGAACCTGCTTTCGTACCGAACCTATTTCAGAATGGCTATCCGTCAACCTTGATAGATATGTTGAAACACACAGTCCGGCTACACGGACATTGTTTTCATTTTAAATACCTAGAGTTTCATTCTAATTAGCAAACATTCATCGTGGGTCGTGCATATCTTTGTTCGTTTGTTTGGTACTTAATGACGCATCAACCCTTGTGGGTCATTAACGTCAGACGGTATTTAATTATTAAGCATGATTTTGGTGGACAAATTTACAAAAAAAAATGTAATATATGAAGTTAATGATACTAATGAGTTTGGAAAATGACATTGAGATGTGATATATTTGTTGTCAGGAAAGATCATGTACAATATCTGACAGTTTCAAAAAGCTATTCAGACGACTGTACGTGTCATGTTCTTTACCTGAAAATAAGATAGCGTTAACCGATTTGTAATATGGTTCAAATATACTGTTTAAAAAGATGAAAACTTGTAGCATGTTATAAGCTTATACAAATATAAACCAATAATACAAGATTTTAAAAATAACAGTTAAAATTTTGTTAAAAATAGTTAATTCTTTTAAAAATGTCATCACACTATTAATATGTATATCTTGAAATAACTGTTTCGTGTTATCAACATGGAAACAGAAATCGCCATACTCCAAAAGGAAGTGACGTACACGTACAGTAAATGATGCATCACAACCAACACATTGTTGCTGCTTGTCACCTAATAGTAAGCATGAGTGTGTGACTCTTGTATGGCCTAAACGGATTTGAGCCAAAACAACTTCTTTTCTAATGTTTCTAACAATTGACAGATGTTCATCATTACTGTTAGTTGATTATACCCTGGCATTTAATCCGCGGGTATATAGTTTTCATTTTACGCCCATTCGCTCCTTTGCCGTTTACATATGCGATAAGTAGACCATGATCACATTGGATGGTTGAATGTCATTGTATTTTATTATCTAGGAACACAAAGATTGACAATTCCAGTCATGACGATTAAGTATGATTTTGCTAGTCAGTTATTTTCCAATAGTTTTATTGCTTAGAAGGAAGTAATCGCGCTAGGCATCAAAACTAATGATTAGATTGCGTGTGAGCTGTAATATATTTTCATCTTTGAAAGGCGTATAAACAAATTGATAATGCGCAATTTGTTGAACATGCCAATTTTCTTGTAAATCCGCTATGAATGTTCATTGTGCTTTAAGCGCACCAAACTAACAAATTTACAGGTTTTCGTGTTTTACTTTTGTCCTATTTTGTGGTGTGATACTTTCGATTAATTTGAGTTTTCAACAATTTCTCTGGAGACGAGAGAGCTGTTTGATGTTGTTTATTCTTACTGGTGTTTGCGGCTTCTTAACAGTTTAAACACACCGGGTAGGCGGCAATCGAAAACGTTAATACTATCGACGAACGTAGATAAAAATCTTTAGAAACAGAGGTTTCTGACTGGCGACAAATGGCAATCGAAAACGCTGTTTCTAGCGATGTTTGATCCGCGTTCGTCGATTGTTAAGAGCGTTTTCGATTGCCGCATACCCGGTGTTTTAAGCGTGATTTATTGTGCTCTACCTCACATCAACGCAACGCCACACAAACCTGACCCCGTTAACACAAATGCATGCAAGATCTGTTAGAACGCTGTTATTTATCCTTTAAAATGCCACGAACTATTAAAAACCTGTTGATTTATACCTATAAATAAAAGTAAGTAAGGGTTCAAAGATCAGGAATCGATACAATCAAATACCACACCTGACCCAGGATACCAATGGGAAAGTGACAAACTCACAGTAAACACCACAAACGAGAAACCATGAGGTCAGCCCTTTCCCAGCAGGTGACCACAAAGCACATATAAACAGACGCACACAAAGACGTAGCAAACAGTGTGATTACAATATTCTCTTAAAATGCCATTAAACTGACATTGCATTGCCCTTAAATGGTCTTCAAAACATATAAAATAAGAGGTGTTCAAATTAAATACCTTGAAAATGTCATGATTTCTCGTATGAATATTTACTGGTTGTTTTAATTGGCCTAAAATGGTCAACAAAACATTTAAGATAAGAGGTGTTAAAAATTGAAGACCTTGAAAATCCCATGAATTCTTGTATGACTATTTTAAGGTTGTTTTCATTGTGCTTAACTTCATAAACTTGTTAACTTCAAGTTGTCTGTTTTTAAGTACCATAAGAATGTTTAACTTTTTCTGTCGTCTAAATATTGCAAATAGAAAATTAATAGCCCTCAAAATCCCATGAAAATAAGCATCCAATGATTTAAGTTGAATTTAAAGGCATTCAATTTGGCTTATAGCCATTGAATATGAAGACTCAGCTTTTAAGGGTGACGCATGCAGATGTTTGATGGGAAAACATGGCTGCTAGAAATTGAGGGATATTAAATGTGCTTGTTAAACATAGAAGTGAGGTGATTTCTAGATGATAAACACAATAGTAAGTTAGCTGATACAGTGAGTATACACATGAGACAAAGTTTCTATGGTTTTCATAGTTAATGATATTGAGGTTGCTCTTTTTGTTCTAAAGTAAATGAAGACAATGTGTTGAAATGGGTGTGAGAAAACTGGCATGGATTATCTTAAATATCTACAATGCCAATGTGATAATTAAGTGCCAGTTTCAGGCGAGTTGGCTAAAGTTTTGTTTAGCCTCAGATTCAATGGCGTTGGCAGAAATAAAGCCGATAACATTTGAGAACTTCCGTCGAATTAATGTAATTTTGTTAACAGAATTTTTATTGTGAAATATTAAATTTCCGTTCCCCTTCTGAAATTCGACCTTTTTCTCTTCCAGAATAAATACTTGTCCTGCTGAATCAAGATTTAGCCTATTTAGAAAATAGTGTTGATCTAGATCAGCGGGCTTCGAATGTAGACGGTTGACCAGGTTCTACGCCATTTTCTGTTCTTTTTTAAATCCACAGGAACGTCTGAAATCGTGGGTTTGGAGTGGCTGAATAATAGATCTGTGTATTTCCTATTAATATATTCAGCAAGAAAATGGTTAATTATTAAATGAGGAGAAACTAATTGATGAGCAGATATTCCCTAAACGCATCTCATAATTTAATTCTATCATTTCCGATTTGTCATCATGGAATATCTGCAACTCTAACTAAATCAGTTTGGTGCATGTTGCCATTAGGCCAGAGGAAATTAATTTTAGATTACAGTCGACTAGGGACCAGTTTCATCAAAGGGCGTAGGACTGATTTGCATGGTTAGAATTCTCATTCACTAAAGGGGTAAATTATTAGACAATAAAAGTGGTACCACTGCCTTAGGGCTATCCCAAATTGATCAAAGGCTAATCTGTATGAGGTGATTATTACTTCCTTTCAGGGGGCAATAAAGTGGTCTCATGAAGAATGTAGGGTATTTCTTAGTTAAAGAAATTGTGTTGTATACAGGTAAGTCCCCTTTTGAGGCCCCTTTAATCCTGTGAGATACTGAAACTGTCCCTTATCAGTTAATCATTTAATGATATCTTTTAGACAGGAATATAGGTCTTTAACATTGCATTAGTGTTTTGAAACTGATCCTAGACTGATGGAAATCCCTTAACAAGTACTTTGGCAAAATATCGAATACCCAGATGATGATGCTTAAAATATTACTTACTGGAGACAGACGTCAATTCTGCTTCTAAGACGCCGACTGTCTAGTGGTGGGGGAAAGTCAGTGCAGTTCTCGGCATTCGGCCGGGAAATACCCCATGAAACCACCGCAACCATTGATACATACCACTGCAGGAACTATTTTGATAAGTGTTTCACTTATCGTCGATATTTTGCTAGCGCCGCTACCTGCGTGGCAGCGACATCTAGAGCTAATCAGAACTAAACACGCTACCGACTGAGCTATCCGGACGATAATCAGGAAAAGAAATACAATGTTTTTGGAAATAATAAACTGTGACCCCTCAATACGTACAATGGATCATCCTTATTTTATCATATATAGCTTTATGGAAAATTCTCAATGTGATTAAAACCCGATCTAGCCACAGCTTTCTAGTTACATCCCTATATATAGTCATGCTAATAAAATATCACTTTTCTAGTTACTATCCTATATATGGTCGTGTTATAAATTATCACATTTCTAATTACACCCCTATATATGGGCACGTTATAAATATCACATTTCCACTTACACCCCTATATATGGGCAAGTTATTAAATCAATTTTGAAGCGTCATTTATACCATTCACTATTAACTATATTTGTTTAACTTTGATAAAGTAAGTGGTTTGGGCGGAGGTGGGTGAGTTTATCACGGAAACATCTTCATCGAAATGTGACTAAACCTTAACACCAACATAATAAGGACAGTGGGGCCTTGGATAAGGATTGATAAAGCATAAGACTAGCTTACTTGTAAATAGTTCTTGTTTTTCCAAGTCGCATTTGTTGTTGTTTTTCATTTGAAGGGCAACAACATCCCCAGACGCTTCAAATAAAACTAAGCATGTATTATTGGAGTATTCATAAAAGTAATGTGTCGTTTCATAATTTAACCCTTAAAGCGCCGAGAAAAAAAAATGCATCTGAAAATGTCGTCTGCTTAAGTCGTCTGCTGCATATAATTGCCTAACATTACTGATGAATTAAGAATAGAAGCAAACAGCGTGGACCCAGAACAGACTGCTCCTATAAGAGAAGTCTGGTTTGGGTCCACACTGTTTGCCATATAGGCTTCTTAAACATTTCCGCAGACGAGAAAAGCAGACGATTTTTGTTGTGATTGGCGCATTAAGGGTTAAAGAATCTGTGATGCCATGGAGACATCTAAGTGCAATATTTACCATTTGAATAAATCGCAGTGTAACGGCGATTTATTCAAATGGTAAATTTGCTTCTGTTTAGGGGATATGATATATTTGTCTGCTGATAAGCGTATAGATTTCGTTATCATAAATAGTATTTTAAATTTAGCAGAATTTATTGAAGCTATTAATGCTTTATAAAGATAAACGTAATAGTTGGCAATCCATTTCATGAAAAATCTTCTGATGGCAAAATGGGGAAGAAGCTGGCATGCATGCTAATTATGTGCCTATATGTGTAGTAAAACCGATAGGGGTGGATGCCAAGTTTGAAAATGTCCCTGGGTCTCAGAATTAGGTCAAAGATCAACTGAGTGCAAAATAACACATAAATTGACAAACACTTCTTTCTATGTCATCTTCTGACCACATGATGCCCATTACATTCACTGAAACTATCAAGAATATATTTAAGATACATGTTGCATTTAACAATAACCTAGACAAGAACTAAGCATATGCCCATGCATGGTTAAGGATCATTTAAGTGCAAATTTCGCAAAATCAAAGTATGTAATGTTAATACTGCTTTTTTGTCAGTATCATACCATTCTAACCATGCAAAATTATTTATAATAACTATGTGAATGGTTTAGAAGCTATGCATAGGTATATTAACAGTGTCACTACAGGCCAGGCTAGGATTAAAGGCCAAGTGTACAGTTTGTGAAAAAAATACATAAAATGGCTTGTTATATCCTTTTTATTATCTTGATTTATATGTTTTTGGAGATGATGCATTAGTGGGCTGGGGTCTTTCGTGCGTGCAAACCGGGCATCTGTGTGTCTTGGTCCGCATCTGGATTAAGGGTGAGGTTGGCGCCGTGACCAGCAAAATATTTTTACTGACCTTTCAAAGGTGGTACTTTTTTGTTGATCACTTAAGTTTTTGTGGCCTGTGTTTCTCATGCTTTCGAGTCTGTTCATTGCTGCCTTGTGGTCACCTGCTGTGTAAGAGCTGACCTCCTGGCTCTTGTTGGTGATGTTTATTGTATGTTTGTTACTTTCCCTTGTGGTATCCTGGGTCAGGTGTGATACTTGATTGTATCGATTCCTGATCTTTGCCGTCTTTCTCACTTTGTTTTTGTAATCAGCATACCTAACACATCCATTGAACAAAGCATAAGTGAGAAGGACGTATGAACGCAGCAAACTGAATGAAATATAGGTATTTGTTGGAGGATATATAGGTATCCAATTGTAAACTAGCAGCAAAGAAACTCTCGGGCCTCTTATGGGACCCCCCTAAGCATGAAAGAACCGTAAAGGTGCATATCAGCCTTTATCCATGCCTGGTTGAAAACATATGTCTCCTGACAGGGCACACTTATGATCAAGTAAGCACTACATATACATGGTCGAGTCTTCTACAGCTGCATTTTATCGTTTTTGATAAATAATCTGTATATTACAATCGAACTAGACTTGCTCTTTTGAGTAAGTTGCGGAGTGATAATTCACTGCTTGTAAGAGTCACAGAACTCAAACAGTGACCTATTTAACAGCAATTATTATTGTTGTATAGCAGATATATTTTAAGTAACATATGTAGGATTTGTACATTCTCATCAGCCAAAAGTTTCAGTTGGTTTGTTTTCTAGATTCATTGTTGCATGGTCTGCTTGAAGCCATACCTTAACTCTAATAATTTTCAGCGCAGTTCATTAAAATAAGTTCCCATTATAAAAAGATTGGCTATGACATTAATGTATTGCAACAGACTGCATGCTTGGTGGTCAACCCTATCATGGTTGGCAACTTTGCTTTCCTCTTTAATTGCACACCGGTGGGCGGACTTCAGACTATATGATGGTTACAACTTAAAGACTTATCTATTGATGAGATGGTAGGGGCCTGGTGCTTTGGCTGTTTGTCGGGCCTACAGGGGTTTACCTGTTGGATTTCTTTTGCTCCGGTATTCAGTTTTATTTACTGTTGAGTCCTTATCTTTGTTTTATCTCCTTGTTATATCTTGATTTATATGTTTTTGGAGATGATGCATTGATAAGTTAGGGGTCTTTCATGCAATCCAAATATCTATGTGTCTTGATCCACATCTGAATTAAGGGTGAGGTTAGCGCCTTTAAACCGGTTTAAGCCCTCCAGTAAAATATTTTACTGACCGTTCCAAGGCGGTACTTCTTTTGTGGATCTTTTGTGTTTTTGTTCTGTCTTGTGTTTGCTATGTCTTTGTACGTGTCTGTTTATAATTATGTGCTTTGTGGTCACCTGCTTTGAAAGGACTTACCTATTGGCTCTCGTTTGTGGTGTCTAACTGTGAGTTTGTCACTTTCCCATTGGTATCCTGGGTCAGGTGTGGTACTTGATTGTATCGAATCCTGATCTTTGCACCCTTACTTACCTTGATAGTTTGCCCTAATGATTCGTTACTTCATATGTTGGAAATTTGGGACTTTGCCATAAATCAGTTTAGAGTACTAGGTGAGAAAAATTCTGATTTAGCTGATATCTTGACTGTACTTTTGATGGCTGGAACTCTCGATTAGCTTAGGACTTACATGTAGAATTGAAAATCTCTCCAGAGGTACATCTAACAGACATGAAGCGCCACACTTGCCATCTTATAATGAAGGTCTGGACACCAGGGGGGTGTTACATGCGTAAGTTGCAACTGCAGTAGGCTACAAAAGAATACTTGTTAACTGTTGCTACACAGACCGGCGACACAGGCATGTTTATATTGTTACTTATCACTTTAGGGACAACAATACTGAGGTTTGGTTGGTAATAGGTAATGAAAGGGGATAACTTCCCATCTCGTTGCTAAACGGCTACCCTAGTCAGTATTGTGCGATATTTAAACCAAAGTTTGCATACGGAAGCTATAACAGGATGCACTACCATCTTTTTCTGGCAAAGACAAGACTATATGCTGGAAACTGTTCATTAAGTATCCACATCTTCTTACTGTAGTAGGAAGGGATGATAACGCCAATGCTGCTGAGAAGCATGTTTGTTGTATGGAATTGAGGAAAAGGGTGTCAAGGGTATTGATAATGCCAGGCATGGTCTTTTGTGAAAGTGAAATGTGACCTAGAGATGTTGCCCCCAACCCATTGCGCATTAGAGTTACATATCAAAAGAAAAGCCAAAATGTATAACGCTTCGAAGCACTCTTTTAAAAATGCTTACAATTAATGCGCTCCGCCTACACATTTTTATGGTTATCTTACATTAGCTCATATGTAAAATTTAAGATTTCATTTTAAAAAAGATATGTTTCTAACACACATATTTGAAATACAAAGTTTCAAAATTTAAAAAATTTGAAATTAAACGACATAACGTTGAAAAACGCCTAATTTTTAGGTGTATTTAGGATTGTAATTTTGCTATATATAAAATCAAAACATTGTAATGCTATACATTTTTGAAAGCTTGGAGCAAGCTCTAAACAGTTGTTTATATTGTATTTTATTTCCTCTAAGCAGGAAAATGCGTTAGGGGTATAACCTAAGCTCATTTCAAAATCCCTATCTGATTTTGTTTTAGCTGTTAAGCTAACCTGGCTGGATTTTCCTCACACAAAACCTCATGTTTAAGAAACATAATCTGACATTCAACTATTATCATGAATCTGAACATAACTTGTCATTTACTTTGTTCTAGTTTAATTGTTCTTAATGTTGCATATTAAATATGGCCACAAACATGCCCAAGTTAGTCACTGTTGCCTAAGCAACCTCGTAATGGTGGAAAATTGGACTATTTTATGCATGGTCTATATTCTTGTTGCTAGGCAGCAAGAGACACACTTGATACATTCTTTAAATACATACTGTTTTGAAATTGAGAATATATATTTATAATAATTTACAAATGGCTTAATTATGTTCTTAAAAGGGTATCCTTTGGAGGCAAAGACTGCATCAAAAAAATGAAACTAGAGTGTGCATATTTCCTGGGCCAGGCTAGCTAGTTTCTACCATTTAGGCTTCATCAGTGACCCTCTAATAGTTTCAAAGTTCCACAATGAAACCTATGATTCCAAAGGACAAGAAAATAAAATCTACACTATAGTTAAGGGCAGGGAGACGTTCTACCGCCGCCAAACAGTCCCAGTCACCAGCTGTAGTGAAGTCAAATATGTTCTTAAAAGATTATCCTTTGGAAGCAAAGACTGCATCAAAAAACTAAAACTAGAGTATGCATATTTCCTGGGCCTGACTAGCTAGTTTCTGCCATTTAGGCTTCATCAGTGACCCTCTAATAGTTTCAAAGTTCTACAATGAAACCCATGATCCCAAAGGACAAGAAAATAAAATCTACACTATAGTGAAGGGCAGGGAGACGTTCTACCGCCGACACGTAGTCCCAGTCACCAGCTGTAGTGAAGTCAAATATGTTCTTAAAAGGGTATCCTTTGGAAGCAAAGACTGCATCAAAAAACTGAAACCAGAGTGTGCATATTTCCTGGTATAAAAGTTTCAAAACTTTTATACCATCCAACGATAATTATAGGGTCAATTCATGACCCCTACCCCATTTTCTGAAGCCACAATTACATGTATTATATTTTTGTCGCTTTTTCATGCTTAACATACCTGCCAATTTGACATTTTCAATAGAAAAAGTAAATAAGGTTGCAAAGATCAGGAATCGATACAATCAAGTACCATACCTGACCCAGGATATCAATGGGAAAGTGACAAATTCACAGTTAGACACCACAAACGAGAGCCAAGAGGTCAGCCCTTTCCCAGCAGTTAACCACAAAGCATATATAAACAGACGCACACAAAGACATAGCAAACACAAGACAAAACAAAAACATAAAAGATCCACAAAAGAAGTACCGTCTTGGAACGGTCTGTAAAATATTTTACTGGAGGGCTTAAACCGGTTTAACAGCGCCAACATCACCCTCAATTCAGATGTGGATCAAGACACATAGATGTTTGGTTTGCATGAAAGACCCCTAACTTATCAATGCATCATCTCCTAGAACATACAAATCAAAATATAAAAAGGAGATAAAGCAAAGATAAGGACTCAACAGTAAATAAAACTAAATACCGGAGCAAAAGAAATCTAACAAGTAAAACCCCGGTGGGCCCAACAAACAGCCAAAGCATCAGACCCCTACCATCTCATATTAATAGATAAGTCTCTAAGTCGGAACCACCATAGAGTCTGGAGTCCGACCCATCGGCATGCAATTAAAGAGGAAAGTAAAGTTGCCAACCGTGATTAGGTTGACCACCAAGCATGCAGTCTGTTGCAATACATTAATGTTATAGCCAATCTTTTTATAATGGGAAATTATTTCAATGAACTGCGCTGAAAAATTATTAGAGCCAGCAATCTTCTTCAATTTATACACCAAGTCACCATAGAAATCAGGTTCCGAAAGTTCTTGGCGCAAGAGAGATTTAAGTAAGTAATGGTGCAAAGATCAGGAATCGATACAATCAAGTACCACACCTGACCCAGGATACCAATGGGAAAGTGACAAACTCACAGAAGACACCACAAACGAGAGCCAAGAGGTCAGCCCTTTCCCAGCAGGTGACCACAAAGCACATATAAACAGACGCGCACAAAACATAGCAAACACAAGACAGAACAAAAACATAAAAGATCCACAAAAGAAGTACCGCCTTGGAACGGTCAGTAAAATATTTTACTGGAGGGCTTAAACCGGTTTAACGGCGCCAACCTCACCCTTAATTCAGATGTGGATCAAGACACATAGATATTTGGTTTGCATGAAAGACCCCTAACTTATCAATGCATCATCTCCTAAAACATATAAATCAAGATATAACAAGGAGATAAAGCAAGGATAAGGACTAACAGTAAATTAAACTGAATACCGGAGCAAAAGAAATCCAACAGGTAAACCCCGGTGGGCCCGACAAACAGCCAAAGCATCAGGCCCCTACCATCTTATCAATAGATAAGTCTTTAAGTCGGAACCATCATAGAGTCTGAAGTCCGACCCACCGGCGTGCAGTTAAAGAGGAAAGCAAAGTTGCCAACCGTGATTGGGTTGACTACCAAGCATGCAGTCTGTTGCAATACATTAATGTTATAGCCAATCTTTTTATAATGGGAAATTATTTTAATGAACTGCGCTGAAAAATTATTAGAGCCAACAATCTTCTTCAACTTATACACCAAGTCACCATAGAAATCAGGTTCCGAAAGTCCTTGGCGCAAGAGAGTCCAAGTCCAACTTGGAATTTAGATATCAAATCATAGTATCGTCTATAAAATTTTGAAAATGTTTTGCGAAGTTTATGATACCGATAGCCTTGTTTAAGAAGTTTCTGAGTTAACAATTTATTGCGAGTGTTAAAGTCAGCAACATAGCTAGATGCTCTAGCAAAACGAATGAGTTGAGAGATATAGAGTCCATAGAACGTAGAACGAGGTAAATCACCATCTAAAATGGGAAATTGACATTTTCAAAATCAAAGTAGTCACGTATCTCATAAATTTTGGTAGAAACAATATCATTAGAAATTGAAAAATGCAAGTCTAAAATGCGGCTTTGATATCAGAGGTATTGGCTTTATTCAGTAGGAGCTCTAAAAGGTATATTTGACTAACCATATTGTCAAAATAAATATTATTAATATTTAAAATATCGTCCAAATATCTGGATGTAGTGTTTAACGCATCGATAACATCAGCCTGCTTATCACCAGAAAGAGACATAATAAAGTCCCTTGTTACATTGGAACACTTGCTGTTGTTAAAAGGGAAACTGTATGCCTGTTTTACTAAAGAAGGTTGTAATCCTATTATGAATTATTCGTTCCAATATCTTATATGGCACTGTAAGAAATAAAATTGCTCTGTATGAAGTCGGATCGTTTCTAGTTTTATTTTGCCTTTTTAGATTGGTATTATTTGGGTATTTTTCATGATTCTGGAATATAACTAAATCTCAATATGCCATTGGAGAGGGTGCAGGATTTCTCTTTAAAGTGTCTGCTTCCATATTTACTGTGCTCATTTTGTATTTGATTAGGCCATGTGGATTTGTTATTTTTCAGTTGGCAAATGATGTTGACTATTTCTGAGAGTAAGAAATCGAAATTTAGATATGGATCATCTGAAGGTATTGTGTTGTTAACTAGGTTTTGTGGTAATTGATTTTCTTTATATAAATCAGTTAAGTATTCACCAAAGAGATCTGCTATACCACTTGAATTTTATGTGCTATTTTGAGCTTTTACCATGTACATACGTTGTTTTAATGCATACATGCTATGTCATGTGCATTTTGTAACTAATGTTTTGATGCATATAAACTTTGTTATAGAGGGCCACTTGGTATCATGGCTATTCCAGCTAAACGTGTACATCTCTTCAAATATTGTTTAAATAAATAAATTCTGTGAGCAGAATTGTCACATGAGCTATCAGTTCACTGACTAATGAGATATTATTGATTAGTGAGATTTTTCCTGGTATAGATAAGTGATAAGTACTGTCACAGAATTTATTTATTTAAACAATATTTGAATGGGCATATAAACAACTGATTTTCCTTATATAGACAAGAACTGTTCATTGTCACATGAGCTATCAGTTCCTTGTATAGAGAAGAACTGCTCATTGACTAATGTGATATTATTTTCTTGTATAAACAAGAACTGTGCATTGACTAATGAGATATTATTTTATTATATAGACAAGATCTGTTCGTTGACTAATGATATATTATTTGATTATATAGACAAGAACTGTTCATTGACCACTGTGATATTTTTTTCCATGTAAGGCCAAGAACTGTCCATTGACTAATGAGATATTATTTCTTTATATAGATATTATCTGTTCATTGATCACTGAGATATTATTTCCATTTTAGCCAAGAACTGTCCATTGACTAATGAGATATTACTTACTTGTTTAAACAATATATGTTCATTGACTAATGAGATATTATTTCCTAATATAGACAAGAACTGTTCATTGACTAATAATAAGATAATATGATGAAAATGGGATCAAGACAAATTTTTATCTAGAAAAAACAAACAAAACAATTGCCAAGATGAAAAACTATACGACAATTATATATCTAAAATGGGTGCTTCAGTGTTTGAGTTATGCTTGGTGTGGCCTTTCAATTTTGAAAGCAAAATCTTTCGAGAACATCCAAGATAAAAGACACTTAGTCTATCTGTATTAGACTGATGTTAACCCTTTTAGTGGTGTACCTACATAGGCCACATATGTTTTTTCTCAAGTAACTGGACATAAACAAACCTATTAACACCAGACAATATTTCATCAGCCTGTAAACCGTAAAGTGCCAATCAAGACAGCAGCAGACGACAAATTTTACGACAGTTTTTCGCATTTTCAGAAAAAATAAGGTATGATATTTCATGGGAAGCGTCTGCCAGCAGACGATTCTCATGAAATATCATGCCTAATTTGTTATTTTCGAAAAAGCGACAAAATTTGAAATTGTCGTCTGCTGCAAATTATAGGTGGCGCGTTATGGGTTAAAGGAGAACTGTCATGCTAGCAATTAAAGCGTAATTAGTGGTCCAGAGAACAGAAAAGGGCATTTCTCCTATATCACCAGATGAACACATTTTAGATGCGCCTGAAACAACTATATTTATACAGTTGGTTTTCCGTGACTTGTACATTAATGATGTATTTTTTATCAGAGATGAAAATCTCAGATTAATAGATCAATTAAGAGTTCTATCAAAATGCGTGTCAGCAAGTCGTTAACAGTAATCTGGATTTTACAGCAAGACAAACCTTTAAAATGATTAAACTGACACATTTGTTATAATTTGCAGCAGTAGTTTCAAATTCTGATAAAAAATAAATGCCAATAACATGTCACGTCGCTAAAACATGTGTTCAAAAAGTATAAAAAGTACAATGATTTTAAAACGTCTGACAAACACACTGATGTGTTACTTTTATATGATCCAGTGCACAAAAAAACTAACTTAATTGTAGGTGCACACAGTTGAGACCTAAGATCAGTCTGTGCTTCCGTCTGGTATGATCAGAGTCTTCTCTTCTCCTAATAAAGAACCATTGATCCTCAGCCACCCCATTGAATGCATGTCAAATTTCTGACCTGTCTGGGTGGATGCCCAAACTGATATGAGCGCACATGTACCTGCTGCGTGAGTGTTTTTTTTTTATTATGTACTGGCTTATTTATTTCAAAATAAGACTTTGAATAAATATCCCACTGAACTTCAGTTAAATAAGGCAAATTCTTCTGAAACTGAAGCTCCATTTTTGGACTTGAACTTGTCAATAACAAATGGCATAGTTTCTTCTAAAATGATAAACAGGATGATTTTAATTTTGAAATAGTAAATTTCCCCTTTCTTGATGGAGATGTTCCTCGCTCTCCTTCCTATGGTGTATATAATTCTCAGCTTATTCGTTTTGTGAGAGTGTGTTCTAATGTTGATGACTTCAACAACAGAAACTTATTTTTAACTACTAAGTTATTAAAACAAGGTTATAGATATCATAAAATTCGAAAAGCATTTTCTAAATTCTACCACAGACACTCAGAGTTAATTGTTGAATACAATATTGGGTTAAAATCTCTTCTGCAGCAAGGCATATCAGAACCTATATTTTATGGTGATTTAGTTTATAAATTCAAACGTATTTTTGGAAAACCTAATTTAAGTGATCAATTCAAAAAGATAGTAAAACGTTGTATAAGGGTTGGATATAACTTGGATATCATGCGACAGTCTGCATGCCTAGTTTTAAACCCAATCACGGTTTATGGCTATGGTTTCCTCTTTAATTGCACGACGGTGAGTCAGGCCTCTGACTCTATGATGGCTCTGACGTAAAGCTTCAATCGGTGGGTTGGTGCCTGATGCTTATCTGTAGCTGGACCCACCGTAGCTCAACTTGAAGTTTTTTTAGCTCTGACTATCTGTGAGTCATAAGCCCTTTTCTTTGTTTCATCATGGTGTGTTAATTTGATTAGAGTGTTTCTCCATGACGATACATTGCATAAGTTAGATGGCCTCCATGCGAGCTTAACATTTCTTGTACTTCAACAACAGCAGAATCTAGGGCGAAGGTTTGGTACCAGTAAAATGCATTTAAGTCCCCCGGTGGCTTAGGCTGCTGTCCGTTCTAAGGCGGTGGTTCTGTTGTTGTTGACTTTTTGTTTATTGTAACTCCCATTGTGGGAGTCTGTAATTGGTTTATGTTTTGTTATATGTTACTTTTTATCCATTCTAGCGTTGCAATCATATTGATGGGGAAGAGAGAGCTGGTTGCTTTGCTTAAATCTCTCTTTGGCCAAGGACTTTTGGAACCTGATTTCTTTGGTGACTTGGTGTATAAATTGAAGAAGATTGTTGGCTCTAATAATTTTTCAGCGCAGTTCATTTAAATAATTTCCCATTATAAAGAGTTTGGCTATAACATTACTGTGTTGCAACAGACTGCATGCTTGGTAGTCAACCCAATCAGTGTTGTCAACTTTGCTTTCCTCTTTAATTGCACGCCGGTGGGTCAGACTTCAGGCTCTATGATGTTTCAGACTTAAAGATTAATCTATTGATGAGATGGTAGGGGTCTGATGCTTTGGCTGTTTGTCTGGCCCACCGGGGTTTACCTTTTGGATTTCTTTTGCTCCGATATTCAGTTTTATTTACTGTTGAGTCCTTATCTTTGCTTTATCTCCTTGTTTTATTTACTGTTGAGTCCTTATCTTTGCTTTATCTCCTTGTTATATCTTGATTTATATGTTTGAGGAGATCATGCATAGATAAGTTAGGGGTCTTTCATGCAAACCAAATATCTATGTGTCTTGATCCACATCTGAATTAAGGGTGAGGTTGGCGCCGTTAAACCCTCCAGTAAAATATTTTACTGATCGTTCAAAGGCGGTAATCTTTTTATGGATCTTTTATGTTTTTGTTCTGTCTTGTGTTTGCTATGTCTTTGTGAGAGTCTGTTTATATGTGCTTTGTGGTCACCTGCTGGGAAAGGGCTGACCTCTCGGCTCTCGTTTGTGGTGTCTGACTGTGAGTTTGTCACTTTACCATTGGTATCCTGGGTCAGGTGTGGTACTTGAGTGTACCGATTCCTGATCTTTGCATCCTTACTTACATTGAATGTGACAAAGAAGCTTTCAATCTTCATGAAACAATATATATCAATCTAGTGAAAGATATTAGAGTATATGCGTGTTTTTAGATATTCAAAAAGCATTTGACACTATTTATCACTACTACCTCATGTACAAACTGAGACAAATGGGAATTTCTGACGTCATAATGGGTATACTTCAGAACTCCTATGAAAACATAACCAGTTTCACTGTTATAAATGGCTGCAAATAAAAAAAACATTTGTATAGAACATGGACTAAGGCAAGGTGGTTGCCAATACACTCTATTATTTTTTGTTAATCTCAATGATCTACTGAACAAACTGGAGCTAATTAGTTTTGGTGCTTGTATATACGAGATAGTGCTTGGAAATCCTGCCTTTGCAGATGATTTTGCGATCTTAGCACTTTTCCCATTATTTCTGCAATTTTTGTTAGATATAATTCAAAAATATATATTAGCTTGGAGCCTACAAATAGGTTTTGATAAATCTAGCGTTATTATAGTCATCTTAAAAAAAACCCAAAACCAAGAAACCAAACACAAATTTAAACTAGGAGTCTCTCATCTGAAATATAACTCTGTGAAGGAATAAAGATCAACAGCAGTATGAAGAACAAATCTAAAATAGAGTCAACCATACAGACAGGGCTAAGATCGTTCTATTCTCTTATGGGCATAAGCCAAACCCCAAAACAGCTACATCCCAAAACAAGTCTCATTCTGTACAAAAAGATAGTAATTCTAAATGTATTATATGGGTGTGAAACCTTGTGTTTGATGACAGCTGAAGATAACATCAAAATTAATAAATGTCATCGCCATTGCTGTAAGAAAAGTACAAGGTTTAAATAAACGAACTAGATCAGCAATGGCCGAAAACATGTGCGGTCTTATCAGACTGATAACTGAAATAGATAAACGCAAACTGAGTTTTTTGTAGTTGTGCTTACTAGAACAACCACATCTGATGAAACAAATTTTCCTAAAACGAGTTTACCAATTTATATATGCAAACTTCAGACAGAACAGCTAGGTTTTGTGATTGGGGTATTTCCTGATCATACTCACTTACTTTATTTCATACCCGACATACTAAAAAATTCAAAAAGTAAGAGCTGTTACAGTATCTGAACTATTTCCTCCATAAACAAACTTTTCCAGCTAAACCACCGTGGAAAAAGATTAATAAACATTCTGTTCTACGAGAAGAAAACAAAATACTTCGTGACACTATAAATTCTGATGATGAGTTTTATAGGTTCGGAAACATACGCAACCAGTTTTACTTTTTTTTTTATTTTTTATTCGCCTATAGTATTTATATATTTACAACATAATAACATTTTCCACACGAAATCTACTACACGCTTCTATTTCAAGACCATTCTTGCTCTAAGATTAATTAATATTCTTTTTAACACATAACTAGTATACAGAAAAGAAAGTAAAAAAGAAAAAAGAGGGGTGTAGAAGAATTAAGGATATAGATAACTTCAAAACACTCTGTTCTGGATAATACTAGAAAAGCAATAATTTATTCTAGGAGTACAAGAGTGTATGGATTTATAGTTGATTTTCGGACGTGCCAGGTTGTATTATCTGCTTGTTGAATTACTCTCTTCAACCAAGATATTTTAAAGCCTTAATTAAAGAATACATATGAGGCATTCGTAATCCACCAGAAGCTAAATTTTTGATAGCAATTTTCCTATTTATTCGATCAGGGCCTAGAGAATTAGTTTAGCTAAGTATTAATTGGTCATTACCTGTTACCATTTATGAGCTAAATTGTATACAGTTCGTAGTAAGCGATGCGGTTTTAAGGTACAAACCAGCATCCTACGTCTGTTTGAAATGTCTACAGCCTATTATAGGTGACTGTCTCATGCATCTAACGATACAATGTCTGAAAACAGAGACGTGTAGGTAGGATGATCCCAGAGTATGGCCACAATATGCTTACTGTTCTATTCTCTGCAAGTAATGAAACAGTACTACATTTCTTGCTTGGCCGACCTAATACAGAGTATGCCAAATCTGATAATCTCATGTCCAGTACAAGGCAATTAATACTAATAGCTGCAATATTTATAAGCATGTGCATTGAAAAATACATGCACTGCTAATTGGGCAGTTAAAATGTAGGAGGTGATATGGTTACACATATGAAAACATCATGTCTGAAAAATGTAGTGAACCTAGAAATCAATTATAGGCAAATGCAGATTGTCTTAGCACAATTACAGAGCTTTCCTGCTGACGTGTAACGTCATGTTGACGCTATAGTGCTATTACGTCGATTGGTATTGCAGCCAGCTGGGTTTACCTATCAGCTAATTAAATGGGAACTGTTCAGAGCTTCCATTACCACATCCTGCATTTTATTCAGGTCCTTATTTGTCTATCTTGTATATACCTCAGTATTTGTCTTCTACTTGTCACTGTTCCTTAGTTGCATGTAGCACTCTAGTCAATTATTAACTACAACTTGTGATGTACATATACATGAGCGGATCCAGAGGGGGAGACAGGGGGTCCTGACCCCCCCCCCCCCCTGAAAAATCACAGAAATATAGAGATTCTTAGCAAAACTAACCCAGAACCCCTGAAAAAATTCCAGCTTCAATGCCGGGCGATCATCGGCGCGCCAGCGAAACGCCATTGAAATGGCGTTTCGCTGGCGGGCCGATAATGGCCCACTTGTAGTGCTATTTGGATCCGTTCTTCCTCACAAAAAAAGAAAAAACGTTGTCTGAGTTGGACCCCCTCTGGCAAAACTTCTGGGTCCACGCATGATATATATTCATCCTGTATGTTGTTCTATATTTATATTTATGTAAAACTCGAAAGAGGAACTAAATAAAGAAAGAAAGAAAGAAAGAAAGAAAGAAAGAAAGAAAGAAAACAATCACCGAACATCTATCATAGATACAGAAATGTAATACCGTACGATCGGCGGAGACTCATTCGTGACTGAGATTTCGCACAAAACAACAAATGTCCCGCTGATCATTCACAAATGCGAATAGAAGAAGTCAAGACCCAAATCAAGAAACTAAGTCTGTCGAGTAGCCTTTCAGCTGCATGTGTGCTCTCAAATTCCGTAGACACTCTTCGCCCATATCTGAATACATTATTTTGTCAACAGATAATTGGTAGTGATGGGATATAAACAAAGTGTCTTTCGAAAACAATTATGTTTGAAATTGTGTTTTCAACTTTATCTTAAAAGGTCTTAGTTCGAATTGACTGTGGTAATGTGTTCCACAATTTTTGAGGCAGAGAATGAGAAAGAGCGGTCGTATAACGCAGTACGTGATCTATTAAGTCCAATTTCAGACGACCTAGAAAACGAGTATGGGATTCGGACGCCGGTTTAAACAGACTCGATATATATATTTGCTGGGGTTAAATTGATTAGTGCTTTATATGCTAATACAGCCTTATTGTGCATTAAGTGGATTTGGCATATTTATCAAACATGAGAGTTGAAGGAGTCATAAAATCATGAAAACGGCCCTTAATGTGATTCGTGCAGCCTTTGTTTGTAACTTGGTGATTTTGTGCCGTATCGAAAAAGTTTTCAGCCATCATGCTAAGGTAAATCATCGTGTTTGGCAACAAATTAGAACATGTATGCCGTTTCTCAATGCCGTTGTAATATCCTGAAATAATGGCTTCATCTGGGATAAGCTAACGATAGATTTCCGCCAAATTACCACTGTTTGCTGCGGACAGACATCAATAAGAATATCTGACAATATCAGTGGTCGACCTTCACAGACAGTTAGCCTTAATGTATTATTATGCGCTAAAAGATGTAAACATATTGACGCCTTGCGTGTGTAAATGATTGCTATTATTTCTAAAAGAAATACATCAACAATTTTTTTTTTCTGCAAAGGAACCGTCAAATATACCTTATGAGCCTGCTTAGCGGTAAGTTTTGCTACCCCGTAAAATCATGAAACAAGACTTAAAACTTAGAGCGCCATCAAAACCACAAATTGAATTCATTTCTTAAATGTTGCGTTAACCATTATCTCCCCATGAACATGAACAAACTCAATCAAACTGAATTTGCAATTTTCAAAATCGTATGGGAAGTATTATAACTCAGTTGGTAGAGTGCCTCGTCGGGGTGAATCGTCCTGGATTGTGGGCGTGGCCTAAATCGAAGCTCTACCGTAGCGGGATCGGTTTTGACACACGATTCTGGTATAAATACAGAGGTATCATTGCTGAAAATCATTTTCAAAAGTGAATTTGAATGAAGCGCATCATGTATTATGTCCAGATACTTCAAATGGCTAATTTGCAGCTTGAACTGGACAGAAATGCCACACAAGTAGTAGTTGCACAGGCTATATTGCAGCTTTTCTTTTTGATGGCATGACTGACTTCGTCCAAGGATGAAGAGATATTTATATTTGGTGTCATAATTAGGCGAACTGTGCCATGCCAACTACTAAATCGTGCAAATTCGTGGGAGGTCGTGACGCTATCGTAGCGCTACCGGCTTGAATCGTACTAGCACCGTATCAAATCGTGGAGGCGTCGTGAGCATTCGTAGCTTCACCGTGGTGAATCGAAGCGCTGCCGTCATGAGTCGTAGTGGATCGTAGACGAATCGTGCAGAAACCATAAGAGCATCGTGAGACACCGTATTAATGCTGGATTTTCTTTTTTCCGTCCCCACGCATCCCGATGCACCCCGATTTTACCATCTGTCTCAAATCCGGATGAATCGTGGTGAACCGTGGCCTGAATCGTGACTGTGTAAGTGGGGCTTAAGCCAACAACAAACGTACTATTATAGGAAATGCGGAAATCTCAATAAGCTTTAGCACTTTTACTATAGTGTATGCTATGACTTTCGTCCAAAGATAATCTGAAACATTTTTAATTAAAGAAAAAAAGCGACAATGGAATCAGCAAATTGATTGAGTCTGTTAGTGAACCTTAATAGACACTGTAACATCCCAAAGGACCAGAATATGAAAAACTGCCAACACTTGACAATTGAGAAGTTTAGCCGACTACAAATGGCGAAAGTTTATCTTAATAAAGTAGCCCCCCACCCCACAAGAAAACCTCTTATTTTTAAATGCAGGGAGATAATTGCTAACACATTAAATGATGTGTCGTTTTCCGCGTGTTACTCAATGGGGATTATGGTCTTTCACACTGGCCATGATTTTTGATTTACTTCATTGTTATCCAGCAACTTTTTTAAAAGGCTGGGTCCGCCTTTTTCCAATTAAAGTGTGATATGTATAATGTATATCACGTATTTATATAAAATGTTTATTTCTTGGCGAAACAGGCTTTTGACTAGCGTTTCTTGCCACAGAGGATCTGTTGGTATAAGAGAGAAGCTATTAGTGGCCTTCCGATTTTTGAAACATCTTATAAAACGTATAATAGGAAACAACAAGAAATATATTTTAAAAAAGATATATACATGTACGATGAAGTGAAGGATGAGTAACGTGAAAATTGAAAAAAAGTATGGGGGAGGGGGTATGGTTCATTACCGAAGCCGTGAGGGTACATTTCGGATTTCACTGTTATATAGTTTTACTCCAATAAAATTTTACTTAAATGTTTTTTAATATCACTGTTTTCTACTTTTACAAAATGCTGCTCTATTAAATTTGCTTTGGCGGGGAATCACATAGACATCATGTTTGCATCCAATGGAAACGATGGACTTGTAAGGGTATTTTGTATATGACTATAAAAAATCTACTTCGGCAGCTTATTACTTCGACAGTTTTTTTAGTTTTAGAATATTTAATACAGCATATTATTACTCTTACTGTGGTATTTCTATGTCATAGGCACTTACTTTTTATTTATTAATTTTATTTTCACTTGTTTTTTTATTAACCTTTACTTTGCTGAACCTACATGTATCCCATTTTGGAAAACAGCGTAGATGTAGATATGCTGGCTTCTGGTCTTATATCCATATTTTTTTTTCATAACTACTCCCCTGAAAGTGATAAATAAATGAAAGGTTATAGTCTATGTCGAATGGGCATCCCGTGTAAATTTTGTGACGATTTTTAGTGACCTATACCAAAATAAACTTTGGGTCATATGTAACAATTTCAACCAGTTCGCCCATCTAAGTTCCGCGTCTGGTCCGAGTAATGACGTCATCAAAATGGCGGTCATAGTGCTACTTATGTGCACATATAAGACGTTGTATTTAAAGCAATAGTTGAGGGAGAATTTATTGCTAGAAATGATTTTTCGTCTTTATTTAATTGATTGGACGTCAAACCATATAGTCTGGTAGAAAACCAGAATGACCTGGAACTTGATTTTAAAGTTTTTTTCTTTGTTGATTCTTGTTGTTGAGGCATTGTACTTGATGAATCCAACTGATGCCACTCTGGCATCATTGAGCATTTTGCAATATTCAAGATGGCGTCCAACATGGCCGTCAGTTAGGCTCCTAAGACCTATATGACCAACATACTCGATCAAAAGAATTTTATTTTTGACTTTTCATGGATGTTTCAGAGGCTAAATGTTACAACCAATTAAAATGGAACATTATTTTGATTCAGACGCTTGAAATATAAAAGATGGCGTCCAAAATGGCCGTCAGTTAGGCTTCTAAGACCTATATGACTGACATACTAGATAGAAATACTTTAATTTTGACTTTTAATGGATTTTAGAGGCTAAGTGATACAAACGATCAAATAAGATCATGGTTTTGATTCAGAAGTTAGAAATTTAAAGATGGCGTCGAAGATGGCCGTCAGTTAGGTTCCTTAGACCTATCTGACTAAAAAACTCGATATAAAGCATTTCAATTTTGACTTTTCATCGATGTTTAGAGGCCTATTAATACAAACATTAAAATGAAGCATTCACAGGTTTGATTCACAAGGTTGAAATATTAAAGATGGTGTCCAAGATGGCCGCCATTTAAAGCAAAGTTCAACCTGAAATCAAAATCGCAGTCAGTAACTATTTTCTGATAGTTTTCAGTTGTATTTGGAAAATTTGACTAGCATGTTATTGTTGTTTTTCAGCGTTGTAAAATGTTTAAGATGACGTCCATGATGGCAGCTATAACATAGTGGGGAATCACATGGTTTTTGCTACGATACACTGCATGGAAAAAATAACAGACTCTTATTTTTCGTAATGGTATCGTTTTTGTCTTTGTTCTGGGATTCATATCCATCAATCGAACATGCACTTTCCATACCACTTTTGGCCAGATCTGATGATACCATAATCTCATATTATTTTCATAAAAATTCCTACTTTGGGAAAACATTTCTTCAAATAATGAAGTGATAAATGACAGGATATACTGAACGGACAATATCATTTAAAACTTTGTGACAAGTACAAACCTTTTTTGAAACAATATGCAGAAAAAGTCAGCTGGATGGATGGAAGAACTTTACAAAAAAAGATACTTATGGAGTGTAGTGTATAAACACAAAAAACAACCCTTGAGTAAGGTATCTGCATGCTGCAGATGTTCGTTACCATCTTGACTGCTGGTTGGTATGGGCATGCTTGCCCTGTGCAATTGTAACAACTATTGCTACTTTTCTTGTCTGTTGCAGCACAGATGGTTGGATATTGCTATAACAAATATGAATGCTGGTCTGGAGCAAGTGTAAAGCATGCTAGTATGCACAAGTTTACACATATGACTGTTGGTTATATGCAAATGTTAAAGACATGGGAATTTGCCAGATGTAATTGTTACAGACATGGCTGATGGTCCAGTGCAAATGAAATATACATGGACCCTGATAAGATGAAACTGTAACAGAGATGCATGCTGATAGTATGCAACTTATAAAGACATGGCTTCTAGTCAGGTGCAACTGTAAAATTGCATGCATGACGGTCTGGTGCAATTGTGCTTACCAGCTTGTTAGTTGGGTACCAGCATAAAGACATAGCTGCGGGTCTGAGGCAGGTGTAACATATATACCTGCTGGTTCAGCCACACAACTACATATGTGCTTGTAAGTCAGCTGCAACTGATTCAAACATATCTATTGGTAGATGCAACTTTAACAGACACGCATGCTGGTTGAGTTTAATTGTAACCGACGTGCCAGGTGGTCGGGTGCAACTGCAACAAACATGCCTGTTGGTTCAAAGCAACATTTAAAACATGGGTACTGCAACATGCCTGCTGGTCTCGTGTAGCTGTTACAGTCATAACTGTTGGTCGCAGTGCCACATAATCAAACATGTGTAATGGTAAATACAAATGTATGTCTGCTGACCCTGTGGGCAGCTGGTCGAGAGAAAGTAGAACAGACATGCACACTGCCCGGATGTAACTTGAACAGACATGCCCGCTGATCCAGTGGGACAGTACCCAGCATTCATGCTAGTTGGGTTCAATTGTAACATACAATATTGCTGGTGCGATGTAACTTACATGCATGACTCCTGACCCCGAGTCTCAAGAAATGGCATGTCTGCTGGTTCAGTACAACATTATTAAACACCTATGATGTTGAGGGTGTCGGATATGATGCGCTGATGGCATTACATGGTCGCTGTTCAGTGAAACTTCAACAGATATGCTTGCAGACTTGGAACTATTCAATCGAACATACCTCCTGATCCATTGGAAATCAAAGAGAAAAGCTACTTGACTGGTGCCCCTCCATCAGACATGCTAACTAACACTATGAAACTTTATCAGCCAAGACTGCTACATTGTCAATACAACATACATGCCGTGTAGAGAGTTGTTATGTCGCTGCAGCTGCAACATATATGCCTGCTGGCTTAGTATTACTATCACAAACACCGCTGCTTATTCAAACATGCCTACAGGTTGAGTACTGCTGCAAGATGGATGCTTGCTGGACTGTAACCACTCAATCAGCATGCCTGCTGACCTTTTGTCAGTCAATATTGCATGTCTGCTGGACGTTTTGATTCTCTATCTGCTATACCTGCTGGTATGGTGTCTCACTTTCAGCCGTGCCTGCTGGTATGGTGTCTCATTATCAGCCGTGCCTGATGGTGTGGTGAATCATTATAGGTCATGCCTTTTGGTTTGGTTCATCACTATAAGCCATGCCTGTTGGTGTGGTGCCTCACTATAGGTCATGCCTTCTGGAGTGGTGCCTCACTGTAGGTAATGTCTTCTGGTGTGGTGCCTCACTATAGGCCATGCCTATTGGCGTGATACCTCACTATAGGCCATGCATGTTTGTTTTGCACTTCAACCGACATTTTGACTAGTTTAGTGCAGATGTAAGAAGGATGGCTACAAGTCTGATGCTACTCTTACAGAGGTGCAATTACAGCAGACATGTTTGCTGATCCTGTGCCACTCTCAGATATGCCTGCTTGTACAGTGAAACTCTATCAGACATGCATGCTGAGTTCATTTATTCATATAAACGGGTTTGTAAAGTGCTTCTCCATCAGGCGAAAAAAATGGTATGTTACAAATCCACCAGACATTTCTACAGGTTAGGTGCGGCTCCAACAGGTTTGTAAAACGTATCGGCTACCATCCTGGGCACCATCTTGAATATATCAAATTCTAATTGATGCAATCACTGTATCACTGGGATGTTACAAGGGTGATGTCTGTAACTCATGACTCAGTAAAATCAGCATTTTTCATGCAAATCCCTGGAGTTTGCCGGTGTGGGGGGAAATTTTTTTATATTTTTGTAATAAACTGCAATTTTGGCGGCCATTTTGCCTAAATTCTTATTTTGTTTTATATTTTTTGTTATGAGCTAAGTGTCTGTAACTAGATTCCAAGGTCATAGCTAACAATTTAAGGGAAAAAATGGGTTTGAGACATTTTTCCATATCACACAATTTTTTAACTTATTATTGGCTTCCATCTTGGACGCCATCTTGAATATATCGAAATGCTCAATGATGCCAGAGTGGCATCGTGCGGATTTATCAAGGACAATATATGCACTACCAGAATCCATAAAGAAAAAAAGTTTAAAATCAAGTTCCAGGTCCTCCTAAAATTCACCCAAATACTGCCGGACTAATACGAAAAAGATGTGTTCCATTTTTGCAGACGCCTAGAGTCCATTTGGGGCTCCCAAATCGATAAATTTGACACAGATCCCATTACTTTTTTGTAATCCTTTAGAAAGTTCGTGCTAAAATTAAGTGAGTTTTGTTCTGGTTTAGCTAATTTGGGGCCATTCTATACAAAATATGAAGTGAATTAGGTTTTATATCCCTAGAATGGAAAAAAATATTTTTGGGGTCCTTATTTCATTAAAGTAGGCCTAGAGCCGAATTATGGAGCTGTTATCGTACACGACATTTGACCTTATGGTCTATGTCGAATTGGAATCTCGTGTAAATTTTGTGACGATTTTTGGTGACCTATATCAAAATAAACATTGGGGCATATGTAACAATTTAAACCAGTTCACACATCTGAGTTCTGCGTCTGGACCGATTGATGACGTCATCAAAGTGGCCGCTTAAGTGCTACATATGAACATATATACATAAGTAATTAGTCACTAGTTATGTGGGAATTTCTTGCTGGAATATATTTTTGTCTATATTTGATCGATTTGGTGTCTTCTAATACGACAATGACGTGTTTCTTTTTTCTGATCCCTGGAACCCGTTTTTCGGCTTCCAATTCAATAAAATTGACCCAGAACCCATTACCGTACTTGTTATCCCGTAGGATATCATGCTGAAATAGAGTGTTTTTTTGTTTTGTTTCCTTTTGTTTATTTGATTGTTTGTTTGTGCTTAACGTCCCTACAACATCTAAGGTCATATCGAGACGGGGCCACAGCTTAAATTCTCATCTGACAGACTAGTGAAGCCGGAGATCAAACACACGACCCCTAGTTTACAAGGCGAGGAGTACAGCGGCTCCTTTGTTTTGATGAACAATACGTGACCATACTATATAAATATGACTGACGCTGGAGCTATTTTGGGATACTTTTGTTTTGGGGTTAAAGTCCCAGTCAATTGTCATGGCCATGTCGATATGGTCAGTTAACCTAACCACGCTTTTCCTGGGCAGGCTTAGACTAGGCAGTACTTTGTGCACACGCTTTCGCTTGTAACTGACAATATCCCTTCTTGAATCACTGAAAGAAGGAAAATGACGATAGAAAATATTTCATGATCAACCTCCACGAAAGTATTGGGCCCGGATCGAACTCACGATCCCTGTATCAGCAATTGAACTCACTACCGATTGCTCTACAGGGCCAATTCATTTTGGGGTTCCTATTTTTTTTAAATTGACCCTGAATCTATAAATTCAGTTTTTGCCCTATTTCATTGCTTTGGAGCCATACTATATGAATTATTGATTGCTGGGCTCATTGACATGGTCTATCAGTCAGGTGCATATAAGGCATTCGCAGGGGTTTTGGTGAACAAGGGAAAATGGCATTTATTTCAGGGAACAGAGGAAGAAAGGCCAAATTTTGAGGGGAACAGAGACAATATTAGGGAAAAGGGAATATAAGAAAACATAATTTGAGGGAACATAGGAACAAGCCAATTTATTTTAGAGGAACAAGGAAACATGTACCCCTCCCCCCTGAGGGGGCTTCGCATATCACTTAGGCGACAGAATACCACCAAAGTAATGGCATACAATATTGCTCGAAATTCGCCATTGTAATACAAGCAATGATGTTCAAACAAATGCTAGTGCATAAGTTATTTGTGGTGTGAAGTGACGCAAGCAGATTTACTGCAAACATTTATTACTCCTTATTTGGAGGTAATGTTGTTATACTAGGAACATAAGTGTCACCGTTGCAACTCCAACATGATTTTCGTGTTTATGAATGTTTATTGTATTCTTGTTACTTTCCCATGTGGTATCCTGGGTCAGGTGTGGTACTTGATTGTATCGTTTCCTGATCTTTGCCGTCTTTCTTACTTTCAAGCAACTGTATAGTGAAAATTGGCTCCCTTGTGTATTTCCATATGATGCTCTGATACTGAGATCTTTTGACACTCTGAAGAAGAGAAAGTTTAGTTTCCTACGAAACATCCACTATCTTTCCAATGGTTGTTCCTGGCTGACAAACAGGCATATATATATTGTTCGAGATCATTCTTAGTTCCGTCTTCCAGTGGGACATAACCAAGTTTCCTGAAAGCTTCATGGACAGAAGAATCAGCGTTGCTGAAAGCTTTCCAACATAATATTTTACCTTGCCGGACATTAATCCAGTAAAATCAGCAACATCTTCTGACAAAAGTGAACGTAAAGATCTTTGCATGCTGACTTCGGCTGATCTAGAATTTTATCTATAACCATCGCATCAGCAAGTTCGCTTGCTGATCACCTTCCATCAAAAATGAAAGAAGTTTGTGTTACGAGTTGTAAGACAGGTGTCAAGTTTACTTGACCTTGACCTTTGACTCCGAAATTATATCATCTGAAAACCTTCGTGTCATCTAGACATGATAAGCAATCAGTGTGCTAAATACGAACACCTTCAGGCAAAACTCAAGAAGGCAGTTGGAAGGGCAGCTAAATTCCTAACCGCAGAACGACAGAGTGGTTGGACTGTAGCTGTCGAAGTGACCGCGTCACCGAGCGATTTGTGCTTCCAAATGTGGATCACAGCGTCCAGGGTTCGATTACTGCTTGACCTATACATCACCTCATTGCACTCAGCTTTTTAGCCATCCATCCATTATCATAGCATGACTAAATACTGTTTTAAATGACATAAAATGGCAAGGCAACCATGCATGTCTTTGGCTGCTGAGAGCAAAAGTCATTAGCCCCATGACTGGTACCATGAACGGCCATGGACATGTGTTCTGCGCATTTTCCTTAACTTAGGTCAATATGTAACCAGAAATAAATGAATATCATTCAAGACTTGGCATGAAGTTATAACACTGACCTTGAGCCCGTATAACGGAGACATGTATTCTGTACATCTTCTCACTAAAGAGACCATTTTAGTGTAGCGAACTTAAAAAAAATAATGCAAACATGAAATCAAATGTTCAAATTATTGACCTTCAACCTTGAGTTGGCATGGATGAAACATAATGTTTACAAACAGTCTCAATGAGTTGAATATTAGACTAAAGTTAAAATGAAAATCCTTCTGACCAGGTGCCACCTGTTCTGACATAAAGGAAGGAATTCATAAGTTCAAACTTGTGACCTTAAATTTGAACATAGAGCTTTAGCCACAGTGTTGTCATACATTTTGCATATCCTCTCACTGAACTGGACATTTCACCTATATCTTATGAAATAATTTCAGGACAACGGCAATAGGGTGCGATCATAGAATTAAAGGCTCAAACTTGTGGTCATAGTTGAATTACACGCTTCGCACATCATCTAACTCACACAAATATTCAACCAAAATTAAATATAGGGTGGACATGAAATTCAATGTTCAATCCGATTACCTTCAACTGTGACCCTGGCCTTCAGTGTGCATGATTGAGATATGTGTTTTGCACACCCTCGCACTGAGCGTAACATCTTATCAAAGTGTAATGATAATCCGTCAAGGGTTTGAGGAGATATGGAGCATACGCGCAATTGAAGGCTAAATTTCATTACCTGTAACTGTAACCCTGACTTTGAGTCTGCGTAATTGAGTCATGGGTTCTGCACACCGTCCAACTGAGGTGAACATTTGACCAAAGCTTAGAGAATTTTTAAAGGTTTAATACAGTTACAAGAGTTATGGATAAACGGATGAATAGACACTTCAGGTTGGTGGATTTATGAATGTGGAGTTTGCTTTAAGAGCTGGTTGACCTTGACCGTTGACTCCAAAGTCATATAGGTGATCTTATTTTTTTGCTGTAATCTACACACCACAGGCAACCATTGTGCCAAATATGAACACCCTTAGTCAAAACATAAAAAGAGGAGTTTGTGTTACGAGCCATAAGTCAGATAGATTCTAAGTATATTTGACTTTGATCTTCGATTCCAAGGTCACATCGATGATCAGATCTGAGACCTTTGTTATAGTCTACGCTCAATAGCCAATTACTGTGTCAAATATGAACACCTTCGGGCATGCACAATATTGTTTAAATGTAGTTTCTATTAACAATCTGGAGCGGCACGAGCACTAAACTATAAACTACTTTGTCTGGCTCACATACTTTAATACATATATTATAAATATTCGAATCATAGCGCGGTGACCGCCATTTTGATGACGTCACTATTTACCCCGGAAGCGGATCTCAGATGGGTGAACTGGATAAAATCGTTGTTAATGCCTCAAAGTTTAATTTGATATAGTTCGCCGAACATCGTCACGAAATTTACACTGGGCCAAATTTTGTCCTTTTTGACATATGCCACAATGTGACTCATGCCCTTTGCTCATGGGCAAGATGGCCTATTGCATTTCAAAGTAGAATTCTGTGTAAATATTGTTTCTGTATAAAATCGGGAGCAGTACTGGCATTAAATATATTAACAAAAACGTTTATTTTGCCAACATACTTTGATTTTTCTTAAATACATACGCATTATAATTGAGCAATGGCCGCCATTTTGATGACGTCATTACTCGGACCAGACGCCGAACTCAGATGGGCGAACTGGTTGAAATTGTTGCAAATACCCCAACGTTTAATTTTATACAGGTCGCCAAAAATCGTCACGAAATTTACACGGGCCATATTTTTGGCCCATTCGACACATACAATTGGCTTTCTCTGGCATTTTGAATATGCTTTTACAATCATAAAACTAATGTCATTTTAATTACATGTATATCTAAGTTAATATTATCAGTATTATACAAAGATTAACCTTCAAAGCGCCAGTCGTTATTGCAGTAGATGCCAAATTTATTGAGTGTTTTTGTTAAAATTTGGGTGACGTAAAGACTTGACGTGTCATGGAATTATCCTGTTGACAAACACTTGACATGAAATATCAAGCATTGTTTGCTTGTAACTGAACCAATATTTCTGATTTCTAACATTTTGTTCTTGCGTATCAGTTGTGAACTGAGAGTTTATTGACCTATTGCAATAACTAAATACAACTTTGGAATACAGAGTAATACATTATTGTCCTATTAAATAACAGCAGAAAGCCAACAGAAAACCATTAATAAGAGATTATTATACATGTTCTAAAGGCTTACTCAATATAGACCTTTCAAAAGATGATTGATTATTTGTTTATTACAGTTTTTTTAATTTCTTCAGTAATTACATCATATGTAATCAAATTGTTCCTTGGCATGCGAAACATAGTTTACCAGCACTCAGTGTATTCATTTTTTCCTTACCAAAAACTGTACTACTCATTCCTTATTATTATTTTTACATTCCTTACAAAGTAAGTAAGGTTGCAAAGATCAGGAATCGATACAATCAAGTACCACACCTGACCCAGGATACCAATGGGAAAGTGACAAACCCACAGAAGACACCACAAACGAGAGCCAAGAGGTCAGCCCTTTCCCAGCAGGTGTCCACGAAGCACATATAAACAGACGCGCACAAAACATAGCAAACACAAGACAGAACAAAAACCTAAAAGATCCACACAGGAAGTACCGCCTTGGAACGGTCAGTAAAATATTTTACTGGAGGGCTTAAACCGGTTTAACGGCGCCAACCTCACCCTTAATTCAGATGTGGATCAAGACAAATAGATATTTGGTTTGCATGAAAGACCCTTAACTTATCAATGCATCATCTCCTAAAACATATAAATCAAGATATAACAAGGAGATAAAGCAAGGATAAGGACTCAACAGTAAATTAAACTGAATACCGGAGCAAAAGAAATCCAACAGGTAAACCCCTATCTTATCAATAGATAAGTCTTTAAGTCGGAACCATCATAGAGTCTGAAGTCCGACCCACCGGCGTGCAATTAAAGAGGAAAGCAAAGTTGCCAACCGTGATTGGGTTGACTACCAAGCATGCAGTCTGTTGCAATACATTAATGTTATAGCCAATCTTTTTTATAATGGGAAATTATTTTAATGAACTGCGCTGAAAAATTATTAGAGCCAACAATCTTCTTCAACTTATACACCAAGTCACCATAGAAATGAGGTTCCGAAAGTCCTTTGCGCAAGAGAGTTTTAAGTCCAACTTGGAATTTAGAAATCAAATCAAAGTATCTTCTATAAAATTTTGAAAATGTTTTGCGAAGTTTATGATACCGATAGCCCTGTTTAAGAAGTTTCTGAGTTAATAATTTATTGCGAGTGTTGAAGTCAGTAACATAGCTAGATGCTCTAGCAAAACGAATGAGTTGAGAGATATAGACTCCATAGGATGTGGTCGGAACAGGACTCATGACTTCACTTTAACAACACATAGAAGTCATATACCGACTAGCTACCGTCTGCACTATGCAGATCAATTCAGAAATATTATTTTGAAGAATCGTGTTGTGTGCACAATAGTTCTACTACAACTCTGCGAGACGTGATGAACTGATCATAATTTATTTGGTACACATGATCCAGGGTCTTAATCTGCTTAGCATACATGATACACCGTCTTAGAGAATATGTTTGGCAAACATAATACCCGGTCTTACAGATTTTGTAACAGTGCACTGACTGGGAAAGAGATTTAGACCCAACTTGATGCATAGTAGTTGACTGCTTAAGAGATCTAGTCCCAACTTGGTACTTTGTAAGTTAAAAGATTTAGACACCACCAGGTACATTGTAATTGTGCATTGCCTTGTTAAAAGATATAGTCCCAACTTGATACATTGTAACTGTGTATTGCCTTGTCAAGAGATATATCCCGAATTTGATACATTGTAACTGTGCATTGCCTGGTCAAGAGATATAGTCGCAACTTGATGCATTATAACTGTGCATTGACTAGCCAAGAGAGCTACACCTAACTTGATTCATTGTAACTGTGTATTCACTGGTCCCAGCTTGATACATTGTAACTGTGTATTGACTGGTCAAGAGAGCTAGACCTATTTTGATACATTGTAATTGTGCATCGACTAGTGAAGAGAGCTAGACCTAACTTGACACATTGCAACTGTTTTGACTGGTCAAGCAGGATAAGAATTGCTTTCTATGGTAAAACGCCTATGCGCATATTTTTGGTCAGCCATTTGTTAAGTATATACTGGTATTGAAATAGAGAAATTATGTGTTGATAAAGGTTAACCATAAGTGTATGCTATCTTGTTAATCTATCAATGCATCATCTCCTAAAACATATAAATCAAGATATAACAAGGAGATAAAGCAAGGATAAGGACTAAACAGTAAATTAAACTGAATACCGGAGCAAAAGAAATCCAATAGGTAAACCCCGGTGGGCCCGACAAACAGCCAAAGCATCAGGCCCCTACCATCTCATCAATAGATAAGTCTTTAAGTCGGAACCATCATAGAGTCTGAAGTCCGACCCACCGGCGTGCAATTAAAGAGGAAAGCAAAGTTGCCAACTGTGATTGGGTTGACTACCAGGCATGCAGTCTGTTGCAATACATTAATGTCATAGCCAATCTTTTTATAATGGGAAATTATTTTAATGAACTGCGCTGAAAAATTATTAGAGCCAACAATCTTCTTCAACTTATACACCAAGTCACCATAGAAATCAGGTTCCGAAAGTCCTTGGCGCAAGAGAGATTTAAGTCCAACTTGGAATTTAGAAATCAAATCAAAGTATCTTCTATAAAATTTTGAAAATGTTTTGCGAAGTTTATGATACCGATAGCCCTGTTTAAGAAGTTTCTGAGTTAATAATTTATTGCGAGTGTTGAAGTCAGTAACATAGCTAGATGCTCTAGCAAAACGAAAGAGTTGAGAGATATAGACTCCATAGGATGTGGTCGGAACAGGACTCATGACTTCACTTTAACAACACATAGAAGTCATATACCGACTGGCTACCGTCTGCACTATGCAGATCAATTCAGAAATATTATTTTGAAGAATCGTGTTGTGTGCACAATAGTTCTACTACAACTCTGCGAGACGTGATGAACTGATCATAATTTATTTGGTACACATGATCCAGGGTCTTAATCTGCTTAGCATACATGATACACCGTCTTAGAGAATATGTTTGGCAAACATAATACCCGGTCTTACAGATTTTGTAACAGTGCACTGACTGGGAAAGAGATTTAGACCCAACTTGATGCATAGTAGTTGACTGCTTATGAGATCTAGTCCCAACTTGGTACTTTGTAAGTTAAAAGATTTAGACACCACCAGGTACATTGTAATTGTGCATTGCCTTGTTAAAAGATATAGTCCCAACTTGATACATTGTAACTGTGTATTGCCTTGTCAAGAGATATATCCCGAATTTGATACATTGTAACTGTGCATTGCCTGGTCAAGAGATATAGTCCCAACTTGATGCATTATAACTGTGCATTGACTAGCCAAGAGAGCTAGACCTAACTTGATTCATTGTAACTGTGTATTCACTGGTCCCAGCTTGATACATTGTAACTGTGTATTCACTGGTCAAGAGAGCTAGACCTATTTTGATACATTGTAATTGTGCATCGACTAGTGTAGAGAGCTAGACCTAACTTGACACATTGCAACTGTTTTGACTGGTCAAGCAGGATAAGAATTGCTTTCTATGGTAAAACGTCTATGCGCATATTTTTGGTCAGCCATTTGTTAAGTATATACTGGTATTAAAATAGAGAAATTATGTGTTGATAAAGGTTAGCCATAAGTGTATGCTATCTTGTTAATCTATAAATATTATCTGTTAGGAAAAGTTTGTTTAGGTCCTCATTCTAAGCACTCCTCTTTTGAAATAGAAAACGGTATGTGGGTTATCGCCATTTGTTAAATGAACTGCTTGTCTCTTGCTCAGTGTACTGCAAGTATGCAACGATTTGTTATTTTGTCATTTTCTGCTCATGTTTATTTGTGTTTAGAAATAGTGAGACTCTAAGTAGCATGGTGTTATGAAAAGCAAAATAATGTATTAATGCGATCTTTCTTAAAAGATTATTCAGCAATACATCCGTCAGACCTGCTATCGGCAATATGTCCTCAATGCAATTTGCAGAGAGTCTTTCTGTGTTTAAAGAGATACAGAACAATGATTAAAGAGGGCTGGATGACAAGGGGATTCGGATTTTAATTCCATTGCAATGGAGATTCATCTATTTGACATGCATTAGAATAAGAATCAATGTGCATCACAGTTTATTAATGGTCTTTGCTGATTCATTACACTTGGGGAAAAATATCGGACATGGTTCTTGGGTTTAGTTCAATAATTGTTGTTTGAAGTACATGCTCAACTAAAATAGGTAAGGGTGCAAAGATCAGGAATCGATACAATCAAGTACCACACCTGACCCAAGATACCAATGGGAAAGTGACAAACTCACAGTTGGACACCACAAACGAGAGCCAAGAGGTCAGCCCTTTCCCAGCAGGCGACCACAAAGCACATATAAACAGACGCGCACAAAAACATAGCAAACACAAGACAGAAATAAATAAAAGATCCACAAAAGAAGTACCGCCTTGGAACGGTCAGTAAAATAAGTCTACTTTGGTTCCAAAAAAAGACCCAACAGTGAAATGAGTCTACATTAAAAATAAATGAATGAAATATGAGCCAGTGCGTTAACAACTGTCAATAATATTAACTTAGCATCAAGCGCATGTGCAGAGCAGCATAGCCATCACTCTTGTCAGAATATATTCTTCACCATGCACCCAAACGAGAGCTATTGACTCGTATATTAGTCTTCATTTAACTGTTGGATTTCTTTTGCTCCGGTTTTCAGTTGTTAGTACTGTTGAGTCCTTATCTTTGTTTTGTCTCCTTTTTTATATCTTGATTTGTATGTACTGTAGGAGATGGTGCATCGATAAATTAGGAATTTTTCATGCGAACCAAACATCTATTTTAGGGATGAGGATGGTACTGTTACATGTAAGCATGGGTAATTTATTTACTAATCGTTCCAAGGCGATGCTTCTTTTGTGGATCCTTGTTGTTATTCATGTTTCATTTTTTGTCTTTGTTATGCCGTTTTGTTTGTTCCTTGCAGCCTTGTGATCACCTGCTGGGAATGGGCTGACCTCTTGGTCCTCTAGTATGTAAAGTTTCTTGTGTTTTTGTCACTTTCCCTTATGGTGTTCCGGAACAGGTATCGTAATTCATTTTAACTAATCCTGAGCATTGCCTTCTTCTTACTTCGATAGTCGCATAGGCATAGGCCGTTTTGTTGATCCTTGGTTTGTTTGGCGCATGCTCATTTTGATTTAATTTTAGACTTAGCAGTGAAGTCATTGCATATTTGAAAAAAAATCACACAAGTAAAAAAGTATGATTGTTGCATGAATATTTCAAATCTTGTGTTTCTCGATAAGGTTCACACCCTTACATAACGGTTCAGTAATATAATCTACGGGCTCGACTACTGTCAATTCTAATGCACTTGATTTTGTAACCGCGACGTCTGATTGGATAACGTCAAAATTTTGCGACAGTGTATCCTGCGATATACTGTCGGAAATAGTTTGGCGTCATTACTTACGTCACATTTCGTTGGATGAACTAAACATTAGATAGCCTAAGCGACATGCTCGTAAACAATACTCACAAAATCCAACTCTAACAATTTATTCTTAAGAAGAGAAAAACCAGCATGCGTAGACTGCATTAAGTCCTAAGAACCGTCCGAAAACAATCAATTTTACCGAAAATGCTATGCTAACTTATCATTTAAGAATGGTTTTCAAGATGAGCCAGCCTCGGGGGTGGGGGGGGGGTTACTTGAGGTTAATTTTGGTACGGGTGTGCGGCCCAGTTTTTTTATAATCTACCCTAATCATATACCTGGTCTTCGAAAAAAATGACCTACTTATATACTTGATTGAACAAAATGTTTACATATTCATATACTGTTCTTTGATTTTTATATACCCTATTTGCTGTCTGTAAACAAAGTTTACAAATAAATAATACAATTTTGGTTTCTGAGCTGAATATCTGAGCAAAAATATGAGTATTATCAAACAGGGATGTCAGAAAATAGGACCATTCATATAACAATGATGAAAAACTGGGTCAGTCATATTCTTTTTCTTAGAAAAGGGGGTTTATCGTATACCTGGCAGCGCTGAAAAAGAGGGCTATTCGCGCCCCTCATCCGTACTATGTCATATATAGGCAGTTATCCCACCCCACCGAGGAGCCATCCTAACAATGAAATCTACCGTGCATGCCTAAACATAATTATTGAAGTCAAAGCCTTTTTTTTTTGGAATTACTATAAAAAGTACTACCTTCATCAAACATTTCCATGATCAATCGGCCGTATTGAAACAGCATTAACACTAATTCTTTCCGTCAGGTCCTGGCGACAATAGATCATGTAGAACTAACGTGTACTGATGATTTGGGAATGGACGATTTACTGATGGAATGGCGATCACTATGACCATGCCTAAAATAACGAGAGACAATCAAACTAGTGGATCCCATAGGGATACTTGGAAGAATTGCACGAGATTAGTTTTCTTTGCTTGTCATCATCTCATCAACGATACCACAAATAACAGAGCTGCTTTAAAGTTACTAGGAAAAGGGTGAATTATTTACCTATAGGCCAGAATTTTCATATGCTGATTTACAAACCCTCTTACTGTAAATTTCCGGAAAGAAGAAAAAAATCGATTTTTTTATCCGCCAACTCTAAATATTATTTCTTTTATTGTAAACAAATAATATATTTTAGTGGTTCTGTCTGTGTATTTTTGAAAGTGACACTGTTAAAAGTGATTGTCCAAGCCAGATTGTTAGGAAATTGAGGAAATATTAAAAGATTCAAATGCACACTGTTGGTTTGACTAACTGTTTGTTCTGGAGATATTTTCTTTAAAAAAACTCTGAAAATGACAAGTCAACAGGTCATTTTCACAGCTTTTTTTTATCGTCCCCCAAACCTTAATCTGTAAAAAATACCCGTAAATCAACTAATTAAAAAAATTCTGGCCTTATCTTACACCAGAACTCGAAAGGTACACATTGGACTTTCCAAAACACAAAGCCTGACTCATCCGATGCTGAACTGTACCCATACAAATACGAGTAAATGTCATATCGCCTCATCCAAGTTCAGATCACATTTAGGCCATTATGGGTCTGGACGCGAGAAAACATGGTTGTCTTTTGGGGTTGCTAACAACAAAGACGCAGACCGGCCTGTGCCTTCGCGCAGACTGATCAGCGCCTTTGTTATTCGCTTATTGGAAAGTATCATATTTAGACTTGCAGCGAGCGAAATTTCAATTTTCTAGCTGGTCCCTGTAGCTCGGGAGACTTGCTTCAGTCTCGCTTGGTCGGAAACCCCGAAGATAGGTTTTGTCACGTCGAGGCCCATATGAAATGTGAGTACTCCGAAATATCAAAGTTCGAATGATCGCGTTTTACTAATTACACTGCGACAGGCATAACTATTACTGTTATTAACAAACAACGACTCTCCATTGTCCAGAAAATAAATAAGGAAACAAATAAAATAAAAACAACACCATGCACGGATCCAGGAGGATAGGAAATGGTTGGTCTTCTCGTTTTCACACGCCTATTGTTAGGATCTTGTTTTTTTTTCAACAGTGTAACGCAGGACACGATGTCTTGGCCCCATAGCCATGATGTTGGGCATTCCCAGCCACCTAACCACTAAGAATTGTCTCAATAAGTTTTGTGTAAGAAAGGTGTAAGAAGATATAAAAACACCGTCCTTCTGTGAAATTCTTGATTCCATTAAATACTTTTTTTTGCAAAAACCGACCTACATCCATAAAGGGGAAAATGCTAATGTAACCAGTTTTGAATTTTCATAAAACTTGGCTCAGATAACAGATTATATATTGCACGTTTTGAGGTAATTTGATATCTTGACGAAGACTAGAGAATAACTATATTTGAAATGGAATTTGGATTTTGTTTGTAAATTTCACTGAAAAAAGAAGCTATATAATTACTTTATCAGAAAACGTAAACCATAATTTATGAAAATTGCAATAATCTTGATGGATAAGAGAGAGCTGGTTGCTGTGCTTAGTTTGTCTTCCTGTTGTCTGATAATTGATATGTGACTCTTCCTCGCGGAGCTATGGGTTTGTCTGCAGTTTGTGATTGTGGTATTTCCTGATTATACTACTATATTTATGGCATCACTATAATACCTGTGGTGTTCTGGAGTCAATCTTGTTGTAAAATCTTAGCAATGAATGAAAATTTAGATTTCGGACGTCAGGATTTAGAGACAGGTACATGTATCACCTCAAAGTGGGAATAAGTCCGAGTTACCACATGTTTGATTATCTAATTCAGGAAATCTACATTCATAGCATGTATATGTTGAGTTATTCATATGCAAAGTTTGAAGAAATTCCATGCATGGACACAGATGTAAGTACCTATTTATAAAGATAGTTATTCGATTTAAAAATTGCTTTCTGGGCTTGTCCTGCAAGTGTTATCTGTGCTTTAGAAAAATAAAACTGTCATGAAAACCATACCTAGATATTTGAATTCTTAGATTGGCTATTTCTAATCGCTCTCCATTGTAATAGAATGCCATATTTCGATGTAGCACACCACCTTTTCTAAATACCATCACTTTAGTTTTTGAGACATTAAATATCGCTAACATGCACTAGCATAAACTTTTTAAACATATATCTTCTAGACATGAAGTAACAAATGTTTCATCAATGTCATTTAAGATATAATGAAAACAATTACAGTATGGGCCTGGAAATATTGGCTCCTTACCATATATACTGAAGATTATTACAAGAATTCTCCATGTTCACTGGAATGCTACACATCCCTGATAAATCTTCTTTTGGCAGTTTAATTATGTTGTCTACCAAATATCAAATTTCTTGCCATACCAAAGTAAGTAAGGGTGCAAAGATCAAGAATCGATACAACCACGTTCCACATCTGACCCAGGATACCAATGGGAAAGTAACAAACTCACAGTAAGACACCACAAACGAGAGCCAAGAGGTCAGCCATTTCCTTTCAATTGACCACAAGGCAGCAAGGAATAGACGCGAAAGCATGACAAACACAAGACATAAAAAACGCAAATGATCCCCAAAAGAAGTACCACCTTGGAACGGTCATAAACCGCAAACTTTCACTTAAGTACTTTTCGCTACTGTGCATCGTTTTAATCAAAAAACTCCCTAATGCCATCACATACAAAACCACAACTGATGTCCTCCATAGTGATTAAGACATAAAGAAAGCTGGGCGAAAAAAGTAAGTGAGTATGATCAATAAATACCACAATCACACACTGCAGACCAACCCACGGCACCGTGAGGAAGAGCCACAGAACATTTACAGTAAAAATACATCTATAAGACAATAATAGCAAAGCAATAAGTCTTCACTTCCTCTTCTAATGCCTAATTCGACCATTACAACAAGACAGAACAAAATACAATATATATTAACCCATATAAGCCTAGTATTCTTTTTGTGGGACATAGGCAAACAGTGTTGACCCGACCAGACGTCGCAAAACACGGCGTCTGGTCACGATTTCCACTGTTTGCTTACAGAACGTTCTAATAAAGTTTGAATAAAGGTAAACATTACCACCCAGCAACCCTTAAAAACGGAAATGGACTAATCCAGTTGATAAGAGAGGGAAATTACATTCGGCTTAAACGGGTCAAAATGGGTGGCACCATTATCGTTGAGAAAGCGTGCTAACCTCATATTTGAGCAGAAGGCCAGTCTACACAACCACCTTACTACTTTGTAATATTCAAGCCAGTTTCTGTTGCTGAGTCTGGTTTGGAGTTTTAAACCACAGTGGCAGGTTCAGTCGGAACTACCTCGATAACGTGACGCTGGCGTTACATAACGTAACGCTGACGTCGACTAAACTATGCCAACACAATAACAGGTGTGATTGCAGCAAAACAAGTGGTTATAAATAAAGTAATGTTTTTTCAATAAAATATCGGTATAGTGATATTTTATTGAAAAATACATAAACTTCATTCGGCTGAATAAATATTTCGGGTAATCAGATAAATGTTGTTTAATAGGGCTGAACCAACTTGCTATAGAACTAATTTTCCTTTCGCCAGTTCCAGCTAAAAATGGAGCTTTTTGTACATAGTACTATGCGTAATGTGCCTTACGTACACTCAAGGCTTGATTCGATTCTCGAATTGTGCCATATTTTCCCTATTGTGGCACATTTTCTCGTGACGAGGCATATACACGTATTTGAGCAACATCAGACACATTAAAGAGTTCCCGTATATAATCAGGCAGATCGCGTGATAAATTGTCAATAATTACGTTACTTGTCGAAATAATAGCTTAACTGGGCTTATGCTATATGTCATCTATGTCTAAGGTGAAACAAATTTTGCAGAAAATTAGATAATCTATCATATGGGCGCGAGGGGCATATGAAATAAGTTAAGAGGATCACCGTTTGAACCTAGTGATGACATATCGTGATGTCGAGGGAGGATTTTGTATCTACCCAAACACCCGAGTTTGATTTTTCTTCCATTTTTTCATTTTACGTTCTTATATATAGTGAGCAAAATGTGAATCCTGCTTACTCTGAGATCCCACATTACATGTTAACGTTGGAACGCAGTGGCTCAATGGTAGAGTGCTTTACTCGAGACCGAGGGGTAAGGGGTTCGAGCCTTACCAGTGTCACTGCGTGGTGTCCTTGAGCAAGACACATTAATCCTTGCTTAGAACTGGTTCAACCCAGAAAGACCCATCCCAACATGAATGCAAAAGTGTTGACTGGGACATAAAGAATCAAATCAATCAAACAAACAGGTTGACGTTTTTTCTGAAGTTGCAATGCTAACACTAAACGACCATCTACGTGACTTTCATAGACTTCTAAGGGCAATGCATCCATGATAATAGTGGTTCTGTTGTTGTTGACTTTTTGTTTATTGTTACTCCCATTGTGGAAGTCTGTAATTGTTCTGTGTTTTTTTTTCAATTAAATATCACAATAGCAATAGTTTATTGAAAAATACATAAACTTCATTTATTCTGCTGATTAAACATTTTAGGTAATCAGAATAATCGATTTGAATAGAGCTGAACTTACATGCTACATAACTAATCTTATTCTTCTGATTAATTCTTTCGGGTAATCCAACAAATGGATTTTACTATGGCTAAACTCACATACTAAAAGCTAATTTTCCTTACGCCTTTTTCGGCTAACAAAATGGAGCTTTTTCGTACATAGTACTGCGCGTAATGCGTCTGACTTACACCCGAGGCTTGATTCGATTCTCGAATTGTGACGGAATTTCCCGAATAACTTTGCATAAATATAGTATATTTTATACAATGCAGTATCTTTTTCTCCCATTGTACTGAAATTGTCCTGTTACACAAGCACAGCGATTCATTGATTTTCCATTGTGGTGTTTCCAAATATTTTCTCAAGATCTCTGTGTGACAATGTCCCTATAATGCCCTCAGAATTGTTTTTATCACGAATTGTGTTATTTTGGACTTCTACTGCTGTCAATATACACAGATAATGACATCGCTCTGGGAAAATAAAACAACTTTGGCATAACTGACGCATTTACATAAGAACGATAACAGACAAAGAGCAAGATAGAAGTAAGAAATACAGCAAAGATCAGGAATCGATAAATCTAGTACCACACCTGACCCAGGATACCACATGGGAAAGTAACAAAAATACAATAAACACCACCAACAAGAGCTAAGAGGTAATCCCTTTCCCAGCAGGTGATCATAAGGTAGCAATGAACAGACGCGAAAGCATGAGAAACACAAGACACAAAAACACAAATGATCCACAAAAGAAGTACCCCTTTGAAATCGACATAAAAATATTTTACGGGGGGGGGGAGTGGGGGGCTTAAACTAGATTCACGGCGCTACCCTCACCCTTAGCGCAGATGTGGATCAATACACATAGATGTTTGGTTTGCATGAAAGACCCTAGCTTATCAATAAATCATCTCCAAAAACATATAAATCAAGATATAAAAGGAGATAAAGCAAAGATAAGAGTTCAACAGTACATAAATCTTAATACTGGAGCAAACGTAATCCAACAAGTTAACCTCTGTGGGCCTGACAACGGCCAAAGCATCAGGCCCCTACCATTTCATCAATAGATAAGTTTTTAAGTCGGAACCGTCACAGAGTCTGAAGTTTGACCCACCAGCGTGCAATTAAAGAACTTAATAAATAAACAATTGTGTTCCAGATTTTCTTTGATATCACTATCTGGTGGCATACATTCCACTCTATTCATTTTGCATGATTAAATCTTTTAATCTTGTTGAATGAAGTCTTCTTTATGTTGATATTTTGTTCTCGGTACCCTCAGATAGAAATTTGCTTTCTGATTTAATAGGTTTTTGTTGTTGATAATGGTTTATCCCTAAACTGTCTTTATGGTCGAGAACTTTGGTTTCCTTCCATTCACTGTATTTCTATTTCATCCTTCTGATATGTTCTAAATGTTGAAATAACACCATCATGCGGTTATCTTAATAATAGATTTATGACTCCAAAAAAAACTGAATATTTTTGTTAAGATAAGGACAATATGGAAGTTTAGATTTCTTAAATGGTGACATAAATGCAACCAGTATGGCCACGTAATGATTGACGGTTCTTTATTTCCTTATTCTCAAAATAAGTTGGATAAGAAGACATATCAAATATATTGTTAAATATACTTGGTAAGGGTACGAATTTGATCCATTGTTGACAGATTTAATGTTGATAAAATGCCTTATATGACTAACAGAATCAATATCAGGATAAAGAGCATGTTGAGTATAATGCCTAGTAAGACGTGCTGCATCATCAAGTCTGTACACTCTATAAAATAATTTATTAGCCTCTGTATCCAGATTAGGAAGTGAAGAGATAGAAAGTGTAACTAAACATATGAAGGCCTGATTGTTTTAAAGTGATGCTATAATCAGAATATGATATGCATATCTATTTTTGGATTTCAGATTGCAAACATCAAACTCTGGTAATGTAGAAATACTACCCTTCTGGTAAATATTCTGATGCACTTTAAAAACGCAACACTTGGATAGCAACTTTAATTCATGTCTTGAAAAGAAAGCAACACACTCATTTTCATTGTATGTTAAAGAATGTTTACTTGTAGGTAAAACATGAAAAACGTGTCCAATTAAAATGAAATTAAATCATTAGAATTGCAAGTTTTTGGAGATAGGAGTCAACTGCTTAAGGTGAGATTTGTTATAAGTTAAAGATTCCCTACATCTTTTAATCTATAAACAGATTCGAATGTGTGTCATGAACTTCATAAGTCATCAATAATCCACTCTAATATTGATTGGCAGGTCTACGATACATCGTGTTTCCTAATTAGACGTTTATCTGTTGGCACCCTTTTACTCGATGACTAAAAATATTCTTCCATTAAGAGGCGTTTCAGTGACTAAATTCATCGGAAGCAGTCACGTCGTCGACATTAGTTATACAATTAAAACTACAGATTCGATTGAAGTTAAGAGCATGTAAAGCAAACTGACGTGCTTAAGGAATCTAGCTTAAGCACACTCATGCACATGCTAAATTACGTCTTACGGAGACGTCAACATCAAACTGTGTATGCCCATTTCTCAGTAAATAATGAAAATAATTTCAAATTTTGAGCTGTGACGAAGAGACTGACCTTAGAAAAAAAATGCAAGGAAGAAGTAGTGACAAACGTTAGGTTTTGACGGAGAAAATCGATTTTTCTATATTTCAGGTACGTTATCAAAGTAACGCCATCCTCAGTTCTGTATTACTAGGGAATTTTAAAAACGTAAGGGCGGCTTTTTGTTAGCCAATATCCAAGCAGCACTGCCGACTGTGTTTGCTTTCACCAAACTTTGATGCTGCTTGCGCAATGTAAATTATGAGAAAGAAAATGAACGTCACAGTGACGTCACATGTTGATAACTGTTAATCAAGTATTTACTAGCTCTATCTTCAGTGAGTTGTCTGGCATGGATTGAAATCATATTTAGCTCAACTAAATTAAAAGTCAATCCAGGACAAATTAAAAACTGGTGGGTTTCTTTTGACGTTGAGTATATAAAATCTTTTCCATAGGTTGAACAGAAATATAACTAGGAAAATGATTAGTATGTTTATCTATACGTCTACGAGGCCTTTTCTTTCGACAATAGTACTAAATAAATTTGTCTTTGGAAGTTAACAAGTTTGACCGACACATTACATGCCACAATTCTTCTTTTCTCAAGATATTTTTGACCTGTTTCCCATACTGCGTGCCTAGTCAAGCAGAACTTTTGTTTGACCCATCAGGTAATTCGGTGAGTTTAGATTTATTGAAATTGTGACGTCACATAAACAATATGGCCGCCATTACTGCCATCTTGAAAATTAGATGTTTAATTTTGTTTCTGGAACCACTTGTCAGTTCAAGTTGGTACTTTTTTGCGACTATCAGGCCATTAGGTAGGTTCAGATTTGGGACGTCAGGACATAAACTAAAGCTACCATGGTGGCCATCTTGAAAATAGATTTGAACTTCTACTGCTTGTCGTATAAGGCTCTAACGATTCTACTGCTTGTCGTATAAGGCCTTAGCGATACTGGATAGCCGCGCACGTTTATAGTAATAGACTAAAGGCCCACTGCACCCTAGGTCCCCCTAGTGGAACTTTTCGACACCTATATCACTGTAAAGCTTACTATCTCCCGCATCAAATATCACTTGTTGGATGAAAACTGGATGCTGAATAAGCCTACAGCATGTAATTGATTATCTGCCCCTGATTTATAATCATTTCATTTTTTGTGAATTAATATATATATATAGGAATATACAAATTCTCAAACCACATTGCTTAAAATTAATAGGTATTGTGTTAATTTATATATCTAAATAAGAAACGATAACTCTTATTAAAAAAGCCACGATAGCCAATTAAGGCATTATATACATTCAACAAACCATTTTTTCTAATATATATGCTTACACAATTTGCAAAGAGCAATGAAATAGTTATTTAGATGTTGTTTTACAAAGAATAACACTTTCTTAACATATCTAAGATTTTTGCTTGCTTTAACAGCAGTGTCTCTGATGGGAACCCATACATCACACTAGGAACCCATACATCACACTAGTCCCGGTAATAAAATTAAAAGCACACCAGAACGCAGTTTCCGAGGCGGCTGTACAATGTATATATAAGTCGACTGTGGAAGATAGACATAGTATTCCCTAGATATTGATATTATAACAGATATATATGGAGCTTTCTATTGTATTTACTGTTTATGATATAAATAATACATCTAAATTCCAAGCTTAACGAACTTGAACGAGAAAGAAATTGCCCTGTACGGGTTTGTAGCAAACAGCGTACACAAAGTGTTGCAGTGATTTTGCATTTATAATTATTTCATAATATGAATGTACATGTATTAGGTTTTATAATTTATTTTGTTTCATGTACAAGGCAATTCTAAACCCGAGGCTTCAGTATCAGAGGTATTGGCATTATTAAGTTGAAGCTCTGCATGGTATATTTGACTTACCATATTGTTAAAATAAGGCCTAAATGAAATATATGTGTGGTTCCTGTTGCATTCCAACAAACTTTAGGGTAGGTAGGTATGGAAATTATTAATTTTGTTATAACATTTAACAAAGAAAATAATGACAACACCTGAAAAAGTGCCATTTTAGGTATTTTTTCGCCAAAGACCATTTTAATGTTTAGGGTACGGGCAAAATAATTAGGGAAGGTAGGCAACAGGAACCACACATATATTTAATTTAAGCCTTAACATAATACCTTACGTAATAACATGATAAAAGGCCATCGACAATCCTCTCTTAGATCTTCATGGCTGTTCCGTCAGCTTTACCCCCGATAGTTGCTCTGTCCAGAGCATCACACTTGAGACCTCGATAGTTGTATTAAACCTGGCCCCGGAATTACAATGCCTCCTTAAAGTTAAGGAAGACCTAAGTTAAGAATTGATTTTTTCAGGATGCGAAAATAACGTTTAAAACAGACTAAAATCAAAATAGATTCATTTTTTCTGAAGATCACAAAAATATCTTTGACCATAAGTACCACATCGATGAAGGAAATTTATTTAGCACTTAATATAGCATGTTGAAATATCAATACTTGACTTAAGTCTTGCTTAAATTTAAGGAGGCATTGTAATTCCGGGCCCTGAGCGTCAACATTTCCCTTGTTATTCCAGACAATGAAACTTTGCTCCCAGTCAGTTGGGGCCTTGCCATCTCTATACTTTTGGACAGGTAGGGGGAGTGAATTGGGGCTTGATGATGCATTGATAAGTAAGGGGTCTTTCCTGCAAACCAAGCATCTATGTGTCTTGATCCACATCTGAACTAAGGGCGAGGTTGGCGCGCCGTGATCCGGTTTAAGCCCTCTAGTAAAATACTTTTACTGACCGTTCCAAGGCAGTGCTTCTTCTGTGGATCATTTATATTATTTCTGTCTTGTTTTTGTTATGTTTACGCGCGTCGGTTTAATGATGCCATGTGGTCACCTGCTGGGAAAGGGCTGACCTCTTAGCTCTCGTTTGTGATGTCTTATTGTGAATTTGTCACCTTCCCATTGGTATCCTGGGTCAGGTGTGGTGCTTGATTGTATCTTTGCCCTTTTTCTTACATTGATTTCGGGCCCCCTATCAATCAGCATATCGCTTACCAGCTAATGCTTCAGAGCAACCTTCTCTCCAGAAATAACTATCACATCAGTAACAAGCTTGCACAGTCTCTTTTGAAATAACACAAGGTCTTTCTGGGTTGCTGTATTACCTGACCTGCATGTAATGAGGTAACTGCTACATTTCTGAGGCTTGTATAGGGGTTTTAGGGATACTGGATATTAGCCATTTTACTTCCAGGGATATAGGATACTATCCAGTTTACTTGCAGGGATATGGGATACTGTGTTCAATATTTTGGTTACTTTTAGGGATAGTGACTATTTAGGAAAAAATTATTATGGGGATATTTTCCAATTTATAAGGGATACTTGCCTGTATGCTTCAAGGGATATGGGATATTTGGTACCCCCCTATACAAGCCTCAATTCTTGAGGCACATGTTACAGAGGAGCAGGTCATAAGCCAATGCATATTCCAGGATCCTCTCACTCTCAATATCAGGGACTGGCGTCTTATACCCACAGCCGCCATGTACTCCGTTGTAACTTGAGCATGTAATGACCAATGGGGCTGTTTCTGTACTGCCCCCGTGGTCATTACAATCACAATACTGGATAAAGAATGCTGATTCTGGGATCATTGCAGTCATGGCACATATCTGGTCATGGAATATCATCACTGAGACCGCATTGTGGGGCAAAGCCAGACAGGAAGCAAAACACTCGCTGACCGACTAGTATCTTCACCAAGATGATCCTGTTAGAGACTTGCTTTACCTCAATAGGGTAAAGTCGCGTTAATTCGGACATCAGGTAAATTCGGACACACATTTGCATATAGTGGAAATCCAGATGAGACGGCTCCTTATGAGCCGTCTCATCAGGATTTTCACTGTTTGCTAAGTTAATTTATTTTTTATTCCAATAATTGAACTTTGAAACAAACAAGATGGCTGTCCAAATTTAGCTGTCTGTCCGAATATACCCCACTTTACCCTACCTATTCTATCCACTTAACACCAGCAGTCCTCTGATCAGGGTCTTCCCTGTTTGCGCTAAAAACATCAAGCGGGGGACAAAATTTGAATATAATGATTGCATTTAGTGACATTTATCAATGTATCATGTCGATAAAATCCATAGAAATAAAATACGTTTATTTTATAATGTTTCTTTAGAAGAACAAAATACTTTGGGGAAATAGCTCAGCAAATGTTTGTTCATGTCTAGCAATCTTTGGAATGTATATTTACACTATTTGTTATCATCAGCCTTTGCGATCAAACAACACTAAACCCAATGTACTAAGCTACAGTGACAAGCTAGAATCTCGAAATTTTGGATATGATAAGTTCAACCTAGGATAGACTGGTGAATGCCTTTGTTGTTCGCATTTAATAATACCAGGAGGCACATTTGGGCAAGCTCACAAAATTGGAACTTATCTATACTCAGCGTCAATGAAAAGTTGCCATTATCGAAATTTCCACATTTCAGAAAATATATAGTACAGCTCTTTGGCTACTGTTACGTTCATGTTTCTGGACAACGACAAGCTGGTTGGGAGTGATAAAACAGTTACACAAGTCCTGGAACTATGGTGCACGTGATGCACGTGCATTTTTATGTTTTTCGCAGTTTTTAAGAATTTGAAATCATCATTTACAGAAGACAACATGCCAGAACATGCTCTGAACATTTTCAATGAAAACACGACACCAAAATTGTTTAGGTCATCCCATTAAACGCGAAAAAAGAGGATCAAACTTTAAGGTAGCACCAAAACTTTGCATTTTCCTATACAATGCAATGGAAACTACAAGGGTCCGTCAAGGAATGAATTCAATGCATTCGGGTGTGATGTATAGTGTTGTTTTCCATAGTGGTGATGCATGGGATTCTACTATGCCATAAAATTGAGTGTTGAAGTATCCGCAGTTCTCGGTTCAGAATGACTATATACTGTCCTATGGTAAGTAAATGTGATTTACTGGTTACTTTTCACTGACGTTGAGTATATTTTATAGACAATCAGTAAACGTGCCTGCACACACATGCAATCTCACAAGACCCTTCGCTTTCAGCGCACACTTCTATTGAAAGCATGTGCAGGTATATGTCATTAACCCATATAAGCCTAGCGTCCTTTTTTGTGGGACGTAGGCAAACAGTGCAGACCCAGATCAGATGCCGCAGAACGCGGCGTCTGACCAGGGTCTCCACTGTTTGCTTACAGAATGCTTTATTAAAAATTGAATAAAAATGAAAAATACCACCTAACAACTCTTAAAACGGAAATGGACCGGTCCAATTGATAATAGCGTAAGATTTATTTCGGCTTAAAAGGGTTAATTATACATTTAGCCATACTGGATACTTCATTGACAAATGCAATAAATTCTATTATACGAGGGTCTCGTATAAGTTAGCTTTATTGTACAATTTTACAAGTGTACATACAAATATTCCTTCTTGTAGGCGGGACGAGTCGAAGACCAGTTTCCCCCTACAAGAGGGAATGATTGTATATTCACGAGTATTTGTACAACAAAATACTTGTATCATGACTACAAAAAACAACCACCTTTTAATTTAATCATCAGATATGCAAGTCAATTATAAGCTCCACCCTTGACAGGGTCTTGTGGAAATTATTGAACAGCATAGATCAAAGGAAATGCGGCGAAGTCATGACACAATGATCAATATTAAATTGAAAAAGTTATCAGATGTGTATCTGGAGATCTGGGTGGTTCACATGGGATATTTTGGCATAGGTTAGCTACACGATAGTTTGAACATGTGTATGTGTTATGCTTTCAGGTACGTACACATGCTAAAAACTGTGTAAAACCATGACGTTATCATAGGGCCAGTTTAGTACACAACAATTGCGTACAATTGCGATTATTTTCTTATCCATCAGTTTAAACATGTGATTTGGTTGCGCAAAAGAACCGTCTCGATGAGACGGTTCTTTTGAGCACCCACAACATGGATTTTGGTTGAGGAATATGAAAAATAATTTTCAATTACGCACTCTTGTCTGGGGACTTGCGTTATTTATGAACTGACTCTTTTATGTTTTCGTTTTATGTTTCATTGGTGTCTATTTTTCTAAGATCATAAGTTTGTAGCGGCTGTCCGAGGCGATGGTCGAGGGGAGGGCGCAGGCTGATACTCCCCTCTTGCGTCCACTTTCTTACAGTGTGGCAAAGTCTCGCATAAACACTCCCGGAATTGTCTACTCATGCTACAGTACATGATAAAATTCACTGCGTTGTTGATGAGGGAAAGAATATCCAGAGTATCCGCGAAAAGTAGGTAATAATCCAAGAAAAATCCTTCCACAAATACACACACGAATACTAAGACCGCGGACGGCAACTCCGCAATAAGAAACATTAAGATAATAGTACACAACATTAGCGTTGTTCGTTTATGAGCTTTCATTCTTTGCGAACACGTCGTTTGTTTCAGAGACTCTGAAAGTTTCTTGCTCTCGCTTAGACTCCGTAAAAGCAGTCCACCGAATAGCGATATGAGACAACAGGGCGCCAATTTACCAACTACTATAAATGTCCAGACGTTTATTGCGTTCATCGTCGATGTATTTTTAGAATATATCTCCAAATTTTTCATTTTATATATTGTGACGTTACTTTCAGGCAGAAATATGGGCTCCGTTTCCGTTACAATGTAGTTGGGGATAAATATCATAACGGAGAACCAGTAGACGATTCCCACAAGCACACAAGTTTGTCCAATTCCCAGGTTCCAGCTACTGTTACCACGTGTCCGTATAAACACATATCGCATTGCGGACATACACACGGCGAGCCATATTGATATAGTATGTGTAACAACGCTGAGACAGGAATGTACTGCTAAGTAAGTGACCCAGAAATATGTATATCTCCTCGGATTATCACCTATATCAGTCATTAGATAGAAATGTACAACATAAGGAATATAATCTACCATAGTAATGATATCAGATACTGCAATCCCTGTGAGAACACAGTTGATGGAATTAAGCATTTTCTTCCTCGTGAGAATGACAATGTTAACTATATTCGTGGTGATCCCAAATGTACAAATAATGAGACTGAGATAGGGATGTACATGCCAGTAGCCAAGGGCATATGTTTCTAGAAATTGGTACATTGCTGACTTCGTTGCTTCTGCTCCTGACGAGGATAATTCTGAACTGTTATTCATGGCGTTTGTTTGAGGCATACAGATCACCTAGCCTGAAATGATAAGATACGTATTTAAGTTGTTGTAAAGAAGTTTAGTCGACAAACAGTAAAACCTGTCTTAAGCCGCCACTCAAAAATAGACAAAACAAAAATATTATTGAAAAATGGTAGCTTAATGAAGGTCGAAAGGCATCAGTCTTGAAAACCAATTCGGGTTTTCTTTTTGAGTGACCGCTTAAGACAGGTTTTACTGTATTTATAATGCGGTATTGGTGTACAGAAGTATTAAGTTATGTGACCAAATCAGTAACACCAATCAATATCCCATGTAGGTAATAATTATGTTACCCTAGTAATTATAACATGTAATCAATTATCCACATTTACTTAGACGATGCATTACATGTACATTACTTGTGTATCATATTTAATTCCCATTATTATAACTGAGTTAACAAATTTGATCACATACATATGTTGCAATAACTGGACGGGTGTAGCATATACAAATGTACTCGTTATTATAAATGATGAAACATATTTGATAGCTTGTTATAATAACTGGTTTGATATGTTGAATTATGGCATATTATAGCATGTGTAACATATTTGACCACCAATTTATAATAATATATGTAGCATATTTAATCACCCATATTATAACTGGTGTTTTATATTTGATCACACATTATTATTACTGGTGTAACATATTTGATCAGCCATTATTATAACTTATGAAACATATTTTGTCACTCATTATAATAATTGGTGAACATATTTGAGCACTCGCTATATAAACTGGTTTAGAACATAGAGTCATTTGATATTATAACTGAGGTTCAGTGGGATAATATCTAACTTACCATTTGTTCGAAATAAGGATTATCAATATTCAGCAAGTCCTACAGATATCTGAAGTAGAGTAAAATGCTTCAGTAACATCAGCTTGATTATTTTCAGAAAGAAACAACATGAAGTCTCTCTCATAACAAAACAAAAACAAATCTGAGTGCATTTAGTACCGATTGGAATACCTACAATTCTATACAATTTCGAACCAAATTTAATGTCCAAGAGATAATGGAGAGCATACAAATTTTCTGACAAGGCCACAAATTATATCTTTTAGGTCAATGAATTGCATCCACTCTTTATCGAATTTTCGATCGTAGGCCTTCTTCAGGATATTAGAAACAATCTCATCAACTAAGTAGCATTCATGATGGCCATATGGATTAGAGATTTGACTGCCCGTTGTCAGTGGTGACCTTACATCATTTCCTGCCAAGATGCACTCAAGTTGGCGTAACGTCAAATGACGTGACGTATTCTTCCACCAAAACATTATATATGACCAATATTTCAACATGACAAAAGTACACAAAGGCATATGAACAATCTGCACATAAATAAATAAGTATAAATCAATAAATAAACTAGACTTCAGTCGATAGTACACCATCGCAAATACCCGCTTTTGATCTAACCAAAGCATCTTCAAAGTTTGAAGTTGCTACGTCCAACGGTTTAGGAGGAGATGCATTTACAAGAAGGTACATTATTTCACCTTTGACCATGACCTTAGGTCAAGAGCAAACACCAAACGTTGCCCAGTATTCTCTACATCGTATGACCTATGCACCTGCAAATTTTTAAGTTGCTATGATCAACGGTATAGAAGCAAATGCATTTACAAGGTCAATGTCACATAGCATTGTCCTCTACATCATGCGACCTATGTACCTGCAAAGTTTGAAGTTGCTACGGCCAATGGTTAAGGAGATGCATTTACAAGAAAATACATTATTTGACCTTGACCCCAAGGTCAAGGGGTCAAGGTCACGTGAAATGTTATTCAGTACCCTCGACATCATATGACCTATGCACCAGCAAAGTTTGATGTTGCTATATCCCATGGTTAAGGAGAAGATGCATTTACAAGAAAATACATTATTTGACCTTGACCTTGGGGTCAGGGGCACAAGAAATGTTGCCCAGTGCTACAAAGTTTGAAATTGCTAGGTTTAACGGTTTAGGAGGAGATACATTTACAAGAAAATACATTATTTGACCTTTGACATTGACCTTGGGGTCAAGGTCACATAAAATGTTGCCCAGTACCCTCTACATCATGTGACCTATTCAGCTGCAAAGTGTGAAGTTGCTACGGCTGATGGTTTATGAGGAGATACATTTACAAGAAACGTGACGGACGCACGGACATACAGATGCACGGACGGACGGACGGACGACGGACCGACTTTGTTACTAAAATAATATACCCTTTTTCTAAAGAAAAAGCGGGTATAATAAATGCAAAAACACAGGTTAATACAGATGTGGATCAAATCTAAACCGCCCCATATTACAACAAGGGAGAATTCACATAGATACCGATGAACAAAATCTTAAGGTCGTATTATGATGCACTAAGCTCTAAGCTCCATTCCCTTTAATATAGTATGTAACATGTCTACTTTCAGGTGACACAATAAAAGACTATGCTATGTACTTTATAAATGACCCTCTAACATGTTCGTCCTCATGATGACCGCCAGCAAGCTGAGAAACCAATCATGAGACATTTTGAAAGAAATGGTTTCTTAGGCCAAATAAAAAATACCTGTGTTTAGGGTAACCCGACCCTACCTAAATTATTGATGAAACCTAAAAAGATCAGGTTTTCTGGAGAAAAATATAATTTTATGCATTTTAAAAATGCATTAGATTATATATTTCTTCCAGACTAAATAATTAAAAAATATGTGAGTGCCTACCCTACCTATAATTTCCAGCACGGTTACCTGAAACGCAGTTACGTTTTTATTTGGCCTTACGTTTGCACACATTTTAGACCTTGATCAGGACCTGATCTGGTTCCCATTCGGTTGACACTCTGATGGTATTCCTGAGGGAATTCTTTGTAATAGTTGATTTAGAAAATAGTCGATGGATGATAAAACATGAAAGCAAAAACATCAATAATTGCACCTTAATACATTTGCACTATAATTGCAGATATAAAACTAAATCAAATTGTAAAGTATGATATTACAGTTCAATTTATATTATCCTGTAATTGCTTAATTTGCCTTTTCGAGTCAGGAGTCTTACTCTTTATAGCTTCTAATTAATGTTTAATGTTTATTTCTGCAGAGAACGAATTACATAATAAGTGATTCCAGATTTTGTATAAGCTCGACATGCTTTTATACATGTTTCCTTGGGCAAAAAGTAGTTTCATTCACGCTGTACACTCCAAACAAATGTAAAGGGCAAACTGCACATATATACAAAACGTACAATCATTTCTTAAAAAGATAAGATTTAAATTCAAAATTCATAAAGGTCGAATGAAAACTGGTAGACTTCTATGATAAGTAAGATAATTTTAGAATGACACCGACCCTCTACCAAAATGAAACGGTTGAAACGGGAATCAGCGTTATTTTAAACATGTGTTACCTGTGACAATGTATGTTTTAAAGTATGATTTGTTTTGAATGCTACTGTGCATGGGCGGATCCAGAACATTCCGTCAGGGGTGCGGGTACTCACTACTGATAATGTTTTTCTTTTTTTTTAGTCATCAACGTATTTCACGATTATCCGTACGAGCCTCCCTCGAGACTTAATTATATGACAACTATGTTTATTGAGCAGTATTCTTAAAAAAACAAGTAATTATGACCAGGAAATACTTCAATCACAGACAACAGACCAACCCCATTAGCACCACGAAGAAGAGACACAGAACGTTAAATAGAGAATACTAGGTGGGTGTCTTTTGATATCAAGTTTACCAGGCAAGGCTTCGAGAACGCTTGTTGACATCACGAGGCTTGCCGAGATATAGAGAATACTAGGTGAGTGTGTTTTGACATTAAGTTTACCAGACAAGGCTTCGAGAACGCCTTCTGACATTGAGAGGCTTGCCAAGGTATAGAGAATACTAGGTAAGTGTCTTTTGATATCAAGTTTACCAGGCAAGGCTTTGGGAATGTTTGTTGACATCGCGAGGCTTGCCGAGATATAGAGAGTACTAGGTGAGTGTCTTTTTGTCTTTTGACATCAAGTTTACCAGACAAGGCTTCGAGAACGCCTGCTGACATTGAGAGGCTTGCCAAGATATAGAGAATACTAGGTAAGTGTCTTTTGATATCAAGTTTACCAGGCAAGGCTTTGGGAATGTTTGTTGACATCGCGAGGCTTGCCGAGATATAGAGAATAATAGATGAGTGTCTTGTGATATCAAGTTTACCAGGCAAGGCTTTAAGAATGCTTGTTGACATCGCGAGGCTTGCAGAGATATGGAGAATACTAGGTGGGTGTCTTTTGATATCAAGTTTACCAGGCAAGGCTTCGAGAACGCTTGTTAACATCGCGAGGCTTGTCCAGATAAAGAGAGTACTAGGTGAGTTTCTTTTGATATCAAGTTTTACAGGCAAGGCTATTAGAGCACTTGTTGACATCACTAGGCTTGCCAAGATATAGAGAATACTTGGTGGGTGTCTTTAAATATCAAGTTTACCAGGCAAGACTTTGAAAGCGCTTGTTAAAATTGGGAGGCCTGTCAAAATATAAAGAATACTAGGTGAGTGTCTTTTGATATCAAGTTTACCAGGCAAGGCTTCGAGAATGCTTGTTGACATCGCGATGCTTGCAGAGATATAGAGAATACTCTTTTGATATCAAGTTTACAAGGAATGGCTTTATAACGCTTGTTGACATCGCGAGGCTTGCAGAGATATGGAGAATACTAGATGGGTGTCTTTTGATATCAGGTTTACCAGGCAAGGCTTCGAGAACGCTTGTTGACATCGCGATGCTTGCCCAGATATAGAGAATACTAGATGAGTGTCTTTTGATATCAAGTTGACGGGTAAGGCTTTGAGAACTCTTGCTGATATCGCAAGGCTTGCCGAGATATAGAGAATACTAGGTGGGTGTCTTTTGATATCAAGTTTACCAAGCAAGGCTTTGAGAGCGCTTGTTATATCGCGAGACCTGCTGAGATAGAGAAAATACTAGGTGAGTGTCTTTCAATATCAAGTTTACCAGGCAAGGCATCGAGAAGGCTTGCTGACATTGTGAGGCTAGCCGAGATATGGAGAATACTAGATGAGTATCTTTTGATATCAAGTTTACCAGGCAAGGCTTCGAGAACGCTTGTTGACATCGCTATGCTTGCCCAGATATAGAGAATACTAGATGAGTGTCTTTTGATATCAAGTTGACAGGTAAGGCTTTGAGAACTCTTGCTGATATCGCAAGGCTTGCCGAGATATAGAGAATACTAGGTGGGTGTCTTTTGATATCAAGTTTACCAAGCAAGGCTTTGAGAGCGCTTGTTATATCGCGAGACCTGCTGAGATAGAGAGAATACTAGGTGAGTGTCTTTTGATATCAAGTTTACCAGGCAAGGTTTTTAGAACGCTTGTTGACATGGCGAGGATTGCCGAGATATAGAGAATACTAGGTGAGTATCTTTTGATATCAAGTTTACCCCGCAAGGCTTTGAAAACGCTTGTTGACATCGCGAGGCTTGCCGAGATATAGACAATATTATGTGGGTGTCTTTTGATATCAAGTTTACCAGGCAAGGCTTTGAGAACGCTTCTTGATACCACGAGGCCAGCCAAGCGATTCAACATGCGTTCTCAAAGCTGAGCCTGGTAAATTTGATATCAAAAGACGCGAAACTGGTATTCTATTTATCAGTTTACCTATTGTTTCTCACTTTAAACTAGCGATTATGACGTAATTTTCGATTTTTGTGTTAATTCAGCGTCATTTGCGATGCCATTCAAAAAGTGCAACGTCATCATGACCTGATATAAAGGCACATGCCGTGAGATACACAACGTTTATCAGGCAAGGTGCAACAATGCAGTTAATATAAGAGGTAACTGATAATAGCAATTCTCAGTCATGTCACATGACATTATTCACATTATTTCAACGTATTTGAATGTCATGCAACACTACACATGTATATCAACTTTCTCTTTTACAGGCTATGGAAACGACATATTTAATAACATGTTCCAAATATGAACAAATAGCAACTTGAAAATATTGCTAATTATTTAATGAACACAAATTCGCTGTTTGGAAGCTATTGAACTAATAAAAAACAAGTGGTCAAGAAATTTTATAATTACAGACCACATACCAACCCTTGCACCGTGAGGTAGAGACGACACATAACAAAGACGGCCACACAACATGGAGACTTCCTAACTTTTGCAATGTATTATTACTGATAACTATCAAATCAAATTACATTACTGTGATGAAATAAAGAAATGGCTCTTACTCTTACATTCAGAGCTAAAGAAAACCCCTATTAGATCCACGGTATTCCCAGCCAAAGAAACCCCTTATTAGACCTATGGTATTCCCAGCCAAAGAAACCCCCTATTAGATCCACGATATTCCCAGCCAAAGAAAAACCCTATTAGATCCACGTTATTTCCAGCCAAATTAAACCCCTATTAGATCCACGGTATTCCCAGCCAAAGAAAATCCCTATTAGATCCACGTCATTCCCAGCCAAAGAAAACCCATATTAGATCCACGCTATTCCCAGCCGAAGAAAACCCCTATTAGATCGACAGTATTCCCAGTCAAAGAAAACCCCTATTAGATCCACGGTATTCCCAAAGAAAACCCCTATGAGATCCACGTTATTCCCAGCCAAAGACAGACGTCAGGCTAATTAATCTGGAAAAACGGATCCTTCAGAAATAGAGAGAACCTACAAAATTTGAGAACAACAGACTCGGTTTTATTGGATCTGTTCATGAGAACAAATGAAAAGTGTAACAATTCCCACGCCCCCTAGCACCAGCTTAAGCGGAATTCTGCTTTCCTGTCAGAACCCAATATTCCTGAAGGAAAGTTTTAGGTCACGTTCAGCCTGACAAAACGTCGTACAGTTGAAGAGGAAACTATGGCTATATATCATAATTGGGTTAACAACTTCCAGGTTCCCTGGGTCGATTTCCTTCCGTATTGCGACTAATGGTTCGTCCACAATTCCCAATAATTTACTTCTGACACCGTAGATTGTACAGTCACATGATAAAACCGAAATGTAATCTTGCCGCATAAACGTTCCATGCATCGCACATGAACTAGGACTGTCCCGACCGACCTAATCGACCACATTTAAACAGCCCTTTAGTGCGAGCATGATCCCCATCATTTAGCCGTGGTATTGCTATTTCAGAATATTACAAAGTGTTGTATGTGTGTGACCTACAATTCAAGCTTTTAAGACACATGTGTAATTTCGTTTAATTAAACCAATTATGGAAGACGCGTGTGGTACTCGAGTAAATAGTCGACCCACCCAGGTTTTGATATATATATATATTCTGGACTGAAGCGAAACTTGATGGCAAATGCTACTAAAAATTACCTGCGTTGAACTCTTTAGATTATGGAATGGACTATTCATTTTCTATTACCTGAAAGAATTATGTCACCGTGTTCTTTTTTTCACATACGCATATGAGATTTTAAAGCACTTGACATATTTCCTGAATACATGAAGTACTGATATTGTTTATAGCTAAAATATTCATAATCTGCTTCTTCGTTATAGAAAAAAACGCTATGAGAATTCCAAGTCTTGAATGGACCACTGGTATTTCCGATTACCAACTTTGACGTGTTAACCAATATGCCACAATGTCTCTAACTCTCACTACTTCCATTTATGTTCTTAAATGATTCCTAGGTTGTCTTCTTGAGTAAGGAATGGTTCGCATGTATTAGCCACATTTGTCATTAATCGTTGCACAGCGTGTAAAGAATTTATACAACGACAGACCATAATTTGTATAGCAAAATGACAACCAGACAAAATACGCCCAAGTTTCGATGAAGCCTTAAGCTTTTTTCTTGGCGTAAGTATATATGAGGGTCTGTATGGGGAGGCTGGTATTCTCTAATCATTAAACAATTTGCCCCTTATTTACTCTCATTAAAGTTCTCGTTTATTCATTAAAAATAATTTCATTATTCTTAAAAAATGATACCTTGTATACATGTATATAACGTCATATTATTAAATTTATATCCCCAGGAGTTTCCATTACCTTGCCCCCCCCCCCCCCCCCCCATCTTAGGCCACCAGGGTTTTTTTCTCATTGCTTTCCAATTTTGGTCTTTGCTTTAAATTTTTAAACGTATATTGTTCTATAATTCTCTTTTTTTAAGAATAGCAGAAAACATACAGAATACTGTATTCTGTATGTTTTCTGCTATTCTTAAAAAAAAGAGAGATTTTCTCTTCATTTTTGTGGCCTCGTTATTCTGTAAGCATTAATATGTTGCTCCTATTAATTCTCTAATCATTATGAAATAAGGCCATTATTTTCTAATCATAAACCCCATCCGCATCCTCATACATTTGTATTTTGTATAGGTAAAATTTATTTTAAAAATATGTGAAACTATACGACTGCTTACCCCTGAAGAAGGAAGCCACTAAAGTACTTCGTTTCCATGAAATATTATCCAGTAACGTTAACATAATGGCGCGACACTTTGATGAATTTTCTTCCAATAAACTTCACTTATAAAGACAATAATCCATACGCTGTGTGACATACGCCCATTCATACACTGCTCTAACTCCATTAATGGCCCATTAGTGCATTGGAAGACGGTCCGATTCGGAATTTGTGGGACAATATCAGCAGTCTGTCTATAGACGAACAAGACGTCTTAAAATCCTATATGAATAATAACAAGAGAGAATAGCGATTTACCGAACAGTCAACAAGCTGAGCAGGGCTTTTTCCATTCATTTTGGGAAAAGGCCCCTGGCCAAAATTGGGGAAAAATAATCGACTTAACATCAAAATTGGGAGAAAATAACGACATAGAACATAACTAGGGTAGCAAAATATTTCCTCAAAATCAAGTTATTTTAGAATGTTTTATGCCAAGCTTACCACTTAAGCATAAGTGTTTAATTATGATTCTGATAGGAGTCATTGTTTCTCATAAGTAGTAGTGGTTTCTAAAAAGAAGTTTAAAAAACAAACAAAAAAAAACAAAAGCATTATTTTTACTTTTCTCAATTGGGAAAAACAGACATGGTATTGGGAAAAAGATGGCTGTTTTCGATTGGGAATGGGGGCCGAAATTCGGCTCATAGAGAAGGACAGAAAATACCCTGTAGTGTGTCAGGTACCGAAGAGAGGTAAAAGAAGCATATATGAATAAACAAGGTTTACCCATGTCAATCATCTATAACATGAAACTCTCGTGGGTTTCAATGGGTCTGGGTGGCGGAGAACGGGCGCAAAAATGATCGCACAGTATTTAAAATGCCCTATAATCAGCAAACTTTCCTTGATACAATGTATCGATAAACATTAAACAAGTGAAGGGCAGTTTAGAAAATATACTGAGGGAAAATAGTTTAGCAATTATTTATAATGGGGTTTCCCATAGGCGGTCTTTGAAGCATTAGGTCTTTTTAATTGGCAGGCTCGCAAACATGTCAGTTGCTTGAAAATGACCTAATGGCTACATGCAAGGGGTCAAAAGAAACAAAATCCAACGTCATAGTGATGATTTGATCTGCTGAGCATTTTAATTTCAAACGTTATTCAATTGAAAGGGAGGTTATTTGGTAAAATGCGATTTTCAACTAAAAACTGTATGAAAAGGGTGAACATAACATTCAGTTTTAAACCGTTTTTCACTTTCTTGCTTTTGGATCTAAACATTTGACAGAAAATTGAAACTTTTAGTCGAAAACCATTCGCACTATTGCCAGATAAGCTGTTTTAGCAAGGGGGCATAAAATCAGACTTTACATTATGTGAAATGTCAATCTGTTAATGTCATCGTACTCGTGAACGTTTGTCAACATATATTAATGACACTATGAAATTTAAAGTCATATTTCTTCTAAACTATGAATCCTCAAAGTATATTGCTAAACTTTTTTCCCTCAGTATAGTTCTTGCTGCGTTAGCGTTTCAATTTATTTTTTTAACACTGTCCAGCCAGTGGTATGCCAAACATTGACGAAGCTTCGCCAAGCATCATTTTGGCCAGTTGAGGTCTTTTACTGTAAATGCTCATAACTCTTTAACCACATGGTATATTTGCACCAAAAATTGCATACTAAGACATTTTAACATTTTCTAAACGTTGAGTAGGCTTTACTGAGCATCAGCCGTCCGGTCGTGGTCAGTTACTGAAAATGCTCATAACTCTTGAACCACAAATTATATTTTGATCAAATTTTACTTACTTATACATTTTAAAATTGTCTGGCCACTGGTATACAGGATGGGAAAAAAGGACCGCCGCCCCCGCCTCCCTCACACTTGCACCCGCCTCTCCCAGAATTGATTTAGGAACAGCCATGAACGATACAGATTGTTTAAGCATATAATCGCCATCCCTCTCAACTCACAACTTTTGGACGTCATGTTATATTTTAATCCAATTATGCACCATTCTGTAGGAAATGATCAATTTGCTTTCCACACATTCCTTCTGGCACCGGATACTGAGAAATCTACGTTCACAACGGGACGTGCACATTACGGTCAGTTGATTAGTATGCATAATTGGATTATGTGTCTATATGCAAGTAAATACAATGTAGTACCTATAACTACTGTCCTGCCAGCCAGGAGTGACAATGACGTCGTGTTTTGTTTACAATTGTTAAGTAAAACATTAACTTATACACTCCATTGGAGCTAGTGCGAATCGATAGATCACTCAAGTGGCACTCTGCGTTTTGTCAAAGCATCTCTATACTTTGATAAATGTCCAAACATTTACTTATCTCCCGAAAGCTAAATACCGAAAGGTCATGTCGAAACATTTTAACGTTACAATAATTTCACGTTACGATAATTATAGTTCTCTAAACTAGTCTCTGAAAGCGAGATCCATCAAACCGCATTTTACTGCAGCATCTAAAAGCTCCATATATCATAAAATATGATTGTAAGGCACAAAGTTACAATCTCTGCAATAATCGCAATATAACAATCATTTAGTATGAGAAAACCTATATTCGGCCACGGTACGTAACTGAGCTACGAGGGGTGTTCCAAAAAATCTGATCCTCTGTTTTTCCCGCCTTACATACATCCTAAATTCCGGATTAGTGTTTTGCTGCATCAAAAGGTAAGTGAGTATGAATTTGGAAATACCACAATCACAAACTGCAGACCAACCCACGGCATCGTTAGGAAGAGCCATACCTCGTATAACAATAAAACTTATATACCAGTCGGTTCCTTGAGGCAGGCTGGCCAAAGCCTCCGCTGGTCACAAATATTTCCAAGGTCGCACTCAGACATGTGTGGTCCGAGCTGATTTATTGATAGTTATAGCAATATTGATGGTTGGCAAAACAAACATTAATGACCGTCTGTTTTGTAGTAGTAGTACGTATATAAGTCGTTATTGATATACATTAACTATTACAACAAACCCTAGTCATACCGAGTGTAGATATGTTAATTCCTGTAGCTTCATAGAACAAGACTAGAAGCTAGTTGATGACGATCCTCTCTCGTTAATGTTCACTGCTTATTTCATTTTTTATAAAAGGAATAATGCAAATAGAACAGCTAAAATCATAATTTGGTACGGATTATTAACATACTCAGCAACGCAGTGGTTAATGAGAGTGAATTTACTAATAAAGTTATTAATATATTACACGTTTAATGTGCGAGGGACATTCAATAACAACCAATGCATGACAGTTTACATTTACATACAGCCAAAACCTACATGTGCCCAGACCGGGGCCCAGACCTGTAAATGTTTTTCATAGACCTTCATTATAGCTTTTAAGTAGGCTGTGGTCCTCACAAGTCTTAAATCAGGATGAGGCTACCATAGAGTTACAGATTGGACCTAGTTCAATCAACAAACAAGAATGAGATACCCCGGTGACCACCATGTTTTACCACTTTTTCGCCCCTGAAGGTGGGCACCCTACATGAGAGGTAATTTTACCTTGAAAAAAAATACTAGACAACAGGTTGTTTTTTTCTTAACCACACCAGTAAACTTAACCAACGAAAGCAGAGAGATGTTGTTTCAAAAAGTGCAGCAAAGATATACCCGTCTAATAAATATTATTTCACAAAATTTTATCATTGACCAATCACGAAACACCTTAAAACTTAAATATTGTGCTGAGCCCCACCTTTTGAGCCAATCTCTGCCCTTTTTACAAGTATAGGTCTGTGACCGAGGACTAGTGCAAACAAGCAAACTTCATAATATGATCTTTGGTAATGCCTACAGTACTCAGATATATTGCTTCCTTGAACACGTTGAAGTAATGCTAGACATAACCATCTGACTACGCACACTTCTTGGAGAAAGTCAGTTATCACGAGTAGAACAGCTCCAAAAAGTAAGTGAGTATGATCAGGAAATACCAGAATCACACACTGCAGACCAACCCACGGCACCGTGAGGAAGAGCCACATAACATTTATAGTAACGATACATCTGTAAGACAATAATAGCAAAGCAACGAGCTTTCTCTTCCTCTTCAAGATGATTGCAAAACTAGAATTGACACAAAGTAGCACAACCGTACAACCCGTAGCACGCAAACCTAGCTATGTAACTCTTATAGCTATCTTGAAGCACGAGTAGAACAGTTCCAACCCGTACCGCACACACCTTGCTATGAACAAGCATATTCAGAGATGTCAATGTCACTTAATGAGTTTGTCTTTTCGCTTTAATGAAACGAGTAAGTTAAACTGATCAGTTTTTCCAGAGTATTTAGTCCACAATGCAGAAAAAAAAATCTGAGAATTTTATTCTAAGCACATTCATATCTTGATAGTAATAAACGCCTAAAAAGCGACTAATCTACGAGTAACTCAATTGTGAAAAAAGTACATAAAATAATCTGAGGATTATATACAAATCATATGCACATTTTAGTAGGAGCTGCCAACACAAGGCACCTACCACCTGAAGGGGGGACGGAATAACGGAAGGACTGAATGCCGAACATTATATCCCCTCGCCTTTTCATCGAAAAGTCGAGTGACAAAATCTTCTACAGTTGTCTTCAAGCAAGAGACGTGTTTACTGCAGTTTGAAAATAACCCATTTAATTCCGCTTACAAATACACGAGCATTCAACAAGTATATATTTATTACGGTACAATAAGGTCATCAATAGCACCCCCTCCTCTAAAAAAACAAAACATAAAAAACAGTATTGTAATGATAGTTACACTGTCACACATCTATACTAAAGCAGCATGTGCTTACTTAAAATGTGTTTTTGTTGTTTATATATGAAACAGTCATTAGATTGTGATGTAGAAATGAATTATTAATGTTTTTAATATCCTCATGGTGTTTTAAAATACACTCATGAGATGTTAAACTGTGATCAGTATCTTGAAGAGCAGTGCTCCGGTATTTTACCATCAGTTACTTATCATGCTTATTGGTATAATATCTATCGCAAATACAATAGTAAGCATTGTTTATGTATTATGTGTGTGTATTTGTTTGTGTAGTGGGGCTAACTTTTTAACAACAACAGAACCTGGGGTAAGATTAGACCTGTCAAATATATCTAAGGCATACCCCGCACATATCATACAATATCTTCTGCACATTTCCCTGTCTTGTAATCTCTTACAATATTTTGAAATTTGCATTTACACCTTGATATCTGTAATTATGATATAAATGATGTAAGCATTAACGAAGGTCACATTTTTTCTCGCACAACAGATCGGAATTTCCGTTGTTTTTATCCATGTGAGATGAATCTATCTCACATACCAGTACCAGCCCATGGGAAAGTTTAAAAACAAACAGCCGCATGTCACCAGCACGCTCGTCACACGTCGAGCCATGGCGTCATTGTAATCTTAAAATGACGCAACCTTGTCGTATTTCAGCGAATTCAGGATTTTCTTGAAGCCTTTTTGTTCATGTTTTCCAATAAAAATGTGCTGCTTGGTAGTGAGCAAGTAAAATAATTCATAATTCGTATGAGGATTGGATAGAAAAGCCCGTCCCTCCCAATCACCGATTGCCATCACTCAGCAAGCCTCATGTTGCCAATCTCTGATCCTAGGGACGGATTTTTCTATCCCACCCTCACACTCATGATGGATTCTTATTATCTGCAAAATGGCTGAATACAGATACAACAAGTGCTGCAAAATTGGTCATGTGAACTTTGCCTCTACATATAAATCAATAACATTGACAAAACTAAGGCAGCAAGCCAATTTATGATATAGCACTAACATGACCATATGTCTTGTGATTCCTTGAGAATTGTGTATGAAGCCGATCAGTGGCCAATTTTATGTGCCTGTGCAGGCTACCATATTCATATTGTTAAAACCAGATCTGGCTGTAACGAAAATGGACCGAAATATGTTGATGTTTTGAACAGATACGACGAGAACAAGTGACCAAAATGTGCTTGAAGGCAATGTTGAATATATACATTGTATGTTAGAATTAAGCAAATGCTGTGTAAATTAGGTGCATGTACTGACGGACTTTAATTACGCAACACTAACGTCCCCTTATATCTGCCAAAAGACTGTTGAATGTTAAACTCCCTTTGCTTCGATAATGTCATCATGAGTTGGCTTCTTCAGCAAAAACTTTAGTTTTAATTATACAACTACACTGGACGACGTTATTTGCTCCGTATGAATTGAGCCATTTAAAATTTTCTTAAGTAGAGGAGATTTTAAGCTATTGAATGAAAGGGTACACCCAGATAAACGTCATATACTCAAATATGCTGTATCGCAGACCTGCAAATCAATATGAGAGTGATTCCACGATGACTAACAAAGTCCATGATACAAATTTGATGCTTCTAGTGCTTCCTGATTTAAAGAAAAAGGGAATCTTTCCTTCATAACATTTGGTCACATGAAACAGTTGACCCCTATCTCAAAAAGTTTACATTTTAATGCATTTAGTTAATCTTAGTTGGACAAATTTTCCATTGTTTACTTACAAATGAATGCTCTTTAACATACAATCAAAATTATTGTTCTGCCTTCTTTTATGAGACATAAATTATAGCTGGTATCCAAGTGTTGCGTTTTTAAAGTCCGTCAGTATATATAAAAGACTAGAGAGGGTAAACCATTCCATATACCACAGCTATAACGTGTTTCTCATGACTTAAACTAAGCATTTGATTGATTACTATCATTATAGAGGAGTGCACTCAGTGAAGTGGCTCAATGATAGAGTACTCCATTCGAGAACGAGTGGTTGCCAGGCAAGACACTTGATTGTCACTGATTGGTACTGGCTTAACACAGGAAAACGTTTCCACATTATTGAACAATCGTTGACAGAGACATAAGTAAAGCATCAATACAAATAATCAAACAAAACTATGAGTTTTATATGCAAAGTACTAAAGCTTTGTCACCTTTGTTTGTTTTTTGTTTGATTTGATTCTTTACGTCCCATCAACCAAGGTTTCAAATTTTTAATACAATTCTTGAAGACTTCTTCATAGTCTTTTAAGGGTATACCTCTAAGGAGCTTAAGCATGGAGGTACCGTACCTAAATTTTGGCGGGAGATATATTTCTGCAAGCAAGATTTTTTCTTGAGACGAGTGAAGAGAAAAACGTCACAGGGGACTAGATCGGGGGAATAGAGTGAATGTTCGAAACCATAGACCCCCTTTTCTTTCAAAAACGATGTCTGTTCGAAACCATAGACCCCCTTTTCTTTCAAAAACGATGTCGCACGTCCTGCCTTGTGACTTGAGGCATTGTCATGTAACAAATAAATACCACAGATGCCTATCTTCGGTCAACATTTCTGGTAGAATTTGATATGTTTTCTAAGAGCGTTTTTTTCCGTAAAACCTTGCATTCATTGACTAGCCTTTGGGAAAAGATACTTGTATTGCTAGTCCAACTACGGCATGCATAACCTTTTTGAACTGGTAGTCCTTTTGGCATTACAAGGCATTCTTGCTTTTTGGGTGGGCCATACTTGATTACTTATTTTTCGATGCGGTTCGAAATAATGCATCCAAAACTCATAATCTATTACTACATTCATAATTATTTTCTGATCATATCTTGGAAATCGTTTCAACAGTTTACGCGCCTTCCTAACATGTGTGCATTTTTGCTCCTCATTGAGCAAATGTGGGACCCACCAAGTGCTTTCCTTCTTCATTTTCAAAATATTTCGCCAAAAGCGCAATGGAGATGCTTTTGAAAATATTTTCATGGTCGCAATCTAATAAGAAGTATATATTGCGTCTGATTTTACATAAAAAAATCTTTGGACTACTTGCAGATTTAGATCTACAAGATTTAAGATGCACTTGTAACAGACCCAACGCCTGCACTGAATTTCCTAACCAGTCTGCAAACTGTGGAAAAAATGACATTGATTTACTACCATAAACAGTACAAATGTCAGCATGAATGTCCGTTAACCACTGCTGAGTAATGCGCGAGTCTTAATGTCAGCCCTGATTTCGTTCGCATTTTCAACGCTTCTCCCAACCATTTTGTCTAACCGCCTATGACTAGGGTTTGGGCAAAAGTAAATTTCATGCGAGATATTGTGTCTAAATGTGTAGTTGATACATTGATTGAAAGGTGTGAGAATGGAGAACATATATAAGGCGTGGAATTTGTCTTCCTGCTAGCATTTGCAGTGAAAATTAGCCGGTGGCATTACTTTTGATTCCATCCTCGCTATAAGTAGCAGTTCGACTAAGGCCCACTTCGAATCGAACTAAAGTTCCTACTATAGTTATTACGTAATAGATGCGCGCGCACGTTTACACCCGAACGGCTGCAGTTGGAACTTTAGTTGGTTGCCAAGTAAACAGAGTGAATTAGCCTTGCATCCCCCCTTTCAATTCTTTATTGCAGACGAAAATGATGTTCATATACTGCACAGCCAACTCGAATTAACAATTACGAATACGTAGAACCGCAAATAGAGAACAGCGAGTATTTTTTATCTAAAAGACATTTTTTTGAGGCTACTGACAGATCTTGAACCCTTCTTGTTAGATAGGACAAGAGTAGGGAACCAGACAACCTACTAGAGTAACGGTGCAGTAGGACTATAGTAGCGACTATCGATGTTCGAATCAAACTTTAGTTACTATAGTACGAACTACAGTTCGATTCGAAGTGCGCCTATATCGTCAGCTGTAGTGTAGAGGGCTAGGACAAGACTCGTAGCACTGTATATGCATATGTTGTTAAATATGTCATCCATTGGCTAAAATAATTTAAGTATAGAATAACATGTAGTAATATTTGAGTTAAAGAAACAATATTCGATAACAAATACCTTGTTGATTAGTACAGTCGTGTCAGCCAAGAGTGACAGCGACGTCATATTTTGTTTACAATTGTTACGTAAAACATTAACTTTTACACACCACTTGAGCTAACGCGAATCGATAGATCATTTGTGTGCAGGATAAGATTAATACACAAGTGATATATCGATTATATGTCCCTGGTAACATTCACGGTAAACAAAACATGACGTCAGTGTTACTCTTGGCTGGCAGGACAGTATATTTGCATAACATGGACATAGAATATCAGTCATGATCAAGCTGGAAGTACTCAAGAAATGGCAAGTATGAATTACATCTTAGAATATCAAGATTACTGGTATACGATTGCTTCAGCCGAGCGGGTCCTCTGAGAGTCCGCAGACAAATTAACAGACGTCGAAGAAAGAATAGCTCAGCCGACAAACTTACCGAGGCGCGTAGTTCAATTGTTAACTCTTTCAAGAATGCGCTTGCTTGGAGCCTTAAAATGCAAATAGCAAAACGGACAAAAGTGTTCAATTTGAGCTGGCTGTAAAGTTAAATTCTATATACGTCTTTTTTCTGCTCTTACGAGAAAAATAAATAGTAATCATGAGAATATTAATTAAGGAATGTTAATAAGTATCCCCTACTTCATTACAAATAATATGTTTTACTAGGTTATAGCAAGCGCATACGCGTGTGTAGAAGGTTTCTGTTTTAGCATATAATACTTTGGCGACGTTATTAGGCAATCAGAAGTTAAAATCAGTTCCCGAGGTTATAAAACTTGAGTACAGTCTCCAACTCAAAATAAAGCCCAATGATTGGCTGCTTGCGGACAAGAACCCGCAAACAGCCAATTATTGTGCTTTATAAAGAGTCCGCAAACAGCCAATCACTGTGCTTTATTTTGAGTTTGAGAATGAACTCAAGTTTAACTAGAGCGAGCAGTCGATGGTGCGCCATCGCAAATCTCCACGCTAAAATTTTTGACTCCCCCAGCACCCCGCAGTCCCACCCCAGGGCATGACCTTGGCAACAGAATGAAAATTCTGTTCAATATATTTTCTATTTTCTTTTTATATTTGTGAGAACACACACAAAGTTTGGTATAAAAATCTTTGAAATTGACATGTTAATGATATTTGACCTTTTGACCTCGCCCCAAGGTCACCAGTTTGACCCTAAGTTGTAAATGTTACTTGTATTTTGTTCTGCTCGTCATCCCGTCGATTTGATATGCTACAAGACCATGTTTGAAAAAAAATGTTTGACCCCCTGGGTACCCCCAGTGCCCCAAAGTCCCATCCCTGGGGTATGACACAGGCAACAGAATAAAAATCCTGTCTGATATGTTTTGTATCTTTCATTTGTGAGAACACCCACAAAATTTGGTATAAAAATCTTTGAAATTGACATGGTAATCGAAATTTAATGATATTTGACCTTTGACCTCACCCCAAGGTCACCAGTTTGACACTAGGATGAAAATTTTCTTGCATTCTGTAGTGCTTGTTATCCCCGTCGATTTGATATACCACATGACCATGTTTTAAAATAAAAATGACCCCCTGGGCACCCCAGCGCCCCAAAGTCCCACCCCTGGGGCATGACCCAGGGGACAGAATGAAAATCTCGTCTGATATGTTTTGTATTTTTCATTTGTGAGAACACACACAAAGTTTGGTATAAAAATCTTTGAAAATGACTTTGTAATTGAAATTAAATGATATTTGACCTTTTGAGCCCTCCCCAGGGGGCGGGCCCTATTCATGTAAGTAACTTACACACCAAATTTGGTTGAACTCCGTCCAATGGTTTAGGAGGAGATAGCATAACGGACAGACGGACGGACAGACAGACGGACGGACGGACGGACGGACAGACGGACGGAGGCGATTACAACATCCCCTTCGCTTTTTTAAAACAACGTGGGGATAAAAACCTCGGTTCCATAATGCAAAAGTCTGATTGTTTCAGAGGCAGTACTAAGTAACAACTTTTTTCGTTCTCGACCCAGTTGAGCATGGCATTTGTCCATAAATATTTATATGGGCACAATCGTTAGCACTTAAAGGATAACTCTGTACAATGCTAAATTAAGCATGATCAGCGGTTTAATTTCTAGTAGATATAATTTTATTAGTAATGTCACATCGTTCATTCTTATATCACTAAATATCATTTACTATTAAACCTTTTTTATTCTGGATACTGGTAGGCAAGTACTTTGGGCAAAAAGTAATGAATGAGATCATCAGGGGCTTCTGCAATCTTCAGGAAAAAAACGCATCATTATATAAAAAATTCTATATATGACCCCTTAAAATACAAAATCTGCCATTCCATAATTTGGCCAGAATTTTTTTATAAGTTGATTAACAAACCCTCCTACAGTAACTTTCCCGCAAGTAGAAACAAATATTTTCTAAAATATTTTTTTTTTATTATTTTATCCGTCAACTTTAAATATTATTTGTTTCATTGAAAAAAATATTATATGTTTGAGGTTATGTCTGTGTATATTTTAGAGTGACACTGTTAAACGTGATTGCCCTGTGCAGATTTTTATGAAAATTATGAAATATTGAAAGACTTAATACAGAATGTTGGTTTACTTTACTAGTTTTACTGTTTGTTCTGGAGATATTAAAAAAGTTCTGAAAATGACCAATTAACTGGTCATTTTCAGAGCTTTTTATCCGTCCCCCGACCCTAAATCTGAAAACAAAATCCCATAAATCAATTAATAAAAAGAAATCTGGCCTTATTCCATCAAAATGCCTTGGAATATTCACCGGAATAAATAAAATGGGTACCATAATGATTTTTTCATAAAAATGGGTACCGTAATTATTTTTTCATAAAAAATGGGCACCATAATGAGTTTTCATAAAAATGGATGCTGTAATTATGTTTCATAAAAAAGGATGCCGTAATGATTTTTTTCCATAAAAATGAGTACCATAATGATTTTTTCATAAAAAAATGGGAACTGTGAGGATTTTTTTATACTATTCGGTAGTTCCAAATTTACTGTTTCTTTGCCTAATGATATAAATACGAGGGCGAATTTAACGTTTGTCTGATTAACTTGATGCATCGATGGCGATGCATTACTCTGTAACCTATAAGTACACTTTCTCATAAGTACATCCTAGTTTCTACGGTGAAGAAATCTGGAAAGGTTACAAAGTATTCGGAATTATTAGCAGAATATTGGAAAAATATACACCGCTGTCGTTTGGGAAAAGGGTTCGGTAATGGGGATCAAAATTAGCCAAAGAAAACCCCTGTATATTTAGTTCATGATTACTTGAACCATCACACGAATGCCAAAAGCAAAGACTCGGACCCAACTGGTCAGAGTCTCCATTCCCCGCTTAAAGAAAGCATGAACTCTTAACACTAAGTACGCATTGAAGACAAATCAATCAGACTTCTTTTAATGTCGACAAGCTTAATTACACAGAAATATGATGAACTGCACAAATGCAATGTTAAATCTTTTAACATAATCCCTAAGGTCAGAGGTGTGTGTAGGGTCTAAATTGTTGACACTCCATTCCCCAAAAACAATAACTGTCCATATAATCAAGAGATAACAAGTAACGGAAGACTGGAACCATAAGCAGTTTCATGAGGAGTGTATTTATTCAGAAAACTTTTAATTGTGAATGAATGACTAATCCTATTAGAATTCATTAATAAAACAATTGTTACCTATGAACAATCACAAAAAGCAATTATTGTTCTAAAAATCAAGCAGTACTAGTTTTTGGAATATTAGAATTTTGAAACATTCATGAGGAAAAAGTAATTTCATTCACAAAAAATGATCTTTTCAGTTATGTTATTTGATAATCATTAACCACTAATATATATAGCACTAAAATGGGGATATCCTTGTAGTTTATATTTTAAACCATGTAATGCATGTATCAGTAGTAAAATGCAAATTTTGGCAGCAAACAATATATAATGATCAATATTCAATATAAAAAAGGATAAGGCATGTCAAGAAAACTTTCTAACACTAAAATATAGCAAATTACAAAGCCCACGAAAACTAATGACTTTTTGTGTCTGGTTATGGGATGATTTTTTATTTTGTTTAAGTTAGGGCAGATATATAATTTAATCTAATGTTATTAAATGGTGTTGACATCAACAATAATTATAGTTTCAAAAGATCTTAAAAGGGTGTTTGCTTATCACCATACCTCCGTTCTTATGACTTTTGCACATATTGTAGGACTAAATATGTCAACTGACAAATCAACTCTTTTCAGTTAGCTTAAGGTGAGGATAATCACAGATGCTTCCAGAAATGTAGATGTTTGTATTATCGATAATAAAGAATAGTAAGTGAGTATGATCAGGAATTACCACAATCACAAACTGCAGACAACCCCGTGGCACCGCGAGGAAGAGCCGCTCAACCATCACGAGACACCAGGAAGACAAATTAAGCAAAGCAATCAGCTCTCTCTTCCCCATCAAGTTGATTGCAATACTAGAAAGGACATAAAGTAACGTACAACAAAACATAGAACAATTACAGACTCCCAATAAACAAAAAGTCAACAACAACAGAACCACCGCCTTAGAACGGACAGCAGCCTAAGCCACCGGGGGGGGGGGGCTTAAATGCATTTTACTGGTACCAAATCTTCGCCCTAGATTCTGCTGTTGTTGAAGTACAAGAAATGTTATGTTCCTGGTACAGTCTCATGTAGATTTGCCTCAACTTTTGTTGGTGTTGCAAACTTGCCAGACATGCAAACGGTGTAGATTCTGCATGTGACACATCTAAATATCCATCAATTATTGATATTACCAGACGATGATGATTTCGTATATGGAAAGGGTAAATGTATTTGGACCTGAACAGCGCATGCCAAAAGACTTTGCTCAAGCTTCAAAGTTAGAATCATTTCAGACATCTTAGTTGCGGTGACTGGCAGAAGGGTGGTACCGAAATGAGCATGCTTAAGCCATGTGAGCTGTATTTTGGATTGATGAAGTCTGCTACAGATACAACGTATTTGATTGACAAACAACACATCAAGATGCCGTGGACCTGAATTGACAGCACGTAGAAGCTGGTACCCATATTGTCTTCTGCGTGAAGCATGCTTGTGAACTAATTTTTCAACCTCGTATTGTTTTGTTTGTTTGATTTGATTCTTTACGTCCCATCAACAATCTTTCAGTTATAAAGGGATGGGTATTCCTGGGTTGAACCAGTATATAGCTAGGATTAATGTGTCTCGCTTAAGGACACAACGCAGTGCCGCCGATGAGACTCGAACCTGCGGCCCCTCTGTCTCGAGTCAAGCACTCTACCACTGAGCCACTGCGCTCCCCTCAACCTCTTATTGTTGTCAATTGCATCTATACTTACGTTCTCACTATATTGCTTTTCCATTAAAAAAAACAATGAAGGGTTTGTATGGATGGATGCCAGGTTGACATGAACACAGATACTGTCGTGCCAGCCAAGAGCGACAGTGACGTCATGTTTTGTTTACAAAGTAATCAGGGCCTTAGAATCGATCGATCACTTGTGTATAAATCCTATCCACAGGATAGGATTAATACACAAGTGATCTATCGATTCGCATTAGCTCAAGTGGAGTTTACAAGTTAATGCTTTACTTAACAATTGTAAACAAAACAGACGTCACTGTCACTCTTGGCTGGCACAGCAGTAGGTATGTTGATGCAATGAATAATCTGGAAAATCGGATCCTTCAGATATAGAGAAACTACAATTTTAGAAAACAGCAGACTCGGATTTATTGAGTCTGTTCATGAGAATTAATGGAAAGTGCAACAATTCTCACACCCGTAGAACCTGCTAAAGCGATATTCTGCTATGCGTCAGAGCCCAATATCCCCGAAGTCACAGAATATTAAATTATATATCAACACTATATCGATGCATGGGGAGAAGTTTTACCTACTCCACACTGAAAAAACGACAGCTGATGTGACCTCTAAATAATCTGGAAAACGGATCCTACAGAAATGGAGAGAACCTACAATATTAGAAAAAAAGCAGACTTGTTTTTATTGAGTCTGTTCATGAGAACTAATGGAAAGGGCAATAGTTCTCACGCCCCCTAGCACCAGCTTAAGCCGTATCCTGCTTTCGATCAGAACCCAATATTCCTGAAGGACAACAATATGAAAACGTCAATTCCATATCGATGCACTTGGAGAGGTTTTACCAACTCCATGCGGCACAACGACAGCTGTTGTGAATAAACATATAATAAGATGAGGCTTTAGTTATAACTTTCAGTATCAACCCTCGACCATTGGCGTCTCAATGCTTTGACTGTTGTCAGGCCCACCTGGGTATACCTGTTGGATTTCATTTGCTCAAATATTCAGTTCTATGTTCTGTTGAGTCCTTATCTATGCTTAATCGCCTTTTTATATCTTATTCTATATAATCTATAGAGATAATGCATGGATAAAATAGGGGTATTTCATGCAAACCAAACACCTATGTGTTTTGATCCACATCTAAACTAAGGCTGAGGTTGGCGGCGTAAACTAGTTTTAACCCTCCAGAAAAAGTATTTTTATTGACCGTTCCAAGGTGGTGCTTTTTGTGGATCATTTTTGTTATTTATGTTTCGTATTTGTCATGCTTTCTTGTGTGTTCATTGCAGCCTTGTGTTCACCTGCTGGGAAAGGACTGACCTCTTGGCTCTTTTGTATGTGGTGTTTTGGCACTTTCCCATGTGGTTTCCTGGTTCAGGTTTGGTGCTTGATTGTATCGATTCCTGATATTTGCCTCCTTTCTTACTCAGATTGATATCTCGAGCGATATCCAAAACTCCGAGAACACATAAGATCTATTCCCACTTATCAGCTGTACATGCATAAAAGGTGATAAACACTTTTCCCTCATGTGACAATAGTATAGCCATTTACGTATACAGCCTAGGAAAAAAAACATTAAAAGTCTTCCTGCATTCGATATCTTCACGTCCACATTTCCATAAATTGTCATTATTGACACTGAGAATAATTACCTCTAGAGATAAATTGGGCCTCGTCGCGAGAAAACCTGTCTTCGGGGTTTCCGACAAAGCTAGTTTACAAACAGTCTCCTCAGCTACAGAGACTAGCTAGAAAATTGAAATTTCACCTGTAGCAAGTGAACATATGATACTTTTCAAAAAGCGAATAACAAAGGCGCTGATCAGACTGCGCGGATGCGCAGGCTGGTCTGCGCCTGTGTTGTTCGCAAACCCCCGAAGACAGGTTTTCTCGCGTCGAGGCCCAATTAATCCCTGCATCAAAAGTAGCCTGCTGTGTCTTGTGAGACATTTACATCCATGGGCAATAAAAACTAGCCAACATGTTATTTGTTATTTCAGAAACATGTAGGTTTCCATGGAAACATTAGCCGAACCTTTTCAATGACGATAATATGAATCCTTTGTGAAAATACTAACCTTTTGATCGAGAGTAATGCTTTGTGCGTTTACAATGACAAATGAGAAGTGATAAACTGTAAACACAAAGGTGAAGAGAGACTTGATCAAAAGCACACTTAAGAATTGAAATTCATATTTTAAGCCTGCACTGGATGATGTACAACAGTATCTATTTTATCCTTTGGGCTTCACAGACATTAAAATAGCTAATGTAACAACAGTATCTATTTTAATGTTTCTGAGAAACACCTTGGGCTTCACAGACATTAAACTAGCTGATGTTTTTTCATCATCCAGTGCAAGCTTAAAAACGAATTTCAATCCTTATATTTACATTCTACATTATCAATTAACTTCTACCCAACCCCGCCAGTTATTCTAAGGCTTACAAAAATATTTGTAACGGAGGTGTTGGAACAGTCAGGGAGCGAAACTCGTGTATATAACATCGTGGCGATATAGTCAGGGAACCGAACTCGCGTATCATGCAAAAACACATCTTTTAAACCCGAGAGGTATACGGCTGGATTTTTGTATACTGATAGTTTAAATAGTGCTTGATATGGAAGCATTGTATTGCAATGCGACCAGAATTGTATATCGCGAAAAAATGCATTTTTATGCCACATAGGTCAAGTTAGGCAATTTTTCATAGCATAGAAATTGTGATGTTTACCTTAGCAATAAGTTTAATAGTGTGTTTTCGGTCTTCAAAATAACCGTTTTATAGAATATGTCCATTTAATTACCCACAACATATGTTTTGATTGAGAAATAACAAAAACATTTTACATTACGCACTCTTATCTGGAGGGCAGGTATGAGAAGTCGTTTGACTATCAGATAATACATTTATACACTATCAAATGCATTTAAAAGTATGGGCAGCAATATGTGCACCAAAATAGTCTTGATTTATATGTTTTAGGAGATGATGCATTGATAAGTTAGGGGTCTTTCATGCAAACCAAGTATCTATGTGTCTTGATCCACATCTGAATTAAGGGTGAGGTTGGTGCCGTTAAACCGGTTTAAGCCCTCCAGTAAAATATTTTACTGACCGTTCCAAGGCGGTACTTCTTTTGTGGATCTTTTATGTTTTTGTTCTGTCTTGTGTTTGCTATGTCTGTGTGCGCGTCTGTTTATATGTGCTTTGTGGTCACCTGCTGGGAAAGGGCTGACCTCTTGGCTCTCGTTTGTGGTGTCTACTGTGAGTCTGTCACTTTCCCATTGATATCCTGGGTCAGGTGTGGTACTTGATTGTATCGATTCCTGATCTTTGCACCCTCACTTACTTTCATAGGGACATCTTCTTCTTTGAAAATACTATGCGATTACGTTATTGTATCTCAATCAGGGACAGGCAGGTTTTTTCATGGTGATATAATATGTTATATATTTATTTTACCACTGTTAAATGAAATTAATGTTTTTAATAGAAAAAATCCCCCTTGTCCCTGCAATGATCTTCTGTATCGAAGTTGTTGTAATAATGGAAGATCGACATCCTCTAAACCTTGAAAAATTTCACTTATTTGTTAAATTGTTCTGAATTTGTCAATAGTATTTAATTACGAGCCAGCTGACATGGACTAAATAAATTTATTGTGCTTTCATATTTTAACTTTTCAGCTACCTAATCTAATTTGTCAAAGAAAATAAATTGCCTAAAATTAAGTCCCAAACGTCTGTCTAACTGTATGCAGTGTTTAAACGCACACAATTTAAAATGTATGTATGTAAAAAAAATATGCAATGCAGAACGCGCGCGTCAGCGTGAGGATAAAAGTGAATAAGTAAGCACGCATTTTTTACAAGATGTGCTTCCAAGCAACATATAAATAATGATCAAATACTTTTCTGGTTAATAAATTCATTTTAGATGACATTTGAAGCAAGGAAATCTGTGAATTTAATTTCAAAATCGGAGTGCTCTCAATTAAATGCTTTAGAAATCAGTATTCCTAGATGACCACCACTGCTTCTGGGGTCCACGCCGATGTCGTTTTATTATATAAACTCAAAAAGATAAAGAAGCCTTATTTAACGTCGCTTATACAGGTATTGTAACAGACAACATTAGCTCACAAGCTATTCTGCGACATAACAATATCTTTAACAGATACTTACCTGCCTTACTCTATCTTCCTGTAAACAGCCCCTTTATATGCGAGCGCAGCAAGGGAGCTGCTAGTACCATATTTACACCTTTGGTATGGTGCGGTCATGGGATTTGAACCCACGACCTCCTGCTCCAGAAGCGGACGCTCTACCAACTGAGCTATCGAGGCGGTCAATATTTTTCAGTTCCGATCTTTTAAATAAAATATATGATTTTTTGGAAAATGATATTTTCACATGTTCTTGCTGGGCTTCCATAGAAAATTGACTGCTCCTCTGGCGTTATACAAGTCAATCGAGTCTGTTATACAGTAGTTTCAGATACACCATAGAATTACCTTTGCAACCATACAAATTCCAGCTGTATACCTTTCGGGTGCAAGGGTTAACATTTTTCCTACCTTGCTTCCCCAACTAAATGTAATTTACTGTGGTGCAATAGGGGACCAGTAGATCTTATTATATGTATCCAAGAATCAGTAAATATACATTATACGAGTATATAGGCACGTACATGTAAAGAATATGCTGCGATCAGAGCAAATATGATCCTCTAGCTATCAACTCATGACGTCGAAGTTATGTGCTACACGATATTGTAAATACATCACGCCGTATAAGTACCATTTTATCCTACTGTGTAGTAAGTCTCTTCATGTTCCCATTTTAGTATCCATTCATCATCCTCAAGTAATCCCTTTGTCGAAGATTTTCAATTTTTTTGAGTCATTAAATTCCATTTAACATTGTTGATACCTAGGATTATAAAGATATTACTATTAACATGTTATTGGGAAAATAATTGTTACTGAGACTGCTGATACATGTTTATTTTTTACCTAGATTCATACAAAACATTATTTTTTCTCAAATGAAACGCACCTGCGACAATTACGGAGTGACAATAATAGAAGAGCGTACACGTAAACAGGCTGGAGAAGAGAAAGATGGTTGCTTTGCTTTAAAAGTTTCCTTGTTTTTTATGTGCGTGCATGTCTGGTTTGTGTTTTAACAACAGCAGAATCTAGAGCACATTAAACTTATATTAAGGTACAATTAGCCCTTTACTCCATAATTCGTGTAATGAGCTGTAGATGAGGTTAAAGCATGTGTGACCTTGACTCCTGATTCCAAGGTCATATTGGCAATATGTAACCTTGTCCGATTTATTCTACACAATCATATTGCTATATGTGAGCATCCTCCGTCAAAAAATGAAAGAGGAATTCGCGTTGCGAGCCGCAAGACAGATTACATTACATGTGACCTTATGAAACACTGGAATCTAATTTCCGTTTTCTTTCTCTTTAAAATGGTTGTCTTGGATATGTTATTTGTACGTACAATTGACATACCATAAACAGGTAATTTCAATAAGTTTTAAATATCTCGTCTCTTTGTCACATGAAATAAAATGTGTCACGCAAAAGTACATGCAACAATATAAAACAATCATACTCAGATAAATTGATCAAATCCAGTAAAACTGCTTCTAGTTTACTATATTCCACAGGTTACATAAGCAATTTTTTTGAGCGTAAAATCATAAATATTTCCTTACCCATCAGTTTTAACAGATGTTTTGGTTGAGAAATAAGAAAATTAATTTTTCGGTACGCACTCTTAACTAAAGGCCTGAAATTAATATTCGCAATTAGTAAAAAAAGATCGTATAGTGCGGGGTCCAAACATGCAAGCATATAGCACCTTTTGTTTTCTTTTTAAAGGCATTTGTCTACTGATAAGTTTTGCCACGTAAACGTGGGATAAGGAAGTAATGGCGATAATAAGACAAATCCCTAAAACATACTGAGCAACAACGACCAATTAATCATCGCCTTAGAACAATTATGACGCAAGAACATAGTCACATAGAGACACACGCATATAACAAGGCCTCGAGGTTATAAACTTGAGTACATTCTTAAACTCAAAATAAAGCGCAGTGATTGGTTGCTTGCGGACACGTGTCCGCAAGCAGCCAATCATTGCGCTTTATTGTGAGTTAAAGAATGAACTCAAGTTTTATAACCTCGAGGCAAGGTCTCTGTTCAGCGAGGTGATTACAAGACTTGAAATGACACAAAACTACGAGGGACATTTGGAAAGTTCTTAGCTCAACAACGCGTTGATAAAATGCTATCAAATTATATATTTTTGGAAACTAGAATTCAACGGCTATTTGATGATTTAATTATTGTCGAAAAAGAACTCAGCGTGCACATGCAGCGCATGCTCAAAATTAGTAGGTTTTATACACTGGCTGAAATTTTAAGCAAAGTATTTTAAAGAAGCGAAGGAAAATTGGGGACCTTATTTACGATCATGGTTTGACAACGATTAGATGCCAACTTAATTTTTTATTAAAATATATTATGCGATCACTGCTTGCACATCTTACACCTTTTCATTCGGAGAATGTTGACTAATAAAGAAATGTCAAACTTTAAAAATGGGACTTTTTCGACTTTTCTTTATACTTTTACTATAAATTGTGTGACTACAGGAGCACGAAAAATGCCAATGGAGTATATGTTTTGCTTTATTTGAAGCGAACAATGCATGAAAATCATTTCGTCGCGCAAAAATTGTGGCTTTTTTAGTTCTGCATTTAGAAAATTATTCTTAATAATACTACCCCTACTTTTCAAGAAGTGGGTGGGGTAACTCAACCCCTCATATTTTGTCGATGGCATACAAACTTCTCATTGTATCACGTTAACCATCACATAATGGATTGATTTCTACTCTCAAGGTATTTTTACTTTTTTGTTTGCCACCGTTTTCAATTGAAATGAACCAGAACGTCAACTCATAGCTAACTTTACTCTGCTTCATGTGAAGATTATAAGAGTTATCTTCCCTTTGTTCTAGATTACAAAATTTCCTTTGGTTTCAATACAAATTGAATAAAGTGTGCTTGACAAAAAAAAACACTTGGCATTTTTTAAACTACTGTCGGTTATATATTTTCAAAATATGTGCATTGTGACATGCAATTTTTAGTCGAAAAAATCAGCGCATTGCTTTACTTTCTAGACGGTTTTGGTATTGCTGTTCCGGTATTTAGTTATTAGAAACATCCAACTCGGTCATCAATAGTAAAATAACTGTACCAGATTGTGGCCTACCAAATGGTAAAAAATTATCTAATTTCTTAAACTATTGTTAATGTTCTGGACACTTTTCAAAAGGTTAAATGTTACATCGCCCACTGAAATTTTGCTTTTTCCAGTATATAAACAGTGCATGTATTCACAATTATATTTTTCGTGTCTGCATTATAATATCCTCATGGAATTTATGCCATAACATAGAGGACAGATAGCTCTTTGAAATGATACCAAACATGATAGGGCTTGTAAATCGGTTACGGAGATAAAAGACCATGCTAAGAACTTTCCAAATGCCCCTCGTATATCACAAAACAGAACTTACATGTATCACATACTGTAATTGAGTATGACAAAGAATTGCCACAATCACATACTTCACTCCAACCGACGGCATAACGAGGAAGAAACACTGAACACAAACAGCCACAGCACAAAGGAAGTAAATCAACTATCCTCTCTCTCTCTCTCTCTCTCTCTCTTCCATAGTAAGGTGTTTGGTAAACTAGAAGCTAAAATACTTACACTGGCAGAAAAGGCCCTTATGGTAGAGCGTTTGGCTGGGGATTGAGGGGTTGTTGTTTCGAGACTCACCGCCGGTGTAGGCAACGTTTGGTGTCCTTGAGCAAAACACTTTATCCACTGCTTAGTACTGGTTCAAACCAGGAAGACAGTAAAAAGTACCGAAATGCCAGAACAGGTGTTGACTTGGCGTAAAGCATCAAAACAAACAAACGAACAAAAAATGCCCTTGTCGGCTACGAGACACCTTAGACTCAGCTGCGAAACATCATCTGTACACTTCCACCAGTTCCATGAAAAGACCTGACATTAACTTACGAAACTTCAGAATTTCAAGCTTGAACATTCATACTTCTCTCTACACCTTCAAGAGCATTTGACTGCAGGTTACATTCATAGAATGTTTAGACACCAACAGACTGATGTACTGAATCAACCTTGAGAGTGCAGAGGAGGGGAGGAACAGCAGCGTATATCAACGTTTTTTTTTCTGATTTGAAAATTTCTCTAGCCCTGGTCTTCATTCAATTACTTCTGTTTCTTGTACGTTGAATCAATATTCGTAAAAGGAATTGTTTCTGAAGAATAATTAAATTAACCTACAAATATATTTCAGAGCTGAATTACTCCATACAAATTAAATGGAATTATATACAATGTAAATGACAGAAATTATAAACCTAAGCTTTAGAGAGTTCTGCTGGGAGTTTATGGGGGTGTAAATTTTGGCCTACCTGGAAGATTGTTAGTACGGTAATCCTAGATTACATTCTCTGATTTTAAATTTGTTCTAAAAAGTATAATGGTAGTCCATGAAAAAAATATGCATTCAAATTTTCATAACCATATTTTTATATTTTTGGAAATTTCTGTTTTAAGAAATCGTGCTTTCAATGATTTGCCTAAACAAGCATGACGTATCTTGATGCGTTTGGAAGCTGAAGTCAATTTGCACATTTTATAGAAATTTGAGACCATGAGCAAAAATTAAAAACATACGCCAGAAGCCGGCTGAATGTTACAATTATATTTAATTATTTTATAATTATAATTTTTATTTTAAAATACCAGAACTGATCAGAAAAATGTCAGATGCTGAAAATTCCTATCAGAGATAATAAGAATGACGGAATGCGGTGACATATCTTTTGTTAGTTCAAGAATGAATAGTCCATGCGTACAAAAATAGTAAGTGAGTATGATCAGGAAATACCACAATCACAAACTGTAGACAACCCCGTAGCACCGCAAGGAAGAGCCGCGCAAAAAACGTTACGTGAAGTAAAGAACAGATTTAACATCGGAAGTATTTAGAAGCTTACATCCACACAATATATTTGGGTTGGTAAGCTAAATAGCTGTTACGGATAGCAATTTTAATGTTATTTTAGGCACAATAATGGTATATTGATAAAAGTTGTTCCATTAGGAAATATCAAGGCTTTAGCAACATGTATACAGTTCAAATAGCATGATATTCTGAACATGTCAATATGACAATACTATAAGAAACTATCATGAGTTTGAGAGGAGGATACAAAAATCCGTCCCGAGGATCGCCGTTTGGCATCACGAGGTTTGTGAGTGATGACAAACGGTGATCTTGAGGGACGGATTTTTCTATCCTACCCTCATACGCATAATGGATTCATTTTCATGCTCTTCACCGTTTTTGTATTTTAAAATTAGCTTCAAGAAGTCCCTAAATACGCTAAGATACAATTTCACATGATGACGTCACTTTAACATAATATTGACGTCACTTGACGACCATGTGCGTGAGTTCCAATGCAACCAATGTATGTAGCCCTCACGTGAGAGCCTTGGTAAGATAAGATTTTCTATCCCAGGGTAAAATCTCAAAAATCCTTTTCCGGTGTGCCAGAACAATAGCAGTTACTCAGAATCCAGTGCAAAATTACCAAGAGCTAAAAGCAACCACAAATCGACAAATAACATATTAATTTGAAACTGTTATGTTTTATTAACATCTGATTCGCTGGGGAGAACCTCAAAGAGTCACTATTATCGGATTAGTATCTTATTTAATAGCAATATAATTCGAAAACGTAACTTTTAACAGATGCAAATGCACACTATTAAACCAGACAATGCATTCTGCTCTGAGCCAGCGCTGATTGTTTGCATTGTACATTATACATTCATACATTGATAAACTTGGGTTCCATTCTCGTAAATAGATGTTTTAGAAAACATGTTGCATACCATCAAACTATGCTAGCGGAACATTACAGTGCTTCTTTCCTAATGCTAGCGGAACATTACAGTGCCTCTTTCCTGATACGTTTGCTGTGTGGTAGCAATTAGATTAACATCACTATAATATTCAGTATTACGCTTGTAACATTGTCAGGATCGGATTAGTGATCAGAAAATATTATATTTTTAAGGCAAGACTAAATGACAATGTGAAGTAATTTTGTAAAGGCACTGGTCTTTGTCACAAGCTCAGTAGCATATAATATCAAACGAAATTTGAACCGCGGAATATCATATATGCATGAATCATGAGTAAAAATTGAAAAGGACCACTTTGCCGTAGTTGCTGCTGTATATTGTATGAGATTTTCTTAGTTGCTGTTGTACATTATATTACGACATTGCCTTAGTGTTTGACGATGCGTTAATTGCTTTTGTACATTGTATGACACTGTCAAAGCTACAGTTCTGCATTGTACGGCATTGCTTTAGTGTATGCAATTGCCTCAGTTGCTGTTGTACATTGTATAACACTGCCTTAGTTGCTGCTGGACAATGTATGAAATTACGTTAATTGCTGCTGTATATTATATGATACTGCCGTAGCTGCCACTGTACATTCTACGACATTGCCTTAGCTGCTGTTGTAAATTGTATGCCATTGCCCTAGATTAGGCCATCCATTACTTGTAAATTGTATGCCTTTGCCTTAGTTGCTGTTGTATATTACATGACACTGCCTTAGTTGCTGCTGTAAATTGTATGCCATTGCCTTAGTTGCTGTCGTATATTACATAACACTGCCTTGGCTGCTGTTGTAAATTGTATGCCATTGCCTTAGAGAGGCTATCCATTACTATTCCTTAGTTGCTGCTGTACATTGTACGACATTGCCTTATCTGTCTTAGTTGCTGCTGTAAAATGTATGGATTTGCCTTCTTTGCTGCTTTTTCCGCTGATTTTTTATTTGGCTTTGTTATATTGTTATAAAATAACCCGCTGATAATGCAGCCCTACAGCAACCTTGTTATAGAATATCTTACTGATAGTGCAGCCATTGAGCAACCTTGTTTTAAAATATTTGGCCCCAGCAAATAGGCGAAATCGCTTTTAGTGGGACATCTATTAAGAGCATTTCGCCTTTCCAAAACGCTATAAAAATCTAATTACTCACTTAACTTTTTTGTCGGAAAATAATCTATAGCACAGAATGCTAAAATACTGCATTTCGTTAAATAAGCATTAGTTTTAATGCACTTTAAAAAGAGAACGCTATATTTACGAGTCTGAACAACGTTTTCAATTTAAAATCCAATTTCAATTTTACAATAATGCTGAAATGTCGTTTTAAATATTGAGGTCCTTGTTAGACAAAGATATAAACCAAGTCAGAACATAATCGTAATCCACAAGTTTAGGACCGTACTAAACCCAAGGGAATACCACTAGCATTTAGCGCGCAATTGATTATTATTCGTTAAGAAGTTTTATTTCATGTCGAACTGGAAGTCATATCTAATGCAAATGCACTAATCGGTAATGCAGATCTCAGGGGTAGGTAACGTGACAAAAGCAGTAGTAAACACCTCAGTCATGATGTATATGTGAACATATTTATTGCATAAAAAGACGTGTCGCACGCTATTTACAGCCATGTTTTAACCGGCAAAAATCCATATATTAATCAGGCAATTCACGTGCTGTTGATACAGGGCTTTTGTACTTTACATATACGCATTTTAGGTCGTCACAAAAATTGACGTCATCAACAGTAACGTGCACAGAAATTAACTTAATTTAGTGATATTAGTATGACGTAAGTCTTTGCTCTGGAACAGGCGTTTTCAAAACCAACGAATCCTTCATGCTTTTGTGCGCCATTATAGTAATAAAAAAATTGAACTTTTCGAAGCGTTTTTACAAGGTTTCTCTATGGCTGCATTACCACCGGGATGTTTTATAACAAGGTTGCACTACATGTATCAGCGGGATATTTTATAATAAGGTTGCTCTATGACTGCACTTTCCGCGGGATATTTTATAATAAGGCTGCTCTATGGTTGCCCAATCACCAGGATATTCTATAACAAGGTTGCTCTAGGGCTGCATTACCATTTGGATATTTTTTACAAGATTGATCCTAACTGCTCTATTAGTGGGGTATTTTATAACAAGATTGCTCCTAACTGCACTATCAGCGGGGTATTTTACAACAAGATTGCTCCTAACTGCACTATCAGCGGGGTATTTTATAACAAGATTGCTCTATGGCTGCACTACATGTATCAGCGGGATATTTTACAACAAGGTTGCTCTATGGCTGCACTACATGTATCAGCGGGATATTTTATAATAAGGTTGCTCTATGACTGCACTTTCCGCGGGATATTTTATAACAAGGCTGCTCTATGGTTGCCCAATCACCAGGGTATTCTATAACAAGGGTGCTCTAGGGCTGCATTACCATTAGGATATTTTATAACAGATTGATCCTAACTGCACTATAAGTGGAGATTGCTCCTAACTGCACTATCAGCGGGGTATTTTATAACAAGGTTGCTCTATGAATGCACTCTCAGCGGCATATTCTACAACAAGGTTGCTCTAGGGCTGCATTACCACTGGGATATTTTATAACATGATTGCTCCTAACTGCACTCTCAGGGGGATATTTAATAACAAGGTTGCTCTCTGGCTGCACTATCAAAGGAATATTTTACAACAAGGTTGCTCTAGGGCTGCACTATCAGCGGGGTATTCTATAATAAGGTTGCTCTCTGGCTGCATATCCACCTGGATATTTTATAACCATATTGCTCTATGGCTTCACGATCACCAGTACATTAATAACAAGGTTGCTTTCCGGCTTCACTATCAGCGAGATATTTTATAACAAGGTTGCTTTCGGGCTTCACTATCAGCGGGATATTTTATAACAAGGTTGCTCTAGGGCTGCAATATTACTGGGATGTGTTACAACAATGTTGCTCTAGGGTTGCACTATTAGCGGGGTATTTTATAACAAGGTTGTTCTCTGGCTTCATTATCACTGGGATATTTTACAGCAAGGTTGCTCTAGGGTTGCACTGTCAGCAGGGTATTTTATAACAATGTTGCTCTATGGCTGCATTATAAGCGGGGTATTTTACAACAATGTTGCTCTAGGGCTGCACTATCAGCGGGGTATTTTATAACAATGTTGCTCTAGGGTTGCACTATCAGCGGGGTATTTTACAGCAAGGTTGCTCTAGGGTTGCACTGTCAGCGGGGTATTTTATAACAATGTTGCTCTATGGCTGCATATCCACTGGGTTATTTTATAACAAGACTGCTCTATGGCTGCATTTCCACCGGGATATTTTATAACAAGTTTACTCTATGTGTGCACTATCCGCGGGATATTTCATAACAAGGTTGCTCTTGGGCTGCACTTTCACCGGGATCATCGCTTGTTTCTGATTCTGACAAAATTCAAATATTTCAAACTTTTGTGGTTACTTTTAGTTTGAAATAGGTTGTGAGAGCATGTTTTGTTTCATCAAAGCCAATTACGTCTCTTCTTTCGACTAGCGTACTGTAGATCTCGAAGACTTCATCTCAATCCGTCATAGTAAAGACGTATGGTTTTCCCCTCTTGCGGCTGGCTATGGTCATAGCCACAAATAGATTATCAAGCTAAATCATGTACTTTTGTCCATGTATGACCCGTTGAGGTACTGTCCCCATTAACTTCAAATGTTGGAAATATTGGTAATGAATGCGCCATACTATCCTCAGAACAAACTCAGATGAGAATATTTGTATTAAAATCCAGATAAATTCCAAACAAGACAAGAAATTAAATTGCTTATCAGCTCGTTATTTGTATTGTAAATCCAGAGAAGGTTGCAAATCCTTACATCCTCGTCGCCAGATATAGTGTGTGATGTTGAGAGGCCATAAACAGCCAAGACGGTTTGTAGGTTTGTAAATATACCAGTTTAATACACACTAAGAGCAGTACCGAATGAAAGTTGAATCTTCATCGGACTACATAAGGGAACTCATTTAGTATACCAAGTTATTGATAATATCCTAAGTAGAAGGCGGAGCCTGTTACAACCATGGTCATGGTGGCGTGCAATGTACCACATATGCACTGTACACTATATATGGGTCACTTTTGTTACTTCTTGTTACTGTTACTGTCTGCATATCTATAAAACTTTTTTTTACTATTTTTGTCTAAAAATTGTAGTTGTCTCTTGTGATAGTACATCTCTTTGCAATTTCCTGGTTTGCCAGGACTGATAGTCCTGGCAAATCAGGAAATTGCAAACAGATCTACAGACAGAAATGCCTTAAATGATAACCAATCCGCTTTATACCTTAGATTGCAACAATAGCAACAACGACAATCAATTAAAGGAATCAGTGGAATTATGATTTTATGAATCGCAATGAAAAACACTTTATTCTTGAGTGTTTTCTAATCAATAGTTTAATGGTATTCATTATCTTTATTAACCTTTGCCATCAGATGTCAAAGTTAACTTTGAAACCATGCTTATATTAGGCACTATTGAAAACCTAATATGAGCTGTGACATGTGATTTCCAACAATGTGGCATTTTAACATGTGTAGACTCAGAAGAGCCTGTGCAGCCTCCCTTTAAGCTTAGAAACTCCAAATTATGTTCAGTCAGTAGCTTAACACTCATAAAATATTCAAGCGACTAGCAAAGGCTCTGATCAAACGCACAGGCTCAGACTGAGACTTTGCTGATGACACGTACCACATTGTTTGAAATCTCATGTCGTGGCTCAATTATGATCTGTAAATGGCATCCATATATTAGGTATACTAACAGTTCTTCATGTCTGGATATAGGTTAAGATTTTGTAACTTGGTTTCCTAATTTGGATCAATTATTAGACTAGCTGTCAACCACATATATAAACGTGACAAAACAAATTGTTTTTTTGTTTCAGAAACAATATAGATCTGTCAGAAGATTCCAAATTTGCCATAACTATTACTTATCTGTCAGAATAAGTCACCGTATCGAAAACTAAAGTCATTCAATCTCGAAAGATGTCCAATATTGTGATGACGTGTTTCATAACAAGTTTCAATGTAGAAAACGCAACAATGATACAATCCGCGTTATGCCTTAGTCACACACAAATACATAACGGATATTGCGGATAGTTTCAGATCAATCCGTAGGCATCCGGGGAATGTTTTGGCGGGGCCTATTTTCCTTAGTAGTTTTGTAGACATAGCTGCCTATAAATGCGGATAGTTACTGGGGGTTATTGATAAATTCGGATGTCAGCGGTTAGATACGTTACCATCTGTTACCTGTAGATACAGATAACACCAGACTGTTTCAGTCGATGGTACACCATCACAAATACATTTTTACCTTTGACATTGACTGACCTAGAGTCATGGTCACACAAAGCGTTGCCCAGTACCCTCTTCATCATATACCCTATGCACCTGCAATGTTTTAAGTTGATGTGTCCAACTTTTTGTTTATTGTTACTCCCATTGTGGAAGTCTGTAATTGTTCTATGTTTTGTTGTACGTTACTTTATGTCCATTCTAGTATTGCAATCATCTTGATGGGGAAGAGAGAGCTGATTGCTTTGCTTAATTTGTCTTCCTGGTGTCTCGTGATGGTTGAGCGGCTCTTCCTCGCGGTGCCACGGGGTTGTCTGCAGTTTGTGATTGTGGTATTTCCTGATCATACTCACTTACTATTTTTTAGAAGGGGATATATTTACAAATACATGATTGACTTTTGACCTTGACCCTAAGGTCACACGAATGGTGCAAAGATCCTCTACTTGTTGTGAACTTTGCACCTGCAAAGTTTGAAGTTGCTACGTCTAACGTTTCAGAAGGAGATGCATTTACAAGCCAATACATTATATGACCTGTGGCCTTGACCTTGGGGCCACACGAAATATTTCCTAGTTCCCTCTCTTTATTATGTGATAAATGCAACTGCAAAGTTTAAAGTTGATAATCTAACGGTTTAGGGGGGTACATTTGCAGGACTACCAAAACTATGTAATAAAAGCAGGACTCACAACACTATGTTCGGAAATCAGGACAAACAACACTATGTCATAAACCAGGACTAACAACACAATATAATAAAACCAAGACTAACAACACTGTGTCATAAAACTAGGACGTCATAAAACCAGGACTAACACCACTATGCCATAAAATCAGGACAAACAACCCGACCCAGACACAATAACCGCAACAAATAGGAAGCATAGCTTAAACATTTTCAATGGGAATTGAACTGGATACTAGATCAATGCTGTAACCCTTGAGCAAAAGCGTGCACTCTCTGATGCAGTTGCCAGAGATTGATTATAACCTAGAAGATATGCATGAAAGCCGTAACAAACAAGGAGCATGCCTTTAAATTTTCCAGCGCTCTCTCTGGGAATTGAATGACTAATACTCTGACCATCGACTCTGATGTATTTGTCAGAGAATGATTACAAACTAGAAGCTTTATAAAAATACTGTAAATTCGGAAATTTTCGCGATAGTTTTATTTTTGCGAATAGGGTTAAAAGACATATTTGCGACTCTAAAATTCGCGACTAGGGCGTGGTTTACCTTTATTAGTAAACGACAGAGTGATTTTGCCATTTCTCGGGGATTTCATTTCCATGAAACTTCGCATAAGCCCCTCGAGAAGCCCGTAACAAGAACCAACGAATTGCATTTAATAACAAAACATCTTGTTGACACTACAATTGGGGACACACAAAAAGGTGAGTGGGAATGATCAGGAAATACCACAATCACATACTGCAGACCAACCCACGGCACAGTGAGGAAGAGCCACGGAAAAAAGTTGAATTAGAAACGCGATTTCAGCATGGATCTGAAAAACGAGCATATGTACACTATGCTACAAAATCAACTTATCCTCTTCGGTGATTTGAGTGCAAAGCTTGAAAGCATACTTTGTTAAATATTATTTGCGAGTTAAGCATAAGCAACAAGTGGACTACCAGACAATCCTGCCCTTTCCAAAAGTAAATGTAGTTTGGACCCAGGGGGAGACATCTTGCCCCACTGGCTACTTGTGTACGGCTGAGGAACATGTTACAATTACAAATGTACACGTACCACATATAAATTAATCACATCATACCATTATTACTTGGGCTTTCCAAAACACTCCATAATGATACATTGCATTAGTTAGATGGCCTCCATGCGAGCTGAACATTTCTTGTACTTCAACAACAGCAGAATCTAGGACGAAGATTTGGTACCAGTAAAATGCATTTAAGCCCCCCGGTGGCTTAGGCTACTGTCCGTTCTAAGGCGGTGGTTCTGTTGTTGTTGACTTTTTATTTATTGTTACTCCCATTGTGGGAGTCTGTAATTGTTCTATGTTTTGTTGTACGTTACTTTATGTCCATTCTAGTATTGCAATCATCTTGATGGGGAAGAGAGAGCTGATTGCTTTGCTTAATTTGTCTTCCTGGTGTCTCGTGATGGTTGAGCGGCTCTTCCTCGCGGTGCCAAGGGGTTGTCTGCAGTTTGTGATTGTGATATTTCCTGATCATACTCACTTACTATTTTTTATCTCTATAAAACCTTACTTCGGAAAGTTATACGATATAATTGAATGGTATCTTGAAAAGACTACTTTGATATAATTATTTCAATTTATTATATAACGTCGCGTCTGGGAGTGAAATAACGCCATGCAATGAAATTTGTAAACCACTAGTAGTTTATCAATTTTCAGGAAACGTTATGACGTCCATAACAACGTTGCGTACATAATGACAAAATTATAACGTTTTTACGGCAGAAATGAGATTTCAAAGTAATATTAATGCCATATGATAAATAAAATCTAACAATTCGTGCTCGTGTTTTATTGAATTTATTAAACTTGTTGCGAAAAAGAGATAAAATGCTCAGCAAGCCTCGCATTTTATCTCTTTTTCCAAACTCGTTTGATAAATTCAATAAAACACCAGCACTCATGTAAGATCCAAGGCCGAATTACAGTTTCAGGTAAACTTAAACCCATTTCTAATCAGTCACTTTTCAAGCTCATTATTTCTGACCAAACGATAATAAATTTGATTTTGCCGATATATGTGCAATTTAATGGGCAAACGTTAAGTGGTTTTTTAACAGTTCTCATTTACTTCAAAGAGGTTGGTGTTAAAACGCAAAAATCGACTTTTTTAAGAAACAATGGTTTTGAGAGTAGTTTTTTTTTATAAAATTGACGTTTAGATGGTTACAAACTGGTCTGTCCGACTTGAAAAACACCAAACCATTGAAATTTTGCTTATGGTAGATTGTTTACGCATTTTTTAAAAAATTGTATTTTTCATTTTTTTCGAGATTTTTGAAGTTCACCAGTAGCTCCTGTTAAAAAATGTAAAATGCCCTTATTTTTTTTTTTTTTGGAAAACTGTAGGCGGAACACAGTAGAACTTGATTAGTCCATTTTTGGCGATTAAAAATTTACTACTACTGTCCACGTCCGGTTACAATGTGAGAGTTTAAAAAATCGATTTGGTAGCAATATGTTTTTGTTTTCCAATTCTCAAAGAAGAACGCTGACGTCTAATGATAATGAATAATGGCTGAAAATTTCGATGCAGTGTCGCTGATAATAAAACGTACAGAGCAGTGAAAATTATCTATATTAAAAATAGTAAGTCAGTATGATAAGGAAATACCATAATCACAAACTGTAGACAAAAATAGTAAATGAGTATGATCAGGAAATACCACAATCACAAACTGCAGACAACCCCGTGGCACCGTGAGGAAGAGCCGCTCAACCATCACGAGACACCAGGAAGACAAATTAAGCAAAGCAATCAGCTCTCTCTTCCCCATCAAGATGATTGCAATACTAAAATGGACATAAAGTAACGTACAACAAAACATAGAACAATTACAGACTCCCACAATGGGAGTAACAATAAACAGAAAGTCAACAACAACAGAACCACCGCCTTAGAACGGGCAGCAGCCTAAGCCACCGGGGGGCTTAAATGCATTTTACTGGTACCAAATCTTCGCCCTAGATTCTGCTGTTGTTGAAGTACAAAAATGTTCAGCTCGCATGGAGGCCATCTAACTAATGCAATGTATCATCATGGAAAAACACTCTAATCAAATTACTACACCATGATGAAACAAAGAAAAGGGCTCTTGACTCACAGATAGTCAGAGCTAAAGAAAACATCAAGTTGAGCCACGGTGGGTCCAGCTACAGATTAGCATCAGGCACCAACCCACCGATTAAAGCTTTACGTCAGAGCCGTCATAGAGTCTGAGGCCCGACCCACCGTCGTGCAATTAAAGAGGAAACCATAGCTATAAACCGTGATTGGGTTTACAACTAGGCATGCAGATTGTCGCATGATATCCAAGTTATATCCAACCCTTATATAACGTTTAATTATCTTTTTGAATTGATCACTAAAATTAGGTTTTCCAACAATTCGTTTGAATTTATAGACTAAATCACCATAAAATATAGGTTCTGATATGCCTCGTTGCAGAAAAACCCCATGGCACAGCGAGGAAGGGCCAGACAACAAACAGGAGACACTAGGAAGACTAACTACGCAAAGCAACCAGCTCTCTCTTCCCCATCAAGATGATTGCAAAACTAGAAGGGACATAAAAGCGTACAACAAAACAAAGAACAGTTACAGAATCCCACAATCTGAGAAACAATTAACAACAAGCCAACAACAACAGAACCATCCCCTAAGAACGGACAGCAGCCTAAGCCACCGGGGGGCTTAAATGCATTTTACTGGTACCAAGTATTCGCCCTAAATTTCAAGCTTAAAGCTGCATAGTCTGTTACTTTTGATCTTCTAAAAGTGTTTGTCTTATGTTGTTGAGTATCAAAAACGACGAGTCCGATGGAAAAACCTTTTTTTATATGTATAGTAGACACAGAATATCATATCAAACAAAAAAAATGATAATTGATAAGGGCTCTGTGTTCTGGTTTATATCGTAGAAAAAGTGTTACTTTTTTAAATGAGGGTACCTCTTTCTCTATCTTCGTCCGTGCAAGAAGTACACGTCATTTTAATATGAAATTACTTGCAGAGTCTCGGCAAAGAATTGCTTCAAAAAAGCATGAATTTTGTATACCATATGTTTCACTTTCTGAACTAGCGTAAAAATGTAAGGTGACCGAAAATAACTCGGTTTTAGTATAGATCTATGAAGAAATCAGAAAAAAAGAAACACATATCTCTTTTATGATCTGTCGTCGCTGCCTGAAGCATAAAGAAAAATGTAGACTGTGTATTATTGAATCAATAAGAAACTGTCGCTAGCATGAGAAGCTTTAACCCTTAAAGCGCCAAGAAAAAAATGCATCTGAAAATGTCGTCTGCTGAAGTCGTCTGCTGCAAATAATTGCCTAGCATTACTGACGAATTAAGTATAGAAGCAAACAGCGTGGACCCAGAACAGACTGCTCCAATAGGAGCAGTCTGATTTGGGTCCACACTGTTTGCTATAGAGGCTTCTTAAACATTTCAGCAGACGAGAAAAGCAGACGACTTTTGTTGCGATTGGCGCTTTAAGGGTTAAAACGCCTGATGGTGATTGTTTACCATTAATATCCCACTGGAAGAAGACTTACAAAGATTATGTATGCCATCTAACAGCTGGAAAAGCAGCGTCTTTAGAGGCTTTTTGTTCACTAGAGCTAATAGTGTCATAAACGGAAGAAAATAAGGCTCCCTCCTATAGACATAAATAAAGCAGCAACTTTAAAATATACGGAAACCAAGATCTAATCGGTCACCTTACATTTTTACGCTAGCTCAGAAAGTGAAACATAGGGTATACAAAATTCATGCGTTTTTTTAAAGATGAAACAATACTTTGCCGTGGCTCTGCAAGTTATTTCATTTAAAACTGACGTGTACTTCTTGTACGGACGAAGTGAGAGAAAATGTACCCTCATTTCAAAAAGTCACACCTTTTCTACGATAAAAACCATAACACATTAATGTTTTTGTTCGTTTGAAGATGTTACTGGCTACCGTGATATCAGAAGAATAAACCTCGAAAGTTTTGTTTCCATCGGACTCGTCGTTTTTGAAACTCAACAACATAAAGGCTATTGATATAATACATTTCGTAAAGCATTTTCAAATTCTCCAATTGATTGTTAAATACAATGTTGGTTGACAAATTCTTGCAAAGGGGCATATCAGAGTCAGTATTAATGGGCCTCGTCGCGAGAAAACCTGTCTTCGGAGTTTCCGACAAAGTGAGTTTCAAACCAGTCTCCTCAGCTACAGAGACTAGCTAGAAAATAGAAATTTCACCTGTAGCAAGTAAAGATACGCTACTTTCTGGATAGCGAAATACAAAGGCGCTGATCAGACTGCGTGGATGCGCAGGCTGGCCTGCGCCTTTGTTGTTCACAAACCTCCGAAGACAGGTTTTCTCGCGTCAAGGCCCATATTATGATAATTTAGTTTATAAATCCAAAAGAATCGTCGGAAAGCCCACTTCTACGGATCAATTTAAGATGAAATTCAAACGCTAAAAAGTGGAATATAAAAATGATATTATGCGACCGTCTGCATGTCGCGTTATAAACCAATCCCAATTTATAGCTATGGTCCTTCCTCTTTAATTTCATGACGGTGGGCCAGGCCTTAAACCCAATTACGGCCTATCAGTGGGATTGGTGCCTGATGCTTGTCTTTAACTGGACCCATCGGGGCTCAACTTGATGTTTTCTCTAGCTCTGCTTGTCTGTATTTCAAAATTCCTTTTTTTCATCATAGTATGTCCATTTGATTTGATTATTTCTCTGTGATGATGCACTGCATAAGTTAAGAAGCCCCAATTCCTAACCAAGTTTTGTGTTTTAACAACAATTAAATCTAGGGTTGTGTTGTGGCTGTCTTTTTTCTGTGTCTCTTCCTCAATGTGTCGTGGGTAGGTCTGTATTCCATGATTGCAGCATTTCCTGAACATACTCATTCTTTGATAAACGCCAATCTCTAAAAGTTCGTATACACAAAACTATGTATCTGTGTTTAACTTAATGTTAGATAGCGTACCAACAGATGAACACAAATTTCAGAAGCTTTAAAATGCTAGCGTTGCTAACAATGGCTTGCGATGCGCTCCAAGATGGTGTCAATGTTTCAACGTTATTTTAAAGGATTTTCATCTACTGGCAAACAGAAAACGTTTAAGCGATATTTCTGGGTCTTTTTGTATACCCTAGAATGTGATTAACACAAATTGGTGGCTGACGTTACGCCATGTGTTACGGAAACACTGGAATCGAATTTTTTGTGCAAAAACAATTGCAATTATCCTGAATGATAAGTATAATTAACACAATTTTTGCACATCTTTTGATAGGTCACAACTACGCACATATGAAGAGTGGTGCGTTTTCATTGGACATGAGTATATTTTGATTGCATTCTTTTTATAAGAAATATCTTATTGACGGCAGCACGTCATATGGACCTTTCTGTGCCGTTCCATCCGAGTCTACATTGGAATGAAATGTACCAAAAATAGTAAGTGAGTATGACCAGGAAATACCACAATCACAAACTGCAGAGACACCTATGGAACCGCGAGGAAGAGCCACACAACAATTACGAAACACCAGGAAGATAAACTAAGCAAAGCAACCAGCTCTCTCTTCCCCATCAAGATGATTACAAAACTAGAATGGACATACAGTAACGTACAACAAAACATAGAACAAATACAGGCTCCCACAATGGTTGTAACAATGAACAACAAGTCAACAACAAAAGAAGTTTGGAATGCTTAAATACATGTTATATCATTCATTTTAGAAGTGTATATTTTATATTATAGCCAAAGCACACCCCTAACATGGAACTGTCCTCAGTTCTGAAATAAGGACACAAAGGTAAAATGCTATCCTTCCGGTGCACACCACAATTGAATTATGTTAGCTTCGCCTTAATTAGTTTGACTTTCAAAAGAATCCTTATATTGGCTGCAGTTTCCAGACTTCTCAATCATACATGGATCTACCTAACTGAATTATTGATGTGATTCAACTTCTAACGCTGAAGCCTACAAATTGTCCATATCAACACATAAAGCGCCACCAACAATTTGCAGCAGACGACAATTTCAAATTTTGCCGCTTTTTAAGAATAACAAATAAGGCATGATATTTCATGAGAATTGTCTGCTGGCAGACAATTCTCATGAAAAATCGTACCTTATTTTTTCGAAAATTAGGAAAGACGTCGCAAAATGTGTCGTCTACTGCAATTGTGATTGACGCTTTAAAGGTTAAAGTCTTCATTTACACCCTCTTACTACTACTGTAGTACTACCGTAGTGTAGCCCCTCAAGTGAGACATTGTTTCTGCAATAACATTTATCTTAAATGCGGATTTGAAAGCACCTCGTACAGCCCTAATGAAAGATTGCCCACAAAATTGGCCAGATAAATGTTTCAAAGATATTGATATTTTTCTGTGGGAAAAGTAGTTGGTCCAGCTCTCCAATTATCCACAAAAAGGCTTTTCACATTGAACAAGTACCGATTAAAAATATTAGTTGAAAACACGTAAAATGCATTTAAGCCCACCCCTACCTCACTCCCATCCACCCTACGTGGCTTAAGCTGGTGTCCTTCTAAGGGGGTGGTTCTGTTGTTGTTGATCCATTGTTTATTGTTGCGCCCATTGTTTGTGGAGGTCTGGGCCTTGTTTTGTTATTCAGTACTTTATGTCCTTCTGGTGTTGCAATCATCTTGATGTGTAAGAGAGAGCTGGTTGATTTACTTATTTGTCTTCTTGGTGTATTGTGACTATTAGTTTTCTGTGGCTTTCTTCAGGGTACACTGGGTTTGTCTGTGTGATTGTGGTATTTCCTGATCATACTCACTTGCTTTTTTATTCTAAATTGGAGTTCCATGTCTGTGAATCCGCATACAAGTAAGTGGCTTTTTGTGGCAGTTCCTTGGCAGTAACCAGTACTTATGCTAAACCGACAGTGATTCTGGTTTAAAACTTCCCAGAGTCACAGCTTAAAGTCTCATCCGACATACTAGGGGAATCGAAATCGAGACACACAGCTATCAATTTTGACTAGATACCTTATGTTCGGTCCAAGCCCCTATCTACTTCCATACCTTGTGTCTGCGAGCAACAACGAATATTTCGAGAAGGTGCGTGTGTGCAATCAAATGAGCCGATAGTTGCTGTTTATATTTCGCCTCTAGCTAAATTCGAACCCACCACCTCGACCACTCCGCTAGCACTACACTAGACATCGACGCTTCCAACTGTGCCACTGAGATATCCCAGAAAAAAAATGATGTTCAAGAAGCACTGATGTTGTCTATAGCTAATGCAGTACACGTCGTATATTGGTCCTGTTTCAATGCATCGCATCTTATTCATTCGCAAATGAAAGCTAAGGCTTAAATGAAATATGTGTGTGGTTCCTGTTGCCTACCTACCCTATTTTTTTAACCCTACCCTAAACATTAAAATGGTCTTTGGAGAAAAAATACCTAAAATGGGCACTTTTTCAGATTTTGTCACTATTTTCTTTGTTAAATGTTACAGCAAAATTTAATAATTTCCCTACCTACCTACCCTAAATTTTCTTGGTATGCAACAGGAACCACACATATATTTCATTTAGGCCTAAGGATACAAGTGAAATTAGATAAATATCAGAAGTGCAGAAAAAGCATTGCTTTCGAGCTACACAGGATCAGAAACTGATGCAGATTTACACAGTAGATAAATACAGGGAGATATAGCAGATCAACTGAGCCGATAGATGCTGAAAATATTTCGCCCTAAGCGAGATTCGAGCCCACGACCTCGACAATTCCGCCTAGCACTACACCAGACATCGAAGACATCGACGCTACCAACTGCGCCACTATATATATATATATATATATATATATATATATATATATATATATATATATATATATACGGAGGGATATAGTGAATCAACTGAGCCGATAGATGCTGTAAATATTTTGCCTCTAGCGAGATTCGAACCCACAACCTCGGCAACACCGCCTAGCACTACAACAGACATCAACGCTACCAACTGCGCCACTGAGACATCCCCAAAATAGGATGTTCAGGAAGCGCTGATATTGACGACGACTGATGCAGTACACGTCGTATATTGGTTCCTTTTCAATGGATGGCATCTATTTCGTTCGCAAGTGAAAGTCTAATCGATCCAAGGATACAAGTGAAATTAGATAAATATCAGAAGTGCGGAAGTATAATTTCACAAACATCATTGCTTTCGAACTATACAGGATCAGAAACTGATGCAGATTCAGACAGTGGATAAATACGGAGGGATATAGTGAATCAACTGAGCCGATAGATGTTGTAAATATTTTGCCTCTAGCGATTCGAACCCACGACCTCGGCAACACCGCCTAGCACTACACCAGACATCAACGCGACCAACTGCGCCACTGAGACATCCCCAAAAAAGGATGTTCAGGAAGCGCTGATATTGACGACGAATGATGCAGTATATATATATATAAATAGGACAATGATAGAAGAAACAAAATCTCAAGCGCGACGTCTTTTTGTTTAAAATTTAAAATTCTAAATTGAATCTTCCCCAAATTGAATTGAAAGCATGGCAGTGAAAGTAGATTTGACACAGCCATCATTCAATCTTCGTCATATAAAATAAATGCAATTCTTTAAATCCTTGCCTTAAAAGCGTGTCAAATAGGATAAGACTTGCGTTATTCAAGCTATTCAGAAAACATTTTCGTTGAAACGTACAGTACACAAAGCTTGGAAGACTAACTAAAGTACAGGGCCTTACTATGAGCATAAAGTAGGAACTAATGAAGCTACTATAACTGATCATGACCTGAATACGAGCATAACGCAAGAACTAATGAAGCTACAATAATAGTTCTTGGACTACCGGCGAACATAAAGCAGGAACTAATGAAGCTAATACAACGTACATGGCCTTCCTACGAGCATAAAGCAGGAACTAATGAATCTAAAACCAACGTACATGGCCTTCCTTCGAGCATAAAGCAGGAACTAATGAATCTAAAACCAACGTACATGGCCTTCCTTCGAGCATAAAGCAGGAACTTATGAATCTAAAACCAACGTACATGACCTTCCTTCGAGCATAAAGCAGGAAGTAATGAGGCTAAATTACGTACATGGCCTTTCTACGACCATAAAGCAAGAGCTAATGAATCTAAAACCAACGTACATGACCTTCCTTCGAGCATAAAGCAGGAACTAATGAATCTAAAACCAACGTACATGGCCTTCCTTTGAGCATAAAGCAGGAACTAATGAATCTAAAACCAACGTACATGGCCTTCCTTCGAGCATAAAACAGGAACTCATGAATCTAAAACCAACGTACATGGCCTTCCTACGAGCATAAAGCAGGAACTAATGAATCTAAAACCAACGTACATGACCTTCCTACGATCATAAAGCAGGAACTAATGAAACTAAAATAATTGAGCATGACCTACATACGAGCATAAAGCAGGAACTAAAAAGCTACAACTTCTTGAAAATTCTGTAATTTTTGACATGGAATTCCAAGTGGGATGATCGGCGCTTGTATTTTCATGCCAGATTAAAGTAAGAAAGGCGGCAAAAATCAGGCATCGATACAATGAAGTACCACACTTGACCCAGGATACCACATGGATAAGTGACAAAAACACAATTGAACATCAGAAACGGGAGCCAAGAGGTCAGCCCTTTCCCAGCAGGTGACCACAAGGCCGCAATGAACAGACGCCTTTCCATTAACAACTGATTTCATTAAAGGAATGTTCACAAGTTGATTTGATTTTAGATGCGCCATTTTCCTTTTTCTTTTTGCATTTTAAAAGGCGTTTTATTTCTGAATAGCAAAACATCGCTGATAATTAGTTAAATAATGACTTCTAATGGATTAGTTAACGCCTCAGTCAGTCGCTGTTAATGATTTAAAACATTAATGAACGTGGAGAATCAAGGGAATGCTATTGGTTTCCTAGTTGTAGAAACAACATGAGTTTTCGCGTAATACTGTGCTTGACAAACGGCCCTTACACCCAAAACAAAAAAAAATGGCATGGTTGTCCACAAATATTGAGTCATATTTATTAGCTAAATTTAAATACGGACTATTTTTCATGTGATTGTTGATGAAGATCATGACAAGTTTCCTATAAGACATATAAGGTGTTTAATATTAGACCAGTTTTCAGGCAAAAACTAATGAAAACTTCATTTCAACTTCATTTAAAACTTCATCTATTGTCAGAATGGATTTTCATTTATTATATGATCCCCTTGGATTTGTACATAAAATGCCCCCACAGTGCAGGGCTTTTTAGAGTAACTGATGAAACTATAGATGGAGTTATGAATGCGTTTCATTACATATTGAACCCCCCTCGTACATGCCAACTTGTTGTTCATCACTTGTTTATTTTTGTATGTATAATTAATTCGCATGCCCTCAGTTAGGGGTCTTAAATAAAACTTTGTTAGATGGCCTCCGTGCGAGCTGAACAGTTCTTGGACTTCAACAACAGCAGAATCTAGGTGGCTTAGGCTGCTGTTCGTTCTAAGGCGGTGGTTCTGTTATTGGTGACTTTTTGTTTATTGTTACTCCCATTGTTGGAGTCTGTAATTGTTCTATATTATGCTGTACGCTACTTTATGTCCATTCCAGTACTGCAATCATCTTGATGGGGAAGAGAGATCTGGTCGCTTTGCTTAATTTGTCTTCCTGGTGTCTCGTGATGGTTGAGTGGCTTTTCCTCGCGGTGCAATGGGGTTGTCTGCGGTTTGTGATTGTGGTATTTCCTGATCATACTCACTTACTATTTTTGACTTGACTTGAGTTGAGTTTACACAGCATATACTATTTATTGAAGAATCAATGTTGATATTTTTCTTCCATGAAGGAACCATTCCCAACAAGCAAGATTTAAAGTACATTAAGAGTAGGATTATAGTCCATGCTAGATAAGAGTAGGGTGACGAAACAGATTTACAGTTAGAAGTATGAAAGAAAACCCTATATTTGTCCAATCAGGTGAATGAAGTACCATAACGTGACCAACTACGTAACTCTACTCTTATCGAGCACGGACTTTACTGTGGTAAACTTTTCACGATAAATGATAACCTTATTCTTTTGATGGAAACCCATTTTTGTTGGGACTGATACTTTCCAATACTTGTAAATGACACCACTAACAAGCTTGGCCTATGTGAATATCAGCACCAACAAAAACTCTTGACAAGTTAATTAGCTACAGGATTCTACTTGTTTTTACTCATCCAAACATTCTCCTAATGAACCAACAACAACAAACCCCGTATACAGGCCAGTTCATGATATGAAGGTACTTATTGCATTATACGTAGATTCACTCCTTTTTACGTGCATTAGGCAGCTATCCAGTTACTAGTTATACAGTAAAACCTGTTTAAAACGGCCACTCGCAAACAGACCAAAATTGGTTTTCAAAACTAATGATCGCTTCGCTTAATGTAGGTCAAAATTATTGCAGAATGCTCCAAGGGGAGCATTTTGCAATACTTTCGACCTTCATTAAGTTACCATTTGTCATTAAGATATTTGTTTGGTCTATTTTTGAGTGGCCGCTTAAGACAGGTTTTACTGTTCTTTCTCTGAGCCTTCACCCACTTAGATACTTTATGATTACAAACAGCAAAGGCTCTATCGAGATTGCACGAATGCGTACACCCGTCTGAGCCATCGCTTGTTGCATGTGCAATAAGAATGAAACTATTTTGTACTGGCTCCTATGGTTTGATCACGAATCATTTGGGCCAGCAAATGCGATTTCGGTACTTATCGCATAGGCCAGCAACGAAGCTTGAATATTCACACAGTCTACACAGATTCTTGCACAAGTCATGATGATGATGATGATGATGATGATGATGATGATGATGATGATATCAAGACCTATAGCACCCCACATACATACCCCACCCACCCTGATTACTAGTCTAGTAATAAAATTCAACATTTTGGTCCTTTCAAAAATTCGATTTGTTCAAAGGCTAATAGACTTCGAGCTAAAAAAAGGTCCTGCTCCCCCCCCCCTAGGGAATTTTGCAGACATATCCTATCTTGAAGAAAATTTCAAGCCGCATCTTTTAAGAGATGCTTGCACTCTGTGCTCTGGGGCGTTAGTCTCTGACAGCCTGTTACATATATTACTGTAACAAACCAAGGAAAAATCAAAATGAAAGTTTGAGCTACAAAAAGAAGACATTAAACCATCTAATTATTCAAATTTCTTATGTAGTTTGCAAGCTGGATGCCTAAGCTACATAAAAACAGCATTTTAAACAAAATTACAGCCTTCAATGGTGTTATATGCGTTACATAGATTAAATTTCCCTTTGAAAGTTGAAATTGTGACTAACATCATTTAATTTTACAGACGATTTGTGCATTTTTACAGGTGTTTTTAATCTTAGTTTGCTAAAATACTTATTCAACTAATTGAAAAAACAAAGTTTGCTTTTCTTTCTCAAATATATTGTTTTATATGAGCTATCAAACAACCTTACCCCCAATTTTAAGTATCCAATTTTGGTATCTATTATTGAAGAAAAATATATGAAAATATTTGACGCTCGTGGATATCTTTCATTTTTGGCACTGTCTTGCTAATGCAATAAATAATGATACATTTGCAAGTTTGACATCAGGATCAGAGCACTTATTGAAGTATGTAATGTATGTTACATGGCATAATGAATGAGCAAGGAAATGGTCTTGGAAGTAAGAGATGATATTTCAGAAAAAATACTATTTTTCACATGATTTCCTATTAATCTCTAGCCTCTGGTGCCTTAGTCTTAGTAATTATAGTCATTGCTGATAACAAGCCCATGGAATTGTGTTACAGATGCTATATATAATCTTTTTTATCACATATTTCCTAATGCCTATAATATTAAAATATATAGGCATATAGATAGAAAATAAAAGTTCTCATTTAAAAGACACAATTCAATAAATATTTCTATTAGATATAATTATTCAAAATCAATCTTTATTCAAGTCACCCTCGTAATGTCTATCATTGTGTCTGCTTCTATGGCAAAATAATCACCCATTTCATCACAACCAGTAGAATCATGGCATAGTATTAGGACTGCAAACTGAGTACAATCCTGTTCCTCTCCACCCCTTCGGGAATTGTGCAGACATATCCTACCTTAAAGAACAATTGAAGCTGCATCAAATAAGAGATGTTTGCATTCTATTAACCAGGGGGTAACTTAGCCTGTAATGGTATGTTACGTATGTTACCATATCAATTTCAGAATAAATGAATTGAAAGTCTGAGAAACAGAAAAAGACATAAAACAATCTATATATTTGAATTATTCTTGTAGTTTGCATGCTGAATATTTTTGATACACAAGAAAGTGTTTTTAACAAATATACAGCTTCCTATGGTGTTAAATGTGTTACATTAATTAAGATATCTTTTTTTTTTGAAAATTGGTAATTGTCACAAACATCACTTATAAGCATTTGGTGTGATCCTCCTCTTTTGCCATCAAAAGACTTAATTTCTTTGTATGTGTGGCCAGTGCCAGCCTCAAACAAATTGACTCAGCTATAACATGAATCCTTAGCATTGTTCAAAAACAGAAACAGCATGTCAGTGCCATGGGATCAAACACCTGATTAAATATGGGTTTAATGCCATTTCACATATATGCATACAATGGAATATGACTCTGGTATATGTCTCTTCCTGTGAAGTGGCAAGAGCAATCTTACTGCAGCTGCCTCTGCATCCGCGCTAGTCAAATGATAACTCTGCTCTGATTTTGCAAAAGCTATGTCTACTGTGTACCTCTAAGAATACTTTAAGATTTCTGACATTGGTCAAACAGTAATTTGATAGGCTGCTTTTTTGTATCATTTGCCATGGAACCTTTCCAGTCCTTTGGTGCACAAGTTCTCAAGTCTTAGATCAGTAGTATTTTGCTGCGCCCAAAGAACTTAATAAGTTTTCTTTAGTTACAATGTTGACTCTTGATGGTTTTGGCAGACCGTCTGAAACAATTTCTGTTGCACCTTGATAGTTATCTGGTATATGAGAAAGAACATGAAGTTGGACATTGCCATCAATTATGTTTGCAGCTGGTTGTTTTTGATGCCAGTACATTGAAGCAGTCCTTAAAATAATGCTAAACCTTTGATTTCTCAGTTTTTGCAGCCATATCATTAGCTGTTGCATTCTAAAGAAGGAAATTGGACTATGGGTAGAATAGGATAATCAGTAGTTCTATATTATGCTCTATGGAAGATTTATACAGAGTAAACAAGTTGATAAGGTTGCCCCATTTCATGATCCATTGAAAACACTGAAATTGAAAACCCTTGCCTCTGACTGTGTAATCAAAAAGGATGTCACGACAATGCCCTTGCTTGTTTATTATGACGAGTTATATATGTTACATCCTTTAATAAGCGCTCTTATCTTAGAATAGTGAATCTTTGAAGTGAAAGGGTCTTATTTACGCTCTGTTCATCCTGCATTTCATTGCTTTACCTGCTGTGATACATCTAGTTTGTTTATTTGAAGGGAAAGAGTTACCTCTGTTTCAGCACTTCAGAAGTACTTAGTCTTAAATAAGTTTTTGAATGCTTGGGGAAAGATAATAAGTGCAGTGACATTATTAGATGAAAATGTGTTTGTTGCATGTATGGAAAGGCTACATTTATAAAAGTTAACCAGCTAAGATGTGATTCTTTATCACAGAAATATCAAGGTACATCAGTCCAGGTACTCATTGCTCATTGGCATAGTTTTCCTCCTTGAAAAGCTTTAGTCTTTCTCCTTCTTGCAGAGTGTCACTTGAAACACATACTCAAAGAACCAATTATTAAAAATTCATATCAGTTTCCGAATGTTCCAAGCCATGAATGGCAAAATTGGGAAGTTGATAATGGCTCATCAATTTTGAATGGATTGGTGGTAAAATTGTATAACAGTAAATGATTGAAATATTGTGTGATGATTATACTAGTTGCAAGGAGGCATGTGATAATAATGATTACCACAGAAGCAGACAGCGAAAACTTTTAACATGAGTGTTTAATCGATAAGAATTAGTTTGGACCATTTCATTTATTGTATTGTCTTGTACAAATGTAAAACTATCTTTTCTATTTGTGGCTCTATATTTAGCATTATATGCACAGTATTAGGAAATGTATCCAAAAGGTCATTGATAACATCTGTAAAAACAGTCCATGGGCTTGATAATCAGAAATGAATATAATTTCTAGTGTTTTCGCACCAAAGACTTATAAGTACACATTAAGTGTCCTAATCTTAAACTTAATGATCTTAAACTTATATGAGCAAGACAGACTAAGAAAATGTAAAATATCCACATGCTGCAATCGCTTTCAGGTGTTCTACTTAAACGGTAATCACAAAATTTGCTTCTCTGTAAAACTGGGAGTAGGTCTGTGCATTAGCTCCTATAAGACAATATATTTAAGATACAAAAGCAAACTTGGTTTTTCCTATTCATCAATTGAGTATTTGTTTGTAAAGTCTAGTAAAACAGTTTGAAACCAAGTCATAGTAGTTGTTTAACTAAATGAAGATAGCCACAACTATGGCTTTTAAATTATAATTAGGTTCATGTAACGCACAGAACACCACAGTTAGCCGTATTAATGTTAAACAACTTCCATATGAAGTAAAGACATCCAGTATGCAGACTATAAGAATGTCAATTTATTAGATAATTTTGATGTCTTCTTTCTGTAGCTCAAACATTCAAATTTCTTATTCTCAAATTGATATAGTAACATATGTAACCAGCTGTTACAGGCTAACTCCCCGACTTACATAGCGTAAACATTTCTTATTACACGCACCTTGAATGGTTACATAAGATGTAATATGTAGGGGATTAGGATGGAGCAGGACCTTACTCAGCTTGATGTCAAAATACTGTTTGATTATTTTACTTATCAAGCTAACATATGTAACGCTCTCTGATCTTTAAAACTTGGTGACAACTAGCAGATCTATAAGTCTTTATCATACGAGCCAGCTTAAAATCCCTAAACAATGTAAGATATCCAGCAGTTGCGAGTTTTTTTCACAATTTTAGCTCAAACCTTCAAGCTACATTTTCTTTATTTGATATAGTAACGCATGTAACATGCTGTTTCAGACTAATGCCCAAACTAAGAGAGTGCAAACATCCCTTATTTGATGCAGCTTGAGTTGTACTTTCAGAAGAAATATGTCTGCAAAATTCCCTTGAGGAGATTAAAACATTTTAGGCACATCTTACGCAAAGACAATGAGCTTGCCCATTTATTACATCAGGTAACATATGTTACAGCCTCTGATATTAAAAAATTTGCAAAAAACTTGCAGATTTATAAGTCTTTTCATATAAGCAAATAAATTCCAAACAATGAAACACATTCATCAACTGCAAATATTTTTAACTATTTTTACTTTAGTTTTAATACCAAACTTTTCACCTTAAAACTGGGTAGGGGTAGGGTTGTTTAATTGCTTATTCCAGAAAAAATATTTAAGCTAGGGAAACAAACTTTAATTTTTCTGTTAGCCAATTGCATAAGCTAGTCAGACATGATTAAAAACATTTTGCAAAATACCTAGAGAGATTGTGAATGTAAATGATGTTAGCCACACTTGCTAATTTAAATGGGATATCTGATTTATGTAACGCATATGACACCTTAGGAAGCCGCAATTTTGTTCAAATGGCTGTCATCAGTAGCTAAGATATCCAGTATGCAGACTATATGAATGAATTTTAAAAATAAATATTTTAATGTCTTTAAATTTTAGCCCAAATTTTCAAATTACTTTTTCCTAATTTGATAAAGTAACGTATGTTATAGGCTCTTACAGACTAACGCCCCGGAGCACAGAGTGCAAACATGTCTTAAAAGACTCGGCTTTCAATTCTCTACAAGATAGGATATGTCTGCAAAATTCCCTAGGGGGGAGCAAACCCATTCTCAGCCATCCGTCTATAAGTACACAACTGACAGATTATGCATAAATTACGCTTGTATCACGTGTCTTTTGTATTGTGCAAGTGACGTAAATGTACATTTTAAGACGTTCTCGATCACATGAAAGTATATCCTATGTAATGATTTACATCAAAACGTCTTCCCCACATGATTGTCAGTGTATGTTGTCAATATCAGTAATGAAAGCGTGCATAAAGGTAACTTATGGAGATGTTTCTAAAAAGGAGCTGTAAATTGATATTCAAAGTTGACGTTTATTTTCGAAATATTGAAGTTATCAATTTCTTTTAATTAGAAAAAGTCTATAAACTCTTTTGGTGATATTGTATCATACACGCCACAGTTTAAACACAAAAATAATCAAAAAGCTTCAACTGACTGTGCAGAAAGGTGCTGACGTCATCAGCAGCGTCGCGTGATAGTGCAGTCAAATTAACGAGTGATTCATACCTAATCTGGATTGCACATTAAAACCTGCGTTGCAAGAAAAAAGCAAAAATATGGTGATGCGTTTCAAAGTCCTCTAGTATACATGTACAAGAGAAATGTACCGTTATCGCACTGGTTGGCCTATTTTAGCATTTCTCGATAAAATGACTGCCATTATATGTAGCAATTGTTGCTTCCATAGGACACGCGAAATAATTGGAGCTATTTTGCTGCAAAATGATAATAATATCAGTAGAGTTCTGTGTGCTATATAAAAAGAAACCTTTGGCAAGTGAAGACATATTAGAAACCCACCACTGCCGTAAAAGCTAAAACTATATATCAAAATATGACCGAAATATTCCAGATTTTATTTCTAACACAGCAGCGCTAGATTTATCGTTATAATGGCAGTTAGAATCGGGTAGCCGCAGTCGCAAATACTACAAATGGCAAGCCAAATGCACATTAATTCTTCAAACCTAACTTTGAACTTCAAACCTAGGTTTGTAAGTCAAAACTTTCGGTATTTTTACCCCCCTCCCCCACATCCACCCAGGGAAATCTGGATCCTGGGTGAAGTAGGGGCAACATAAATGTGCTTTTGCATACCCCACTTGTGTAAGCAAGTTTAATTCTGTCCGTCGGTTAAGGAGGAATATGGCAAAACGGAAGGATAGTCGGACAGCATTTGCCCCTTCATAGGAATTGGCTCTTACCCACTTCATTATATATTTTAATCGGCTATGTCCGTCTGTTATGCTATCTCCTCAGTCCTAAACCATTGGACGAAATCCAAGTAATAAGTCCCACCCCTGGAGCATGACCCAGGCAACAGAGCAAAAATCCCATTCAATATGTTTTATATATTTTTATTTGTAAGATCACACACAAAGTTTGGTATAAAAATCTTGAAAATTGACTGTGGAATTGAAATTTAATGATATAATATTTGACATTTTGACCCCTTCCCAGGGCCCCAGGGGGCGGGGCAAAAAATGAGCTGTTGCACGCCCCATTCATGTGAGTAACTCGCACACCAAATTTGGTTTGATTTCGTCCAACGGTTTAGGAGGAGATGACATAACGGACAGACGGACTTACTTACAGGACGGGCGTTCTGAGGTTCCTAATGTTAATTTTCTATTACAAATGAATGTGGTTAACCCCAGAAAGTTGACCCCACAATCCCTTTTTAACTCATAACACCAAGCTATCCTAACCCTAACCTCACTAAGTACGGCCGTACAGATTGCATAGCCCAATTACGTACTAGGTGGCTGTCCGGACAGACGGGCGGACGGATGGGGGCGATTACAATATCCCCTTCAATTTAAAAAAAAAGTGGGATAATACTATAAAACTGGTTGAAAATTTCACTTTTTTATAGTTTTTACATTACGCTTATGCAAAAGGTAAGTGAGTATGATCAGGAAACACCACAAACCCGCAACTCAGCGGACCAACCCACGGCAACGCGAGTCACATGACATTTACTGTAACAATACATCCGTAAGACAATAAAAGCAAAACCAGCTCTCTCTCTTCCTCTTCAAGATGATTGCAAAACTAGTAAGGACACAAAGTAATACACAACAAAACAAAGACAAACACAAAACCCCCACAGCCAATGGAAGCACAGCAAACAAATGATCAACACCACCAGAACCACAGCCTTAGAGCGGAAAGCAGCCTAAGCCACCGGAGGGGGGGGGGGGCTTAACTGCATTTTACTGGTACCGAATCTTCGCCCTAGATTCTGTTGTTGTCAAAACACATATTTGTTTAGCTCGCATGGAGGCTTCCTAACAATAACAGTGATTGTCGTTGTGATTTTATTGCCCGTGTAGGGGTGGGGCACTTGCTAGTCAAATGTGTACATGTGCCGATGCTTTAACAAAGAATAAACAATGAGAAACGGGAGCATTTGTCAAAGTGGGCCGTGTGCAGCGCTGTCATTGTTTAGGGTAGGACAAAGCTATTTCTGTATGAAAAGGGGGTGCTTTTTTACAAGTTTGCTTAAAATGCTGTAATTAGAGAGCTAAAACAAAACCTTTTCAAAATTTTGCTAAAATGCTGTGATTAGAGGGCTAAAATAAAACCTTTTTTACAAGTTTGCTAAAATGCTGTAATTAGAGGGCTAAAATAAGACCTGGTCCCTGCACCTAGCAATAATTGAGTTGCAGAAAACATTTACTTGAAGTGGGACCAGAGGGACCGGCTAGTAGTTTAGTAACTTAAATTCTGTTAGGAAGTTATGGACATCCTGTTTTCATTGCGCATGTCATATTCTTCGAAGATTGACCTGGATACACTTAACGCATCATTATTTTAGCATCGTGTTTAAGTTGTGCTATTTTTAAATTAAAAAAGAAGCCAGTTGTACATAGACATCGATCGACAACTGGTATTTCTGTTATTGCGACGAGGTTATTTCCCCTTTTTAAGTTCTACCTTTTCCCATAAGTAAGTAGGAATTTCTGGAAGATATTTCAATCTCTAGGAAACTGGAAAGTATTTAAAATGAGGACACGGCTACTCGCCAACCGGAAAGGATTATATGGTGGAAAGGTTTTATTTTTATGTAAGGGGTATCAAATTCAAAATGTTAAGCACACTGTTTAGAGTAAGCTTTGTGTTCCTTTTGTTCAAGCGTCGGTACACATCTGACCAATAAGTGCCCCCACCTCACCCCTCTGGTTTTATCGACGGTACTTAAGAGGTCAGTCACGTGAGCAACGTTGCGCTATTGTCCGTTTATGACAAAAAAATGACTGCGTCCCTAGAAATAGGATTTTAGTTATTTTCATTTTTTTCTCTGTGATGATACTTTGATTAAGCCAGGAAGCCACTATCCAAGCTAAAAAATGATTCGTTTGAAACAAGTAAAATATACATGTAGTTAAATACCATTGCGGCTTTGGCTGCGGTTGCTGTCCGTTCCAAGGTAGTGATTCTGCTGTTGTTGGCCCATTGTTTGTTGTTGCTTATGTATAGGGGTGGTGTGTTTGGCCCTGATTTTGTAATATATCTATTTGCTACCTTTCTACATGTAGGCAGTTTATTATCCCGCTGAGGAAGTGTGAGCTGATTGCGTCTTTGTTGTCTGTTTCGCTGGGTGCAATAAAACTGTCTGTGATATATGATTTCGGTATAAGAAAAAATGTAAATACTTGGTTTTATAGAAAAAAGTACCCTGAAATAATTGTCCTGAAATGCAAAGTAGCAGCTCGTGTATAGTAGTTTCAAAGATAGATGAAAATCGTTGTAAACAAACACTGGCGAGTTTACCTTGATTTGGGGCGTGCAGGTAGTTTCAGTTTACAGTTATATTGAATTAACCACGGATTACTGCATATGTAGTGATTAGTCATGCTTTACCTACTGTACCTGTTTATAAGAAAAATAGAATTGTCTCATTACTATGAATCTTTGAAGCTACTATACGTCTTCCTCGGGATAAATAGGTACTGTGTTATTACAGCTAATCCATACAAACCATTATGAAAGTTTCTTCTAAACCTCTTGTCAAACTTTGAACTCACCATTCATATCATTGGCAAACATAGAAAAGATTTTAATATGCGTTTCTTTAACTTATCTCAAGGTTTTGATATGACAATGAAGTTTGGTCAGGCTAGGGGTAGGTTGATAACTCCCTTGAGTATTTGAGAAATGATTTTGTTGGTAGTTTCCTCTTATCTTCATCAAATTCTATGTTCATAATCTCTTCAGCCTGGACAAATAGTTTCATTTCCAACAGGTTATTTGTGTTGTCACATGTGAAGTACTTATTACACTTGTTTTGTAAACCAATCACTGATGAAGATTGAAATGAATATAAATGATATCAGCTCTAAGGTTCTTTCAAAGGTTAAGAGCCAACTTTCCTATCCACCATTGAATTTGAAAAGAATATAAGAATTTATTTAAGAGATTTGGAAGAAACTTTCATAATGGTTTGTATGGGTCTCTCCCTTGATTCGCTGTAACTTTCTGGTAATGTTCACGGTTTTTGAATAAAGGCTTATATAACATAGTAATAACGCTAGTCTATGTAAATCTCTGTTATTCCATTGATAATTAATTGTGCCAGTTGACGAGAATTGGAACTATCAGACGACCAGCGATTGTCAAGCGAGCCCTTGCAATATCGTCAGAGTCATCGTCTTTCGCACAAACGAAGTACAGCAGTTGCTTATGGTTCAGCCTGAATAGTTAGCATTTGCATTTATCATCAATGGATAGCTGAGCATTTACATTTGAAAATGACTTTATAGAGATACGATAGGTACTTTTTGTCAGATGCTTATCCAAATAATTCTTATTGGATGAACAAATAGCAATCTCCCTAGAACTACAACAGTATTTAAAGAGACGGCGCATTCAATTCTGTCACATCATTTACAAACAGTAAACCAGATAAAGTGGATCTGTAGACAGTCAATCTTTCTAAAGTAATGCTCAGTTTTACTTTTATTATTAGATAGTTATATTGGCCCTCGTACTAAAGCCCTCGGACCGAGATGTGGCTATCCAGGGCAAATGCGGAACCAGACATTTATTGCGACTTAGTGTATAAATTAAAGAAAATTGTTGGCTCTTATAATTTTTCAGCGCAGCTTATTAAAATAATTTCTCATTATAAAAAGATTGGTTATAACATTTATGTATTGCAACTGACTGCATGCTTGGTTGTCAACCCAATCATGGTTGGTAATTTTGCTTTCCTCATTAATTGCACGCCAGCGTGTCGGATCTCAGAATATATGACGGTTCCGACTTTAAGACTTATCTATAGATGAGAGGGTTAGGGCTTGATGTTGTGTCTGTAGTCGCGCCAATTGGGGGTTAACTGTTGGATTTCTTTTACTCATGTATTCAGTTGTATATACTGTTGAATCCTAATCTTTGTTTTATCTCCCTTTTTATATCTTGATTTGCATTTAATAGGAGTTGATACATCGATACGTTGGGGATCTTTCATACGAACCAAACATCTAATTGTCTTGATCCATATCTGAAATAAGGGTGAGGTTGGTACCATAAAATTAGTTTCAGCCCTCCAGTAAAAATATTTTTACTGACAGTTCGAAAGGCGGTGCTTCTTTTGTGGATCATTTTTGTTATTTATGTTTCGTGTTTGTCATGTTTTCTTGTCTGTTCATTGCAGCCTTGTGGTTACCTCTTGGCTTTCTTGTGTGTGATGTTTATTTGTTTTGTCACCTTACCAGGTGGTGCTCTGGGTTAGGTGTGGTACTTGGTTGTATCGATTCCTAATCTTTGCCTCCTTACTTACTTATATACTGCTGAGTCCTTATCATTGTTTTATCTCCTTTTTATATATCGATTTGTATTTAATAGGAGATGATACATCGATAAGTTAGGGATCTTTCATGCAAACCAAACATCTATTTGTCTTGATGCACATCTGAAATAAGAGTTAGATTGGTACCATAAAACTAGTTTAAGCCCTCCAGTAAAAGTATGTTTTACTGACTGTTCCAAGGCGGTGCTTCATTTGTGGGTCATTTTTGTTATTTATGCTTTCTTGTCTGTTCACTAAAGCCTCGTGGTCACCTGCTGGGAAAGGGCTAGAAGAGGAGAGAGGATCGAAATACTACATTATCGGCCCGCCAGCGAAACGCCATTTGAATGGCGTTTCGCTGGCGTACCGATGATGGCCCAACATTGAATGCTGGTTTGGTAGCTTTTTGATTTTAATGGGATCCGGACCAGTATTACTAAGAAATCATATTTTTTTTATAGATTTTCCAGGGGGGGTGTCCAGACCCTGGATCTACGCATGGATTTTATGTATGTAGTAGGTATTTTTATACGAGCTGACAATAACCAGTGCGCGACTTTCTCTGCTGTCGTCCGTATGTGGCATACATCGGTTTTCACATTACTTAGCTCGCTATATCAGTTCTATCTTGAAAAACCTATTATTATTACTGCAGTCACAAAGGGTCTATTCTCAGGTAAGCTGATAGCTTTACTATTCCACTAGGAGACGGCTTTATTACATAGGTTGATATGATTCGTCTAATTGGAAACAAAATACCAGCTCTCCTCAGCTGAACGCTGAGAGCTTAGATGTATTCAAGCGTGTACTTAAATGATAAACTAATGAAATGAAAACATTCCTAAATGTCACCCCACTAGAACCTAATTATTAGAATGTTGACCATCAAGTAATTATAAGATAATGTCTTTGAGACTCTACTTAAGCATGTCCGAACGCATAAATCCCATAGTCCTTACTACACCATATGCATGATATCATATGAGATATTCTATTTTGCATGATAACATCGCAGTTGGTATTTTATTTATTGCAAGGGGCTAGTTACCATGATAACGCTGTTGATGATATTTTGTTTATTGCAAGGGGCTTGTAATCATGATAACGTTGAAGATGACATCGTTTCTATTGCAAGGGGCTAGTAACCATGATAACGTTAATGATGGTATTGTGTCTATTGCAAGGGGCTTGTAGTCATGACAATGTTGAAGATGACACATTGTCTATTGCAAGGGGCTAATAATAGTTATAATGTTGTTGATGGCATACTAATTGTGCTCCTCTTGTTGCAGATTTGTTTTTGTTTTGTTATGAGAGAGACTTTATGTTGTCTCTGGCGGCCAATAATCAAACTGATATTATTGAAGCTTTTAACTCAACCTCCAGATATTTAGATGACTTACTTAATATTGTTAATCCTTATTTTGAACAAATGGTAGGTCAGATATATCTAACTGAACTTCAGTTAAATAAGTCGAATTCTTCTGATACTGAAGCTCCGTTTTTGGACTTGAACTTGTCAATAACAAATGGCATAGTTTCTTCTAAAATGTATGATAAACGGGATGATTTTAAGTTTGAAATAGTAAATTTCCTATTTCTTGATGAAGATGTTCCTCGCTCTCCATCCTATGGTGTATATAATTCTCAGCTTATTCGTTTTGCTAGAGTACGTTCTAATGTTGATGACTTCAACAACAGAAACTTATTTTTAACTGCTAAGTTATTAAAACAAGGTTATACACTGAAGGACTTTAAAAACGCAAAAATCGAAATTCATAATATTTACTTACTTTTAGTATCTCAATTTTATTGAGATTTGGCAGAAATAAACATCATTATGTCAGCGAAACATGTTTAAAATTTTATGTCAAAATAATAAATAATGTAAGAGCAACAGTCTATCAAATAGCAATACCCTATGATTCTAAAATTGCTAATTCTAGTTCTTGTACGACAACAGAACTTTCTAAATTGTTAACCTCGTGTCTTACAGCTGTTAAAAAACATGTTATCAAATATTGTGAAAAGGTATATGAGAGATCCGGTAAAAACCTATTTTGGTCTATTAAAAATTCAGGTGAAATTTTAGATAAACTTAAAGCTAGAGATTTCAATGCGACCAGTTTGTCTACTTATGATTTTTCTACTCTTTACACTACTTTACCTCATAATTTAATTAAAGATAAACTTATTGATCTTATTGAAAGAACCTTCCAGAGAGAAGGCTCTCCTTACCTTGCATGTAATGACAGAAATGCATTTTTTACTTCAGAAAAACCTAAGAAATATCATGCATGGTCGTGTCAAAATGTATGTGATGCGCTGACCTTTTTGTTGGACAACATTTTTATTCGATTTGGCACCAAGCTCTATAGACAAGTAGTTGGGATTCCTATGGGCACTAATTGTGCTCCCCTGGTTGCAGATTTATTCCTGTTTTGTTATGAGAGGGACTTTATGATGTCTCTTTCTGATGATAAGCAGGCTGATGTAATTGATGCGTTTAACACTACTTCCAAATATTTGGACGATATTTTAAATATTTATAATGTTTATTTTGATAATATGGTTAGTCAAATATACCCTTCAGAGCTCCAACTTAATAAAGCCAATGCCTCTGATACCGAAGCCGCATTTTTAGACTTGCATTTGTCAATTTCTAATGATATTGTTTCTACCAAAATTTATGATAAACGTGACGACTTTGATTTTGAAATTGTCAATTTCCCATTTTTAGATGGTGATGTTCCTCGTTCTACATCCTATGGAGTCTATATCTCTCAACTCATTCGTTTTGCTAGAGCATCTAGCTATGTTGCTGACTTCAACACTCGCAATAAATTGTTAACTCAGAAACTTCTTAAACAAGGCTATCGGTATCATAAACTTCGCAAAACATTTTCTAAATTTTATAGACGATACTATGATTTGATTTCTAAATTCCAAGTTGGACTTAAATCTCTCTTGCGCCAAGGACTTTCGGAACCTGATTTCTATGGTGACTTGGTGTATAAATTGAAGAAGATTGTTGGCTCTAATAATTTTTCAGCGCAGTTCATTAAAATAATTTCTCATTATAAAAAGATTGGCTATAACATTAATGTATTGCAACAGACTGCATGCTTGGTAGTCAACCCAATCACGGTTGGCAACTTTGCTTTCCTCTTTAATTGCACGCCGGTGGGTCGGACTTCAGACTCTATGATGGTTCCGACTTAAAGACTTATCTATTGATGAGATGGTAGGGGCCTGATGCTTTGGCTGTTTGTCGGGCCCACCGGGGTTTACCTGTTGGATTTCTTTTGCTCCGGTATTCAGTTTAATTTACTGTTGAGTCCTTATCCTTGCTTTATCTCCTTGTTAAGTCTTGATTTATATGTTTTAGGAGATGATGCATTGATAAGTTAGGGGTCTTTCATGCAAACCAAATATCTATGTGTCTTGATCCACATCTGAATTAAGGGTGAGGTTGGCGCCGTTAAACCGGTTTCAGCCCTCCAGTAAAATATTTTACTGACCGTTCCAAGGCGGTACTTCTTTTGTGGATCTTTTATGTTTTTGTTCTGTCTTGTGTTTGCTATGTCTGTGCATGTCTGTTTATATGTGCTTTGTGGTCACCTGCTGGGAAAGGGCTGACCTCTTGGCTGTCGTTTGTGGTGTCTTCTGTGAGTTTGTCACTTTCCCATTGGTATCCTGGGTCAGGTGTGGTACTTGATTGTATCGATTCCTGATCTTTGCACCTTTACTTACTTTGAAATTTGTCTACAAATTAGACACGAGTTTAAGTTATTGTGATAAAACATTTTTACTTAAAGATCAAAAACAAATTACCCTTGGAGCCCTACTATTTGTCTGGCACTGAAGTAGCCGGGCGGAATGGATATCGTTGATGTTAATATCGACCATACACAATCGATGTAAGTTGGCTCTTAATGCCGGTCGCCATCCTTGGCTGACCAGACCTGCGTCGATCTTTAACTGTCCCAGTAGCCTGGTAGCGATCTCTGAGGCGCTGTATAGTTGGCAGATGGCAATGATGATATCTGGCGACGTCAGAAACACGCACGCCAGCTTTTAACATTTCAATTGCACCAGATCGTTCATGTTCAGACAAACGTGGCATGTATATAAAGCTATGAAACTAAAGCTGCTGTGTTTTTATACATGAATACTTACGAGCAACATGTGAAATGATAAAATAGTTTTTTTTTTCTTTGATTCGTGGGGACGCCACGTGCAAAACATAGTAAACCAGAAATGCGTAGCTGGTGGTAGCCAGTGTCGCTAAAACACCGGTATTAGGTATACATGGAAGCAGAGTGTCGTTACCATCCGTTTTTATCTGTTAAAGAAGGCAAAAATGTTCTGGATGCAAAAAATAATAATTTTCTTTTTTTGCGTTTTTAAAGTCCTTCAGTGTAGATATCATAAAACTCGAAAAGCATTTTCTAAATTCTACCACAGACACTCAGAGTTAATTGTCAAATACAAGATTGGGCTAAAAACTCTACTGCAACAAGATATATCAGAACCAATATTTAATGGTGATTCAGTTCATAAATTCAAATGAATTGTTGAAGAACCTAATTTTATTGATCAATTCAAAAAGATTGTAAAACGTTATATAAGGGTTGGATATAGCTTGGATATCATGCGACAGTCTGCATGCCTAGTTTTAAAGCCAATCACGGTTTATAGCTATGGTTTCTTCTTTAATTGCACGATAGTGGTTCGGGCCTCTGACTCTATGACGGCTCTGACGTAAAGCTTTAATCGATGGGTTGGTGCCTGATACTTATCTGTAGCTGGACCCACCGTGGCTCAACTTGAGGTTTTCTTTAGCTCTGACTATCTGTGAGTCATGAGCCCTTTTCTTAGTTTCATCATGGTGTGTTAATTTGATAAGAGTGTTTCTCTATGATGATGCATTGCATTAGTAAGATGGCCTCCATGCGAGCTGAACATTTCTTGTACTTTAACAACAACAGAATCTAGGGCAAAGATTTAGTACCAGTAAAATGCATTTACGCCCCACAGTGGCTTAGGCTGCTGTCCATTCTAAGGCGGTGGTTATGTTGATGTTGACATTTTGTTTGTTGTTTCTCCCATTGTGGGAGTCTGTAATTGTTCTATGTTTTGTTGTACGTTACTTTACGTCCATTCTAGTATTGCAATCATCTTTATGGGGAAGAGAGAGCTGGTTGCTTTGCTTAATTTGTCTTCCTGGATGAGCGGCTCTTCCTCGCGGTACCATTGGGTTGTCTGCTGTTTGTGATTGTGGTATTTCCTGATCATACTCACTTACTATTTTTGTTTATTGCAAGGGGCTAGTAAACATGATAACTTTGCTGATGGTTGTTTGTTTATTGCAAGGGGCTAGTAATCAGGATTAAGTTGGTATTGGTATTTTGCTTATTGCATGGGGTTAGTAATCAGGATTATGTTTGTATCGTTTGTTTTATTAAAGGGGCTAGTAGCCATGATATCGTTGTTGATGGTATTTTGTTTATTGCAATGCGCTAGTAATCAGGATAACGTTGGTGATGGTTGTTTGTTTATTGCAAGGGGCTAGTAATGAGGATAACGTTGTTGGTGGTAGTTTGTTTATTGCTAGTTTCTAGTAATCAGGATTATGATGATATTGGTATTTTGCTAAGTTGCAAGAGGCTAGTAATCAGGATTATATTGGTATTGATATTTTGCTTATTGCAAGGGGCTAGAAATCAGGATTATGCTGGTATTGGTATTTTGCTAAGTTGCAAGAGGCTAGTAATCAGGATTATATTGGTATTGATATTTTGCTTATTGCAAGGGGCTAGAAATCAGGATTATGCTGGTATTGGTATTTTGTTTATAGCAAGGGGCTTGTAATCATGATAACGTTGTTGGTGGTTGCTTAACTTTAATTGTGTACTTGCAGTCGTATTTCTGTTATTATTATGTGTGTCAAGTGGGGGGGTCTGTGATTTGTGCTTATGGCGTTTGCTGGTCATACGCACTTACTTTTTACTCTCTCTCTCTCTCTCTCTCTCTCTCTCTCTCTCTCTCTTATTGGCTGCAACGTCTTCAATTGATTTGAATACAACTTATATTTTAGAGTTTCGCTGGACATAATGAAAATAGAAATATGAATAAAACAAAAGTACGTATGACCAGGAATGTCTTAATCATACATCACATACCAACCTACTGCACTAAGAACACCGCATTTGTTGTTTAAATTCTTATAAAGAAATGTTTAGCCAACCATCAAAAGCCAAATTGTGACTCAATGACAATTTAGCACACCCAAGTCATGCACGTAGCATGTGTATTGGTTAGATAATTAGGTACTACTTAATGAGCTTTTAAAGATCTCATTTTCCAAATGCTGCATGCCATTAACGATGATCTTAGGGAGGGTAGCCCATAAAGCGCCACTTATAATTTGCAACAGACGACAATTTAAAATTGTGTTGATTTTTCAAAAATAATAAATACATTGCATTAGTTAGATGGCCTCCATGCGAGCTGAACATTTCTTGTACTTCAACAACAGCAGAATCTAGGGCGAAGATTTGGTACCAGTAAAATGCATTTAAGCCCCTCGGTGGCTTGGGCTGCTGTCCGTTCTAAGGCGGTGGTTCTGTTGTTGTTGACTTTTTGTTTATTGTTACTCCCATTGTGGGAGTCTGTAATTGTTCTATGTTTTGTTGTACGTTACTTTATGTCCATTCTAGTATTGCAATCATCTTGATGGGGAAAAGAGAGCTGGTTGCTTTGCTTAATTTGTCTTCCTGGTGTCTCGTGATGGTTGAGCGGCTCTTCCTCGCGGTGCCACAGGGTTGTCTGCGGTTTGTGATTGTGGTATTTCATGATCATACTCACTTACTATTTATGATGCAGACGATTCTCGTGAAATATTATACCTTCTTTTTACGAAAATTAGTAAAGTTGTCGCGAAAATTGTCGTCCGTTGCAGTCGTGATTCGCGCTTCAAGGGTTAAAATCTAAGTAAGGAACAAAGGCAAACATCAAGAATCTATACAATCAAACACCACACCTGACCAAGGACACTAAAGGAAAGTACAAAAACACGAGAAAACACCACATACAAGAGAGCCAAGAGGTCAGCCTTTCCCAGCAGAGGACCACAAGGCTGTAAGGAAAAGACATGGCAGTATGACAGTCAAACACGAACATACATAACAAAAAGGCGGTAATCAATAAAGCCCTTTCCAAAGTTGTCAAAATTTGCTGACTTTTAATATTATAAAATTGCTAAAGTAAGAAATACGCAAAGATCAGGAAACGATACAGTCAAGTACCACACCTGACCCAGGATACTTTATGGGAAAGTAACAAAAATACAATAAACATCACCAACAAGAGCCAATAGGTCAGTCCAGCAGGTGATCACTAGGCAACAATGAACAGACGCGAAAGCATGAGAAACACAAGACACAAAAAATACAAATGATCCACAAAATAAGTACCGCCTTGGAACGGTCAGTAAAACATTTTACTGGAGGGCTTAAACAGGTTTCAAGGCGCCAACCTCACCATTAGTTCAGATGTGGATCAAGACACGTAGATGTTTCGTTCGCATGAAAGACCACTAAGTTATCAATGCATCATCTCCAAAAACATATAAATCAAGATATAAAAAGGAGACAAAGCAAAGATAAGGACTCAACAGTAAATAAAACTGAATACCAGAGCAAAAGAAATCTAACAGGTAAACCTTATCGGGCCAGACAACAGCCAAAGCATCAGGCCCCTACCATCTCATCAATAGATAAGTCGATAAGTCGGAACCGTTATAGAGTCTTAAGTCTGATCCATCGGCGTGCAATCAAAGAGGAGAGCAAATTTGCCAACCGTTATTGGTTGACCACAAAGCCATAATATTTATAATTCGCTGATCATTGAAAAAATGTTTTTTACTCTTTATAATCACTTTACTGCATCTAGACCTACTGTTCAGTGAAAGCATCCGTAAATAGTCATATTAGTTGAAAACTTTTAAAGCATATATTTGGAGATAATATACCTGTCAATTGAAACAATTAAAATTAGTGTGATAATAACCATAGTGATCGTTCCGATTATAATAAGTGTTATTGTATACCAACCTTTATTTCATCGTAAGCTTTCCATTTAGTCACATAGTATTACAAACAGATAGAAATATCCTGCGAATTGTAGAGAAGCTATGCTCTCTGATACACTATTGGCGTTTAAAATGCTGGATGTCTCTTCAAAAGCAACTGTTTTTAAATCAATAATGCTGCGAGTCATGGTGAGGATAGATCACGGCGACCAGCAGCTTTTATTGGTAATATGCGCTAATTGGACTAATATCATTGAAGGGAACGTCTCTCTGAAGTTTTGAAACTTTCTGTCTGCTTTAATATTTCGAAATACCTGCTTAATTATATACCAATTTTGATACAATGGAGTCAGATCAAAATGTGAAGGGCAGGGAGACGTTCTACCGCCGCCTCAAAGTCCCAGTCACCAGCTGTAGTGAAGTCAAATATGTTCTTGAATCCTTCTGTCTTCTTTAATATTTCGAAATACATGCTTAATTATACAATGAAGTCAGATTGAAATGACCGTTATGCTCCCGCCTTTCGAAGAATGGTAGAATGACATAAATCGTCGCCAAGCATGTTTGTCTGTCCGTGCGCGCCACAGGAACTTGTCACAAACTTTTTTTCATGAAAAAGTAGGCGTGTGTATCTGTAAACATAGACAAGGACTGTACCCTGTTTGACTCCTCAAAACAGCCCGAAAACTCAACCTTTTAAGCAAAACTATAGTGCCCCGGGTTCAAGAGAAACTAGCCCGTCTAACGATACCAACCGTTTGTTCCTACGTTGAATAAGTCTCATGAAATAATCAAGAACATCTCGGATTTTAGTGTCTGCTTGAAACTCGTTCGTTTGCACTTTCCTCTGGAGACTGTTAAAAACACAGTTCAATCGCTTTTTCCTGATTTCGAACGATGAGATGCCGCTAAATGTGGTAAGTCCTGGTTTTCAATAACTTTTTTCTACATGCACTCGTCAAAATCTTGAGAATTTATTCCAAATGAAAGCCAATCGGCGACTTTTTTAAAGAAATTACGTCGACCTTTTCTACCTGCACTCCATGTTTGCAAAAGTTCAGCTCTAAAAATTTCGCGATCACTGATTGGTTAATGCTAAGCCAAGGTTACAAATACGTCACATGGAAAAGGCAAAATCCGTTGGGAAAATCCCCATATTGACGTGGTGTATTTTCGGAGTGCTTCAGTTTACATCATTACACTCAATAGATTGCATTACTTCCCTTGATATAAAATCGCAAAATCATACCATGTCGATGACGTCACAGGACTATAGTGAATGGGATTTCGGAGTCGGATAGAAAAAGGTTGGCGTAATTACTGTAAAAAGTCGCCGTTTGGCTTTCATTTGGAATAAATTCTCAAGAACTTGGTGACTGCATATAGAAAAAAAAACTTTTGAAAACCAGGACTTATCACTTTGAATCGGCATCTCTTTCATGAAAGTCAGAAAAGAACGATTGAACTGTGTTTTTACCATCTCCAGAGGAAAGTGCAAACGAACGAGTTTCAAGAAGACGCTAATATCCGTGCTGTTCTTGATTATTTCATGGGACTTACTCAACAAAAGAACAAAAGGTTGGTATCGTTAGACAGACTTGTTTCTCTTGAAGCCAGGACACTATAAGTTGCTCATATAAGTTGAGTTTTCCGACTGTTTTGATTAGTCATATAGGTTACCCACACAACAACCGTTACAGTCCTTCTCTATAAAAGTAAATATAGCCCTACTTTTTCTATTCTAAGGGTTTGTGACAAGTTCCCGTGGTGCGCGCTACGTCAGTATCATTGCTATCTCTTCCTCCCATGTCTTATTTTGGAACAAGCTTAAAGCTGACAGTCTGTTTGACAACTTTGACCAACATTGTTTAATTTTCTGACCTACCGCTGGCGGTAGAGGACTATTTATCGATGGCAGGTTTCCAAGCCACGTTTCATTTTTTGTTAATACATATTCAAGTTGTTAAATTTGGGCCTGTAATTTGGGCATGGTCTTCTAAGACTTTCATAGATCACAATCTGGCCATAATGTCACGGCAGAATTAGTCAGTTAAGGCTTAATTTGGAAATTATCAAATAATTTCTGTTTCCATAGAAATCAGTGCATATGCCCCCCACACCTTGATCCAGTAAATCTTTTGTACTGTATAGACGAAAATATGATCAATAAGCATTATGTAAGTGGGAAGTTGGGTAACGGGAGGGGACATACAGGAAAACTAAATGATTAATGCCCTTCGTTTTTTTTTCATTTTAGAGTGGAAAAAGGTTTGCCTTGACAAATGTTTTAATGATAAGAAGAAACCAAAAGCCAGTTTATTTAAATACCATCTAATTTGCTTGCAAAACTTTGCAGCCAAAACAATGGGAATTATATTTATAGCTCTCTGAATATAAGTGGTATTCAAAATGTAAATCACCCTAAAACTAAAAATACATGATGAGTATAAAATTAGAATTTGCTGCATTTATTTTGGCATGATTTATCTCCCAACAGTTAAATTAAAGAATGTTTAATGAATGTTAACAACAATTTTGTTTGTTCACTTTTCTTCGTATTACTTAAAGGCATTTATTCCTACAACAGTACCACTGACGATGTGTTCTAAATCAGTTTATCGTCCCCTGTGGTGCACTGTCTGTTGTACATCAAAGGCAGACACTAATGACCAGATTAACCATTGCCCTCAGGCTAATGATTGAGGCACTAAAACAGGAATAAGACACAGATGTATTTAAATTGTATTCAAAGACAATTTATTTAATATTTTATATTTTGAATTTCAGACTTTTTCCTAATTTCATTGGTTGTGCTACTGTATAAGCATAATACATTTTTGAAGAGAAATGAATTAACAACATAAAATATTTTTTTATATTTTGTTTTTGCATTCTAAGTTAGAAAAAAACATATACAGTAATTTTGAGGTGGTATTTCTTTCTAATAATGAGAATAAGAAAAATAACATTTTTTTCTTTAAAAAGCTTTATTGCTTAGATTAAATGTATAAATTAGTTTGATCAAGTGGAATCCAACAATTTGGTATATAAGTAAAGTCCCTGATTAGACTGCACATATTGAAAAAAGTAAGTGAGTATGACCCGGAAAGATAAGATACTTACCTGATTGATTGAAATCAAGGTGGCATTTTCCAACAATTTAGTAGCATAGCAAAGTACCTGATTAGACTGCACTTAATTGAAGTCTGGTTAGATACTATTTCATATTAGTGATCAGCTAGGTCACTAATATGAAAATGATTGATAAACATAACCACGTAAGTAATAGAATAAATATTTGTTCATTTCTATTTTGAAAACTGATTTGCTTGATTTAAACATTATAACCTTTGAGAGCAGGAGGTAAAATAATTTATTAACATGGTACATTGATTAACATAGGATACCTATAAAATACTACCAATTGTTGTGTTGTTTTAGAAACTTATAAATAATTTTCCCAACTTTGTAAACATTTATCTATCCTTTTTGCACCATTAAGTAGATATAATTTGCTTGACAATAACTAGTGTGGCAATACATTGCACTCGCAAATGATACACAAAGTTACGTTTGTACGCTTTCATTCATTTTCGGAAATGAACAAATTCATGACAAGTAAAATATTAGTTCTTGTGTTTTGAACTAAGCTGGATGTAAGTGAAAATTAATATACATTGATTTTAAAAAGTGTAAAGAGTTTGGAAATAGGTGATAAAGCTAGTAATTATTGTTTGTGGATATAGCTTCTTAGAGGGGAATTCAAAAATAGAAGCCTGAACAAATATTTAAAAAAAAAGTACTAAGGAATTTATTTAATTCATTTAAGCCCCTAGGTGGCTTCAGCTGCTGTCCATTCTAAGGCGGTGGTTCTGTTGTTGTTTATACATCGTTTATTGCTGCTCTCTTCGTCCGTGTTTTGTGTTTGGTCCTTGTATTGTTTCGCATGTTCTTTCTGTCCTTTCTAGCTGTGCAATCATTTTGCTGGGTAAGAGAGAGAGAGCTGATTGCTTGACTTTTATTGTCTTCTGGATGTTATATTGCTATTCTTGTTATTTGCACCTTCCTCACGGTGCCGTGGGTTGGTCTGAAGCGTGTGTTTGTGGCATTGTATGGTCATACTCATTTGCTGTATGGTTTGATACTAACTATACTGAGCGACTTTAAAAACGCACCATTTTATATTTTCTGTCTCTTCCACATGATTAAGTTGATGATGTTTCCTTTATCATTTTTTATCCTCTTGCAAAATGGACCATGATTTGCCATGATTTCGATTTGCTCATGTTGTTCATTCTGACGTAATGTCGACGTAAGTGTTTTTCGACGATTGTCGTCTGACAAATGTGAATTTGATTCAATTTGAAAACAAACACTTTTAGGTGGTAGCCAGATGTCTTAACAAATGGAAAACACAAAAGGTTTTAGAAAGAATCGTTTTATTACACTCCCACTCGCAGCGTTTCTTTGCTAACGTCAGTCTTAAATTTTCAAACATCATTAACAGACAGGTGACGTCCCCGCATGTTGCGATACTTTTGTCTTTTATGCAACTGATTGAGGAGACTCTGTTGGCAACAAAAATATTTTGATTATTCATAATCCTCAGGATATAAACGGTCAATTACGTCAAAAAACAATGACGTCATGTAGACGTAATGAACGTTGCCAGAGGCCTAAAACTTCATGTTTTGATTTTGTCTTTCGTTTTGCTTTCAAGAACAAACATCGGTTCGAAAACTGTTTTTCGTTCATTATTGAAGGTATGGGTACTCTGTGACATTTTGAATTTGAGTTGTCTCAGAATTATCGCGACGCCACGGCAATCATAAGCCCCAGCGTTTCGATTTTCTTATTGAATGTAAGCTAAATGACGGAACTTGTCAATTTTATTTTTCACACAATGAAAATATCCAATTTTCGACATAAATTAACATTTAAGCAGGTGGTGCGTTTTAAAGTCCTTCAGTATATATTAACTGCTTGGTATTATAAAATTAAAAGTAAAAGGTTATTTCATTTTACTTGTTATGTCACTTGGAAATGTCTATATGTGCAGTAAGCCAGCTACTGATTTCCCCTTGGGAGCCCCTGGCTTATCTATAATAGATATTGACAACCTCCTTCTATGAGCAGTGAGCTTCACGCTAATTATGTAATGCAATATTAGCCTCAAATAAACAGGAATAAATGCCTTAAAATTTACTAATAAATGCAATGTCCTTGAAGACGAGGATGTATGTAGTGTCCCACAAGATGATAATATATGCAGTTTCATCGAAGATAATAAAATATGCAGTGGCCTTGAAGATTATTAGTATTTGAATAAATAATAGATGCAGGTTTCCTTTGACTATGACAAAAGATTCAGTATCTATGAAGCACCATTCAATATATCCAATCTTAATAATAAGGAAATGGATTCGGCTTGTAAAATATATGAACCTCTACACACAAACACACACACACACACACACACACACACACACACACACACACACACACACACACACACACACACACACAGCGGCTTCAGGTGCTACCCGTTCTAAGGCAGAAGTTTTGTTGATTTAATGAATTTTGTTGCACCTATTGTTGTGGGGTTTTGAGTTTGGTCCGTGTTTTGCATTACAATACATTGTATTTAGTGCCTGTGTGTAGTTTTGCAATACTCTCTCTGAGGAAGAGAGTGCTGGTTGATTGGTTGGTTTACTTTTAGTGAAATTGTGGCATTTCCTGGTCGTACTCACTTACTTTAAAATGAATATGATAATAGATATAGTGTTCTTCAAGATGAAAATAGGCGCAGCTTCACTTAATATGGCAATAGGGGCAGTGTCCGTGAAGATGAAAATAGATGCGGTGTCATTAAAGATGATCATATATTGAGTGTCCATGAAGACCATAATTCATTTAGATTTGACGTTATTGATGCTGATAACATATGTACTTTCAATGAAGCTTGTGCTATATGCGGTAACCTTAAAACTGTTAATAAAAACAATGTCCTTGAAGGTGACAATAGATGCAGTGTTCTTAAAAATAACAATAGATGTGATGTCAATGCAGTGTCATTGAAGCGGTTAGTAGATGGCAAGCCTTTGAAGATGACAATAGAAGCAGTGTCCGTAAAGATTTTTATAGGTCAAATGCTATGATCACAGACGTAGAGTCATTGAAGCTGATAACACACGAACTTTCAATGAAGATGGTTATACCGGTTATACAACCAGGCTAGCAAAGTAGTAGTTCATGCACTCGAATTTGGAGATATAGCTGTCACGCAAATATAAACAATTAGCAGTGCAGCGACAGGTACATGTATTTTAATGCTTATTGGCATTTTGGGATGTTTAAAAGAGGCAGAAACAATGGACACAATACTTGGTAAGAGTAAATTTCCAAATAGTTTTCCTTATTTTCAGTAATGTGTACCTACAGCATATGTCTTTTCAATAAATGAGTTTTTCACCGTAAGCTTTTTTTAAACAAATTCTCAACCACTTTCATTGATTCAGTGAAATCAGCATGTTGAAATGTACAACTTTTCACGAAGTTTGCCATGCACATGGATGACAATAATAGACTGCCTATTTTATGGCTCTGACAGCTTCACTTGAAATGTTTCATTGGAGTGTATTGCTAGATTCGTAGTTGCGTGATTGTAATAGTTAAGATGAAAAATATACAATGCCCTTGATGTATTTCTGGTATTCAAATGTTCAAGTGTCTAGCATGCATTGTGTATGTAGTATGCTAAAAATAGATAGACTCATCATGCTGAGCTGGTATAGTAGCAAAACAGGCTACACTTGTACACTTGTACATTCAAATATAAAACTAATCAGGTAGTCTCTGTATCTTAGCAGTCTAAGTAAATTGACAACTCATCGCTAACAAAGTAAGTGAGTGTGATCAGGAAATATCACAATCACAAACCGCAGACAACCCCGTGGCACCGCGAGGAAGAGCCGCTCAACCATCACGAGACACCAGGAAGACAAATTAAGCAAAGCAACCAGCTCTCTCTTCCCCATCAAGATGATTGCAATACTAGAATGGAAATAAAGTAACGAACAACAAAACATAGAACAATTACAGATTCCCACAATGGGAGTAACAATAATAAAAAAAGTCAACAACAACATAACCCCCGCCTTAGAACGGACAGCAGCCTTAGCCACCGTGGGGCTCAAATGCATTTTACTGATTCCAAATTTTCGCCCTAGATTCTGCTGTTGTTGAAGTACAAGAAATGTTCAGCTCGCAGGGAGGTCATCTAACAAACCCTGAAGACAACTTCCCTTATGATATGGCACGATAGAGATACGCAGGTGGTTTATCATGGTCAGAGATGTTCGATATACCTAATCTGAATAAAAAGGAAATTGAGCGGTGTATATATCACAGATCGGCAATAATAGCCAGACATATTGTCAATACTATCATTGATGAACTTTGTCTATAGAACGTGTCAAATATATATTCCATGGCCTTAGGGCGATAGTCACATAAATACATTTCTTTTTTATAAGTTAAAGAGACTAGGTCTGTAACTATGAACATTTTTCGAAAAAAAATATTTTCTTTTTAAATCATTTGTAAAAGTAGAATTGAGTTATTTTTTCACAATACTGTTCAGTAAGCTGAAAACTGCATAGAAAAGTGGATTATCTTATCAAAATAGGTGTTTTTCTCATATTGGTAATTATTTACGTCCCTCCAATAATTCTAGACAGTTGATTTTTAACATAAATGCTGTTGTTTTGATAGTGTTCATTTGTTAACGTTTACGAAAATGGTAACATTTTTACCTGAATTTGAGGATTTTTACTGTATTCTTGAAAAAAAGAAACTTTATTTCTAAATCAAAGATCAAAAGTTACAGACTATGCAGCTTTAATTGTATTCCTTTTTAGCGCAGTGGCCTAGCTCCAATTACGCAGATACGCACGTGCGTAATGAAAATAGTAACATTCAAGGGAGGTCACCTAATGTGGTAAAAGTGATTTTCCATAGTATAAGGAACTGCTAAATAAGTTTTTTGTGTGTGTTTTTGTGTTTTTTACAGTTTTTCAAAGTTGCCTAAATCTATGTATATACTACCTTACGGACATTACAATCAGGTATATACCATTAATTACCCTATGGTAAATTAGAGGGGGTTCAGGGGATTCGCTCGAACCCCCCCCCCCCCCACCCCTTTTTAACTATCCTATGAAAATGAAATAATTTGGTCTCAATGAAAATCAGCAATTCATATGAACGTCTTTCCAGAAATTCTGCCCCCGCCCCTGATTACCGTAGGGTTCTTCATCCTGCGCAGGGAGTGACTGTCCCTGCACCGTGTGCACAGGGGGCCTCCAGTTAACGTCCCTATCCTAAGGACGGCATACTGATTTATTGTCATCCCTGCAAATGCCAACAAGGAAACTGAAAATATTCCTCGCCGCGAGCTGAGATCCAACCGTTATTTACTTGCAACCAACACATGAATACATACGGTTACGTTTCTTTCCATGCTAAAATTACGGCCAGATTTTCAGCAATAATTTCAGCACTAATCTCGACAAAATCAATTAAACGTGCATGACCAGCTAGATGTATGTATAATAGTAGTCTTAAGTTTTGGTCTTCAAAGTTAGTTTTGATATTAAAAACTTGATATTCGGAAACTTTCCAAATGCCAAAAAACACACTGGTCAATGTAAACGCACCGGTGGTTGCTACAAAGAGCTGGTGGTTGCATTTTCCAGCACAGGTGGTGGCGTAAAAGGTAAAAGAATCTATACCTGTTGACTTTATGATTTATTTATAAACTTGCATTTATTTTATTTGTGATGACACCTGTCGCACAGACCACCGGTAACATTGTAGTTTATGGCTCTGCCAAGCAATTGGTGATTTAATTCATGGTTTGGGCTGCAAATCCAACAAAGTTCTGGAGTTTTGCCGTGACAGGTGCTTTTTTCTAGAGTAACTACCTAAATTGAGGGGAATATGCATGTCTTAGCACAGCTGTTATCATATTTACATGTTATAACATCCAAAAAACGATTACCACTTTGTATCTTTTTTTCTTGGAAAACTAGCCAACGTTTTATTGAGGAATTTTATTACAACGCACTGGGAGCATTTTTTGATGCATTGATACAACGCACTGATGGTTGCCATGGTTGCTGGTGCAGCCTCACCACAGCATTCACTGTTCTTATAAATGGTACATAAATCGTTTTCGCCAGCACATGATATTTCAGTACCAGGACGAAGACTCAGGTAAGCCTGTGCAAATGTACAGACTCGCCAGAGCCTTCTCTGCATAGAAAAAAATAGAGAGTAGTAATCGTTTTTGGATGTTATTTCATGGGACTATGATAACATAGCAGCAGCTGTTCTTAGACATGCAGAATTTTCCTGAATTTAGGCAGTCACAATAGAAAAAAGCACCTGTCACTGTCAAACTCCACAACTGTGTCTGATTTGTCGGCCAAACCATGAATTAAAACGCCAATTGCATGGCAGAGCCATAAACTGCAATGTTACCGACGGTTTATGCGCATTGGGTCATCAAAAGTAAAATAAATGCAAGCCTATAAAGAAATCATACAGTCAATAGGCATAGAGTTTGTGGTTTTTGTACACTGATGAAGGCTCAAGCGTGACTCTGCAAATGTGTAGCCTCACCAGAGACGCCCCATAGCTAGCCCTGTTCGCACTTTGAGAGTGTTTCCGCCTATTTTTCAGATTGGCCCCAAAACTCTTAATTTAATGAGATTGTTTGTCCGTTATGATACATAAAAATAGTTAAGAAGCCTACATGCGAGCTTAAAATTTTTGTGCTTCAACAACAGCAGAATCTAGGGCGAAGATCTGGTACCAGTAAAATGCAATTTTAGCATCCTAGAGATATAGGCTGCTGTCTGTTCTAAGGCGGTGATTCTGTTGTTGTTGATTCGTTGTTGATTGTTACTCCTATTACAGGATTCTGTAATTGTACTATATTTTGTTACTCTATGTCCATTCTTGTTTTGTGATCATCTTGATGGGGAAGAGAGAGAGCTGGCTGCTTTGCTTAGTTTGTCTTCCTGGTGTCTCGTGATTGTTGTGTAGCTATTCCTTTCAGTGCAATAGGTTTGTCTGCAGTTTGTGATTGTGATACTCACTTACTATTTTTGGGTGTCATTCATGCGAACAGCAATGGCTTTGGCGAGTCTGCACGATTGCTTGGTCTAGTCTGAGCCTTCGTCACAGTTCAAAATTCTCATGTGGTGACTCAAATGGCGATTGAATGCCATTTTGTGCGAGCAGCGAAGGATCTGGAGAGTCTGCACATTTGCACAGGCTTACCTTAGCCTTCGTCACTGTACAAAATCTCTTGTGCTGCCTTAAATGGCGATTGGTGTTCTATTCATGCCAGCAGCGAATACTCTGTTGAGTCTGCACATTTGCGCAGGCAAAGTCACTGGACAATGTAATAAATATCAAGATCTCTTGTGCTGGCAGCAAAGGCTCTTGGGAGTCTGCACAGGCTCGTCTAAGCCTCCTTCACAGTATCGAAAAAGCATGTGATGGTTGAAATGGCGATTTTTGTAACATTTATGTGAACAGCGAATGATGTGGTAAGTCTGCACCAGCAACCACAGGACTTCTGTGCAACCATCAGTGCGTTGTATCAATGCTTTAAAAAATGCTCCCAGTGCGTTGTAATAATATTCCTCAATAAAACATTTGCTAGGTTATCAAGAAAAAAATACAAAGTAGTAATAGTTTTTGGGATGTTATTTCATGGAAATATGACAACAGCTGCTCTTAGACATGCAGATTTCCCTCAATTTAGGCAGTTACTCTAGAAAAAAGCACCTGTCACGGCAAAACTCCAGAACTTTGTTGGATTTGCAGTCCAAACCATGAATTAATTCACCAATTGCTTGGCAGAGCCATAAACTGCAATATTACCGGTGGTCTGTGCGCCAGGTGTCATCACAAATAACTGTAACTGCTGAATTTGAATATCGAAAATCGAATATCGAACTAACTTCTGAATTTGAATATCGAATATCGAACTAACTTCTTATTGCTCTCATATGAGACGGCTTTTTTGAGCACCCCAAAAATATCCTTTAAATTATGGGTAAGAAAATATTTACAACTTTACGCTGAAAATAAATGTTTATCTAAACCTATGTATAAAGTGAAACAAAAGGGAAATAGTGAAATGTATAGTTTGTTTCGACAACACTCTATCCTCTCTCAAAACAAACCCAATGTTTATATTTTCTAGTAACTTCAATAATAGATATGATCACGCTACCTTGACGAGTGTAAGAGGCAAACAATGATTTATTCATTATTATACAGACAATTTTGGTTGCTTGTCACGTCATAGACAAAGATATTTCGTTTTGCTATCGAACCACAATAATTTGTTGGAATTGAAAACGTATTTATCTTCTGTTTTTTGTCATATAGATTTACTTGGCTAAAACGGTCAGAGTGACAAAAGCCTTATTATATGTATGATGATGACAGCAGACAGAATCAGTTGCAAGCAAGGGAAATTGAGATTAAGGACTAAAGTAATATGTTTATTCTTCTTCCGACGAGGGGCGTGATTATTGTTGCACTTTCCATTAGTTCTCATGAACAGACTCAATACAAGTAAATAATCTGAAAAAGCAGATCCTTCAGAAATAGAGAGAATCTAAAATATTAGAAATACCAGGCTCGATTTTATGGAGTCTGTTCATGAGAACTAGTGGAAAGTGCAACAATTCTCACGACCCCTAGCTTTGGCTTAAGCGGTATTCTGCTTTCCGTCAGAACCCAATATTCCCTAAGGACCAGTAAACACTTTAACATTATAAAACCGAGTCTGCTGTCTGAAAGATCCTTTTTCCAGATTATTTAGAGGTCGCAACAGCTGTCTTTGTTTCTGTGTGGAGTTGGTAAAACTTCTACCCAAGCATCAATATAGTGTTGATATGTTTTCATGTTCTGGTCCTTCGGGGCAGAAAGCAGAATTCCACTAAAGCTGGTGCTAGAGAGCGTGAGAATTGTTGCACCTTCCATTAGTTCTCATAAACAGACTCAATAAAACCGAGTCTACTGTTTTCTAATAGTGTAGGCTCTCTCTGTTTCCGAATGATCCGTTGATAAGTAAACTTTGAACACGAAATGTAGCGTCCATAATACGAGCGTCTGCAGTCACATATGACTCGATTTGTTTGCGTCTGTATCTGTGAGTGAATAGAAAGTTCGACAACCACCATGGCCTCTAGCACCCGCTAATGAATTATTACACTCTCTGGTTGAGCCAAATAGGCTAAAGGTATAACAATTTTAATCATATCAACACTTTATTGATAAGTAGGGAGAAATTTTACTATTTTCACGTAGCATAAATCTAACAGCTGTTGCAAACTCTAAATTATCTGACAATTGGACTCTCTGGAAAAAACAGTGTACAAACATAATTTTGAAAAGCAAGTGGGCATGATTCGGAAACCTGTCTTCGGGCATTCCGACAAAGCGAGTTTCAAACCAGTCTCTTCAGCTACAGAGACTAGCTAAATAATTGAATTTTCGCTCGTAGCAAGTCTAGATGTGATACTTCTCGATAAGCAAATAGCAAATGCGCTGATCAGTCTGGTCTGCACCTGTGTTGTTAGCAAACCCCCGAAGACAGGTTTTCTCGCGTCAAAGCCCATTTTATGTTGATTTTAGGACACAACATAGACTTTTAATAATTCTTTATCAGCGTATTTATATATTTCCAACATAATCGCATTTTCACTTGAAATCTACTACACACTTCTATTTCAAAGTAAGAAAGAGGGCAAAGATCAGGAATCGATCAATCAAGCACCACACCTGACCCAGGATACCAATGGGAAATGACATAATTAGACGTCACAAACTAGAGCTAAGAGGTCAACCCTTTCCCAGCAGGTGACCACATGGTATCAACAAAGAGACGTGCATGAAAGCATAACAAAACAAGACATATATAAAATAAATGACCCACAAAAGAAGCACCGCCCAGGAACGGCCAGCAAAAATATTTTACTGGAGGGCTTAAACCGGACTATTTTTTGTTTTTAAGATTGATATTTCACACTGTACTAGTATGCAGAAAATAATGGAAAGAAGGAAAAGAGGCGTAGAAGATTTAATTTCAAAACACTCTGTCCTGGATGTTACAAGAAAAGCAGAAACTTAATTCTAGGAGTACAAAGGTATCTGTAGTTATAGCTGATTGACGGAGACTCTTAATATAAAGTAACAGCGTGAAACATTGTTGTTTGGAATACTGTAAAACAAGAGTGTCTGTAAGAAAGAAACTACATACACACGGTTCTTTAACATAGTGAAGGGCCATATGTTCGGTAGTAAAGTTCAAGATTTTCCTATTTAACGTACATACTAATTATTAGTAAAATAATTATATACTTTTGACCATTTGGTCATAAGCTTTGCAAACCGGTTATGTATACTTGCAATGTATTTTGCACTAATAGATCTATTTTTAATTAGTAATGAGATAAAATTCTGTATATTGAGTGTGTTCCTTGTAAATATATATATATACCGTCTTATATTTTGCTAAACATTGAATAGAGGATGGAAACGAAAATGCTTATTGCCCAAGTTGGACACGTTGCCTATTGTCCCTGATTGTCTGTATATATCACATGATCATTTTTATACAAAATAATTTCCATTGATTATTTGGATGATGATGATGATGATGATGATGATGATGATGATGATGATGATGATGATAGGGCTAGGGTTAGGCTTACCTGTGATAAGGGTTAGTGCTGCTAACTTGAAAAGCCCTAAAACCTTAAGCAAAGAGGTGAGTCCTGCCCAGGAGCTCCTCTCAATTAATTGTAGTAAATTCCTTAAGTCACAAGTGGGTCAAATTAGGGAATGAAAATTATGCTGAATACCCAATCAGAGGCTTTACATCGACACTCCCACGATGGAAAAAAAATACAAAATGCCTTATCATGAAGCTTTGGTCGGGGGCTATCTTCTGACACCAGTTTCCAACCTGTGCGTGAAAGTGCCCTGCAAGAGTTTGTTGACAGGTCAGGGGGAGGTGTTAGCCAGGGTGCAATGCTAAAAATTTTATTGCACAAAACTTTTTCATTTTCCTAAGAAATTGCTATGGAATTTTCACCGCTTGTAGACGGCTGCAGCACTACAATTTCCTGCATGATCAAAAGAGACTTAAGCGTTTAAAATTTTGGGCCTGGGAACCTCAAATATGAGCTGAAACATATTATTCATGTTTTACCCACAGATAAACTGCTGGGCGCCATTATTGTAACCAACTGCTCATCTGTCGGTAAACAAGAGTAATACATTTTAGTTCATATTTGATTTATTGACATCATAATCATTATACTGACATCAAATGGAAACATCAACAGGTACTTATGACGACAGTCATACGAAGATGATAATAGGACAGACGATAGAATAGGATACGATTGGATAGGCCAAAACTATGGGCTAAGACCTCTCTTCTCTTTGTCCTACTGTCTGAACAACTAAATTAACTTGTGCTGTTTTTTTCTTTCTCCTGGTTTCATATGGTCCTGCTCTATCTTCCTAATTACAACTCTTTACTCAAAATTATATTATCAAAATATGTTACTTGTTCAAACTTGTTACTACAAATACCTTTTAATTCAGGTTTTTAAACCCTGATAGAACATATTTCGTAGCATACCATTGACCTTGTTATGCTCTACTGGCTTCCTTTTTACTGCAGATGAAAGTATATTCTCCAGTCTACAGAACCATTTTGTCACCTCGTCATTCTATTCTTGTTTAGAGCTATAAAACTTAGCAAATAGTTGTTCTTTTTTATCAAACTCTCCATAGACACATTCAAATTGATTTAATATTTCAGGAATACTAGCTCCTATTCCTAGCCTTCTAGCAAGATTGCTTGCTTCACCTCTTAGTGAGCGCCTTACTGCTTGAGCAATTGCTTCTGGTTTGTGAGTCTTCTCAAGTATTAAGCACTTCACTTCATATACCCATTGTGCATATGTAGCCTCTCCTTTTACCCTGTCTCCATAAAATAAAGGGAATTCTAGGATGTTGTGCTGATGAAATAACTGTTTTAGTTACATCACTCTCACTTGGTTCTTTCTTCACAGTTACTTCAGCACTATATGAGCCGCAACATGAGATTTCCAACAATGTGGTATGTGCGACCAGCAAAGCCTCAGATCAGCCTGCGCATACGCACAGTCTGATCAGAGCCTTTGCTAATCGTTTGCATATTCTATGTATTAAGCTACTAAAGGAACAACATTAGGAGTTTCTAAGCTTAAATGGCGGCCACACAGGCTCGTCTGAGTCTACACATGTCAAAATACCACATTGTTGGAAATCACGTGTCATGGCTCATATGTTTTAACCATAAGTTTAAATCTTCTGGTGTGTCAGCTTAAGGCTTTGATTGTATCGATTCCTGATCTTTGTCCTCTTTCTTACTTTTATTTTCAATTTATTGAAAGCTTCAATAAGCTTATTAGCCTCCTCTTTGGTTAAATCGGCCATCTTTCAATACTTCACAAACAATAGTTTGTTGAAACAACAAATCAATTCAACAAATTTATGTTTCAAATGTAAGAAACAAATGGGTTCTATTAATTACAACATTAAAACCTATTCTATAGTAACGTATAAATCCAACAGACAATGTAGTGATACTGGTTAATTATTCCCAAGAATTTTGTAAGACTATAGAAATCAAACTTGCTGTAGCAATTTGACTGAGGTACACTTGGCGGAAACCAATGTCAAGACACGGCCAAAACAGCAAAACAGCTAACAGTTTAATTATAACAATGAACAAAAATTATACAACGAACAATTCTGCGCAGCCAGTATCGGGACAGTGTCAACCCAGGGTGGATTCCATCTCTCAGCAAACTGTTAATTAATCTACAGACTATGATGATATTTTGCTTTTCCTGGTAACATATATCACTTTCCTGGTAACATATATCGCAAGTATGTAAACAAGAAGTATGACACCAACTGGAAATTTTCTATACTACTAGTAGTTTTACTTCAAGTGAAATTTCACATGAAGCTGACAAAATGGATAATTACTTTCGCATAGAGTACTTCCAGCTTTGATATGACTGAAATGTATAACTTATGAAGTAATTGAAATAACATACATATTTGTAACAAGCAATTGTGGAATTGGAATGGTTGAAAGACCAAAATAGGTAAAACTACATAACTCAAAGCAAATGAAAAATATTACTTGACTTTTCGCTTACTGTAAAGGCGGCAACTTTAATATTCATATCTTGGTGTGGTTCGGCTATTTCATCTGCTAAGGAAGGGATATCAGGTTCTATTTATAATTTGGTAAAGAGTTATTAGCTTTTTGAGCCGCGCAAACGTGCGTGCATTTCATGAAAATCCTAACCGTATACTTTATTAAACCTTCAAGCGCATAATCACAAAACGTATGTTTTTGTCGTCCACTTAACTATTTGAAGCATCATAGATAAACAGTGTGAACCACAGTGGGTCCACAATGTTTGCCTCCCTGCATTTTTAGACATTTTCAGATGCAGTTATTTTGCTGGCGGTTTAAGGACTAAATAATAACTGAGGTTGTGGCACAAGATGATACAGTTACTTTTGAATAAAACCACGCCTTCTTTTCAGCTTTTACCTATGCCCAAGGTTGACTAGTCCTAATTACGCATTTATGAGGCGCCGCCTTTACAGTAAGCGAAAAGTCAAGTAATACCTATGTTTACCTACATCATTAACACCTGAGCTCAAATGTTTACTAACCGCATTTGATTTTAGGTCTTAATAAATTCAATGAATGTTTTTATAAATGAACTTAGGTGTGCACTGTGTAGATGTAGATGTGTTTTACGTTACCATTTTTTCCAATTCTATTTTTAAAAGATGGTCTTTACTTGTAAATTCAATCTGGTGTTTTACTGGTGGGCAGATGTAAAATTAGTAGTATGATCATCATGCACAGTGAGTGTTAATTGTGGCATGCAGCACTTTCTCTCTCAAAGTATTTTACCCAAAAAATGTATTAAACCTTTCGCACATCTTTCATCCTTAATCTTACCGTACTATTGACTTGAGAATGGTGGATCACATCTAATACTCACGGTTTCTGGTATGTAAACACAGGTTCAAACAAATAACTGGAATGTCACTTTATATTTTGAATGTCCAGTTTTTCATGAATAATGCACAGTTTTCCAGCAGAAATATCATCAGAGTCACCAATCCATCATACATTGTACACGTGTTTGGTCTATGAAGAATATATAAATTAATCCGTGTAGATAAACATACTGAGACTGTATAATGTTATTAAATACATATATTAATCCAATAAGTTAATGGAATGTATCTCTACCACAATGTCACACTGAGTTCAGGTTCTTTACGTTGGGCGCCATTTATGTAACCAACTGCTCATATATAATATGTTTCAGTTCATGTTTAATTTATTGACATCATAATCATCATACAGACATTAAATGGAAACACCACTGTCATAGTCTTCATTCGCACGGTGATGTTATAAACTGAAAAAGCAAAAGAACAATTGTGCACTAATGTGATACAGTTAGTAAATAATGGATATTATACATATACTGGATTTATCAAGCTTTGACCATCGATCTATGTGTTTGTATGAAATCAGAAAATATTACATACTCTATAGGTAACGGTTTCTTGTTCCTGTATGCTCCGAAATAAAAGAATATAGTGATTTTATGGCCATTTCAATAGTATTTCAGTTATGCGTGTTCTAGCTTTGTAGATGCGTGCACAGATAAAATACCTATCTTAGTGTGTAATATAATTCTGGATGTTGCTTAATAATATATGTTATACCAACACGTTAAGTGTTAGCTGGGCCAGCGCCCAATCGTAGTAGTCCATGTATGAAACTTGGGCCGGGTTTGAACTTACGATGGCCAGTGCAGAAAAGAGAGCGTTAACTGTTATTTCTGCTAAACATTAAAATGTAATTGAAAGGCCGTGTTTCAACTATTCTACAAAGCAATAGCCCATCACAGTAATTGAAAACAAGAGAAAACTATGTACAGACCCTACTTTTCTGATCCATGCAAAATCTGCATAAACTACCGAGCAGTAATATTCCGCTTCCTAATGAGCACCACAATAGTGGCTACTAATCAAAATATGATATTTAGATAACACAACTATTCCTGAATTTGTTAATATTTGAACTAATAAATAAACATGTAAATATTGTCTGCTGCTACCAAGATCACAACCAAAACTAACTCATTCCTAACTCATTCCTAAATCTTACTGTTCTTTTCTAATTCAATCAGGTACTGACCAATGGAATGATAGATGATTAACCTGACTGAGCAGATTATGAAAAGGTGCAAATATCAATTGCTTTGGGCAGTTGCGCTAAACTAAACAAACTATACCTGACCACAAAAGACTTAATTTATACTGAACAGCGCACCTGAGTTGACATAAGCTAAAAATATTTAAAAACACTGATGTGATACGTATGCACTCCCTTTTCTACACTGCAGGTTAGCCGCCAAAAGTTATGCTTTATATATGTACCAGCTCCTCTTGTGTTACTTAACTAACCTGAGTGAATAAATAAATTGGAATTTGAATATACAAAATGCCCAAAATACACCCAGCTACACGAGTTTAACATTTTTTGGGGTTTGAACAACAACATCTAGGGCGAAGATTTGGCGCCAGCAGAATGCATTTAAGCCCCCCCCCCCCCACTCCATCCACCACCGGTGGCTTAAGAACGTCCGTTCTAAGGCGGTGGTTCTGTTGTTGTTGATTTATTATTTAATGTAGCTCCCATTGTCTATGGGGGTTCTGTTTTGGTCTTTGTTTTGGTATGCTTTTTTGTGATATTTATGGCTTTGCAGTCGTTTAGGCAAGGAAAATGGGCTGGTTGCTTTACTTTAATTGTCTTTCTTATACCTTGTTACTTTTAATTTTCTGTGGCTCTTCCTCGCGGTGCCGTGGGTTGTTCTGGAGTGTGTGATTGTGGTATTTCTTGATTATACTCACTTACTTTTGAAACCATTAGAGACTCACTTATGGGGCCGAAACGGCAATAATCAGCTGTTGTCTGACCCAGATAATTTGCACTCTATATTTTCAGTTTTGGTTCGTGGATAACCTATTTAAGAACAAATATTCAAATCTGTGACCCTCCTTCATATCGCTTTAACTTTTCAAACTTTGTAAAACAAACCGCAAATACTCCCAAATTATCATTACACGCTTTAAGACTGACGACGATTTACTAGACATTTTAAACCAACCCACTCACGGAATGAGCTGGTACTTGTGTTGTTTGCTGTTTTTGTTATGTTAGAACGGGTTCTTTTTTCTTAAGTTACGTTATAATTGAGCCATGTCATGTGAATTCCACCAATGTGGCATTTAGACAAGTCCAGACACAGACGAGCCAGTGCAGCCTCCTGTTAAACTTAGAAACTCCCAAAGCTGTGCAGTCAGTTGCTTTAAGTTCATAGAATATTCAAGCGACCAGCAAAGGCTCTGATCAGACTGCGTGTATGCGCAGGCTGATCTGAGCCTTTGCTGGTCGCACAAACCACATTGTTGGAAATCTCATGTCGCGGCTCAATTATCATCTTATCATTGATACGGATATCATCTAATGTGCCAATACGCCAACGTTTTGTTGACAAAGCAAAGATAACAAAATTGTTTCCTTCTGATTTTGAAGTATTATCAAGACAATTGAAAAGCAAACACAATCATATAAATCATAATTTTATAAAATCATAAGTTTATAAGAATTATGTGAATAAATGGCTTCTCACAGATTAGCAAATTAACCCATATAAGCCTAGCGTCCTTTTTGCGGGACATAGGCGAACAGTGCGGACCCAGATCAGACACCGCAGAACGCGGCGCCTGATCAGGGTCTCCCCTGTTCGAAAACAGAATTTTCTGTCAAAATTTGAATAAAAATGGAAACTATCACCCAATAGCCTTTAAAACAGAAATGAACTGTTCCAATTGATAATAGAGGGAAATTCCATTAGGCATAAATGGGTTAATTCATTTGTTAATCAATAGTTGGTTGACTATCACTATTATGTAGACATGTCGATCTCGATGAAACCTGGAAAATTATGTTAAAACACGCAAACTGCGGTACGCATTTCCCGCCATTAAAAACAATGTATAAAAGAGAAAAAGGGCAAAGATCAGGAATCGATACAATTAAGCACCACGACTTACCCAGGCTACCAATGGGAAAGTGACAACGTCACAATTAGACATCACAAACGAGAGCCAAGAGGTCAGCCCTTTCCAAGCAGGTGACCACAATGCATCAACAAACAGGCGTGCATGAAAGTATAACAAAACAAGACAGAAATAACATAAATGGTCCACATAAGAAGCAACGCCTTGGAATGGTCAGTAAAAATATTTTACTGGTGGCATAAACCTGTTTAACGGTGCACCAACCTGACCCTTAGTTCAGATGTGGGTCAAGACACATAGATGTTTGGTTTGCATGAAAGACCCCGAAAGTTGCCTAATCGCTGATATCCGTCGTATGCGCTGATTTGCCCCTCTTTACAATTGTGCTGTGGAGATCACACGCTAGAAGACCTCGGTACTCGAACAGCGCAGTCAACGCGGGTTGGTTGCAATCGACGAGGGTGCAAAATATACTATTTTGGTGTATAGTGTACAGTGAATATGTGGTACATTGCATGCCATTATGAGAATGGTTGTAACAAGCTTCACCTTCTCATTAAGATATTATCAACAACTTGATAAACTCAAAGAGTTCCCTCATGTAGTCCGATGAAGATACAACTCTCATTCTGTACTGCTTTTAGTGTGTATTAATCTAGTATATGTACGAACCGTCTTGGCTGTTTATGGCCCCTCAAAATCACACACTATATGGTGTACTGTTCTATGAGCAAGTTCCTTACAACTTTTTTATTTTCATGATTATTTTTCATTTGGATTTATTACTTATGTATTGTTGTCCATTTTGGCTCAATTGGGGCCTTAAAATTTAAAAACTAGCTAAATACCAGCAACTTTCTGATTAACCAGTGGAATTTTATGTGTCCAAAATGTGTTCAGAGACTAATTAGTGCGCTATTAAAGTCATTAGTTATGATGTAATGACATAATATAATGAAGAAAATGAATAAGTGCAGGAATTGAATGAATGTTTAGCATATTTCTGTTTATTATTTGCGGAGTTGCACGCCGTTTTATAGCTATACGCAAAGTTTGAGTAGGCAAGGACATTGTACAAGAAGTCGAGGGTCTATATATACTCAGAAAAACAATTGAAGGATATTTAGATTCAGTCCCATCTCTAACACCCAATACAATAAAAACTTTACTAATTATGCATGCATTTCATAGTTCCAGACATTTGCAATCAAAATGGGTGCTTTATTTTAGTCACGCTTCAGTGATTTAAGTACAGTGCAAGTCCAAATGGTTCAACCCTCTATACTGAAAAGTCACAAACGTTCAAAAATGATTGAAACCAATTTTTATCGTTTGTATTCCATAATGACTGGCTCCAAAATCATCGCTCGTTCTCCCTCTAATAAATGGCACCTAATTTTGAAGCTGTTGTAAGTGTTTTATTGCAAACTTGTGGTCAAATTTGCTGGGGTAGGCCATATCCGTGTATTTTTGTTGAAAAAGTTGTCCAATAATTAGGGAAAAAGACTGATAAATTGGTGTTAACTTTTGTCAGTTGTCGGAATTAGAACATAAGCAATGACCTGGTAAAGGTTTCATCAAAAATTGAGGGTGCTAAATTTTTTGCTTGTGAACTTTGGGTAGAGAGGGTCGGTACATTTGGTGAAGAACTGTATCGTAACCAATGACCCGTGAATTTCAATTTGCATTTTTGTGATTTGCACAGTGATGATTCTATCAATGATAAAAATCATTTGTTTGAAAATTATATTCCCAAATGTTATAAAGTCAAAAGAATTTTAATATCCTTCAATTGTTTTTCTGAGTATATAATCAATATGTATGCAGTCGACGACCCGATCACTTGGCCAGAACACCCAATTTACAGTACTATGTGTATAGTATGAAAAGCTTGGATAACTTTCAAAATGTTCGAACGTTTTACACATTAAAGAACTGATATTTTGCATTTTATCTAAAGAAAACATAAATTCCAGAACATAAACAAAAATGCCTTTAATCCCATTTTCATGAAAAAAAACACCTTTTTTGACATATCTCAGGTGCTGTATTGACTATCGCTTAACTCACATAAAGCTTGTTAAGCAGATTCTGAGCTGGTAATATAAGTGAAAACATCATCAGCGAAGAATATTCTCAGAAGTGAAATACCGACAAAAATATTACCATTCTTAACAGCTAGGTACACTATTTTGTGCACTCCTCGACTGCAACCAACCCGCGATGACTGCGCTGTTCGAGTACAGTAGGCCTCTAATGTGTATCCAGATGCAATTGACCAATACTTTTAAGATTTAACTGACAACATATATAAAAGATCACACTGCTCTTAATTCATGTGATAGTTGTTACACTCATGGCAGATGTACAAAATACAAATGTATGAAACGTGTGAGAAAATGCACAGGAACTACTGTCCTGCCAGCCAAGAGTGACAGTGACGTGGTGTTTTGTTTACAATTGTTTTAAAGTAAATCATTAATTTGTACACTCCACTTAAGCTTATGCGAATCGATAGATCACTTGTGTATTACAGCTAATCCAGACAAAGATGCATACAAAACACTATGAAAGTTTCTTCTAAACCTCTTGTCAAACTACGAACTCACCATTCATACTCATTGAAGGGTTATAAAGTTAATTGACAAGCATAGAAAAGATTTTAATATGTGTTTCTTTAACTTATCACAAGGTGTTGATATGACAATGAAGTTTGGTTAAGCCTGTCTCACACAGAACACGGTTGGGCACACGGTTCCAATACGGTATTCTCCATTATAAACGAGTTGACTGATGCGAGTATTGAGCTCCAACCGTGCCTGGGGATAATTGGTATGATTTAGACTCCAATGTAGCACGAGTATGTTCGAACAAAGCACGGATATACTCGATCAAGCAAGGTTTGTCACGGTTTGAACACGATTTGCAAAACGATTTTCATACGATTGTTGTACGGTTCCAAGTACGGTCTAGTACGGTCTGTTACGGCCTAGTACGATTAAACACGACTTTTACTCGATTAACTGGACATTTACAGGGTTTACATACGGTCCCACCGACTTTTGTTCGAGTTATGCTCGGATTATCACACATTCGTGTATGTTTTGATAAAAAATTGACTCGTTTTGATGGCTTGGCTACACAAGTTTTCGAACTTTCAACAGAGAAAGTATAAAGATGGCAGATGACCATGTATTATTCGTACTTGAACCGTATTGGTCGTATGGCGATCGTATAAAACCGGTTGGGCTCACTCGTGGAGTGTAATTCATGTGCGGTTGTATATACGGTCTCGTACGGTCACACACGGTCTTATACGATCTCTAATACGATTGTACACGGACATGACACCCGTGTCAGTTTTTAAAAGTTTTAAAAATCATACAAGGCTTTCACGGATACACTCGAATGGCCCTAGTGTAACTCGGATAAGGCCACGGTTTGTTCGGTTGTATGCACGGTTTACACGGATGGCCAACCGTATAAGCCGTTTGTTCTATGTGAGACAGGCTTTAGGCGAGAGGTAGGTTGATAACTTCTTGAATAATTGAAAATGATTTTGTTGGTAGTTTCTTCTTAACTTCATCAAAATCTTTGTTCATAATCTCTTCACAAAACACCCTGGAAAACTATTTTCATTTCCAACAGGTTCCTTGTATGATAACATGTGAAGTACTTATTACACTTGTTTTGTAAACCAATGACTGATGAAGATTGAAATGAAGATAATGAAATCAGCTCTAACGTTCTTTCAAAGTTTAAGAGTCAACTTTCCTATCCAGCTTTGAGTTTGAAAAGAATATTGGAAGATAATTAAGAGATTTGGAAAAACTTCCAAAATGGTTTGTATGGATCTCTTCCTGTATTCGCACTCTATCGATCCGCACTTGATCAAGTGGATTGTACACATTAATTGTTTAGTAAGCAATTGTAAACGCAATATTCCCTCACATTCACTTTTGGTTGGCACGACAGTAGTAACTACCATAACAACGTCGCACATATAAGGCAGACTCTTGAGGTTTGTACGCCATAAACGTGAGTTCAAAGTTATTTTAGCGTAAAATCATCTCCTTTTTATATCTTGATTTATATATTCTATGAGATTATGCATTGATAAGTTAGGGGTCTTTCATGCAAACCAAACATCTATGTGTCTCTGATCCACATCTGAACTAAGGGTCAGGTTGGTGCACCGTTAAACCGGTTTAAGCCCTCCAGTAAAATATTTTTATTGACCGTTCCAAGGCGGTGCTTCTTTTGTGGATCATTTGTGTTATTTCTGTCTTGTTTTGTTATACTTTCATGCACGTCTGTTTATTGATGCCTTGTGGTCACCTGCTGGGAAAGGGCTGACCTCTTGGCTCTCGTTGTCATTTCTTTTTGTGACGTTGTCACTTTCCCATTGGTATCCTGGGTCAAGTGTGGTGCTTGATTGTATTGATTCCTGATCTTTGCCCTCTTTCTTTCTTTTATAAACGAATCTAAAACTCGTGATTCTGTATTATTGAATTTATTAAACTAGTTGCGAAAAAGCATAAAAATGCTCGACAAGCTCTCATTTTACCTCCTTCCCCCAAATCGTTGAGCACTCATGAAAATCTATATTAAGTATTTAAAGGAAATAGCTATATCATGAATTTTGTACTTTTGCTGGTCCCGAGGTTGTAAAACTTTTTCCTTGCTCAACTCAGCTGAGCACGAAATTTATCCTGCTCATAAATGTTAAAATGCCCACAACTGTTGGCATTTTTTTACATTTATTAGCTTGATAAATACAACATCTGAAATACTTTTCTTTTTTTGTGGATCATTTGTGTGTTTTTGTGTCTTGTGTTTCTCATGCTTTCGCGTCTGTTCATTGCTGCCTTTTGGCTATCTGCTGGGAAAGGGTTGGCCTCTTGGTTCTCGTTTGTGGTGTATAACTGTGAGTTTGTCACTTTCCCATTGGTATCCTGGGTCAGGTGGGGTACTTGACTGTATCGATTCCTGATATTTGATCCCTTACTTACTTTGAAATTTCGTGTTCAGTTGAGTTGAGCATGAAAAAAGTTTTATAACCTCGGGGCCTGATTTAAGTGCGCAACTAACGGATATTTGTATTATTGGCCTGGAGAGCACGCGTCTTAAACACAGGCACACGCGCCTTGAGTTGACACGGGCAAGTGGTTGTTAGAGAGCCACTTAACTAGAAGATTACAGCTGACGACAATTTTATAAAGAATTTCAGTATCGAGGGCCCTTCTTATCTCCTCAAGATAAACTCTCATCTGTTCGCCAGTCACCGTGTCAGTTCAGTCGGAGACTTTCAAACTTCAAGTCAGTCTAAAATGGGCGAAGATAGCTGTTTCTTTGCCGCAAGAAAGAAGACAGTGCAACGTGAAATGTTTGCCGTTAGACGGGTTCTTTATTCATTTAATCATCTTCATTGGCCATAATATGAGTTGGTCAAAGGAAACCATGGTGATTTGGTGGATACTAACTTTAGCGGCTGTGTCTTGTGTTCCTGTTTTGGACAATGACATTTTAGGGAATTTCGCAAATTTGAAAAACTCTCATCATAATGCGTTTTACGATCAAGTTAGTTACGAAAATAAGAATGACGATTTGACGAACGCGACTCCTGGAACAAATTTTGAAGAAGGGCAATTGAACAAGGCTGAAAAATTCTTAGAATTACTGGAAACAATATTAGTAAAAACGGAAAGTAAAGCTTACCTAAGGCAATATATTCATGATTCGGCGAAGAAGCTGCGTCATGAGAGTGAAAGGATTACAGCGTTCAGGCAGGTAATTGATGGTATGCTGATGTCGATTGATCCTTCAGAAAGTGACATTGAATCGTTAGAAGAAAAAATAAAAAATGAATATGATTATGACGCTATTCTTTTCGATTTAATAGACAGTTTTAATGACCAAAGCAGCTTGCATAAAAATGATATTAAAAGTATCACACAGGACGATTATTTCAGGCAAAGGTTTGATCCTCTTATTCTCCCAAACAAACTTGTTAACATGTATAGCAAGGAGCGATTGGGGACTGCTGATCATGCTAGACCCAATAAGGCCAAAAGCAGACTTCTCCAAAAGTTAAAGGAAGACATCTTAGGCTTGAAGAAGAGATCAAAACGAGTCATTTTTGATTATGGTAAGATTTTTGTCGTCTTGTAGTATATAATGAATACTTCCAATGATGGATCTACATATATATATTGAAGTAGTGATGCTCTTACAATCATTACTAAGGGTGAGTTAGATGCACCGTTAAACCGGTTAAAGCCTTCCAGTAAAATATTTTACTGACCGTTCCAAAGCGGTACTTCTTTTGTGGATATTTTATGTGTTTTTTTTCTGTCTTGTGTTTGCCATGCCTTTGTGCGCGTCTGTTTATATGTGCCTTGTGGTCACCTGCTGGGAAAGGGCTGACCTCTTGGCTCTTGTTTGTGGTGTATAACTGTGCGTTTGTCACTATCCCATTGGTATCCTGGGTAAGGTGTGGTACTTGATTGTATCGATTCCTGATCTTTGCACCCTTACTTACTTTGTTATACATTGATTATGTGGAACTACGTCAAACAACGAAAAACTGCAATAAATGAAAATTAAGAGTCAGCTACGTCAACAACAATAAACTCCAATTAAATTAACGATCAGCTACGTCAAACAACGTCAAACTACAATGAAAATACGGTCTGCTACGTCAATCAACAACAAACGACAATAAAATTAATGGTCAGCTACACCAAACAACAATAAACTCCTGTAAAATTAATCGTCGGCCTACGTCAAACAGCAACACAAACAGTGTCCTTTCTAGTTTTGAAATTATCTTGACGAGGAAGAGGGAACTGGTTGCATTACTTTAGTTGTCTTCCTGGTGTCTTGTGGCTGTTAGTGTTCTGTGGCTTTCCCACGCAGTGCCATGGGTTAGTCTGTAGTATGTGTTTGTGGTATTTCATGATCATACTCACTTATCTTTTACAGGATACTTGGAACGTCACTTATCAGCAGGGTGACTTCCGTACTTTTTCAGCCATAGTACCATCATGTTTTGAAATGATTATCTTTGAAATGGAACTATTTATCTAGCAATGTATATTGTTTGCATTTCTTTTTGTATAGACTGTACATATGTACAACACTTATAAGGCATGTTAAGGTATGGACATACAACTATGATCTACGTTACTTTTAAGTAGCTGAGTATGCCCTAGCACTGAGTTCTTTGAGTCTATTGACCACATCATACTACAGAACCCCACTGCCATGAATTGAGCCCACCTGCTCTAGTGATTTGTATTAATTCATATTCTATCAGCTGCTGCTCAGCTAGTTGTCTACTAAAAATCAAATATACATGTAGTGCCTTTAAGAATGAACAGAAAATTCAACAGATAATAAACAAACACAACTTCTTTTTTGTTAGTGTTGTGAAATGTGTCTCAGATTGACCTAAATTAAGTCAGATGTTTCTAATCTGAACTGATTTCAACTTTCTTATCTGCGGTGAGTGCCGGATCACCTCATATATGTCAGGCTGTGTCTTTATCATCGAAACTGCGCCATTTGGGTTTTGGATCAATATGCAGACTAAGATGCGCAAGAGTACAGTTTTTTGATTGTTTTGGTGTGTTGAAGCATAACAATTTCTAGTTAATAACGAACACCAATGTTATCTGGGTTGGTGGTCAACCCAATCATGGTTGGCAACTTTGCTTTCCTCTCTAATTGCACGCCGGCTGGTCAGACATCAGACTCTTTGACAGTTTCGACTTTAAAGTCTTATCTATAGATGATAGGGTTAGGGCCTGATGTTGTGTCTGTAGTTGGGCCCACCTTGGTTTAACTATTGGTTTTCTTTTACTCCTAAAGGCAGTACTGTCGAGTCCTTATCATTGTTTTATCACCTTTCTATATCTCGATTTCATGTACTAGGAGATGAAACGTCGATAAGTTAGGGATATTTTGTGCGAACCAAACAACTATCTGTCTTGATCCGCATCAGAAATAAGGGAGTGGTTGGTACCGTCAAATATGTTTAAGACCTATGGCAATTTTCTTACTGGCCTTTCAAAGGTGGTGCTTCTTTTGTGGATCGTTTTTGTTATTTGTCTGTTCCTTGCAGCCTTGTGGTCACCTGCCAGGAAATGACTGACCCCTTGGCTCTCTTATATGTGATGTTTTCTTGTGTTTCTTAGAATTCTTTGTCACTTTCCCATATGGTGTCAGGTGTGAAATTTGATTGTATAGACTCCTGATTTTTGCCTTCTTCCTTACCTTTTAATATATGTAAACAGTTAACATACAGCTAGCAAACAACGTGTATACGAGGCATGTTTCATGTTCAATTGAAAATGTGTGAATTTCACTTTAAGCTTTTGCATATAAATAAAACGAACAAATATTGCTTTCTCATAAGTAACGGACGAGTCCCGGGTATGGCTAAACGGATACAATGGCAATTTAAAGCATAAACATTACACGTAGCCAAAAACTACACCCTACCCCTTTAAATTATTTTAAAGACCTAAATTAAAGTGGTTACACTGCCTGAGTACTATTCCAGACAGATCAAAGGCTAATCTTAATGAGGTGATTATGGCTTCCTTACAGGGGACAATAAAGTGGTCCCATGGAGGGTTTAGGTATTTTCTGATAAAATATTGATATTTATCTTAGTGATAGAAATTGTGTTGTATATAAGTAAGTCACCTCTTTACCCCCCCCCCCCCCCCCCCCGCTTGAATCCTGTGAGATACTGACACTGTCCTTTATCAGTTAATCCTTTAATTATCTCTATTGGCCAGGAATACAGGTCTTTAAGAGCTAAAATGAGTGTATCGTACATGAAAATGCGTATTTAAGTTTACGATCTTGTCCGGTGAATTTGAGCACCTAACCATTGATTGGCGATTTGCATAACAATACAAGCCCCACCAGGTCAAATGAAATATTGCCCTGTTTACTTTAATATCTAGGACATATAAGTACCAAAACTATAAAGAAAATATCGAAAAGTCTGTCTGGAATTCCAACATAAACACACTGCCGCCATGTTTGTCCTGGAGATTAAATGTTGAATGGACATGCGCATTTGTATCATATGACGTTATCATGGGGCTTTCCTCGAAAAATCAGGTTAAAAACAATAATTTGGAATCGAATAGAGCTTACAATTAGGTTACCTATCTTTAACTTTTGCCAAGGGTATAAATGGTGCTTGTTTGGCAGGAAGAAAATACATCATGAATAATTGATTAATATGATGTAATATGTAAAAAAGGGATTTCTCTCGATATTATTTTGCATTTTTGGTGAATGGAAGGAAGTTATATTGACTAAAGTGTTCTCCGCAAACGAATGTAAACAAGTCCTGAAATACGAAAATGCAAGATGCGCAAGTCCATCAGACGCGCAAGTTCATTGGACTAAACATTTAACAGAAAAACTGCTTCTAAGTGCCTTTGTATATGTAAACCCTAAAATTTGATGTAAAATTGCTTCCAGAAAGTAATCACGATTGTTTATTTATTTCGCGCATGGAAAACGAATTCCTTTATCGTTGGTGCGTTTTAATACAGGTTCTCTTAGCCGAGGATTCCGCTCCTGTTTGTCTTCTGTCTCTGACTAGTAGGTCGCCACTGAGTTTTGAAAACAGAATATTACTGCTCCCACAAAAACAGTTTTATGCCATCTATTCAATCTCCTGTTAGGCGTTTTGTAACGGTTGCTAGGCAACATAATATGGCATGTAATGCATCCAAATCTAAGAGTTGCTATAGAAACAAGGATGTAAAAGTGAGACTTAATTCGCTGTCAATTGATATCCAATGAATGTACCTATTCAGTGTGACAGAAAAGACAACAATTCATCCCAAATAATAGAAGCTTTGATAGTTTGATTTAAGAATTTGTCAATTTGACAATTTGAAAGTAGTCCTATAATTTACCCCACCACATTCATATTGATGCAATTTTAATAGCAGTAAGTAAGAAGGCAAAGATCAGGAATAGATACAATCAAATACGACACCTGATCCAGGGCACCACATGGGAAAGTGGCAAAAACACAAGAAAACATCACATACAAGAGAGCCAAGAGGTTAGCCCTTTCCCAGCAGGTGACCACGAGGCTGCAAGAATAGGCAAGAAAGCATGGCAAACACGAAACATAAATAACAAAAAGGATCCACAAAGGAAACACTGCTTTGGAACGGTCAATAAAATATTTTCACTTGAGGTCTTTAACTAGTTTTATGGTAGCAACCTCACCCTTATTTCTGATGCGGATCAAGACAAATAGATGTTTGGTGGCATAGAAGATCCCTAACTTATCGATGTATCATCTCCTTGTAAATGGAAATCAATATATGAAAAGGAGATAAAACAAAATTATACACAGCTGCATACCGGAATACAAGAAATTCATCAGTTGGACCCCAGTGGGCCTGACTACAGACAAAACATCAGGGCCTAACCCCCTCATCTATAGATAAGTCTCCTTGCCATATCTTGATTTATATGTTTTAGGAGATGATGCATTGATAAGTTAGGGGTCTTTCATGCAAACCAAATATCTATGTGTCTTGATCCACATCTGAATTAAGGGTGAGGTTGGCGCCGTTAAACCGGTTTAAGCCCTCCAGTAAAATATTTTACTGACCGTTCCAAGGCGGTACTTCTTTTGTGGATCTTTTATGTTTTTGTTCTGTCTTGTGTTTGCTATGTCTTTGTGCGCGTCTGTTTATATGTGCTTTGTGGTCACCTGCTGGGAAAGGGCTGACCTCTTGGCTCTGTTTGGGGTGTCTTCTGTGAGTTTGTCACTTTCCCATTGGTATCCTGGGTCAGGTGTGGTACTTGATTGTATCAATTCCTGATCTTTGCACCTTTCCTTACTTTAAGTTGGAACCTTCATAGAATCTGAGTTACGACCCGCCGGCGTGCAAAAGAGGAACACACAAACTATTAGCCTAACAATGCTTGACAGTCCTGCATAAATAAACAAGTCATCAGACACATCACATTCCTTGTGTAAATGTACAACTCTGTTTCCATGGCAACACATGTCTCGTTTCTTGAAAATTTGTGGATTTTTATTTCCTTCGTTGCTGTGCAACACATACAATCAGTGTTCACGTAAACATTAACGAACCAAGTGTAATTCAAAGACAATATGGCTTGTGTAATTAATTAATTGTCAAATAGGTATTGGTATCCTAGGTCAGGTGTGATACTTGATTGTATCAATTGCTGATCTTTGCACCCTTACTTACTTTTCATAGAAGTTATCATATAAGACATACTGTATATTCCTGGCGACTGAGATCTTGAATGCATCAATCTGACTGACGATCTTCAGTAGCCTAGCAACAATAATACAAGGACCAGGGAGTATTGGATTAGCAACCCTTCGATACCCAGCCGAACGCTTTATAAACTGGGCCACTGCGCTCTTTTTTTCAGATCTATATTAAACAGGAACGCACTAAGCAAAATGGACGATACGTTGATGTTTTCTCACTCTTTTGCATCTTTATTTTTCAGGCTTCGTTAAACAGATGCCACTCTTGTACACTGACTTCGATGAAAATTTGGACATATCTAACGACCATCTAGCAGAGAACGATTTAAAAGTCATGTATGAAAAGAAGGGAGCGGTGTGTACAGATGTGAATGGCTATCAGAGAAGTCCTATTATGTTGATTGCGGTTTGTCCTTGGAATACTCCTCAATCTAATATCAAAACATTCTGCGAGCAAAGTCAAGATGAGAGGAACATATACTATGGTGAAAATATAATAGACTTTCTTTATACTCCTGTACAAGATGACAATGGTTTTGTCTATAAGAATATCTATTGTGCTCAGTGTAACAATGTGATTGAACCAGTACCTTGGATGACTAAATTAGATTGTGACGACATGCAGCCATTACAACTCTCAGACGGGAGTGAGAAGATCTTTATATTTGGTGAAGATACTAATCAAGATGTGGGGTGCACGCGACAACTAAGGCCTGAGATTCCAAGAATGATCCATGAATGTAAGTTCTCAGAAGTGAAAGAGAAATATGGAACTAGAATTCATCAAACTAGAACAGGCAGTGGAAGGAATGACGACTATTCCCCATTCCCCCTTTCATTTTCGATCCTAATGAACTTTGGATTCGATGGAAAGACACATATCTTATTCAGCAGCTCTCAGGATGAGCAGCTCGTGTCTAATAAATGTTCAGATGGGCAGACATACGATCCAGGGAATGATAAGTGTAGGAAAATTTCTTGTGATAAAGGATATGATCTTGTCAAGAACACCTGCATTCGCAAGGAAACGTATGGAGCTGATACTACGTCAAATGATATAGCTTATTTGAAAGATATAGGAGAGACCGTACAGGTTGTTCTTACAATAAAGAATGTTTCAAATGGGGAGATATTTCTTCTCCAAATACCATCGGTTGAAGAAACTCTGGTGTATAGCTTAGCTGAACGGTTTAATATAAGTAAAGACAGGCTTGCTAATCTCACACTTAGCGTGGTCAATGGAACAGCGACTACTTCAAGTTCTACTGAAAACGAAGTCATAGAAATACATCGGTTTACAACACCAATGCCAGAAGAACGTTCTCATAAAATACCAAGTCCCAATTCACAAGGTATAAACGACCATGCTTTAAATAATGGAAAGCAGTATATTCCACCTGTCAAAGATTATAAAGATACCAATGGAAGTCCAGAGACTTTTGATGAGCCGAGTCATCAACTAAATGTGACTGATGTAGCTAACGGGTCAAAAACAAATAACTCTGATTTATATCTTATGGCAAACCATACAGGTCACATGAGTTCTTCAGGTATTGATGAACCGTCTAAGGTAACGAGTTTTGCATCCGCATCCCTGTCCTCAAAAGGACCTAATGGATTTCAAAGTGAGGAACCCAACTTTAATCAGCTGGACGCATGGAGCCAATATCGTAACTTAAATGTTCGTGTTTCATTCTTATTGATGCCAGCAAAACAGAACATGTCAAAGAATGAGAAGTCTGTACAAAATGTTGTAAAGAATATGAATGATTTAATATCTAGAAATTCTTTTAGTATAACCATAAACGGAACTGACTTTCAAGTAGATGGTCTTGAAAACCCACCTAACCCAACGCCTCTCGACCAGTTTTGTACAAATGGTGAATTTGCGTCTTTTTCTGGAGACGAGTTTGAGATGGTTCCTGGATATGATAGTGACCGAAGAGAAAATATGACACTAGTGAAAGTAAATGCAACTGGACAGGAGTTCAGGCCAGGAGAGTATGATTTAACTGTCGTTGTAGATGGTACAGTAGGTAATCTAAAGAGCACTAAAGTGACCAGTTTTGTTTTTGTATGTATAATGCCAAAGATTGAGGAAGAAGAATGTGGCAGAATTCTTTTAGGAAAGTCAGAATATAAAAGATTTGAAAATAAAACAGTTTTATTTCAAGGGAAACTTTTAAATACCTCGGAATACGAGTATGACAATAATGAAATGAACACTATTAAGATTTGTGCACCCAAACAATGGAGTGATTCTCAAACCGTGACCAACACAACTCGCTGGACAATGGTCTGTGGAGATGATTTGCTAAAATTGGCTGTTGCTGAAAGTTATCTTACATTTATTTTAGGTGTAATTTCTCTGGCTTCCCTTCTGACAGTGCTGATAACATACACATTGTTTGATAAACTAAGAAACCTCCCCGGCGTGAATACAATGAACCTTACTATTAGTATTTTTCTTGGTCAGATGGTGTTTATTGTATCAGGGTCAGCAAACTTACACTATGCATGGCTTTGTTCTGCCGTCGGCATGTTTTTACACTATCTTTTCTTGGCATCATTCTTCTGGATGAATGTGATGACTTATGATGTTTTCCGCACTTTTGCTAAAAAGTGTATTCTCACGAGAATTCGCGAGAAAAACAAGTTCCTGCCTCGATATGCGCTTTATGCTTGGGGAAGCCCTTTGTTAATTGTTCTGCTATGTGCAGTCTTTGATTTTTCCGAAATTCTGCCAGATATAAAAATCGGATATGGCGGACAGTTCCAGACGGCTAGTTCTCAATCTGATTCATTTGAGGGCAGCGCAAATATGTCGACGACAGAGGACCCTGATACTAGTCATGTATATAGTCTTGGATGCTGGATACAACAACCCGTGGCAACTCTCGCCGCATTTGGTGGGCCCATGGTTCTTATTCTTCTTGGAAATGCTGTAATGTTTACACGCACCATTATATGCATCCGGTCAAGTACTAAACTGACACAAACGAGCGTCCGTCGATCTTCTATAAGCCATATGGCTGGTCATGATGACGTCATGTTGTATATTCGAATGTCAACTGTGATGGGGTTTACTTGGATCTTCGGATTAACGTCTAGTATCGTGAGTGGTTTCTTTGGAGAGCCAAGCCGAACAATTTGCATCGTTTTACATCTTCTCGCAATTTTGTTTATCATTTTTAACTGTTCCCAGGGATTGTTTATATTTTTCGCATTTGTATTCAATCGCCGAGTTTTGGGTCTGTACAGAGGCTTAGTGTTCAAGCTGAGGTCGTCTAACAGTCGACCACGCCCACTATCGTCGTCGTCGAGTAGGAGTACCCTCGGAGTAAGACTGAGCCAGACTTCTTTATCCCATATCACATGAAGATAAGGATCCGTTTTGCACCTAAGCATTGAAATCCTCTTTCATTTACTCAGTTGTCAATTTCGAGTGTTTGCATCCAGTTTAGAATCAAGTCCCAGCTACTTATTTGTGGAACTTTTTTCATATATATACTAAACTTACTAGTCATTTTTCTGTGGCTCGAATTGTTCTAATAGATGTTTTGTGTGCGGATTTCCTCCACCAATTGATTTGTTACTTTGCTAGTGTACTCGTCGTGATCAGGGCCCGGAATAACAATGCCTCCTTAAAGTTAAGGGAGACTTAAGTTAAGTATTGATTTTTCGGGATGCAAAAAATAACGTTTTAAACTGATTAAAATCAAAATAATTTCATTTTTCTGTAGATCACAATGATATCTTTGACCAGAAGTATTGAATCGACCCAGGCAATTTATTTAGCATTCAATATAGCATGTTGAAATATCAATACTTAACTTAAGTCTTTCTTAACTTTAAGGAGGCATTGTAATTCCAGGCCCTGGGCCCGGAATTACAATGCATCTTTAAAGTTAAGGAAGACTTAAGTTAAGTATTGATTCATCAACATGCCATATTAAATACTAAATGAATTGCCTGGATCGATGTGGTACTTGTGGTCAAAGATATCATTGTGATCTTCAGAAAAAAATGAAACTACTTTGATTTTAATCCGTTTTAAAAGTTATTTTTCGAACTGAAAAATCAATACTTAACTTAAGTCTTCCTTAACTTAAAGGAGGCGTTGTAATTCCGGGCCCTTGATATTTGAGTGGTTTAGATAAAATCCTTTATTTAGTATACGAGTATTGCTATTATGGGATTATTTTGTGCTTGTTATTTCGAGGAATAGTTTCACGCTAATAGTTCTCATATCTAAAAGAAAATATTAAGACGAAGTATATATATTACTGAATTTCCTTGCTGTTTGCTTAGTCTATCAATTAATTATTACATGTAGTTGAATAAATATCTTTCACGAATGTGCAGGCACGCATATTCAAAATCGTACTATTATCTTTGAATTCTGCCGTATAATTGATTGATTTTCAATTATTTGTTAGAAAGTTTGATGCTTTGGTTGACAATATACTAATGACACAACTATATACAGTAAAACCTGTCTTAAGCGGACGTTCAAAAATAGACAAAGCAAAGATCTTAATGACAAATGGTAAATTAATGAAGGTCGAAAATATTGCAGAATGCTTCCCTTGTAGCATTCTGCAATACCTTTGACCTGCATTAAGCGATTATTGGTATTAAACCCCAATATTTGGTCCTTTTACATGTAAGTAGCCGCTTTAAACAGGTTTTATTGTATCTGATATATTCTATATAAGTTATGTCACATAACAGAGTTGGTGTGTTGATGACATGATTATATACTAGAAACTCATTTTTTGCGCAAAATTCTTACTTTTTCTTAAAGAAATGAATTCCCTGATGACAGTTACATTTTCGATGTACCACGTGTTAATGTTTTCCTCTTGAAGCTACATACAATGCCGCTTTAAATATCTAGCAAAAAGGTCCGTCAGTATGACCAGAAAATGTCTCAATCACTGACTGTAGACCAACCCACGACGCCGTGAGGAACATACTTAGATAATACTAGGTGAGTGTTTTTTTAAAACAAGTTTACCAGGCAAGGCTTTGAGAACTCTTGTTTACATCGTGAGGCTTGCCGAGCTATTCAACAAGCGTTCTCAAAGCCGAGCCTGGTAAACTTGATTTCAAAAGACGCGAACCTGGTATTCTATTTATCAGTCAACCCATTGTTTCACTCTTCAAGCATTAGCGATTATTATATGACGTAATTCTCGATTTTTGTGTTGATTGAGCGTCATTAGCCACGTCATTCAAAAAATACAAAGGCATCATAACCTGATAAAGGCACATGTCGTGAGATAGACAACGTTTATCTCTCACATGCATTGTATTAAGGTAACAGAAACAGATTCCAAATCGAAGAAATTGAAAAAAATGGAACACTCACTGAAGTTGACACTTCAGTATAATTGCTCCCGTTATGGACCTAATTTAAGGCAGTGCTGCATTTTAATCAAGTTTTACGGTAGTGAAAACCATTTTCAAAATAGAAGAAATTGGAAAAATCTGCACATTGCAGCACAATTTCCGGCTCCAATGATGGAAATTAATGTTAGACAATGATGCATTTAAATCTATATAATGATGTCTATACTTAAACACAAAAGCAAGCATTTTGCATATTTTTCTCCTCTCGGGATAAATGTTTTCAAAATCTAAGAATATGGAAAAATTTCACATTTCAATAAAATCATTCTCCCATTATGTACTTAATGTAAGGCAAAGATGTAATGAAACCAATAAAGTGATGTCTATACTTAATAAACAAGAACAATAAAGAACTAGAATTGTTGATGGTGCCAACAAAAATACCACCGCCTTCCATAATTGCAACAATATGGCCATAGTTTACATTTGCTGCTGAGTGATATATGAAGCTTTAAACCCTCCAGTATAATTTTAACTGACTTTTCCAGTGCTGTACTTCTTTTGTGGATCTTTTATGGGTTTTTTCCTGTCTTGTGTTTGTTTGTTATGCCTTGTGCGCGTCTGTTTATTTGTGTCTTGTGGTCGCCTGCTGGGAAAGGGCTGACCTCTTGGCTCTCGTTTGTGGTATCTAGCTGACTGTTTCCCATTGGTATCCTGGGTCAGGTGTGGTACTTGATTACATCGATTCCTGATCTTCGTACCCTTACTTACTTTAGATCTTAAACTGAACTGAGCTGTTATGGCTGGTGGTGTAACTTAATTGCTTGTCTTAATGTGAATCCACATCAGCAACACATTATCATATTACAGAGGACACTTGTGCCAAGTGATAGGAAAATCTGGCAAATAATATGGATGTTATGTCAACAGAAATATAGCTTTCATTTGACTGTGACCTTGATATGGATATGCAGAATTGGGTCATATACGGTGCACATGGTCTTGTAATGGTGGACAGTTGTGCTATGTGATATGAAATGGGGCAAAATGATTAAGTTTTACTTTCAAAACGATGTTTTTATTCAACCGTAACCTGTGACCTTGACCTTTGACACACAAAACGTAAGTGAGTATGATCAGGAAATACCACAATCACATACTGCATACCAACCCATGGCACCGTGAGGAAGAGCCACAGAACATTTACAGTAACAAGACATCTGCAAAAGGGCAAAGATCAAGAATCGATACAATCAAGCACCACACCTGACACAGGATACCAATGGGAAAGTGACAACTTCACAAAGACAAAGACAGAACCCCCACAAACAATGGGGAGTGCATTAAACAATAGATCAACAACAACAGAACCACCGCCTTAGAACGGACAACACCCTAAGTTACCAGGGGGCTGAAATACATTTTACGGGCGCCAAAGCTTCACCCTAGAATCCGTTGTTTTACAAGCCTAAGTCATACTCGCGACACAATGGCTTGATATGATGGACACTTGTGCCAAGTGATATGAAAATTGTGCTAAGGATGTGTAAATAATGCTCCTGAAACGAATTTTCCCAAAGAATTTTCCATTTGATCTTGGCCTGTGACCTTGACCATAGACATTCAAACATGACATATAGTTGCTGCTTACTGTATTGTTGCAGTAGACTCATTGTCTAAGTGATATGAAAATCAGGAATATGGTGTGGAAGTTATGCTCTGGAAACCGATTTTCTATTTGACCTTTGCCTGAAACCTTGACCAAGCACATAATGACCTGGGTTATATATGCATCACATCGTCTTATTATGATGGACACTTGTGCAAGTTCTTATGAAAATCAAGCAATGGGTTTGGAGGTTATGCCTCAAAAATAAATTATGACCACGGTCCAGATACTTCAAGAATCCATGCGAGCTAAACAATGTTTGTGTTTTAAAAACAACAGAATCAAGGGCGAAGATTTGGTACCAGTAATATGCATTTAGGTCATTACTGAAGTTAACTATTGGTTAAATTTTGGAATTTTGATTGTACTTTGGTTAAAATGTCTTTTTGAGAGGAAACGCTTTCCTTTTTTCCAAAATTCATCTTTGAGGTCAAATATCCACTACTTTTTGTGAACAGTATAGCTCAAATAAAATATATTTAAACCAAAAGGAATGAATTCCAAAGTTACAGTTGGCAGTTCCTACTGATTGCTACTCTTATTGTCAGCTGATTACCTTGATAAAATATTGGACCCAGATCAGAGCTGGATCCAACCCTTTTCTTCTTTTTTTTAATAAAGTTTGGACCTAGATCAGCACCAGGCCTGTACTGGATCCAAAACAGCAGAAGACCAAACAGCAGTAATATATATAGCATTAAGAAAGTTAATTCATAGCATGTTTTACTATCAAAAACAGTTATTTTAGGGGGTTTTAGCATTTGAATTGCACTTTTGTCTGTTTTGTATCTTCAAAGATGCCGTTTTTCCTATAGCATGCTCATTACTATGTAATTGTCCTAATAAATTATTATCATGCCAACGTCATTGCCAATTTTTGACGTCGTTTCCATAACGTCATGAGAAATTTATATCATTTTTTTTGCAAATGTCCTTTGAGAAAGGTTGTAAAACCGAAACTAGTTGGGAAAAAATCAAAATAATATCATGAAGTTATTTATAATTCAAATGCAAAGAGTGTCCATTTTTTGTAAGGGGCGTTTGGGCAATCAGGAGTTTTACTCGTTTCGATATGATGCTTCGTCTTCAGACTATCGCCCTGATATGGCAGTCCATCGTCACAATTGTTGCTTTTCCGACAACTTGGATGGATGCTCCCCTTTTTTAGTTTCATTCAGCATTCGCAGCAGGTGTGGGTAAACTTTCTTGCTGCTAATATTCGCAGGCAAGTAGCTGTTATCAAAGAAGCTGAATTCATACACCAGATGGCGCTGTTGAATATTATTATGACAGTAAAAGCAAGGACGTGAAAATGCTGATTAGCGAGCTTTCTGTCATCAGAAAATGCGATAGTCAAAAGGAAATAGATAATACTGTTGACACTATGTTCTTGGGCGATGTGAAAAGTTCAATCGCAGAAACAGACTGTATGATAATGAATAAATTGTATTTCCAGTCGAGCAAACCAATCAGGAAAGTCCGATGCAATTCGAGCATCAAACCGAGCCTCTGGTATACGTAAGGCGCATTACGCGTAGTACTATGTACGAAAAAGCTTCATTTTGTTAGCCGGAAATGGCATAAGGAAAATAAGTTCTGTAGCATGTTGGTTGAACTGGTTCCAAGTTGTTCAAAGAAACAATTGGTAAGGCATAAGGTGTCGTGGGCTATGATTGGTCCGCCAATCGTATGTCGTTTTACAAATCGTTAAGTTGAAAAGGCAACCACAGAACAATGAAACAATCTGACCTTCGACGTACATTGAGGATCTACATTGATAACGTGACGTTGACGTCACGAAACCCATGCCAACACAATAACAAGTTTTAATGCAGCAAAACAAACACAATAAACGTCATAGAAAGGAAACTGATATAGCGATATTTTATTACAAAACCCCAAGCTTTTTTTGAACTTGTTGATCACGCTAGATCCGTGAAAATCCGTGACACGAGCAGACTTCTGCCCGTTTGCATTGTTGATTACCTGTCCCTACATTAGCTAGGCTAGTGTAGGGGAGAGAACCAGTCTACATGTTGGTTTAGCCTTACTAAAATCCGTTTTTAGTTTAATCAGCAGAATAAATGAAGTTTATGCATTTTTCAATAAAATATCGCTGTAGCGATATTTTATTGAAAAAGCATAAACTTCATTTATAACCATTTACTTTGCTGCAGTCCCACTTGTTATTGTGTTTGCATGGTTTCTATGACGTCAGCGTCACGTTATATAATGTCAGCGTCACGTTATCAAAGTAGATCCTCGATGTGCATCCGAGGTCTGATTCCACGGAATTCCACGGAATTGGCCGAGGCAGATCCGATTGTCGAGCACACTTGCTGATCCACTCAATTCTTACATTTTTTATGATTAATTCACTTCACGACTCTTTCTCAAAAGGCGGAAACACTCAACTGCCTACCAAAAGTCACAGTGCTGTCATCTTGTATAGGAATAAATGGACACGAATAGCTCCGAACCAATTGCATTTGTATGGAAGAGCAATAGGGACAAGCTAAAACTGATCAGTTTCATTTCTGCAAGTTCGCAGCTTGAAACTTCAGATAGATATCTTGAAAAAAAAGAAAAAAACAGATTCACAACTTGAAATAACATATTAATACATGTATCTTGAAAATTCAGATTGATATCTTGATAAAAACAGATAATAAACCTGGTCCGGAATTACAATGCCTCCTTAAAGTTAAGCAAGACTTAAGTTAAGTATTGATATTTCAACATGCTATATTAAATGCTAAATAAATTGCCAGGATCGATGTGGTATTTGTAGTCAAAGATATCATTGTGATCTTCAGAAAAATTAAACTATTTTGATTTTATTCAGTTTTAAACGTTATTTTTCGCATCCTGAAAAATCAATACTTAACTTAAGTCTTCCTTAACTCTAAGGAGGCATTGTAATTCCGGGCCCTGATTAACATCTTGAAATTTCAGAATTATTATCTCGAAAAAAAGATTATCATCTATAAATTTCAGATTGCTATCTGAAAAAACAGATCAATATCTTAAAATTTCAGAATGATTATCTTGAAAAAAAAAAGATGAACATCTTGAAATTTTCATATTGCTATCTTGAAAAAAAAAACAGATTTTCATCTTTAAATTTCAGATTGTAATCTTGAAAAAAGCAGATAAACATCTTGAAATTTCAGATTTCACAAGCGTAGAAAATATCTGGGCCTTATTTATTAGCCATTACGACCCGTAGCTCATTTAATTTTGGAAGGATATGTTGAATATTATTGCACAAATGTATTCCTGCATATGAAAAATGCAGTTCACGTATCTAGTTAGGATGGAAAGAGTAAACAAAATATGTGTAATTATCCCCACGCTTTTTTAAAAAGGCGAAGGGGATATTGTTATCGCCTCCGTCCGTCTGTCCGTCTGTCCGTTCGTCCGTCCGTTATGCTATCTCTTCCTAAACCATTGGACGAAATTCAACCAAATTTGGTGTGTGAGTTACTTACATGAATGGGGCGCGCAACGTATTTTTTTTTTGGCCCCGCCCCCTGGGGACCTGGGGAGGGGTCAAAAGGTCAAATATCATTTAATTTCGATTACAAGGTCAATTTCAAAGATTTTTATTCCGAACTTTGTGTGTGTTCTCACAAATGAAAGATACAAACATATCAGACGGGTTTTTTATTCTGTTGCCAGGGTCATGTCCTAGGGGTGGGACTTGGGGGTACTTAGGGGCCAAAATCAAATTCCGTCGTGCTGTCTGTCCGTTATGCTATCTCCTCCTAAACCATTGGACGAAATTCAACCAAATTTGGTGTGTGAGTTACTCACATGAATGGGGCGCGCAATGTCAAATTTTTTTGGCCCCGCCCCCTGGGGCCCTGGGGAAGGGTCAAAAGGTCAAATATCATTTAATTTCAATTACAAAGTCAATTTCAAAGATTTTTATTCCAACTTTGTGTGTGTTCTCACAAATGAAAGATACAAAACATATCAGACGGGATTTTTATTCTGTCCCCTGGGTCATGCCCCAGGGGTGGGACTTTGGGGCACTGGGGGTGCCCAGGGGGTCAAAGTTTTTTTGTTTTTTTCAAACATGGTCATGTGGCATATCAAATCGACGGGGATGACAAGCAGAACAGAATGCAAGTACATTTTCATCCTAGGGTCAAACTGGTGACCTTGGGGCGAGGTCAAAAGAACAAATATCGTTAACATGTCAATTTTAAAGATTTTTATACCAAACTCTTTGTGTGTGTTCTCACAAATAAAAGATAGAAAACATATTGAACAGAATTTTCATTCTGTTGCCAGAGTCATGCCCTGGGGTGGGACTTGTGGGTGCTGGGGGGAGTCAAAAGCTTTAGCGTGGGGATTTGCGAAGGCGCCTCATTGACTGCGCGCTCTAGTATGATTTTTTTTAACTTGATCTGCATTAAAACCCTTTATTTTTGTAATTTTCCAGGGGGTCCAGACACCCTGCCCCCCCCCCCCTCTGGATCCGCACATGTATGCTAATTTGAGAGTTTCCGTGAAATATAAAGTCTCATCTAGATTTTCGGCATTTCTGCAATTTGATCCTAACGTTTGTATGATTGTAAATTGTATTGTATGTACTAATTTGAAATAGACCAATCTGTTAAAGAACATTCATTTTTCTCGCCTTTTTCATGCCGAAAATAAGCTCAAAAGTTGGCCGTATAAAAGTGTCAAGAGCACTAAAATATACACGAACTATAATTGGGCCAAGACGCGAGAAAACCTGTCTTCGGGGTTTCCGACCAAGCATGACTCAAACCAGTCCCCTCATCTACAGTGACTAGCTAGAAAATTTACATTTCGCTTGTAGCAAGTCTAGATATAATACTTTCCAATAAACGAATAGCAAAGGCGCTGATCAGACTGCGCGGATGCACAGGCTGGTCTGCGCTTTTGTTGTTCGCAAACTCCCGAAGACAGGGTTTCTCGCATCGAGGTCCAATTATTATGCATAATAGACGATCTAATAAATAGGTCATTTTGAAATTTTACTACTTTCTTGAGAAAATTTTAAAGTGTTGTTAAGCAGCCAAGTAGCAATTTTTATTATGGATCAGCTCAGTTGAAAAAGGTATTAAGCCGCTTAAGCCATTGTTATGGTTGCATGAGAATTGTTGCACTTTCCATTAGTTCTCATGAACAGACTCAATTGAAGCTGTTTTCTAATATTGTAGGTTCTCTTTATTTCTGAAGGATACGTTTTTTCCAGATTATTTAGAGGTCGCATCAGCTGTCGTTGTTCCTGTGTGGAGCTGGTAAAACTTCTCCCCGCGCATCGATATAGTGTTGATATTTTTCATATTCTGGTCCTTTTGTGAATACTGGGTCCTGGCGGAAAGTAGAATACCGCTTAAGTCGGTGCTAGAGGGCGTGATAAGTGTTGCACTTTCCATTAGTTCTTATAAACAGACTCGATAAAAGTAAGGAAGAGGGCAAAGATCAGGAATCGATACAATCAGGCGTCATACCTGACCCAGGATACCACTGGGAAAGTGACAACTTCACAATTAGACAACACAAACGAGAGCCAAGAGGTCAGCCCTTTCCTAGCAGGTGACCACAAGGCATTAATAAACAGACGCGCACGAAAGCATAACAAAATCAAGACAGAAATAACAAATGGTCCACAAAAGAAGCCTCGCCTTGGAACGGTCAGTAAAAATATTTTACTGGAGGGCTTAAACCGGATTCACGGCGCGCCAACCGATTTTACATTCTCTTTTTTCTAACAGATCCGTTTTTTCTAGATTATCAATTGCGAATGCGATCGGAGAAGTCACTGACGAGCGTGTCCAGCCCTGCGATAGTTCTTACTGTCACAGGAAGAGATAAAAGTGTGACTGTGCAACAACACTTTAATCTCCTTATATAGCGGCATATACACGTATAGAAGAATGACTTAAAGCTGCATAGTCTGTAACTTTTGATCTTTTAATTTTAGAACTATTTTTTCTATTCTTCAAGGACACAGTAAAAAACTAAAGTTCAGGTATACATTTTACCAATTCCGTAAATCTTAACAACTTATCAGTATCAAAACAGCGGTATTTAGGTTAAAACAAGCTATCTATAATTATTGGAGGGACGCAAATAATTACCAACAAGAGAAAAACACACCTGTTTTTATAAGATAATTCACTTTTCCGTGCAGTTTTCAGCTATAGTGAACACATTTATTGTGAAACATAACTTAATTCTACTTTTACAAATGATTTAAAAAGAAAATAAAAAATTTCGAAAAATGTTCAAAGTTGCAGATCTAGTCTCTTTAAGGGGATAGATATTACTTCCAAAAGCTCTTACTTGTGTGAAATTTTTCCTGAAACAATCAAGGAGACGTATACCTTTGGCTATATTGTTGTATGAACAATTTATACATCTCACACAGTCACTTTACGCCCCAACACACAGCATTTGAACAATCGGCAGCATGCTTATCATTATAAGGAAGTAACTCATAAACGACTGACTCAGATAAGCATACTGCCAATTGCTCAAAAGCTGTATGTTTGGGGCGTAAAGTGATCTATGTGAGATGCATAAGTTGGTAATACAACACTATGGCCAAAGGTATCCGCCTCCTTGATAAAAAAGGCCATTTTTGTTTATACAGGAAAAATTTCGTACAAGTTAGAGCTTTGGAAAGCAATATCCCCTTAATGCCTTTGCAATAGAAACTCAATTAGTTCTTATACTTGTGTTCATAACAATGCGACATTAAAATGAGATGACACTGTTAATATGAGTGTTAAATGTCGCTAGTTTTAAACAACTACGTGCCTACATGTTTTAGATACGCCCGACTTTGACAGTTAACATGTTAGAAGAAATTACCTACATTTGCATATTCCTAACAGATAAGGTAATATTTAATGTATCCATAATTAAATTGCTTCAAGTTCCAATATCAAAAAATATTTTAATCGTCGCAAAATGCTTAATCAATCACCTCTCCCCTCCTCCAGCCCCCAACCCCCCCACCCCCCCCCCCCCCAAAAAAAAAAAAAAAAAAAAAAAAAACATTAGTAGACTTGGAGCCAAGATGACACTGCTCCCTCTACACCATAAGACTTTTTGCTGACAAAGTCTATCAAAAGATTCCTGTGTACTCGTAGGTTTTAGGAGACCAACTTTGTATTTTGCTGTACAGTTAAGGCAAAAATTAAAGTTAATATGTGAATTTGCAATTATATGTAACCATAATGCAAAAATAATATTAATAAAATGTTCAATGTTTTTGGATTTTTTCCACTTTTACCCAGGTTTAGCAAAAAAATCAAATTTATTTTCCTCAGACCACAAGTGGTCAAATGTAGCTAATGGTTGTGTCTAAACAGTGAGCGGTGAATGGACGTGAAAAAAACACACACCAAAACTTACTGAAATTTAATGATTCCAGAAATTCTTGAAGATTATAAATAAGAAAGGTCAAGATACTTCTTTCTTATCAATGTATGGTGGCCTCATAGAACCAATGCACAATATATCTTAAGGCAAGACGCATTCAATAACACTAATGGGGACGTCCCATGGGGGTGCCTGGGCATGCCCTACCCCATTCACTTCATAAAAAGCTTAAAATCTCAGAAGCCGTTCAGATCACCACCAATAAACCATATATATATTCAAGACACATCCAAAAGCACTGACGGGTAAGTCCCTACAGGTGTGCCTATGAATGCCCCACCTCGTTTACTTCATTTAAGACTTGACATCTGGGAAACTATTCAGATCCCCACCATCAATAATGATATACCTTATAATCAGATACATTAAATAAAACTGACCATGATGTCCCCAGGGAAACTATATAATCGGTAGAATATAATCATATCTTGTTATTATTATTATTTTTTTTTTATTATTATTATTATTATTTCTGTCCAAATTTTGTCCGGCCGATATCTCGGTAACAACTGGTCGAAATGGTCTGTGATATGGTAGATATGGATGTGAAGTTATGCAACATTGTTTTATAATTCAAAATGTCGTACTCAAAGGCTGGCCCACGGGCGTGCCTAAAACAGCCCGAATTTTGTCCAGATTATTTCTCACTAACCAGTGAAGGGATTGTTCTGAAATTTTAGATATTATATACAATGATATAGAGTTTTGCAAGAAAATTTTGCAAGAAAGTTTGAAATTTAAAATCCCTGACTCAAGGGCTGGCCTGGAGGCACGTCCAGGCCCAACCAATTCTTAAAGGCATTATATCTCAGAAACCATTCAGATCCCCTTTCCTAAGCCATCTATATTCCTGTTTCTTATGATAAAACGCATTCAATATCACTTACCAGGATGTCTCCAAAGGGTGTGCCAGGGCATGCCCCACCCACTTCACTTCATGAAAGGACTTATATCTTGGAAACCCTGAACAGATCCCCACGCATAAACCATATGAAATGGTATTCCTTATGGTAAGAGCCCAGGTATGCCCCACCCCGTCACTTCATAAAAGGCTTAATATCTTGGTAACCATTCGGATCCCCACCCCTAAACTGTTTATAATGAAATTCCTTATTATAAGACACATTCAATAACACTTACCAGGATGTCACGAGGTGAGCTGGGGCATGCCCCACTCCATGAAAGGACTTATGCCTCAGAAACTATTCAGATCCCCACCCTAAACCATATATAACGTTATTTCTTACAATAACACTGACCAGGATGTCCTACGAGGGTTAGCCCAGTCATGTCCTACCCCATTCACTCCATAAAAGGCTTAATGTCTCGGAAAGCGTTCATATCCCCGTCCCTAAACCATATATAACCATGCTCCTTATGATAAAACACATTAAATAATTACTCGGATCCCCCCCCCCGGGTGTGCCAGGGAATTAGGGGCCGGTTTGCCTTAGATTATAATCAAATCTTGTTTTGCTTGGCTAAACCTACAAATGCTCCTTTGAGCACCCAAACTGTTGGATTTGAAATAATCCTAATTTTCCGCGTTAAAGTATCTTGACCAATATTTTGAAAATGCAGGGAAACAATTTCTATACACAGGTCTAAACATATCATAAGGGGAGTAAATGCACAGTCAATTAAAGATAAGGCTCATAACGGTTGTTGCTCTTAGGCCTTCTTACAGCATTTCCTGATAACCGAACCCAGACCAGGACCGACAGACCGTTGGTCCTGATCTTGATCCAAACCGTTTGACACTCTGATAGCATAAGGGATAGGGGGATCAAAAATATGCATTAATTGGCGACCAATTTCTTTTTATTGTTTTATACTATGCACAATTAGTTTAGCAATTGTTTTGGATGGGCCCATCCACATCAGATCTCAAGTTTCATTTGCTGCCATGAAGATACAAGCCCTGATCATCTGACAAGATTTTCCATTTAAAAAAATACGGAATTACCAAACTCAACAGCCGCGCTATAGTGACGTTAATTGTTAAGACTAGCGGGTAACATGGGTATTTCTGATCATTGGGGGAAGCCAAAACCATTTTCAAGCGATTGTTTGGTCACTGAAAACCAAAACAGCATTGCAAATGCTGCAATTTTCTGAACTTTCTCAGAGAAATAAAGGACCCAAGTTTTCACAATTAGACGTTTTAATGCTTTTACGTTATCACCTTTAAACGGTGTTTCTATTCGGCTTTTCTTGAACCACATTAACAAGTAAAACTGTTCGATGCCTTGAAAAAACATTCAAACAAATAAAGTTGTAAGAAACATCTCCACGGCTACAGAGCACGAGCCGAAAGATAAAATCTAACGTCGCCGTTATCTCGCAAATGCGTCGCACAATTTTCCAGTAGATTTAGGTTTTAATCAACCATAAGGTGAGTTACATTGTAAGCCTATGACATCTTTGTAAACTGAGTCTCTGTTGAATTGAAACCCGATTAACATTAAAAGTTTAATCAAATGATGACTACGTTTTGACGTCATTGATGGCAGCTGATTTTTTTCAGCATGAAATATCTATCACATCTGTCACATAATCAGTAGTTTTAATAGGCGTATGATGCATGAGGAAGAAACAAAAAATCACATGCCTATTTTTGCATTACTGATAACGGATGTGAATTTAGCTTAGTGACCCTTTCGGCAATTCTGCTCTCCCCAAATGCCTATTTAAAGGATGCCTAAGATCCAGTTCTCGTCATTGTAATTACAATTGTTCGATATTGCACAAAGATGAGCACAAATAGATGCGAAACATAAGAAATTGCTAAATTTATTGTGCATAGTATATTAGAATGAATGAAAGTCTAGTTATAATTTGACTGCTAACAAAAATGGCCGCCAAATTGGCTGAAAATAGGAAACTGGCTATTTTGGAACAAATTTGAGACCTTTTATAGAGCACAATCAAATAACAAAAAGGATATTTTAGCAGATGATAAGTCAAAAAAATTATCAGGGCATACAACATATTTATAAAATAGATGGTTTTGCTATTGTTTAGTGCAGGTGATAGAATCTGATCCTATCTTACGTGGATTATCATCACAGTCTTTATGAACCTGTTCTTCCCCAACCATTTTACGTAATGTAAGCTGAGAATGTCAGTGCCCACCCAGCTAATATTTAAGAAATAGATCAGCTCCAACAGTGAATTGTTGAGTAATAATTCACTGTTTGGAGGTCAGTTGTAAAGATGATCAAATCACGAGCGCGCAGCGCGAGTGATTTATCGTCGTACAACTGACCGACCAACAGTGAATTATTACTCAACAATTCACGCACTGGAGCTGATCTATTTCGATTCTAACACACGATAAACGACGAAAACACATTCGAAGTCTTCAGCTTGTTCCAACTTTCCGCCATTGCACTGAAGAACTCCCGCCAATACTTAGACTACGTCGCTTACTTTTACATGTAATTGCAACGTCTTTCAAGCGTTAAAACGACGTTACACCGTCTAAATCCATGAATGACGTCATTTTCCAGTGACGTCAGCTATCACACACTTTAGCAGTGAATTATTGTCCGATATATCACAGTGTGTTACCGTTGGCTCTATAGGCGAGGTGTGTTAGAATTGTCGTTAGACTGACGTTGAACAGACGTCACATCCTGACGGATCTACGTTGTATTTTGGTTGTATTTGCGAGTTGTTTTGACGACAGAACTAACGTTGTAAAAACGTCCAAATCTGACGGTGTTTCTGATATCAATTAAACTTCACATTCTTACGTCTATCCAACGTTCAAACAACAACAAAAATCCAACATCCACCCAATTAAAATCCAACGGAACAACGTCCACACAACCAAATACAACGTCCATACAACAAAAAAACAACGTCCATACAACCAAAATACAACGTCCATACAATCAAAATACAACGTCCACACACCCAAAATCTAACATCCACCCAACCACAATCCAACGTTCATATAACGAAATCCAATGCCCACACAAACCAAAATACAACATCCATCCAACCAAAATCCAACGTCCACACAATAAAAATTTAACATCCACCCAACCAAAATCCAACGTCCATTTAAAGAAAATCCAATGCCCACACAAACCAAAATCCAACGTCCACACAACCAAAATCTACCATCCACCTAATCAAAATCCAACGCCCACACAACCAAAATCCAACGTCCATATAACCAAATTCCAACTTCCATACACCCATAATCCAACGTCCACACAACCATAATCCAAAGTCCACACAACCAAAATCCAAAGTCCACACAACCAAAATCCAACATCTACCCAATCAAAATCCATCGACCATACAACCAAAATCGAACGTCCACACAACCAAAATCTAACATCCATCCAACCAAAATCCAACGTCCAAACAACCAAATTCTAATTTTCACACAACCATAATCCAACCAAACAACAAAAATCTAACATCCATCCAACAAAAATCCAACGTCCAAACAACCAAAATTCAACGTCCAAATAACCAAAATACAACATCCCCCAACCAACCAAAATCAAACATCCATCCAACCTAAATCCAACGTCCACACACCAAAATCAAACGTTCACCCAACCAAAATACAACGTCTCCACAATTAAAATACCGAAATCTAACGTACAAACAACCAAATTACCAACGTACACACAACCAAAATTCACGCCGAGCAACCAAAATCCAACGTACACACAACCAATACCCAACGTCCAAACACCAAAAATCTTACATTCACCCAACTAAAATCCAACTTCCATACAAAAGTTATCCTGACCAACTGAGAAGGGTTGGAAATGTGGATAAGTCTATTTAAAATGCGGGAAACGAGTTCTCTTCTGAAAATGTCATAATGGGAGTAAATAAACGGTAAATTATAGATAATGCTCATAACGATTGTTGCTCTCAGGTCGTCGTAAAGCATTTCCTGATAACCCTAACAAATAGTTTGGACCCAGATCAGGACCGACAGACCGTCAGTCCTGATCTTGACACAACCGTTTGACACTCTGATAGCATAAGGGGTCAAAAATATGCATGTTTGATAAAGACCTACGTGCTTTAATTGGCGACCAAAATTGCTTTTCACCAATTTCTTAGAACGATAGCCCAAGTCTAGGTAACAAAAATGGCCGTCAAATTAGGCTGAAATTAGGCAAGTGACCATTTTTGAACTTTGAGACTTTTTATAGAGCACAAGCAAATACCAAAAAAGATATTTAACAGATGATAACTTCAAGAATTATCAGGGCACACAACATATTTTAAAACAGATGGTTTATTTCACCCTATCAAAATCCAACGTTCATACAACCAAAATCCAACGTCCACACAACCAATATCCAACGTCCAAACAACCAAAATCTAACATCCACCCAACATTAATTCCAACGTCCATATAACGAAAATCCAATGTCCACGTAAAGCAAAATCCAACGTCCACTCAACCAAAATCTAATGTCCGCACAACCAAAACCAACGTCAACATAACCAAAATCCAGCGTCCATTAGCAAAATCCTATGGCCACTCAACCAAAATCCAACATCCACCTTACCTAAATCCACCGTGCAAACAGCCAAAATCTAACGCCTATCTAACCAAAACCTAACATCCACCCAACCAAGTTCCACAGTCCAAACAACCAAATTCAAACGTCCACACAACTATATACAACGTCTATACAACCAAAATACAACGTCCATACAACCAAAATACAACGTCCATAAAACCAAAATACAACGTCCATACAACCAAAATACAACGTCCACACAACCAAAATCTAACATCCACCCAACCAAAATCCAACGTCCATATAACGAAAATCCAAAGCCCACACAAACCAAATTCCAACGTCCACACAACAAAAATTTAACATCCACCCAACCAAAATCCAACGTCCATTTAAAGAAAATCCAATGCCCACACAAACCAAAATCCAACGTCCACACAACCAAAATCTAACATCCACCTAATAAAAATCCAACGCCCACACAACCAAAATCCAACGTCCATATAACCAATATAACCAAATTCCAACTTCCATACATCCATAATCCAACGTCCACACAACCAAAATCCACCCAAACCTTAATTCAACGTCCACACAACCAAAATCCATTGTCCACCTAACCAAAATACAAAGTCCACACAACCAAAATCCAACATCTACCCAAACACATTCCATCGACCATACAACCAAAATCGAACGTCCACACAACCAAAATCTAACATCCATCCAACCAAAATCCAACGTCCAAATAACCAAATTCTAACTTTCACACAACCTTAATCCAACGTCCAAACAACAAAAATCTAACATCCACCCAACAAAAATCCAACGTCCAAACAACCAAAATTCAACGTCCACACAACCGAAATCCAACGTCCAAATAACCAAAATACAACATCCACCAACCAACCAAATTCCAACGTCCAAACAACTGAAATCCAACATCTACCCAACCAACCCAAATCCAACGTCCAAGCAATTAAAATTCAACGTCCACACAACCAAAATCCAACATCCATACTGCCAAAATCAAACATCCATCCAACCTAAATCCAACGTCCACACATCAAAATCAAACGTTCACCCAACCAAAATACAACGTCACCACAATCAAAATACCGAAATCTAACGTACAAACAACCAAATTACCAACGTACACACAACCAAAATTCACGCCGAGCAACCAAAATCCAACGTACACACAATCAATATTAAACGTCCAAACACCAAAAATCTTACATTCACCCAACCAAAATCCAACTTCCAAACAAAAGTTATCTTGACCAATTGAGTAGGGTTCGAAATGTGGGAAACGAGTTCTCTTCTAAAAATGTCATAAGGGGAGTAAATAAACGGTATATTATAGATAAAGCTCATAACGGTTGTTGCTCTCAGGTCGTCGTAAAGCATTTTCTGATAATCCTAACAAATAGTTTGGACCCAGATCAGGACCGACAGACCTTCAGTCTTGACCTTGACACAACCGTTTGACACTCTGATAGCATAAGGTATAGGGGATCTAAAATATGCATGTTTGATAAAGACCTACGTGCTTTAATTGGCGGCCAAAATTGCTTTTCACCAATTTCTTAGAACGATAGCCCAAGTCTAGGTAACAAAAATGGCTGTAAAATTAGGCTGAAAATAGGCAAGTGACCATTTTTGAACTTTGAGACTTTTTATGGAGCACAAGCAAAAACCAAAAAAGATATTTTAACAGATGATAAGTTAAAGAATTATCAGGGCACACAACATATTTTAAAACAGATGGTTTAGTACACCCAATCAAAATCCAACGTTCATACAACATAAATACAACGTCCACACAACCAATATCCAACGTCCACACGACCAAAATCTAACATCCACCCAACAAAAATCCAACGTCCATATAACGAAAATCCAATGTCCATGCAAAGCAAATCCAACGTCCGCTCAACCAAAATCTAATGTCCGCACAACCCAAATCCCACGTCCACATAACCAAAATCCAGCGTCTATTACCAAAATCCTATGGCCACGCAATCAAGATCCAACATCAACCCAGACAAAATCCAACGTCCATACAACCAAAATCCAACATCCACCCAACCTAAATCCAACGTCCAAACAACCAAAATCTAACGCCTATCTAACCATAATACAACGTCCACACAGCCAAAATCTAACATCCACCCAACCAAGTTCCACAGTGCAAACAACCAAATTCAAACGTCCACACAATTAAAATCTAACATCCACCCAACAAACCAAAATCCAGCGTCCAAGCAATCAAAATCCATCGGCCAAGAAAATCAAAATCCAACATCCACACAACCAAAATCTAACATCTACCCAACCTAATTTCACAGTTCAAACAACCAAATTTAAACGTCCACACAACTAAAATCTAACATCTACCTAACCAACCAAAATCCCACGTCCAAGCAATCAAAATCCAACGTCAACACAACAAAAAACCCACGTCCATACAACCAAAATCCAACATCCATCCAACATAAAAACATTGTCCACACAACCAACATCCAACGTCCACCCAACCAAAATGTGACGCCCACAAAACCAAAATCAAACGTTCACAAAACCAAAATCTTCCATCCAACCAACCCAAATCCAACGTCTAAACAACCAAAATCCAACGTTCACAAACCAAAAGCATCAATCCACCCAACCAAAATCCAACGTCCAAACAACCAAATTCCAAAGTCCACACAATTAAAATCCAACAGCCAAAAAACAAAAATTTAACGTCCACACAACCAAAATCTAACATCCACCCAACAAAAATCCAACGTCCAAACAACCAAAATCCTACGTCCACACAACTAAAATGCAGCGTCCACACAACCAAAATCCAACATCCACCCAATCAAAATCCAAAGTCCACACAACCAAAATCCAACGTCCACGCAACCATAATCAAACGTCCGTACAACCAAAATCCTACTTCCACCCAACCTAAATCCAACGTCCACACAACCAACATCCAACATTCAGACAACCAAAATACAACGTCCATTCATCCAAAATCCAACGTCCAGACAAACAAAACCCAACATCCACCCTATCAAAATCCAACCAACATATAACCAAAATCCAACGTCCATACAGCCAAATCCAGCATCCACACAACCGAAATTTAACTTTCACTTAACCAAAATTCAACATCCACCCATTAAAATCCATTGTCCATAAAACTAAAATCCAACGTCCCCACAACCAAAATCCAGCGTCCACACGACCAAAATCAAACATCCACACAACCAAAATCCATCGTCCAAACAACCAAAATCCAACATACACACGACCAAAATCCAACGTCCAGACAACCAAAATCTAACATAAACCCAACAAAAACCAACCGTCTAAACAACCCAAAACCAACGTCAACACGGCCAAAGTCCAACGTCCCAACAACCAAAATCCAAAATTCACCCAAACAACCTAAATCCAACGTCCAAGCAACAATAATCCAACGTCCAAGCAATCAAAATCCAACGTCAACACAGCAAAAATCCAACGTCCATGCAACCAAAATCAAACATCCATACACCCAAAATACAACGTTTTCACAACCCAAATCAAACATCCAACCAGTAAACATCCTACGTCCATACAACCGAAATCCAACATCCACCCAACCTAAATCCAACGTCCACTCAACCAACATCCAACGTCTACCCAACCAAAATACAACGTCCACACAACCAAAATCCAACGCTCACACAACCAAAATCTAACATACACCCAACCTAAATACAACGTCCAAACAACCAGCATCCAACGTACACACAACCAATATCCAATGTTCATCCAACCAAAATCCAACGTCCACACAACCAAAAACATCCATCCACCCAACCAAAATCCCACGTCTCAACAACCAAATCCACACAACCAAAGTCCACAAAACCAAAATCGTACATCCACCCAACCTAAATCAAACGTCCACATAACCAAAATTCAACGCCCACCCAACCAAAATCCATTGCACATACAACCGAAATCCAACGTCCACTCAACCAGAATCAATCGTCCAGACAACCCAAATCTAACATCCGCCAAACAAACAACGTCCAAACAACCAAACCACTGTACGCACAACCAAAATCCAACGTCCAAGCATCCAAAATGTAACGTACACACAACCAAAGTCCAACGACCAAACAATCAAAATCTTACATCCACCCAACCAAAATCCAACTTCCAAACAAAAGTTATCTTGACCAATTTAGTAGGGTTGGAAATGTGGATAAGTCTTTTGAAATGCGGAATGTAGGTATCCCAATGGGTACTAATTGTGCTCCTCTTGTTGCAAATTTGTTTTTGTTTTGTTATGAGAGAGACTTTATGTTGTCTCTGTCTGACAATAATCAAACTGATATTATTGAAGCTTTTAACTCAACCTCCAGATATTCAGATGACTTACTTAATATTGATAATCCTTATTTTGAACAATGGTAGGTCAGATATATCCCACTGAATTTCAGTTAAATAAGGCGAATTCTTCTGATACTGAAGCTCCGTTTTTGGACTTGAACTTGTCAATAACAAATGGCATAGTTACTTCTAAATTTTATGATAAACGGGATGATTTTAATTTTGAAATAGTAAATTTCCCCTTTCTTTCCTCGCTCCCCTTCCTATGGTGTATATATTTCTCAGCTTATTCGTTTTGCGAGAGTGTGTTCTAATGTTGATGACTTCAACAACAGAAACTTATTTTTAACTGCTAAGTTATTAAAACAAGGTTATAGATATCATAAAATTCGAAAAGCATTTTCTAAATTCTACCACAGACACTCAGAGTTAATTGTTAAATACAATATTGGGTTAAAAACTCTTCTGCAGCAAGGCATATCAGAACCTATACTTTATGGTGATTTAGTTTATAAATTCAAACGTATTGTTGGAAAACCTAATTTTGCTTAGTTTTAAACCCAATCACGGTTTATAGCTATGGTTTCCTCTTTAATTGCACGACGGTGGGTCAGGCCTCAGACTCTATGACGGCTCTGACGTAAAGCTTTGATCGGTGGGTTGGTGCCTGATGCTTATCTGTAGCTGGACCCACCGTGGCTCAACTTGAGGTTTTCTTTAGCTCTGACTATCTGTGAGTCATGAGCCCTTTTCTTTGTTTCATCATGGTGTGTTAATTTGATTAGAGTGTTTCTCCATGATGATACATTGCATTAGTTAGATGACCTCCATGCGAGCTGAACATTTCTTGTACTTCAACAACAGCAGAATCTAGGGCGAAGATTTGGTACCAGTAAAATGCATTTAAGCCCCCCGGTGGCTTAGGCTGCTGTCCGTGCTAAGGTGGTGGTTCTGTTGTTGTTGACTTTTTGTTTATTGCTACTCCTATTGTGGGGGTCTGTAATTGTTCTATGTTTTGTTGTATGTTACTTTATGTTCATTCTAGTATTGCAGTCATCTTGATGGGGAAGAGAGAGCTGGTTGCTTTGCTTAATTTTCTTCCTGGTGTCTCGTGATGGTTGAGTGGCTCTTCCTCGCGGTGCCATGGGGTGGTCTGCAGTTTGTGATTGTGGTATTTCCTGATCATACTCACTTACTATTTTTTACAATTATATGTCTGAAAAAGTCATAAGGGGAGTAATAAACGGTCAAGTATAAATAAGGCTCATATGGTTGTTGCTCTGAGGTCGTCGTAATGCATTTCCTGATAACCATAGCAAATAGTTTGGACCCAGATCAGGACCGACAGACCGTCAGTCCTGATCTTGATCAAAACCGTTTGACACTCTGATTGCATAAGGTATAGGGGATCAAAAATATGCATGTTTGATAAAGACCTACGTGCATTAATTGGCGACCAAAGTTGCTTTTTCACCAATTTCGTTTTATTGTTTTATTAGAACGATAGCCAAAGTATAAGACTGGTAACAAAAATAGGCTGAAAATAGGAAAGTGACCATTTTGGAGCATTTGAGACTTTTTATGGAGCACAAGCAAATACCAAAAAAGCTATTTTAACAGATGATAAGTTAAAAAATAATCAGGGCACACAACATATTTTAAAATAGACCACAAATCCGACATCCACCTCATCAAAATCCAGCGTCTATACAACCAAAATCCAACATCCACCCACCTAAATCATACGTACACACAACCAAAATCCAACGTCCACCAAACCAAAATCCAACGTCCACAAAACCAAAATCAAACGATCATACTCCCAAAATATAACATCCACCCAACCAAAATCCGTCCAACAACCAAATTCCAACTTCGACACAACTAAACGTCCATACAGCCAAAATCCAACGTTCAAACAACCAAAATCCAACTTTCACACAACCAACCAAAATCCAACGTTCTAGCAATCAAAATCCAGCGTCCAAGAAATCAAAATCCAACGTCCATACAACCAAAATCCAACTTCTATACAACCCAAACCCAAAATCCACCCAGTAAAACTCTAACGCCCATTCAACCAAAGTCCAACATCCACCCAGTCTAAATCCAACGTCCACACAACCAAAATCCAACGTCCACACAACCAAATTCCGACATCCACCCAGTCAAATCCAACGTGCATAAAACCAAAATCCAACATCCACCCAACCAAAATCTCACGTCCACACAACCAAAATTCAACGTCCACCAAACCAAAATCCAACGTTCTCAACACAAAAATAAAACCTCTGTCCAATCAAAATCCAACGTCCATACAACTAAAATCAAACATCCATGCAACCAAAATCCAACGTCCACACAACCAAATTCCGACATTCACCAAGTCAAATCCAACGTCCACACAACTAAAATCCAACGTCCACACAATCAAAATCCGACATTCACCCAGACAAATCTTAACGTGCCTACAACAAAAATCCAACATCAACCCTATTTAAATCCAACGTCCACATTACCAAAATTCAACGTCCACCAAACCAAAATACAACGTTCTCGCAACCAAAATATAGTATCCGTTCAATCAAAATCCAACGTCCAAACAACCACATTCTAACTTCCACACAAACAAAATACCAACATCCACACAACCAAAATTCAACGTCCACACAACCAAAATCATCCATCCACCCAACCAAAATCCAACATCCACCCAAATCAAAATCCTACGTCCACACAACCAAAATCTAACGTCCACGCAGCCTAAATCTTACTTCCACCTTACCAAAACCAAACGTCCTACCAAATTCCAACGTCAACACAACCAAAATTCAACGTCCAAACAACCAAAATCTAACATCCAAATAAAAATCCATCGTCCATACAACCAAAATTCAACGTCCATACAACCAAAATCCAACGTCAACACAGGCAAAATCTAAACTCCACCTACCCAAAATCCAACGTCCAAACAACCAAATTCCAACGTCAACTCAACCAAAATCCAACGTCGGCTCAACCAAAATCCAATATCCATACACCCAAAATTCATTATCCACCCAACTTACCTAAATGCAACGTCCAAGGAATCAAAATCCAACGTCCACACAACCAAAAACCAATGTTCATACAACTATAAAATCCAACATCCACCAAACACAACTAAATGCAACGTCCAAGTAATAAAATTTCAACGTCCAAGCATTCAAAATCCATCGTGCACACAAACAAAAACCAATGTCCATACAACCAAAATCGAACATCCACCCAGTCAAATCCAACGTGCATAAAACCAAAATCCAACATCCACCCAACCAAAATCTCGCGTCCACACAACCAAAATTCAACGTCCACCAAACCAAAATCCAACGTTCTCACAACAAAAATAAAACATCTGTCCAATCAAAATCCAACGTCCATACAACTAAAATCAAACATCCATGCAACCAAAATCCAACGTCCACACAACCAAATTCCGACATTCACCAAGTCAAATCCAACGTCCACACAACTAAAATCCAACGTCCACACAATCAAAATCCGACATTCACCCAGACAAATCTTAACGTGCCTACAACAAAAATCCAACATCAACCCTATTTAAATCCAACGTCCACATTACCAAAATTCAACGTCCACCAAACCAAAATACAACGTTCTCGCAACCAAAATATAGTATCCGTTCAATCAAAATCCAACGTCCAAACAACCACATTCTAACTTCCACACAAACAAAATACCAACATCCACACAACCAAAATTCAACGTCCACACAACCAAAATCATCCATCCACCCAACCAAAATCCAACATCCACCCAAATCAAAATCCTACGTCCACACAACCAAAATCTAACGTCCACGCAGCCTAAATCTTACTTCCACCTTACCAAAACCAAACGTCCTACCAAATTCCAACGTCAACACAACCAAAATTCAACGTCCAAACAACCAAAATCTAACATCCAAATAAAAATCCATCGTCCATACAACCAAAATTCAACGTCCATACAACCAAAATCCAACGTCAACACAGGCAAAATCTAAACTCCACCTACCCAAAATCCAACGTCCAAACAACCAAATTCCAACGTCAACTCAACCAAAATCCAACGTCGGCTCAACCAAAATCCAATATCCATACACCCAAAATTCATTATCCACCCAACTTACCTAAATGCAACGTCCAAGGAATCAAAATCCAACGTCCACACAACCAAAAACCAATGTTCATACAACTATAAAATCCAACATCCACCAAACACAACTAAATGCAACGTCCAAGTAATAAAATTTCAACGTCCAAGCATTCAAAATCCATCGTGCACACAAACAAAAACCAATGTCCATACAACCAAAATCGAACATCCATTCCCATTCAACCAAAATCCAACGTCCACACAACCCACATCCACATCCAACGTCCATACGACCAAAGTCCAACATCCGCCAAATCTAAATTCAACGACCACACAACCAAAATCCAACGTCCACCCAACAAAAATCCAACGTCCAAACAACCAATATCCAACGTCAACACAACCAAAATCCAACGTCCATTCAACCAAAATCCAACGTCCACAAAACCAAAATCCAACATCCACACAACCAAAATCCAACGTCCACACAACCAAAATCCAATTTCCACACTACCAAGTTCCATCGGATAAAGGCTGGCCCACGGGCGTGCCAAAAAACCACTAAAATTTTATCTGTACTATTTCTAAGTAATAAGGTTGCAAAGATCAGGAATCGATACAATCAAGTACCACACCTGACCCAGGATACCAATGGGAAAGTGACAAACTCACAGAAGACATCACAAACGAGAGCCAAGAGGTCAGCCCTTTCCCAGCAGGTGACCACAAAGCACATATAAACAGACGCGCACAAAACATAGCAAACACAAGACAGAACAAAAACATAAAAGATCCACAAAAGAAGTACCGCCTTGGAACTAACTAACATCTGAAGGGATTGTTCTGAAATTTAAAATGTCAGACTCTAAGACTGGCCCAGGGGCGTGCCTAAACAGACCGAATTTTGTTCGGATTATTTCTCACTAACCACTGAAGGGATTGTTCTGAAATTTTGATATCCTATACATGTATGATGATATAGAGTTTTGCAAGAAAGTTTGAAATTTGAAATCTCGGACGCAAGGGCTGGCCTGGAGGCATACCAAGGCCCAACCAATTCTTTAAGTCCTTATACCTCAGAAACTATTCAGATCCCATCCTTAACCATATGTTACTGTATTCCGGTTTTTATGATAAGACGCATTGAATAACAATTACCAGGATGTCACCCAATGATGTGCCAGGGCATGCCCCACCCCCTTCACTTCATGGAAGGGCTTATCTTGGATACCATTCATATCCCCACCCCTACACCATATAAAATGTTATTCCTTATGTTAAGAGGCATTCTAAAACACTGACCAGGATGTCCTCCAGGGTGGGCACGGGCATGCCCCACCCCCTTCAATGCATAAAAGGCTTAATATCTTGATTACCATTCAGATCCCCACCCCTTTACCGTATATAACGTTATTTCTTATAATAGAAGCATTCAATGACACTGACCAGGATGTCCCACCGGGTGAGCCTGGTGTTGTCCTACCCCATTCACTCCATAAAAGGCTTTATATCTCGGAAAGCGTTTAGATCACCACCCTAAACCATATATAATCATGCTCCTTATGATAAAACACATAAAATAACATGACCCCGAGGTTCCCCGGGGTGTGCCAGGGAATTAGGGCCTGGTTTAGGAGACTTTATAATCTAAGGATTATAATCACATCTTGCTTTGCTTGGCTAAACCTACAAATGCCCTTTTGAGCACACAAACCGATGGATTTGAAAATAGGATTTATGTCTTTTGAAAATGCGACAAAATTAATATATGTCTAAACATTTCATAAGGGGAGTAAATAAATGGTCAATTATAGATAAGGCCCATAACGGTTGTTGTTCTTAGGCCTTCGTAAAGCATTTCCTGATAACCATAGCAAATAGTTTAGACCCTGATCCTGACCTTAATCCAAACCGTTTGACACTCTGATAGCATAAGGGATAGGGGGGGTCACAATATGCATGTTTGATAAAGAGCTACTTGCATTAATTGGCGACCAAAGTTGCTTTTCACCAATTTTTTTATTGTTTTATTAGAACGATAGCCCATGCAGTAATAATTTGACCGGTAACAATTATGGAAGCCAAAATAGGCTGAAAATAGGAAAGTGGCCATTTTGGAACAAATTTGAGACTTTTTATACAGCACAAGCAAATACTGAAAAAAGGATAATTTAACAGATGATAAGTTAAAGAATTATCAGCGCACACAACATATTTTAAAATAGATGGTTTGGTACACTTTTGTTATTATAGCAGGTGATAGAATCTGATCCAATCTAACATAGTCCTACCCAACCATTTTATGTAATGTAAGATGAGAATGTAAGTGCCCACCCTTCAAATATTTGACGTTAGACTTACGTTGAACAGACGTCACATCCTGATGTTGGATCTACGTTGAATTTTGGTTGAATTTGCAAACTGTTTTGACTCCAGAATCTCACGTTGTAATAATGTCCAAATCTGACGGTGTACTGTTGTATGTTTCTGACGTCTATCCAACGCTCAAACAACCGAAATCCAACATCCACCCAATCAAAATCCAACGTCCATACAACCAAAATCCAACGTCCATACAACCAAAATCCAACGTCCATACAACCAAGATCCAACCGCCACACATCCACAATCTAATATCCACCCAACAAAAACCCAAAGTCCATATAACAAAAATCCAATGTCCACACAAACCAAAATCCAACGTCCACACAACCAAAATCTAACATCAACCCAACCAAAATCCAACGTTCTCAGGACCAAAATCCATCGTCCACATAACCAAAATCCAACGTCCATACAGCCAAAAACCAACGTCCACACAACCAAAATCCAACATCACCCCAGTTTAAAAAATCCAAAAACAATGTAATCGAAATCCAAAATCCACCTTACCTAAATCCAACGTCCAAACAACCAAAATCCAACATCCACCCAACCTAAATTCATCGCCCATACATCCAAATCCAACTTCCACACAACCAGAATCCAACGTCCACACAACCAAAATCTAACATCCACCCAACCTATATCCATTGCCCATACAACCAAATCCAACGTCCACACAACCAAAATCCAACGTCCACACAACCAAAATCTAACATCCATCCAGCCAAAATCAAATGTCGAAACAACCAAATTCACAAGTCCACACAACCAAAATTAACCATCTAAACAACAAAAATATAACATCCACCAAACAAAAATCCAACGTCCAAACAACCAAAATACAACCACCACACACAAAAATCCAACGTCCAAACAACCAAAATCCATTATCCACATAACCACCAAAAGTCCAACGTCCAAACAATCAAAACCCAACGTCCACACAACCAAAATCTAACATCCACCCAGCCAAAATCAAATGTCGAAACAACCAAATTCCAACGTCCACACAACCAGAATCCACCATCCAAACAACAAATATATAACACCCACCCAACAAAAATCCAAACGTCCAAACAACCAAAATACAACCACCACACACAAAAAAATCCAACGTCCAAACAACCAAAATCCATTATCCACATAACCACCCAAAGTCCAACGTCCAAACAATCAAAACCCAACGTCCAAGCATCAAAATCCAACGTCCTCACAATCAAAATCCAACGTCCATACAACCAAAATCAAACATCCATACAACCAAAATCAAACGTCCAAACAACCCAAATCCAACATCAACCTAGTAAAACCCAACGTCCTCACAATCAAAATCCAACGTCAATACAACCAAAATCCAACATCCATACAACCAAAATCCAACGTCCTCACAATCAAAATCCAACGTCCATACAGCCAAAATCCAACATCCATACAACCAAAATCCAACGTCCACACAACCCTAATCTAACATCCTCCTAGTCAAAATCCACTGTCCATACAACCAAAATCCAACATCAACCAAACCTAAATCCAACGTCCACGCAACCAAAGTCCAAAGTCCAGCCAACCAAAATCCAACGTCCACAAAACAAAAATCCAACGTTCACAAAACAAACACAAACTTCCATCCAACCAAAATCCAACGTCCAAACATCCAAAATCCAACGTCCACACAACCAAAATCCAACATCACCCCAGTTAAAAAATCCAACGTCCTTACAACCGAAATCCATCGTCCACCCAACATAAATCAAACGTCCACACAACCAAAATCCAACTTCCAAGCAAGCAAAATCCAGCATCCACCCAAACAGCTGAAAACCGACATCCACGAAATCAAAATCCAACACCCAACCAACCTCAATCTGACGTCCTACCAACCAATATCCGACGTCCACACAACCAAAAAACAACGTCCTAACAACCAAAATCCAACATCCACCCAATCAAAATCCATCGTCCATACAACCAAAATCCAACGTTCATTAAAGTAAGCAAGGGCGCAAAGATCAGGAATCGATTTAATCAAGTCAATTTATTATGAGTGTTGAAGTCAGCAACATAGCTAGATGCTCTAGCAAAACGAATCAGTTGAGAGATATAGACTCCATAGGATGTAGAGCGAGGAACATCACCATCTAAAAATGGGAACTTGACAATTTCAAAATTAAAGTCGTCACGTTTATCATAAATTTTGGTAGAAACAATATCATTAGAAATTGACAAATGCAAGTCTAAAAATGCGGCTTCGGTATCAGAGGCATTGGCTTTATTCAGTTGGAGCTCTGAAGGGTATATTTGACTAACCATATTGTCAAAATGAATATTATTAATATTTAAAATATCGTCCAAATATCTGGAAGTAGTGTTAAACGCATCAATAACATCAGCCTGCTTATCATCAGAAAGAGACATCATAAAGTCCCTCTCATAACAAAACAGGAATAAATCTGCAACCAGGGGAGCACAAATAGTGCCCATAGGAATCCCAACTACTTGTCTATAGAGCTTGGTGCCAAATCGAATAAAAATGTTGTCCAACAAAAAGGTCAGCGCATCACATACATTTTGACACGACCATGCATGATTTTTTTAGGTTTTTCTGAAGTAAAATGCATTTCTGTCATTACATGCAAGGTAAGGAGAGCCTTCTCTCTGGAAGGTTCTTTCAATAAGATCAATAAGTTTATCTTTAATTAAATTATGAGGTAAAGTAGTGTAAAGAATAGAAAAATCATAAGTAGACAAACTGGTCGCATTGAATTCTCCAGCTTTAAGTTTATCTAAAATTTCACCTGAATTTTTAATAGACCAAAATAGGTTTTTACCGGATCTCTCATATACCTTTTCACAATATTTGATAACATGTTTTTTAACAGCTGTAAGACACGAGGTTAACAATTTAGAAAGTTCTGTTGTCGTACAAGAACTAGAATTAGCAATAAATCTTGCTTTATAGGGTTTTTTATGGAGTTTAGGTAACCAGTACAACGTAGGAACTTTGTCTTGATTTTCTTTAGCTTTGACACCAAAATGTAGGGCTATATGACAACCATGCCCATCAACATTCACCCTTTCACTTAAAGATGGCTGCAGTTTATAGGAATTAGTGTCAACAAGCTCACGCTTAAGAGTATTAATATAATACAGTCGTCAAACAACTACAACATTGTTAGCAGCTTTATCTGCTGGAACCAAAACATAGTTCATATGAAAATCCTGGATACCTCGTTTAAGATGACGAAAAGAAAATTTAGGTTAAGGGGGCAAAAGATGTGTATTACGAGAGTAAAATGAAATACGAGTATCAATAATTTTAAAAATGTTAATCTTCCATTCCTTCAAGGCATCAGGTTCAACATTTTCCCATTTGCACCAACGATTACTGAAGTCATTTAAAGAAGCAGCGATCTCTCTACGACATTTAGAGAAATCAATATTAGAGGGAAATCTATATTTAGGACCTTTAGAAATGATTTTGCGAACTCTAGCGTCAGGAATTACATTTAGATTACCTGTAATAACATGCCCTGCAGAGGGATATAAATAATTTGAATTTTTACAATCTCAGTCCATTAATCCAAAATCCAACATCCACACAACAAAAATTCCAACGTTTACACAACAAAAATCCAACATCCATCGAATCAAAATCCATCGTCTATACAACAAAAATCCAACGTCCACACAACAAAAATCAAACGTCCATACATCCGAAGTCCAAAATCCACCCAACCTAAATCCAACGTCCACACAACCTAAATCCAACAATCCACACAACCAAAACCAAACGTCCACACAACCAAAATCTAACGTTCACACAACCAAAATCAAGCATCCACCCAATCAAAATCCATCGTCCATATGACCAAAACCCAACGTCTATGCGGCCAAAATCCAACATCCATACAACCAAAATCCAACATTCAATATCCCAAATCCAACATCTGACCAATCAAAATCCATCGTCTCCATAACCAAAATCCAACGTCCACACAACCAAAATCTAACATCCTCCCAACCAAAATCCAGCGTCCATATAACGAAAATCCGATGTCAACACAAACCAAAATCCAACGTCCACACAACAAAATCTAACATCCACCCAAACAAAATCCAACGTCCACACAACCAAAATCCATCGTCCACATAACAAAATCCAACGTCCATACAACCAAAATCCAACGTCCACACAACCAAAATCCAACATCACCCCAGTTAAAAAAAATCCAAAATTTCAACTGAAATCCACCCAACCTAATCCAACGTCCACACAACCAAAATCCAACGTCCACCAAACCCAAATACTACATCCACACCTTCAAAATCTATTGTTATACGACTCCTATAAAAGACCTCCTCTGATTGGCTGAAACTAGCTTGCACTGGTTGTGGCAGATTTTGATGTCAAACAGTGATGAGCTCAGGACAGGTAACATTGTTAATGTCAGTGCTGACAGAGAGCTAAAATAGATTGAACTAAATCTAGCCCAGGTAACATTACTTATTTCACTGCTACCTGACAGCTAAAAATAGATATTGCAACAATGACTTATCTCCTATGTATATTTCAGAGTTAAAATGTGTTGCATTAAGAATTTGATCATTTTTTGAGAACAGCATTTAACTCATTTATGCCGAATGGAATTTCCCACCGTTATCAATTGGAACAGTCCATTTCTGTTTTAAGGGATGCTAGGTGATATTTTTCATTTTTAGTCAAGTTTTAATAGAAAATTATGCAAGCAAAGAGTGGAGACCCTGATCAGACGCCGCATTTTGTGGCGTCTCATCTGGGTCTGCACTATTTGCCTATGTCCCACAAAAAGGACGCTAGGCATATATGGGTTAAAATGCAATTGTTTTGCTTATCTCATAAGAGTTGCAGACATTTGGGAAGTATATTGTTGAAATAATCTTCCTAGTGACAGTGCACTAGGAACATCTGACTTGAGTAAATTTACAAGACTTTAAATAAAACTAGGAAAAGAGAGACAGTGTCATATAACAAAACATTTGGGGCATTCTTTTTCGATTAACATCAGGATTAGTCAACCCTCGAAAGCGATGTTCTCCTCGGCTTCACTTCGGTGAACATCACTGTTCTCGGGGTGACAAATCCTGATGTCAACCTCAAAAGAATGCATCAATTGTATAATGTTCACACAACCAAAATCCAACACCCACCCAATCAAAATCCATCGCCCATACATCCAAATCAAACGTCCACACAACCAAACTTCCAACGTCCACATAACCAAAATCCAACGTCCAAACAACCAAATTCTAACGTCCAAACAACCAAAATTCACCATCCAAACAACAAAAATATAACACCCACCCAACAAAAATCCAATGTCCAAACAGCCAAAATCCAACGCCCAAACAACCAAAATCCAACGTCCAAACAACCAAAATCTAACATTCACCCAACAAAAATCCCACGTCCAACCAACCTAAATCCAACGTCCAAGCAGTCGAAATCCAACGTCCAAGCAATCAAAATCCAACGTCCACTCAACCAAAAACCAACGTCCATACAACCAAAATCCAACATCCATTTAGTCAAAATCCAACGTCCACACAACCCAAATCCAACATGCACCCAGTAAAAATCCAGCGTCCATACAACCAAAATCCAACATCCACCCAACCTAAATCCAACGTCCACACAGCAAAAATCCAACGTCCACCCAACCAAAATCCATCGTCCACACAACCAAACTCCAACGATCACACAACCAAAATATAACACGCCTACCAAACGGTCAGATGCTCAACCGCTGGTTGATCGAGAAAAACAATTTGAGTGTCTTCTGGTTGAGATTTCGAGGACCTAAAAAGATAAACAAATGTTGCATGTTCTGTATATTATAATTAATATTTCTTGTCCTAGGAAGAGAATCGAAAATCGGGGAATGTCATGCAACCTCTTACGGGTGTAAATAGGAGGTCAGAGAATTTTCTCCTTTTGTCAGATTTACTTTTTGTGTGAGTAAGGTGTACCAGAAGCAGATATAAACGTGTAGAAATTCCTGTTGTTTTGGGCTGAGTATTCAATTTTATGATGTGCTCGAAGGTGATATATACAGGCCTGATCAAGACTGCAATCGGCAACTGGAATTCAGATGGTTATTTTCATGGAGCTAATGCAATATGCAAAAAAACTTTGTGGAAAGTACCGAAAAAATCTGGTTGAGCATCAGATAATAAAAATGTTAGGAAAATTTATTAGCATCATTTGTCGTTTTTTTCGCACCCCATAGTCAAGATAACGCATTCAGTATGTTACATGGGCCCATACCGACTTACTCTTCTCAAACTTGGTGCTACAAATTCTTAAATTATTGAAAAAAATGTAGAATAGCAAAGTATATGTAATAAAATATTTTTGCACGAATATAAAATCATATGAATTATCATTTGAGACCGAAATGCACTAAAATACAGTTATAAACAATTTTGAGAATTGTTTTCATCAAGAATTACCACACTTTCAGATTTCAACCAGACACTCTGATGCGTAACCATAAAAATCTGAAAGAGTGGTATTTCATCTACCCAACCTTAATCTAACGTCCAACGACCAAATTCCAATGTTGACACAACCAAAATTCAACATCCACACAACCAACATCCAACGTCCAAGCAACAAAAATCCAACAATCCAAGCAATCAAAACCAAACGTCCACACAACCCAAATCCAACATCCATCCAGTCAAATCCAACGTCCATACAACCATAATCCAACATCCTCCCAAAATAAGTCCAACGTCCACACAACCAAAATCCAACGTCCATCCAACCAAAATTCAACGTCTATCCAACCAAAATCTAACGTCCACACAACCAAAATCCAACGTCCATACAACCAAAATACAACATCAACGCAACCAAAATCCTATGTCCACACATCCCAAATCCAACATCCACCCAGTCAAAATCCAACGTCCATACAACCTAAATCCAACATCCACCCAGCCTAAATCCAACGTCCATCCAACCAAAATCCAACGTCCACCCAACCAAAATCCAACGTCCACACAACCAATATCCAACGTTCACAACACCAGAATCTTATATCCACCCAACCAAAATCCAACGTCCAAACAACCACATTCCAAAGGCCACACAACCAAAATCAAACGTCCACACAACCAAAATCCAACGTCCACCCAACCAAAATCCAAAGTCCACACAAGCAAAATCTAACATCCATCCAACCAAAATCCAACGTCCATATAACGAAAATCCAATGTCCACACACACCAAAATCCCACATCACCCCAGTCAAAATCCAACATCCACTCAATCAAAATCCATCGTCCATACAACCAAAATCCATCGTCCACACAACCAAAATCCAACGTCCGCACAACCAAAATCTAACATCCATCTAACTAAAATCCAAAGTCCAAACAACCAAAAGCTAATAGCCACCAAACAAAAATCCAATGTCCAAACAACCAAATTCCAACGTCCACACAACCAAAATCCAACATCCACCCAACAAGAATCTAACGACCAAACAACCAAAATTCAACGTCCACAAAACCGAAATCCAACGTCCAAACAACCAAAATCCAACATCCACCCAATAAACCAAAATTCAACGTCCAAGAAATCAAAATCCAACGTCCACCAAACCTAAATCCGACGTCCACACAACCAAAATCCAACGTGCACCCAACCAGAATACAACGTCCACATACCAGACAGGCAAACTGTGAAGTATGTCTCCTATCAAGGTGTATCATTACAGCAAATCAGTACGCTGAAACCCACCATAAAAACTGTTTTGTTTTATATCTCTCTCAAAGAATGACTTGTAATATAAACGATATTAAGACTATTTGTTGTTTGAATAACCAAAATACAGCAATTACCATTTCAACTAAATATGTTAATGATCTCAAGTGCCCCTTCAATATAGACAGCCTGAATCACAAGGACCCATTCAATTCGTTGTCAAGCGCCCGTTCATTTGATATAAATAGGTGGCATGACAAGTTTTTAAATATATACAGTGTTACATGTATTCATATCATGCATGCAAGTGGGATATATTTGTTACCTTGACACCAGCTGCGTTTTGCCGCCTGATGATTTTTTTCAAAAAAATCTTTTTCAAACACTTATTTCAGGAATACACTGTACCATCGGTGTCAAACAGTTTGGATCAAAATCAGGTCTGACATTTTGTCGAGCCTGATCTGGGTCCAACCGGTTTGCAAAGGTTATCAGCAGACGACACTTCGTCGCTTCAGTGCTATAGTGTTCTATCTACCATTGCACAAGTTTTGAGAAAAAGGAGTTTGAAAATTTTAGTTTCCTAATTTTTTATGCCTCATTTATCACAGACCTTTAAATCATACCAGAGGGTTAAAATATGTACAAACAGTGTTAATGACCTTGTTTTGAAGAAATTTTCATTGTAATATGGAATTTATGGGCATTTTACAGTTTGCAGATGGAACATTATGCCCTAAAAATCGCCTCCTGCGTTCAGTGCTATAGTGTTCTATATGTTCCTACGGCTTATTATTTCGTTTATGGAGTACATTCGCATAATATTCTGAACAGAAATGATTATTTGTTCCTAAAAGTAGCAGATTTGGTCATTTGTTTGGCATAACAGTAACAAACCACTCGGATTATGCCATTAAAATTTATGCAAGGGAGGTAATCTGTTTCTACAGTTAATTTTTCTGTCAATGGGGTCAATTTTTATAATATTGTAGACTGAACTTATTATTTGGACCTAAAAATTGCAGATTTGACCATTAATTTGTAAATACACAGACAAATTACTTCAATTAAATCAGTTTAAATATGTGTAAGGGAGGTGATCTGTTTCTACAGCTTATTATTGTGTCCATGGATCAATTTGCATTTTTTTTTTACTGAGAGGATTAGTAGCAGATATACACATTAGTTCGTCATCACACCAACAAACCGCTTCAATTTAGGAAATTTAAATTTATGTAAGGGAGGTAACTGCAAATTTTACCAATTTCTCCAAGGGAAGTGACTTTCAGTAGATAGAATAGTATGGCACTGAACTCACCTGGTCACGTGACATAATCACCATTGGCCATTGGATGAAAATCACTTAGAACACTGTAGCACTGAACGAAATTGTCTTTTTTGTAGATAGAACAGAAAAGCACAGCGATTTAAAGCTTACTGGGAGGAGATAGGCAAATGAAACCTTTACCAGTAGTTAGAATATTTGATCCTCTTTCCAACGGTATGCATAACTCATTTTTGACCAAAATGTCACTTAGAACACTATAGCACTGAAGCGACGACTAGTTAACAAAGAGTTAAAGTAGGCGCGGTATTGGAAGAATGAATTATATAGGAAAAAATGGATGTAATATATTAAAATATTGAAAACATTCATAACTCCACTATATCATTTTACGCGTACCTCTCTCAATGCAGTGATATAATATACGTTTTTGCAAGGGGTGGGGGTTGCTTATTTTAGCGCTTGTGATTTTTCACTGTCACCCCTCTGCATCTACGCATGTTGCAGTGCTCATGTTTACACCAGTTACTGGAGCAACTAGTAAGGGAATGTAACAGACTGAGAGTTTAGCAAGCGACCTCCTGAATGCTAGGCCAGAAGAGCTACTGGTCAACTGCCCAGGAAGCGCAGTGGCTCAGTGGTAGAGTGCTTGACTCGAGATTGGGGCTACATGTTTGCCTAACAGGCGGCACTGTGTTGTGTCTTTGAGCAAGATTTTTGACGTAATTGGCCGTTTATATCGCAAGGATCGGGAATAATCAAAATCTTTTTATTGCAATGAGATACTCCTCAAACAAAAGCGTCGCGACATGCGCGGACGTCACCCGTCTGTTATTGATGTTTGAAAATTAAACACTGATGTTAGCAGGGAAACGCTGCGAGTTGGAGTGTAATAAAATGATTATTTCTGTAAACTTTTGTGTGTTTTTTTTCCATTTGTTAGGACATCTGGCCACCGCCTAAATGTGTTTGTTTTCAAATTGAATCAAATTCACATTTGTCAGGCGACAATTGTTGAAAAACGCTTACATCGATATTACGTCAGAATGAACAGCATAAGCAAATCGAAATCATGGCAAATCGTGGTCCATTTTGCAAGAGGATAAAATATGATAAAGAACACATCCTCAAATCAATTATGTGAAAAAGACAGTGAATGTAAAATGGTGCGTTTCTAAAGTCTCTCAGTATATTTTGTTTACAATTGTTAAGTAAAACATTAACTTGTATCCTCCAATTGAGCTAACGCGAATCGATAGATCACTTGTGTATTAATACTATCCTGCGGATAGGATTAATACACAAGTGATCAATTGATTATAAGCCCCTGGTAACTTTGTAAACAAAGCATGACGTCACTGTCACTCTTGGCTTGCAGGACAGTAGATGAAGTAGTTGGTTTGTTGTGGAGTCCCAGAGAATGTTGATTTAGTATGTTATTCTGTATTATGAAATTGTATATGCATTTTCCATTTTCATGAGGCTTTGAAGAATGTGGAAAGTTGTGTGTGAAAGTATCTACAAACGTATGACTAGCCACTTTCTTTCTCTATATACTGCCTGACGTCCTCACGAGCATTATCGGCAGGTGTACTTTGTACACTCCCGGTGATTTTATTTGGCCATTTTAAGGCCTTATTTGGGAGTCATTCCCGATCCAAAAAATGGCCTTTATTTTCCCATTTTATGAATTTTAGCACTTATTTTGCCAATTTTAATAAATATTTTCCCAAATGTGAAGGAAAAGGTAGCTTCCTAAAATCCCAAATAAAATCACTGACTCCAGGTTGCAGGATGAAAGCCTACAAGTAACCGTCTCTAAACTACTGTAGGGTTCTTTAACCTGCACAAGGGGTGAACTTCCCTGCACAGGGGACATCCAGTTAACGTCCCGATCCGATACTGCTTGATCCTTAATAAAGCTTTATTATGAAAATATATCTGCAACAGTTTCTGTTTTGTTCTGCTCTGAGCTTTCAGTTTTCAGCGTACATATATCAACGGCTGTGTTAATCATATAAATGAATCATGATTGGAGCGCGTGATCAGTTTTCCCATAATGCTGTGCTCAAGGACAGAGTACATGTCAGGATTTACTAACAATGGCGGTTGTTTGAGTCCTCTGCTCGGAGTTTTTCAAAGTTATTGGAAATGTATTACATTAATATTCTTTTCAAATTTTACAATTTTGAAAACTCGGGCGGGGAATCTAACTATTTCGTCGAAATTAGTTTGAAATAAAAGATGAAACCCAATTATCTTGGTGTTGAGTGGAAACATGTACGCCATCCCTTGTTCCTTTGTTCAAGTCCTGCGAAAAAAAATCGCACGATTGAACTATCAAGGAGTATCAAAACCAGCACATGGATATATACCTTTACCACATATACCCCCGGGATATAATTACAACCCTTGGAGTTAATTATAAAACAAATAAAAAATTTCCTCACGCCTTTGGATGTATACTTTTTATATTGTGTCTGTGATTGCATACCGTAGTCTGGGCGATTAAAAATTGTTTCAACGGATATACATGTACAAGCGGCTTGTTGGTGATAAATATACACGTCTTGATCGGTCTGCGCTCATGCTTATAATGGATAAATTTAGATTACTCATTATCAGTCGCAACTACGCACATGAAATAGTTATACCATGGGTTGTCCGCCTGTACGTTGAGATTATACACGAGCAACGCGAGTGAATAATATTACGTACAGGCGGACCTATTTTATACCACCCACATAAGTGTAGACCTTGCACATCACGAGATATCTCATGCTAAAGGTGGTAATGATGGTATAAATGATGTAGATAAGGCGCGTTTAGGGTGAAAAAAGGGGTAACCGGTCGGGCCTATTTGAACACAGCACAGCACAAGGGCGTTATGGATCCACGTTAGGGAAATTGGACCTTTTTCTTTGGTTATATGATCTTAATTTATGAATTTAATTAATGGTAGATCTCGTGTTCTTGATGGATATATTGGAAAATTCCGAAATCTGAAAAACAATTACACGCGCTTCCTTGAAATCTGGGATTATATTGCAAGTCATAGGTTTCTTGCCAGACAATTCATAGGTCCGCTTTTTCGTGCTTCGATCAAGTATTTGGAACACTGCCAGCGAGTTATTCAGACTACACACGATCGAACCGCCCAAAGGAAAAGCTCACATATACAATCTGAAACGCTTCAGTGACTTCCACACAATAAATATTCGAGGGTGTGTTTCAGACAATTTCGGACAATCACAAAATGCTTGATTTGATTCTCAACGTCCCATCAACAATCTTTCAGTTAGACAGGGACGGGTCTTCCTGGGTTGAACCAGTACTAAGCTAAAATAAATGTGTCTTGCTGAAGGACAGTGCAGTGACGCCGGTGAGGCTCGAACCCGCGGCCCCTCGGTCTCGAGTCAACACTCTGCCACTGAGCCACTGCGCTCCCCAATCACAAAACGAACCATAATTAATGAAACTGCTAATGTAAAATTTTTGCATCCACTGAGTTAGTGGACTAATGTAAATGTTGGCACTCTTTTTGGAGAAAGGAGAGAGAGAGAATAAAATACAGTTCAAATAAGATGTTAATGTTTTATAACAAAGACGGGGATGGAATCGATATGATGAAAAAATAAACGTAGATTAAATATAAGAATGAAACCTAAAAACAGTATAAGTAGATCTAGCATGAAGGCGTATCGGACAGCCAAGCGTTTACCGCACTGCAATTACTCGATAACTTTGAGATTGTCCCTACATTATGTTAGTTCGGTCATGTGACATATGCTCGGAGTAGTCACGTGACTCTGACGTCACGCGGTTAACATGAAATTTTTTTATCGGATAGAACGAAGCTGTAATGTGTATACCTATGTATTTATGTTTGATCGGAAAATGTCGGCGTGTTTTAAGTTAACTTTAGGGATGTAGGAGAATAAGCGATGGTTCGCGAAACGAGGTATCTTCTGGTTGGGAATTTACCCGAAAATACAACTGTAGATGAGGTTACGGATTACTTCAAACGGTGAGTAGGCTTCGTGCACATGTAGCAGTTCGAAACTGGGTCAATATGCATGACGCGCTGTTCGTGGGCAATTTTGAGTGATCTTTGACCGCAACTGTGGAAAAAGTTCTATATATATTTGTTGGATTTTTGGGCTGCCGAATTTTGTTGCTACCGATTTAAATCACATGAAAAGAAAATATTATCGTAAAATAATGGAACCAAATGACGCACTGCATAGATCTGCGTGGTGTCTCGCCTCACACCCCGCTGTTTCTTTTCCACGTACTGCCGTTGTTCGCACATTTAGATGACATTTAACGTTTTTGTCGCTGCTAGTAGCTAGAAGACAAGACGACCTGTGAATAACAATTACACGCGCTTCCTTGATTACACGACACCGACGTTTTATTTCCATATAACCTGAGCATATGACGGCCCGTTTGGTAGATTTCTATTTTATAATTAGATCTATAATATTGTATTTTTGTCCACATTTATTATGATTTTTATAAACAAAAATGTTTTCCTCTATTGCTATGATGCAGCTGAATTTATGAGAAATCAAACATTCTGCCTTAATTGGTATTTAATTGGCCTTTAATTAGGGATTCAGTCAATTAATTAGCTAAAATAATGTGTGAAAGTTGATAAAATAGGATTGTGGATATATCTGCTAAGTAATTTGAGTAACTTTATATAGATTAATGTTGTGTTCTTATTTTATTTAAAAACAAAAAACGACAATCAACAGGAACAGTACCAAGGTTTAGATATGTTAATTGGTGATGATTTAATAGGGGAAATGATCATGCTGGACTTATTCTAGAACTGATGTTACCTGCTTGGTGGTAGAGTGCTTGACTTGAGATTGAGGGGTCACTGGGTTTTAGCCTCACTGGAGACACTTGTGCACGGTGCAGGACACTTCATCCTCTGTTTGCAGGAAACTTTCCAACATGACTGAAAAAGTGTTGATTGGGACATTGACTAATACAATTAAAACCTTTAAAAATGGGCAGTATGTCACTTGCACTCGAGTCCCAAACCCCAATAACCTATTAAGTTAGAAGCACCATCAGCATATCAGCGAAGGTCAAAATGCATGAAAACATCATTTTTTTCAAGGTTTTCATGCATTTTTAGCTTTGATGATATGCCGATGGTGCTTTCAACTTACTAATTGAAGTTTGGGACTCAAGTGCCAGTGGCAGTATGTGTACTAAAAAAAAAATAATGGACAGGCTTCAGTAAACTTTTTAAAAGTAGGAGCAGGTTTTTGGAAATCTAACCATGTGACAGTCCATGCGCGGATCCAGGAATTTTTGTCAGGGGGGTCCAGGTCAGTCTGACAAAAAAAAGCTCTGACAATCTGACGTTTTTTTTTAGTCCTCAGCTTATTTTACCGAAGTCAAATGGTCAATTTCAAAGAAATCTATCATTTTTCAAGGTCCCAGAGGGGGTCCATCTTTTTCCAGGGGGGGGGGGGGGGTCCAATTGCTTATTCCCTATAGAAATCCATATAACTTGTCATTTTCCAGGGGGGTCCAGACCCCCTGTCCCCCCTCTGGATCCGCACTTGCAGTCGGAGCTGATTTATAAAACACTTAGTAGTTCCAATTGCTCACATGATTGGTTCCAGTATATCCAAAAGCATGGCAGCGCCCTAGATAAGCTTTTGGGTCAATTGGGTATTTACGCAACCAGGTTATCCTCAATTGCGTACTTGCAAAAACAATTGCGTATTTTCTACTTTTTACACTACCTTTTTTTTCTGTGAGTACACGTTTTTATATAGCATGAAGCCTTCGGGAATGTCCTTGCATATTTATTCACTCCCATCGTCTGCCTTTCTTAAGTATCAAACTAGCTGATTTTATTGTGCCTGAAGCAAATCTCATTCCCTTGTTGACATTCGAGTATGTAGTTTGCAAAGTTTCACTTTCATCATAGTGTTTTTCCGCGAAATACTGGACTGGTCACCGATATTTTATTCACAAAAAGAGTTATATTGCGCGCTCGCTAGTAAAAAAAACCAATACCCGACTGGCATTTGTTTATTACTCAAATGGAAACAAAATGGACCAAACGGTACGCAATGACATCGCATGTAATTGCATACCAATCGTTAGAATTGCTTTTCGGTACGCACACATTTCATTTTAATTGCTTTTTTGAGGATTTTAATTGCGTATTTACGCAAATACGCTGCTTATCTAGGGTGCTGGCATGGCTAATGTTTTCTGCAGCTGCATTAAGATTGCTGCAGAAATATATATACATGCGCAGGCCTATATGTGCCTGTACATGGGTTCTCGGATTTGTCTCCTGATCAAAAGGGAATATGTTTTCTTAACTGGCACAACTGCAATTTTTTGGCACCAAGTAGACTCGGTAACTAGAAAGACCGGAATCTACTTTTTGACAGGAAAACCCAGGAAACTGCCGGAAAACACCAATAAACACCAAAAATATAGCGAAAATTCATGCCTAAAAGGGTCGTGGTGTGGTAGACTAGTATGATCAAAAGGGGTATGGTGGTCCGGGGGTGATATATGACCGCCAGAAATCACTTATTCTGCCCGCCAGAAAAACCTATAATGTTCATGGTTAGGAAAACTATCACATAATGCGTGCCAAATTAGTGTGGGTGGAGGGATGATGAGAGGGTAGTCTGGTATGTTCAACAGGAAATATGACGCCTCAATGGGCCAAATACTGTGGCGGCTATCAAGCCTATCATGCATTTTGCCAATATTTTTCAGCATATATTAATTGTCACTTAACTATTAATTACCCAGGAAGCGCAGTGGCTCAGTGGTAGAGTGCTTGACTTGAGACCAAGGGGCTGCGTGTTCGAGCCTAACCAGCGTCACTGCGTTGTGGTCCTTGAGCAAGACACATTTGTCCTAGCTTAGTACTGGTTCAACCCAGGAAGACCTGTCCGTGTTTAACTGAAATATTGTTGATGGGACGTTGAGAATCAAATCAAACAAAACAAACAAAACTTAACTATTACCCAACCTTTGCAAACATTTTTGACCCAGATTTGGCAGACGTTGGGAAAGCCAAACTGTTTGACACTTTGGCAGTTTTTTGTTTGAATCTTTTGAAAAAAGTTCATTTGGAAAAAATGCAGTGGGCGACTAAAAAGGTTAGAAATAAACTTTTCGCTGGCAGTCCAAACGTAGATACTTGGTGGCAAAATACATTCACCATATCTACATTAATTGCTGGTTCACAATCTGCAGGTGGTCAGTAATGTTAACACAGACAGGTAACCAGACCCCCCTCCCCAATTTATTTATCAAAATACATTAAATTTTGTCAAAAAATTTCAGGTATGTGGGGGGGGGGGTTCTGGATTAGTACTGCGCTGATGCTGTCAGATGTTTTATAAATCTCTACAGCACCAGTATAATGAAAGTCGTTCAGTTTAAAGCAAATTAGTATTACCATTTGTTGAGAGATCAACCACCATATATATTCTGCAGTTTTGCTATCACCAAACCTGACCAATCAGGGATAAACCTGGAAGAGGGCCCTGTGCTAAAAGACACATATTATTCTAAAAAGGCCCCTTGTGCTGTGAATAATGGGCCCTTTTATATCTTTTAAAGAAGTAGGGAGTTGCTACATGTTCTGGGCCAAGCTTTTTGAGTTTTGGTGAATTGTCTCGATTCCATTTAAACGAAGTTGTATTTTTGGCATTCCAAACTTTAACAATTTGCATAGATTTCTTTTCTTGCTGTTTTCTATGTAGTATTACTATTGCCGCCATGTTACATGTATTTGTCAGATATTTATTGTACATATTATATTACATGGTGCAAGCTTCCCCTGATTATGTATAAAACAACAAAATTCCCAATTCTGGGGGGTCGGTTCATGTTCCAAATTGCTAAGAAAAAACCCTGAAATTCAGAATACTTGACTTGCTTACATGTTTTCAAAAGTAATTGCGAGGACGGTGTTGCTTGAAAATTGTTTATGAAACCAAATGATTAAATTCAGGTGTATTGTTCAGACTTGAATGTGTTATGAATAGACATGACCTACAAGAGTATTTGCGCAGCATAAAGGTTTTTGCCTAAGGCGTGTTTTTATGACATTCTGAATAATTCATGAACCAACCGAGGGAAAATCAATACCATTTGAATCAATTCAGGTTTCTAAAATCTAATGCATTATCAAATGACATGTGCTCCCGACAAAGACACAGATCAGGCTGCTGGGCATTTATCCAATTTGATCGTGTCACACTGTATTGTTGGCTGCATGCTGAGAGTGCAGAAAAAGACCTAGACCGCGTACCAAACAATTATTTTACTTAATTCTCAACCAAAACGTATGTTGTGGGTACTCAAAAGAACCGTCTCAATGAGACGGTTCTTTTGAGCACCCAAAACATAAGTTTAAACTTATGGGTAAGAAAATATTTACACTTTTACGCTCAAAAATTTTTGTTTATCTAAACCTGTGTTGATTTAATAGGTTGATGGCCCAACTGATCTGAGTCATCACTGGGAACACAGTTCATTGTCTTGGTTTCTTATACATAGGACCAGTTAAGCAAAAATAATCTGCGTAAAATTGCAATTATTTTCTTATCCATCAGTTTAAACATTTGTTTTGGGTGCTCAAAAGAACTGTCTCATAGAAAGGGTTCTTTTGAGTACACACAACATATGTTTTGGTTGAGAATTAAGAAACATAATTTTCAGTTACTCTTATCTGGGGGCCTGCTTATACATGACCCTGTACAATGTATAAAGTGGGTTTGCTGGGGTTACATTGCTGGCTGTAAGTTTTCTGTGCCTGCTTGGTTGGCTCAATTGAAAAATGAGAAAAATCTTTCCCAAAATTTTTTTAGTTAGAAAGAACTACATATTGGTGAAAATTTCATGAAAATCCATCCAAAAATAGCAAAGTTACAAATATTTTCGTTCACATTTTTATGCAATTATTTATACACTGGTAGTTGTGGTATATGTTCTTGTATGTTCTGGTATAACTTTTTTAATCAATTTAAAATGGAGATCGAGTAATTTAATTTAAACTTAAAACTGGATAAATTTTAACCCAATTTTGATTATTCAAAGCATTGCTTTAAAGGGTCTTTTCCCAAATTTCAACAGACCCCTGATTCCTACATTAAGGATTAAGTGTCTGCTGACAACCGGTTGTCATTAGCTTTGGTTTTCAGGACAATCGTATGCCACTAAGGCAACAGTTGCACTTACTGGAGCATCTGTTCCACAAGTTTGTCAGATATGGTTGGGTCCTATGGCATAGGAACAGTGTAATAGTATTATAGAATAACATGGCCATATGGTGATATGAACAATTAATTGTTGAATAGAGAACAACAATGGTATTAAATCTATCAATGTAGAAGCAGGTGCACCCGGCAAGTTCTGCAATTTATAATTAGGTGAAATGGGTCTACTTACCGACTCTGCAAACAAAACAAAAATGACCACTCTGAATTCTTATCATCATGTGCCTTTTCCTGTGAGATGTGTCACTTGTTTGCTAGCTTTCGAGCTGCATATTTATTATATATGTGTAGAGCCCAAGGGTAGTAGGAATGACATTGGCAATCTTGTTGTTGACCTGATCTTAAAAAATGTCACCAACCAAATCCACAGCTCCTGATAAGATCAGAGGTCAAGGTGTCCATATAAGGGTTTCTTACATCAATTATTTGCAGGAGTCTAGATATTCATTTTCATGATATCAATTTTCGCTTAAAAATCACATTATTTCAGTTTGAAATTGCATAAATTTACTAGTTACATTTGAATCTTTCTGGTGCCAGGTGGGGGGAGACATCTGTCTTTTTTTTTTGTTGTTGAAAAACCTATTCTAGTGATCTGTATGATACCCAATTTCGTGGTAAATTTAGGGGTTAGAGAAATGGGATTTATGTTGTTTTGTGATTTACACGTTTCTCTAAAATGCCCCACTTGGGATATAAATTCGGCAAATTTGCCTTGTTTGACTTCGGTTTTGCCAGGCGACACATCCGATTGATAATTCTCTGAATTCTAGTTTATTTACATGTGAGACCACTGGGGTGTAAATTCAACTCACCTGCTTGCATTTGGGAGTAAATGTTATGGAAGACGAGTCAAGCTTTGACAATTTGTGTAGTTTACAGCTTCTTGATGAAAATTTGGGGCATGAAGGGTACAGAACTTATTGAGAAATTTTACACCCCTGGGTGCAGGGCATTTGTGCCAACCCTCCAGGTACATATGGCTGGCTGACTGCACATATAGCAGATCTCGAACCAGGTGTTCCTTTCTAAGGGGTCGACTGTCGCGGACTTCCACTTAAGGCAGTTGTTCTCCGTCAACTCTTCCACTTAGTCTTGGGTCTCACCTGGCAGGAGTCAGTAATTGCAGAGATTACAATTACCCCAGGTGTATCCTGTATATCACATGCTGTTCTGAGTCTCTGACTGCACCACCAGAACCTTCCACATGTCCAAAGACTCCAAACCAGAGAACCCTAGTCATAACATCCTCAAGCTCAAGCTTTGTCAGTCAGCTCTTTTGACCTAATGTGGCCACATCCTCTAGGTTGATATTGTAGATCTGTCTGATCATGGCCTTGTCATTGCACTGCAACATGTGCAAGGAGTTTCACTGGCATGGAGCTCTACACGAAAGAGCTGCTGCCTTGTGAAGATGTCTGCAAGATGACTGTGCAACATGTGCAAGTGGTAACGGCTCTGGTAAGACTACAGACGCGCAGCTATATAAGTATAAATGATCTGCCTGATACAATGTATATTTTTGATGACATTAGGTTTGTCCTTTCCTTGTGTGAAGTCAGCAGAGAAATGACAGTTAGACTAGTTCTGACCTTTTTAAAAGTGATTAGGTCAGCAAATTCACCTCTAATTTTCCCATCCATAAAGTTCAACTTTAATACAGTGTGCAATCTAGGATTTCAGTGAAGGGGGCCAATCGGGCCCATCCAACCTAAAATAGGGGGCTATTTAGAAAAAAAGGGTCCCTCACATAAACAGGTGATAAAACTGTGAAAATCTTACATATAAAAATACTGTTAAAGAGAGTATCAGATCAGGAAATACCACAATCACAAACTGCAGACAAACCCATGGCACCGTGAGGAAGAGCCACACAACAATCACAAGACACCAGGAAGACAAACAAAGCAAAGCCCATCAAGATGATCGCAAAACTAGTATTGGACACAAAGTAACACACAGCAAAACAGAGAACAATTACAGAATCCCACAATGGGAGCAACAATCAACAACAACAGAACCACCGCCTTAGAAAGCCATCTGATTTTAAATATATCTCTACGTAAGGCTGAAGGCATGGCCTTTTTGTCTTATTTGGTGTCATTGGCCCCTTACGACAGGTTTCATTGCTAAAGTTAACCAATAAGTTGGCAATATATAAACTTTACATAACAACTGCTTTAGATTGTTTGTTTTGATGCTTAACATCCCAGTCAACAGCTATGGTCATGTCGGGACGGTCAGTTTACCAAACCTCACCTTTTCCTGGGCAAGCTACCAACCAGTACTTGGTACACATACTTTCCCTTGTAACTGACAACAACCTGAAGGGAGGGGAATGGCCATAGTAATTATTTCATAATCAATCTCCACAAAAGTATGGGACCAGGCCGAGATCAAACTTGCGACCCCTGGATTTGCAGTCAGACACTTATCTGCAGTCAGACACGTTACTGATTGTGCTATGCGTCACCTGCCTTTGAAGCATTATAACAATTTGGGCTGCTAAATTTTCTAAAATTCAGGATGGCAGTTCTCACTAGGATTTTGAAAATAGGGGTAAAAATGCTGTTTGCCAGAAAAAATTGGAGTTTAACCATACTTTTCTATTGGCATTTTTGAAAAAGTTGGAGTCAGAATCAAAAAGTTGGAGTAAAATAATCCAAATTTGGAGTTAGTGAGAACTCTGGATGGAATAAGAATCTATAGTAAAGTAAGCAATTGGGCAGGTGCTCTAGAATTTTGTCCAAAATTATGATATGGGCACTTCCAATGAGAACTACAAGTTTAAGTAAATAGCACCATTTTTTGGTTGTGCACATACAAGGCTTTATTATCTAGGGCAATGGTAGATGTAGGATTATAATTTTGTTTTCAAGGGATTATTTTGAAAGTACTTTTTATTTTAATCTCTTAAAGCTATTTTGCTTTGTTCTGAAGGCTTACAGTTAAACAGAAGGATTAGCTATATCTTCTTACATCAGTATTTCAATTACATGCATAGACATGATCAGATATATGAAGGGTTTTCCAAGTTAAGGATTAAGTAATACACCTTTTTTGACCCCTTGCTAAATCTCAACATATGCTAAATATTTCTTTCAGCTATTCAGTATTCAGCCTAATTGGCTATAATGATAAAATAAGATTTCAGTGATTTTATTTGCGACTTTTCCTTAACATTTGGGAAAATAATCAAAATATTTTATTAAAATTAGGAAAATAAGTGCTAAAATACATGAAATTGGGAAAATTATCTCATACTAAAAACCCTGGAAAATTCTCTAAAATGAAGAGGCCAGCAAGAGTTGTACCTATAGGCTCATTGAGCCTCTTGTTTATATTGGCTGTATTTTGGGTCTCTGGTGCTCTCAACATCCTGCTTCAAGGAAAAACATGGATATATTCCAACAATAAGTTTGCCCACTCTCAACTTTTCAGTTTCTTCTGAAATAGAAATTTACTTTGAAATAAGTAGCTTAAATGGGGTTGGATTGTTTATCTTTGTCCCCAGGCTAATTCATAACATTTTATGGTTCACAATGTATATCTTTGACCTAGATGCTGGGATTGTCCAAATAATGGTCTCTTTTTTACTTCTGACAAACATATAAATGTTAACAGTTGTCTGCTCTCTATGGAAATGTCACAGGTAGGAAATTTCATAGAGCTGTCTGCTCTGGTTTTCCATTCGTTGCTTTTATGGCGTAAAATAGCAAAAATAGGAGAATGTAGAGCTCCACTCTGATCTTTTTAACTTCTTTCTAAGCGGATCAATGTGAGCCACAAATTGTGTACAGTTTTTGTCTGATTCCTTTTTGTCGTGGCTCACCTCACTGACACAACAAAAACGCTTCACTTCGTTTTTTATGTGATTTTTTCAGCCTCCAAATACAGAACTGGCAGTTCTGTTTATGGAGTTTCCTACCCATGAATGAGCATCACTTAAATGTCTTGGCAGAACAATTTTAGGGAGTGCAGTTGCTCAGTGAGAGTGCTGGACTCTAGATGTTGTGTGTTCGAGCCTCGTCAGCGCCACTGCATTTTGTCCTTGATCAAGAGACATATTTAATCCTTGCTTAGTACTGATTCAACCCAGGAAGACACGTCCTAAGATAACTGAAAAATTGTTGACTGGGTTGTAAAGAATCAAATCAAACAAAGAAAAAATCTTAAGTCATATCAGAATAAATTATGGGTCACCAAGATAAACTTGATGTGCATAGATAAACAAAATTTTTCAGCGTAAAAATGTAAATATTTTCTTACCCATCAGTTATAACATATGTTTTGGGTGCTCAAAAGAACCGTCTCATTGAGACGGTTCTTTTGAGGGCCCACAACATATGTTTTGGTTGAGATATAAGAAAATTAAATATTCTATACACACTCTAAACTAAAGCCCTGATACAGCCATACACTGACAGCTTGATTTTTAAATAGCTGTGATTTATGTCCTCTAGATTTATACATGTGAATATTGAAGATAATTTTATTCAGTTTTTTAGGCCCAGATGAGCTTATTTTTTTTCCATCTAATTTTAGAGATTGTGTGTAAAAAAAATGTTACACCAAATGTTTTATGACCCAAGTGTTCTGCTTTGCGCTGGACCTTTATCATGTCTCCCTCCTGGAAGGGTCAGGAGACATTGTTCTTCCCCTTGCGTCCATCTGTCTGTCTGTCCGTCACAAAATCGTGTCCGCTCTATAACTTGATAATCATTAGAGATATTTCAATGAAACTTGGACTTGGCAACTTCAAACTTTGCAGGTGCATAGGTCACATGATGTAAAGGGTACTGGGCAACATTACGTATCATATGACATTGACCCCAAGGTAAAAAAATATATTTTTCGTTGTAAATGCATCTCCTCCTAAACTGTTGGATGCAGCAACTTCAAACTTTGCAGGTGCATAGGTCACATGCTGTAGAGATTGTCATATATTGTCTTTTCTTGTAAATGCATAATATCGGCCTAAACTATTGGACATAGCAACTACAAACTTCACAGGTGCATAGGTCACATGATGTGGATGGTAATGTATTTTCTTGTCAACGCATCTCCTCATAAACTGTTGTAGCCTCAAACTTTGCAGGTGCATAGGTCACATGATAAAGAGGGTACTGGGTGACATTTTGTGTGACCTTGACCTTGGGGTATAATGTATTTATTCGTAAATGCATTTTCTCCTAAACTGTTGGACATAGTAACTTCAAACTTACAGAGGTGCATAGGTCACATGATGTGTAGGGTACTGGGCAACATTTTGTGTGCCCAAGGTCATGGTCAAATAATGTATTTTCTTGTCAATGCATCTCATAAACCCTTGGACGTAGCAACTTCAAACTTTGCAGGTGCATAGGTGACATGATGTAGAGAGGTACTGGCCCACATTTTTTGTGACCTTGACCCCCAAGGTAAAGGTCAAACAGATTTCATTCCTATATACTCAAACTTTGCATAATGATTGTTCACACATTGAAGATGTGCACTGGCGATGCAGGCCCAGAGCAGAGTTTGGTCTTGTTTTGTTTTAACCCTTACCATGCTTGATATTTATAATTTACTACACTCCTCCCCATTTTTAGCTCACCTGAGCCTTAGATCACCTAAGCCATATGCTCAAGGTGAGCTATTTGATAGTTGGTAATTATGTGGCCTCAATACGTGCTTCGAAAGACATTTCCTAAACTACTGGCTGGATTTTGACTAAACTTGGCAGATTTGATCCGTCATGGCTCTCTTCATATTACTTGTTCAAATGGTTCCATTTTGTTGCATATTTAGGCCACATTGGGTTCAGCATTGTAAGCTTATTAATAAATATGAATACTTTATTCCAGAGTAATATTTTACTTGCTTAACATTGCTTTGTCTACAGTTAATTGTACGGATCAAATTTTATACCCTTATACTGTTAATACATGTAGAACACATTAATTTGATACTTGATAACACTGCAATATGATACTGCAAGTAAATGGATATATTTTGCACTCACTTACTTACTAAGAGCTTACAATCATTATTGTCATTAATGTCTGGTGTGTGTGGAATGAGCATTGTAAATTCCAAAATCCCATGGGGTGAGGGGGGAACCATGGTACGGCTTAAACACAGGGATGACCCAATATAGTATATATCAAATGGGCCTCATAGCGAGAAAACCTGTCATCGGGGTTTCCGAGAAAGGGAGATTCAAACCAGTCTCCTCAGCTACAATGACTAGCCAGAAAATTGACATTTGGCTTGTAGCAAGTTAAGATATAATACTTTCCAAAAAGGGAATAACAAAGGTGCTGTTCTCACCGGCGTCACTGCGTTGTGGTCCTTGAGCAAGACACATTTATCCTAGCTTAGTACTGGTTCAACCCAGGAAGACCCGTCCCTGTTTAACTGAAAGATTGTTGATGGGACGTAAAGAATCAAATCAAACAAAACAAAGGTGCTGATCAATCTGTGCCGATGCCCAGGCTGATCTGCGCCTGTGTTGTTCGCAAACCCCTTAAGACAGGTTTTCTCGCATTGAGGCCCAAATTCAAGGCTAAGCTACAACAGCATAAATGCAAAGCATTATGCATTCTGGGATCTCATTCTGTTCTGACAGAGTTTCACAACACACCTTGTTTCAACATGAAAGTACATTCTTGAATCAGGGAGGAGAATGGCCATAGAAATTACTTCATTATCAAGCTCCACGAATGTATGTGACCGGTTCGGGATCAAACTCGCAGCCCCTGGCTCTGCAGTCAGACACATTACTGACTGCACTACGCGGCCTGGTAAAGTTAACATCTGCAGCTGTATTTGGCAGTGTGAATACCTTTTGAATGTATATCAATTTGTCCAGCAATGTGTATAGAACATTAATACTTGAGTTATACAATTCCTTGAAACCAAAGTTTTATTCAGACATTTGGCAATTTTTTGTGTCTAATGATGCAAAGATCAGGAATCGATACAATCAAATACTACACCTGACTCAGGACACCGTATACTGTAGTAAAATGACAAAAACACAAGAAAACCTCACATTCAAGAGAGCCAAGAGGTCAGGTGACCACACAGACAAGGCAGACTAGTATGACCGACAAACATGAAACACAAATAACAAAAAGGATCCACAAAAGAAGCCCCACCTTGGAACAGTCAGTAAGAAAAGCTTAAAACATCTTTGACAGTACCAACCTCACCCTTATTTCTGACTTGGATCAAGACAAATACCTAGCTTTTTTGTTCGCACATGTATCATCTCGTAGTACATACAAATCCAGATATAAAAAGGAGATAAAACAAAGATAAAGACTCGACAGTACATACAACTGCATACCAGAGTAAAGAAATCCAAGTTAAACCCTGGCGGGCCTGACCACAGACACAACATCAGACCGTAATCCTCTCACCTATAGACAAGTCTTTAAACTTAAAGTTATTACTGTCATAGAGTCTGAGATCCGACCCCCTGGCGTGCACATGATTAAAGAGGAAAACAAACTTGCAGACCGTGATTAGGTTGACCACCAAGCATGCAGTCTATTGCAATACATTAATGTTATAACCCTTCTTTTTACATGTATCATGTTTATAATGACAACTTTTTTTTAATAAACTGCGCCGCAAAATTTGTAAAAGCCAATTATTTTCTTAAATTTATACACTAAGTCACCATAAAACTCTGGTTCCGAAAGTCCCTGGCGCAGGAAGAGATTTAAGTCTGACATTGAATTTAGCTATCAAATCATAGTACTGCATGGCTGTATAATTTTGAAAAAGCTTTGCGAAGTTTATGATACCAAAAGCCTTGTTTAAGAAGTTTCCGAGTTAACAGTTTATTGCGTGTGTTGAAGTCAGCAACATGGCTAGCGGATGAGTTGGGAAATTTTAACTCCATAGGATGTAGAGTAAGGAACCATTTTCGAACAGCATGTGAACCTGACGATTTGAACCATAGATTTTCTTTCATTTTACAATGGTTCAAACAACACTATGCAAATAGGTATTTATGCAAGAATGCATTTTTGAAGCCTGGAATTTACCACCCCTATCTTTTTTTATGAGTCTTTATGGTTGTTCAGTGGAATTTTTTACATTGTCCAAATTTTGAAAGAATAATACTGTATATTAAAGCAAACAATGAAGACTGTGACCAGGCACTGGGTTCTGTGACATTTGATCAAGGTTTGCATTGTTTGCCTATGTCCCATAAAAAGGATGCTAATGGGGCGAGAGAAAATGCATTATGATCAATAATCTTAATGAAAAAATTGTCTTTTTCTGGGCATAAATTTGAATTATGATGAGGATCAGCCTCATTTACATTATCAATTAATAATTATTAACCACAAACTGATTGTTGTACCGTAACACTAAGTCTTGTTGTTGCCAAAAAAAGTGTAGCATAGATTTTCCAACATATGAGGTGCGAGCGGTTAAGGTAATTTAGTGATTAATGTTGCAAATAAATTCAAGAATGCTTTTGATTTTCAATAATTATCAGTACTGGAGAAGCTGACAAAAAATATAGATATAATTGATGCAGCATCCATTTAATAGCACAGTAATTGGGGACAAGGTAAAGTGCGAGTTGCGAGTTGCGAGTTGCAAGTTGCAAGTTGCGAGTTGCAAGTTGCAAAAGCTAACTTTATATCACAACATTTACTTACAATCATTTTTAACACTTAAAAATGCTTTTAGTTACATGATATATCTTATTGTACAGCTCTTTTAGATTGCCCCAACACAGCAGTTGGGCTGTACATTAAATACCATACTGGGGTATCTTTGGGCATATCTTACAAGAATAAATACTGTTTTTCAGATGCTGGCATCTTAGATCCAGATTGCATTTTTTTTAATGTGCACAATGGGTCTCTTAAACATGCTAAATGATGGCATCAACAGGCAATTTACTGGTCTATTTGGTTATGACACTGCTTTGACTCTTCGCATGCAGGATAACCTTTTTCATGCTTTTGGTGTCGTCTGCTTGCTTTTTTCAAAATAACCTTAAAAATTCTTTCAGGAACATTTTTAGAGTGTCAAATGATTGGGATCCAGATCAGGACCGATGTTCTGATGGTGCTTAACTGGGCCAGACTGTTTGCAAAGGTTATAAGCAGACAGCAAAAATCGCCATTAGCAGGCAAAAGGTTAATTGCAGTATTATGTAAGTGAGTCCAGTTGGAAGACAAATCAGGGTCAGTGTTTAACACTAACAGACATTAATCCCCATTTTAGAAACCTTAATGACCATTAATTTCTGACACAAACTCCCATAGGACATCTGGGCAGTAGTATCTCTCATAAGCACAGACGTTAATGATTGCTGGGCATTGAACTTAATTTACCTTTCACCTTGCATGCTCCCATTTCCATAAGATCCCAAGCTATTTTAACATTAAAGATCTGTTTTGAACATTGTTAAAGCTAGATATCTTAAGTTTATATATTGCAACTTGCAAACCTTGAAGGTGTAGTTTCCAACTCGCAACTTGCAACTCGCAACTCGCAACTCGCAACTTGCAACTCGCAACTCGCAGATTACTCAGACTCCAGTAATTGTTACTTTGCATTGCGATATAAACTTTTCTTATCATATGACTTCGCGTCTGAGAGAGAAATAAAACAATAAACCACTGGTGTTTTACAGATATACGTGAAACGTTATGGCGTCTATAACAGCGTTGTGTACATAATGACTAAATTATAACTTTAATGCCAGAAATATCAAAATAATCTTTAATGTTGAATGAAAAATAGAATCTAACATTCATGCTCTTGTATTATTGAATCTATTAAACTTGTTGCGAACAAGAGATAAAATGCTCGGCAAGCCTCGCATTTTATCTATTTTCTTCAATTCGTTTAATAAATTCAATCAAACATAGGCACTCATATAAGATCCTGGCTTCTTGCTCGATCAATTATGGATTCTGTCTGAAGAAGTAAGATAGTGGCGCTTTTATGGGTTAATGAAAGGTTACAAGTTTAAGAAAAAATGAAGCATCTTTATTTATATTTAACTTTTATTTTCACTCTATAAACTATATATATGCTTCATGTATAAATTTAATACAATATGAGAAAAAACCCATGTTTAATACTTTTGTCTGTAATAATTTTGTCTGTAATGAGCTATGTTGTTTATATAAAATAACTAGAAATTATTTATTTCATGATTTTAATTAAACTTTAAATTTTTCCACATTCAAAATTTTCTTTTATAAATCTCCCAGTATTCTGATCCAGCTGTTGTTGTTTCTTGAGTTGTTCAACTGTGATTCAGAACTGTTCTTTCATTCAAGGTCTGTATATCATAGAACATCACAGTCTACATCCAGTAGATGAATAATCATGGTCTACAGTAACTGCTAGTTTTCTCTTTCTACTACTTCCAATTAATTCAGCCTTTTCTGTGCAAAATCAAACATGGCTGCCATTTCTCAATAGCTAAGAGCCCTTGATAAAACAGACAATGTACACACAAGTCACAAGTGTATGAATCATCAGGAAGAATTCATTATGCAGAAACAGGGTTGACAGCAATTTGCAGAGATGAATAACTGATTCTCTTTGCAATTGCTTCCACTGCCAATTCTTTGCTGTTTTAACATTTGCATATGATTAGATAATGTCAAAAGAGAATGCACCAGCAAAAATAGACTTTGTACCTGAAGAAAATATAGAAAAACTGATAAATATAGAGGTAGTATGCTAATGGTACAGTCTAAATCACCTGATATCTTGCCAAGCTGGCTGCTGTTACAGCTCTAGACAAGATGCTCTGTTTTGAATGTAAAAAGGCAATTTGTTTTTATTTCTCTATGAAAACCTGTTTTGTTGTACTCTTTGGCAGTTTGCCAAGTGATAAGATTACGCACTAAAATAGACTGTTTGTGTGCATACATGTTAACAACAGTCTTTTTCCCTCCAAAACTTGGGATAAATGCATAAAATTAGGAATGTTGTTAGTTTTCCAAGCAGAAAAAGAGAATCTGTCGACAGAAGTGGAGGAGAAAACCTGCACACATATTAAATGAAAGCAAACACTTTCATAGAAAGCAAAATCTGTTGTGATATTATGCAGTTTTAACTTGACACGCATAAAAGAGTGTAATGCAGAACATAAATACAACATGTCATATAAAACTTGGAGGGCTGCCAAGCTTGTTCAGTCATAAGGAAAAGCTATCAAGAGATTACAAAAGGCCTTTGTTACATGCCCTTGTTAACATTCAAAAAGCTTATTCAGTTGTTTGTGTGACTTTAAATAGGGGAAGATTTTAAAGCATAAAACCAACCTGGATCATATTGTAAAGCTTTGAGCCCAAGAGAATGCAAGACAGTTCTACTGGGCGCTTTGTACTAATGGATTCAGACCAAATATAGATTTAAGCCAACTAGTTGCTGGGTTTAGCTAGATAAGGTCGATACAAAGTCAACGTTAAGTACTTAAGTTAAACAGAGCTTATCGTATCATAATGCTGTATTTTACTCATAAAGCTGTATACCAGTTATGAGTAGTGTACACTCATTAAATGAGAAATTGAACAAACCCATGAAAAAGATAATCAAACATTTTATATGTATATATTATATAGCAGGTTACGCAATATTTTCCCAGTCATATACTCGCTCAAAATTTGTGGTCAAAGTTTTTTTGATATATGAAAATAGGAACATATAGGATTTCTTCAGACTGCCCCTATTCTTTGTTGCCCACAATACCATAAACTTAAATCTAATATATAATATATAATGAAGAAACCGCTTTTAAAACATTTTCTTAATGTGAAAATACTAGTAAATGAGTATACATGTTGCTTTACATGTAGTAAATCTTCTTCAGCAATCAAGATGGCCGACACCAACAGTATTGATCACGCCATGCAGCTAGCTGGTTATTCAGCAACCACAATTTATAGACTGTATTGATTCGGGTTCATATGTTGCCTTTATCACACATGACTAATTTATCCAGACAAGAAATCATTAGCTTTAGAAAAGATGAACACCTAAAAAATCAGCTATGTGCATGAGAAAATCTTGCTGGCCCTAGTCACAGCTAGAATCTTTAACATATTCTGAATGTAGTTAGATAACTCTTGTTCCGACAGCCAATACCAAAAGAGCTGATCAGACTGCTGCTGATCTGCACCTTAAATTTGTTGGAACAGGACCTTTTTGTATGCATCTGTATTCCAAATATTTGTCATGTATCACAGATAAAAGTACCATTAAATGACATGTTGCTCATTTCTGTCAGACACAACTGCCTTTGTCCCCTCTCAACACATCTCAACTGCCTATGTCCCCTCTCAACACACCTCAAACAGCATGAGGAAAAACAGGACTAGAAAGATTGCATCAGAAAAAACAAGATGGCTGCTATATCTACATGTGTTCACCTCATTATCTTGAGGTTTTATCAGTATTGGCAACAAGCCAATCGACATTATTGAAGTGTTGTGCTGTACATGGGAAAAGATATAAATGGCTGGCAATGTTGAAAAGAACAGGGGAATTTCAACCAGTCATGCATTATTATTGCTTTTCAAAAGCACAATAAATGAATTTAAAGTAATTTGAAACCTATTCATTTGATGAACTTAAAAAATAGCTGACATTGAAAGAGAGATACCCTCCAAGTGGTCTATTTTGTAGTCTCGCCTGAAAAAATTATGAAACATATGAACCACTAAAGTGCCAAACATATATATAGTTAATATAAAAAATACAGAATTTAAAGAGCACTATTGACACTTATTTTGCTTTATACTTTAAGGGGTCACACACCACTTTGATGATATCAATAATGTGCGCCAGGCTAGTTGCCACTTCGTCCGTCCTCTTTTTGTGATCAGATTTTTAAAAAAAACTTCATGGGAACCTTCAGTATCATGAGTAGATGCACATATTGCTAAATTTTAATTGTACACAAATCTGTATTATAAACTTTCTGATCTTGGGTGTAGTAATTGACAGATTAGTAATTGACAGATTCATAATTCAAAGGTAGTATTCACCAACTAAGAAATCGGTAGAATAAGTATAATTAGAGCCCCATTTGTTTCTAGTATTCTGTCAATCATTGTATGACATCATTGTTTATTGATTACTGGTGGGCATGGTTTACAAAGAAACATGATTCAAATTGTTCATTAAAAAAAAAATAGGAGCAAGAAAAGGTAAAACAAACAAACAGACACAGAATGGACAGTACAGGCAGAGAATATGAATAATCAGAGAAGATTACCTTAGAAAGATTTATGCGTTTAGGCTGGTCAAAGAGAGATCTACTTTCAGTTTGACCAAGGTCATCGATGCAAATGTCCAACACAGAAAAATCACTGTCATGCAAGTAGAACTTTCCTGCCAAGTGGCACACACAGGCAAATGGAAGTCTGGGGTTAAATTTCTACATATTTAAAGGAAGGGATAGTAACAGATCATCCGATAGTATAAACTTTCAAGTTTTTCTATATCACAGATGATAACAAGTAATGATTTTTATAAAAATGATCATTTTGAAGGTATTTTTCCTACATGGGAAGTGACATTGTCAATTGCAATTTCAACGCACTGCTAAATATTTTTTTTTTATTATCAGAAGTGGGTTAGTGGGTAGCTTCTTGTCATGCTAGTAGGCATATTGTAAATCATGGAGTGTATTGGAGCCATGCAGTGGCATTAAACAGATACACATTAACCTATATTTACATTTTCAAAGCAATCCTTTAATGAATCTTTAGATTTTTGCAGCCGTTCATAGCCTCATGAATCACACAAATCTCAGGACTTAAGTTAAGAGTGTGTAACAGATTTTTTTTCTTATTTCTCAACCAAAACATATGTTGTGAGTACTCAAAAGAACCGCCTTGATGAGACGGTTCTTTTGAGCACCCAAAACACATGTAAAAACTGATGGGTAAGAAAATAATCGCAATTTTACGTATTTATTTCCGATCTCGTTTCAGATATGGAAAGATACAGAAAGTGATCATCAATACAACAAAATCTGAAGTTAAAGATGACAAAGATAGTAAAGAGAAGGATGAGAATAAATCAACAACAGCAACTGTTGCGTTTACAGATATAAAGTCAGCGTCTAATGCACACAAAGCCGAGAAGCAGATTGGAAATAATTTACTGACAAGCGAATATAGCGAAGGATTTGCTACAACTGGTAGTATTGTGACTAGAACCCATGAACCTGAGATATATCCGCGTCCACCACCAGGAGGTTATCCTAAAGGACCAAAAGGGTAGGTACTTGTGTCCCTTGTAAGCAATTTACCTGTACAAGCTGGCTAAAATTATAAATAAGCTGGTTGGTTGATTGTACTGGTAATATAAAAATGTATGATGGGTGAAAAAATGTCAAACCATAAATACATTGCCTAAATAAAACTTATCATATTTATCATTCTAATGCACTTGATTTTGTAACGGGACGTCTGATTGGATAACGTCAAAAAATTGCGACAGTATATCCTGCAATATACTGTCGGAAATAGTTTGACGTCACTAATTACGTCACATTGGTTGGATGACATGCAGCTTTACACGGCGCGCAACACTCTACTTTGAGACAAGACTGTAGAAGTGCATTAGAATAGGGATAACCATATTCAAAATTTTATTTTGGGGAGGTATATTGTCAGATATATTTTCAGAAATCATGTTTTATGGCTCGGCTCGCGCGTCGCCGTAAAACTAAATTTCCAACCATATATCCGACGATATACTTCCCCTTTAAATTTTGAATACAGTTATCCCCTAAAAATGAGTTCATTCTGAAAGAGCAACATTTCTTTTGTAACACTTAATTTTGAAAAAAATGAGGAGCAAATAATGCTAAATTTTCACAAGATTATATTTGTAATCATCTGCTTGCTTGCATACTATTAGTATGCAATATTATATAAGCATTATTTCCCCTGAAAGGACTTCGGACAGTCTTAATGAAGGATTGCCCATAAAAATGACCAGAAAAAAGTTTCAAAGAAAACGATAGTTTTTCCATCAAAAAGAAAGTAGAGTCAACTCTCGAATTATCCGCAAAAGCGTTTTTCTCATTGGACAAGTACCTACTTAAAATATGGGTTGAAAGCCGAGTTTTTGCTATTCAACATATAGAAAATAGAAAAAGTTTTACTGAGGTGCTTTCCCCCCCGTGACCAAACTAATCCTTTTGCATACTGTTGTAGTTTTACAGTTCACACATCATATAAAAACGGCATGATTGGTCACGGGGGGGGGAACGATGTCAAAATGCTCAAAAAACGACTTATTATAAAAACTTATCCGGAACTTATTTTGTACAAACCTGTAGGTAAATATCAATTTACAATGGCATGCATCAGGGCTTTAGTTATGATTGCATACCAAGTTATTAATTGTCTAATTTCTCAACCAAACTTATATTGTGGGTACTCAAAAGAACCGTCGCAATGAGACGCTTCTTTTAAGCACAAAATTATAGGTTAAATCTGATGATTTAGAAAAATATTTATTATTTTAAGCTCAAAAATTTTGCTCATCTAGGCTATAACTTATACTGTGTACAGGTATGATACACCTCAGTGAACTGGCTGAACTCATACACAACAGGTAATTGTCAAAAGTTTGGACAGCACACTCATTTAGAAGAAGCTATGAAATCTTCTCAACCTGAATTTTATGCAAACGCATCACTTTCGTCGCAAGTTTTATGCCCCAAACATTATATTTCCATGTATTTAGGTGAATGCTCCGTGAAACTTTGACTTTCTGTGAAATAAAATTTGGTCACAAAAAACACCCCCACCCCCTAAACCCTAATGTCCTGGCATAATCATGCAATATTTTATAAATATTTTTATTTTGCTAGGTACACTAAATGTCACGGTTTTATTTAAGCACATGAACATAGTTGTCAAATATGCATTATCCTAGCAACAGGCTATCAAAATTTGGGCAGATTGAATAGGAGACCGTCCGAGGTCCTTTATGTTTGCTAGGATTAACATAGAATGGAGGCAGCTCTTGTACTTCCATTTGTTGTATACAATGCATGTGACCAACTTAAAAGTTCTTAGGGACAAGCATTTGACTATTTTTATGCTGTTCTTTTTATGTCATTCTATGTTATATGTAAATTCAACCCACCCCTGGCAAATTCTTGAGGCTAATGCAATCTTGATTAATAGATTTTTTTGATTTTTTTCTAAAAAGCTAGCATTTTTACCATTTCCAAATATTTGCATGTAACCATTTTGAAATGTATTTGATTGAAATGTAATTTAGCTATTGATAAAATGCACCATGGGAATCAAGCAAGGTTCAGTTCTTTTGCCATTATTGTTTTGTTTGATTATGCTTGTGTGTGTTAGCTAAAAGGAATACAAGTGGATTATTTAGTTTCCTTTCAATGCTTTGGATATATTGTTTCCATGGTATTCAAGATTTACAGCCAAAGGATTATGGTAAGAACAGAAATATGGAATATACACATGATGGAATTATTTTTGCATATTGTGATGGAGTTATTTGTAGTTGACATTGTGTAGTTTAATATTCATTGTGTTTGTGAGATATTGTATTGTGTATACCAAAAACAGTTACAAAATTTGGATGTATTACAATTCAGCCTCTGGATTTATTTATATACTGTGCAAATTGACATGGTTGAATTAGTGGAATACAAACCAGTATTGAAAGGGTAAGTTGAAAGAGAGGATTTTTTTTTTCAAATTTAAATAAAATTTGCTCTTTTGTCATTGAAATCTCCTGTATAAGGCTAACTGAAAGTTAGTGGAGGACAAATCAGGGAGTCTAAGTTAGTACTGGTCACCTGCTTGGGAAAAGCTTGCCCAGGAACACTTATCATTGTGATAAGAATGAAAAATTGTTTAAAGCAACATCATTTTACATGATTAGATTAGTCTTATATGATAGTCTTATAAGACAAATCTTACCATGTATAAACTCTGCTATTACTTTAAATATTATCTCATCAGATTCTGCAAGAGTCAAGACGGAGTCTTAGCATTTCAACCAACAATCATGAAGGTCTGAGCAGCAGATTACGCATTTTCATTCCTGAAATAGTGTAGTAAAACCACATGTGTAAAAGGAAAAAGAGTTAAATGCCACTAAAAGCATCCAAAGAAAAGCAGGAGATGGAGTCTTTGGTTGCTGATACCTACCATACAAGCAGAAACCATCAGAGTAAGACTGGCTACAAGTATATGATATGACACATTGATGAAAAATTGTTTTAAGGACTGGAGCCAGTCTAGCTAAGAGTGTGTTATACTTTCTTATTTCTCATTAGCAAAACATATGTTGAGCACCCAAAACATATGGTAAAATTTATGGGTAAGAAAATATTAACAATTTGACACTGTAATATTTTTGTTTATCTAAACCTGTGTAACATACATTTCAGAAAATGAAGAACAATATTATGCTGATCGAGTTGTATAGCCTCTTTTAAAAACAAACACCTACTTTGAGCATCCAGTAAATGCTGCCACATGGAATGTTACCCAAGATTTAAATATTGTAATGTGTAAATTTTGGGTTGATCATGATGTTTATGATTTTGATGCCTAATTTTTGAGTTGTATAGGTTGGATTGTGGTTGTATTATCATTATGTCATTAGTCATGATTTACATATTTTGATCCTATCTTTCTGGGAAAATCCTGTTGTTATCTAACTGCACCTCAACTTTGTGAAGAAGACATGTTATAATAGTTTTTATCTTGAGGTTTGACATTATCTTGGGTTATTTTTAAGTACATGATCTTTTGTGTACATTAATTCAAAAGTATTCACAGGACTGGTTCATGCATCCGCATGCGCCGATTCAGAGGGGGGGGGGGGGGGGGGGGGGGGGGACAGGGGGTCTGGTCCCTGGAAAATCACAAAAATATATGACGTAGCAATACTGGTCCGGATCCCCTTAAAATCCACAAGGCTACCATCATCGGCACGTCAGCGAAACACCAATAAAATGGTGTTCACTGGCGGGCCGATGATGGCCCCTGCTAATAGTGGTATTTTGATCTTTCTCCCCTCATCAAACTAAAAGAAAAAAAACCCAGCTAAATTGGACCCTCTCTGACAAAACATTCTGGATCTGGGCATGATCTGTATAACATGCCAGAAAATTTGCAAATGTGCTAAATTAAAAAAAAAAATTGCCAAATAAAGTTTGCATGTACGAATTCAAATCAAACCCAACTTGACAGTAACTTGTTTCAAAGCTAACATTCTTGAAATTATACTTGACCGTTTTTGATGCTTTGGTCTAAGCAAAGCGTGTTTAGGTAAACACTACAGGTAGTTTGGACAGTTTTCTGTGTAGATGACATAATGTTATGTCAAAGTTACAACACATGATTATATAGTGTTATGTGAATATAGGTAATGTTAAGGTGTAACATGTAAATTACATTGTGATGTATTATGAGGCAATCTTACAAGTATGCCTGAGGGTTAATGTACAGTAATGTTGTGTAGACTTGCATAATAGCTCTAGATGAGCATACACACTTATCATAAGAGGATTTCAATTTAAAAGTATTTTGAACAACGCTTGCCCACTTAGAAAGAAGGCAACTTGGTGTACCAGAAAAATAATTTTCTTAATTCTCAACCAAAACATATGTTGTGGGTACTCAGAAGAACCGTCTCAATGAGACGGTTCTTTTGAGTACCCAAAACATATGCTAACTATTATGGGTAAGAAAGTATTTATACTTTTACACTGAAAAGTTTTGTTTTGGTTGTAGAAGTGTAAATTCTTGGTGTGTAGCAAAAAGAAAGATGTAAAAGCCAGACATCTCAATATCGCTTGTTCTGCATAGTTCTACATAGGGCCAGATAAGCAAAATTTTTTAGCATAAATATGCGATTATTTTCTTATCCATCAGTTTAAACATGTGTTTTGGGTGCTCAAAAGAACCGTCTCATCGAGACGTTTCTTTTGAGTACCCATAACATATGTTTTGGTTGAGAAATAAGAAAATTAAATATTCGTTACACACTCTTAACTAAAGCACTGGCATAGTACCAGATTAGACGTTGTTTAGATTGTGGATTTATGATTTCTTTCATGAAAACACATGTTTTAGTTGCTCATGTGAAGTGAGACTTGAGCCGCTTCTAACAAGCACCACAACATCTGTTTTCATGGAGAAATTAGAGAAATCAATTGCTATTTTTCAGCTCTCTCAGTTTCCGCATATACTGTGCCCCCTCACTAAAACTTGTGATTAATAGCTTTAGTTGCCATGGCAGCATGTCATTAGAGACAGATCTGAAAATATCTTCTAGGATAATGGGTTTTGATACAAAATTTCATTTGGATAGATGCCAGCCAATTAATCTGAGATTCTGGGAAAGAAATGAGACATTGACAAACATGTATTTTTTAATATTCCTGGAAAGCTTGGCAAGAAGTCTGACTGAGAAACTCTTCCTTAATATGAGCCATGACATGGGATTTCCAACAATGTGTGCAACCAACAAAGGCTCAGACCAGCCTGCGCATACGCACAGTCTGATCAGAGCCTTTGCTAGTCAATTGAATATTCTATGACTGTTAATACTGACAAACAGCATTTGGAGTATACATCTAAGCTTAAAAGGAGGCTTTACTGGCTCGTCTAAGTCTACACTTGTCAAAATGCCACATTGAAGGAAATTCCGTGTCGCCGCTCATTTTTATGCCATTTGGGACGGTCAAACTGTGTGTATGTAAAGTCTTATCTTGCGACACTTTTTGGTAACTGCCTTGATCGTATGATAACTATACTCACTTTTTCGAAATGGTCAAAACCTTGAGCTGTGCAGTCTGCATGGGCGTACCAACGTGTACGCAAATGCGCATGTGCGTACAACTGGACGCAGCCAGTATAGATTTTTTAGTTACATTAAAACCAATCTTTTAAAAAGCGGCCATTCAAAAATAGACAAAAAACAATGGTAGCTAATGAAGGTCGAAAGTATTGCAGAATGCTCCAAGGCCGCAATACTTTTGACTTGCATTAAGCGATAATCCGTCTTAAAAACCAATCTTTTGAAGTGGCGGCTATATTCATTTGTATTTTATTCGATTTTTGGAAGAAAAATGCAGCTAATAATGTTTAATTGGGTGTCTTGAGGGCTCATTTTTGCGCTTTGTAATGCCCAAAACCATTTCCTGCCACAGGGCTTCACTCCTGGCTCCATACAGAGAGAGTACCCCCAGACCCGCTCAAAAGTGCATACTCTATAAAATGCCTCAGGAACGCGCCTGGTCTGACCTGGGTACAAATTTTTCTCATGACATGGTTGAAAATTATCAAATTGTTTCACAAGAACAAAAAAGTCTGTTCAAAGAGATTATGATACTTAATCATAGCTAGGTGCCTAGTAAAATCAAAGATGAATATGCATAATCTGCTTTCACAGTCAAGTATTAAGACGGATCAAATATTAAACAGCATTTGCAATCCACATAATTATGTGACAAGAACCTATTTTGCCATGGCTGGCTGAAATGTGTGTTTGATTAATTGAAAGGAAAGGGAAGCTAAAATAATGGCTTGCATTTTGCTTCCTTGAATGAATCATTTTAATGAAACTCATTTAGGGCAAAATTATGAGATCAACTTAGATAAATAAATAGTTCTAACAGGCTTAAAGTATGGGTATTTGAATATCTAGAGGGCTTTCTTGAAAATTAAATCTGCCGTGAAAAGAACTGGAGAATCTAAGACCTTGAAAAGTCCTTGAAATTTACTATTTTCTGTAGGAATCCTTTCTTAGAATGGTGGATCATTGGTTGCTTTAGACCAGAGCTGATATCCAGAAATCATTGCAAGCATTTTATGAGGACACTTCCAATTAGACTGGCTCCAGTTCTGAAATTTTTTTCATCAACATGTCATATCATATACTTGTAGCTTGTCTAGACTAGCTACAAGTATATGATATGACACATTGCTGAAAAATTGCTTTAATGTCTGGAGCCAGTCTAACTTCCAATGTATATTTGTGAAGAACTAAGGAATATAGTAACCTCTTTGCTGTTGAAAGAAAGCCAAGTAATTAAACAGGTAGAGAAGCTGTTCTATTCTCTGCTAGATTGTTCATACTTGGATTTTGTATATTGATATGTTGCCAAAATTCAGTTTCGGTACAAATGAACTTGCTTTCTTTTAACCCATCGGCCACTTCATCTGACCAATACTTTCAGTAGCTAGAATGTATAGAAATATTTTACGATGTCCATGCTTTGAATGTTTAAGGGTGCGTAATGGAAGATTATTTTCTTATTTTTAAACCAAAACATATGTTGTGGGTAAGCAAAAGAACCGTCTCAAGAGACGGTTCTTTTGCTTGAGACGGTTCTTTTGAGCACCCAAAACACATGTTTAAACTGATGGGTATTAAAATAATTCCAAATTTACGCAGACATTTTTTTGCTTAACTGGCCCTATGTACAATGAAACCAACAAATAGTGGCAGGCAGATTCTAAAGTCTATCCAGATCATGCAGATATCAGGGGTGTAAAATTCCACCCAACATGACCATTAGCTGTTGACTGGGACATAAAGAATCAAACCCAACCAAAACCAAACAATGTTAGAATCATTGTGATAAAAAAACAGATACAATGGGCACAGAAAAGAAGGTTCAATCTTTCATTTATCCACTCTTATGATCTACATTATAAAGAAAAGGCAATTTTGTGTTATCATTATTTTTGTCGACTACAGTTTTGAGTTGTGGTTAGGTTTGTCTCAAAAATGTGTTTGTATAATTTTTCGTGTTCAAGAGATCACAAAGGTTTCATCAGGCAAGACTACAGTATTGTTTGTGGTTAAACATGATTGAATAGTATAAGTATTAAGCATGTCATGTTTTTCTTAAGATTTGGCAACTATCCTGTAAATGCTTTTATGTTAGTTACTTGGCCTTCTTATGAGCAATGTCATTATATACCTAGGTAAGAAGATTTTTACTGTCTGAAAACTCACGATTACTTCTCGAAGCCTCCCTATCATATGTATTCTTGAAGAGAAAAGTAGATAGATTTGGCTATGAGCTCCCCTTATATCTGTCAATGAGTGAATACTCTAAAGCCAGAACATAGAGATCAGTTGGATTACCTGTACTTAAACATTCAAATATTCCGTAGCGCAGTCAGTAGTGAGTCCGACTGCAGATCCATGGGTCGTGAGTTTGATCCAGGCCTGGTCCAAAACTTTGGTGGAGAATGATCATGAAATAATTTATACGCTCATGCGATTCAAGAAGGGTTTTTGTCAGTTACAGGCGAAAGTATGTGCACAAGTCCTGACCTGGGTCCAAATTGTTTGCAAAGGTTTAAATAAATAAATAAATGGTTAAATTAGTAAATGAACATAGAAGCAGTACTAGTTTAAGCTTTTACTAAAAGTTTGCCTGCTTAAAGATGGCAAGCTTTTTGGAAAAGCTTTAACTTGTAATCTACCATATTAATGCTAGCTGGCCAGTATGAAATCTAATGATGGTTTGCCCTGTATATTATAATACTTCTGAAACACAAGTGGTCCTGGAGTGCTATGTTAACAAACCCCCAAAAGAATCTGATAGGACTTGATAGGAAGAGATAACAACTCAAGCCTATTCACATCAATTGTACAGCAGTCATACACCTACAAATTTCTGGGTTTCGTGCGGCAGTCTTATGGTGTTGTGCGCTACACAGCAAGACTGCCTTAATTACAATTTCACAGGGTTGCAAGGCTGCCACAACGACAAAAACTAAATTTTGGACATGCTCATTTTCTGAACGATTCTTGTGAGATCTTATTAGGACGCAAGACTGCTGCAAGGCACGCAAGGCTGCTGCAAGACAGGCAAGGTGTTCGTACAACTAACACTAGAGCTAGCACTGAGTATTTCGCCCTCGAATGCTACAAGACTGCCGCCCGATTGCCATGCAATGAATATGCGCTTCATTGCAGGGCTGCCGCAAGAATGCTAAAAAACATACGGCTACCAATGAAGTTCGCATGACTTGACGCACAGCCTCACATGCGACAGTCTTGCAAATCTGCAAGCCCATCTTGCGACAGCCCTGCGTGTTAACTCAAGACAATCTTGAAATCACCGTACAGCTGTTTTATGTTTAGTAAAAATCCACATGAGGTATCCAATTTGGTCTGCGATCTGCTGCGGAAAAATCGCACGGCCAAGCAATCGTATGATTGATGTGAACAGGCTAAAACTGAACAGAATATTTGAGTGTAAAATTGTAAATTTTAACCATTTTTTGAGCAAATACTGTAGTAGTTGATAACAAGAGGGCAAGGTATGCCCTCCAGTGATAAGCTTGTTGTTATGACAAAGAACAGGTCTAGGTTGTGGTTTGGCAATTTGCCAGCTGTAGTCTCGCCTGCTTGTTAGAATGATTATACACAGCTAGGATGTGTGTACAAGAGAAAATAGAAAAAAAAACCCCAAAAGATAGGGTTTTTACCTTGCACATTACGAGATAGTTTATGCTAAAGTTAGTTTAAAGCATTTTGGGACGAGTTGTGATAATATCGGGATAACTCATCCTGCTGTTATTCAATACAATACAGTAAAACCTGTGTAAAACAGCCACTCCCAAAAATACCAAAAATTGGTTTTCAAGACCAATTATTGGTTAATGCAGGTCAAAAGTATTGCAGAATGCTCCCATTCTGCAATACTTTTGACCTTCATTAAGCTGCCATTTGCCATTAAGATCTTTGTTTTGTCTATTTTTGAGTGGCCGTTTTACACATGTTTTACTGTATGTCGATTTTTTTAGCACAGTAATAGCTGGCAAGATTAGTTGTTCAAACTTTATATATAATAATTGTGGATATTATTGATCGCTATTGTATACATTTTACTGAAATGGCTAATTGCCTATTGCAGGTTCATACTTGTACTTCATATTTATTCACGTTTGTTTGGGTAAAAACTTAGAACATAACAGGACATCTTTCCCATATATGCCCGGTTAAGCAAATTTTTAAGTGCATTGCTAAGCAAAAAGTGCATTGCTTACATCAACCTTCCATTTTTGTCCCTACAGTACCAACTTGACACTTCCCCATAGGGCCAGTGAAGCAAAAAAAAAAAAAAAAAAAAAATATATATATATATATAAAAAAGCGGAAAATTGCGATTATTTTCTTATCCATCAGTTTAAACATTGTGTTTTGGGTACTCAAAACACCTGTCTCGATGAGACTGTTCTTTTGAGCACCCACAATATATGTTTTGGTTGAGAAATAAGAAAAAAATAATTTTCAGTACACTTATCTGGGGACCTGCAAATAATTTTGCATGCTGGGTAATTTTTCATGCTTTTGTTCTCATCTTTTTTCAAAATTATAACCTTTTCAAAAAATCATCAGAAGTTCAAACAGTTTGGATCCAGATCAGCTGTTTGCAAAGGCTATAAGCAGGCAAAAAAAAGCTGCTGCTAGCAAGGAAAGAGAACCCATGACTGGAGCTTGTTGATATCTTTCAGTAAGTCAAACAAAAAAACCTTTTGGTGTATCAAACACTGTGGATCCAGATCAGGCCCAATGCTCTGTCGGGCTTGAGCAGGATCCGAACTGTTCGCATATTATGTAATGTTTGCAAATTATATCACCAAATTTATTGTTGAAGGAATGCTATATGCTCCTCAGGAAAAATTATAGTTGTCTCACTACATTAATATGTTAATTTATTGTGTAGGCTATAAACATTGTTATATTGTTTAATGCTGAATAAATTATATTGTATTGTATTGCATGTAGTAAGTCTTAACCCTTAAAGCCCCAATCACCACTGCAGCAGACGACAAATTTTCGACATTTTTTCCAATTTTAGAAAAAAATGGGGTAAGATATTTCATGAGAATCGTCTGCCAGCAGAAGATTCTCATGAAATATCATGCCCAGGGGTGTGGAAATAGTAAAATTTTCCACTTGTCCAGGGGCAAGTAAATGGCCATAATGTACTTGTCCAAAGAAATTTTACTTGTCCGATAGTACAGATTAGCGTATACCTTTCTGTGCTTAAACAATTTACACTTTCAAAAACAGTATGAAACCATGCAGATATCAACTCTCTTGTAAACAGTGTGGATCCAAATCAGAAGCCAGCTGATCAGGATCCACACTGTTTTTAATGCAACGTGTGAACTCATAATAATTAATCAAAATATGAAATACAAAATTTATTAACTTTATAACAAATTTTGCACTTGTCCAAGGACAAGTAAATTGAAATTTTCAACTTGTCCTGAATGAAATGGGACCAGGTCGGACAAGTCGGGCATGGTATTTCCACAGCCCTGATGCCTTATTTGTTATTTTTTAAAAAGCAGCAAAATCTGCTGCAAATTATAGGTGGCGCTTTATGGGTTAAAAGAATGTGAATCTGAAAGGCAAGTCTATCTGGCGCAAACCCCATCAAAATCGAATTTAGCATTCTGAAATAAAATTTCTGACTTCTAATAGGCCTATGGAGGACGCCATTTTGAATATTTATTTAATTTCCTGTTAATCTTGAAAAGTTAATATCAAAAATGCCCAATTTCATCGCAAACTCACTGTTCAGATTTTCTCCCAAAACATCTGTTTTCAACTGAGATATCAATAAAAATGCAAACAAAGGTAAAATGATTAGTGGAACATTAGTTATTCTGTTAAATGCATATTTGATTAGGAACAGAACAGTTTAGGGCTGTGTGCCATCACACAGCCTATAAATGGCCGGCCTCCATAGCTATATACAAACATCTGTGCGTTGTGGTCCTTGAGCAAGACATAATTATCCTAGCTTAGTACTGGCTCTACCCAGGAATTCCCGTCCCTATATAACTGAAAGATTGTTGATGGGACGTAAAGAATCAAATCAAACAAACAAAACAAACATCTGTAATTTTTCTTAATTTTCAATCGATTTAAATCACGTTTGCGGCAGATTTCATGGTTTAAAAGGGCTTGCATGTTTCAATATTGCTGTCCCACATTTCCAATTTTGCAGCTAATTATGAGGTGACAATTTAAGGTTGAACTGCTATATCTGATCATACTATATTTGAGTCGCTATGCTGCTCACATACACTAAGTATGGATGTAGATGAAGACTTCAATTTATGCTCATTTTATGCTCATAATAAGACATGTAGCCCCGCTGGATACGTCAAAGAGCCTCAGAAAAAAGTGATCTAGAACTAAGCTGCTGTATTATAAGATTCCCTGTACTTGCTAGATATTCACAATATTGATCCCCAATACTGCCTTATCTTTTATTATTCAAATGGAGAATTGTCAGACAATTTCCACTTCTACTAAGCTATTCTTGGCTTGATGGAAAAGCATTGATTTTCCTCGGAGACAGTCATACTGCATTACTGGAAACCAACATTCTAGATTTCCAATTAATGTTTATGAGGAGTTACCATGGTGATATTGATAGATGAAAATCCATTTAGGTCACTGAATAGATTTTCCTTCCCTTTATATCTTACTGGCAAACTTAATTGCTGGGGAGTAAATCAATGCAATGCCCACTCATTCTGGGAATATCGCAAGAGACCTGCTGATCAATATTCTGTATTATTGGAAACCATTCCTGGGCAACGTCATGTCATGTCAAGATGAAAGATTGCTTACCGCAAATATAATAGCACTTGGATGAGGACTGGGTTGTCAAAAAATCATTTTGAATAAGTTGGAGTATGTATAGGTTATAGATCATATAGGAACTAAGTGGGAACCAGCCCAGAGAGTGAACCACTTAATTTCTTTATAATTGTAATATATGATCTATGACCTACTTAAGGTTTTCTCCTCCCTTCCCTTATTGTGTCCCTTTGGAAATGTAGGGATGGGGTCAACAGGTCAAAATTCAACTTTTTCAGAACATGGTCATGTTGCGTATCAAATTAAATAGAATCACTAAATGCAGCAACATGGTAGCAAATATTTTGCCCATAATTTGTCTTGTTTGACTTCTGTTTGGCCAGGCAGGTGACACATCTGATTCTTGGAATTCTATATAATTGCTTATAATATAATAATAATAAAGGGACAGATATTGTTAACTTGTTTGGTGTATTAAATAGCTTCATATTGATTGAACTATTGATCAAGCAACCTTTCATTTTATTTCTCATGTGTAAAGCTATACTATTCGAGAGAGATTTTGCTAGCCACTTGGCTTGCCCAAGTCCCTACATTTAAGAATTAATTTGAGATGAACGGTCCCTTTAATTGTAAAAAAGAGTAAAAGTCCCTTTAGCGTAGACTTCAAAACTTAATGGGAATTAAAAAGGAAACTGAAATTTATAAAAAAAAAAGGCTAAAAGACAGACGAAAAAAATGTACAGACTCTCTAGATAGCCATCAACTCAAGCTGAAAAATTATTATAATATTAAGCTATCTAACAATTAAGGAAACACACATAGTACAGAATATTTATGAGAACATTTAAAGAATATGAAATCAATAGCTATTTGTCAGAATGAACAGACCGCCTAAAGGATTTTACAATCAGATTGTCAGAAAGGGAGCAGACAATGACCCCTTTTCTAGACAGAAGCTAATTTGCATAATGACATTCAGAATGCCACGTGCCTGTCCCATTTCAAGTGATTTCATGGAACAACAAAACAAGAAAATCGTTAAAAGCTTTCTCCCAGGAGGCTTTGTTAGTTGATCAGAAAATCAGTACAAAATAATAAGAATTTCAATCATTTTACTCTTGTTTGTTTGTTTTGTTTTGTTTGATTTGATTCTTTATGTCCCATCAACAACAGGGAAGATTCCATATCAACAGTCACATTTTTTGCTGTTTCTCAGGCCAGTAGATTCCTTAAAGAGCCGAAAAAAAAATACAACTGAAAATGTTGTCTGCTTAAGACGTCTGCTTCAAATAATTGCCTGACATGACTAATTCAAGTGCAGAAGCAATTAAACAAGAATCTGGGTCCACTTAGTTTGTGGTAGAGAGGCTTCTAAACATTTCAGCAAACAACAAAAGCAGACATCAAGGGACTACATGATCTAAATTCATAGGGCCAGTTAAGCAAAATATTTCAGCATAAATTTGGATTATTTTCTTATCCACCAGTTTAAACATTTGTTTTGGGTGCTCAAAAGAACAGTCGCAGTGAGACGGTTCTTTTGAGTACCCACAATATATGTTTTGGCTGAGAAATAAGAAAAATAATTTTTCTTTACGCACCCTTATCTGGGGGCTTGTAAATTCAACTTGTTTTAGAACCTTTATTACAGGTAGGACAAACAGCAGAGCTTCTTTAGGATTAAACTGCTCAAATATTTGAAATAGGTATACTGTGAGATAAACACCTGGTTGGCAGAATCCCCAAGCCAGATTCTGCTTTTAAACTAATATTAATATTATGAGTGAATGTTTCAAGTAGCTATTTTCAGTGTAAATATCCGCCATCCTGTGTAGAGTGTAGTTTGTGGTTTTAGTGGATTTTGGCGCACAGTCAGGAACAATGCACATTTGCTGATAAGTTATTCAGGGGGCAACTCAAAGCTATCTGTCCTGTCTGGCTGTTTTCGTTAAACCGGATCAAAATCGAATTAAAAAAAAGATTTGATTACTCAGAATGGAAGTGTGGCCCATCAGGGTATCAAAAGATTTATTGCCCCTAACCTGTCAATCATGTGACTTTTTGTCTATTTTCAGATTTGAAGAGGAGGTAGATGGTTTTGACGTATACTACGGTACAACCCCACAGTATGAGGGCCCCTACCCCACCCCTCCAGCCCCTTTCTCAGAAGAAAACCGACCACAGAATTTCCCAAATCGTGGCAGACCAAGGGAGCGTACATGGATACCAGGCGTCAATTTTCATGGGTATGTCTTGAAATTTTAAATTATTGTTCATTTATGCTGGTTTTCCTTCATATGTGATGCAACATGAAACTGAAAGACAATTTAAGGTTTTCATGTTGATAACATGAAACAGTTATTTCAAGATATACATATTGATAGTATTATGAAAGAAGTTTTATGAAACAAGCTTTAGCGAGTGGATTATCTCCTGTACATACGCACAATCATACAATAACTGCCTTATTGCACCAGCATGCATGTGCACTTTGTGCATTGTTAGATATTTGATGTAGAACATTGGAATATCATATTTTATCTGTTTTAACAGTATCTTTGAACCTTAATGCAAATCATTGTTTATATTATCAGACACTAATGACCCACAAGGGTTGATGTGTCATTAAGCACCAAACAAACAAACAATAAAAGGTATATTCTTGATTTTAGGTACATGTAGGGTAGTGTATTCACCTAATTTGTAATATTTCATTTAATTACAAATGTCTTAAAAATAAATTCTTTTAAGTCGAGCAAAGTAAACAGTGCTGAAGATTTGCATACAAATATGAGACAGTGTTCTGCCAAGGCTGCGTTTTTCGTGCCATTAACACATTATTTTGCTGTTTGACTCAATCAAAATTGTCCAGTGGGTCATCTGGCACATGCAAATTTCAGGCTTGACGCATATATTTGCATGTGACTATTCTTACTTTTTGTCAACAAAAATGGGCAACAAACAAGATCAAAACTTATGCTCCGACAATTCTAAGTTTCTTCTCTGTGCAGGCTTCGCAGAAATCTAAATGAAATCCTGATCTCTAGTAATAAAACCTAAAATTGTTGTTTTAAGCGATTTAATTATTGATGACAAGAAAATAAAAATAATTTTGACCTGATATTATGTTTCAGCAGAGGGGCAAAATGGGCAGGTGGTACAATGCGCATTTATGCCGATTCTGTCAGTAAAGATGTTGCCCCAGTGCCAGCGGCATCTCCCACCCACTCCGTAGCTCCATCAACATCAAGTAAGCGTAGCAAGAAAAAGAAGCGGAAAAAATCCAAGTCAGTGAGTCGTTCGGGGTCGAGGTCAAGTTCTGCCAGTAGTAGAAGTAGTTCCTCTGCTAGTAGCCGATCAGCAAGGTATGTATGAAAGATTATTGCATAAAAAGTCGGAAAAAGGGCGCACCTCTGGTTAACCAGGCGCTGTTTATGACATTAAACTAAAGTTTAATGTTCTAGTTGTTGAATGATGGGGGCAGGCTGGGCCCCCACACCCCCTGTGTCGTTATCGTGTAGGGCTCTTCAATCACTTATAGGCCATGCATGCTGTTCCAATCATTTTGGATTCAAATATGGTAGCAACCCACAAAGCTAATAGAATAGAATGCGCCGGTAAACCAGAGACTACCTGGAAAAAGTCAGATAATCTAGCTCATTAATTTACAAACTGCGAGATGCGTTTAATATGTAAACCAGTCTTATGTTATTTGTAAATACAGTATTCAACCTAATAAGGGCACTGTATCAACTGCATAATGATATATACCATATCTACCTTAAGTATTGAACATAACACCCTCAATACAAGCATGCCCACGCTCTTTCATCACTGAATTGAATTGAGTTTTCAATACGGCATACAAATATAGCTTCCTGTGACGTAGGCTGTACGGGTTGACAATGATTCCATACTACCATACAATTGACTGACAATCACTTCTAAGAGCATGAACAGATTGAATACAGTTACTCTTGATTCTTAAATTCAATATTTGTAGGTACATAAATCTAACTACCCAGGGCTGGCATGTGAGATTTTGGTACTTGTTGCATTGGCGAGCTGCGTCACTGTGTTGTGTCCTTGAGCAAGCCACATTAATCCTAGCTTATGCACCAGTCATTTGTATCCAAAGCCTCCCCCCTCCTACGGGGATAGCCATGGAATAGCCGGGCTTAGGTGCAGGGTAATTACTTTTTGATTGTCCTCGCAGTGCGGGGGAAGTGCCAGGGTTATTACATTGAGAAACTTAACCCAGTGAGATTTTCTATTGTGTAGGGCGGGGCTAAGAGCAGGGTTGTTATCATTAGCTTGTCCCCACAGGGCGGGGCTTATACCAGGCCTCTGAAAAGTGAAAAGTCATTATCCCCCCCTTCTCGTAGGTGGGTGGGAGGGGGGCGTGGATACAAATGACTGGTGCATTAGTACTGGTTCAACCCAGGTAGACCCATCCCTACATAACTGAAAGATTGCTGATGGGACGTAAAGAATCAAATCAAACAAACAAAAATTTATATGATTAAACATTCGTGTTAAATAAAGTCTTCTATATTTTATTTTAAAAATGGAAATATAAGAGATGAATCTGGTTTTGGGGAGGTTCATGAAAGGAGGAATGCCATGGCTTCAGTTCAAAGTAAAAGTAACACACTTTGGATGTCACTTTGTCTGAACTGGACCCATGGCGTTAATCCTTTTCTGAACCTTCAAAAAAAATACAGCTCTTAAATGAACTGGCTCATGAAAAACAACTGAAAACTTTTGTGTTAGCCCTACCTCATGTAATTTTATCTTTATTTAAACAGCAGTAGCACAGAGCGACCAAAGACAGTGGCCTCAACAGCACAGAAAGTGGTACAAGAACCTGTCATAGATAATGAGATAGAGCCAGGGGAGCGGGAATCTCTAGGAATATATATCACCAAACTTCCAATAAGATCAAGTGGTAGGTTGCCCCTCTTATCTTTAAACTCATGGGCGGATCCAGAGGAGGGGAAGGGGCAGGAGGTCTGGACCCCTTCCCCCCTGAAAAATCTAAAAATATATAGGGTTCCTTAACAAAACTGCTCCAGATACCCTAAAAATCACAAAGAGACCAAGGAAGCATTCAATGTTGGGCCATCATCGGCATGCCAACGAAATGCCATTTAAATGGCGTTTTGCTGTCAGGCCTATGAGCCCGATTATTTGTCAAAGTTGGACCCCCTCTCACACAACTTTCTGGATCTATGCATGAAACTTGTTTCTCATAATCAATTTCTCAATCATTAACCCTTAAAGCGCCATCTACATTTTGCAGCAGACGACAATTTAAGATTTTGCTGCTTTTTCAAAAATAACAAATAAGGCATGATATTTCATGAGAATCATCTTCTGGCAGACGATTCTCATGAAATATCATACCTTATTTTTTCGAAAATTGGGAAAGATGTCTCAAAATTTGTCGTCTGCTGCAGTTGTGATGGCGCTTTAAGGGTTAAATTGGTTAGTAGTCTTCTACCGGTCTGGAGGACTATAGGTTTACTTGATACTGTCCGCTGGTCAGTCACTTTGTGTTTGGGCCATACCTTTTGAGTACCCACAACATATGTTTTGGATGAGAAATAAGAAAACTAACTCTTATCTGGGGGCCTGCACATACTTTTAACCTGTAGGGAAAAGTCAAGTCAAAGACAGTATCCCTACCTTCAAGTGAAAGACAAATCAAACATATAGCACATTTTTATCAACCTCAATCAAGACCTACCTTGAAACTGAGGAAGGTGAGATTCCCACGGCCTAGACTTTTAGACATATCTTTGCAGATAAAAGTCTTTCTTTGCAAGAAAAGAAAAATGTTCACATTTTTCAGTACCACCCAAGCAAAAATATACCTGTTCAAATCATTAAAACCAATTTGACTGGTGCAGTCTAATGATAGTTCTTAGATAAAGCTTACTGGTATGTTTTTTTGGGGAGAGACAGTTGTGAAAATAATTTGTCCTTGCATACTTATTTCATACTTATTCAGGACTTTAGTTAAGAGTGCGTAGCGAAAATTTAATTTTCTTATTTCTCAACCAAAACATATGTTGTGGGTACTCAAAAGAACCGTCTCAATGAGACGGTTCTTTTGAGCACCCAAAACATATGTTAAAACTGATGGGTAAGAAAATATTTACATCTTTACGCTGAAAAATTTTGTTTATCTAAACCTGTGCTTATTTCATCTCTGGAGCTTTGACACAGGTAAAGCAGAGTCCCAGGTAGGCATCACAAGAAAACCCATTTCTGGCTCAATCCAACCTGCCCAGCTACACAGACTAATGGTATTTTTACGTATAGCAAGGTTGCTACTTATATTTTCCATATAGTGAATAACAAAGGCACTGATAAGACTGCATGGATTTGCAGCCTAGGATTTTACAATTTTTCAGTGTAAAATTGTAATTTTTTTTCTTACCTATCAGTTTTAACAAATGTTTAGGGTGCTCAAAAGAACCGTCTCATTGAGACGGTTCTTTTGAGTACCCACAACGTATGTTTTGGTCGACAAATAAGAAAATAGTTTTGTTTGGTTCACACTCTTAGCTAAAGGCTTGTTTGCACACAACAAAAGTAGTTTTTTTTTGTGACAAGGCACATTATAGCCATATTTCTTATCACATTTCAAAGCAGCTTTACTGAGCTTCCCAACAAATGTTTTCAAAGAAAATGAGAAAATATCACCATTTTAGCCTGTGAAAAAAATGAGTGTTTTATAAGGGTTAAGTAAAGTACAGGTTTGGCAGACAATCTCTAACATATCAGAAAACTACTGATGTGAAGAAACTTTTTGTGTAGATCTGTCAAATTTTTTTCTCTCCAATTTCTCCTGAGGTTTGTAGATCTATTTACAATCTACCTATAGCGCTAAATGATAGTTTTGTCATACCTGTGTTCAGCAATAACAGCATGGTTAAACGTGTACAACCGCAGCACATTGAGAAAATATGAAACCTCTCCACTTTGCACATGTTTCATATTTTGTACGTTTCTAAAATTCCTGCAATTGAAGCAACAAAAGGGAACTACAAAAAACATACAGTACATATAGTTCATAAAATATAGCCAGCATGGTAAGGGTAAAATATTTGGACATGTTTAGGGCATATCTGCCCTTGAGGATAATTTTCAATGTATAATGATATATTCTGTACAACCAGTCAAGTATGAAATGTAAATATGTATATGAAATCTGAGAGAAATGACAAAAAACCGGCTATGATTGTAGGATATAACTTAGCCTTCCGGATGACAAGATTTGTATAGATCACATGACCTCGCTTCACATAGCTCTGGATAAGATTTTTCAAGCGAAAAAATTTGACAGTGGTAAAATTTTGTCCAAAATTACCTGATTTCTCCATGGAAACATTTATTTTGTGCATGCTTATCTGAAGCATTTCATCCTCTTTAGTGTGAACCTGATCTGTAGATTTGGTTGTTGTAGTGAGCAGAGCCTGGCAGCCTGCACATGATTGTGGTTGGCTGTCTGCTGAAATAATGGCTATGTTTGGAACAGCCACAAGTTTAAGCCTCTATCTAGTCTCTGTGACCGAGTAGACTGGTTTGAGTATTATCTCATCACAAACTGTAATTTGAGTATTATCTCGTCACAAACTGGTTTGAGTATTATCTCGTTACAAACTGGTTTCCCTGGCCTGTCTCATTGCCAAAAGGACCTTTTCTTGCAGCACTGCATGCTCTGTTGCTTTCTTGCTCAAGTGAGAACTTCCTTCCTGGAATTTGTCTTTAACCTTTTGTATACGTTGTAATGCGGCAAAATATTTCATTTTTTGTTGTCTGCTGATATATTTTCAGAAATACCCTTTTTGAAAAATTCTTTCAGGGCTACCTAAGTGTGTCAAACAACTTGGATCGAGATCAGGTCCCATGTTCAATCCGTCCTGATCTGGGTCCGAACTGCTTGCAAAGGCGATCAGAAGACAACACTAAGCAGGCATAGAGTTGAACCTTGTCCTGTTTGGCCTCATTGTAGAGATGTTTACAGCAGGGCATATTGATAATATTGGTGCTTTTCATTATGTTGTGATGCCCTATTGGAGCCTTTTTGCTGGATACCCTATTGGAGCCTTCTTTCTGGGAGTAAAGTAAAACCTGTCTTAGCGGCCACTCAAAAAAATGATCAAAAATTGGTTTTCAAGACCAATTATGGCTCAGTGCAGGTCAAAAGTATTGCAGAATGCTCCAACAGAGCATTCTGCAATACTTTTGATCTGCATTAAGCTACCATCTGTCTTTAAGACCTGTGTTTTGTTTATTTTTAAGTGGCCGTTTAAGACAGGTTTTACTGTATTAACATGGTGATGCAGAATATTCGAACTCAGTTGTCAAAGTACAAGTTAAAAGGACTTGTTTTAAATATTTACAATGTGAATATATGGCTTTCTGAAGGAAATTAGGAAGTTTATTAAACTAATGAAAAGTTGAGAGGATATCTCCTAAACTTTAAGAGAACGACAGCCTTGACACTTGGTAAGCTTATTATAGATGATGACTAAACTACCGGATTATTCCTTTAAGTAGAATTGGAATGATGGCCCGAATAACATCCTTGCGGACAAGCATATGGTTGACATACACTCTAGTTAAAGGGGGTTAACTGTTATCACATTTTGTATTTATAGTCAAATTCAGTTATGAGGAGCCCTAGAATAATATAATATCAAAATAGTCAAGATTTCTCCCCATTCTCCTTGTTTTGCATGAAAACTCTTATTTGGTCTGGAATTGGAAGGGGAGTGTTATTCGGTCTGGAATCGGAACGGGAGTGCTGCATGTTGCATTAAAACACACTGTTTCCAATGGAAATAGATGTAGCGGATCATAGGTTTAGATAAACAAAAATTTTCACTGTAAAATTGTTAGTATTTTCTTACCCATAATTCTTAGTATATGTTTTGGGTGCTCAAAAGAGCCGCTTCATTGAGACGGTTCTTTTGAGTTCGCACAACATTTTTTTGGTTTGGAAATAAGAAAAATATTTTTCTGTTACGCACTAATAAAGCCCTGATTTTCCTATGTATTTGTAATGAATCAACATGGCTTGTATCTTGTTATTTGCTCTGTTATATACTCTTCTGTCATCCGGTTGAATCCAATAGAATTCATTGGCAAATCCTGCCTTTTCATTTTATTATCACTTCTGCTTCATTTGCCAGCCTCAAAAGCATCTGATCAAGTTCTAGTAGTTGAAAAGTTCAAGGTTGAGGAAAAAAACAAGTTTTTAGCATAGGTCCTGAGAAGCCAAGTGCTTGACTGTAAAAACTAGATTATTTTTTAATCTAGAAGTCTAAACATTTGTATTTGATTGGATGCTCATTGAGACAAGTTATTTAGTACCCGCAAAATAGGTTTTGTTCAAGAAATAAGAAAAACAATTAATGTTTATTCCATTTTATCGGGAGTTGTGTAAATTTCCTGAACTCCTAAAAGTACATGGATAAGATCTGGATTTGTTCAAATCAATGAAGGCTAAAAAATCATGAACCAATTTTATTTAGTAAACATCCATGTTCACTTATTCACTGGGGCTAGAGATGAGCCTTCATCTATTTCAACAACAACAATTTATTTCCACACTTTGTGTAAGTGCAGGGAAAGCCTTGGTGATCAGGCTTGCCGGAGTCTTTGCTGATGTGCATGCTTGCCTGGTCCTTTGCTGATGTGGATGCTTGCCTGATCCTTTGCTGATGTGCATGCTCGCCTGATCCTTTGCTGATGTGCATGCTTGCCCGATCCTTTGCTGATGTGCATGCTCACCTGATTCTTTGCTGATGTGCATGCTTGCCTGATCCTTTGCTGATGTGCATGCTCGCCTGATCCTTTGCTGATGTGCATGCTCGCCCGATCCTTTGCTGATGTGCATGCTCACCTGATCCTTTGCTGATGTGCATGCTTGCCTGATCCTTTGCTGATGTGCATGCTTGCCTGATCCTTTGCTGATGTGCATGTTGCCTGATCCTTTGCTGATGTGCATGCTTGCCTGACCCTTTGCTGATGTGCATGCTTGCCTGATCTTTTGCTGATATGCATGCTTGCCTGATCCATTGCTGATGTGCATGCTCATCTGATGCTTTGCTGATGTGCATGCTTGCCTGATCTTTTGTGGATGTGCATGCTCGCCTGATCCTTTGCTGATGTGCATGTTGCCTGATCCTTTTGCTGGTGTGCATGCTCGCATGATCCTTTGCTGATGTGCATGCTTGCCTGATCCTTTTGCTGGTGTGCTGGATTGATTATTTGCAGGCTCCCTTGTTCTGAGCCTTTGCTAATATGCTGGCTGGCCCGAGCCTTTGCTGGCCTAGTATCAATAATTTGAATATACTGGGTCATACTCAAAATATATTTGCTTTAGGCAGCTTTATTTTGTGCAGGTTGATAGATTTTCATGCTACACTGAGTGGATTCAATGTATATTTCATAAAACCATCTTATTTTTTGGTTTACAAAGCAAATCATTTTGGCTGTGGCATGTGATTTCCAACAATGTGGTATTTTGACATGAATAGACTCGGACAAGCCTGTGCAGGCTCCTTTTAAGCTTAGAAACTCAGTAAAACATTAACAGCCAATTTTCTTTAAAAATTAATCTCTATTTATGTCCCCTCCAACATTATAAGGGTTTTGCCTTGAGCCACTACCAGCCAGTTTATTACAGCTCTCAACAAAATAAAGTGTTATGTTTCTGGATTTTTAGGGGAAAAAAAGCTAAATGTTTCATGTGAATATTGCTGCCAACAGACCTTTCAAATTTGGTAATCTTGTTGAGCTGCAAATTTTAGGTGGCATGGTAAAGGAGATAACAAGCCGTTTATCTTGTCCTCTGGACTATATAGATTTTTACAGTAGTTTTTTTTTACTGACATGCTTGGTGTGGTTTGGTATGTATAAATTGACAAAAACCTATACAAGGAGAAATTTTCTTTTTAAATGCATTTCACTGTGGCGAAACCTGTTGAGTCTAGTTTTCGACTTAAAAACTGGGCCAAAAATTGTTTTGCAATAAAATCCAGTTGTTTTGTGAATGTTAAAAATCTGATTATTGAAATGAGTGGAAAGTGATGAGAGTATTATTTAAATGAAACATCTGTAGTTGAACGAGGAGTTCATTAGTGACATGTTAACGTTCAAAACTGACACATTAGAGGATACGTCATCAATAGGATGTAGCCATGAAGATCAAAGCTAATTTTTCAATGGATATGGTGTATATAACAGGTACAGATACCTCCTAATCCTCGGATAGCCATGCTCAGTATGGGGACAGGGACCCCCATAAAATTGGTGAAAAATTTACCAGGACAATAAAATTAAAAGCAGTCATTTAACTGCTAAATGCAGCCTATTGCAGGCCTACAGATGTGAATGCATAATACAAAATTCATTTTTCTTGTTTTTCAACCAAAACATATGTCGTGGGTTCTCAAAAGAATCATCTCAATGAGAATACTTTTGAGCACCCCAACACCAGTTTTTTGTTTAAACTAGTGGAAAAGAAAATAACCACAATTTTATGCCAAAACATTTGCTTACTTGCTTTTGAACTGTCATGCAACTGTATTAAACAAGCACCTTCATTAAGCAAGAAGGGTGTTTGTTGATTGACAATGCTGCTTAACCCTTTTCATTCTAATGGATTATCCGATGCATTTTGATAGAATAAGTATGGAATTGCCCATTTTGTATTTTAAGGGGTTGCTGGTCAAAACTTCTATAAAATGATGTATTTCTGTCCCTGAAGATGGTTGTTATCTTATCAAATAGTGCAGACCCTGATGAAAAAAGAAAAAAACTATTTTTAGTTTGGGAATAGTGCATATATTTGGATCTAAATTTGGGTTTAAGAGAAATGAGCCATGACATGAGATTAACAACAATGTGGTATGTGCGACCAGCAAAGCCTCAGATCAGCCTGTGCATACGTGCAGTCTGGTCAGAGCTGTTAGTCTGACTGTTAAGCAACTGACCTAACATCATTTGGAGATTCTAAGCTTAAAAGGAGGATGCACAGACTTGTCTGAGTCTACACATGTCAAAGTGCCACATGTCACAGCTCAAATTCTGGAAGATTTTTTTTTTACAGAAACACGATCAAGCCATTATATGAGATTTTGGTTCTTATGGCATGGACCATCAGCAAAGGCTCTGAAAAACACTATTGTCAGGCATTGCTTTCATGAATTTTGGATGCGGGACTGTCTGGCAACGGGTCAGAATTTGTGCATGATCTGGAAAAAATTGGCGTGAATCTTGCAATAGCACATCCTAGAGCCCTCAAGGCTAGCAGTCACACAAAGAAAGGACATAGATGGAGACTCAAACCAAATTTTGGCCTCTAAGCCCCACTAGATAGATGTGCATGAATGTTAAACACATATGCAATAAATACAGAGATCTCATCAACTAGCCCATTTTCTAGTTCATATAAGTAGCAGATTTCCTATGTCCTACCCACAAATTGGTTTTGATGGAGATTTATAAAACATTGGTATCAAGATACCCTGCTTACATGGGCCCATTTTACATTCTTATTGTTTTCATATCGCCCAAGTTTGGCTTCTGTTTCCCCTGGTAAAGCTCATTTGATTTAGTGGAATTTCGCAATGCTGCTATGGCTGTCATTCCTCTTCCATCTTAGATAATTGAAAAATATTGCTGACCAAAGACAAAAATGAAAGCGAAAGTTCGTCCTCATCAAATCGCACTATATCTTTTCTGCAAAAAAGCCTATTCTCGGAGTTCCTGAAGTTTTACCACAACACTAGATAAAGAATGATCTTAAGCATGCAAATTGTCTCATTACATGAAAAAGCATATTGTAACTCCCTCATGTGATGTGCTCTTGTTGACGGTAAGAAATAAAATCTCTGCTTTTCTGCGGAGTAGCGCATCTTTATCTAAAAGCTGCAAGCACATTGATTTCTGTCTTGTGATTCACACTGGTTGCTAATATCATTGATTTTCTCATTTTCTGTCTTGCGGAATTTTTGTAATCAGAAGGCAAGTAATTCTATAGGGCCAGTTAAGCAAATTTATTTAACTAAAATAGTGATTATTTTCTTACCCATCAGTTTAAACATATGTTTTGGGTGCTCAAAAGAACCGTCTCATTGAGACGGTTCTTTTGAGTACCCACAACATATGTTTTGGTTGAGAAATAAGAAAAATAATTTTCTGGTATGCTCTTTTTTTCTGGAGGCAAGTAATTCCCAGCGGCACCTTCTTCTTCGCTTATTTCCTCCATTACGATCAATACTCTACAGATGTGCCCCACATTGCTTACATTTTAAAACAGAAAATGGCGATAATTTTATTATTTTACTGTGACACCGACTGTTATGGTGCGGAAGCATCTCATTGAGTACCCACAACATATGTTTTACAGTAATAGATTTCTTGATGTATTCGATATGGCAGAACTAGCTTTGGTTGAGAAAAAAGAAATAACTGATTTCTCCGTCTAGGATCAGATAGCTTGAAACTGTTGCAATATCTTACCTGCAGAAATTGAATAGTTTACATGTACATGATAAAGTAATACAATAGGATAGGCTTGGCTTACAGAGCACATATGTAGTTTCACAACTCCAGAGGAATGGCATAGAATATTCTCAATTATTTCTTAACCAAAATATATGTTGTGGTTGCTCTAAAGAACTGCTTTACTCACCGGAGACATGGTTCTGTTGAACAATCACAATTAAATATATTTTGATTGAATAATGAGAATGGTAATACATTTGTCTTAGCCTGGGCTTGTTAGTTCATCATAGGAGATGCAGCAACATATGTTTTAGGAAGGATGTGTATGAACTTTTCCAATGAGGTTTGTGCATAAGCTAAAGTTTGGCTGTTTATGGTTCTGGGGCATATATGAGTGTCCATCCATCCGTATGTCTGTCTCTCAGTGCTTCATTTCTGCTCTCTATCTTGAGCATATATTGTGTAAATATACTTCAAATTTTGTAGAAGTGTTTGTATTGGGAAGGAGTGGTTTGGGATTGCAGATGAGTAAATTTTGTCAAATAACTACAGAGTTATGGTCCTTGATTAATGCTCAAAAGTACATTTTTGTTCAATATTTTTTGAACAAATGGATGGATTTTGATAAAACTTGTCTGCATGCAAAGCTTTCATTAAGCCTGGATAAACACTGTGAAGAGCCATCTTAGAGTCATTCAGTCAGCTAAAATGAGCCACTCAGCCTAAGAGTGCCTAACAGTTTGGATCCAGCTCAGGCCTGACATTGTGTAGGGCCTGATCTGAGTCCACGCTGTAAAGGTTATCAACAGATTACAATAGCCGTCAAGTTTGGGATCAATACAATCCAACATAGGTGTTGTATTGACCTGTCATATTAGCACTATGTAGTGTATGCAGGCGCCACAAAATTAATCCGCAATCTGAGTGTTAATGACATATTGGCGGCTCTGGCTATGTCAGTTGGACCTGGTTCTGCCATTTTTACAAAGGTAATAAATGGGCCTCCTTGCGACAAAATCTGTCTCCGGGGTTTCCGACAAAGTGAGATTCAAATTAGTCTGCTCAAAGGCGCTGATCAGACTGCGTGTATGCGCAGGCTGTTCAGCGCCTTTGTTGTTTGCAAACCCTCGAAGACAGGTTTTGTCGCATCGAGGCCCAAATGCAGTGTTGTGCCTAGGTCAAGAATTCTGGGGGACACCAGTGTCCCCCTACCTGAATTTCAGAGGGACATTTGCAAATTCTGGGGGACACCAAATTCCATCTGATTTTTACCCGTAAAATTGAAAACAGTTTTCCGGAAATTTCTGTTCATTTTTATTTACATTTGAGCTCGATGGCCATAGTTTTGGCTCAAGAAGGGGTGCAGATTACAGTGAAGTAGTTTCTACATTGCCGTTGTTTTGAATTCCCCAGCATAATTCTATTTCTACATTAAAATAGAGTTTTCTGGCCTTCAGCTGAATAAAATTTGCTTTTTCCGCCATTGTTGATGTGTTGGACTGGTTGAAAAATCAATATCCAATGCAACATGTATCATCAGAAAATACATGTGCACAGTCTAAATTACTTCCCTTTTACTGGGTTATGCTAAATACGGAAATGGGGTTTAAATAGCGAAATTTCGAGGGCGCGCCTGTAGGCCCGCACTGGGTGCATTTTTAAGGGACATCGACGGTAAAATCGTGGGAATCCCGCAATGCCGCGCTCTAGGCACAACAATGCAAATGGCATTATCAGATGCTTTTTTTTTTACAAAAATGTAGTTTTATGATTATAACCATGTCCAAATGTCTTAACAGGGTTGTTAAAATGTTAAGATAAAAAAATAATCCCAGGGGTATTCAGGATATTTAAGGTGTCCCATTAATTCAGGTAAATACTGTACTATATATATTTTATAAATGAGAATGTGCCACCTAATCTATTTTGTTAGAATCACATGGCAAAGTAGGAATTATTGATCTTGTGTGTGACTGCAATGGCAACCAACACATTCACTGTCAGATAGAGATAAAGTCAGGTAGCTTATAGATGAAGGAAATGCTCTAGTTTTACAGAGCTTGCTTGCTCCGTATTGTATCGACTGAAAAAATTGTGAAATAGGAATTGTTTGGATTCTGTGTTTGGATTTGAGTGGAAGAAATTTTGTTGACTCAAGGTCTTGATTAGAAGTTATAGGTAAATCTCAGTTTACAATACAGACCATTAATTGCCTTATTGGAATTGAATCAGATTGAAAGTAAGATTGAAGTGTCTTATTAAGCATTCCTGTTGATGTGATGGAATCTCTGTAGAAAAGTGGAATCTCTGGTCTGCCTTAATGAGAAGCTGACTTCCAGTTGTGTAAGCAGATTAGAGGCTTTGTTTTTTTGAGCCGGAATCCAGCTCCAGTGGAACCCTGCCTTAATGAGAAGCTGACTTCCAGTTGTGTAGGCAGATTAGAGACTTTGCTTTTGTGAGCCGGAATCCAGCTCCAGTGGAACTACTTTTGGAACTGCTTTCTTAATATATGAATGTATCCCAACTCCTGCCAATGTAGACATCTTGGAAAGACAATTTATATCCTGGGGAGTTAAGACAATTTATATGCTGGGGAGTTAACTTTCTCCAAAGTTGATGTGACTACCCGTAGCAATTTAACTATCCAATTCTATTAAAATATTTGGTATGTAGGTGTTTAACTCTTCATAGAGATGCCTTTTGACTCTTTGGCAAACAGAGCAGACCCAGATTAGGCAGCTCCTATAAGAGCTGCCTGATCTGGGTCTACACTGTTTGCATAATGGATATGATTAAATATGATCCTACACTACTTGACAAGTAATTTCTTTGTTCTATGTACAAGCCTAAAAAAAATATTTATATAATTATTCATAATGGGTGGAGCTTAGCGTGAATATTAATGAAGGAAAGGATAAAAAGAAATGTCTCACTAAAATATTTCTTTTTTTACCAACCTTACCAACTTTAGCATGAAATATCACGTCATGTGCAAGGTCTACACAGATGTTGGTGGTAAAAATAGTTATACCATGTTTGTCCATTTGTACGTAAGATAATCCACAAGCTAAAGCTCAATCCATGAGGATTATCTCCACCTACAGGCAGACAACCCATGGTATAACTATAACTTAAACACCCGGAACATAATTATATTTTGATATGTGTTCCTGTAAGTAATCTTTGTTTGGGTTTTGCTGGCTCCTGGTACTCTTGCCTCGGAGACGTTGGGCTTAACCTTTTAAAAGATCTGTACTCTCTTGATCATCTCTCTCTGTGCAAACCTACTCTCTGTCTCTTCTTAAGCTATTACAGTAAACCCTGTCTTAAGCGGCCACCCAAAAATAGACAAAACAAAGGTCTTAATGGCAAATGGTTGCTTAATTAAGGTAGAAAGTATTGCAGAATGCTCCCTTGGAGCTTTCTGCAATACTTTTGACCTACATTAAGCGATAGTCGATCTTGAAAACCAATTTTGGTCTTCATTTTGAGTGGCTGCTTAAGACAAGTTTTACTGTATATTCATAGTCATTGAAGTATATTTGTATTCAGACATAAAGATGGAAGTTTCTACTTCAGAAACTCAGGGGTGACAGGGTCAAGTGTTGATTTCCTTCCATGATGCAAACAGTCAGGTTTTGAGGTAATCAAATGAACACTATTTGGGTTTGATTTCACTTTGAAACGCGGGATTGTGTTCTGTGTGTTTAAACTGATATTTTGTACGGGATTTTTTACATAGGGGTTTGAAGGATGTACACGTAATGTGGATTTTTATTAGCAGGATTAGTTTATATATCTGGGATTTGTTGTGTGATATTAGAGTGGTACGCAGATAATTGGCATGTCTGTCATTTTTCTTATTTCTCTATATTGTGGGTACTCATTGGAAAGTATTATAGTCACCTGCAGTGAGAACCGACTGCATATGCTTCCAGTGAGCACCAACAAAATAATTTGTTACCAGTGAGCACTGGCGAAATGCTTCCAGTGAACATCAACATCGTATGCTTCCGGCATAATAAGCTACCAGTGAGCTCCGTCAGCATACTATGCTACCAGTGAGCTCCGACAGCATACTATGCTACCAGTGAGCTCTGACAGCATAATATGCTACCAGTGAGCTCCGACAGCATACTATGCTACCAGTGAGCACGGACAGCATAATACATGTATGCTTCCTGTGAACATCCACAGCAATGTTTTAACACATGTTTAAACCGATTGAGCTCCGACAGCATAATATGCTACCAGTGAACATCCACAGCATAATATGCTACCAATGAGCACACACAGCATAATATATGTATGCTTCCTGTGAACATCCACAGCAATGTTTTAACACATGTTTAAACCGATTGAGCTCCGACAGCATAATATGCTACCAGTGAACATCCACAGCATAATATGCTACCAATGAGCACACACAGCATAATATATGTATGCTTCCTGTGAACATCCACAGCAATGTTTTAACACATGTTTAAATCGATTGATAAAAAAATAATCGCAAATTTTACGCTAAATTTTTGTGCTTAACTGGCCCTATGATGGTGACAGTCGCTACTTAATGATTAGATACACCAGTAGATGTAGAACAAAGTTAGTAAAATGGTTGTCTTCTCTTTTCAGACACGAGTTTACGAGATGGTCTGTTTCACGAGTATAAGAAGTATGGTAAAGTAACGGCAGTGCAGGTGTGCGGTGTTGCTGATGGCCGATATGCAATTGTCAGCTTTAAACAGTAAGTTCTTGTTTTAGGCCATGCCAAATAATTTTTTAGATTCTCATCCCCACCCACCCCTATGAAATAATCAAAAACTTTCCACTCCAATTTTTTTATTTGCTTAAAAAAAAGAAAAAAAATATTTGAAAAAGGCTGAAGATGTTTGGTGCAATTTTTTCTGGCCAGCATTTTTGCAAAAAAAAAAAAACCCACAAAAACCTGGTTTTTATTTGGACACTTAATATCTATCACTTATTAATTTTGACAATTTCATGGTATTGAAAGTTTCTTTCAGCACTGTTCTGTTTTTAAAGCAGTCTGGAAAATAAAAACCTCCCCACAAAATTTGGATGAGAATTTAAAAATTTATTTGTTGGGCCTTAAATCAGCTCTCTTGTTAACTCTTTCCCCACTTGTGGCAACTTTTTACTTGGTCATCAATTTTGCAGTGAAAATGTCATTTTGATATCACAGATACATTTATCATAGGACTTGGATAACCTCAAGTCTTAGTGTTATGACCACACATATTATAACACTCTCGGCGGGAACAAGTTAAGTAACGTCATGACGACGTCCAATACAACAATGCGAATTGTCATTGAAATAAACAAACTTTGAAGTCAATAAAATCGCATTTAAAAGGTCATATGATAAACAGAGTCTTACACTAGTGATCGTTTCATATCAAATTTATTAAACTCGCTGAAGGCTCGTTTAATAAATTTCATATGAAATGATCACTCATGTATGATCGTCTATGTGTAAATCTATAACTATTCTTCAGAATAGCAACAGTACAACATTTTTCTTTTTTTTTTGAATAAGAAAACTTCTTACAGTATTAAATGTCAAAAAGCAAGGAAATCTTCTTTTTGGTTCGAAATATAACTGTGAATTTTATTGTGTGTATTTGTTCGTATTTCACTCCTGTTAATCCTAAAAGTGAAAGTTATGCTGCTGTGACCTTAATAAGAGTTGACCAATTATTTTATTACAGAGGTGAAGATGCTGCGAAAGCTCTCACTGCTTCCCAAGGCAAACGATTCTTCGGCACGCTGATCGAAGTCCAACAGCACGAAGGAATAGGTAAGTGCACCGGTTTAGATAAACAAAAAATTTCAGCGTAAAATTGTAAATATTTTCTTACCCATCAATTTAAACATGTTTTGGGTGCTCAAAAGAACAGGCATTCTCAAAGCCGAGCCTGGTAAACATGATATCAAAAGACACGAACCTGGTATTTTCAAACTTTTAGAAATTCCCAGATTATTGGCGGGAAAAGGATTTTTAACCAAAATTTTTTACTCTCAAAATAATTATTGCTCGTCTTAAAACAGAAAAACGATTTTGGAAGTGAGCAAACGTTAGTTATTATTACAATATTTGGCGGGTTGATTTGGTTCATATTATTTTTATATCAGTTTATTGAAAAACCTGCAAATGAGTTAGTCTCGCTGTGAGAAGTTTGTGATATATCACAACTTTACTTGACATTGTTATGGCAACGGTGATTTCATTCTCGGCTTTCCTCAACGCTGTCTATCTCTCTGACCAGCAGTGAGATTAGTGGTGAAATAAGAGATGTATATACTAGTGGGGCTTAGAATTCGGGAAAATATAACGTAAGAAATTTGTTTTATTACCAAGTTTGGTTTGGTAAATGATTTGATAATTTGAAAGCTACTATTTTGACAGAAATGCCAAGACAAATTGTGCACTCAGATGAGATTGCTCCTGATCATCATGATGCAGTCTGATCTGAGTCTTTACCGTTTGTAACTCAAGACCTACTAGCATTTTGCAAATCAGACTTAAATTACGTTTAGAATTGTATTACCATAGGTACAGATAAGGAAATTTTATTTGTCTAAAATTTTGATTATTTTCTTACCAATTAATTTAAACATGTCTTTTGATTTTGAGTACCCTCAACTTATGTTTTGGATGAGAAATAAAGAAAATAATTCCCAACAGCACTCTTATCTGGAGGCCTGTATTACTGTAATGATTCTTTGTTCAGAAAATTATTTGTTTATTATTCAATGGTATTATCATCTGTGAAAGATTTCAGGATTATTCCCGGATTCAGGATTCTGAGGCTGACTTGCCATAGAAACAGAAAATCAGCCTCAAAATGCTGAATTTGGCAGATTATAACATCTTCTCACGTTTACTTCTTTTTTTTTAAGATCTGACTTCTAAATTTCAAAATTGTTGAAGCTTTCACTCATGTATTAAGGAAACAATCTGCAATTATATCAGGCCTTTAGTTAAGATTGTGTACCAAAAAATTAATTTTCTTATTTCTCAACCAAAACATATGTTGTTGGTACTCAAAAGAACCGTCTCAATGAAACAGTTCTTTTGAGCACCCAAAACACATTTTAAATCTGATGGGTAAGAAAATATTCACAATTTTATGCTCAATAATTTTGTTTATCTGAAACCTATGTATATCATGTCTATCCAGTCACATTGTGAGAAAAGACGGAATATCTTGATTTCAGGATTCCTGAAGTTTACTGTTTAGAACTTTCAATCCTGTAAATGTTATGGAGGCTCAAAAGAACCATCTCATTGAGACAGTTCTTTTGAGCATCCATAACAGGTGTTTGGGTTGAGAGAAAAAAAATTAAGAATTTGGAATAATCTGTGCCTGGTTACCTAATTACAACCGCAAAGACATGTTTTTCTTTCTCAGCTCATTGCTCATGTTGAAATTAACCAAATTTTGTGTAGATATAAATCAGCTGACTGAACAAGGAAACAGCTTTTATGGATCTAATCTTCAACAGTGTATATTGCGAAATTCTACAATAAATATACATGTAAAATTGATCTATCTGGGTACAGCAGCTAGACTGTTATTATAGACTCAAGTGACAAATTGTTTTTTAGATCTATAGAAATTAGATCAGTTGCTATGGATATGAAGTCTCAGTAACTGTATATCTCTTTATATTTTCCTGAAAGCTCTTGTTTCAAAATCAGCTGAGGCTCAGAACTGTGAAGGAGGCAAATACCAAATACGTTACTTACCCTTGAAGTCTCCATGAATATTTTTCATCAGGGTATTCTTGATATATAGGAACAGTACCTTTACATAAAAATATGTGAATTTCTCCAACATATACAGGGTTCGCACAGGCTTGAAAAGTACTTGAATATACAGATTTGTCTTGAAAAGTCCTTGAAAATTAAATCTGTCTTGAAAAGTACTGGAAAATCACTCAAAAGCCTTGAAAAGTCCTTGAATTTAACCATTTACAGGAGGATTCAGCACTGCCTTTGGTGACCTTAATCAGTATAAAATTGTGGTGCCTTCCTTTATGCTGCACAAAATAAAGGCACCACAATTTTATACTCATTTTCTAAAATTTATATCTTTAGTAATGCAGTCTAGCATTTCAAAAATAAAATTTAACGTGAAAATCAGTATTTTTCGTAAGTTTACAGTCCTTGAAAACAGCAGGAAAGTCTTTTAAAAGTCCTCGAAATTCCTTTAATTTTACACAAACTTGCCTGCATGAAGTGTGATATATTTAGTAATAAGAAAAGCAGGCCCTCTTACCGTGTTTGCTCTAAATATTTGAACAGATTGGCATGTGCAAACTATTTCCCTGTCATAAATACGCATTTGTAAGAATCATTTATGTTTGTTCAGACATTAACTTTTGCCCACACCCGAGGAAGCTGTTTGAGCACGAGGCCACTATTCCAAGTGTTGAAATCTGGCGAGTGTAATATAATGAACCAATCATGTGTGATTATTTTCTTGCATTTAACTTGATTCAGTAAGGCCTAAAATAGAGTGTGTTTCAGGTGACCTGACCATGCCTTTTTTTTCATGACTCTGGAAGTTTTTAGCACTTTAAGGAATTTCCAGAGGATTTCTCTGTCAGCTTGTAAACTTTAAATTCTGAAATTAATTTTGCACACATTTTTACAGAACAAAATGGATGACAAAATGGACATGTCTGACCAGTTAAACATCATGTAAACAAATCGGGGCTCATTTAAAGTAGTTTTAAGTTAAAACCCATCATGTTCAAATAGCACAGAAAACTTCATGATTTGAGCATAGATTTTATCTCATTTGAAAATGGTTTCAAACAGCCATGCTTTTAGTTATTTATTCAACATTGTAGATATACTGACCCACACTTCCAACGCAAAATATTTCAGAAATATAATTTTTATTAAAATGAGGTCATGCTGAAATTATTGTACCATTCAGAGGTTATGACAGAGATGTACCCAATCAGGTTTTGATTAAAAAGGGAATGATGGACTGATAAAGTTCTACTTTCATTTTTATAAATACGTGTTTAGATTTATGATAAAATTGTGTTACAATGGATGAAATAATAATAATATATGGAATATTTGTTGTTTAGTCTAGTTTTGCGTTAGAAGTGTGGTTCAGTATATCATCTTAAATGAGTATATTGATGGTTCCAAGAATTAATGAGGGTCCACTGTATGTATGTTTACAGAGGTCGATGATACAGATCTAAAACCACCCGAAGCTGACTTGGATGAGCATCATCCAAAGTCTACAAGGACGCTGTTTATCGGAAATCTAGAAAAGGATATCACCATAGATGAACTTAAGGAAAAATTAAAAACCTATGGAGAGATCATAGTAAGTATTAAGATATACTAGTCAAATTCTAACCGGCCACATGTGTTTTTACTGATTTTCTGAAAAGCTGTAAGCACTAGATCAATTTCATTTACATTACCGGATAGGCCAGCATATCAGTAAGCGTTACCAGAAATCGGCTAAGCAAAATTCATTAAATTGTATCTGGGAGGCTTTGACGAATACACATACCCTCAATTTCAAATTCACAAGAATTTGCATTGGATGGTGAGGTAATTTTTGACACTTTGGCCTATAGCAACGAGTCTCATGCAGATTTAGTGTTCATTTCTGCACCTGAGTGTTCAATATGAGTTTGGCTTTTGAAATGAAAACGTTTTGCATGTGAAAGGGGGTCATTTGGAAAAGTCATTACCCACAAATTGTGCCAAAATATGAATTTTGGAAATGGGGGTACCAATTTTCAAACTGGCATCCTGCATGTACTGTTGAACATTTTGTTAACATCTTTACTGTCTAAGGTACATGACATGTCGGGCTATTTCGAGATGCAAAAAGACTAGTCATGTCATTTTGGGTTTTGAAGAAAATTGATAAATTGCAGGTGGCCGGTTGGAACATTTGGCTGATATATTTATTTTAACTCCCCAAAGAAACTTAACTCAGTTATCAGAATTCTTGTAAGAAAATAGCTATTGACAGAAAATTAGCAACAGCTTGGCTATTACTCTCTCTATAGCTCGTCTCAGCTGGCTGTCATTAGTATAATAGTTTAAGGCACTATATCAATAATTAGGAATTAATATGTTACACAAGTTGATCAATAAACAGTTCGTCGGTCGGGAGTCAAAAACTTGTATCTTTGATTTTCACATTTTTCACGAGAGACAAAAAACAACAACTTTTGATGGGAATATCCTATATTGCTGAAAATCAGACAGGATTATATTAAGCAACATCCAAATTCACTGTTATGGTGTTTTGAACTTCCCAAAAAATATTTCACGGTCATTATGAAGAGTTTCACTTGAGTTACGTCATTTTTACCATTTTTTGGTGAAAAACCATCCAGTTACGACATTTTGAGCATCTTTTTCATGGCAAAACCTCGTTTCCAGGTAAAATGAGCGCCAAAAAAATGGAATTTTTCATAAATACGATATTTTGAAGCATGATTGATGCTTCTTAAGGGGGTTCTAATTTGTCTAGAGCTACGAGAATTTGACAGAATGCGCGCCTTGTGTTTGGTATTCCCGCATTGACAAAAGGTGGTTTTGGTAAAAATCAGAGTTACGAGGTTTTGACTCCCGACCGACGAGTTGATATCATTAGTTGGATCATTCAGTAGAATAGTGATGCTTAGAAAAAACAGAAATCCATTTTTTTGCCAAAAAGATAGACACTAAAAGTAAGTAATGGTGCAAAGATCAGGAATCGATACAATCAAGTACCACACCTGACCCAGGATACCAATGGGAAAGTGACAAACTCACAGAATTCACCACAAACGAGAGCCAAGAGGTCAGCCCTTTCCCAGCAGGTGACCACAAAGCACATATAAACAGACGCGCACAAAACATAGCAAACACAAGACAGAACAAAAACATAAAAGATCCACAAAAGAAGTACCGCCTTGGAACGGTCAGTAAAATATTTTACTGGAGGGCTTAAACCGGTTTAACGGCGCCAACCTCACCCTTAATTCAGATGTGGATCAAGACACATAGATATTTGGTTTGCATGAAAGACCCCTAACTTATCAATGCATATTTTGATATGAGACATATTTTGTTCCAGGTTATAACCAATATGCCTAAGGCCATGCCAAAAACTTTTTTAGATTCTCATCCCCACCCACCCCCTTTGAAATATAAGCAAATAAAAAAGAAATGGGGTGGAAAGTTTTTCAAAAACCTTCCACCGCAATTTTTTTATTTGCGTAAAAAAAAGAAAAAAAAGGTTTGAAAAAGGTTGAAAATTTTTGGTGCAATTTTTCTGGCCAGCATTTTTGCAAAAAAGAAAAACCCACAAAAATCTGGTTTTTATTTGGACACTTAATATTTATCATTTATTAATTTTGACAATTTCTTGGTATTAAAAGTTTTCTTTCAGCACTGTTCTGTTTTTAAAGCAGTCCGAAAAATAAAAAAAATAAAAAATAAGAATTTCCCACCCGCCCCAATTTTTCACAAAATTTGGATGAGAATCTAAAAAGTTATTTGGTGTGGCCTAAATGTAATTAAGTTATTTTTTTCTCGTGAATTGTCCTTGAACACTGTTGGAAGTTCCATTTGTTGTTCTTTATAAATTCCTGAATGTTGACCCATATAAGTAGAATAAATAGGGAGCTGTAAAATGTCCCTCTTTCTTTTGTAGGATGTAGATGTGAAGCGACAAGGGGCTGTATCTGCGTATGCGTTTATCCAATTCTCGGACATATCAAGCGTGGTTCGAGCTCTTCGAGACCTGGAAGGCACTGCCTTTGGGAGTAACAAAATAAAGGTACATTCATATTGGTGAACATATGTCCAGTAGGAGACAAAAATTCCACTCGTCCGCTCGTAATTACAAGTGAAATCTAGAAAGGATGAGTAATCCTTGCCAAAGCACTCGTCCTGCAGGACGAGTGCTTTGGGAAGAATTACTCGAGGGAGTCATATAACATATTTCTCTCATATGTTCTTTATTGCATACACTTTTAAAGGACAAGTGCATGTGTTTGTAGGATGAGTTAAGATTGTAGTCTCTCATCCTGCAGGACAAGTGCAATATTGAAATATTTTTGTCCTCTGTCCAGATAAACAAAAGAAAATTGAGCGTAAAATTGTGAATATTTTGTTATTCATCAGTTATAACAATTGTTTTGGGTGCTCAAGAGAATCCTCTCATTGAGGCGGTTCTTTTTGAGTGCCCACAGCATTTGTTGAATTAAGAAAAAACAATTTTTGATTTGGCACTCTTAAGGTCTTTCTTATCTAGAAGCTAAGAAATAGCCCCTCTTGGTGATTGGATTCATATTTCACAGGGGACAAAAATTCCACTGGTCCGCTCGTAATTACGAGTGAAATCTAGAAAGGACGAGTGATTCTTGTCCTTTCACCATTAAATCTTAGGATGAATTTTTTCCACAAGTTCTGCTGGAGTTTTCTTATTTATCCATCTCTGTTTTAATGATGGAATTTCTGCTTGCTAGTCTAGGCAGTGAAAGCTATTGATTTTGTTCTACATAAGCAAATGATGCCATTCTATAACCAATCTCCTGTAAGCAGAGTAGAAGAGGTTCATTCTCTGTCAACTAATGGCCTTTGCAAACAGTTTGGACCCAGATTAGGCGAAACATTTTTTTTTAAATTTCTCATGGAAGTCCTGAAAGAATATTGAAAAAATAATCAGCAGACAGCAAGGAAGTAAGGTAAATTACCCAGCATGCAATGAGTAAAAAAAACACTATGTAAATGGCTATTAGCGCCTTCTTGCCATATTAGCACTTGGTGTCTGCCATTGGGCTAGTTAAGCAAAAATAATTTGCGTAAAATTGCGGTCATTTTGTTATCCATCAGTTTCAAAGAGTGTTTTGAACACAACATATGTTTTGATTGAGAAATAAGAAAAATAATTTTCAGTTACGCACTCCTATCTGGGGGGCCTGGTCTGCTAATATGTTATGACAGAGTTGAGGAACTAAGATGTTAATATAATTAACAGATACCTCTGTTGGCTATTAACACTTTTTTCTAGGATAGGTGCATACACAGGGTGCATGTTTTATGGTGTGTGTGGTCAAGTTGACCCCAGATAAGAGTGCGTAACTGAAAATTATTTTTCCTATTTCTCAACCAAAATATATGTTGTGGGTACTCAAAAGAACTGCCTCGATGAGATGGCTCTTTTGAGCACCCAAAACACATGTTTAGACTGATGGATAAGAAAATAATCACAATTTTTTGCCTAAATTTTTTGCTTAAGTGGCCCTATGGTCAACTTATTTTTTTTATAATTTTCAGATTTTCCCATTTGGAAGTGAACTGTGTGCATAACTCAAGTCACACAGGTTTAGATAAACAAAAAATTTCAGCGTAAAATTGTAAATATTTTCTTATCCATAATTATTAGCATAATATTTTGGGTGCGTTGAGACGGTTCTTTTGAATACCCACAAAATATATTTTGGTTGAGAAATGAGAAAATTATTTTTCTGGTACACACTCTTAACTAAAGGCCTGACTGTTATTTAGTAGGACTAGAGCCCTACATTTTGTTCTGAGCCTTCACTTTGTGTGTTTGTGAGCAGTGATGGCTCTGGTGAGACTGAGTGGATACGCAGGCATGTCTGAGCCTTCACTGTGAGCAAATGCCATTATAACCAAAATCTGAAGAACTGGCTCAAATAATACCTTACCCAAAAAAAAAGGTCTTATTTTATACTAAAGCTTCCAATGGACTCTTCAACTTCCACTGGGGCCATTTTTCCCTTGAACTTTAATGTTATCTAGAAAGATGTAAAGTCAGTGATAAAAAGTTAGTTCAAATTTGCAAGTTTTTAAACATGGATTAACTATTAAAGCGCCACCTATAATTTGCAGCAGACGACAATTGAAAATTTTGCCGTTTTTTCAAAATATAACAAATAAGGCATGATATTTCATGAGAATCGTCTGCTGGCAGGGGATTCTCATGAAATATCATACCTTAATTTATTTCGAAAAGTGGGAAAGATGTCGTGAAAATTGTCATCTGCTGCAGTCTTGATTGGCGCTTTAAGGGTTAAGTTGCTCTTTTATGATACAAGGCTCCAGATAAGAATACATTGTATAAATAAAATTTCCAATATCTTGACCAAATCATGCTGGGTATCAGAAAAACAGTCTCAGTGAGATGGCTCTTTTAAGTACCACCAACATGTTTTTGGAAGATAGAGAAGAAAATAGTCCAATATTCCTACACGCAAGAAAATAGTCCAACATTTCTGCACACAAGAAAATAGTCCAAATACTCCTACACACAATTCCTGCTTATCTGGTGCTGTGGCCATATCTATGTAGGGCATTTCATTTATTGCATGTGGAACTTATTCTTCCTACAAGAACTAATGACATGCATTGTAACTGCATACTTGTTCATTCAAGTCACAGTCTATATTAATCTTGGAGGCAGATTATGTGATTGGATAAACAGTGATACTGTAAGTCTAACTATAGCCCTTTTTATTCAATTGAAAATTGTTTCTTCATGAAAATATGAGCCGCGACATGAGATTTCCAACAATGTGGTATGTATGACCAGCAAAGGCTCAGACCAGCCTGGGCATACAGGCAGTCAGATCAGAGCCTTTGCTAGTCGCTTAAATATTCTATGACTGTTAAGCTACTGACCAAACACCATTTTGAGTTTCTTAGCTTAAACGGAGGCTGCACTCACTCATTTGATACTACACATGTCAAAATGCCACATTGTTGGAAATCACTTCGCGGCTCATATTTGTTGTGGGGGGTCATCGGAAGTGTCTCAATGAGATGCTTCCTATGAGTCCCCACAACATTTTTTTGTGGAAAAACTCTTTCCTAGTCGCAACTTTTGTCATCTGCTGATAACCTTTGCAAACAGTTTTTGAAAAAAAGTCTAGACAACAACCATGAAAAATTAAACGAAAATGAAAGGCATGAAAAATTACCCAGCACTCAAACAGTAAAGAATATTGGTAATCTTGATATCTCTTAATTAAGGCTATATAAAAAACTAAAGGCAATCTCTGCGGGAAAACCTAAAATCCAGTATTGGTTCAGAAGAAAATGCTGTTACCTTAATTTCATGGCCATTAAAATTGACTGTGCCTGTTTTTTATCTTTGACAGTTGGGTTTTGGAAAGAGTATGGCCACGAGTTGTATATGGTTAGATAATCTAGCGGACACCGTCAGCGAAGGATTCCTATGTCGACAGTTCAGCAGATTTGGTGGGATCAGTCATGCGGTGGTAGATAGGGCGAAGAGGCGCGGCCTGGTGTTTTTTCTCAACATAGAAAGTGCTCAGTTTGCTTTGCCAGAAATGAGAAACAGAATCTGGAATGGGAAAAAGATACATGTAAGTATATAGGTTTAGATAAACAAAATTTTGAGCGTAAAATTGTAAATATTTTCTTACTCATCAGTTTTAACATATGTTTCGGGTGCTTAAAAGAACCGTCTCATTGAAACGGTTCTTTTGAGTACCCACAACATATGTTTTGGTTGAGAAATAAGAAAATTAGTTTTTCGATACACACTCTCCTGAAGTACCTGAATTTTCTTCAATCCAAAGATTAACAAAGTAGCAAAATAAACTACTATTTATTGCGCTACTTTTTCTTGAAACTGCCCTTCTATCCCAAATTTTATACTCTTAATGCAATTGACACAAAAAAATTTCTCACTCATTTCGCTGCAATAGATTTTATAATATTTCTTGCAAGGACCTCAATTTTATAAATTTTTTAACTGCAATCTTTTGTTGTTGATGATTTTACTGTCTCAGACCTGATTTTGCTTAGTATGAATTAATGTTTTTCTAATGAAACATTGTTATGAATTTTGTACTTGGAAAGCCATACTTTCTCTAATTTTTACATCGTTATTTCCTACTTCCCACTTTTTTGGCCCTTTCTTCTTTTTACATTACAGGTTATATGAAAAGGTTTCAGAAATGAATAAAAATGAAACAACTTATATCATATAACAAACTGCTGAAAACTGCATCAAAAAATTCCAATAATTAAAAAAGTTATTCCTCTTTGAATTTTAGGCTTCACTACATTTTCACGTTTTTTTTTTTTGTGGAAGGGCACATTAAAGTGGCTAAGCCTGTATAATAGTTTTCTTGTGGGATCCAAACTTTGAAGAATCTAGCTTCTAAACTTTCAAGAATCTAGCTAATCTATGTAGCTGTGTAAGCTGATGTGTGCCTTACCTGTTGCTAACCAATGTAATAGATTGTCATGCAGCATTATTGGCATACTTTATTCGTCTGAATGTTTTTATACAAGGAGCCCAGTGGCAGAGTGCTTGACGAGAGACGGAGGGGCCGCGGGCATCACTGCGTTGTGTCCTTGAGCAAGAACATTAATCCTAGCTTAGTACTGGTTCAACCCAGGAAGACCCGTCCCTTTATAACTGAAAGATTGTTGATGGGACGTATAGAAACAAACAAACAAAGAATGTTTTTTTATATTTTTCCTGCTTTTTTCAGATCGACTTTGCCAGTCGGGACTGCCAGGAATCCTTCTTTCAGAAGATGGAAGCCAGTGGTCAGCTACAGCCGGGAGAGCGGCCTGACCCTCGCTGGATGAACAAACAACTACAAAATGACCCCTACTGGGATGAAAGGTGAGGCCTCTACAGTTTACTCTTTGCTTGGTTACTTTCAGGGTTCCCACAAGCTCTAGAAATTATGGAAAACCTGGAAAATCACTATAAAAAGTTGCATGCATGGAAAAATCATGGAATTTGAAAAAAACTGAATAATCATGGAAAAATCATGGAATCTTGTGAAATAATATGACAAAGCCACCAGTAGCCAGAAAACTAGCTATCAGCCTTGTGTTCAAACAGCATCCTCGGGACTCGGAAAATGTTAATGCATGAAAAAACATGTGTGATCCCTATATTCTGTCTCAGCAGTTATATGTAAAATACTGAGGTATTGACTCTATCTGCAATTATCTGTAAAATCCTGGGGTACTGAATCTATATCGACAATTATCTGGAAACTTAATTTATAAATAGTTTTCTTTTTCTCAGCCAATTTTGATCAAGTTTGAACTATAATTGAGTGAAAATGTCTGTCTTTTTAGACTTATTAACTTTTTGATGCGTGTTTCCCTTTAATTAACAAATGGAATATTCCAGATTATGATAAGCAAAAAATATTCCCTTATCAGACTGCTCTAAGAGAAGCTGTCTGATCTGTGACGTCTGAGCAATTCGGCTGGTACTTTAAAAGAGTTAAGCCCTCTGATACTTCAACTGTAGGGCCAGTTAAGCAAAACATTTTCAGCGTAAAATTGTCATCATTTTTTTTATCCATCAGTTTGAACATGTGTTTTGAGTGCTCAAAAGAGCATCTCATCGAGACGGTTCTTTTGAGTACCCACTACATACACGTTGGTTGAGAAATAAGAAAAATAATTTTCTGTTGCGCACTCTTATCTGGGTGGGGGCCTGTTCAATTTTGTTTTTTGGGATTCTTTCCTTTCTAAGTTGGTGAAAAGAATCGAAATCTTACTTGGCAAGGCACACCCATCCATGCTCAGTCCAATTTTTTGGGTCAGAAAAATGTCTTGAGGACATAATGTTTCTCTGATAATAATTCTGAGACTATAATAGCTTCCATGTTTGTTAATCAGCCCTGGGTTTACAGGACTTTAAATAAGAGGGCGTAATTTTTTTTTAATTTTCTTATTTCTCAACCAAAACATATGTTGTGATTACTCAAAAGAACAGTCTCAGTGAGAGGGTTCTTTTAAGCACCCAAAACATATGTTAGAACTGGTGGGTAAGAAAATATTTACAATTTTACGATGAATTTTTTTTATCTTTACAGCATGGATAAAGAGTTTGCTGCTAGTGGTACACCCCATCCAAACGCTGTTAACAGACGAGGTGCTTTCACTCCATTCCGCAGGGGCAGAGGACGATTTCAGCGGGGTTGGGGAGCTTTCAGGGGCCGTGGTGGTCCCTTTGAACATGGGAGTTTCAACAATGAGGAATTCCCAGGCAGAAGAAAGTAAGTACTGACAGGTCTCTAGATAAGTTTGTTTGTTTTATTTGTTTTGTTGCTTTACGTCCCAAGTCAACAGCTATGGTCATGGCAGGACGGTCAGTTCACCTAATCACACTTTTTCCTCGGCAAGTTTGAACAAGCAGTTAACCAGTGCTTCGTGTACATACTTTCGCTTGTAACTGACAACAATCCTTCTTGAATGATTCAGCTGAAGGGGAGGAGACACACTCGCATCTGTTGCCAGACATGTTACCGACTGCGCTATGCGGCCTGTTACTGTAGATAAGACTGCATAATTAAAAAGTTAATTGAATTTCTTACTACTCAACCAAAACGTGGGTTGTGGGTTCGTAAAAGGACTGTCTCAATGACATGGTTCTTTTGATCACCCAAAACAAATTTTAAATTTGATAGATTAGGAAATAATCACATTTTTACACCCCCAAATATGTTAATCTGCACCTATGAGTAAAGCTGTGGAATACACTGGTTCAATTCAAAATAATTACACTGAAATGTTCCTCATAAGCCCTCTACCAACATTGCTCAGACAGTTCAGCTCAACTGAAAAATGGCAGCCATAGCTTGAAATAAAAATATCTTTAAATGACATCTAAATCACAGCCTAAACATTATCTCATTTGCCAGGGTTCAGGTGAGAGATCCAGAGCCCTAGGGCTCTCTTGTTCCTATGCATATATAGGGAAAACTTTATAATCTCTTCTTGTCGAAAAAAAACTTGATCCATTTGAAAATAATTTGGCGCAAAAGGTCCTTGTGTTAACCTCTACCAAGGTATTCAAATTATATTGATCCGTTGAAAAACATGGCTGCCAGGGGGTTGGGCAAGTTTTTCCTATGTATAAATAGAAAAAACTGAAAAATCTTCTTGTCAGAAACTACAGTGCCAATATGAAAATAATTTGGCACAAAGGGTCCTACTGCAGGCCTTTAGATTTATGGTGGGCCCGGGTCATTTTCACATGATTTCAAAATATGGCGCATCACTTTCCAAGGCAGTGGGCCCAGTGGACCCATCCTTTTTAGTTGTGAAAAAATCTCACTTTGATAAAAGTATTCATCTTACAGTGAGTCTACCAACTCCACAAAACAGAATGTACATGTAGGTTGTCAATACAGTAAAATATATCATAAGCAGCCACTCAAAAAAGGGACAAATCAAAGATCTTAATAACAAATGGTAGCTTAATGAAAGTCGAAAGGATTGCAGAATGCTCCCCTTGGATTCTTCCTTCTGGTTTCATACAATACACTTGAGATCATCCATTGTATATATTGAGGGGTCACAGGTTATACTTTAAAAAACTATATTCATTTCCCTGAAGGTCAATTTTGAATTGGCAAACAGTTCAGACCCTGATGAAATGCCTTATTATTATCATCTGGGTTTTACTGTTTGCCAAAGTACTAGTTAAGGGATTTCTGGTCTCCAAAAGTTTAAGAACATGGGTGAAGGTTTTCAGGATTAAACCTGAATTCAGGATTTTGAGGCGGATTTTCAATATGATGCTCGGGAACACTTTCTATTGAAAGTCAGCCTCAAAATACTGAATTTAGGAGATTGTAATAGCTTCTCTGATTGATTTTCAGATTAACACAATTTACAATTTAAACATGAAATTATTCATTTTTGTAGGCATCCTGCAAATTAAAAATTTGAATGTCTAAAGTTCAGGATTTTGAAAATTTTGAACTTTCACCCATGTAAGAAAATAAGTTAAGATAGCTTTTGTATGCTTATAAACTAATAACATATCAGTTAGTCAGTAGGGCAATCATTAACATGAATTACATTATCATAGGTGAAAGTTTTGTGGATGAATCCTGAATTCAGGATTTTGAAATTAGGGAGATTGTAATAGCTTCTCTGATTAATTTTCAGATCAACACAAATAGCAATTTAAACATGAATTATTAATTTTTGTAGGCATCCTGCAAATTTAAAAATTTGAATTTCTAAAGTTCAGGGTTTTGGAAATTCTGAACTTTCACCCATACATTATAATATCATGAGTGAAAATTTTCAGGCTTAATCCTGAAAATCAGGAATTTGAGGCTGACTTTTTATGGAAAGTCAGCCTCAAAATACTGAATTAGGGAGAGTGTAATAGCTTCTCTGATTAATTTTCAGATTAACGCAATTAACCATTTGAACATGAAATCTTTTTTGTAGGCATCCTGCAAATTTAAAAATTTGAATTTCTAAAGTTCAGGATTTTGGAAATTTTGAACTTTCACCCGTACATTATAACATCAGGCCTTTAGTTAATAGTGCTTACCAGAAATTTTTTTCTTATTTCTCAACCAAAACATATGTAGTGGGTTCTCAAAAGAACCGTCTCAATGAGACCTTTTTTTGAGCACCCAAAACAGATGTTTAAACTGATGGGTAAGAAAATAATCGCAGTTTTACGCTAATTCTTTTTTGCTTAATTGGCCCTATAACTGTTATTTGAACATATTTTCTTTGTATTTCAGGCAATTTGATGAGTACAGTCAAGGCAGTGGTCAATATCCCGAGGATGACTCATATGAACAAGAACTTAGGGAGTATGGTCACAGTCAGCGTGAAAGACGAGAACGATCCACGAGCCCTCATGGCTATGATGAGGCTTACTATGAAACGGGATCACAGAGTGGACGGGATTACGTTTTGTACGAAAAGCACAGATATGAACACTATAGGAGTCCAAGTAGTGAACGTGAATTGGATTTAGACGATGAATATAAATACAAATCACGGACAAGTGACGAGCGATATTATTATAAGGATAAATACTATGAAATAGAAACTAAATCTCGAGAACGCTCGTTGAGTAGTGATAGTGAACAAAGATACCGTGTGGCATCGGAAATAGTGCGGACTAATAGTCGGAGCAGGTCTCCGTCATTAAAGCATAAAAGAACCAAAGAATTACCTATCTCATATCGATCTCAGTCACCGCCAACACCAACAGACGATGAACCCCTATATTACAGTAATTCACGTGATCCTAGTCCCACGGATTTTGATAGTGCTTTCAGAAAATATGGAGATTATAACAAACGTTTATCCGGTGGTTTAGAAAGTGATAAAATTGGTAAATCCAGTGTATTAACGTTAGCCACAGGGCTTAGAAAAGAAATTGAATCTGTGAAAGCAGAGGACAAATTATCGCGAAAGCGTTCCTATGATCAAATGTCTCCGAAAAAGATGGAAAGACAGCATAGTCGTGGCAGTAGGAGTGGATCGTTATATGATTATGACAGGTCAGAAAAATTGACAGCTAAAGAACTATTAATGAAAGTGGCAAGATTAAAATCTGAGGTGTATGAAAGGACAACGGGTAAAAGTAGTCCTAGTTCAGGGAGTTCATACGGTGATATAGACCCTTCATCCCTTTCTGAATCAGAATTAGCTAAACTTCATCATGAAAAGCAAAAGTTGTTGGAAAAATTAGGTCAAATGGATGAGAATGGAAGTACTAGTGATACTGAATCAAATGGGGATATGAGACACGTTATAAATAAAAAAGCACGACTTGAACATGGGAAATATTTTCAGAAATCCGAGTCGTTAAATCTCACAAAACATGAATTAAAAGAAAAGTTAAAGTTATTAGACTCAACACAGAGCTGTAGAAAACAAATGGAAAGTTTACGTAAGAAAGAACAAGAGAAAGAGTTACTCAGGAATTTAAAAAAGACAAAATCAGCGGGTGATGTGAAGCGGGACTTATTTGATTATAGTGATACAGAGGAAAACCTAGGTTTGAACTCACCAAAAGAAATTCCATCAGGCTTTTTGCCGAAGAAGAGGCGAAAGCTTGAAGGAGAAACAGATAGAAAAGGTCGTTCATATCGTATAAGGCGGGACGATGAAGAAGGTGCTTATAGTAGTGATGAGGAGAAATCCGACTTACTACAAAGACAGATAAGTTCTCATTCAGATCTGTTTGAAAGGACTAGATCTATATCTGGTGGTATGGATTTAAGACTAGAAAATGATTCTATATACTCTAGTTCTAATGTTCATTCACATGGAAAGGACGAGACAAGGAGAATATCTTCTGGCAGTGAATCAAACAAAGAACATAGTGAACATAGGAGACGAAGGAAACAAAAAAACAATCATGTTACACCATTAATTCCATTAGGTGAGGATGATGATATGCCGGACCCTGAAGTATCTGATCCAAGGGTTCCTAAAGAGAAAAGAGACTCTCCTTTGATTTTACCGTTGCCAAAATTTGCTCAATACATTCATTTTTCACCGCCTCCATCACCTGTTCATGTATCACCCAAAACATCTTACAGTGATCTCTCGAAAACTGAAAGGACTCCTCCTAGACATAATGAATCACAAAGTTTGCAAGGAACGGCTCCATTGCCTTTGCCGCCACTGGCAACGGATGCTGAAGATCAGTCACCGTGCTTTTCACCGCAAAGTAGTAGCAGTAAGACCCATTCTCCATCACAATCCCCAAGTGGGTCAGCATCCGATAATTCCAAAGGAAATTCTGAAGAAAATGCAGAGAGTTTTCCTTCTAATGAAACTATAACACCGGACACAGTTTTAGATGAAAACAAACCAGACAGTTTAGATTCTGTACCTAATTTGGAGCGGGATTTAGAATCTAAAGAAGATGGAAACTCATCAGATAGTAATAGTGATCAAGAGAATTTATCTAGTGATAATCTATCTATAGAAGAACGGATAAGACAGTTGGATGAAAAATTGGGTAAAGCTCAACAAGCTGTAACTCCAAAAACAATTCCAGAAGTGGACAGTGTTGTTAATTATTCATCTGCTTCTAATAATGTGTCACTTTTAACAGCTGTTACAACTGCTGCTAGTTCTAGTCCCTCATTGACATCTATATATTCCAAATTCAAAATACGAAAAAAGAATGAAACGGCTACTGAAACCAATGACAAAGGGGAACCCTCTGAAATTGTTCGGACTGTTCTATCTAAAACAAGTATATTTGATCAGGATAGCAAGAGACTTGAACAGATACATGACAAGTATGATGAAAATGAAACAAACATAAATGCAGATGAGTCGTCACCAAATATATCAAGTGTCAGAGCAAAATCAGAAACAAATGAAATGCCTTTGATAACATTACCTGGCTCATTAATGGAAAGACTTGGACAAAATACTACTTTTCCTACACTAACTGTGAATACATCATTATCTAATCAAATGTCTGGTGGTTCTCCAAATAGTTTGGTGAATAAATCTTTTGAAGACAACCTGGTGAATAAATCTTTTGAAGAAAGTTTTGTGAATAAATCATTTGAAGATAGTTTTGTGAATAAATCCTTTGAATCTTCAATGGAGTTAAGTTTACCAGAACATCTCACACCTAAAACTAGTCCCAGTATAAATATGGTCAATAATAGTGCTAATTTAACTCCACCGCTGACTCCAATGATTAAAGTGGAAGGATCTGTAACTCCTAAATCTTTAGTTGAATCAGATTCCCAGCCTCCACTTTTAGAAACTCCTGTTAAATCAGACTTTTCTGTGACATCCTTCAAAGTGGAATCTGAAATTACAGAATCAGAAAGTGCAACAAAAGCCCCAGAACTAGAAAGACAGTGTGATACGAAATTATCAGAGAAAGTAACAGAAAAAATTGAATTGGTAAACTCTTTTGAAAATGATGAAAATGGAGATGTTAATGCAACAGATAATAAAACTATAGTTAAAACTGTAAATGAAAAAGAAGCATTGGATAATGAAAGTGATAACATACCAGTAACACCAAAGAAAGAAGAATGTTCAGACAATGTAGATCATGTAGATAGTGAGATTAAAGAAAAAGTAGAAAATAAAACTGACAAAAAATCACACACCCATAATAGTGTTAAAGATTCAAATGTAACTGTTAAAGCTGAAACGGTTAATGCTGTAGTCAAGAAGGAGAATATTAAAAAGGAAAAGAAAGATAGCGATGGAAACAACATTAAAGATATATCTTCTAGGTCTGCTTTTGATGTGGATATATTTGGGATGTCATCACCATTGCAGATCGGAAAGAGAAAAGTGGAGGACTTGAAATCAGAAACAGATAAGAAAAATAGTACTAAATCAAATAGTGACTCAAAGGCTGAAAAGAGCAGTTCTGTTAGTCAACATAAAACAGACACAAAACATGACTCAGCTAGTAAACAGAAAGAAAAAGAAAAAGATTCCGACAGTTCTCAGAAACCAAAATCCAGTTCTGAAAAAGATAAAAGTAAACCAGATAAAGATAAAACAAAAGAAAAGTCTCATTCAAGTGTTGAACCAAATAGTAAAAAGCAAAAACTATCAAAAGACAAGAAATCTGATTCTTCCCAGAGAGAGGATAAACATAAGAAAAAAGAAAGCGATAAAAAAAGTGATTCTCACAAATCATCCAGTGATAGGAAAGACAAGCATAAAGTCAAATCTGACAAAGATAAGAAAGACAGTGATAAAAAGTCAAAAGAAGATAAAGACAAAAAGCAAAAAGATGAAAAGAAGAAAAAAGATGTGGAGAAAAAGGATGATAAAAAAGAAAAACATGAATCAGAAAAGAAAGATAAAGAAGAAAGTGAAAAGAAAGATAAAAGTGATGATAAGAAAGATAAAATTAATGACAAAAAAGATAAAACGGATGATAAAAAAGATAAATCTGATGACAAAAAAGATAAATCTGATGAGAAGAAAGATAAAACCGATGAGAAGAAAGATAAACCAGATAAAATTGATGATAAGAAAGACAAAATTAATGAAAAGAAAGAAAAGACAGATGACCATAGGAAGAGTGAAAAGTCCAAGAGTTCTAGTAGCAAAAAAGACAAAAAAGATAGTCACAAACATGACAGACATTCGGATAAGCATGGGTTGAAGTCACCTGACAAAAAACAGTCAAAATCTTCAAGTACTGAACATAAAGATAAAGATAATTCTAAAGAAACTGAGAAGCTGGAGAAGGATAGTAAGAGTGAAAAGAAAACTGAACATACTCATAAGAAAGAGCATAAAAGCTCAAGTTCTCACAAAGTGAAGAAGTCTAAAGAAACTAAAGACGAAGCTAGCGATTTAAATAAGACCAAGGAAGCCAAAGAAAGCATGAGTGAATCAAAAAGTAGAACTGAGCCATCAGTTAATGATACTAAAGATCCCATAGAAGATTTAAAGGAAACTACTGATAAAACTGAGCAACATGAGGAAAAGAATAAAGAAAAAGAGCCTTCAGGTGATAGATGCAAGGATTCCAAATCACATGAAAAGGAAAGAGAAAACAAAGATAGAGATCCTGATCCATCAAAATCCAAGGGAAAATCATCAACATCTACTAGTAGTAGTGGTGAAAAGGCAAAAAGTGCTACTGATAATAAAACGTCAAAGTCGAAATCCGATAAGGCTAGTAACGAAGAGAAAAAGTCAGAGTCGAAAAAGGACGACAAGAAAAAGGATTCCTCTTCAAAGTCTGGTACAAATTCATCCATTAGTTCTAAGTCATCAAAAGATAAAGACAAGGAAAAAATTAAATCAGATTCCCAGTCTAAATCCGCAACGAAGAGTGAAAAATCGTCTAGCAAATCAAGTTCAAAGTCCAATTCAGATAACTCGTCTAAAAAAGAGGACAAAACTTCAAAAGATAATAGTAAAGAACATTCAAAAGACAAAGAAAATAAAGAATCCAAAGACAAAGATACACCAAAGAAGAAACCTGACCACAAAGAACACAGATTGACTGAATTAGAAAAGTTGGATGTAAACTTGGCAAGTTTCTATATTGAACCATATGTTTCAATGTATGATAAAGTGAAGCGCCGTTCAACTGATAAAAAAGATAAAGAAAAAGAAAGCGAAGACCTGAGGAAACAAATCAGTGCATATAAGAAAAAGCAGAAGAAGAAAAAGAAATTCAGTCTAAGTGATGTTACAGAGAGCAGTGAATTTAGTACAGATGAAGATACAAAGAACAAGCGAGAGAACAAGAAGAAATTTGGTTTGTCTTTTGTAGATACAGATAGCTCCTCTGATGATGAGATTTTGCGAAATCCCAAGAAAACTAAAGGCCAGATGAAGAAACCGAAGCGAATTCTTGATATTTATTCATCTGATTCAGAAGAGGAAGAAAGCATGATCAGCCCAGGAAAGAAAAGTATATCAAATGCAAAAAATAAGAAGGGTGACAGCTTTAATTTTGATTCTGATAGTTTAAGTGACTCTGATCATAAAAATTCAGCAACAAAACCAGCTAAATCAAAGACCGTAGCAAAGACTAAGAAATCTGAGAAATCTAACAAATCAAAACCTGCTGCAAAGAGCAAAAACAAACCGAAAATGCCAAGAAAAAATTTGAGCCTAAAGGATCTGTTTTCAGATGATTCAGATGATAGCCATTTAAGTGACAGCGACAGTGATAGTGACATAATGATAAAACCTAAACTCAAGAAGAAGCCAGAACCAAAAACACCAGACAGCAAGAAAACTCTTCCAAAGGGGAGTTCCATTTATACAACTTCAGAGGACAGTGAAAGTGAAAATGAAAGAAAACCAATTTTATCACCAGTGAAGAAAAGCCCACCAAAGAAAACCTTTGATAAAAAGGGTGAAAGTGATACATTTACATCAGATCCTGAATTTTTTGACAACAATAGACCAAAGAAGCAAGTCAAAAAGAATGCTAAGTTTGATAAAAAGCACAGTGATAGCTTTGAAAGTGACAATTTCTTCTCAGATCCAGAATTCACTAAGCCGAAAAACAAAACTAAAGATATCTTGAAGGTAGAGGACTTCCAACCTGAAGTGAAAGATGTAACTGTTTTATCAGCACCTGAAACTGTATTGAAGTTGGATAAAGGTAAAGAAAAGGTGAAAAAGCAGAAGTCAAAGGATAAATCAAGCAAAGAAAGTAAGAAAAACAAAAAGAATAAGAAGAACAATGAAATTTTATCTGATAATGAAAGCAGCCTTGCAAAGAACATGTCTAAGCTTGATGTGACAGAAGTTTATTCAGAGACAGTTTTTGAAAAGGATGAGCCAACAGAGAGTGGAAAGAAATCTGAGCAAATGCCGATACTGTCATGTGCTGAAGAAGAATCAGTAACTAAAGATGACTCGAGTAAGCTTGAGCAAGATATTGTTAAATTGGCATTAGATGATAATCACAAAATTCCAAAGGCTGACAAAGTCAAAAGTAAGAAGCATAAAAAAGAGAAGAAAAAGAAGAAAGAAAAGGAAAGAGAAAAAACAGGCTCTGCAACTAATCTTCCTGTGCTTATGTCAGATGGCGATGAACATTTCAGCGATAGCAAAAATGATTTGAGCCACACTCAAGAAGTTAAACATGATGCTGATTTGGGTGGTGATGCAAACAGTAGCGGGAACTCAACTAGGAATCTTTTTGATGAATTGAGAGCCGATATGTCATCAGATGACAAAGAGACCAAAAAGCATAAGAAAAAGAGAGAAAAGGCTGAGATGAAAGAAGAAAAAGTTGAAGCAAAAGTGGATATGATGTCAGAGGAGCAAGTAAGTGACATTGAAATAAAGCATAAATCAGACAATGAAAGTTTTAAGACGGAAAGGCACACAGAAGTTGAGAAGGAGCCAGAAACAGCAGTGAGTGATGCATTCAAAGAAACTGTTGAGCCTGTAAATACAGAAGAGAAAACAAGTCAAGGTAATGATGTATTTGAATTCACAGAAGAGGAAGAAGCTGAAAAGAGTTTAACACCATTCAAAGAATCTCATGTAAAAATTATGAAACCATCAGCATATCCAGAATTGAAATTGGATGCAGAGGATGATAAAGATGTGGATACAAGTGAGATACCAATTGAAATAGAAGGAGTAGAAATTGAGTATCAAACTCAGGAGCAGGATTACAAGGATGAAAGTGAAGATGTTTGCCCAGAAGTAGAAACTAGTGAGGTGATTATTGAAACCAACATTGTTGAAGAAAAGGCAGTAGCTAACAAACCAAAACAGAAAGCAAAGAAACGCAGAGGAAGAAGAAATAGTGCTAAAGATACAAAGATTGAGTTAGCTGATGTTGATAGTAACATATTTGGAGTTGCATGTAATAGAGAGGAATCTTCAAAAACTGATGTTACTGTTGAAGCTATATCAAGTCTTGAGAATACACAGAAAGCTGCGGAAGAACTACAGACTGAAGTCGTGTCATTTGATCCACCTACATCAAATGAACAGGAGCTTATAATTGATGAAGGGGTTTCCATACAGGTTCAGGATGAGACTGCCACGGCAGTAGATTCTATCGTGGAAAGTAGGAATGATGTTGATGAGACCGCTGCAGCAGTGGAATCTATCCTGCTGGGAAATGAAATCCCAGGTTTTGGTATATCAGATCCCACACAGCCCACACCTCAGCAGCTTGAAGAAGCATATTTGGGAAATCTTAATCAACCGGAACCAATACCACAGCTACAGACTGTAGAAGTAGAGGCTACTACACAGCCAGATAAAACAACTCCAGGTAAAACGAAAGGTAGAAGGGGAAGAAGATCAAAATCCACACAAAATGAAATTTCTCATGAGTCAGAATTGTTGATTATGGAAACCATTGAAAGTGTGAGTCATGGAGATGATATGAGCGCTAAAACTCAAACTGAACCTTCTGAAAACAAAGCTTATGATGGAGGGCCTCTAAATCCTTATCTTGCTGATGTGACCAATCAGCATAACCAAAATGACGATGATGATGATGATGGCAGACTTCAAATTGTACTTGATCCACCTAAACCTGAACCGCAGAGGAAACCACGAAAACCAAAGCAAACAAAAGGTCGAAAAATGGCGGATGCGGCTGCTTTAGCGGCAGAAAACAAAATGGACAATATTTTTGATAGTCATCCTGGCTTACAATATCCAAGTGATACAGATACAGAAAATAAAGATGTATCGGATATGAACAGGGATTCAGTGAGTGAAAATGAGCTGGAGCATTCTAAGAATGAGGATTTGCTTTTTATGGACCGAGAAGATCAGAGACATGACTCGGATCTTCTTTCACCTGATGAACGTTCCAATGAAGACATGGCTGCTGCTGACATTATAAAAAGACCAAAACGTGGTCGTAAACCAAAGAACTACAAAGAATTGAATTCTGGACCAAAACCTAATTCCCCAAGGGGAAGTAGAACTGTATCTCCTCGATCGCCAAGAAGCAATGATCCAAGATCACCGAAATATGAGCCACCTTCTCCTTTGGTGAAATCGAATGAGAACAAAGGTAGACGAGGGAAAGGCATACTTGAAGATGGTGATATGAAGGAATTTTTGAATGAAGAAACTGGTGAGATAAGGCTTTCTTCGATAGAAAATATTAAAAATAAATTGACTTTTGGTGAGGGAACCAAAAATGCACAAAAACTTAGCAATGTATTTGACTTTGATGATGAAGAAACAACTACGATGAAACAGCAGCGGCAAAGGAAGAAGAAAGGTGAACTAATAATGAGCCCAGAAAACCGGGGTATTTTTTCCAGTCCAGAGCACGGTGGTCCTATGTCTGGTTCTGAAGAGAAACTGAGTATCGGGTCTCCACAGCCAAAAATGCCTTTTAGCAGTCCAGAGCATAAAGTAAATTTTCATTCACCAGATAGGAAAAACTTTTCCTTGGAGAAGAAGTTGGAAATTGACTTGAAAGCAGGTCTATTCAGTCCAGTGGGTCCTATGGAGAATCAGAAGACAGAAGTGAAGGCTGTCATGGAAGAGAAAGATCCTGAACCTTTGTTTAAAGCCTTCTTTGAAGCAAAATCAAAATCTGGAAAGCAAGAAAACGAGAAAATTTCTCCTAATCGTAAACTGAGTGCACCTCATATTGATTTAAAGGAGTTAAAGATAGACACTTCCAAACAAGACATTATGCATGATTTGGACAAATCAAAGGGTCTCATGTCACCACCAGATAAGACAAAAGTATTGATGTCGCCACCTGCTGTACGCTCCATGACCAATGTCGACAAGACAATTGACAACGTCTCTAAAGGCCTGTTCGAGGGGAGCACTGATGATGAGTCGGGAACCGGTGAAGGGGGAACCAGTCTAGGTCAGAAAAAGAAGACTTCAAGAAGGAGTCGGGATGAGAAGAAAGAGCAGAAGAATATGGTTACTGGTGTATTACCTCCCCTGCCTGCTGTCTCTACACAAGGTATTGTTTGTTTCTACAGGGACTGAGGTTATAAAACTTTTTTCATGCTCAACCGAGCTGAGCACGAAATTATCCTGCTCATAAATGTTAAAATGTCAACCATTGTTGGAATTTTAACTTTTATTAGCATGATAAATACATGATATGAGAGACTTAAAGCAAGAAACTTCTTTATTTGTCGCTATTTTAGTTTTTATGAGCAGTTGAAATTTCATGCTAAGTTGAGTTGAGCATGAAAAAAGTTTTTTAAACTCGGGGTCCAGGACTTTAGTTGAGTGTGTAACGAAAATTTAATTTTCTTATTTCTCAACCAAAACATATGTTTTGGGTACTCAAAAGAACCGTCTCAATGAGATGGTTCTTTTGAGCACCCAAAACATATTTTAAAATTGACGCGTAAGAAAATATTTACAATTTTACGCTGAAAATTTTTGTTTATCAAAACCTGTGTTTCTAGCCCTTGGGATAATGGTACTCATCGCATAATCCTTAAGCATGGCTGAAAGTTTTCAAGATTAATCCTGAATTCATTGTTTTTAGGCTGACTTCCCATAGCTCGGAATAAAGAAACTAGACTCAAAATACTGAATTAGGCTAATTATCAGAATTATGTTTGGGTAATCTAATGACATTTAACCATATAAACTAGAAATTATTGATGTTTCATTTGCATACATTCAGGACTTCGGAAATCTTTAATTTTCATCCATGTTAAATCCATGTGCATACATAGCTTACCACTGTGTCTAGATGTCTTAGTTTTGCATCTGAACATTTATTTCTAAGTTCTGTAATATTAGTCTGTGAGCAGCGAAGGTTATAGAGAGGCTATGCTTGTTGCTTATGCGACAGGACTTCCATAGCTCCAGATAAGGATTGGAGGCAATTGGGTATTTACCCACCTCTTTTTGGCTTAATTGGGTATTTCAAATTTTGAATTGGGTATTTCAATTTTTTGTATTGGGTATCTATCTGAAAGCAAATAAGCAATGAAACCGGGCCTTGTTTCTCCTAACTTTTTTGTTTACTTTCGGTTTCATTTTCAGAAAGCACACTTGATATATTAGTATATCTGAGATCGCTATTTCCAACTTATAACGAAAATCCAACGTATCAATCAATTCATCTTTGATTCTTCGAGTTATCAACGCCGTATTAGTGTTAGTTACAATATGATATTATTCAATTGCTCTAAGGCTTTTTCACCCACGTTACGCCATTGTTATTGTAAAGCGAGACGAACTTCGTAATCATGTAAATATTGGGTATAGCTAAACAGTGATAAGAATGTTCCTGGACAGGTTTACAATTTAATTAACTAGATTCGGCGCCAAGCCGTGTATAAATTTGTACCCAACAACAGCTTGTGATGCGAAAAACGACAATCGCAAATTGAAAACTATAGCGTCATACGCTACGAAAAAGTTCAGAATTGAGTATCAACGATTTTAATTGCGTTTTTGTACGCACAGAAATGAATTTAATTGCGTTCTTAGGTCTACGAAATTGCGTAAATACGCAATACGCAGCCTTATCTGGAGCTATGGACTTCTGAGTTTTTTTAGCGAAAATTTAATATTCGTATTTCTCAACCAAAACATATGTTGTGGGTACTCAAAAGAACCATCTCATTGAGACGGTTCTCTTGAGCACCCAAAACATACGTTTAAATTAATAGGTAAGAAAATATTTACAATTTTAGGTTGAAACTTTTTGTTTATCTAAACATGTGTGTGATAAGGACTTAATCTTATGAGCTAGATTATTTGTTTGGATTTTAACTTGCAGCCTTTCAAGGTTGTTACAAGTATTTAGAGCCATACTTATCAAGAAATAACCCCCTTTTTCTCATTAGTGTATAAATTTGCCTTGTAGGCAGGTTTTTACCTTCCAAAAAGATTTAAAAAATTTGTCTAGATCATAAGATGGATCTAGAAAATCTTTTAGATCTTTCTGAAATAGGATTTTTTTAGCAAAAATTCTACACAAGTTTATGCTTTCTTTCACCAAAAAAAAAACACATTTTATTTGGCGCAAATTGATTGAAACAATCTTATAAGGTCACCAACTACCAAAGCATTGTACAGGTCTGGCCCTTGTTACTTGATTTTAAAATATAAAACAACCAATAAATTACCATTGGCTTATAAGCATGGATAATTTTTGGGCAAGACATTGAGAAATATTCTTTTTGTAAAAAAAGATTACATTTAAATTGGGTCATTTTGATCTACTCTTTTTCACCTAATAGGCACACTGTGAACATAAACAACTTTTCAAAATTCTATACCCAGGCCTCCAGATAAGAGTGTGTATAGGAAACTATTTTCTTTATTTCTCATCCAAAACATATGCTGTGGGTACCCAAAAGAACCATCTCAATGAGACCGTTCTTTTGAGCACCCAAAACACATGTTTAAATTGATGGGTAAGAAAATAACTGCAATTTTAGGCTAATAAAATTTGCTTATCTTGGTCTATGTATACCCTCTGTAGATCCAGATTAACTGGCTTCTGGTGAAAAGCTGCTAGCTTATCAGGATCCACACTTTTTTCATCCACTTGATGAATGCATATTGATAATGCTTTGATAATATGATGTAACAATGATATGCAATATACTTAATATTACATAGAGTATCTTACATGAGTGCTCATGTTTTATTGAATTTATTAAACGAGTTGAGGAAAAGCCATGAAATGTGAGGCTGGCCAAGCATTTTATCTCTTTTTTTGCAACGAGTTTTAATAAATTCAATAATGCAGGAGCACGAATTTTAGATTCTATTTATCACATGACATTAAAATTATCTTAAAAATCATATTTTTCGCGTGAAAACGTCAATATTTTGTCATCTTAATGGACGTCATAATGTAACGTTACGAAATCTGTAAATCACTAGTGGTTTATAGATTTTATTGCATGGCATTCTATCACTCCCAGATGCGACGTCATGTGATAAGCTGGTGTATTGCATACATGTATATACATCATAACATGTAGTAATGTTATGCAATGATGTCTATAACAAAGTTGCATATACATGTAGATGATTAACTTCATGACCAAAATGTGGTTTCATATGTTAATTAGAATCTTAACATTTGTGCTCCTGCATTATTTGGATTTATTTAACTTGTTGAGAAGAAGTGGTAAAATGCTCGGCATAGCCTAGGATTTGATCTCTTTTTCTTAACAAGTTTGGTAGATTCAATAATGCATGAACACTCATCTTCATCGCATATACCAGTTGAATTAAACTTTCTGTTTGCTTATTTTGAGAGCTGTGGTGCTGGAATTGATAAATTGGGGTATCAAATCAACACATTGAAAGCTCTAAACAGATGCATTGAGAAGCAGTGTAGACCCAGATGAGATGCCACATTCTGCTCATTTTATAAGGGTCTTCTCTGTTTTCTTTTAAAAATTACAATCACCAGGGATATAAATAGAATATAATCAGGAAATTCTAACTTGTGACTTCTTAAAAATATAAACTGTTCCACTCAAACTTGAGGCAATTATTGAGGATGGAAGTTTAGGTTTTACTTATTAAGAAAGGGGTAATAGCATGTCTCAGGCCCCCAAATAAGGGTGCATAAGGGAAAATTATTTTTCTCATTTCTCAATCAAAACATATGTTGTGGGTACTCAAAAGAACCGTCTCACTGAGACGGTTCTTTTGAGCACCCAAAACACATGTTTAAACTGATGGATAAGAAAATAATAGAAATTTTTGCTGAATTTTTTTGCTAAACTAGCCCTATGATGTCTGTTTGTGGTTTGTTTCAGGTGCCATTGGTGAGCCTCCTGTGGTTGGACATGCTGGTCTCTTAGGCAGCCCTCTATCATCACCGCTGCATGTGTCAACAACTCAACCTCCTCTGACGTCACCGAGGCATGTTCTCTCAGCAGAGGATAAGACAGCCACACCAAATGAGATAATTGTTCCATCAGAGATGACGCCAGAGCTGTCAGATTCTTTGCTATCTCCATTAAAGATGAGCACACCAACAGTAACTGAATCAACTTCTGTAACCGTGAGTGGGCCAGGGATTACTACATCATCTGAAGCTACTGTTAAACCTGAACAATCCAAGGCTGAGGTCAGTACAGAGGATGTCTTGAAGAATGTCATGCCAAGTTTCCTCGTTCCTGGTATATCAGGTTCATCTGCTCTAAATGTGGTGCAAAATGTGACATCAGTCAGTGGTATCGAGGCACAAGTCGCTGCTGGAGCTTCAATTCCAGCCAATGCGGAAAAAAGTGCACCAGTCAATGCAGGAGATGCTTTTTCAATTAGTAAAGGAACAGGTGCCCCAATTAGTGTTGATATTGTTTCACCTAACAGCACAGGAAGTTCTATACAGACCAGTGCAGCAATAGGTGCACCAGCTAACTCAGGAATAGATGCACTGTCTAACTCCGGAATAGATGCACTGTCTAACTCCGGAATAGGTGTAACAGCTAACTCCGGAATAGATGCACCGACATCTGAAGTACAGAAGTCACAGCAAGAATTACTGGAGAAACAGAGACTAGAGCAACAGAAGTTGTTACAGAAACAGCAGAGCCAGGAGCAGATGTTGAAGAGACAGCAAGAGGTCCAGATAAGACTACAAGAACAGGAACATCAGAAACAACTGTTACAGAAACTACAGGAGAGACATAAACAGTTGCAGGAACAACAGAAGTTACAGGAGAAAGAGAAGGAGGAGGTGGCGAGACAGAAACAACTTGAGGAACATCACAAGCAACTACAGCAACAGTTTGAACATTTACAGAGGCAGCAGACATTGCAGGTTCAGCCAGGTGTGACTGGTAACCAGGGGGCGCCACCACCACCTATGTTGTCTCCGGGTGCAATCAGGCCTCAGAGGCCGGGTTTGACGTCACCGGGAGCTAATCCAGCAGGACCAAGGCCGCCCATTTCAGCTCATCATCAGATGCCGCAAGGAGCACCTTTTGGTCTTCCCGGTCAGCACGCTGGAGTGTTACCAATCCATGCAGCTCACATGAGTCCCGGTCAATTACCGTTACCCATGATTCCGCAAGGTTTGGGTCCTGACAAACAACCGACGAGCGCAGCACAGCAAATTCAACAGCAGATGCTGACGCAGGCTCAGAAGGCTCAACAAGCACAGCTACAGAAGGTTCAGGCCCAGTATCTGGCAGAGCAGCAGGCACAGATGGCGAAACAGCAAGCACAGGCTCAACTCAAACAGCAGGCCCAGCAGAATCAAGTCAATGGACCGATGGGGAAACAAGGCCCAGGAACACAACCTCTAGCGGGACCAATCTCTGCGGCCCCACCAACTCCCGGAAAGAAAGGACAAGAATTAGGGGTAAGTTCAGCCATGACAAAAGGGTATTGACTAGTGTTATGGAGACATTTAGGTCAAATTAAAAAAAATACCTGTGTTTAGGGTCCCGACCCTACCTAAATTTTCTGGTGAATCCTAGAATTTTTTAGTTTTCCTGGAAAAAATGCCATTTTATGAAATGCCTTTCAAAATGCATAAAAAAAAAATTCAGAAGAAAAATTTGCCAACCCTACCTAAATTTTTCAGACCTGTTACCCGAAACACACTTATTATTTTATTTGGCCTTACCAGTCATTACTGCTATTGAAGCATTCACAATATCTTATTCTGCTCTCTTGTATATATGAGCCTGCATATGACAAAACCAACAAGATTCAGATCAGCACAGGCTTCCACTCAGTCTGACTGATCAGTTATACCCAGCATGATAAGGGCTAATGAATATGACATCTCTCTGAAAACCCTCACTTGATGATTTCCTACCTCTGATAGCACATAAACAAAACAGCCTGCTAGAATCTGAAATTTTGCACATATTAAGTCATCTACTGTACAATCTAGGCATGGAACAGCAATAGTGCATATATTAAAAGTAAGAAAGAGGGCAAAGATCAGGAACCGATACAATCAAGCACCACACCGACCTAGGATACCAATGAGAAAGTGACAACTTCCCAATTAGACATCACAAATGAGAGCCAAGAAAGAGGTCAGCCCTTTCCCAGCAGGTGACCACAAGGCATCAATAAACAGACGCGCACGAAAGCATAACAAAAACAAGACAGAAATAACAAATGATCCACGAAAGAAGCAAGTCATCTACTGTACATGAGATGATTTAATTTTATTTCTGCTGAACATCTTACATGAATCTATCCTAGTTCTCAATAAATGATATGCTGAAAAAGCAAACAAATTGTCATAGGAGCAGGCTGATCTTGGACAATTTTTGTGGCACAAGTTATTGTTCTGCTGAGTAATTTGGTTCTGCTACTTAAGGGTTAATCATAGGTTTGGATAAACAAAAATTTTCAGGGTAAAATTCTAAACATTTCCTTACCCATCAGTTTTAACATATGTTTTGGGTGCTCAAAAGAACTGTCTCAATGAGACAGTTCTTTTGAGTTTCCAAAACATATGTTAAAACTGATGGGTAAGGAAATATTTATAATTTTACGCTCAAATTTTTTTTTTTTTATCTAAACCTATGGCCCTATTATTTCATCTTTCCTTTGTAATATTCACACTAAAAATATCATCTTTCATTAACAAGGCCTTTAGTTAAGAGTGCGTACCAATAAATTGATTTTCTTATTTCTCAACCAAAACATATGTTGCGGTACTCAAAAGAACCGTCTCCATGAGTTTTAACATATGTTTTGGGTGCTCAAAAGAACTGTCTCATTGAGACGGTTCTTTTGAGTACCCACTTCATATGTTTGGGTTGAGAAATAAGAAAATTATTTTTTTGGTATGCACTTTTAACTAAAGTCTTGAGCTGGACCTGACTATTAGAGTTTATAGGATAAATACAGTAATCATTCATTTAACATTCTTTTTTAGGGGAACAAACCTGGCTCTCAGACAGGCAGGAAAGAGGCTACACCACAGAGACCAGCTGGTCCACATCTTCCCGGACCCCCACTACCTCAAGGGAAAGAAGCTCCCCGTCCAGGCAGCCAGGAGGCAGCCAATCAGTTGCAACAGCAAATTCGACAACAGCTTGCCAGGAGTCAAAACCATCCGGGTGGGCACCCGCCTGGGCATCCTCAGCACCCAGCGCACAGCTGGCCCATGCATCCAGGTCGTCCAGAGGGTCAACCCAAGGATGAACCTCGTCCATCAGTCTCGGAGGCCAGAACTTCAATGCCAGGACCAATACCGGTTGTAGGTGGTAATCCTCAGTCAGTACAGAGAGTGTCACCTCATCCTCCGACAAAGTCTCCAACGGTTGCCCAGACAGCTCCGAACATGGTACTTGGTGTGACACCCCACCAAGCTAGTGCTCCTAGGGCACCCAGTCCAGCTGTTGCTAAGGTGAGTGATTCTACAGGGGCGATAAAGTTCAGGATTTCCTGATTGAGCACTCGTGCATTTTGCATATAAGATCAAATTTATTTTTGCTGTAATTTGTTATCAGAACCTATCTTGATCTTTTAATAAGATATTTACTATAAGATAAGCATAAACTGATTTCTTTCTATGGATGTTTTGTTCTTTTAAACATTTTATTGGTCATAGTTGGCCAAATTCCAGATTGAGCTGAAAGATTTTCCTGATTGAGAATCTTGGATTGTTACCACCCCTCGTTCTAACACAATCTGTGTGCTATAAAGAAGACAAGTGTCGCTCTAAATCCATGTTACCAGAATTTGACAGTGAAGACTCAGATGAAATGCTGGAGATAGCAGCATTTCATCAGGGTTTGAACTGGTTACTAAGACACAATCTTGAGGGACTGAAGTATATTTTAAATTAGAAATTCTATCTTCTGACCCCCTGATGAATCTCAAGTTCTATGTATGTTATATTCTTTTCAGACTGCGGAACGTCCTCCCAATGGCAAGTGGTCCTCAACTTCTCCTGGGGCTCAGCGTCCAGGCCAATCTGACATCAGACCAAGGGTTCCACATTCCGAGCCGTCTTCTGTTTCTTCACGGCCAGAATTATGGGGTAAGTTTGTTATTCCTAGATTTATGCATGGCTGAAAATTTTCAGGATTATTCCCTCAGGATTTTGAGGCTGACTTCACATAGAAAGTCTGCCTCCAATTACTGAATTGGGCAGATAATGAAAGCCTCTGATTTATTATCAGTTTATCTAAACATAATTGACCATTGAAATATATTTTGAAATTGTTAAAATTTTGTAGTCATACTGAAAGTTTTAATATTTGAATTTCTGAAGTTCAGGATTTTAATCATGTTGAAACTTTCACCCATGATGTTATTAGTGTTTCACAATCGTTAACGTACTGACGATGGGTAAATTGGGTATGATTTATGAGCCTGAAAGTAAGAATTACAATTGCTATTGTAACTAAATGCTAAACAATATGGTGATCAAGCACAAAGAGTTCAACCCCATCCACACCCTTAAACACATAATTTACATTGGCTGTTCTAAATTTGCCAGACTCAGATTACGGTAGCTCATGATAATATTGTATAATACACTGAGTCAATGACACATTCCATGAGAATGCTAAGATGAAATATCAGCCCAGGTATCAGATTGTTTTGCCACCAGTCTACATGCAAAGCAATGATTAGAGGTAAAGTAGTGTAAATAAGATCGATCTGGCAGGCTGTAATTAACACTTGTGCTGGTGACTCAAATAACAGCTAATTTTATAGGGAAATTTCTAGCTATATAATATATACACATTATTAAAATAGTAACTTGATCTGGCGTACTGTATCACGTCGAGTGGATGAGGTCATACCATCGGATCACCGAGACGCGAAGCAGGGGAGGCTGAGGCGAGCCTGGGCATACAGACAGTCTCATCGGAGCCTTCCCTGCGCACATACACACATTAAGCAAGTAGACAAAGGCTCAGAACAATTTAATTAGAAACTTTGCTCCTATGTTTAATGTATATTTTCTCTTTAATCAGGTATCCATGGCCCAGCAGGTCAACCTCCTCAGGGTATGAGTATTACTCTGCGACCTGTCCACCAACAACCGCCATCTGCCCATCAACATGTCAAAATGCCACATTGTTAGAAATCACATGTCACGGCTCATATTTTCTCATTCGTCAGGTATCCATGGCCCAGCAGGTCAACCTCCCCAGGGTATGAGTATTACTCCACGACCTGCCCACCAACAGCCACCATCTGCCCATCAACAGCAGCCTGAGCACCCTCTACCATTACAGCGACCACCAGCACCAGAACAGATGGGAGCCAGAGACAAGTTTATGCATCAACAGGTACCCGTAGTCATAGTGATGCACATGGGTGAAAGTTTTAAGGATTATTCCTGAATTCAGGATTTTGAGGACGACTTTACACAGAAAGTCATCCTCAAAATGCTGAATTAAGGAGATAGTATTAGCTTCTCGGATTTATTTTCAGTCTGTCTGAGGGAGCGCAGTGGCTCAGTGGTAGAGTGCTTGACTCGAGACCGAAGGGCCGCGGGTTCAAGCCTCACCGGCGTCACTGCATTGTGGTCCTTGAGCAAGACACATTTATCCTAGCTTAGTACTGGTTCAACCCAGGAAGAACGTCCCGCATAACTGAAAGATTGTTGAGTGGACGTAAAGAATCAAATCGAGCAAAAAACAAATCAGTTTGTCTGAGGACAATTGACCATTTAAACTTGAAATTGTAGATATTAGTGGGCATACTGCAAGTTTTAAAATTAAAATTTCGAAAGTTAAGGTTTTTGGAAATTTTGAACTTTCACCAATGGATGCACTTGATTCTATTAACTTGCTCAAAGGAGCCATCTTAACTCTTTGCCTGTAATTGTGGTCTGCTGATAACCATTTCAAACAGTTAGGACCCAGATCAGGCCCAACATCATGTCAGACCTGATTGGATTCAAACTGTTTGACTGATGGTATTCCTGAAAGAATTTTTGCAAAAAAAAAAAAAAAAATCTGTAGGGTACAAAAATCATGAATAATTACTCTGCATGCAAAGTTTAATTTAGTTAAATATATTTCAGCATTCTAAAGTTAGAGAATGAAAAAGATCAACGTTTTTGCACTCTTTTAGAAGGAGAATCGTAACCAAGATCAAGGGAGCGGGGTTTATAGATTTTTCTTCAAAAAGGATAGATTTCCTTTTATATTAATTACTGATAGTTGCTCAGTATATACCCATGTGTTAATTTTCCTACAAAGTATGATTTTTGCTAAATAAAAGGTGGAATTCTAGATCTGCTTTTAAAGACTAAGTCAGTAGCAGTCTGAATAGGGTCTTCACAGGTCCCCAGATAAGAGTGCGTAACTGGAAATTAGTTTTTTTATTTCTTAACCAAAACATATTTTGTGGATACTCAAAAGAACCGTCTCGATGAGACGGTTCTTTTGACCCAAAAAAATATGTTAAAATTGATGGGTAAGAAATTATTTACAATTTTACGCTGATTTTTTTTTTATTAATCTAAACCTGTGTTCATACTAAGGTTTATTACACATGTGTATTTGCAGCGAGAGAAGCAGTTACAAGAATTACAGATCCTTCATCATCAGGAGTTACAGCGCCAGGAACTCCGGCAACAGCAGCTTAGAGACCAAGCTCAGAAAGAGGTTCAGAAAGAACGGGAACGAGCTCAAGAGCTTGAGAGGGATGGTCGTGTTTCTCAAAGTCCTTCAGATCCCAGACAGTCTCCGGCTGGAGTGCTACCGCACCGGTACCCACCGTTCGTGGAGCCCCGTCCACCGAGTCGAGAAGGGAAGATGCAGCAGAGCCCGGCCATCATGGACCCGAGGTTCTCCCAGTATCCGCCAGGGCATCACCCGGCAGACTTACGAATTAACTCATCGCAAGCCCCGAGTGCGTTCAGTCCAGCTGCACCTGGAAGTACAGATACTCCCCACATGTACTCACCAGCTGAAATACAACGACTGCAACAGAACGGGATAATCCCAGGATACCCTGGCTTGAGAATGTTGGAGCCACATATGGTTCCCGGTCATGCACCATATATGCTTCCTGGAAGTGTTCACCCTCTTGCATACATCGCTCAGCAGATGGACCATCAGCATCTAGTTGACGGAAGGCCCCAGTCCAGAGAATGTGGAAGACCTCCATCCACGAGTTCAGCGCACAATGTTTCACCGACTCTTGCAGCACCACCAGACAGCAGATTGCCGTCAAGGAGTCAGAATGGTCCACAGTCACGGCCTGGGTCTGATGGTCCCCACCCTGGGGATGGAAGCCTGTTGAGTTTGCTACAGGTAAGACTAGCTGTAATCTAAACCCTTATCATATTGGACATTTTAATTACATGTACTACACTGCTTTATCCAATGATCAGCTGGATTCCCAGAAGCCAGCTGCAGGCTCCTGATGAGAGTGTAATCAAAAATTAATTTTCATATTTCTAACCAAAACATATGTTGTGGGTACTCAAAAGAACCGTCGCAATGAGACGGCTCTTTTGAGCACCCAAAACTTATGTTAAAACTGATGGGTAAGAAAATATTTACAGTTTTACACCCCAATTTGTTGTTTATCTGGAGGCCTGCATTTGATTACTTTAAAACACTGACAACTTTTTCAAACATTTTGGATTCAGATCAGGCTTGACAAAACCTCAGGCCTGATCTTGATGACCATGATTGCATGAAAGAATTTTACAATGTTTATTTTGAAAAAAGAAAAAAAAACAAAGGCAGCAAAAATTTAAAATTCTCTGGATGCAAGAAATTAATATTACACATTCTGAATCCAGGAGAGTGAAGCTAGACACCCCATTGATATATTTCAAAGAAATCTTAAAAGTTAATCATTAAAAAGGCGAAACCAGCATGTTCTTGCTGTTTGTGTTACAGCAGAATCGGTTGATGTTTATTTTGAAGGCTTGGACAAAGGGAAGCAACCACAAAAGGAAATATCAAACCTGAAATTAGCCTATGAAACACTTTAAATTTTTGTTTGTTTCATAGACTATTACAACTTATTTCTAGAATCATTTGATGTGATAAATCACAAGTTTCATTGAATAGCTCTTAAATTGTTTAAATTTCAATGTTAATTTAAACCGATTAGATTTGTCAAAGTTTAATTAAGCATTTATTAAAATCTTACCAGAGTACAATTTTAAAATTATCTCGTGTACAAAACAATTGATGTGTCATATTAAAGAACTATTTTTAGCATCCACAGCATAACTTTTGGTTGAATGATAAGAATACTAGTGAATTTGGCTAAACTGGACCTAAAGGGTAATTGAATCCAGGACTAAAGTTAAGAGTGTGTAATGAAAATTTAATTATTTTTTCATTTCTCAACCAAAACATATGTTGTGGGTACTCAAGAGAACCTTCTTAATGAGACGGTTCTTTTGAGCACCCAAAACATATTTTAATACTGATGGGTAAGAAAATATTACAGTTTTACCCTCAAAATGTTTGTTTAACTTCTAGAAACTAAGATAATAGTAAAGTTTTTTAGCTTTAAATTTGGCTTAACAGGACCTAAAAGATAATTGAATCTTTCAATATTTCAGCGATACCCAGTCATGTGGCAAGGCATCTTGGGATTGAAGAATGATAACTGTGTGGTTCAAATGCACTTCATCGCAGGCTGTAGGCCCCTTGTGAAACTGTCTCTTCCTCAGCAAGGACCTGATGGCACAGTCCAGCCGCTACGTATCGCTCAGAGGATGCGTCTGGAACAAGCACAGTTGGATGGTGTCGCAAAGCGAATGCAGGTGGGTGTTGGTTTTGGAAGTGTATTTTTATCAATAAGGGATACTGAGTTTCATGACGATTATAATTGTTACTGCAGTATATTTACATTTTCAAATCAAGCCTTTAATGAATCTTTAGATTTTTGCAACCGTTCATAGCCTCATGAATGACATAACTTTGATTGACAGCTGCCAAGCTCACTGAACATTGAATTGATTTGCCAGAAGTGACACTGGTGTTGTGATTGACAGCGAGCCAAACCCAAGTCACATGTGCAAAACAAGCTTCTTGTTTGCTCCATTGGCTGTCCCGTGTTCACACTGGCTGTTCGGCTTTCCTGTTTAACACTCCAACAAAACCGTTAACATAATTCTATATAAATAAAAACTGTTTGTTTCCTAAATTATAAATAATTTCTATATTTTAGATAATTATGATAAATGTAAATATAAGCAATAAATTAAATTTTTGGAATGTTCATGGATTCATGAATACTTTGGGTCTCTTACAAAGTTAATGTGAAGCCCTTTGGGCTTCACTTACTTTGCAAGAGACCCGAAGAACTCATGATTCCATGAACCTTCCAAGAATCTAATTCATTTCTTGAATATTTATTTAAAATTGATTAAAAACAAAATAAAGCTTGTATTGCCTGGAAACTGCAGATGGATACCTCAATAAACGTTTTTGACTAAGATGAATTCCAACGCTGTTTGCTAAAATAAACAATCTTCTGGGATTAATATATTCAATCTATTTTGAAATTTTACATTTACTTAAAAATATAGAGTAGAACAAAATAGCATCAAATTGGAGGAAATTTTCCCTCAAGTCAAGAAAAGGCTAAATAATTTTCAAACAAGAAACCTCTCTGGAAAGATAAATACATGGGTGAGAGTTTTCAGGATTAATCCTGAATTCAGGATTTTTAGGCTGACTTTCCATAGAAAGTCAGCCTCAAAATGCTGAAATCAAAATGTTGAATCAGGCAGCTTTTAATAGCTTTTCTGATATATTTACAGTTTAGCTACAGACAATTGACCGTTTAAACTTGAATCATTAATATTTGAAGGCATACTGCCAGTTTTAAAATTTTAATTTCCTAAGTTCATGATTTTTGAAATTTAGAACTTTCATCCATGATTTTATGAACCAATTTCTGAATTTCAGTTTGAAAAGGATTACTGTATGATGCTGGCTCTACCATGCGGTCGAGACCACACGGACATCTACCAACAGACAAGGGCCATGTCGACAGGTTTCATTCAGTATCTACAGCAGAAGCAGGCAGCGGGCATTGTTAATGTCGCCGACCCAGGCTCTCAACAGGTATGCAACAGAAGCATTCATACAACCTCTTTGCCTTTGTTTAGGTGGCTTGTTTACAACCAAGTGTATTTTCTTTGTGTTGTGGTTCTGTTGTTGAAATGGGCAAGTCAATATGTTTTCGTGGAGAAATAAGAAATGTACAATCTTATCTTTTTCTTTGCATCGTTAATTTTTCTCAATATTTGAGTTTGTAATTTTTTCAATGAGAAATAACATCAATATGTCTCCCCCTGGAAGGGTCGCGAGACATATTGTTTTTCCCTTTGTGTCTGTCTGTCTGTTCGTCCGTCTGTCAATCACAAAATTGTGTCCACTCTATAACTTGATAATCGTTAAAGTTATTTCAACGAAACTTCATACATTTTTACAGCCCATTCAGACGACGTGTCATGCACAAGAATCATAACTCTTGTATGTTTATTTTTCAAATTATTCCCCTTGTAACATAACTAAATGCAATTTTTTGTCCGCTCTGTAAGTTGAACACTGTTAAAGCTATTCGGTTGAAACTTATTACACTTCTAGAGCACAATGAGATAATGTGTCATGCACAAGAACCCTAACTCTACTTTGGATATTTTTGGAGTTATTTCCCTTTGATCATATGCAATGCTATTTCGTATCCGCTCAATAATTTGGTAACCGTTAGTGGTATTTCAAGGAAACTTAATACATATGTAAAGCACATTCAGACAACATGTCATGCACAAGAACCATAACTCTTGTATGTTTATTTTTCAAATTATTCCCCTTGTAACATAATTAAATGCAATTTTTTTTGTCATTTTTAACATTATATAATTTCTTTTGTAGCCTGCATATGTGGTGCACATCTTCCCACCTTGTGAGTTCTCCAACTCCACGCTGTCACGACTTGGGTTTGACCTACTCTACCAAGTGAAGGACCTCGCACACCTTATAGTTATCATAGCAACAGTAGCTTGAAGGTCAACGTCACGCTTGATTGGTACAAGATGAGGGTCACTCCAAATCCAGAAGTGCATTTATGGCTGTATTGGTGCAGAATAGTTATAGTGCTACGCGGGAGCTGTCGATCCACGTGGGATTCGAGAGCCACTTTTTAAATGGGCAACAAAATGGAATATGGTGGGGCGTATATGTGTAACTTAAGAGTGTAGCTGTTGTTTAAGTTATATTTGGATAGTTACTTATTTTCTCCTTCTGTGATAAGTGAGTAGTATTTTAGTTATCACAATGATTTTCTGGAGCAGTCGCCTGAGATCAGGATATAATGTGTACCGGACATTACAAATCGACAGGATTTGACACACAAATTTGTTGGATTCATACAGATTGAGTCAAAGCAACAATATTTTTACTGGATTAACTTTACCCATTGATGTGTTGAATAAAACTTTCATTCTGATGGTTTGAATGATGGTTTATTCATTGTAAGGGGATGCAGATCTGAGTTTCCAATTTTATTTTGGTTGCTGACCCCCTGTGCGATAGCAAACAGTGAAGACCCTGATGAAATACTGCATTCTGTGTGTCTCATCAGGGGGTCTACACAGTTTGTGGATAAGCAAGTTTATTGGATGTTAGTTATAAATGGGTTCTCATGGAATATACACAAGTACTGGATTGACTATTTTACTATCTTTATATCAATTGGATTTATATCAGAGTTTAAACAAATCTTTATATAGGAGTTTTAGGCAGGTATTTATATGCAAACTTTACTCGAATGTTTACAGAATAAGACCTTTATATAGGTTTTATGGATGGAAATTTACATGGAAATTAAAATTTCCTAGCTGAGATAAGATGAGTATTAAGATTGTTGTTTTCTTATTTCTCCTTGTAAATGTATTGTGATTATAATTGGATAAGGATCTGAGGTTATAAAACTTTTTTCATGCTCGACTCAACTGAGCACGAAATTTCAACTGCTCATAAAAACTAAAATACTGACAAATGGAGAAGTTTATTGCTTTAAGTCTCTCATTTGTTTTATTTATCATGCTAATAAATGTTAAAATGCCAACAATTGTTGGCATTTTAACATTTATGAGCAGGATAAATTTCATGCTCAGCTGAGTTGAGCTTGAAAAATGTTTTATAACTTCGGGGCCTGATGCTTCCAGTCAGCATCACAAGAAATGTTTTCTTGGAAAAATAAGAAAATTTGTGGAGAAAATATCTGAGCCATGTTATTTTAATAGCTCTTGATGATGCACATGAAATACACGGCATTGTAACAAAGTTGATTTCTTGTTGAATTGTTGACAGGAATTCAACATTTATATTGTTGTGTACCAGCTCCTAGGAGGTGTTTTCGTCAGTGAATGAATGCATAGGTGTAGATAAGCAAACTTTGATGGTAAATCTTTATTTTTTTTACCTATCAATAGAAACATGTTTTTTGGGTACTCAAAATAATCTTCTCATTGAGACAGTTCTTTTGAGTACCCACAGCATATTTTTGACTGAGAAATAAGAAGTGAAGTTCCTTATTTCTCAATATAAAAACAATTCTCCATTTCATTGGTGATTAATCCAGCATCTTTCTAGGAGCTAGTTTCTTGTGTAAACATGTATTATTGGGCCAGCAATTGGGGAAATGCCCTTCAAGCATAAGCCAAGCAGCAAAGATCAAGATTAACATGTAGATTTAGCAACTACCATATACATTTTGATATAAGTCGAAGGGTTTTCCATTCCAAAAGTCTAAAAATTCTGGGGGGAAAAAACCCATCTTCTAGACATATACATGTGGGAATCTTAATCATTGACAATTTAGGTTCAGTTCAGCCTGTGTACAGATGCACAGTCTGATCCGAGCCTTTACTGTCTGCATATGGTTGAAGGCCAATGTAGGACCCTTTTAATGTGAGTTTGGATTGACATATTAATCAGATATATAATTCTACAATGTACTGTTTGATAGTGGATTTTTTTTTTTTTTTTTTGACGGTTTATATTGGATAGATTGCAGAGCAGTTTTCGCGAAAAAAATTGTGCTAAATATTTAAAATAATGTGCGAAATGCACTGATATTAGTGCATTGATATTCGTCATTTTTTTTATTAAATTTGAGTTTTTTAGTGTTTGATTCCATTTAGGATTATTATATGGAATATGGATTATGATTAATTGTACATGGTGATTAGGCAAGACATAATGAAACTTGCTTATTATGTAATATAAAAAACAGTTGTTTACCAATTACGCAGTAGTGCTTTTTCTTGTAGGAGCAAAATTTTGTGAATTCTTCAAAATGTCCATTGTTGACTTGTAGAGAAAGTTCCAATTTAGAAATGTTATGTTCTAGGTTGAGTCTTCTCTGAAAGTAGAGATTTTTGAAGCACACATGGGATTTTGTAGATTTTTATGAAATTTGGCTCATGCGTTATTGATTCCAATAATAGTGACAGTGGAATAATGTAGAGTTCATGATTTATGGAATTAATCTGACATGATGGATTAACTTGTGACATGAAGGATTAACTTGTGAGAGGGATATATTAATGTTGCATGCCTAGAGACATGCTGGATACTCGATTGTAGAGTTCAATCACTGCCAGGTCTTCTGTGGAATAGTTTAAAAGTACAAAAAAAAACGCCCGTTGAGTGTGAAAAAATGTGATATCTGTAAAATCTGTGTAGTTTTTCGTAAAGCTGTTACTTGGATTATAATTGTTCGCTGTATGTTACTTGGATTATAATTGTTCGCTGTATGTTACTTGGAGTATAATTGTTCGCTGTATGTTACTTGGATTATAATTATTCCCTGTATGTTTGGATGTAGTTGTGTTACATAGTTACACAGGCCTCCTGATAAGAGTGTGTATTGGAAAACTATTTTCTTTATTTCTCATCAAAAACATATGTTGTGGGTACTCAAAAGAACAGTCTCAATGTGACGGTTCTTTTGAGCACCCAAAACACATGTTTAAATTGATGGGTAAGAAAATAATTACAATTTTACACTCATAAAATTTCCTTATCTGGATCTTGTATCCAAGATGGATTTTTACCATTACCATAGGCTCAAATGAACAAACATTTTGTGCATAAAATTTTGAATATTCTCCAACTCGGCCAAATCATTTGTTGGGTGTACTCAAAAGAACCATCTCGATGAGATGGTTCTTTTGAGAACCCACAAAATATGCTTCAAATGAGAAACAACCTTGGGAGATAAATCAAAATACAGCTCAATTTGCCATATTCCTGTAAACAGTGAAAACACAGAGCAATGTTGCTACAGAACTGTAGGCTGCTCTTTGTTTACCCTGCTTACATAACATGGGTGAAAGTTTTAAGGATTAAGATTATACCTGAATTCAGGATTTTGAGGCTGACTTTCCATAGAAAGCCATCCTCAAAATGCTGAATTGAGGAGTTTATAATAGCTTCTCTGATTAGTCTTCAGATTATCTAAACACAATTAACATTTTAACTTAAAATTATCCATTTTTGTAGACATCCTGCAAGTTTTAAAATTTGAATTTCTAAAGTTCAGGATTTTGGAAATTTTGAACTTTCCCCCATGACATAATACATACATAATCTATAGTACTTGCTATAAGACTTCATAATTCATGGTTATATACGCTTTCAGCAAAAAATTACTAATCATGTGTATTGAAAAACAGTTGAATAGATTTTAAGGAATTATTTTTCTTTCATTTTCTTCTTACTTACATTGAGGGATAATAGATTTTGATTTTTTTTTTTTTTGCACTTTTAAGGTTCATAAGAAAGCTTACTTATACATATTTGAACTACCCAATGGGACATGGAAAAAATCATGTTTAATACCCAGTATGTTAGAAATTTTACATCATGATTTCATTGTTTTCACATTTTCATGTGTATATGCATGTGTGCTGAAATGTTTGATCTGTGTCAAGAAGTGTTTTATATTACTTCAACCTGGATCAGACAGAAGCTTGATGAGATGTTCTGAGAGAATTAAATCATGTTCATAGAAAGTTGAGTGACAGAGATGTGACACTCATTTCAGGCTTAAAATGTGGGGGGTTTTCTGTGTGTGTGTTTTTTTCTTCATTTGCCACATTTTCTTGACGATGTTCTATTAAAGGCAGCTAGTTGTGTTTTTTTTCCCTTTGAATTGGTTAATACATGTAATGGTATGAATCATTACCCCACCCACATAATTTCACAGTATTATCATACCAGCTTCAATCATCTAAATGTCTGTCAGAGATATGTAATAGCAAAAGATGTGATTTAAAAAAAAAACAGATTCCAAAGCTTCACATATAGGCGGCTTCAGATAAGTAGGAATGTTGGACATAAAAATTCTCAGCTAAAACATGGTGTGAATACTCAAAAGAACTGTCATACAGAGACTGTCCTTTTGAGTACCTCAAACATGTTTTAGGTCAAGAATAAGACAAAATAATCTCAAATACACATTCATATCTATAGCCATGCGCAGCATATTGTCATACAAGTGTGTGGATCTATAGAAATGTAGATGTAAGCTTAAGAAAAACCAAGCCTATTTTTCTTCTACATAATGACGAAATATTATGTAACTGTTAGCTAATTTATTTTGTTATAAGCTGTGAAGATATTTTGCCATTTTACATTTTTCATTTCCAAAGTTGAATACAGCTCATTGTGAGGTTCTTGTTTGCACAGGTTTAGATAAAAAAAAAAATTCAGCGTACCATTGTTAAATATTTTCTTACCCATCAATTTTAACATATGTTTTGGGTGCTCAAAAGAACCGTCTCATTAAGACGGTTCTTTTGAGTACCCCAGGGATGAGAATCTTCATCTTTTTAGAGGATTTCCTCTTTTTTTACCAAAATTTGCTGTAATAAATTGTTTCAGGTTTGACCCAATATGTTCAAATCTGTTGCACTTTGAAGGGGGTATAGGGGGATTCCTCTTTTTTGACAGGAATTCTTCTTTTTTGAAAAAAATCCTGTTCTTATCCCTGGAGTACCCACAACATATGTTTTGATTGAGAAATATTTTTGATACACACTCTTAACTAAAGGACTGTGTATGGTTTGCTTACAGCTAGTATTCATTCTGAAGACAATAATAATCTAGGGAGTGCAGTGGCTGAGTGGTAGAATGCTTGAATCGAGACCGAGGGGCCACAGGTTCGAGCCTCACCGGCGTCACTGCACTATGGTCCTTGAGCAAGACCCATTTATCCTAGCTAAGTACTGGTTCAACCCAGGAAGACCCGTCCCTATTTAACTGAAAGATTGTTGATGGGACGTAAAGAATCAAACAAAACAAAACTCTGCAAGTTTAGAATCTATCAAAGAATTTGAAAACAATTTGGCATATTCTTCGCAATCAATCTAAAGGAATGAAACTATAAAATGGTGTTAAGATTTGTTGACAGTTGTGATGTATATGTATAAAGTGATAAGCTTTGAAGGGCATAAAGGTTGACTTTGCTGTGAAGGTGATCCTGTATGTGTATAATCTGACAGAAATAGTTTTCACATAAATTATTGTCATCTTGCTGTTACATGTTGTTATAGCGGATTATTTTTTTCCATGTTATAAATGTAAATAGGATGTACATAGAAGAAGACACATGTATATAGGTGTATTTTTGTAGAAAAATGAAGAAAAAAGAAAAATGTGCAATGATTATTACAGAAAAAAATGGACAAACGTTTACTGATCTCAGTCTATTGCTAGATGGACATACATCTGTTTTTGTCTGTCTTTGTGTTTGTCTGTTTTATCATGATTCAATCATCATAAGGGGTTGCAACATTTAAAGTGTTCAAAATGATTCAAAATAATTAAGAATTAAGAAATGAGAATAAACACCTGGCACCCTTTAAGTTGGAAATCATCTCGTTTTGGAAGGTCAATTTGTCAAATATGTGTAAAATGGGCAAAAAAAGACATTGATCATTCAGGGCTTTTTCAGGCAATTTTGGGAAAAGGCCCATGGCCATAATTGGGAAAAAATGATCCACTTAAAATCAAAATTTGGAGAAATTAACGACATAGAATATACCAAGGGTAGCAAAATATATCGTCAAAATCAAGTATCATTCGTTTCTCAAGTGTCTGTAAAAAAGAAAAAAAAAATTTTTTTTTGCTTTTCTTAATTGGGAAAAACAGACATGGTATTGGGAAAAAGGTGGCTATTTTCAATTGGGAATGGGGCTGAAATTCGGCCTCTAGAGAAGGGTAGAAAACCCCTGTCATTTGATGATTTTTATGTTGCAACTCATTTTCAATCATTCAGTAGTTGTAGTCAATTCAATTTTAAGGACAAAATAATTAATTGCGCAGAACTATTTAAAATAATTTCTTCTTTTTTTCCCCTTAACTTTCTAATTGTAGGGAAATTTGGGAAAGCAGGATAGATTAACTGTGGAAGCATATTGCACAAAGATAGGTTCAGATCACACTTTGTACTAAAGGGCTATATATATAGTAAGGCTTTTTGTTAACATTTTCTTATGGGAAGCAGTAATATTTTAGATTTTTTTTTCTTTTCCTTTTTTGGGTTTGCCTGTATTGCATTCAATCAATATAATTGTACTGACTATATAAATTTTATAATACCTATACCATAAGTATCATAACCAATTCTAATAATACTTTAAGAAAGAAAAAACTTCAGAAGGCATATTGAAATATTTTTTTCTTTCATTTTAAAAAAAAAATCTTTTTTTTTTTTTTTATTATTATACAGTTTCCTTCAAAATATTCTGAAATTTTTTTCCCTTCTAATTTTGGGTCATATGTCATGAGTACCAGCTGAATACTATATTTACCTGAAATCAAGTATTTTCCCAGGCCATATTCGGGGCCAAATACAGGCCCCTTCCCAATTCAAAAATAAGCTAAATTTTCCCAAAACTGTGAATAAAATTCCCAATTTCTTGTTATAATGCTAATCGAAACACGAAAATTTTTGATTTGACCAGCCATTTGTACCTGAGCTGGGTAGATCATAATCAATGAAGCAATACATTTGATTGATCAATTTTAAATTCTAATGTTTATTGTGAGATCAGTCCACATATATAAAAAATTGCCAAAAAGCATTGTTCCCTGAATTCCTGTATGCACAGTAGACATATATAATTACATGTATTAGCAGGTGGCAGATTGTCTTGATCCACATTTGAACTAAGGGTGAGGTTGGCAGGCTGTGAAACCGATCTAAGCCCTCCATTAAATATTTTTACTGACCGTTCCAAGGAGGTCTGCGACCTGGTATTAGATATTTTACTGTTTGAGGACATGGATATCTGAATTTTAGGATTCTTAAATCTTAAGACTTTTAGCTCATGTTGTCTACTTGGCTGTTCAGTTAGGGTTGGTCTTTCCCAGCTCACCCCGAAAGAAGAAAACAAATTTCCTTCATTTGAATATATTGGAATTGCAAAATGTGGGGGAGAGGGGTGGGGGTTGCATGAAACTTTGGAATAAACTGTAAAAAGTGTAACAGTTTTGAAGTTGTACATATATTACTGTCTTAACTTTCTTTTGGAACAAATGTTATATATACTAAATAAGTGCTATTTTTTGTATAATCACACAAATATTAAAGACCTCTGACAAAAATGGTTGGATACAATGTTTAATAAATAAATCCAAATTTTATTTGTGATGGAGTAGTTTTCTTGACTGATAACCAGCAATCATTAGAAATTTTGATTTCAATCATTTAACGCATAAAGAACAGCTTCTTAAATATCTACTTTTAAAATTAAACAAGAGTACAGAGAACACTTACAAATGAGCCGCGCCATGTGATTTCCAACAATGTGGCATTTTGACAAGTGTAGACTCAGATGAGCCTGCGCAGCCTCCTTTTAAGCTTAGAAACTCCGAATGGTGTTCAGTCAGTAGCTTAACACTCAGAATATTCAAGTGACTAGGAAAGGCTCTGATCAGACTGCGCATATGCTCAGGCTGATCTGAGGCTTTGCTGGTCGTACATACCACTTTGTTGGAAATCTCATGTCACGGCTCAAATACTAATATTTCAGTTCAGATAAAAGGCAACTTACATATATAACGGTATTTAGGATTTTAATATTGATACAGAAACAGAGCCAGCAGTACCAGAGAATTAAAGAAAGGAAATTATGTAGGTGAATATCTCACACAAGAATACTACTTTTTTTTAGAAATTACTTTTTATTTTTATTTACATTTTTGTGAAAGCTGGGATAAATAAATCTAAAACAATAGGAAACTAGGTTTATTGTTAAGATATGATTCCATTGGTTGATATTGACCATAGTGCTCTAGATAAGGCTATATGAATAGCTAATTTTCTTATTTCTCCGCTAAATCATATGCTCTGGGTACTCATTTGAAGCGTCTCAATGAGGACCCTGACAAAGCGAGAAAGAAGGGAGATATTGCTATTTTTGTTTGGAAAAATCCTATCTAAAGCTGAGTCGGTTATTATTACTTAACAATAGGTTTGGGAATAGTTTCAGTTGTTTGTGCTATTTTTTTCCTCTGTTTTCTTGGCCCAATTCTCTTTTATTTTCTAGTGTTTTTTTTTGTCCAATGCATTAAATTGTTTTGTAGCGTTGACTCCATCCTTCATCATACTGTATGTACTATTCACTTTATCTGGGGCATGGTAAAGGCGACGAGTTTGATGAGATTTGTCAGATCATTTTTTCTTCACTGAACATAAGCTCTAGTGAGGCAATTTCAATGAGTACCACAAGAAACAACGTGTTAAAAATAAAATGAATGTCAACTATTTTTCTTATTTTGTAACAAAAACAATATATCTACATGGGTGAAAGTTTTCAGGATTAATCCTGAATTCAGGATTTTGAGGCTGACTTTCCATAGAAAGCCTCAAAATGCTGAATTAGGGAGATTATAATAGCTTCTCTGATTAATTTTCAGATTATCGAAAGACCATTTAAACAGGAAAATATTCATTTTTGAAGGCATCCTGCAAGTTTAAAAATTGAATTTCTAAAGTTCAGGATTTTGAAAATTTTGTACTTTCACCCATAATATCTAGGTGTTGCTTAGTGGGTTGATCCCACTTAAAACCAAAATATGTTTTCCAAGCAAAGTAAGGAAAACAAAATATGTTTTCGAGGCAAAATATGGAAGAATGGCATATTAACTAAAAGCCTCTTGTGTAGAGCCTATATGGAGAAAATTTCTCTGATACTTTGGATTCAATGCTCTTGCTTATCATGTCCCTGGCTGTAAATTATGTATATAAGATGTGTATATATTGTATAGTTAATTATGCCCTGTATATATTCAGTTATCTCTGAAAGAGCATACCCCGATGAATGTTGGTAGTATTCTCCCTCACACAGAAACTTACAAGTATCAACAACAACAAGAAATAATAAATAGTTAAATATTACACTTATTGAGTATCTTATCATGTTTATAGGAGTTCCTTTGTTCATGGTATTTAGACCATGGGTGAAAGTTTTCAGGATTATTCCTGATTTCAGGATTTTGATTTTGATTTTCTGTGGAAAGTCATTCCACAGAAAGTCAGCCTCAAAATGCTGAATTAGGGAGATATTAATCTCTCTAATCTATTTTAAGTCTGTCTAAAGACAATTGACCATTTAAACTTGTACCAAAAGCCACTGTGGATGTAACAGTATTAAACTGTTCAACTTCTGGCATCAACAAAAATTATGAAAAGAAAAATTCTTTACACTGATTTGTTATTGTAATTTTATAAAAGAGTTCTTTCTTGGTACAAAACACAAAACATGATAAATATTATAAAAAGTACTATTCTTGAATAGTTGATCTAAAGTTTTCTGTACAGAGGTGTGGTAATACAAACTTATCTGAAGGGATTATGTTTTTCGGTGGATGACTATACATAGAGCTTATATGTGATGTGCCCCATCAGTGGCTACAGTGTAGTTTGGGGCGTTACAATAGAATTTCGCAGTTGCCATGGAAACATTGAATGTGTTATTGTTGTCAGTGATTCTTCATACATATTGTCAATATCACATCATAACTCTGAAAGAGAATTAACCCTTAAAGCGCCAATCACGACTGCAGAAGACGACAATTTTTGTGACATCTTTTCTAATTTTCGAAAAAAAATAAGGTATGATATTCCATGAGAATCGTCTGCCAGCAGACGATTCTCATGAAATATCATGCCTTATTTGTTATTTTTTGAAAAAGCAGCAAAATTTCAAATTTTCGTCTGCTGCAAATTATAGGTGGGGCTTTAAGGGTTTAACAAAATACTGACTCGGCCTGTCTTTATTTGAAATTCATAGAAGTGTTCTCCAGTTAAGGTAAAGCTCTGAATATTTACTTATTCATCACACAAACTTAATAAAGTGTGTACTCGGAAGACCCATTTCATTGAGATGGGGTTTTTTGAGCACCCGCAACATATGAGTTTCGAACATTTTCAGGTTTTACACACCAAAAACATGTTTTTAACATATTTCAATTTAGAAAATTTGTTCTAAAAAAAGTCTCTTAGATTCATTTCACTACCAGTAAAATTTGTATTTTGTTGAGTGCAAAAACAATTACAAAACCAGTTACGATAGTAAGCTTGATTATAGCCTGCAGTAATGATGTGTATCCTGGTCATTGGCTGATCTGGATCTATGCTGATCATAATCATTTGCCAAGCTAAACTGATCCATCCTTTTACTAGGCAATAGCACTAAAATCATAAACGTTAGGGGAAATTAAATACTGGTTAACAATAATCCTAGCTTAGTACTGGTTCAACCTAGGAAGACCTGTCCCAACGTAACTGACTGGGGCGTAAAGAATGAAATCAAACAAACAAACAAAATACTGGTTGACCTCTGACAAGTTTTTTTAGCCTGAACATATGTTGTGGATACTCAAAAGAACCATCTCTGAGAGATTATTCTCTTGAGTACCACAACATATGTTTGGTTGCTGGCTAAGCTTTCCTGGTATATCTAATTTGAGCGAAATCAACATCCGTCCTAACATACAATTTTGGTTTACTTACTTTGAGTACTAGTAAGATATGTTTTGGTTTAGATCAAGAGAAAAAAATCAGAATATGCCGACTCAGCTTAAATACAATCTTGGTTTACATCAAATGGAGATTACTTTGAGTACCAATAAGATATGTTTTGGTTTAGAAAGAAGAAAAAAATATCAGAATATGTCGACTCAGCTTTTCTGGTTTCTAGGCTTATTATATCTGGCTTGAGTGCGTCCTAATTGTCTAGTATTGTGAAAGGCTGACTTTTCGCATAGGTTTAGATAAGCAAAAAATTTTCTGCGTAAAATTGCAAACATTTTCTTACCTATAATTTTTAGCATATGTTTTGGGTGCTCAAAAGAACTGTCTCATTGAGACGGTTCTTTTGAGTACCCACAACAAATGTTTTGGTTGAGAAGTAAGAAAAATATTTTTCTGTTAGGGTCTCTTAACTAAAGCCCTGTGTAAGCGTATTGGGTCTGGCTTAATATTGCAGAGAGTAGGCGGAAATAAAAAAGGATTATTTTACTTATTGATTGTTGTCTTACAGCAGTCAGCATTTTCTGAAAGTCTTTCAAGATCATCACAAAAGCTCTAATTTTTATGTTTAAGACCAGCACTTACTTCTGAATTAAAAGTAAAAGCACGGATGTGTTCAGAATCAATTTTATAGGCTGAAGTACTCTGAAAAAAAAAAGCGCTAAAACAAGGCCTCGACAACATAACTTTGTATTTCTGTCAGTGACAAGTCCGTTTATTCTGGGTCCGAGATATTAGGATAATATAAGCAAACTTTTGTATACAACTGCCTAGAAAATAAAAAAAAATGTATATATGATTTAGGTGCTTATTACAAAAATATTGAAATTAAGTTGATTTCTCTGAAACCCTATTGGAGAAATAAAAGGTATAATTATTCTGTGGGATGGTTCGGGAAGGGGGTTGAATAACAACATATTTGGAATGGATTCAAAGTTTAATTAAGATAAAGGATAGTGTATCAACTATGTGTCAGCTAAGTAACATTCTATCAGCCGTCTTCTTTCATGTACATTATTTCAACTTACAGTGATATTGTCCACAATTCATATATCATCCATTGTTATACAATAGTTTCGTTTCCATGGCAACTGTCTGTTGATTATTTTTTCTGTAGGAAGTCGTTTCTTCCTGGTATTGTCTCACAAAATCTAATTAAAATGTTTAACATAAATGATTGCTTTTCTGCTTCTTTCATTCCCCAATATAGTTATTCCTACATAAGCCTCCCAACAAAGTTATAGTTTTAGCCTTGTACGTTTGTCTGGAACCTTACCCCATTTAATGCATTCTTTATATACACGATTAGTATCACAAACTTGATAAAGGGTGGACATCCTGGTAGTTTCATCAGAATTGACACATAAACACTGAGTTACTGCCCTAGATTAAACAATCATAGTGCAAAAATAGTGAGTATGATCAGGAACTACCACAATCACATACTGCAGACAAACCCATGGCACCGCGAGGAAAAGCACCACAACAATCACGAGACACCAGGAAGACAAACAAAGCAAAACAACCAGCTCTTTGTTCCCCATCAAGATGATTGCAAAACTAGAAAGGACATAAAGTAACGTACAACAAAACATAGAACAATTACAGACTTCCACAAAGGGAGTAACAATAAACAACAAAAATAGTGAGAATGACCAGGAAATAGCACAATCACATACTGCAGACAAACCCATGACACAGCGAGGAGGAGCAACACAACAATCACAAGACACCAGGAAGACAAAACTAAGCAAAGCAACCCATCAAGATGATTGCAAAACTAGAAGGGACATAATAACGTATAACAAAACAGAACAATTACAGACTCCCACAACGGGAGTAACAATAAACAACATCAGGACCACCGCCCGAAAACGGACAGCAGCCTAAAAATCTTCACCATAGATTCTGCTGTTGTTGAAGTACTCGAAATGTTTAGCTATATTGGCTTTTAAGCTCACCTGAGCTAAAAGGTGAGCTAATAGTATACCAATGAATCCATCGTCTGTCCATCAACATTTTCAAAGATCTCTGAAACCTCTTGTCGAATTAAACCCGAACTTCATTTGGAGACTCCTTAGGATGGGGGAACCAAAAGTTTGTTCAAATGATCCCGCGCACATAACCAAGGTGACCGCCACGCCCATATAAGGTTAAAACCTCTTTAAAAGTCTTTTCATGAACAAGAATGCCGATGACCTTGGGATGTGTGGCCTACCAAGTTTGTTCAAATGATGATCCTAGGTTGACCTTGAACTACTTAACATCAAGGTCAAATTTTATTTGCTTCCTTATGAATTTAAATGGGAAATTCTTTGAAAAGTTTCTTTTTTGAAAACTGTCGAAGCCAAGGTCATAATTACAATGTGACTGGCTATAAAAAAGTCTCAGAGGTCAAGATTGACCTTTCATCTGAGGTCACTAGTATCGGATCCAAAAAACCATTTGGCCAATCAAACTCAAAGGGGTACTTACATCTGTGCCCACGCATAGATTTTCTTTAAACTTTGCATATTAATAACTCATTATATACAAACTATGAAAATGTATTTATCGAATTAGATAGTTAAGAATAAGGCTTAGGAAGCAACCCTGACGTACACCACCTTTGAGGTGGTACCTGTCTCTAAAAATCTATGTCCTAAATCTACAGTTTTGTTAATTTCTATGATATGTCATCTAGATTGAATCCAAAATACCATAGGCATTATATTAATACCACAAAACCATTTGGATAAATTATGGTTTACGTTTTCTTAAGAAGTGATTATGAAATTTCAATATTTTTCCTCAAAAATCTACAAAACATTCAACATTCAATTCCAAAGATAAATTTGTTCTAATCTTTGTCAAGATATCATATCATCACAAAAACTTGCCATATACATCCTGCTGATCTGAGTCAAATTTCATGAAAATCCAAAACCGGTAACTTTGTCATTTCCTGCCTCTTATGGGTATAGGTCAGTTTTAGCAAAATTAATTACTTAGTTGAAATAAATCGATAACTCGACTGAAGGACGCTGTTTTTAAATCTACTTCCACTTTTCTTAAAGAAAGACATGTTTAGTCAATTACAAATGATTCAATGGTCAGAAATGCTGAGGGCTATGGCCCCATGTCATAGCACTATGAGACCAAGACAATGTGTATCACTTTCTCAGTCCTGCATGATATTATTTAAAAAAACATAATATCAAGACAATAAGCATGTGAAAACAAGAAGACCACATATTTCCTTTACATCCCAACTGAACTAGAGTAACCACATTTTGGTGCCGTGACCAGGATAAAGTGTAACGGTCTTATGAAAGGCATCATAGAACAGTTTTCTACATGAGTAAGGCAGGTCCAAAAATGCAACTGTATGCCTAGAATATACAGCCAGCTAAAGTATAAATGTTGCTATTAGATGGAAATCAGCATCAGTTTTACAGAACAGAATGGTCAGAGAAGATTTAAGCATTAAATTAGCAATACCTTTGGGGCCAAGAGTTCTGTGACCAAAAAGGTTAATTTAACCAATAGGTTTGACAGGGGGTTATTCTTGTGAACTAGGTTTATTAACGAGGCTTACAATTATGAATTCATAGATATAAGGCTCTTCTCCTGTATGAACTGACTTGTCATAAGGTTTATCTTCTGTATGAATTAAAATTCTCAATAATGTTACATATTACGTGTAACTTTGGCTAGATCTAGTTTTAACTTTAGAAACTAGATGAGGTAAGTACAGGTGTCACCATATTGTATCATTTTGGGTAATATTATTGTGTAAGCACTCATTAAATTAGAATTGTGGCACTTAATATCAAAGAATATTGGGTTTTTCTTTGCCAATCCATAATAGGGAAGAACACTGAACATATCAACTTCTACCAACGTACTAGCATGGGGATTCAAATTAAGCAAGTATTCAAGTAAGTTTTACACTAAAACATAATTATTGTATTTTTTACATTTCGATGAATTAGGGCCATGTGTTTACATCAAGTTGAAAAATGTGTTACCGGGCCTTGAATTTCATGAAATTTGGTCTACATATTCTTAACATGTATGGATAGATTATATTTTGAGGTGGTTTCTTGACAAAGACCCAAGACATAATGATTTTAATTCCAAATTTGACTGAATACAAAAAATACTGTTGAAAACTGGGGTACCATGTCATAAAAATGAATGCCCACCCACTATCCTAATACATACAAAGCCATTTTTAGTATCGACAAGCTTATCATTGATATAGGTATTTATAAAAGATATACCCCAGACAATTAATAAACATAATATGAAATTCCAAGCGTGGACAGACTCCCATGTTAATTTCCCATACCATGTAAGAGCCCCTTTGAATTGAAGGCTTCTTATAGCCGGGGAATGAAAATTTATGCAAATGGATTTAGTCACATGACCAAAGTGGCCACCATGCCCTTATGTGGTGAAACCCCATAACAATCTTCTTGGGAACCAGAATGGAAATGACCTTTTGGCTTGAGATGTAAGTGAGCATGATCAGGAAATACCACAGTCACGAACTGCAGACAAACCTGAGGAAGAGCCACAAACAATCACGAGACACCAGGAAGACAAACTAAGCAAAGCAACCAGCTCTCTGTTCCCCATCAAGATGATTGCAAAACTAGAATGGACACAAAACATAGACCAATATGGGAGAAACGATCAAATCAATAACTAATCAACAACAACAGAACCACCGCCTTAGGACGGACAACAGCCTATACTAAGCCAGTCACTGGAGGCTGAAATGCATTTTATTGGCACCAAATCTTCGCCTTAGATTCTGCTGTTTCTGAAGCACAAAAAAAATGTTAAGCTCGCATGGATGCTTCCTAACTATTGCAATGTATCATCATAGAGAAACAATCTAATCAAATTACACTATCATGAAACAAGGGAAATGGCTCAAGACTCAGATAGTTAGAGCTAAAGAAAACCTCAAGCTGAGCCACGGTTGGCCCAGCTACAGACAAGTTACCTAGATTGACCTGAACATCAAGGTCAAATTTGCTAACTAATGCATTTTTATGGGAATACTCATTATTCTATCAGAATATGGTTAATATAATAAGGCCTTTCAACCAAGGTCGCTCATGTTGGACTCCCATCAGTATATTTGAACATTTTTTTGCAAGGCCAATTTAACTCAAATTTGATACGTATCTACCATTTTTATTTTTTATCTTTTTCAAGAGGACAGTACATAACCAAGGTTACCGCCACGCCCATATAAAATTAAAACCTCCTAAAAGTATCTTCATGAACAAGAATGCCGATGACCTTGGGATGTGGGGCCTACCAAGTTTGTTCAAATGATGATCCTAGGTTGACCTTGAACTATTTAACATCAAGGTCAAATTTTATTTGTTTCCTTATGAATTTAAATGGGAAATTCTTTGAAAAGTTTCTTTTTTGAAAACTGTCGAAGCCAGGGTCATAAAAAAGCAAAACAAAACAAACAAAATATGTTTATGTAACTTTTTGTGAACACCCAGGGTGGAGGATGATTATACACGAGCAAATTTGGGCCTCGACGCGAGAAAACCTGTCATCGGTGGTTTGCGAACAACAAAGGCGCAGACCAGTCTGTGCATCCGCGCAGTCTGATCCGCGACTTTGTTATTCACCTATTGGAAAGTGTCATATCGAAACCTGCTATAGGCGAAATTTCACTTTTCTAGCTAGTCTCTGTAGCTGAGGAGACTGGTTTGACTCTCGCTTTGTAGGAAACCCCGAAGACAGGTTTTGTCGCGTCGCGGCCCATTTCAGTTCTGAGCAGAATTCAAGGTGCACCCATTCATGACAATAATCACACTTAGCCCATTTTACAAACTTCAAGTAAGGTAAGTATTTTAACTATTCTGGCTCTACTCGCTTGCAAACTAAACAGTTTTCATGTTCATCATCTTTTTTTAGACGTTATATCTTCTGCTTGGTGAAAGTAAGAAAGGTGGAAGAGACCAGGAATCGATACAATCAAGTACCACACCTGACCCAGGATACCACATGGGAAAGTGACAAAAACGCAATTAAACATCACAAACGAGGGACAAAATGGTGAGGATTGGGTGACAGTAAATTCTTTGGAGATTTCTTTTCAGTTTATTTTGACAAGTTTGGTTTTAGCTTTTTCATTTCATTTTTAATTGTTTTAGTTTCAGGTCATATACTTGGATCTTTTCGTATACATATTCAGTTATGACTTGACCTCCAGGGTTTGGTCTGCAGCTTCTCACCTACTTTCTCTAAATTTGTTGTGTTCTGGTTGATGTTTTCATTTCCACTCTTAATCTTTTCAAACTTCTGCTGCAAAAACTTCCCCACTGCTTCTTTTCCTCTTTTAAGGGTAACAACTTTCTTTAAGGTCTCTTTCTCGCGAAAAAAAAACTCTAGTGGGATACAACTTATGTGGATCAAATAATTTACCATATGGATAAATGCCAGTGTTCTAAAAGCAGCTAGAATATTGGCGGGTGTCATAGCTTTTGAATAAAAGAAAGAAAGGGCTGCCCTCTTGGCTGTCGTGTTTGTTGTGTTTTGTCACCTTCCTATACGTGTCCTGGTCCACATCAGAATTAAGGGTGAGGCTGGCGCCGTGAAACTGGTTTAAGCCCTCCAGTAAAATATTTTCTACTGACCGTTCCAAGGCGGTACTTCTTTTATGGATCGTTTGTGTTTTTTATGTCTTGTGTGTGTCATGCTTTCACGTCTGTTCAGTGCTGCCATGTGGTCATCTGAAGAGAAAGGCTGACCTCTTGGCTCTTGTTTGTGATGTTTATTGTGTTTTATTACTTTCCCATTTGGTAATCCTAGGACAGGTGTGGTACCTGATTGTATCGATTCCTGATCCTTGCTATCTTTCTTACTTTGCAAGCAATATCACACGTACTTAATCTGGTTATTGTCTGACCTATGTTTCCTCATTAAAAGGCTGCATTCAGAATTAATAAATGTCTTGAATGGTCCACAACCAGCAATATCCAGTGGCTGTTATAAATATCGTGTGTGGGGAAGTACAAAGAGCATACTCTTGTTGTCCTTGGCCTAGTAAATGAGGGATGCAGACACATGGAAGGCATGACCATCATAAAGTAGCAATGTATGCTGTGGAACTGATTGTTCAGTTAAAACACAGGAGCTTGAAGTTCTGTCCTTAAATTACCCCTATAGCCTCAAAACCAAAAGCTCACAATGTCATTACGTAGTGACATTATGAGATTTTCGGTTTTAGGGTTTAGAAGCGATTTAAGGATAGAACTTCAAGCTCCTGTGGTTAAAACGAAGAAAATGGCCCTTAAGATACTGTTGAAATAAAGAAGAGTTGGACCAGCCAGAGTATGACATGACCCCAACCGAACCATTAGTAGCTCCTTTCTTCAGGTTGGGATTATATCTCTTCCCCTTAAAAACAAAGAACAATGGAAAGAAATTTAAATAATTCAGGCCCCCAGATAAGAGTGCGTAACTGAAAATCATTTTTCTTATATCTCAACCAAAACAAATGTTGTGGGTACTCAAAAGAACCGTCTCGATGAGACGGTTCTTTTGAGCACCCAAAACACATGTTTAAACTGATGGGTAAGAAAATATCCGCAATTTTACGCAAATTATTTTTGCTTTACTTGCCCTATGAAAGAATTGCCAATAGCATTGATACAGCCAAGCAAAGTTACTTTGGTGGATTTAGGAGAAGCAATAGACTGAGATTTACTGCTTGATTGAGCAATGAGATTTGGAGATCTGGGTCAGGTGTGGTGCTTGATTGTATCAACCTCTTTCTTACTTTTAGCCCAGTGGGGGTACTCTCATTTTTTCTGCATACGTAGGTCTACCAATCACCCCAAAAAAATATCAGGAATTTCAAGCAAAAAAAAAAATACCCCCATTCTGTACCTTGACCTTATGAAAAGACCCTAAAATGCATAGAAATGACCCCTAAATATAGCCCAATTTTGTGATGACCCCAAAAAATATCCACAAAATCTTCATACTCAAAAAATATTCATTAATCTGAAAACCCCAAAAAAATGAAATTCAAAATTTTGAACCCAAAAAAATGACCCGAGCCTACGGTTGTATGAAAATATCAGAGTACCCCCCCCCCCCCCCCCCCCCCCCTCGGACTTTGAGGTGTATGATTAGGCTGGTCTAGGTTGTAAAGGAGATGTGTTTATCCTTCAGGTGATATTTCTCAAAAATATGATAAAGTTCATTGTATATCTATAATTTCTGGGTCCGATAGTCTTCAAGACTTCTTGGATTTAATAATCTCAGTCGGTCCTGCCAGCGCTTCAAGCGTCCTATCAGCAAGTTGTTACTGTAAATTCGGAAATTTTCGCGAGGGGTTTAATTTCGCGAAAGATTTGAAAATTACAAGTCTGATATTTTTAGTTTGCTTGTCATAATTGAGCACACACCCTTTGTTGGCATAGTGTCATGCAGATATCCCCGCTCTGAACAGAAAACAATATAATAGTTGAAGGGATGCAACTCGAAGTAAAAAAGCTGATCTTTACGTCTGAAATTGGTCTACCTTTGATAGAAGGTGAACGTCGTGCTGGTCCATTATGAGCCACGACAAGTGTTCATTTTGAAAGTGTAGACTTAGATGAGCAGTGCAGCCTCCTTTCAAGCTTAGAAACTCCAATTGATGTTCAGTCGGAGGCTTAACAGTCGCAGGATATTCAAGCGCCTAGCAAAGGCTATGATCAGACTGTGCGTATGCGCAGGTTGATCTAAGGCTTTGCTGGTCTCACATACTACATTGTTGGAAATCTCATGTAGCGGCTCAAATGTTAACACCTATTAAGGCTCTTTACTTCAATTGCCCAAGCGTCCCATTCTATCGATCAATATAGATGTCAATACAAGCTACTTAGGGACCGCTCATTAACTTTGGCTTCCCAGTAGGGGGTGGGGTGGTGGGGTCATGATAAAATCATTAAAGATTTTCCCTCGCGCGTTCCGCTCGCTCAGCTTTTATGAATTAAACTCGTATATTTAGTTAGCAGGGCCCGGAATTACAATGCCTCCTTAAAGTTAAGGTAGACTTAAATTGACGAACTTACTTAAATTTCACGAAAAGTGCATTACAATCATTTTCCCTATCTTAAATGTCTCCTTATCTCGACAAAATACTTAAATATTTAGGGAAGCAGCGAGGCTACCTTAAAGTTAAGAATTAACTTTTTGACGGGGTTGCGAGTTCGAACCCGGTCACAGTACCATGTTTTTTTCATATTTATTTTTTTATCAATTATTTATTGAACCGTTGCATGTGATTTCCGACAATGTGGCATTTTGGACATGTATAGACTAAGACGAGCCTGTGTAGCCGCCTTTTAAGCTTAGACAGTCAAAATGCTGTTTTGGCAGTAGCTAAATATTCGTAGAATATTCAAACGACTAGCAAAGGCTCTGATCAAACTGCGCGTATGCGCAGGCTGATCTGAGGCTCTGCTCGTCACACATACCACATTGTTAGGAATCTCATGTAGCGGCTCATTTAAAGATATAATTAATAAGCATTTCCAAACCATTTGGGTTGCTTAATATCACTTTACTTGATTGTATCGATTCCTGATTTTTGCAACCTTACTTACTTTAATGACAGCAAACAATACGTACCCTGTTGAGTTGATGCATTCAGTGGCATCTCGCATATGCGTTTTCGTGTTTGATAATGTCCCATTTGATGGACACTTTGTATAAATTAATGTTAAAACTGTTTTCCAATGATGCTTAAAGGACATATGTGAAAATATGATACAATAAAAATGAAGAAAAAGACATGAAAGCATTGATGGGATTCGAACCCGCGCATTATGGAAAAAATAAATGTATGTTCTGCTGCCTGCGACTCTATCTTCTGAGTTATACATGTACAAGATGATATCAAACAGTTTTCAAAACTACACCTGACTGCTGAATATGCCAGCCTATTGTTTTGATTCCAATGTTTACAAACAAGCAAATGTAAACATGGTCATTAGATCTTGGCAGCACTATAGAAGGTTTTAAGGAGCGATATCGTTTCTTTACCACCACGATAACGTATATCCACGCGCGGATCCAGGAATTTTTCGTCGGGTTTGGTGGTGGAAGGGGGGTCCAAGCTGGACTGACTAAAAAAAGCTCTGACGTTGTTTTTTCTCTTCTTTTTTTTCTGTAAGTCCTCAGCTTATTTTGCAGAGGGTGTCCAGTGATCATGGCTTTTTCAAAGAAAACTATCATTAAAACTATAACTTTCCGATATTCCATGGAGAAGGACGCTCTAACATCTCCATGGGGTTCAACTTTTCCCAGGTGGAGGGGGTGCAATTGCATATTTCTATATAAACCTATAGAATTTGTGATTTTCCAGGGGGCTGGGGTCCGGACCCCTGCCACTTCCTCTGGATCCGCGCGTGGCATCGTTAACTTGGTTCGTCGAAACATCGTCTTGGCCAAAAGACTTAGCATGACACTCACTCCATTGATGAAAGTTCTGTGCAGCTGTGGTAAACAACGACAGGGTCATGTCATTGATTAAATTAAGATAGGTCAAGGTCAACTTAGGCTTATTATTGAAACATATTTTGTTTTACCATATATGGGAGTGTTTTTTCATTTGGAATTATCACGGATGTATTGTAGCGCGTTTCGGCTCAATTAGCGCCTTTTAATTAAAATAAACTAGCTAAGTATCTGATAATCAGCCGATTTCTGGCTTGCCATTGGGAATTTATGTGTCCAAAATGAGTACATGTACGCCATGTAAGTCATTACATGTAGTTATGACTCGACAGGGCTCGCGAAATAGATGGGTAACCGGGTGCCACTTTGGCAGAGATATTTGTAGCTTATAGCATGACATCAGTGTTGTACAGCTCAAGTCGGATGAAAATCCCGAATTTACGTAGACCTCGAAGTCTCACAAATTACTGATATTGCTTGGGAGCGCAGTGCTTCAGTGGTAGAGTGCTTGACTCGAGACCGAGGGGCCGCGATTCGATTATCACCGGCGTAACTGCGTTGTGTCACTGAGCAAGAACATTTATCCTGGCTTAGTACTAGTTCAACCCAGGAGGCCCCGTCCCTTCATAACTGAAAGATTGTTGATGGGACGTAAATAATCAAATCAAACAAACAAACAAAACTGATATTGTACTGTTTACCGTTACTTTAAACATTCGTATGAGCAAACTGCAACCGAGCCAGCACGATATTATGGTACTTATCGCAAAGGCGAGCAACCATGGATTGCTCAGGGATCCACATAACCTGCCAATCCACATCAACTTAAAATATGCACGTGTGTGATGGTTCAGAAAAAAGGATAAAAAAACTTAACCCCCGCTGGATAGCTGATCATGCATCATTTATGTTAGGTTATACGGATGGGATAAGCAACACAGTATCATTGGTTAGCTCATAAATACTGCTCCCACAAACACACAAAAACATGATCATCGCGAACGAGTTCGTGTGTACTCCCCCCTATCCCACCGCCGCAGATCACCCCCACCTGCCCTCCCTCCCCGTCTCCTCTAAAATGACGCCTACACTCTTTTATGAAATGGAAAACATTAACACAAGTAATTCTGTGTCGTGGGGAGGGTTTTAATGAGATTTTGTAGTATTTTTCGAGTCCGCTGATTAATTTACAGGACGCGCGAAACATTTGGGTCGCTTACAGTCATTAAAACTCTATATTTTTCGTATGTCCTCGTAAGCCTTTCCGTCAAATTAACGATTTTAGCCGAGGATTTATACTTAAGTTAGGTTCACAAAAACGGTGCATTATAAATGCACATTTAAGATAGAATCTTAACTTTAAGAAATATTGGAGTTAAGTTCGTAAAAGTCTACTTAGCTTAAGGAGGCATTGTAATTCCGGGCCCTGGTCACTAAATTTCTCAGTTTTTATTTTCGCAAGTGCAAAAGATATTCTGCTTTTGGTGTGTGTTTTTATTGTTACAACTTTTATCATTCTGCACAGCTTAATCAGATGAATCCATTGACGTCAAAATGACCGATTCACGCGTAAAGTACGTAAATGAAAGGAAATAAACGGAGTAACGAGGCTGAACGGAGTTATGGGTTAGGGGGATACATACATTTTGACTGTCAGAATAAAAGATTTGAAAATTACAAGTCGGATATTTTTAGTTTGCTTGTCAGAATAGCTCCACACCCCTATGTTGGCATAGTGTCTGCTCTGATCGATAAACCCTCTACCATTTTAGGATATCACATCCGAAAACCTCCTCTTTCCAGGACCTGGACCACCGAATTCTCAGCTATAGTCCAGAGTGTACATCAAATCTTGCAATATATGTTCTTATACTGAACAGCAAAAGAAACGCATATTTTGCATATTTGGTATAGTGTATAAAGTTGGATTTAAATACTGATATTATGATATCTAAGGTATCATTGATGTATTGAACATGTGTATTATTATCAAAAGCATCACAAATGGATGGCTCATTAGAATAATACTAATAAAGGGGCATAACTCTGGGCAAAATAAAACAACTCATAATAAAGGCGACTTTCGAGATGGTGTATGCCTAAAACCACTGAACGGATTTGAATGAAAATCTCTCTGCGTGATAATCATGACATACAGACTACTTATGAAGTTTAAATGTTTTGATATTTTTTACGGTGGACTACTGTGACCCAGTCACAATATCGGAAAATTAACCAGAAGTGTGTTTAATACAGGCAAGAAAGATTCCAAACTTTTGTTTTAAACGGTTCTGTTGGACACTACCTTACTTGACATCAATCATAATGTTCCAGATATTTTTACACCCAAAGACTCCGGTGGTTCTCAAAACCAAATGCAAAAAAATGCAAAAAATGAAGATTTTCTGATTAGCAGTATAATTTCTACAGCATTGAATTTTAAAGTTTTATGCTGTTTTCTTATCTGTTTTAGTGTGGTCTGGTGACATGCAATGAAATCGGATTCAAATCCTGTGTTTTCCAATGTACGGCGCTGTTTTGCGTTTTTTTGCATTAATTAACAAAAAAATATTTTTAACTGTGAAATGACGTATAAAATGGTCTGGAACGAACGCATGAGTACGATCAAATATGTTCATATCATTAAGGGTTAAATTAAATTAGGGCTTCTGGTATGAAATGGATATTGAAAATATGCGTTTCTTTTGCTGTCAAGTATATATAGTATACCCAAGTACAACTCTATTCGTGGACAGCAGGGATGCAACTCGAAGTAAAAAGGCTGATCTTTATGTCTGGGATTGGTTTCCCTTTGATAGATTACCTCCTTAATCACAAATGAGCCACGATAAACAATGTGGCATTTGGACGAGCCTGTGCAGTCTCCTTTCAAGCTTAGAAACTCTAAATGATGTTCAGTCGGTAGCTTAACAGTCATATAATATTCAAGAGACTAGCAAAGGCTCTGACCAGGATGCGCGTATGCGCAGGTTGATCTTAGGCTTTGATCATATTGTTGGAAATCTCATGTCGCGGCTCACATGTTAACACCTGTTAAGGCTCTTTAGCACAATTGCCCAAGCGGTTCCATACCGTCGATCAATATGGTTCTCAATATAACCTACTAAAGGACCGCTCGTTAACTTTTGGATTTTAGGAGGTGGGGGTCATGTTTTAATTGTTCCAATAAAATCCTGTTCGCTGCGATCGCTCAGCTTTTATATACTGAAAGACTTTAAGAACGCACCACCTGCTTAAATGCTAATTTATGTCGAAAATTGGATATTTTCACTATATGAAAAATAAAATAGACAAGTTCCGTCACTTGGCTTGCATTCAATAAGAAAATCGAAACGCTAAGACGTCGCGTCAGATGTTGGTGTTAATTTGTGTAACGTCAAAAGTTGTTTAAACACGTCAAACAATGAGATTTTCACAGATAAGAGAGGCGATCTTCCTTGCGTTAATATTTCTAAGCACACATGCCCAGTTCAAAAATGATCAAGTGAAAAGTTTGTATTTAAGTTTTAAATGGTTTTAATAATACATGTTCCCAAGTAGAATTACGAAAAGTAGGGCATACCCAGGTAAGCGCAATTATTTTCAGTAGTAAATGCGATTGGTCGATCGGTGCTTATTAACTACATAAATCTATTCTCGTTGCAGTAGACTTCAATGGACAGGCGAACGAACAGACAGGGTGATTATAGGTCTTAAGGATATCTTCGCTGCACACACCTTTGCATGTTTTATATTAAAATTAGCCAATACGTACGCGTTTGATACTTATCGCATTGTCCGGCAACTAGGACTCGCGACTCGGGAAAGTCTGTGTAATGGTACAGGCTCGTCAGAGTATAGTATGAATGTAAATGATAAATAGCTGTAGAATTGAGACCTCTATCACCGCTTGATACATGTTTGTCGGCATCCACATTTTCACGAGGCTTTTGCGTATATGCGATAATGACCAAAATATCGCCAAGAGTTAGCGTTGGCCCAAACAAACATGTAGACACAAATGAATGAAAACAACAAAGAAATTAATTTATTTGAGATTCGAGCACGTCACGTTTGAGTTTCAGACACACCCTTTTCATCGTATGGCTTCCAATGAGTTGACTATTACTAATACCTAGCAATATGATGTACAGTCTCGGGACATGTAGCTGTTTGCCACTTTGCGACGTCGCCGCTTGAAACAAGACCTTTCTAGAATTTTGTAAAAAATACCATGACAAACTTAATGGGTTGAATTTTATAAAACTTACTGGGATGAAGCGCAAATAGAGAGCAGCAATATACAATAAATGATTGAAATAATTACACTTTTGGTTCTCTAGTAGAACGCATTTAAAAGTGAATGTAAATTTTAAAACATCACTAATTCCGGTAGACGCTAACGTTAACTTTACCGAAAACTGTCATTTTAATTTGTGTTTGCGTTTAAATTACTACCATACGAAAACAACAGAAACCGAGAAACTACAATAAAAATGTTTATTGCGTAAATCAATTTGCTTTCATTTGGTACTTTTTTCAAAATTGTAGCTTCTTTAGTTTTCGGACAATAATTTTTTGCAAAACACATACATCGATTTAAGCGGCAACGTCACTGGGTGGAGAGTGGGTATGTTCTGTGGCTGTATATATACACAGGAGCTTGAAGTTTGGTCCTTACATTACATGTATTTGCCTCATAACCAAAAGCTTAAATGTCATCATTACATAATGGCATTATGAGCTTTCGGGTTATGGGCTATAGGAGTGAATAAGGATCGAATTTCAAGCTCCTGTGATATATTTCCTGAACATTCCTGAAAACAGGGGTAAAGGTCACTGAATATTCAGATTTCTCGAATTAATTCTGGCCAGTGACCTATTTTATATAACTTATATAGGACAGTGTCCTACAAGACTATGCTAATGCATCAGTATATAAGTATATAAGTTTTAAGAAAATGCGCGATTAAGTTTTTGGCATTTACGCATATTATAACGCTAAAATGTTAACGTTTTTACGACGCGATTAGCAAAGTAAAAAAAAACGGCGTCTGTGACATTTTTGCTAGACAAAGCATTTTAGCGATATTTTATTCAATATTTAACCATTTCTCTTAATTTAAAAACAGCATAAAATATATGAAAAACGCATTTACATATCTTATTTAGAGAGAAATAAGTTTGAAGAAACATCTTTTCATTTAGTATTGAATTATTGTCTCATATTTCCGAAGACGCCATTTGCGTGAGTGTGACATTTTTGCTAGACATAGCAAAATAACAAATTTTTGCTCTAAATATGGAAAAAATCAAGAATAAATCCAAATTTTAATTCTATTTTGAAAACGCATTTTTGTGATATACTTCGAATTTCAAAAACACGAGGCACTAAAAAGTAATACATCAACATAAATACACAGACCCCATGTTTTCAACGTTTTTTTTTAAATCTCTACACGTTCCGTTTCTTTGCTTGGTTGGCTATTTCTGGTTAGTTTGCCGATTAACGCCAATTTCGCGCATGTTGTCGTGATGATAAACACAAAAAGTAGCTACGCGGGGAAAATTACAAGATTTCATGCATTATTAGTTAAAACTTTTGGACTTAGAAACACTCCGCCAAACGATTTCTGTTACGTCTCTACATGCAAAAAATCGGCAATTTATAGGGAACATGTTAGCGATAACTCTTTCTTTGTATCTTAATTTGTCTTTCGTTTTTCATCAATGTAAAATATAATTAATAACCTTTTCTTTGATGTTTAGTTTGTAAAAATGAATAATGGAAAAAGTGAAATAGAGAACTTCAATAGAGAGGACCCCTACGTTTTTAAAATTAACACCAACATCTGACGCGACGTCTAAGGTTTATGATTTCCGTGACGTCGCGATAATTCTGAGACTACTCAAATTTAAAAAGTCATAGAGTACCCATACCTTCCATTATGAACAAAAAAAAGTTTTCGAACCGATGTTTGTTCTTGAAAGCAAAAGGAAAGACAAAATCAAATCATGAAGTTTTAGGCCTCTGGCAACGTTCATTACGTCGATATGACGTCATTGATTTTGACGCAATTGGTCGTTTATATCCTAAGGATCAGGAATAATCAAAATCTTTTTGATGCCAACAGATACGCCTCAATCAGTTGCATAAAAGTCAAAAGTATCGCGACATGCCCGGACGTCACCCGTCTGTTATTGATGTTTGAAAATTTAAGACTGACGTTAGCAAAGAAACGCTGCGAGTGGGAGTGTATTAAAACGATTATTTCTGGAAACTCTTTTGTTTTTCCATTTGTTAAGACATCTGGCTACCACCTAAAAGTGTTTGTTTTCAAATTGAATCAAATTCACATTTGTCAGACGACAAATGTTGAAAAACACTGACGTCGATATTACGTCAGAATGAACAGCATGAGCTAATCGAAATCATGGCAAATCATGGTCCATTTTGCAAGAGGATTAAAAGTGATAAAGAAACATCCTCAAATCAATCATGTTGAAGAGACAGAGAATACAAAATGGTGCGTTTTTAAAGTCCCTCAGTATAAATTAAACTCTTATATTTAGTTAGCAGGTCACTTAATTTCTCAGTTGTTTTTTGCGTAAGTGCAAAAGATATTCTGCTTTTGGTGTGTTTTTATTGTTACAACTTTTATCATTCTGATTTCAATAGAAAATTGATTAATCAGACTTTCAGATGGGCCCTACTTTTTCTTATGCTCCTCCTTTTTCTAAAAAAATCCCTCCTTTTTTACTTTAAAATGTCATTTACGCGATAATAATACAGAATTTCTTCCTCGTTCGCTCAAATTTTAGAAAATAGCTATTATATTTTTTTTCGGGAACAGACAGCTAAAAAATTTTGAATTTTAACCCAAAAGTTTCTCTGTTTTGCACAGCTATTGCCCTGCTTAAATATTGAGCATTAAATGTCTTATTAATGTTCTAACAACTTATAGTAATTAGGCCACTGGCTGGATATGGTTTACCCCCCCCCCCCCCCCCCGGGGGAATTTTGTAGACCATATTTTTCTTGAAGCCCAATGTCTTGCAAGGATTTTGCAACATGTTAGCCCTCTGACAATGGCAGCGTTAAGCTGTAACAGCCTGTTACATACGTTACCCTACAAAATATTTGATAATTAAAATTCTTCTTAAGACTTCAGAAAAGTGCAAAAGATAAGGTAAGATTTCCAAATTGGCTATATTTTCTAAATAAGCTATTACTGGGCCACAGATAATGACATTTGAAAACAAATATATTCACCCCCGATGTAGTGTATGTTACATTTTTTTATTGGACCCCCTTTTAAGTGATAAATGCATCTAATATAGTTTGTCTTAAATTTTATTGAAACCAGTTTATGTTCATTAATTTGGTATTACATTAAAGATATTTTATTTACCTTTTCAAAACTCCAAGCATTAGGTTTCTATCTTATATACTTTTTGAGTTATTAGATGATGAACATGGTACCCCCATATCACAGAAAATGTAAAATGTAATTCTCCAGGCCTCGCGCTGGCTATAGACCCCATTTCCCCCTAGGAGGAATTTCATACACTATGATTTCCAAATACTACATTATACAAGCCACAAAATGAAATATGTTAGCCCTCTGAGAGTGGCAGCGTTAGCTGGTAACACCATGTTACGTACGTTACCCACAAAATAACATTAAATTTTCCTGATAATGTCTCCATCATGACATATTCACACTTTTTTTGAAGTCTGGCACAGGTTTAAGAACTTCTTATAGCACAGTTACATAATTTTAGCATTTATTTTATAAATGTCTTGAGTTTTTGCCGTTGTATATGTTACTTTGTGTTTCATATGTTATTTCCAAGTATCAGTATGGCAGTTATTGTCTATACATGTATTACATTCGTCAGTGAATATAGTGAACCTATAAATTTGCTATTCAAATGAATTTAGTTCCTTATTATGGTGTCTTACACTGTTTTACAGCCCAGGTTACATACGTTACACTCTGAATACCATTAATCATTCAAGACATGGTCTCCAACACGACCTGCTTGTACTTATTTGCATGCTGGCACAGGTCCATGTACTAATTTTCACTCTGACTCATTTGCTGAGGAAGTAACTCAAAACATAAACTATCATAACCCTCTTTTTTATAGAGACATCAAATATAGTTGACATAATACTCATGGAAAGTGTGTAACATTCAGTGCAATTTGCGAGTAACAACTTAAAAGATCAAAGAAAACCCATCAGGTAGAAGTTCTAGAGCAACTCTTCATATATTATCCAAGGGTTTTAAAGATTTTTCCTATACAACTTATTACTCCTCTATCAGATTTATCTTGCAAGGATTTTGCAATATGCTAGTGCTCTGGTAATGGCACCATTACCCTGTAACAGCCAATTATATATTACCCATCAACATCTTTGATAATTTTAGTAAATGATATGACTTCTGAAAAGTGCAAACCATAAGGTAAGATTTCCAAATTGGCTATATCATCCAAGTAAGCTATTTTTGCATCACAGATATGGACCTTTGAAAACGAATATGCACCCAAAGTGTTACGTATGTTACTTTTTTCATTATTCCTATATAAATGATTTATGAAACTAATATAGTTTGATATTTTTTTTTAAATGTTAATGTGCTTACTAACTCATTTTGTATCAAAGAATGTTTATGTACCTTTTGGAAACTGCAAATATTATGTTTCTATCTTTTATAAGGCTTGAGTTTTTGAGTTATGAACTTGGTAACCCAATATCACACAAAATGTGAAATATAATATTGTGGCTCTTTTGTTAGGGTACAATCAAGTTTTCTTCCATCCAGAGGTACTCAATTTCCTTCCCATTTATTTTCAACACATTTTGTCCATATCTGGAAAGCCTCACTTGTTTTCATGGGAAAGACTTGACGGTTCAATCTTTTTATGTACATCTTAAGGACAGAAAAGCAGGGTGGAGGTAAGCTCAAGTTCATGCCATTTGAAATAGTCAGTATATGTGTATGGCTTTGGTTCTTTTTATAGAAACATGTTGTACTGCAGCTTATTCACAATTACATAAATAGCACTTGTTAGGGCTTCATATCACTGATGAGTGCCTAGAGCCATTCTTAATTTGTTTCCCTACCCTTCTTAGAATGTTGATGAACTAGTGGGGGAGGGGTTCTCTATCAGATTGATAGGAATAACCTTTCTGTGGTACTAACACATCAGCACATTGGTAGTGTCACAATCTGTTTAACAGTGTAATAATGTAGATCTCTTCCCCCATATTATGGCCAATGCTGTTGACATTCAGAAGGTGCACCTTTTGTTGCATACACCATTGTTGAACAAAACACCCGGGTTATCCTCTGCGAGAATATTTGTAAGACTTTATAGACTGCTGCTTATACTTTGTATATATGTATCAGTGACAAAACCAACATGCCCTGCCTTTAGTGCCTGGTTGAATACTGGTGCCATCAGATCCATGAAGGTGACAGGAAAAGCTATTATTGTCTGTAGTTATGGCATTAGCATCAACGTTATGTGCAGCACTACATGGCCAATCTAATGTTGGTTTAATGTGTGATTGCAAGCCATGCTGAAGTTTGGTGGAAATTCTATCAGGAGTTGACAGTGACCATGGTACAGGTCCCAGAAGGAACGGCAGTGTCAACTCGAGGTCAACATTATGTCCAATAGAAAGGTCAGGCTTACCAAGGACGCTCCTTTAAGCTCTCATCTGGCTGTTTACATTTTGTAAATTGGGCAATTTCTTCTTGCTTGACCTCGCAAGCATCAAAACTTTATTAGCTTGTAGCATTTTATGGGGGATGTGAAAGACATATTTTTTTAACCAAAAGTGAGTCAATGAAGTCTGCAACAGCCTTCCTGCCAATGTCATCAGCCTCAATAAGATCCTTAGCTATGCCAGGCTTAGCAGGCACACCGAAAGACAAAAAGTACAGTTCACTGTCTTCAAAACTATAACAGTACTAAAATGATTGGTGAAGCCTGAAACTGCCTCTAGTAATCATTCTACTTTGCATCTGAGCAGATTGAATATTTCATTTCAGTGCATTGAAGAGTTGTTTCACTATATTGAGCTCATTTGTGAAGAGTAACACACCATTCCATCTGTAGTACAAAGCGTAGTTCTAGTTGCTGAAGCCTATAATACCTCTTTATTGTTTGCCTGATAGTCATGCTAGAAGCATTTCTCAAGCAAAGAACCAATGGTTGTGCAACACTAATGCTATTTTGTTTGAGAAGTTCTTTGCATCTGCGATGTGTATCAAATTTGTGAGTGTTATCAGTTACACAGGTACATATTGTGCGTGGTTGTTGTGATCCTTTGCAATGAACATTGGGAACAAGGCATACAGATAGAGATGACATGCAATTCAAAGTTGTTTTCCTTGTAGCCCTAATCAGTTCAACACCATCTAAATCATATCCATATACCTTGCCCATAACTGAGCTGTTTCACAGGGACTGTCTTTCAGAACTTCCGGTTTGACTGCATGGTATCTATACTGTTTATGTGAGCAAACAGCGAAGGTTGATAGATAACATTATATTATTAGTTTAAGTCACCATAGATTAATAAGGAACTTCGTTTTTTCAGCCTTATAAATTTTCTAAATTCCCTGACAGACTTTATACATGTATAGTCAACAACTTCTATACAGATACTCCGGATAACTTATGTATCATTTGGTAACACACATAACAGTTAAAGCTCAAGGCGTTTATTAAATAAATACTTAAAACAGGTAAACCTTGCTAAAAGAAGTGCATAAACCTGTGCAAGCATGCAAATAAGTATAAACAGGACTTGGTAGAGACATTAACTTAAATGTTTAATGCTATTTTGAAGGTAACATACATAACATGGACCTGAAAAATAGTGCAAGCCACCATAATAAAGAACTTTAAATCATTTAAGTAGCAGCTTTATAGATTTACTATATTCTGTGACAGATTAATACACGTATAGTCAATAAATACCATACTGATACTCAGAAATTATGCAGGAAACACTAAGTAACGTATACAACGGTAATTACTCAAGACATTTATAAAATTCATACTAAAAGTATGTAACTGTGTTATAAGAAGTTCATAAACCTGTGTCAGCATGCAAATATGTACGAACATGTCATGGTTGAGACATTATCAGGGACGTTTAATCCTATTTTTTTTGGGGGGGGGGGGTAACGTATATAACGTGCTGTTACACGTTAACGCTGCCACTCTCAGAGGGCTAACATCTTTTATTTTGTGTCTTATATAATGTAGTTTCAGAAAATCATAGTGTACAAAATTCCCCCTGGGGGGGGGGGGGGGAGAGGGGGTCTATAGCCAGCTCAAGGCCTAAATGATTTTGTATTTGGAAAAGCCTTGAATACTATCCATACTTTTTTACACAGACAATTAATCCCTGCTTTTTCACTACTTTTTCCATATTTGTATCTGTACTTTATTGTTGAAAGGCACTTGAAAGCCTTGCTAATGACTCTTTTTTATAAATGGTCATAAATGATGTGAGATTTCCAACAATGTGGTATGTGCAACCAGCAAAGGCTCAGACCAGCCTGCGCATACGTGCAGTCTGATCAGAGCCTTTGCCTGTCGCTTGAATATCCTATGACTGTTAAGCTACCGACCGAACAGCATTTGGAGTTTCTAAGCTTAACAGGAAGCTGCACAGGCTCGTCTGAGTCTATTCATGTAAAAAAAACAACACATTGTTGGAAATTACGTGTCAGGGCTCATTTATCTTCAGCTTAGTACTGGTTCAACTCAGAAAAGCCCAATTCAACATACCTGAAATTGTATTGACTAGAATGTAAAGAATCCATATAACCAAATAGTCTCATCATTATATATAAAAGACCTAATGTTTCAAGGGGGGTCAACGCTTGTCAAACCATACTGAAGGCATACAGGATTATTGCATTTTGGATGATCGGTCCCAATCTCAGCCGACTACCCCGGCACTTAAATAATGAGCGGTTCCTTAGCTCCGCCAGCCAGAGCTAACGATAAAATAAATTCTTTAATTGAGCCATGCATGGTGTTTCCAACAATGTGGTATGTGCGACCAGCAAAGCCTCAGATCAGCCTGTGCATACGCGCAGTCTGATCAGAGCCTTTGCTAGTCGCTTGAATATTTTATGAGTGCTAAGCTACTGATTGAACATCATGTGGAGTTTCTAAGCTTAAAAAATGGCTGCACAGGTTGTCTGAGTCTACACTTGTCAAAATGCCACATTGTTGGAAATCACATGTCACGGCTCATTTGTCATCTCCTACATTAACTGCTTGCAAAAGCTCAAAATAATCTCACAAACGTTCCTGATGTAAATCTCCTTAACATTTTTGCTCCGTCCATAAAATTGGTCGTCAGGGATATAAAAAGAATAATCTTTTATGCCATCTCCTTCTGCACTGCTTGTCCAAATTGAAAACAATGTCATACAAATGGTACTCATAAGATCCTCTAAGTAAATTCCCAAACGTAATTGCTTTGCCGAATAAATGGCTAGAAAAGTAAAAAAAAACTAGGAATTAATAACACACCAATGGTTCCTCATAAAGCCTTCAACTATAATTGCCCAATGGTTCCTCATAAAGCCCTCAACCATAATTGCCCAATTGTTTCTAGTAAAGCCTTCAACCATAATTGCTCAATGGTTCCTCATAAAGCCCTCAATCATAATTGCCCAATGGTTCCTCATAAAGCCCTCAATCATAATTGCCCAATGGTTCCTTATAAAGCCCTCAACCATAATTGCCGAATGGTTTGTTCTTCATGAAGCCCTCAACCATAATTGCCAAATAGTTCCTCATAAAGCCCTCAACCATAATTGCCCAATGGTTCCTCATAAAGCCCTCAACCATAATTGCCATATTGTTCGTAATAAACCCTTCAACCATAATTACCCAATGGTTCCTCATAAAGCCCTCAACCATAATTGCCCAATGGTTCCCCATAAAGCCTTCAACCATAATTGCCCATTGGTTCCTCATAAAGCCCTCAACCATAATTGCCCAATGGTTCTCCATAAAGCCCTCAACCATAATTGCCCAATAGTTCCTCATAAAGCCTTCAACCATAATTGCCCAATGGTTCCTCATAAAGCCCTCAACCATAATTGCCCAATGGTTCCTCATAAAGCCTTCAACCATAATTGCCCAATGGTTCCTCATAAAGCCCTCAACCATAATTGCCCAATGGTTCCTCATAAAGCCCTCAACCATAATGTCTCAATGGTTCCTCATAAAGCCCTCAACCATAATTGCCAAATAGTTCCTCATTAAGCCCTCAACCAGAATTGCCCAATGGTTCCTCATAAAGCCCTCAATCATCATTGCCCAATGGTTCATCATAAAGCCCTCAACCATAATTGCCCAATGGTTCCTCATAGAGCCTTCAACCATAATTGCCCAATAAGTCCTCATAAAGCCCTCAACCATAATTGCCCATAGACGGATGGCTGAGAATGGGTTTGCTCCCCCCCTAGGGAATTTTGCAGACATATCCTATGTTGTAGAGAATTGAAAGCCGAGTCTTTTAAGAGTTGTTTGCACTCTGTGCTCCGGGGCGTTAGTCTGTAAGAGCCTGTAACATACGTTACTTCATCAAATTAAGAAAAAGAAAATTGAAAGTTTGGGCTACAAATTAAAAGCATTAAAATATTTATTTTTAAAAAGCATTCATATTGTCTGCATACTGGATATCTTAACTACTTATGAGAGCCATTTGAATAAAATTGCGGCTTCCTTAGGTGTCATATGCGTTACATAAATCAGATAACCCATTAAAATTTGCAAGTGTGGCTAACATCATTTACATTCACAATCTCTCTGTGTGTTTTGCAAAATGTTTTTAACCACGTCTGACTAGCTTATGCAATTGGCTAACAGAAAAATTAAAGTTTATTTCTCTATCTTAAATATTTTTTCTGGAATAAGCAATTAAACAACCCTACCCCTAACCAGTTTTAAGGTGAAAAGTTTGGTATTAAAACTAAAGTAAAAATAGTTAAAAAATATTTGCAGTTGATGAATATGTTTCATTGTTTGGGATCAATTTGCTTATATGAAAAGACTCATACATCTGCAAGATTGTTGCAAAATTGATAATATCAGAGGCTGTAACATATGTTACCTTATGTAATAAATGGGCAAGCTCATTGTCTTTACGTAAGATATGCCTAAAAATGTTTTAATCTCCTCAAGGGAATTTTGCAGACATATTCCATCTTAAAGTACAACTCAAGCTGCATCGAATAAGAGATGTTTGCACTCTCTAAGTTGGGGTGTTAGTCTGAAACAGCATGGTACATGCGTTACTATAGCAAACAGAGAAAATGTGGTTTGAAAGTTTGAGCTAAAATTGTGAAAAAACTCGCAGCTGCTGGATATCTTACATTGTTTAGGGATTTTAAGCTGGCTCGTATGATAAAGTCTTATAGATCGGCTAGTTGTCACCAAGTTTTAAAGATCAGGGAGCGTTACATATGTTAGCGTGATAAGTAAAATCATCAAACAGTATTTTGACATCAATTTAGTAAGGGCCTGCTCCATCCTTGTCCCTTCCGGAATTCTGCAAACATATAACATCTTATGTAACAATTCAAGGTGCATTTAATAAGAAATGTTTGCACTCTGTTAACCAGGGCATAAGCCTGTAACAGCTGGTTACATATGTTACTATATCAATTTGAGAATAAGAAATTTGAATGTTTGAGCTACAGAAAGAAGACATTAAAAATATCTAATAAATTGACATTCTTATAGTCTGCATACTGGATGTCTTTACTACATATGGAAGCTGTTTAACATTAATACTGCTAACTGTGGTGTTATGTGCGTTACATGAACCTAATTATAATTTAAAAGCCATAGTTGTGGCTATCGTCATTTAGTTTAACAACTACTATGACTTGGTTTCAAACTGTTTTATTCGATTTTACAAGCATATACTCAATTGATGAATAGGGAAAACTTAGTTTGCTTTTCTATCTTAAATATATTGTCTTATAGGAGCTAATACACTGCCCTACTCCCAGTTTTACCATGAAGCAAATTTTGTTATTACCGTTTAAGTAAAACACATGAAAGCGATTGCAGCATGTGGATATTTTAGATTTTCTTAGTCTGTCTTGCTCATATATCTGTAAGATCAGGACACTTAATATGTACTTATAAGTCTTTGGTGCGAAAACACTAGAAATTATATTCATTTCTGATTATCAAGCCCATGGACTGTTGTTACAGATGTTATAAATGACCTTTTGGGCTCATTTCCAAATACTGTGCATATAATGCTAAATATAGAGCCACAAATAGAAAAGATAGTTTTACATTTATATAAGACAATACAATAAATGAAATGGTCTAAACTAATTCTCATTGATTTTAACACTCATGTTAAATGTTTGGCGTTGCCTGCATCTGTGGTAATCATTATTATCACACGCCTCCTTGCAACTAGTAGAATCATCACACAATATTTCAATCATTTTTACCACCAGTCCACTCAAAATTGATGAGCCATTATCAACTTTCCAATTTTGCCATTCATGGCTTGGAACATTTGGAAACTGATATGAATTCCTAATAGTTGGCTCTTTGAGTATGTGTTTCATGTGATACTCTGCAAGTAGGAGAGAGACTAAAGCTTTTCAAGGAGGAAAACTATGTCATTAAAAGCAATGAGTACCTGGACTGATGTACCTTGATATTTCTGTTATAAAGAATCATATCTTAGCTGGTTAACTTTTATAAATGTAGCCTTTCCATACATGCAACAAACATATTTTCACCTAATAATGTCTCTGCACTTATAATCTTTCCCCAAGCATTCACAAACTTATTGAAGTCTTTGTACTTCTGAAGTGCTGAAACCGAGGTAACTCTTTCCCTTCAGATAAAAGACCTCCATGTATCACAGCAGGTAAAGCAATGAAATGCAGTATGAACTGAGCGCAAATAAGACCCTTTCACTTCAATGATTCACTAAGTTTCTAAGATAAGAGCGCTTATTAAAGGATGTAACATATATAACTCGTCATGATAAATGAGCAAGGGCATTGTTGTGACATCCTTTTTGATTACACAGTCAGAGGCAAGTGTTTTCAATTTAAGTGTTTTCAATGGATCATGAAATGGGACAACCTTATCAACCTGTTTACTCTGTATAAATCTTCCAGAGAGCATTATATAGAATTACTGGTTATCCTATTCTACCCAAAGTTCACTTTCCTTCTTTTGAATGCAACAGCTAATGATATGGCTGCAAAAACTGAGAAATCAAAGGTTTTACATAATTTTTAGGCTTGCTTCAATGTACTGACATCAAAAAACAACCAGCTGCAAACATAATTGATGACAATGTCCAACTTCATGTTCTTTCTCATATACCAAATATCTTTCAAGGTGTAACAGAAATTGTTTCAGACGGTCTGCCCAAACCATCAAAAGTCAACACTGTAACTAAAGAAAACTTATAAAGTTCTTTGGGCGCAGCAAAATACTACTTTATCTAAGACCTGAGGACTTAAGCACCAAAGGACTGGAAAGGTTCCATGGCAAATGATGCAAAAAAGCAGCCTATCAAATTTCTGTTTGACCAATGTCAGAAATCTTAAAGTATTCTAAGAGGTACAAGGTAGAGACATAGCTTTTGCAAAATCAGAGCAAAGTTATCATTTGACTAGCGCGGATGCAGAGGCAGCTGCAGTAAGATTGCTCTTGCTACTTCACAGGAAGAGACATATACCAGAGTCATACTCCATTGTATGCATATATGTGAAATGGCATTAAACCCATATTTAATCAGGTGTTTGATCCCATGACACTGACATGCTGTTTCTGCTTTGAAGAATGCTAAGGATTCAAGTTATAGCTGAGTCAATTTGTTTGACGCTGGCACTGGTCACACATACAAAGAAAATTGTCTTTTGATGGCAAAAGAGGAGGATCACACGAAATGCTTATAAGTGATATTTGTCACAATTACCAATTTTAAAAAAGTAATCTTAATTAATGTAACACATATAACACCATAGGAAGCTGTATATTTGTTAAAAACAATTTATGTATCCAAGGTATTCAGCATGCAAACCACATGAATAATTCAAATAAATAGATTGTTTTATGTCTTCTTTCTGTTTCTCAGACTTTCAATTCATTTATTCTTAAATTGATATGGTAACATACGTAACATACCATTACAGGCTAACCCCCTGATTAATAGAGTGCAAACATCAGATTCTCTTATTTGATGCAGCTTGAATTATTCTTAAGGTAGGTTATGTCTGCACAATTCCCAAAGGGGTGGAGAGGAACAGGATTGTACTCAGTTTGCAGTCTTAAAGCTGCATACTCTGTAACTATGAACATTTTTCGAAAAAAAATCTTTTCTTTTTAAATCATTTGTTAAAGTAGAATTAAGCTATGTTTTCACAATATAAATGTTCAACACAGCTGAAAACTGCATGGAAAAGTGAATTTTCTTATCAAATAGGTGTGTTTTTCTCTTGTTGGTAATTATTTGCGTCCCTCCAATAATTCTAGACCGTTGAATTTTTACATAAATACCGTTGTTTTGATCTTGATAACTTGTTAAGATTTACGAAAATGGTAAAATGTTTACCTGAATTTGAGTATTTTTACTGTGTTCTTGAAAAATAAAAACATTATTTTTAAAATTAGAAGATCAAAAGTTACAGACTATGCAGCTTTAATACTATGCCATGATTCTACTGGTTGTGATGAAATGGGTGATTATTTTGCAACAGAAGCAGACACAATGATAGACATTGTGAGGGTGACTTGAATAAAGATTGATTTTGAATAATTATATTTCATAGGAATATTTATTAAATTGTGTCATTTAAATGAGAACTTTTATTTTCTATCTATATGTCTATATATTTCAATATTATAGGCATTAGGAAATATGTGATAAAAAGATTATATATAACATCTGTAGCACAATTCCAAGGGCTTGTTATCAGCAATGACTATAATTACTAAGACTAAGGCACCAGAGGCTAGAGATTAATAGGAAAACATGTGAAAAATAGTTTTTTTCTTCTGAAATATCATCTCTTACTTCCAAGACAATTTCCTTGCTCATTCATTATGCCATGCAACATACATTTCATACTTTAATAAGTGCTCTGATCCTGATTTCAAACTTGCAAATGTATGATTCTTTATTGCAGTAGCAAGACAGTGCCAAAAATGTAAGATATTAACGAGTGTCAAATATTTTCATATATTTTTCTTCAATAACAGATACCAATTGGATACTTAAAATTGGGGGCAGGGTTGTTTAATAGCTCATATAAAACAATGTATTTGAGGTAGAAAAGCAAACTTTGCTTTTTCTATTAATGGAACGAGTATTTTAGCAAACTAAGATTAAAAAAAAAACTTGTAAAAATGCACAAATCATCTGTAAAATTAAAAGATGTTAGTCACGATTTCAACTTTCAAAGGAAATTTAATCTATGTAACGCATATAACACAATCGAAGGCTGTGATTTTGTTTAAAATGCTGCTTTTATGTAGCTTAGGCATCCAGCTTGCAAACTACATAAGAAATTTGAATAATTAGATGGTCAAATGTCTTCCTTCTGTAGCTCAAACTTTCATTTTGATTTTTTCCTTAGTTTGCTACAGTAACATATGTAACAGGCTGTCAGAGACTAACGCCCCGGAGCACAGAGTGCAAACATCTCTTAAAATATGCGGCTTGAAATTTTCTTTAAGATAGGATATGTCTGCAAAATTCCCTGGGGGGGGGAGCAGGACCTTTTTGAGCTCGAAGTCTACCAATGGTTCCTCATAAAGCCCTCAGCCAAAATTGCCCAATGGTTCCTAATAAAGTCCTAAACCATAATTACCCAATAGTTCCTCATAAAGCCCTCAACCATAATTGCCCAATGGTTCCTCGTAAAGCCTTAAACCATACTTGTCAAATGGTTCCTCATAATGCCTTCAACCATAATTGCCCAATGGTTCCTCATAAAGCCTACAACCATTATTGCCCAATGGTTCCTTATAAAGCCTTCAACCATAATTGCCCAATGGTTCCTCATAAAGCCCTCAACCATAAATGTCCAATGGTTCCTCATAAAGCCTTCAACCATAATTTCCCAATGGTTCCTGATAAAGCCTTCAACCATAATTGCCCAATTGTTCCTAATAAAGCCTTCAACCATAATTGCCCAATGGTTCCTCATAAAGCCCTCAACCATAATTGCCCAATGGTTCCTCGTAAAGCCTTAAACCATACTTGTCAAATGGTTCCTCATAATGCCTTCAACCATAATTGCCCAATGGTTCCTCATAAAGCCTACAACCATTATTGCCCAATGGTTCCTTATAAAGCCTTCAACCATAATTGCCCAATGGTTCCTCATAAAGCCCTCAACCATAAATGTCCAATGGTTCCTCATAAAGCCTTCAACCATAATTTCCCAATGGTTCCTGATAAAGCCTTCAACCATAATTGCCCAATTGTTCCTAATAAAGCCTTCAACCATAATTGCCCAATGGTTCCTCATAAAGCCCTCAACCATAATTGCCCAATGGTTCCTCATAAAGTCTCCAACCATAAGTGCCAAATGGTTCCTCATAAAACCTTCAACCATAATTGCCCAATGGTTCCTCATAAAGCCTTCAACCATAATTGCCCAATGGTTCCTCATAACTCCCTCAACAATAATTGCCCAATGGTTCCTCATAAAGCCTTCAACCATAATTGCCCAATGGTTCCTCATGAAGCCTTCAATCATAATTGCCCAATGGTTCCTCATGAAGCCTTCAACCATAATTGCCCAATGGTTCTTTATAAAGCCTTCATCAATAATTGCCTAATGGTTCCTCATAAAGCCCTCAACCATAATTGCCCAATGGTTCCTAATAAAGCCTTCAACCATAATTGCCCAATGGTTCCGAATAAAGCCTTCATCAATAATTGCCCAATGGTTCCTAATAAAGCCCTCAACCATAATTGCCCAATGGTTCCTCATAAAGCCTTCGACCATAATTGCCCAATTGTTCCTAATAAAGCCTTCAACCATAATTGCCCAATGGTTCCTCATAAAGCCTTCATCATAATTGCCCAAGAGTTCCTCATAAAGCCCTCAACCATAATTGCCCAATGGTTTCTAATAAAGCCTTCATCAATAATTGCCCAATGGTTCCTTATAAAGCCCTCAACCATTATTGCCCGATGGTTCCTAAACAAGCCTTCAACCATAATTGCCCAATGGTTCCTCATAAAGCCTTCATCAATAATTGCCCAATGGTTCCTAATAAAGCCTTCAACCATAATTGCCTAATGGTTCCTCATAAAGCCTTCAACCATAATTGCCCAATGGTTCCTCATAAAGCCTTCAACCATAATAACCCAATGGTTCCTAATAAAGCCTTCAACCATAATTGCCCAATGGTTCCTCAGAAGGCCTTCAACCATAATTGCCCAATGGTTCCTCATAAAGCCTTCATCATAATTGCCCAAGAGTTCCTCATAAAGCCCTCAACCATAATTGCCCAATGGTTTCTAATAAAGCCTTCATCAATAATTGCCCAATGGTTCCTTATAAAGCCCTCAACCATTATTGCCCGATGGTTCCTAAACAAGCCTTCAACCATAATTGCCCAATAGTTCCTCATAAAGCCTTCATCAATAATTGCCCAATGGTTCCTAATAAAGCCTTCAACCATAATTGCCTAATGGTTCCTCATAAAGCCTTCAACCATAATTGCCCAATGGTTCCTCATAAAGCCTTCAACCATAATAACCCAATGGTTCCTAATAAAGCCTTCAACCATAATTGCCCAATGGTTCCTCAGAAGGCCTTCAACCATAATTGCCCAATGGTTCCTCATAAAGCCTTCAACCATAATTGCCCAATGGTTCCTAATAAAGCCTTCAACCATAATTGCCCAATGGTTCCTCATAAAGCCTTCAACCATAATTGCCCAATGGTTCCTCATAAAGCCTTCATCATCATTGCCAAATAGTTCCTCATAAAGCCCTCAACCATAATTGCCCAATGGTTCCTAATAAAGCCTTCATCAATAATTGCCCAATAGTTCCTCATAAAGCCTTCATCAAGAATTGCCCAATGGTTCCCAATAAAGCCTTCAACCATAATTGCCCAATGGTTCCTCATAAAGCCTTCAACCATAATTGCCCAATGGTTACTCATAAAGCCCTCAACCATAATTGCCCAATGGTTCCTCATGAAGCCTTCAACCATAATTGCTCAATGGTTCCTTATGAAGCCTTCAACCATAATTGCCCAATGGTTCCTCAGAAGGCCTTCAACCATAATTGCCCAATGGTTCCTCATAAAGCCCTCAACCATAATTGCCCAACGGTTCCTAATAAAGCCTTCAACCATAATTGCCCAATGGTTCCTAATAAAGCCTTCATCAATAATTGCCCAATGGTTCCTAATAAAGCCTTCAACCATAATTGCCCGATGGTTCCTCATAAAGCCTTCATCAATAATTGCCCAATGGTTCCTAATAAAGCCCTCAACCATAATTGCCCAATGGTTCCTCAGAAGGCCTTCAACCATAATTGCCCAATGGTTTCTCATAAAGCCTTCGACAATAATTGCCCAATGGTTCCTCATAAAGCCTTCAACCATAATTGCCCAATGGTTCCTCATAAAGCCTCCAACTATAATTGCCCAATGGTTCCTCATAAAGCCTTCAACAATAATTGCCCAATAGTTCCTCATAAAGCCTTCAAACATAATTGCCCAATGGTTCATCATAAAGCCTTCAAACATAATTGCCCAATGGTTCCTCATAAAGCCCTCAACCATAATTGCCCAATGGTTCCTCGCAAAGCCTTCAAAAATAATTGCCCAATGGTTCCTAATAAAGCCTTTAACCATAATTGCCCAATGGTTCCTCATAAAGCCTTCAACCATAATTGCCCAATGGTTCCTCATAAAGCCTTCATCAATAATTGCCCAATGGTTCCTTATAAAGCCTTCAATCATAATTGCCCAATGGTTCCTCATAAAGCCTTCATCATAATTGCCAAATAGTTCCTCAAAAAGCCCTCAACCATAATTGCCCAATGGTTCCAAATAAAGCCTTCAACAATAATTGCCCAATGGTTCCTTATAAAGCCTTCATCAATTATTGCCCAATGGTTCCTCATAAAGCCTTCAACCATAATTGCCCAATGGTTCCTCATAAAGCCTTCATCAATAAATTGCCCAATGGTTCCACATAAAGCCCTCACCCATAATTGCCCAATGGTTCCTCATGAAGCCTTCAACCATAATTGCCCAATGGTTCCTCTTAAAGCCTTTATCAATAATTGCCCAATGGTTCCAATAAAGCCTTCAACCATAATTGCCCAATGGTTCCTTATGAAGCCTTCAACCATAATTGCCCAATGGTTCCTCAGAAGGCCTTCAACCATAATTGCCCAATGGTTCCTCATAAAGCCCTCAACCATAATTGCCCAACGGTTCCTAATAAAGCCTTCAACCATAATTGCCCAATGGTTCCTAATAAAGCCTTCATCAATAATTGCCCAATGGTTCCTAATAAAGCCTTCAACCATAATTGCCCGATGGTTCCTCATAAAGCCTTCATCAATAATTGCCCAATGGTTCCTAATAAAGCCCTCAACCATAATTGCCCAATGGTTCCTCAGAAGGCCTTCAACCATAATTGCCCAATGGTTTCTCATAAAGCCTTCGACAATAATTGCCCAATGGTTCCTCGTAAAGCCTTCAACCATAATTGCCCAATGGTTCCTCATAAAGCCTCCAACTATAATTGCCCAATGGTTCCTAATAAAGCCTTCAACAATAATTGCCCAATAGTTCCTCATAAAGCCTTCAAACATAATTGCCCAATGGTTCATCATAAAGCCTTCGAACATAATTGCCCAATGGTTCCTCATAAAGCCCTCAACCATAATTGCCCAATGGTTCCTCGCAAAGCCTTCAAAAATAATTGCCCAATGGTTCCTAATAAAGCCTTTAACCATAATTGCCCAATGGTTCCTCATAAAGCCTTCAACCATAATTGCCCAATGGTTCCTCATAAAGCCTTCATCAATAATTGCCCAATGGTTCCTTATAAAGCCTTCAATCATAATTGCCCAATGGTTCCTCATAAAGCCTTCATCATAATTGCCAAATAGTTCCTCAAAAAGCCCTCAACCATAATTGCCCAATGGTTCCAAATAAAGCCTTCAACAATAATTGCCCAATGGTTCCTTATAAAGCCTTCATCAATTATTGCCCAATGATTCCTAATAAAGCCTTCAACCATAATTGCCCAATTGTTCCTCATAAAGCCTTCATCAATAAATTGCCCAATGGTTCCACATAAAGCCTTCACCCATAATTGCCCAATGGTTCCTCATGAAGCCTTCAACCATAATTGCCCAATGGTTCCTCTTAAAGCCTTTATCAATAATTGCCCAATGGTTCCTAATAAAGCCTTCAACCATAATTGCCCAATGGTTCCTCATAAAGCCTTCAACCAATATTGCCCAATGGTTCCTCATAAAGCCTTCAAACATAATTGCCCAATAGTTCCTCATAAAGCCCTCAACCATTATTGCCCAATGGTTCCTCATAAAGCCTTCAACCATTATTGCCCAATGGTTCCTCATAAAGCCCTCAACCATTATTGCCCATTGGTTCCTCATAAAGCCTTCATCAATAATTGCCCAATGGTTCCTTAAAATTCCTTAAACCATATTGCCCAATGGGTCCTTATAAAGCCTTCTCAATTGTTAACCTCGTGTCTTACAGCTGTTTTAAAAACATGTTATCAAATATTGTGAAAAAGTATATGAGAGATCCGGTAAAAACCTATTTTGGTCCATTAAAAATTCAGGTGAAATTTTAGATAAACTTAAAGCTAGAGATTTCAATGCGACCAGTTTGTCTACTTATGATTTTTCTACTCTTTACACTACTTTACCTCATAATTTAATTAAAGATAAACTTATTGATCTTATTGAAAGAACCTTCCAGAGAGAAGGCTCTCCTTACCTTGCATGTAGTGACAGAAATGCATTTTTTTACTTCAGAAAAACCTAAAAAATATCATGCATGGTCGTGTCAAAATGTATGTGATGCGCTGACCTTTTTGTTGGACAACATTTTTATTCGATTTGGCACCAAGCTCTATAGACAAGTAGTTGGGATTCCTATGGGCACTAATTGTGCTCCCCTGGTTGCAGATTTATTCCTGTTTTGTTATGAAAGGGACTTTATGATGTCTCTTTCTGATGATAAGCAGGCTGATGTTATTGATGCGTTTAACACTACTTCCAGATATTTGGACGATATTTTAAATATTAATAATGTTTATTTTGAAAATATGGTTAGTCAAATATACCCTTCAGAGCTCCAACTTAATAAAGCCAATGCCTCTGATACCGAAGCCGCATTTTTAGACTTGCATTTGTCAATTTCTTATGATATTGTTTCTACCAAAATTTATGATAAACGTGACGACTTTGATTTTGAAATTGTCAATTTCCCATTTTTAGATGGTGATGTTCCTCGTTCTACATCCTATGGAGTCTATATCTCTCAACTCATTCGTTTTGCTAGAGCATCTAGCTATGTTACTGACTTCAACACTCGCAATAAATTGTTAACTCAGAAACTTCTTAAACAGGGCTATCGGTATCATAAACTTCGCAAAACATTTTCAAAATTTTATAGACGATACTATGATTTGATTTCTAAATTCCAAGTTGGACTTAAATCTCTCTTGCGCCAAGGACTTTCGGAACCTGATTTCTATGGTGACTTGGTGTATAAGTTGAAGAAGATTGTTGACTCTAATAATTTTTCAGCGCAGTTCATTAAAATAATTTCCCATTATAAAAAGATTGGCTATAACATTAATGTATTGCAGCAGACTGCATGCTTGGTAGTCAACCCAATCACGGTTGGCAACTTTGCTTTCCTCTTTAATTGCACGCCGGTGGGTCGGACTTCAGACTCTATGATGGTTCCGACTTAAAGACTTATCTATTGATGAGATGGTAGGGGCCTGATGCTTTGGCTGTTTGTCGGGCCCACCGGGGTTTACCTGTTGGATTTCTTTTGCTCCGGTATTCAGTTTAATTTACTGTTGAGTCCTTATCCTTGCTTGATCTCCTTGTTATATCTTGATTTATATGTTTTAGGAGATGATGCATTGATAAGTTAGGGGTCTTTCATGCAAACCAAATATTTATGTGTTTTGATCCACATCTGAATTAAGGGTGAGGTTGGCGCTGTTAAACCGGTTTAAGCCCTCCAGTAAAATATTTTACTGACCGTTCCAAGGCGGTACTTCTTTTGTGGATCTTTTATGTTTTTGTTCTGTCTTGTGTTTGCTATGTTTTGTGCGCGTCTGTTTATATGTGCTTTGTGGTCACCTGCTGGGAAAGGGCTGACCTCTTGGCCCTCGTTTGTGGTGTCTTCTGTGAATTTGTCACTTTCCCATTGGTATCCTGGGTCAGGTGTGGTACTTGATTGTATCGATTCCTGATCTTTGCAACCTTATTACTTCGACCATATTGCCAAACGGTTCCTCATAAAGCCTTCAACCATAATTGCCCAATAATTCCTCTTAAAGCCTTCAACTGGAATTGCTCAATGGTTCCTCATAAAGCCTTCAACCATTGCCTAATGGTTCCTCAAAAAACTTTCAACCATAATTGCCCAATGAAATCTTATAAAGCTCTCAACCATAATTGCCCAATGGTTCCTTATAAAGCCCTCAACAATAATTGCCCAATCGTTCCTCATAAAGCCCTCAACAATAATTGCCAAATAGTTCCTCATAAAGCCTTCAACCAGAATTGCTCAATGGGATCTCATAAAGCCTTCAACCATAATTGCCCAATGGTTCTTCAAAAAGCCTTCAACCATAATTGCCCAATGGTTCCTCATAAAGCCTTCAACCATAATTGCCCAATGGTTCCTCATAAAGCCTTCATCATAATTGCCCAATAGTTCCTCATAAAGCCCTCAACCATAATTGCCCAATGGTTCCTAATAAAGCCCTCAACCATAATTGCCCAATAGTTCCTCATAAAGCCTTCATCAATAATTGCCCAATGGTTCCCAATAAAGCCTTCAACCATAATTGCCCAATGGTTCCTCATAAAGCCTTCAACCATAATTGCCCAATGGTTCCTCATAGTGCCTTCAACCATAACTGCCCAATTGTTACTCATAAAGCCCTCAACCATAATTGCCCAATGGTTCCTCATAAAGCCTTCAACCATAATTGCCCAATGGTTCCTCATGAAGCCTTCAACGATAATTGCCCAATGGTTCCTTATGAAGCCTTCAACCATAATTGCCAAATGGTTCTTTATAAAGCCTTCATCAATAATTGCCTAATGGTTCCTCATAAAGCCCTCAACCATAATTGCCCAATGGTTCCTAATAAAGCCTTCAACCATAATTGCCCAATGGTTCCTAATAAAGCCTTCAACCATAATTGACCAATGATTCCTAATAAAGCCTTCATCAATAATTGACCAATTGTTCCTAATAAAGCCCTCAACCATAATTGCCCAATGGTTCCTCAGAAAGCCTTCAACCATAATTGCCCAATGGTTCCTCATAAAGCCTTCGACTATAATTGCCCAATGGTTCCTCATAAAGCCTTCAACCATAATTGCCCAATGGTTCCTCATAAAGTCTCCAACTATAATTGCCCAATGGTTCCTCATAAAGCCTTCAACAATAATTGCCCAATAGTTCCTCATAAAGCCTTCAAACATAATTGCCCAATGGTTCCTCATAAAGCCTTCAACCATAATTGCACAATGGTTCCTCATAAAGCCCTCAACCATAATTGCCCAATGGTTCCTCGCAAAGCCTTCAAACATAATTGCCCAATGGTTCCTAATAAAGCCTTCAACCATAATTGCCCAATGGTTCCCCATTAAGCCTTCAACCATAATTGCCCAATGGTTCCTCATAAAGCCTTCATCAATAATTGCCCAATGGTTCCTTATAAAGCCTTCAACCATAATTGCCCGATGGTTCCTCATAAAGCCTTCATCAATAATTGCCCAATGGTTCCTAATAAAGCCCTCAACCATAATTGCCCAATGGTTCCTCAGAAGGCCTTCAACCATAATTGCCCAATGGTTTCTCATAAAGCCTTCGACAATAATTGCCCAATGGTTCCTCATAAAGCCTTCAACCATAATTGCCCAATGGTTCCTCATAAAGCCTCCAACTATAATTGCCCAATGGTTCCTCATAAAGCCTTCAACAATAATTGCCCAATAGTTCCTCATAAAGCCTTCAAACATAATTGCCCAATGGTTCATCATAAAGCCTTCAAACATAATTGCCCAATGGTTCCTCATAAAGCCCTCAACCATAATTGCCCAATGGTTCCTCGCAAAGCCTTCAAAAATAATTGCCCAATGGTTCCTAATAAAGCCTTTAACCATAATTGCCCAATGGTTCCTCATAAAGCCTTCAACCATAATTGCCCAATGGTTCCTCATAAAGCCTTCATCAATAATTGCCCAATGGTTCCTTATAAAGCCTTCAATCATAATTGCCCAATGGTTCCTCATAAAGCCTTCATCATAATTGCCAAATAGTTCCTCAAAAAGCCCTCAACCATAATTGCCCAATGGTTCCAAATAAAGCCTTCAACAATAATTGCCCAATGGTTCCTTATAAAGCCTTCATCAATTATTGCCCAATGGTTCCTCATAAAGCCTTCAACCATAATTGCCCAATGGTTCCTCATAAAGCCTTCATCAATAAATTGCCCAATGGTTCCACATAAAGCCCTCACCCATAATTGCCCAATGGTTCCTCATGAAGCCTTCAACCATAATTGCCCAATGGTTCCTCTTAAAGCCTTTATCAATAATTGCCCAATGGTTCCAATAAAGCCTTCAACCATAATTGCCCAATGGTTCCTTATGAAGCCTTCAACCATAATTGCCCAATGGTTCCTCAGAAGGCCTTCAACCATAATTGCCCAATGGTTCCTCATAAAGCCCTCAACCATAATTGCCCAACGGTTCCTAATAAAGCCTTCAACCATAATTGCCCAATGGTTCCTAATAAAGCCTTCATCAATAATTGCCCAATGGTTCCTAATAAAGCCTTCAACCATAATTGCCCGATGGTTCCTCATAAAGCCTTCATCAATAATTGCCCAATGGTTCCTAATAAAGCCCTCAACCATAATTGCCCAATGGTTCCTCAGAAGGCCTTCAACCATAATTGCCCAATGGTTTCTCATAAAGCCTTCGACAATAATTGCCCAATGGTTCCTCATAAAGCCTTCAACCATAATTGCCCAATGGTTCCTCATAAAGCCTCCAACTATAATTGCCCAATGGTTCCTCATAAAGCCTTCAACAATAATTGCCCAATAGTTCCTCATAAAGCCTTCAAACATAATTGCCCAATGGTTCATCATAAAGCCTTCGAACATAATTGCCCAATGGTTCCTCATAAAGCCCTCAACCATAATTGCCCAATGGTTCCTCGCAAAGCCTTCAAAAATAATTGCCCAATGGTTCCTAATAAAGCCTTTAACCATAATTGCCCAATGGTTCCTCATAAAGCCTTCAACCATAATTGCCCAATGGTTCCTCATAAAGCCTTCATCAATAATTGCCCAATGGTTCCTTATAAAGCCTTCAATCATAATTGCCCAATGGTTCCTCATAAAGCCTTCATCATAATTGCCAAATAGTTCCTCAAAAAGCCCTCAACCATAATTGCCCAATGGTTCCAAATAAAGCCTTCAACAATAATTGCCCAATGGTTCCTTATAAAGCCTTCATCAATTATTGCCCAATGATTCCTAATAAAGCCTTCAACCATAATTGCCCAATTGTTCCTCATAAAGCCTTCATCAATAAATTGCCCAATGGTTCCACATAAAGCCTTCACCCATAATTGCCCAATGGTTCCTCATGAAGCCTTCAACCATAATTGCCCAATGGTTCCTCTTAAAGCCTTTATCAATAATTGCCCAATGGTTCCTAATAAAGCCTTCAACCATAATTGCCCAATGGTTCCTCATAAAGCCTTCAACCAATATTGCCCAATGGTTCCTCATAAAGCCTTCAAACATAATTGCCCAATAGTTCCTCATAAAGCCCTCAACCATTATTGCCCAATGGTTCCTCATAAAGCCTTCAACCATTATTGCCCAATGGTTCCTCATAAAGCCCTCAACCATTATTGCCCATTGGTTCCTCATAAAGCCTTCATCAATAATTGCCCAATGGTTCCTTAAAATTCCTTAAACCATATTGCCCAATGGGTCCTTATAAAGCCTTCTCAATTGTTAACCTCGTGTCTTACAGCTGTTTTAAAAACATGTTATCAAATATTGTGAAAAAGTATATGAGAGATCCGGTAAAAACCTATTTTGGTCCATTAAAAATTCAGGTGAAATTTTAGATAAACTTAAAGCTAGAGATTTCAATGCGACCAGTTTGTCTACTTATGATTTTTCTACTCTTTACACTACTTTACCTCATAATTTAATTAAAGATAAACTTATTGATCTTATTGAAAGAACCTTCCAGAGAGAAGGCTCTCCTTACCTTGCATGTAGTGACAGAAATGCATTTTTTTACTTCAGAAAAACCTAAAAAATATCATGCATGGTCGTGTCAAAATGTATGTGATGCGCTGACCTTTTTGTTGGACAACATTTTTATTCGATTTGGCACCAAGCTCTATAGACAAGTAGTTGGGATTCCTATGGGCACTAATTGTGCTCCCCTGGTTGCAGATTTATTCCTGTTTTGTTATGAAAGGGACTTTATGATGTCTCTTTCTGATGATAAGCAGGCTGATGTTATTGATGCGTTTAACACTACTTCCAGATATTTGGACGATATTTTAAATATTAATAATGTTTATTTTGAAAATATGGTTAGTCAAATATACCCTTCAGAGCTCCAACTTAATAAAGCCAATGCCTCTGATACCGAAGCCGCATTTTTAGACTTGCATTTGTCAATTTCTTATGATATTGTTTCTACCAAAATTTATGATAAACGTGACGACTTTGATTTTGAAATTGTCAATTTCCCATTTTTAGATGGTGATGTTCCTCGTTCTACATCCTATGGAGTCTATATCTCTCAACTCATTCGTTTTGCTAGAGCATCTAGCTATGTTACTGACTTCAACACTCGCAATAAATTGTTAACTCAGAAACTTCTTAAACAGGGCTATCGGTATCATAAACTTCGCAAAACATTTTCAAAATTTTATAGACGATACTATGATTTGATTTCTAAATTCCAAGTTGGACTTAAATCTCTCTTGCGCCAAGGACTTTCGGAACCTGATTTCTATGGTGACTTGGTGTATAAGTTGAAGAAGATTGTTGACTCTAATAATTTTTCAGCGCAGTTCATTAAAATAATTTCCCATTATAAAAAGATTGGCTATAACATTAATGTATTGCAGCAGACTGCATGCTTTGTAGTCAACCCAATCACGGTTGGCAACTTTGCTTTCCTCTTTAATTGCACGCCGGTGGGTCGGACTTCAGACTCTATGATGGTTCCGACTTAAAGACTTATCTATTGATGAGATGGTAGGGGCCTGATGCTTTGGCTGTTTGTCGGGCCCACCGGGGTTTACCTGTTGGATTTCTTTTGCTCCGGTATTCAGTTTAATTTACTGTTGAGTCCTTATCCTTGCTTGATCTCCTTGTTATATCTTGATTTATATGTTTTAGGAGATGATGCATTGATAAGTTAGGGGTCTTTCATGCAAACCAAATATTTATGTGTTTTGATCCACATCTGAATTAAGGGTGAGGTTGGCGCTGTTAAACCGGTTTAAGCCCTCCAGTAAAATATTTTACTGACCGTTCCAAGGCGGTACTTCTTTTGTGGATCTTTTATGTTTTTGTTCTGTCTTGTGTTTGCTATGTTTTGTGCGCGTCTGTTTATATGTGCTTTGTGGTCACCTGCTGGGAAAGGGCTGACCTCTTGGCCCTCGTTTGTGGTGTCTTCTGTGAATTTGTCACTTTCCCATTGGTATCCTGGGTCAGGTGTGGTACTTGATTGTATCGATTCCTGATCTTTGCAACCTTATTACTTCGACCATATTGCCAAACGGTTCCTCATAAAGCCTTCAACCATAATTGCCCAATAATTCCTCTTAAAGCCTTCAACTGGAATTGCTCAATGGTTCCTCATAAAGCCTTCAACCATTGCCTAATGGTTCCTCAAAAAACTTTCAACCATAATTGCCCAATGAAATCTTATAAAGCTCTCAACCATAATTGCCCAATGGTTCCTTATAAAGCCCTCAACAATAATTGCCCAATCGTTCCTCATAAAGCCCTCAACAATAATTGCCAAATAGTTCCTCATAAAGCCTTCAACCAGAATTGCTCAATGGGATCTCATAAAGCCTTCAACCATAATTGCCCAATGGTTCTTCAAAAAGCCTTCAACCATAATTGCCCAATGGTTCCTCATAAAGCCTTCAACCATAATTGCCCAATGGTTCCTCATAAAGCCTTCATCATAATTGCCCAATAGTTCCTCATAAAGCCCTCAACCATAATTGCCCAATGGTTCCTAATAAAGCCCTCAACCATAATTGCCCAATAGTTCCTCATAAAGCCTTCATCAATAATTGCCCAATGGTTCCCAATAAAGCCTTCAACCATAATTGCCCAATGGTTCCTCATAAAGCCTTCAACCATAATTGCCCAATGGTTCCTCATAGTGCCTTCAACCATAACTGCCCAATTGTTACTCATAAAGCCCTCAACCATAATTGCCCAATGGTTCCTCATAAAGCCTTCAACCATAATTGCCCAATGGTTCCTCATGAAGCCTTCAACGATAATTGCCCAATGGTTCCTTATGAAGCCTTCAACCATAATTGCCAAATGGTTCTTTATAAAGCCTTCATCAATAATTGCCTAATGGTTCCTCATAAAGCCCTCAACCATAATTGCCCAATGGTTCCTAATAAAGCCTTCAACCATAATTGCCCAATGGTTCCTAATAAAGCCTTCAACCATAATTGACCAATGATTCCTAATAAAGCCTTCATCAATAATTGACCAATTGTTCCTAATAAAGCCCTCAACCATAATTGCCCAATGGTTCCTCAGAAAGCCTTCAACCATAATTGCCCAATGGTTCCTCATAAAGCCTTCGACTATAATTGCCCAATGGTTCCTCATAAAGCCTTCAACCATAATTGCCCAATGGTTCCTCATAAAGTCTCCAACTATAATTGCCCAATGGTTCCTCATAAAGCCTTCAACAATAATTGCCCAATAGTTCCTCATAAAGCCTTCAAACATAATTGCCCAATGGTTCCTCATAAAGCCTTCAACCATAATTGCACAATGGTTCCTCATAAAGCCCTCAACCATAATTGCCCAATGGTTCCTCGCAAAGCCTTCAAACATAATTGCCCAATGGTTCCTAATAAAGCCTTCAACCATAATTGCCCAATGGTTCCCCATTAAGCCTTCAACCATAATTGCCCAATGGTTCCTCATAAAGCCTTCATCAATAATTGCCCAATGGTTCCTTATAAAGCCTTCAACCATAATTGCACAATGGTTCCTCATAAAGCCTTCATCATAATTGCCAAATAGTTCCTCAAAAAGCCCTCAACCATAATTGCCCAATGGTTCCAAATAAAGCCTTCACCCGTAATTGCCCAATGGTTCCTAATAAAGCCTTTATCAATTATTGCCCAATGGTTCCTAATAAAGCCTTCAACCATAATTGCCCAATGGTTCCTCATAAAGCCTTCATCAATAATTGCCAAATGGTTCCACATAAAGCCCTCAACCATAATTGCCCAATGGTTCCTCATGAAGCCTTCAACCATAATTGCCCAATGGTTCCTCTTAAAGCCTTCATCAATAATTGCCCAATGGTTCCTAATAAAGCCTTCAACCATAATTGCCCAATGGTTCCTCATAAAGCCTTCAACCAATATTGCCCAATGGTTCCTCATAAAGCCTTCATCATAATTGCCCAATAGTTCCTCATAAAGCCCTCAACCATTATTGCCCAATGGTTCCTCATAAAGCCTTCAACCATTATTGCCCAATGGTTCCTCATAAAGCCCTCAACCATTATTGCCCAATGGTTCCTCATAAAGCCTTCATCAATAATTGCCCAATGGTTCCTTATAAATCCTTCAACCATATTGCCCAATGGGTCCTTATAAAGCCTTCAACCATAATTGCCCAATAGTTCCTCTTAAAGCCTTAAACCGGAATTGCTAAATGGTTCCTCATAAAGCCTTCAACCATTGCCCAATGGTTCCTCAAAAAACTTTCAACCATAATTTCCCAATGAAATCTTATAAAGCTCTCAACCATAATTGCCCAATGGTTCCTTATAAAGCCCTCAACCATAATTGCCCAATCGTTCCTCATAAAGCCCTCAACAATAATTGCCAAATAGTTCCTCATAAAGCCTTCAACCAGAATTGCCCAACGGGATCTCATAAAGCCTTCAACCATAATTGCCCAATGGTTCTTCATAATGCCTTCAACTATAATTGCCCAATGGTTCCTCATAAAGCCTTCAACCATAATTGCCCAATGGTTCCTCATAAAGCCTTCAACCATAATTGCCCAATGGTTCCTAATAAAGCCTTCAACCATAATTGCCCAATAGTTCCACATAAAGCCCTCAACCATAATTGCCCAATGGTTCCTTATGAAGCCTTCAACCATTATTGCCCAATGGTTCCTCATAAAGCCTTCAACCATAATTGCCCAATGGTTCCTCATAAAGCCTTCATCATAATTGCCCAATAGTTCCTAATAAAGCCCTCAACAATTATTGCCCAATGGTTCCTCATAAAGCCCTCAACCATAATTGCCCAATGGTTCCTCATATAGCCTTCAACCACAATTGCCCAATGGTTCATCATAAAGCCTTCAACCATAATTGCCCAATGGTTCATCATAAAGCCTTCATCATAATTGCCCAATAGTTCCTCATAAGCCTTCAACCATTATTGCCGTATGGTTCCTCATAAAGCATTTAACCATAATTGCCCAATGGTTCCCCATTATGCCTTTAACCATAATTGCCCAATGGTTCTTCATTAATTGCCCAATGGTTCCTCTTTAAGCCCTTAACCATAATTGCCCAATGGTTCTCCATAAGGCCTTTAACCATAATTGTCCAATAGTTCCTCATAAAGCCTTCAACCATAATTGCCCAATGATTCCTTATAAAACCTTCAGCCATAATTGCCCAATGCTTCCTCATAAAGCCCTCAAACATAATTGCCCAATGGTTCCTCAGAAAGCCTTCAACCATAATTGCCCAATGGTTCCTCATAAAGCCTTCGACTATAATTGCCCAATGGTTCCTCATAAAGCCTTCAACCATAATTGCCCAATGGTTCCTCATAAAGTCTCTAACTATAATTGCCCAATGGTTCCTAATAAAGCCTTCAACAATAATTGCCCAATAGTTCCTCATAAAGCCTTCAAACATAATTGCCCAATGGTTCATCATAAAGCCTTCAAACATAATTGCCCAATGGTTCCTCATAAAGCCCTCAACCATAATTGCCCAATGGTTCCTCGCAAAGCCTTCAAACATAATTGCCCAATGGTTCCTCATAAAGCCCTCGACCATAATTGCCCAATGGTTCCTCATAAAGCCCTCAACCATAATTGCCCAATGGTTCATCATAAAGCCTTCAACCATAATTGCCCAACGGTTCCTCATAGGGCCTTCAACCATAATTGCCCAATGGTTCCTCATAAAGCCATCAACCATAATTTTGCAATAGTTTCTCATCAAGCCTTCAACCATAATTGCCCAATGGTTCCTCATAAAGCCTTCAACCATAATTGCCCGATAGTTCCTCATAAAGCCTTCAACCATTATTGCCCAATGGTTCCCTTTAAGCCTTCAACCATAATTGCCCCCTGGTTCCTTATAAAGCCCTCAACCATAATTGCCCAATGGTTCCTCATAAAGCCTTTAACCATAATTGCCCAATGGTTCCTCATAAAGCCTTCAACCATAATTGCCCAATGGTTCCTCATAAAGCCTTCAACCATAATTTCCCAATGGTTGCTCATAACGCCTTCAACCATTATTGCCCAATGATTCCTCATTAAGCACTCAACCATAATTGCTAAATGGTTCCTCATAAAGCCTTCAACCATAATTGCCCAATGGTTCCTCATAAAGCCCTCAACCATAATTGCCCAATGGTTCCGCTTTACTGAACAAATGGCCATCAGAGCTTAAATATGAAAAAAATAAGCGACATCTAAAATAATTTGAGCTGTGACATACGATTTCCAACAATGTGGCATTTTGACAAGTATAGACTGTGCAGCCTCCTTTTAAGCTTAGACACTCCAGGTAGATTAACACTCATAGAATATTTAAGCGACAAACAAAGGCTCTGACCAGACTGCGCGTTTGCCCAGTCTAATCTGAGGCTTTGCTGATCGCACATACCACATTGTTGGAAATCTCATGCTGTGGCTCATTTCATTCTTATGTTCCTCATGTGGTCTTCTACCAAAATAGCCAGAACAATTACGCTCTGTCAAAAAATGGCCGCTTGTGTTAAGAACAGAAAAAAGCTTTATCTAATTTTACTTTGCTTATCTCCTTTTTATATCTTGATTTATATGTTCTATGAGATGATGCATTGATAAGTTAGGGGTCTTTCATGCCAACCAAACATCTATGTGCCTTGATCACATCTGATGGTGCACCGTTAAACCGGTTTAAGCCCTCCAGTGAAATATTTTTACTGGTCGTTCCAAGGCGGTGCTTCTTTTGTGGATCATTTATGTTATTTTTGCCTTGTTTTGTTATGCTTCCATGGACGTCTGTTTCTTGATGCCTTGTGGCCACCTGCTGGGAAAGGGCTGACCTCATTGCTCTCGTTTGTGATGTCAAACTGTGACGTTGTCACTTTCCCATTGGTATCCCGGGTCAGTTATGGTGATTGATTGTATCGATTCCTGATCTTTGCCCTCTTTCTTACTTTAAAAGACAACTTCTCTTGAACTGATGGTTTAAATCTAAAATAATTTCACATAACACCCCAAACCAATATTGCTCAGACGGTTCCGCTCTGCCAGAAAGCCATATATGGTAATATCTTTCCTGAACTGTTGATCTTTTTAATCAGTTTCACACGGATGTTCCTCAAAAGATCCTATACCAAAATTTCACAAAAGGTACTGTTCCCACTAAACAAAATGGCTAACAGAGCTAGAAGTAGGAAACATCTTTCAACAATTTTTTTTCTGGACTACTGGTCCAAAATTCAAAATAATTTCATGCAAATGTTTGTTTATGATACTCTCCACAAAATTGCCTAAATAATTCTGTTCTGCAGGAAAAAAAGTCAACAGAGCGAAAACAAGAATAAGCTCTACAACGACAGTTACCCTGGGATCCAATTTGGGTTACCTTGCACCCCAGGTCAATTTTTCATGGGTGTTTAATTGTTCATTGGGACCCCCTGAATGCGAAACGAAGTTGTCCTAAAAATGGTATGGGCTATGTGAAAATGCATGGTTTCCATGGCAGCCCATGGCGGATAAAAGAATGGGGGTATGCCTACAAAAGTACTCATATCTCAGCTGTTGCTTTTCCTCGACTACTAAACTTAATACCAAATTAAAGCTTAGATATAGACCTATCATCTCCTTGTTAGATATGCAAGTTATCTAATTTGCACATTCATCAATATTTATGAAATCATTAAAAATATGATTCACGAATGGGGGTATACGTACAATATCAATAATATCTCATCTGCTTTTAGCTATAGATTACTAAAATTTGTACTATATTAAAGCTAATACATAGGCATTTCATTCCATGGTCAAATATGCAAGTTATCATATTTGCAAAATTTGTGTATTCATGAATATTAATAAAAAACGCAAAAAATAAGGTAAATCATAAAAAATTAAATAGGCTGATTTCATCCCAATATTGTCATTGTTGCAAGTTTTAATATAATCAATGTTACAACTTGACAAGTCCATTCATCCAATGGTCCTTTATTAAAACTTAAAAATGAGGGAAAATCACATACAAACTATAAGCCTAAGGGAGGGGTTGAGGTACGATCTATCCTGCACTCCTGGGGCCTTTTAAACTCATGTCAAATTGTTCAGTGGGACTCTCTGAAAGCAAAACGAAGTTCTCCTAAAAATGGTATGGGCTATGTGGAAATGCATGGTTTCTATGGCAACCCCTTATATGATTCTCAAGATTTGGGGGTAGGCCTACAAATCAATCATATTTAGGGTTCTACTAATCATTGAGCACTAAAATTGGTGACAAATTAAAGCTTAGACACATGTTTTTTCTTCCTCAGGTCAGACTTGTAAATTGCATATTCATGAATATTAATGAAAACCTTAAAAATGAAGTAAAATGATAAACTAGAGGACCTGAAGGTCCTGAGGCGCTCACCTGATCTCTGTTATAATGTTAAAATAGGTCAAGGTCAACTACAGCTTATAAAAACATATTTTGTTTTACCATATATGGGGGTTGCAGCCATTTTGGTCAAGTGACCTAAAACAATCTAATGAATACTCCACCGAACAGCCCAGTGATTTCTGAGAAACCAATGTTTACATAGGTATGTGGCAGTCCAAATGAGTGGCATTGGATAAAAGGTCACAGGTCAGCTTGACATTTGGTACTTATATAAAGCCATTGTCTCATAAGGTAAAACATTTCTCGTAGGTATTATGATTTCCGCTTAAACAGTTATATAAAAATGAAAATTTCAAGATCTTTCCCCTATAAATGCATTAGGAATCAAATTTGACCTTGCCATAAAGTAGATCAAGCTAGATTCATCATTTTTGCAAACCTGGTAGAGACCACATCCCCAAAACCATATACCAAGTCCCAAGGCCATTGGCCTTTTGTTCCAGAGAATAAGATATTTAAAGGGTTTTTATCATACATGGGTGTGGTGGCCTTGACCTTTGAAACTTATTTATAGCCATTGTCTCATTAGGTTGAACATATTAAGTGAGAATAATGAGTTTGGCTTCAACAGTATTAAAAAAAATCAACTTTTCAAAAAAAATTCACATTGAAATGCAATAGGAAGCAAATTTGACCTTGACCTTAAGTAAGTCAAGGTCAACTTTGGATCATAATTTGAACAAGCTTGGAAGGCCCTACATCCCAAATGCTACATACGAAGTCCCAATATCACAGGCCATCTGGATCTGGAGAAGAAGATTTTTAAATGGTTTTTACCATATATGGGCGTGGGGGTCATCTTGGTCATGTGACCAAAATATTTTGCATAAATTTTGGCTAACTTATCATAAGGAGTCTTCAGATGAAATTTTAAGATCAATTATGCCAATGGTTTGTGAGAAAAATATGTTTTGATATATTGATGGGACTCCAATGTGAGCAACCTAAGCTGAAAGGTCAAAGGTCAACCTTGACCTTTGGAACTTATTTATAGCCATTGCCTCATTAGGTTAAACATATAAAGTGAGAATAATGACTAAGGCTTCAACAGTTTTTTTAAAAAAATCAACTTTTCAGATTTTTTTCATTTTAATGCATTAAGAAGCACATTTGACCTTGACATTAAGTAGGTCAAGGTCATCCTAGGATCATCATTTGAACAAACTTAGTAGGCCCCACAACCCAAATTCTATATACCAAGTCCCAAGGTCATCGGCCTTCTGATTGTGGAGAAGAAGAATTTTAAAGGGTTTTTACAATATATTAACGTGGTGGCCATTTTGGTCATGTGACCAAAATAATTTTGCATACATTTTAGATATCTTATCATAAGGAATCTTTACATGAAATTAGAGTTCAATTTGGCCAATGGTTCGCGAGAAAAGTATGTTTTAATATATTGATGGGACTCCAATATGAGCGACCTAAGCTGAAAGGTCAAAGGTCAACCTTGACCTTTGGACTTATTTATAGCCATTTTCTCATTAGGTTAAACATATCAAGGGAGATCAATGACTTAGGTTTCCACAAGTCCCAAGGTCATCAGCCTTCTGTTTCTGAAGAAGAAGATTTTAAAAGGGTTTTACCATATATGGGCGTGGCGGCCATCTTGGTCATGTGACCAGGACCATTTGAACAAACTTTCGTTCTGGCGTCCTAAGGAGTCTCCATATGAAATTGAATTTAATTGGCCCAGTGGTTTCAGAGGAGAAGATGTTTAAAATTGTGGACGGACAGACGGATGGACGACGGACGCCGGAGTGACTGGTATACTTTTAGCTCACTCATGAGCCTTTGGCTCAGGTGAGCTAAAAACAAATCATAAATGAACATATTTCAGCCCCAAAACATCACCAAACCACCATTGTTGCCAGTTTTATATCGTCAATGGTTCAATTTGATAACTTTTATCATCCAGTGGTTCTATATGAAGCTTTTCTCATTTGCATATTCATGAATATAACGAAAACTTAAGTAATAAGAAAAAAAATCTTAGAAACTTAAGGGATGTGCATATAAAATTTCCAATGTTTCACCTATCTTGTGTTCTAGTGTATCAAACCTAATGTCAATTCAATGCTTAGACATTGTACTTTTACCATACAGTATAATATGAAAAATATTTATCATGAATATTCATGAATTTTAATAAAAACAGAAGAAATGAATGAAAAATTGCAGAAAAATCAAGGAGTGCATTCCAAAATTACTCATATCTCAATTGTTAAGTGCTCTATAGTGTCAAACCTGATTTTAAATTAAAGCTTAGGACCCAATTCATAACACATCAATTTTAATTTTTCACTATTGATGAAAACATGAGAAATTAGAGAAAAATGTATGGACAATTAAGGGGGGTATACCTACATAATGATTCATACCTTAGCTTTCAATTGCTCTATAGTAGCAAACTTGGTACCATACATAAAAGCATACTCCTAAGTTTTATTAAGTAAAAGAAGAAAAGTATAAGATTTATAGCAGCTGTTATATGAGAAATTTTGCCCGTAATTTTGTAGGTACACTGCTATCAATTTCTATAATTTTTTCTTGTATTTTTAAAGTTTTTATTAATATTGATCCTATAAAATTAGATAATTCTTATATCTTCCCACAAAGTAAAACTGTAATGCATAGACTTAAATTCAGTATAATGTTTGCTAATGTTACTCTAGGGCAATTAGCAGCTTAGATATTGGTAATTTTGTAGGTATACCCCTTTATTTTACGGCAATTTTTCTCTTTATTCTATTGTTTATGTTAATTTGCATGAATATGTAAATGAGACTTCTGGCAAATAATACTGTTGAGATAAAGGGCTGTGTCATAGCAATTAGTTGACACCTTGTTTGCTACTTAAGGACTAAAAGCTGCTGAGATATGAGTATTTTTTGTAGGTATATACCCTTAATTTTCAAGTATTTTTCTCAAAATGCTCATTGTTTCATCAATATTCATGAATTTTCCTCACTCTTTTCTTGTCAGCGGCTACTTTTGTTGTCTGCTAATAATCTTTGCAAAAAGTATGTTCCCAGACCAGTACCGACAGAACGTCGGTCCTGATCTGGATAAAGACCGTATGACACCACCCTGATAGTGTTCCTGAAAAGCTAATTTTGAAAAAAAGTCACCAGATGATAACGAAAGTACTAAACTCACCCAGCGTGGAAATAGTATTACATTTCGGCTTATTGAAATTATTCACGTTTCTACGTGTGTATTTATTGAATAAACGTAGTATGCCAGATTAATATATATATTTTATTTTATTTTTATATATATACCGACACAAGGATATGTTTTATATATCCATGTCTACACAAAATTAAAAATTAAGACGAACAAACTAGCAAATTAAAAAGAAAGAAGAAAAAATGAAATACTACTGGACTCGAACCCACATCTTTTGAGCGGAAAAGACAGCTATTACGCTATCGAGGAATTGTGATTTTTTCATGCTTGAAAGTAATAAAGCACACATTTTACGAAGATTCCCGAAGATTGGATGAAAGGTCATTTTATATTCATATGTTTCAGGTCAATGTAGACAAACAATATATACTGAAACAATAAAGTTATGTCCGCTTGACGTTTATGTCTGCCAGTTCTAAATGTATGCACGCATTTCATTCAATTTTTTACATTACAAACTATTATCATTTAGAAACGTTATGCACCTAAACGAAAATCTTTTGATAACCAGTAGAGCCGCTGACAACTCAGAGAACACGAGTACCCTTAAAATCAAAAGTCACAACATCAATAGCTTGAGTGGTCATCATTATTCCGAACCGTCCAAGCACATTTAGACATCACTGAGCAAATTCTCTAGAAACGTATTATGCGTGTTAGCTGTACGCATTGCTTTTACGGCTTCAACCATTAATCTGTAACATACTCTGATGTTACAAAACATCGACCAAAAGCGTGCGTGAAGACACACAGAAAATTCATGCTGGTCCAGCATTTTGATAATCAACAAATTTGACTGTCTTTTTCGTCATCACAAGCATATTAACATTAATTAAGTCTAATCATCATCAAAAAATTGAAACTGGTAATTCACTTGTGTTTTTGTCAGTAAGGGGTGGGGTATAAAACACAGATTTAGTGAACATGTGATGGCCGACATCAGCCATAAATTTTAATTTAACTTTTGTGCAATTGTTGTCATACACAAGCGCAACAAAGTAAAACAAAAACGGAGTCAAAATAATGTTAGGTTAAGGAGAATCCGAGGTTCTTTGATTGTTATTTGTTTAATTCAAAGGGAGGTAATTTCAGTTAATTTCGTAAACTAACGGTTTTGAATTGCAATTTCGCTTGATTAATAAGCACATTTGAGATTTTTTAGATGTTTTTTCATCGTTGGAAGTTCCTGGTTGCCATTTAACGTAAAATGTGCCACGTTTTGATGGTCAACTTGCTGATGATAGTGGAATGAGCTGTTTTCACTCTAATTTAAATAACTCTTCCAAATAAGATAAAAATCAAATATTACCATCTGTTGTGTGTTCTGCGTTCGATAAACATTTTGGTTTATTTTGTACTGCGACATCTTAACTGGATCGAAATATACAGTAACATGAAAATCGGACGTTTCTTTTTTGTTTGAGTATACAATGTCACTGCCAAGGCAAACACAGCGAAATTGAACAAAAGTCAAATACTCAACATTACTTGATACATACTATACATGCATACTCATTGCTGTTGTCGCAGCGTCATTTTATGCGTACACTGCACAAATTATTCTGAGATCTTGATCCCATATTTTCTCCCATACTTTCTCCATATGCCTTGATTCTTTTAATTTTCTATCATATTCTCATATACACTGCTCAAAATATTTAAAGGAACACTGTGTTTTTTGCCATTGATCACTATACAGTTGCACTCATAGTCTGACTCATAGCGAGAGTTGGGTTAATAAGGCAAACACATGTTTGTCCTGTGATTAGTTTGGCTACCTATCAAGGACAATGCTTGTTGATAAAAATAAAGTAACCCCTTTCCAGTAATCTCCATGGAACGCTTTACGTAAAAATGGAATTTTGTTAAAAATACCCTTTTTTTCAAAACCAAATTTTAAGACGAATTTTTCAGTTAAGCACCACAACATCTTCATTTCACTACAGTCAATAGCCTTTTTAATGTTGCAGAAATCATTAGGTTACGCTATTAACAAATTCGGAAGATTCTACAGAGTTCCAGAAAAACTCGTCATTTTCAAGAAAATTAAAAATTACAAAATTTGAGCCATGAATTTAAGCAGCGATTGTTTTATCAAAAACTTTTATTGATCCAAGACTTTGACTTTCGTAGAAAAAATGGCAAAGGAAACTGGGTTTCTGCCTGATTGTCTATTGAAATGCATTACTTGTCTACTGGACAGGGGTTAACATTATCACCTATGGAAAATTATCAGGTGTTCCTTTAAATATTTTTAGCAGTGTAGTAGCGCATATTCAGTAAATACTGCTCACGGTTTATTTAGCGTGCGCTTCACGAGATTCACGCTTATACGCATGACCATGCACAAACTCACCTAAGGCGCCCTTTCCTTCATTCTTCAGTTTGTTGTGAAGAGGCGTTCCTCGCCACAGCAGTTTTACATAAGGATATTCCTATTATTTAGGATACAATAATATATCTTCAGGTTTGCGTTTACTTATATCATTTTGATCATCTAATTATTGACCCTCGAACCCCCTCGAGAACGGGTGTACCGGCCCACTATGGTTTCGGCAGAGTTGTAAACAGTCCGTGACAAATGTCGTCCATAGTGCAGTATGATCCAAAGATTCCACTGAAGTTCTCTGTTCGTCCGTATGTGTTTGCTGCATGTGATAAGTGTGCATCCCATTCGTATCAATCCTGTGATTTCAGCTACACACAAAGACTGATAAAAATGGCAGGTAGCTTAATCTATCTTACACATACCATCACTGGTCCTTCTTCTTCTTCTTCTTCTTCTTCTTCTTCTTTTTCTTCTTCTTCTTCTTCTTCTTTCTAGTGATACCGGGCCGCGTAGCGCAGTCGGTAACGTGTCTGGCAACAGATGCGAGTCTGACTGCAGATACAGATCCCGGCCCGGTCCCATACTTTCGTGGAGATTGATCATGAAATAATTTCTACGGTCATTCTCCTCCTTCCGCTGAATCATTCATGAAGGGTTGTTGTCAGTTACAAGCGAAAGTATGTGCACGAAGTACTGGTTAAGGGCTTGTTCAAGCTTGCCCAGGGAAAAGTGTGGTTAGGTGAACTGACCGTCCCGCAATGAACATAGCTGTTGACTTGGGACGTAAAGCAACAAAACAAACAAACAAACACAATCTTCCTAGTGATATGCAGGGTCCTCTCTGGAGCTTCGTCGCATATTGAACTATGTACAAGGGTGCTGTGAGGCGCACCGGGTGCATTTAAATACAGATAAAACGGCTAAAATCAGTTATCTCTGTATGAAGCTAGTAGAGGTCGGCTAGGCCCGCCTTGAAGGATTCCAAGGTCTGGGCGGTGGCGTCGTGCTCTAAGGCGGATTCCTGCGGGGAGTACTCATCAGTTCTGCAGAATGGTAGCATGTAGCGTTGACTAGGACCTCTAATGTGCATAACTGTAGCTAGGTGTAGGTACTGTGCAGCTGTTACGTCTACAAGATCAAGGTGATGCGATACATCATCATCGTCCTGAGGTTAGTTAGTCCAGTGGATATGAACTTATAATGAAGTGAGTCTTTGGGGCCAGCACTTTCACATTTTCATATCGCATAAGCAACGTATTTGAGTATCAAAGGTATTGACTATTTTCTTAATGAACAGTTAAAACGTATTTTGAGTGCTCAAAAGAACCATCTACTCGAAACTAATCCTGAATTCTGGAATAATCCTTATAGCTTCATCTGTCTTTGGTTAAAAATATAGGATTAACACTAATTTTTGAAAGTAATCTAAATATCTCGACTTTTAAAATGCTTTATATATGAATATATACTGAACCACACTTCTAACGCAAAATCAAACTGAACCTTAAATATAACATATATTGTTTCATCCATTGTAACGCAATTTTATCAAAAATTAAACACTAATTTATGAAAATGAAAGTAGTACTTCATCAGTCAATCATTCTGTTTTAATCGTAACCTGATTGGGTAAAGTTCTGCCATAACCCCTGAACGGTGCAATGATTTCGGCAAGACCTCGTATATTAATTAGAGTTACATTCCTGAAAAAAATTTGCGTTGGAAGTGTGGGTCAGTACAATAGATTGGTATTGAAATAAGGAATAACTTTACCAATTATATAGCATAGCTGGCATAGGACTGTGGAGATGATCGCCAAATGAAAATAACAAATTTTAGCAAATATGTGGCTAAATCTTACCTTAAATCCAACTTTCCGGAGTTTTGCAATGCTGTCACGTCCAGCGCTCTTGGGCGACTGACAGGGAATCTGGCAAACTGTCTCTTTGACATTTCAGATCTCGCCACATAAAAACCTCCCACAAAACATCTGCAAACTCATCTTCACGCGAAAACGGTCCGTCAATAAACCTACTGCAATATTCGAATCAGGTACCTTGGACCAATCAAAACTTCGGAAAACGATATCATAATAATCGCCCATGAGATTGCCGAAATAAAAAAGTCTCAGCCGCACGTGCTTCAAAAATTTAGATACCCTTTTAAAGATAAACTATATTCTAAAGCAGTGATATTTCTGGTCAACCATGATTGGCCATTGGCAATGGTATATGAGCCATTTCCCATTCAAAATACATGTACATTTCTAAATTCTAGTTTGATAGGTCCGAGAATCATCAGAGTAAAATCAACGATATATTTGAATAGCTTATTTTGATATCTTAAGCAACCACTCAAAAATATACAAAACACAGGTCTGAAAGACTAATGGCAGCTTAATGAAGGTCGAAAGTATAGCAGAATGCTCCGAGCATTCTGCAATACTTTTGACCTGCATTAAGCGATCATTGGTCTTGAAAGCCTATTGTTTTGGTCTTTTTGAGTGGCCGCTTAAGACAGGTTTTACTTTACTATAGATTACAAGCTTCTATTACAGCTTGTTTTATTTCAAATACTGCTAAATGCAGATAGATTTTATTTATCCAGTGTAAATGTTGGTTTTTGCAGCCTCAATAGCTTCTTTTAATTAGAAAAAGACGTTCTTGACAGGGGACACATTTCCTAGTTTAAGGAACTTTTTGGGCTTTTGGTATTTAACGTTACTGTATCTATCGCATATGCATAACGCAAATTTCACACTTCGCAAATTTCAAACTATGTGAAGAATTGGTACCAATACGTCACTTGTAGCAAATTTAAAAATTACGTACGGTAAATTTCGATAATTTTGTGGATGTAAAATTTGTGCTCAAATTTCACATTTTATTTTTTTTTAACGTGTGAAGAACTGGTACGATTTGTCTCAGATGTAGAGAATTGGTACGCAATTTTCGCAAGTGTGAAGAATCGGTACCAAATCCTCACATGTGAAGAATCGGTACCAAATCCACACATCTGTGAAAAATTGGGATCAAATCATCACATCTGAAAAATTGGTATCAAATTTCACACGTGTGAAGAACTGGTTCCAAAATCCTCACACATGTGAAAAATTGGTACCAATATATCACAAATGTGGAGAACTGGTACTTTATCGTCACAGATGTCCAGTTACAAAACTGAAGAATTGGAATCGAATGATTTGCAGCAGATTTGGGGGGGGGGGGGGGTTGTTTTATCAATGTGGGGAATACGCATGTATGTTATATGAAATTTGAATTCGTGTGTACTTTTATTGGTACGAAATATGTAACGTATTGGTACCAATTTTTCACGTGCTGTGAGTAATTGGTACCAATTCTTCACAGTGCTATACTTACGAAGTGTGGAATTTGCGGTTCAAAAAAACATACATGCAGTGATGGTGAGCATTTCTCCTTTGTGTACGTCTGTATGATCGCCGATGTGATACCAAATAATCACATAAAGCCCAGTCAAAATAGAGTAATTTTATAGTGTTCTTACAAAATAGTTCTGTCCCTTTCAATATAGTATGGAAACATCGGCATAATCGGGAAGACGTTGGAAAGGCTGTACATGTTAATAATGGACAGACAGACAGACAGACAGACAGACAGACAGACAGAGAGAGAGAGAGAGAGAGAGAGAGAGAGAGAGAGAGAGAGAGAGAGAGAGAGAGAGATTGAAATTAAACATAAAGGGCAAATTTTGTTTTGGCATTCAGTTGTTTAACATTTCATGAATATGTCGCATATACTTATCGGTGCAGCTGCTATGACACCCCAGCTGCGAACATAGATACGTACCGCATGAAAATATCCCTAGTCTCGAAATCCTACATTGATCAATTCAATTGATAGAGTGCCGGGCTTGTGACTAGGAGTTTTAGGGTTTGAATCCCACTTTCGTGTCCATCAGAAAGACTCTTCTCCTCATTGACTGGAAATTGTTGACTTTAAGCATTATCACAAACAAAATCTGGAAAAACGAATTGTTCAGAAATAGAGAGAACCTACAATATTCGAAAACAGCAGACTCGGTTTTATTGAGTCTGTTCATGAGAACTAATGGAAAGTGAAACAATTCTCACGCCCCCTAGCACTGGCTTTAGTGGTAGCAAGTTTTTAAAAGTAGTAAAACTTGGGGATCGGTATGCTATTTAAAGATTTTTCTAAATTTTTGCTCTGTTGCCCAATTTGTTCAGTTCATGCAATTTTGTAGGGCAGTATGAGTAAAACTATTTTTATTTAAGTTTGATCTCCAGGAATATGCAATCTCCAAAATAATAGCTCTAAACTTTATTGACTGGGTTTGAAACAGTCTCTGAAGATGAGTAGTCAACTTTTTAGCGTTTAAAATTGCTGTCTGAAACAAAATGTTTTAAATCGTTCTCTAACCGTTTCTCATAAAGAGATGAAGTTTTTTTTTCTATTGACCCTTATTATAAAGTGAAGTGTGTTCTGTTAGAAAACATGGCATTTCAGTTCAATATTTGCGTGAAAATATATTAAATTTGGACCGGTTTAAAAAAATCTTCATTTTTTTTACCGTTGGTGGCACTATTGGTGAGTGGTTCTAGAGATTACATTGAAAGGTTAATTTTTAAGCTTTAGCGGCCATTTTGTTCATTGGAAACCACTTGTGCAATTTTGTTACAAGACATTATGAAGAAAGAAATATTTGATTTTTTTTTTAATTTTGGCTAACTGGATGGCGTTTACTGGTTTATTCTAATTTAGCTCTGGTCGTCATTTTGTTCAGCGGAGCAGAACCGTTTGTGTAATTTTAGTAGACAGTATTATAAGAAAATTTTGTGTGAATTATTTTTACATTTGAATCGGGAGTAAATTTATGAGAAACTTTTTATGGAACAATTTTAATTTGGCTGAGTTTTAACGAGTTTTAATATATCGGTTCCCATTTATGCAATTAAGGTAAAGGGCATTATCACAATATGTGCACTTTGTTGAGAGCTGTACATGGAAGCTCGTTATGTCGCTTTCACAAAGCATACAGTCAAAATGGTATTTTCGACTTTTTTCATGTTTTGGTAATAAACCCACTAGAATGTATAAATACTTCTCAATTTGAAACAGCGCGAAAGAGATTTGCGGATTAAGATAGGTCGAGTGATATGTTGCTTTCTCTGGAAATGGTGATTGGTAGAAGACAATAAATATACTGAGGGACTTTAAAAACGCACCATTTTACATTCTCTGTCTCTTCCACATGATTAATTTGAGGATGTTTTCTTTATCATTTTTTATCCTCTTGCAAAATGGGCCATGATTTGTCATTATTTCAATTTGCTCATGCTGTTAGTTCTGACGTAATATCGACGTAAGTATTTTTCAACAATTGTCGTCAGACAAATATGAATTTGATTCAATTTGAAAACAAACACTTTTAAGTGGTAGCCAGATGTCTGAAGATATGGAAAAACACAAAAGTTTACAGAAATAATCGTTTTATTACACTCCCACTCGCAGCGTTTCTTTGCTAACGTCAGTCTCAAATTTTCAAACATCAATAACAGATGGGTGACGTCCGCGCATGTCGCGATACTTTGGTATTTTATGCAACTGATTGAGGAGTATCTGTTGGCAACAAAAACATTTTGATTATTCCTGATTCTTAGGATATAAACGGCCAATTACGTCAAAAATCAATGACGTCATGTAGACGTAATGAACGTTGCCAGAGGCCTAAAACTTCATGATTTGTTTTTGTCTTTCCTTTTGCTTTCAAGAACAAACATCGGTTCGAAAACTTTTTTCGTTCATAATGGAAGGTATGGAGACTCTGTGACTTTTTGAGTTTGAGTTGACTCAGAATTATTGCGACGTCACGGCAATCATAAGCCACAGCGTTTCGATTTTCTTATTCAATGCAAGCTAAATGACGAACTTGTCAATTTTATTTTTCACATAATAAAAATATCCAATTTTCGACATAAATTAGCATTTAAGCAGGTGGTGCGTTTTTAAAGTCCTTCAGTATAGAAAAGAAGGAAATTCACACTAAGCTTTGGCGAAACTCGCGTCAAAATTGTATAGGATTACGTACAGCCCAGAGCTAAATCATTTTAAATTCTGACCAGTGGTTGAAGAGATATGTCCCCACAACGGACGTCAGACGAAGAACGATGACAAGAGCCCTCCAAGAGCCCTCTAAAAACTGTGTTCGGGTGAGCTAAAAGTCAGAAATGGCAACGTGCTCAAAAGCAGTTGATGTCTGATTTCTAGAGCAGCTTAAGCGCAAGTACTGGTGCCAGTTCAACAATGGAAGAAAAATAATGTGTTGACAAGACAAGAAAGGAAGCCATTTAGTCATTTTACTGCGCAACATTTTTATTAAAACAAAAAACCCTGGTGAAAACGTCTATTTTAAGGTTATTATGGCGCCGGAATAAGCTCTAATTAGAAAATTGTCATTTTGGACCAAATTAGAGACTTTTGATAGAGAAAACATAACAAATACCAAACAAATAGTTGTCATCCTCAAGTGGATGGCAATTATAATTCACTAAGTTTGAAACCTGCATTGTACAATGTAGCATCAGCTAAGTGGTGTAGCAGGAGATAGCTCTGTGTATATTACGTATATGTAGTGTCTCATGGTGTCACAACACTAAAATGATACACCCAACTTATCGTCATGACGGTGCGATGGTTGTGTTATTTAATAAATTCATCACTTTCCTTTGCTACAGCTTTCATACAACAACCTACTTTAGTAAAGAGCTGAAAGATGGCAAGCTTTTTTGAAAAGCTAATACTTGTTCAACGTAACAATTACTATGACATAATAGCGTATTTGTTGTTTTTGTATCTATTTTTATTTTTTAGTTCGTATTTAGCTGTGCTGATATCTAAATCTTAAAAAAACGATCTTAAGAAGTCTCAAATTTGGTCTATAAGGACAATTTCTCAGCATATGCGCATACGCGAAGTCTCATCCGAGCGGACGAGTATCCAATCAAAAACTTGACCATAAACTCCTCTTGTTAATCACAGAGTGACTTTACTCATATGCGATAGGTGGCGAGCTTTAAGATGGTCCTTGTCGCGAGAAAACCCAGATTTCTTACTGGGTGAGGAGTTGGATCAGAACCTGCTATCATTTCGCTCTCTGAAACACTATAAGGCTTTAGTTGTTAAATGCAAACATTACAATAATATTGCCAGCCTCTGTAACGGAGCAAACTGCGGGTTTGAGACTTAGGTTTGGGAAAGGGCTGACCTCTTGGCTCTCGTTTGTGATGTCTAATTGTGAAGTTGTCACTTTCCCTTTTGTATCTTGAGTCAGGTGTGGTGCTCGATTGTATCGATTCCTGATCTTTACCCTCTTTCTTACTTTACTAGGAGACAGGCTTTTATCTCAATAAGGCCAACATGAAACCATTCGGATGTTCCGAGGAGGATTGGTATGATACAGCCCGATACATGTCAGCAGAGTCCTGATTTTCAGGAAAAAATAACAAGTGTCCTTGTTCCCAGTATAATATGTGTATTTTCAGCACATGTCAGTGGTATATATGGGAAACTATTGCTGAAATATACGTTGAGCCATTCATCTGAAAAAGAAGCTACGTCTGCGTAAAATTTGATGAAGTGCCCTGGTCCGACCGTTCATGAAGTGCCCTGATCCAACCGTTCATGTAGTGCCTTGATCCGACCGTTCATGTAAGGTATACACTGTTTGCTGTGCAGTTATTTACGGTAAATATACGTTACATATCGCACATACGTATTTTTTTTATTCATTCTATAAATATAAATGGATTTGCGCAGCTATCCTGCGAGTTGAAATATCTAGGGTTTGTTTGAAACGTCAGTTACTTCCATGTTGTGTATGCGTGGTGCGGTTAAACGACTATCCAGTGATATTCAGACTATTCAGAATATCATGTAAGCGAAAACAGACGGCACAATCAACTATATGGAAGCGAAATGCAGCTTATTATGAAAGCGAAAACAGAAACTATATTATGCATATGTGAGCAAAAACAGACGGCAGCACATTTAACTATATGTAAGCGAAAACACACGATAAATGTTATTATGTAAGCAAAAACAGACGTCAGCACATTTAACTATATGTAAGCGAAAACGCACGATAAATGTTATTATGTAAGCAAAAACAGACGTCACATTTAACTATATGTAAGCAATAACACAAGATAAATGTTATTATGTAAGCGAAAACATACGACACACTGAACTATCGTCTATATGTAAGAGAAATCTAAAGAAACAGGTTATGAGACGGCACATTTAACTATCGTCTATGAAAATATGAATAGATATGTTTAAACCAACTATCGTCTATATGTAAGCGACAACACAAGAGACATGTAATTATGTAAGCAAAATACAAGATGCAGATTATTACAAAGACACGAAACAGATTATTATATAAACTAAACACAAGATACAGATTATTATTTAAGCAAAACGCAAGATACAACAAATTATTATGTAAAAGGAAACACAAGTTACTGATTTTTACAAATTGAATTACGGGACACTACTTATCAAGTTAAGCGAAAACTATAGATATAAATTATTATGTAATCAGAAACTTAATATACAGAATGTAAGCTACATCGCAAGATACAGATTATTACGAATGTCAGCAAAACTCAAGATAAAGGTTATATGTTAGCCTTGTTTGTTTAATTGATTCTTTACGTCCCATTAACAATGTTTCAGCTAAACAGGTACGGGACTTCCTGGGTTGAACCAGTACTAAGCTGGGATAAATGTGTCTTGCTCAAGGACCACAATGCAGTGGCGCCGGTGAGGCTCGAACCCGCGACCTCTCGTTCTCGATTCAAGCACTCTACCACTGAGCCACTGGGATTCCGATATATATGTTAGCAAAAGCCAAGATAAAGATTATATGTTATTAAAAGCACAAGATACACTTATGATACAGAATATATGTCGGCATAATCTCAAGATACAGATTATCGTCAGCATAAACTCAAGATACAGATTATGTGTCAGCATAAACTCAAGATAGAGATTATATGTTAGCATAAATTCAAGATAGAGATTATATGTCAGCACAAACTCAAGATACAGATAATATGTCAGCAAGAACTCATGCTACAGATTATATGTCAGCAAAAACTCAAGATACAAATTATAGGTCAGCATAAACTCAAGATACAGATTATATGTCAGCATACGCTCATGATTAATTTCAAGATACAGATTATATGTTAGCGAAATCTCAAGATACAGATTATATGTAAGCGAAATTTCAAGATAGTAATTATATGTTAGTAAAATCTCAAGATAGAGATTATATGTTTGCGAAATCTCAAGATAGAGATTATATGTTAGTAAAATCTCAACATCGCTATTATGTGTTAGCGAAATTTCAATTTTTGGACAAAAAAGCACAAAGCACATCTTAGATCTTACCTAAAACTAATATCATACTTACCTTGACTAATGCGCCAAGAATTCCAATGAAAAACTAGAGGACCTGAATGTCCTGAAGCGCTCACCTGATCTCCTTAATAATGTTAAAATAGGCCAAGGTCAACTAAGGCATTTTATTTAAACATAGTTTGTTTACCATATATGGTTATGGTGGCCATTTTCGTCCAGTTACCAAAAATAAATATCATATTTATATTTGTTTTTTCTCTACTCAATAGTATTATACTCCATATGAAATTTAAGTTCAAACAGCCCAGTGATTTCTGAGAAACGATAGTGGCAGTCCATAATGAGTGGCCTTGGATGAAAGGTCAGCTTGCCCTTTGGTGCTGTCTCTTTAGGCTTAACATTTCCAGCAAGTATTGTGATTTCCATAAACAGTTATAGAAGCATGAACATTTTAAGTTTTTCCAATATAAAAACATTAAGAATCAAACTGGTATTGTCATAAGAAAGGTCAAGGTCAGTCCAGATTCATCATTTGAACAAACCTGGTAAGGCCCACATCTCCAATGCTACTTGCCAAGTCCCAAGGTCATTGGTCTTTTGGTACCAGAGAAGCAGATTTTAAAGGATTATTACCTTATATGGCAATGGTGGCCATCTTGGTCATGTGACCATTATCATTTGTTAATAATTTACTCATCTCGACTTATGGAGTCTCATATCAAGTGAGAATAATGACTTTGGCTTCAACAGTTTTCAACAAATCAAATTAAAAAAAAAAAATGTCCATTTAAATGCATTAGGAAGGAAATTTGACCTTGACATAAAGTAGGTCAAGGTCAACCTAGGATCATCATTTGAACAAACTTAGTAGACCCCAAACCCCCAATGCTACATACCAAGTCCCAAGATCATGGGCCTTCTGGTTCTCGAGAAGAAGATTTTAAAGGGCTTTAACAATATACAGGCATGTCGGCCATCGTGGTCATGTGACCAAAATATTTTGTATAATTTTTGGCTTCAGATTACATGTTAGCTGACCTCTTGATGTCTGCTGTGAGTTTGTCACTTTCCCATTGGTATCCTGGGTCAGGTGTGGTACTTGATTGTATCGATTCATGATCTTTGCACCCTTACTTACTTTCATATGAAAATTCAGTTCAATTGGCCTAGTCATGAGAAAACTATGTTTTAATTTATTGATGAGACTGCAATATGAGCGACCTTGGCTGAAATGTCAAAGCGTCCTAAAGAGTCTCCATATTATATATGAAATTTGAGTTTAATTGGCCCTGTGGTTTCAGAGGAGAAGATGTTTGAAAATATTGACGGACGGAAGGACGACGGATGGACGGGCGGACGCCGGACAGACTGGTATACTATTAGCTCACCCATGGGCCTTCGGCTCAGGTGAGCTAAAATCATAACCTTACACCAAACGGAGCCTTCGGCTCAGGTGAGCTAAAATCATAACCTTACACCAAACGGCGGCTGTCAAATTTGATCGGAGTTCCTCAGTTGTATGTGGAGTTAGCATTTACTGCCTACCCGGTGTGGTAAGGATCAATTTGGAACTTGTGCAAGACAATTTGGAGCTAAGTTGTATGTCTAAGTTTCGTAAAGTTTCATTTGAAATTGAATAAGTTAGAGACTCTAGATCGCAAATAATAGCAAAACTTTATGAACAATAGTCTAAAAGGGCAATAACTGATGAAGGAATATAATGTGATATAGAATATGAAGACACTATCAATTTATGGTACTTAACATTGTGAATAAGTTTGATAAAGTTTTGATCAGAATGACTCGATTTAGAGACCAATTACATCATAGAAATTGTAAATTTTCACTAATAAAGGGCAATAACTCATAGGGCATAGGACGATATAGATCATTATGGAACTCGAGTAAGACATTTTGGTATAAATAATTGTGACCACGTTTCATAAAGTTGTGATTATGAAATTGCTGGACTTAAGAGACCGGAAGCAATTAAAATGGTGTATTTTCACGAACAAAGGAAAATAACTACCGAAAGCATGGTGTAACAGAGACCATTATCAAACCTGTAGAAGCCATTATTGTATTAAACATTGTGACCAACTTTCTTAAAGTTGTGACTTAAAGACCGGACAGCATCAAAAATGGGGATTTTTCATGAATAAAGGGCAGTAACTCCTGAAGACATCCTACGATATGGACTTTTATCAACCATGAAGAAAACCTGTGGTACATAACAATGTGACCAAGTTTGATAAAATTTCGATCAAAATTTTTCGATTTAGAGAGTGGACATTATTGCTGCGATGTACGGACTGACGGACAGACGTACAGACGGACGGACAGAGGTAACACATAATGCCCCAGCCATTGTCGTGGCGGGGGAGTAAAAATAAACACACTTGATAGGTTCCACATTTCTTATGTTTTATGACCATTCCTGAGCTTGTGGTATATACTGTCTAGTCGTTGCAGCGAGGCGAGTTGCTCATACTTACTTGCAAATCCCAGATGGAAGTTTTTTTTCCTGATTTTGCTCCTCCTCTTGGTCCATACAACATGTGACACAATTAAAACAGCAATTCATATGCAAGTATCCCTTAGGCGAACAGCAAAGGTTCAGACGAGCATGTACTTTCGTGTAGTCTCATCCGAGCCTGCACTTGTCATACAGATATACAAATTAAAGGTTGATTAGACCCAAACCAAGATGTTCATAAAATTGCGATAACTTTATGCCAGCTCACGAGATTTCAGTACATACACTAATCGAAAGTTCTAACCGATCAGTCTAGATTATCTTCTAGAAAATTACATATTTTTGACATAGTACAAGGGCAATCTTATATCGTTTTTTCATGTTTATTCCTGAAATAACAGGTTCTCTTACTGTATCTTATTTGTTGAGGCGAGTTTCATTTATAAACCTCGATTATTACCTGCTTTAAAAAATGCAAGTGATTGGTTAGGACTTTCGATTAGTGTATATCATATGGGTAAGTTACTCTTTAAAGACGCATTTTCGCCTGAGCCTTCACCTACGTCCCTCACATTGTCTGTGCGGGCAGCGAAGGCTTTGGCTAGACTAGTAGTTTTTTGCAGGCTCGTCTGAGCATTGACTGCATTGGTGAAGCAACCATTACGCACGTGCGTAAAAAATAGTATCTTTCAAGGGAGGTCACTTAATGTGATAAAAGTGATTTTCCATACTATAAGGAACTACTCATAAAAGAAAGAATTTGCTCCCTTTAAGAGAAGTTCCCATTTTGAAAAGAGCGCAATTGAAGAGAATCATTGCTTGATCCAGTAGTCTCCCTTTGACGTGCGTAACTTTTTCAGCGTTGTGGCTACACCATTGGACTCTGAGCATATGCGATACTTTCCAAAATCTCATGAGTTGACTCAAATGTTAGTCAAATTCCTACAACATGTACAAAGATTACCTTCTGACTGTAGAACGGATTCCAAAGCTGACGATTGAAACGCCCGTCTTAAGCCCCGATCTGACAATCACTGCAAACTAATAAACCATGCAGCGACTGACGGATAGGGCACGAGACAAGCGCTATTAACTCTCCCAAGGAAACGTCGACTACGGCATCTAACTAATATTGCTTACCCGATCAGTTGATCATATTTCCGGCAAACGTCGAATAGATCTCCAGATCTCTGATTCGCGGCTATGACAAACTGGTACTCACCCGAATATATTGCCCCCAAGAGGCTTCGCCGTAGCAAGTCTCCGGCTCCTGGCTATCATGTATATGGCAAACTGATAATACCTCACTCAGCCGAATATGTTGCCCCCAAGAGGCTCAGTTATACACCGAATAGAGCTACAGATCTCTGGCTCGTGGCTATGGCAAACCGATATAACCTCACTCACCCGAATATATTGCCCCCCAAGAGGATCTGTCATACATCGAATAGAGCTACAGATCTCTGGCTCGTGGTTATGGCAAACTGATATAACCTCACTCACCCGAATATATTGCCCCCAAGAGGCTCTGTCACACGTCGAATAGAGCTACATATCTTTGGCTCATGGTTATGGCAAACTGATATAACCTCACTCACCCGAATATATTGCCCCCAAGAGACTCTGTCACACATCGAATAGAGCTACAGATCTCTGGCTTGTGGCTATGACAAACTGATATAACCTCACTCACCCGAATATATTGCCCCCAGGTGGCTCTGTCATACATCGAATAGAGCTATAGATCTCTGGCTTGTGGCTATGGCAAACTGATATAACCTCACTCACCCAAATATATTGCCCCCAAGGGGCTCTGTCATACGTCGAATAGAGTTACAGATCTCTGGCTCGTGGCTATTGCAAACTGATACAATCTCACTCACCCAAATATATTGCCCCCAAGAGGCTCAGAGGCTCTGTCATACGTCAAATAGAGCTACAGATCTTTGGCTCGTGGCTATGGCAAACTGATATAACCTCACTCACCCGAATATATTGCCCCCAAGAGACTGTCAAATATCGAATAAAGCTACAGATCTCTGGCTCGTGGCTATGACAAACTGATATAACCTCACTCATCCCAATAAATTGCCCCCAAGAGGCTCTATCATACATCGAATAGAGCTACAGATCTCTGGCTCGTGGCTATGGCAAACTGATATAACCTCACTCACCCGAATATAATTCACCAAGAGGCTCTGTCATACGTCGAATAGAGCTACAAATCTTTGGCTTGTGATTATGGCAAACTGATATAACCTCAATCACCTGAATGTATTGCTTCAAGAGGCTCTGTCATACAACGAATAGAGCTACAGATCTTTGGCTTGTGGTTATGGCAAACTGATATAATCTCACTCACACGAATTGATTGCCTCCTGACTCCAAGAGGATCTTTCATACCAGGTCTCCAGCTCGTGGTTATGGCAAACGAATAGAATTTCAGAGAATTTTACTCACCCGAATTGATCATGCCTCCTGGCTCCGAGAGGCCCCGTGATACAAGGTTTTGGCAAATTGATAGAACTTCACTCACCCGAATTGATTGCCCGGCTCCGAGAGGCTCCGTCATACCAGGTTATGCAAACTGAAAGAATTTCAGAGAATTTCACTCACTCGAATGGATTGCCCGGCTCCGAAAGGCTCCGTCATACCAGGACTCCGGCTTGTGGCTATGGCAAACTGATAGAATTTTCACTCACCCGAATGGAATGCCTCTTAACTTGGCTGTGGTAATCTCACTGCCTCCAACTGTTTTCCTCAAACGTCGCTATGACCTGACGCTCGTTCCCTCCGATATCTGAAATGTGACATCATATCTAAAATGTGACATCGACAAAAGGATCATTTTCGACCTGAATGTATGAAAACAAAGCCAGACATTCTCGGATATGCTGCTTATTTAGCCAAAGTCATGTTGACGTTATGTGGTCGAAGTACCTGTGCCGAGATTAATATTTAAAATGAATGACACAAATCTGTAACAGCCCAGGCCATCACATGCCTCCTTTATTTTCAGAAAAAAATAAATTTTGAAATTCATAGAAATGCGGACATCCTCGTTTCCTTGTGATGTGCTATGACGTATGAAAAAGGGCCTTTCTTGTCTCTCAAATACAGGATTCATCCAAATTACAATTGTAATTGTATTGCATTTTTGTCTGAAGATCTTTCTTTTTAGACCCTCATGATCATGCGGTATTTCATCTGGGTCTTCACTGTTTGTAAAGTGCCCCTTCAGGGATTTCCGTATGCAGAGGCTTAAGAGTATATGTATTGATGGTGCTAAAAGGGATTTTAGGGATATAACGATATTGGCCAAATACTTAAAATAAAATTATCTTATCTTAAAGGGATATGGGATCCAAACGGTACTTTTAGGGATATGGTGATACAAAGCTTTCCGAAATGGGGTGAATTTTGAGGATAATTGATTGTCCATTTCCTTTTAGGGATATGGGATACTTGAAAAATAGTTAAAGAGATATGGGATACCTGGGACCCCCTTCCAGGGCCTCAAAAATGGAAATCCGCGTAGCACTGAAAAAAGTTGGCTGGTGAGCGATGGCTCATCGCGGAATCATTGTGCTGTGCCCTTGACCAAGGCACTTTATCAAATGCTTGGTTCAACGTTCCCTTGCTTGACTGGGGCGTAAAGCATAAAAACAAACAAAACCGATTGTGAGGGGTTGTGATCATAATGTGCGCATTAAAGTATTTCATCTATTTGACATTCATTTGGGGATTTTCCCTTCCAAATTCACGTATTTCTTTCGTCATGGTTATTTTTTTCGTATTCAACATAAGCGTCAACAGTTCATAAAAGGGCACAGTTTGTATAATAGCCCGTGATCATATTAGTTCCAAATGCGGTTTCAAATCTGAAGTTTTTAAGTAGTTGTTGTTTTTAACGGGAAGTAAGTCCAGTTGTCGAGTGTATGGCAGATAAATGTTACTGTTCTTTAGACATATATGATAACTAAGATGATAATGCGTTTTCGCATACATGAGGAAAATCAATCAGGAAGACAAAATGGCATATTTTACTTATCGCGGGGCGCAACTGCAACTGCCAGATTGTATCAGTTTGTTGTAGGTTACCTCGCTTAGATTGTCGACTTTTCTTTACTTGCTACTTTATGTACTGTCCTGCCAGCCAAGAGTGATAGTGACGTCATGTTATGTTTACAAAGTTATCAGGGACTTAGAATCGATATATCATTTGTGTATTAATACTATCCGCGGGATAGGATTGATACACAAGTGATCTATCGATTCGATTAGCTCAAGAGGAGTGTACACGTTAATGTGTAAACAAAACATGACGTCACTGCCATTCTTGGCTTGCAGGACAGTAACTGTTAATGTCTCTAATAATAACCTCACAAACAAGTAGCAGTTCATCTTGGACATGATAAGTTGCTATTTTAAGCTTTAATCAATGCATCCCTTTTGTTGCATCTTCATTAAGGTGGGTTTGTGAATAATCTTTAAAACAGGGCATTCACCTTAACAGTAGAATGAGGCCACGATTATACCCTAATCTGAAGTCGGTTGATAGACTGGGCTCAGTATTGAAAACACATCTGTCAGTTTGCAATGTTTTTATTTAAAATAACAAGCCGGCAGAGTTAAAAAAAACCCCGCTGCTTTACTCCTTAGAGACGCCTTTCAACGCCTTAGCAAACAGAGTAGACCCAGATCAGGCAGCTCTTACAAGAATATCTTAAAGTATCACAATCGTATATACGGTTTGTCTGGAATTTGCATCTCTTTCAGCATTACATTTTAGCTTTGCCAATAAGTACAAGTGTCCATAGTTGCACCAACTCTTAATACGCTTACCCCCATAATTGATTTGCTATTCTGTGAGATGGATGACTGACATAAGTCTAGTCGATGTCAAAATTAGTTTTGATTTCTAACATTATACTACCCTTACCAGCTTTAGCACGAACTATCTCGTGAAGTACATGGTCTACACTGATATAGGTGGTATGTTATTGTTATACCATATTTGTCCACCTGTACGTAAGATAATCCACGTACAGGCGGACAACACATGGTATAACTATTTCTTATTGAACTTGTTAATCATCTCCCAGCTTTTTTTGGGTTTGTTGAAATTTCTTTAATGGTGACAATGCGTTTATGTTTGTCGATGATTTATAACTAAATACCTTTATGTGCGGTGTCCGTTCATATATGTCGTTTGTCAGCCCCTTCATGAAAAATGATCCACCGCCTTTTCAACGCAGGTCATTCACCTTTAACCCCAATAAGGGTATATTTAAGACACCTTCATAATACGGGCTCCTATGATACTAACCAGTTTTATTTCCAGTTAAGTTATGGCCCCTAGTAAAAGTGTAAAAAATGTGAGTTTGAAGGGGTCAAAATCTAAGATATAACTTTTTTAGTATCTCATCTTTTTATTGAGAAAGTTGGCACCTGGGCCCATCACCATTTTGAAAGAATACTAAGGACAAGACTCTTAAAACACGATGATACCAGCAGTCAGGGACTTGAATTTCATCACCTGTCCTGCCCTTTATTCGTCTTATACGAAGTCAATGACCTCGGATGGTCTGAAAAAAGGGCTGTGTCAAACTCCCCTGTCATAGCTCACAAGGAGTGCGCCATGCTCAGCACTATTGAAACTTTGCCGTTTAATACCAAGTTATGGTAGATTCAGAACTCTCCAACTTTACCGCTCTCTGAATTTCATTGTTATTCACCAACACCCCCTTTCAAAAAAAACTGAGGGTCACTGTCCTGTCAACTATGCTATGTACAGAAAATATATCGTTACGAATACCCATTTAAAACAATAGGGAAAGTCAAGAAACCACAATGTCCATCGTCAGTTCATGAGATTTTGTACTTTAGAATAGCTTAATGTAAACCCATCCCTAAAACAAACAGTATGACTAAACCGGGCTTATGTGTAAAGCCGTCCCTGAAACAAGCAGAATGACTTGACGGGGCTTATGTGTAAAGTCATCCCTAAAACATAGCCATCCCTGAAACAAGCAGTAAGACTAGACGGGGCTTATGTGTAAAGCCATCCCTGAAACAAGCAGTATGATTAGACGGGGCTTATGTGTAAAGCCATCCCTGAAACAAGCAGGATGACAAGACAGGGCTTATGTGTAAAGCCATTCCTGAAATAAGCAGGAAGACTAGACGGGGCGGATATGTAAAGCCATCCCTGAATCAAGCAGTATGACTAGACGGGGCTTATGTATAAAGCCATTCCTGAAATAAGCAGTAAGACTAGACGGGGCGGATATGTAAAGCCATCCCTGAATCAAGCAGTATGACTAGACGGGGCTTATATGTAAAGCCATCCTTGAAACAAGCAGTATGACTAGACGGGGCTTATGTGTAAAGTCATCCCTGAAACAAGCAGTGTGTCTAGACGGGGCTTATGTGTAAAGCCATCCATGAAGCAAGCAGGACGACTTCACTGGGCTTATATGTACAGCCATCCCTGAATCAAGCAGTATGACTAGACGGGGCTTATGTGTAAAGCCATCCGTGAAGCAAGCAGGACGACTTCACTGGGCTTATATGTACAGCCATCCCTGAAACAAGCAGTATGGCTAGACAGGCTTATGTGTAAAGTCATCCCTGAACTAAGCAGTATGACTAGACAGGGCTAATGTGTAAAGCCATCCCTGAATCAAGCAGAAGGACTAGACGGGGCTTATGCGTAAAGCCATCCCTGAAACAAGCAGTAGGACTAGACGGGGCTTATGTGTAAGGTCATCCCTGAAACAAGCAGTATGACTAAACAGGGCTTATGTGTAAAGCCATCCCTGAAACAAGCAGTATGACTAGACGGGGCTTATGCGTAAAGCCATCCCTGAAACAAGCAGTAGGACTAGACGGGGCTAATGTGTAAAGCCATCCCTGAAACAAGCAGTATGACCAGACAGGGCTTATGTGTAAAGCCATCCCTGAAACAAGCAGTATGACTAGACAGGGCTAATGTGTAAAGCCATCCCTGAAACAAGCAGTAGGACTAGATGGGGCGTATGTGTAAAGTCATCCCTGAAACAAGCAGTATGACTAGACGGGCTTATGTGTAAAGTCATCCCTGAACTAAGCAGTATGACTAGACAGGGCTTATGTGTAAAGCCATCCCTGAAACAAGCAGTATGACTAGACAGGGCTAATGTGTAAAGCCATCCCTGAAACAAGCAGGATGACAAGACAGGGCTAATGTGTAAAGTCATCCCTGAACTAAGCAGTATGACTAGACAGGGCTTATGTGTAAAGCCATCCCTGAAACAAGCAGTATGACTAGACAGGGCTAATGTGTAAAGCCATCCCTGAAACAAGCAGGATGACAAGACAGGGCTAATGTGTAAAGCCATCCCTGAAACAAGCAGTATGACTAGACGGGGCTTATGTGTAAAGCCATCCCTGAAACAAGCAGTATGACTAGACAGGGCTAATGTGTAAAGCCATCCCTGAAACAAGCAGTATGACTAGACGGGGCGTATGTGTAAAGTCATCCCTGAAACAAGCAGTAGGACTAGACGGGGCTTATGTGTAAAGCCATCCCTGAAACAAGCAGTAGGACTAGACGGGGCTAATGTGTAAAGCCATCCCTGAAACAAGCAGTAGGACTAGACGGGGCTTATGTGTAAGGTCATCCCTGAAACAAGCAGTATGACTAGACAGGGCTAATGTGTAAGGTCATCCCTGAAACAAGCAGTATGACTAGACGGGCTTATGTGTAAAGTAATCCCTGAAACAAGCAGTATGACTAAACAGGGCTAATGTGTAAGGTCATCCCTGAACTAAGCAGTATGACTAGACAGGGCTTATGTGTAAAGCCATCCCTGAAACAAGCAGTATGGCTAGACGGGCTTATGTGTAAAGTCATCCCTGAAACAAGCAGTAGGACTAGACGGGGCTTATGTGTAAAGCCATCCCTGAAACAAGCAGTAGGACTAGACGGGGCTAATGTGTAAAGCCATCCCTGAAACAAAAAGTAGGACTAGACGGGGCTTATGTGTAAGGTCATCCCTGAAACAAGCAGTATGACTAGACAGGGCTAATGTGTAAAGCCATCCCTGAAACAAGCAGTATGACTAGACGGGCTTATGTGTAAAGCCATCCCTGAAACAAGCAGTATGACTAAACAGGGCTAATGTGTAAGGTCATCCCTGAACTAAGCAGTATGACTAGACGGGCTTATGTGTAAAGCCATCCCTGAAACAAGCAGTATGACTAAACAGGGCTAATGTGTAAGGTCATCCCTGAACTAAGCAGTATGACTAGACGGGGTTTATATGTAAAGCCATCCCTGGAACAAGCAGTATGACTAGACAGGGCTTATGTGTAAAGCCATCCCTGAAACAAGCAGTAGGACTAAAAGTGGCTTATGTGTAAAGCCATCCCTGAAACAAGCAGTAGGACTAGACAGGCTTATGTGTAAAGCCATCCCTGAAACAAGCAGTATGACTAGATGGGGCTTATGTGTAAAGCCATCCCTGAACTAAGCAGTATGACTAGACGGGGCTTATGTGTAAAGCCATCCCTGAAACAAGCAGTATGACTAGACGGGGCTTATGTGTAAAGGCATCCCTGAAACAAGCAGTATGACTGGATGGGGCTTATGTGTAAAGCCATCCCTGAAACAAGCAGTACAAATGTATGACTAGAGGGGCCTTAATATTGGACCGATCTTTACTTCGTGTGTCGGTTTAGACTAAATAGAGCATACTGTAGTAAAATATCCTGTATAAAAAATTCACTGATTCTTAATTATTTACTGTATTTTGGGCAATGGGGAAGTAATACAGTATTATCTATTTATCTCTGTAGTAGAAGATAGTCTAGCAGTGGATGTGCAGGCTCGTCTGAACATTTGCTGCTCGTATCTTTACCAAAATCTCATAACCTATCTCAAGTCTTTGAGTAATGAGACGATGCAAGTTGACAAAAAAGCGGAGTTTAAGGATATATACTTTCCTTACACTGTTTCCGTGAACAGGATAAACGAGTACTGTAAATTCGGAAATTTCGCGAGTATTTTATTTTCACGAATAGCGTTAAACGACATATTTGCCAGGTTAAAGATTCGCTACTAGGGCATGATCAGTAAACTATAAATTGATTTCACCATTTCGCGAGGGTTTTATTTTCAAAATAAAACACTCGCGAAAATTTCCCCAGTACCCACAATGAAATCAGACGGAAAATAGCACTGTTGTCAGGGGCTTGTCAGGGGCTCAAACGACCTTTGTATCAAAACTAACGTGACTATCCGTCGAAATTGAGACATGACATGCACTTATTTCACCTAATCACCGTAAAATGCGGGTTTTGTTTCAACCTCGTTTTTGTCTTCACTAACTTCTCATATTTCGCAGACAGACATGTCACGAAAAAAAAAACTTTATTTCATGGGTGTATAAGAGTGCGAAACACCTTCCTTGGCGATCAATGGCGGATCCAGAGGGGCGGGGTTCGCTCGAACCCCCTCCCCGCCCCCCCCCTTTTTAAAAAATATTCTATGAAAATGAAATAATTTGGTCTCAGAGAGGCCAAATTATTTCATTTTCATGTGATATTTAGGATAACTGAGATAAAATCAGCAAAGCGAACCCCCACAACATTATATATATGAACCCCCCTTTCCAGAAATCCTGGGCCCGCCCCTGGCGATAAACGCCATCCCTAACCAGCCGGCCTTTTCTTTACATTTCCTGTTATGACTAGTAAAGATTGGGTACTATGATATGGATTGAGTCGACATTTTATTCAGATACGGGGTGGATAATCGGACAACACGCCTACGCGATCGACGCCTTGGTGACTGCTATAGCTCTACTTGCAGCTCGTACAGGCGAGCTAACAATAGGTTATTGCAAGAGCTCATGACAGCCCCTCATCAGCTATTTGGTTATTGTCATACCTTATATACGTAGTCATGGTCTCTTTGTACAACCAATTCCAGAGCACCCACGGACCACTAGTCACCTCCGTCGGCTAGAGCTTGCAACTGAAATAAAAAAAAAACATATGCATAATGTATTCGTATAGCTCTTTCCTAAATCTCCGGGAAACATTTGATGTGACATTTCCAATCAGAGTGCCACATAAATGTTATACGAAGAAGACAAACCATCGACAAGGGAAGCAATACAAGTGATTTTTAAACTTCTGGTTTCAAGCGAGTTAGCTCGCTCAAACCGTATTGCCAAGTTCATAGGGAACGAGACAGGGGAACACCGCTTGAGGAAAACAAGAAAATGTTTTGGGGGAAGGAAACAAAACAATTTCAATGTATTTTGAACAGGTACTGGGAGGGCCTATATTCTGGCTTCTTTACCAATTTATTACCCACAACTTCTTAAAACTCAATGCAACGAAAGGCCGACCCGACCAGGGGCGTACCCATATGTAAAACGCACGTGCGTATAACTCGGCCTATAGGGTATTGATTTTTGGAAGAAATCCCTAGCAAGGGGAGCGCAGTGGCTCAGTGGTAGAGTGCTTGACTCGAGACCGAGAGGCCGCGGGTTCGAGCCTCACAGGCGTCACTGCGTTGTGGTCCTTGAGCAAGACACATTTATCCTAGCTTAATACTGGTTCAACCCAGGAAGACCCGTCCCTGTTTAACTGAAAGATTGTTGACGGGACGTAAAGAACCAAAGCAAACAAACAAAAACCCTGGCAGGGGGAGTAACTTCAGAACCCCATCTAGAGTGCATATTCTATCAAAATGCCGTAGGAACGCCACTGCCCACTATGCTGGGTGTTATAAGATTCTCGTAGGCTTTTGCCGGAATGACAAAATACGATTATAAGTTAGTAGAATAGCTACGTGGAGTGTTAAAGCGTGCGTGGTACTATATCGATAATCAGGCTGTACGTTGAAGCATTTTTCTCAAAATAACGAATTTATTCTGACAAAAGAAGCATTTATAGTCTTACTTTTTGGGGCTATAGCTTATTTCTAATTTGGGCACAACGTTTTGAAGGGATGACCCAGTTTGTACTCGCTGTCACTCACTCTTCTATTAACAGTTTGGTTCATTTTGTCACGCTGCACCCTCTTCTAAAACTTCTGATCATCTTTTTTCCACGTTTAATGTTTATTCGACTTGATACTAGGCCTAATATATTCATCCTACGGTTCGTTTTCTATCACGGCGGCTTGGAGTGGAAAGCGACCGCAAGTTTGGGCGTTGAACAAATACTGTGTGCCCATCCTTCGAAACCGCGAACCATACTAGTCACGACCAATAAACGTTAACATATGGGCCGTGACATGAGATTTCCAACAATGTGGCATTTTGACAAGTGTAGACTCAGGCGAGCCTATGTAGCCTCCCTTTAAGCTTAGAAACTCCAAATGGTGTCCAGTCAGTAGCTTAACACTCATAGAATATTCAAGCGACTAGCAAAGGCTCTGATCAGACTGCGCATATGCGCAGGCTGGTCTGAGTCTTTGCTGGTCGCACATACCACATTGTTGGAAATTCCATGTCGCGGCTCAATAATGGGCATTTCAAAGGGTAAAGATAAATATATAAGAGACCTACTTTACACAGATATTAATTGTTGTGCGTGGGTGTCAAAATACACCAAAAGTGGATAAGGGGGCACAACCCTGACCTGGGTGGATAAGGGGACACGGCCCTAACCGGGTCCGAAGTCCAACCCGGAGAATCTATGTTGATTGTTTTTCGGTTAAAATATGCAGTAAACAAGTTTTACGTCGATAATTTAGAGCAGCAGACGACAGTAGGATAATATTGAGCCACAACACGTAAAATTAACCCACAACAAATGTCGTCTGCTGAAATATTTCAGAAGGATCTTGGTGAAACATCGAGATCATAAATTAGTCAATGTCTGCAGCAGACAGCTTAAGCAGATGACATTTCAGATTCATTTTTATTGCTGATTGTTTATAGACCAGACTGAATAGCAGTGACACTGCTGTTCGCTGGTCAAGGAAGATATAAGAAGTATAGAAGAAAAGTATAGTATACTTGTAAATTGAAAAATATCAATGTTTTTTGCAAGTCTGTGTAGATGAGCAGGCTGATTTGAATTTTGTCTGGAGGCGAGATTTCTGATGTGGCCACAACCCGTTTGCTAAAGTTATCACCCACATCAAAAAAACATAGGCAATGGCATAAAACATCGAATCAATCGAATATTCAAACTATATTTGTCGTCTGCTAACGAAGGAACCGCCGTCTGAACTGTTAATTCCAATCGATCTCCCAAATAAACAAAACAGTCTAGAATATGAAAACAACAACGCAAAAGTGCAACATCGTAGTCTTATCCGAATTTTTAAAAATGGTGCCCACATTAATAATCGTCACATGATTATTTAGTCCGTCTGATTGTTGTCTGTAAACTGTGTTTCAAGTATTCGATAGCCTATCTGCGCAAAAGAAAACACATTTTACGTCATCCTTGTTTTTTTTCAGTCGCGTCGTTCGAAAATCACGTCTTTTCACTGACACATAAGTGACCAGTCTCTTTCACATCGATCGTGATCTTGGATATTAACTATCACAATAGATTTTGTCCTTATATTGTCATTCACGGCCTAAGTCGTCTACTTGGTCGTCCACTGATGTACTCTGGAAATTTCTTGAGCAAACAGTGTGGACATAGATCAGACTGTTCCATAGGGATCTATGCACAAATGATATCTCCCTATTTGGTTCAACGTTTTTCAGGCATGCAATGTTAGCCTACCTATTATTTCCTTTGTCAGTTTCCACGTATACCTAGAGCCGAGGTTATCCTTTTTCCACGCTCAACTCAGCTGAGCACGAAATCTATCCTGCTGCTAAATGTTAAAATGCCAACAAGTGTTGGCATTTTAACATTTATTAGCATGATAAATGCATTGGCATTTTAATATTTATTATTATGATAAATACAGCATCTGAGAGACTTTAAGCATGCTACTTCTTTATTTATCGGTATTTAAGTTTTTATGAACAGTTGATATTTCGTGCTCATGAACAAGTTTTATACCACCCTTGCCAACTTTAGCACGAAACATCTCATGATGTGCAAGGTCTACACTGATGTAGGTGGTATAAAATAGTTATACCATGTTTGTCCACCTGTACGTAAGATAATCCACTCGCTAAAGCTCGTGGATTATCTCCGCGTACAGGCGGACAAGCCATGGCAAAACTATTACTTATATAACTAGTAACGCCAACAGTGTGCAAAAGATTATCAACTACGCACATTGAGCTGACGATGATACTATATATACACCTAAGGCAGGTAAAAATTCTAAAATTATAGATTATGAAACAAACAATAATGTTGACCCCGCCATAAACCTATCTTGAATGTGTTATCATTCCCCGAAATAGACTGCGCTTAAACGCCTCTTAACATATGGACCCCTTAAAATACGGAGCCTGCTTACGTCAACAAGTCGACCGACAGACGCACAGACGTTGAATTCGTTAAGGCTGTCGTGAATGGAAAATGTATTACCACGACTGTAGCAGACGACATAGTCCATCAATCTATTATTTTTTTTATCTCTACTTTACTGTCTTTACTATTCATTTATACATATTTCCATAAATATACATATTTCAGATTTTCATTCCGAGTCTGTGATATGGCTTGATATCTAATATGATCTTAGGTGAGTAAGAGCCGTTTGTTGGAATAGTACCCCTGATCAGAATCTGGGTCCTTATTGTTTGCGGCTGTCAAAGAAAACGGTTATTAAAGATGAGAAAGCAGACGACAAAAGCCGTGACTGGCGGGTTAAGGGTTAAAGCGTGCGCAAATGAGACACGTTAACGTTAAGGTATTCTTTAAACGTCTAGCTGGCGTAACCAGCAGGACTAGAGGTCGAAGTTGTGATCCGAGTCTTTTATAAATACCCATGCGTTGCGTATGCGAGCAGCGAAGGCTCTGCCGAGTCGACAATGCGATAAAGTACTGACCCAAATACTCTGAGCCAAAATGACTATTTTTATGAAACTTGGCAGTCCACGACATCATATGTTATTGAAATATGTTATGTTATATCACGTCAGTAACGTCGACAGGACATTACAACTTTATTAATTAGTTGGATTAATAATTTGTTTTAAAATGTTACATTAAATACATCACTAAAAAGGCAAACAATTTAATTATACTTACACATAAAACCTGTTTATCCGCCTCGTGTCCTTTAAGTTTACTTATTTTAGTCTCTCCAAATATATATAAAGTAGAAAAATAATATTTTCCTGCCATTTATTATTTCTTTGTTTCATTTTCAATAAATTGCGCGCTAACACAGTTTTCAACGCTACATCCTTTTTGACGTATTTTTTTTTGAAATATTATTTCACATTTCATAACCCGTTTGATTGGATTAAGTAATATGATTCCAAAATACGTAGAAAGTTGCGTTAGAATATTGGTAATCGTCCACCGGACTCTCGTTAACCCGACCTTGACTGGAACATGACTAGTTATTGAATGAATTCATTTTGTACTATTACACTATTACTAAGCATTACTAACACCGTGCCGTATATACTAGGATACAACATCTTTCCTTTCATTCATAAAAATATTCGCTTCATCACTTTCCGACTTCTCACTCTCATGATCAGGTTCGAAGTATACAACGTGACCCGTTTGAATTTTGAATGACTTTAACAAGTAAAGTGCAGTTCGAAAATTATAAAACTATTCGAAAATCGCGAACTATTTTACATTGGTTAATCTTGTACAAATGATCGTAGATATCAATTACACACGCAATATGTATAACGTCCCATCCCATGGATTATGCTAAACCTTAATACGAACCATTTCACGAGAAAAGATGTCTATCTGACCCGTGTCGTAAATACCCCCGCATTTCCCTATATAATATTAGGGTGAAACATAGGACAAACAAGGGAACAAATAAATTATTGTCCATATCGTCTGTGACAAATATAACACAGTCCAGTCGACTATCTATTTGGTGTGTCGAGACTAAACTCGACACGACACATTTGTCATTTAAAATCGGACGGTCTAGACAGGTCTATTACTGTCGACCCGTGTCGACCTGGTATGAGCATGTTCATTCAAAATTATCAATTATATCCTGTCATTACAAGTTTAACGGTTCAGTCATCATGTCGAGTCTATTTGATCAATACAAGTTTGACTGTTCAGACAATATTATCAATATCCTGTCGAGAATGTTTGGCCAATACAAGTTTTACTGTTCAGTCAATATTATCAATATTCTGTCGAGTCTGTTTGGCCAATACAAGTTTTACTGTTCAGTCAATATTATCAATATCCTGGCGAGTCTGTTTGGCCAATACAAGTTTTACTGTTCAGTCAATATTATCAATATCCTGTCGAGAATGTTTGGCCATTACAAGTTTTACTGTTCAGTCAATATTATCAATATCCTGTCGAGAATGTTTGGCCAATACAAGTTTTACTGTTCAGTCAATATTATCAATATCTTGTCGAGTCTGTTTGACCAATACAAGTTTTACTGTTCAGTCAATATTATCAATATCCTGTCGAGTCTGTTTGGCCAATACGAGTTTTACTGTTCAGTCAATATCATCAATATACTGTCGAGTGTGTTTGGCCAATACGAGTTTTACTGTTCAGTCAATATTATCAATATCTTGTCGAGTCTGTTTGACCAATACAAGTTTTACTGTTCAGTCAATATTATCAATATCCTGTCGAGTCTGTTTGACCAATACAAGTTTTACTGTTCAGTCAATATTATCAATATTCTGTCGAGTGTGTTTGGCCAATACACGTTTTACTGTTCAGTCAATATTATCAATATACTGTCGAGTCTGTTTGGCCAATACGAGTTTTACTGTTCAGTCAATATTATCAATATACTGTCGAGTCTGTTTGACCAATACAAGTTTTACTGTTCAGTCAATATTATCAATATCCTGTCGAGTTTGTTTGGCCAATACAAGTTTTACTGTTCAGTCAATATTATCAATATACTGTCGAGTGTGTTTGACCAATACAAGTTTTACTGTTCAGTCAATATTATCAACATCCTGTCGAGTCTGTTTGGCCAATACAAGTTTTACTGTTCAGTCAATATTAACAATATCCTGTCGAGAATGTTTGGCCAATACGAGTTTTACTGTTCAGTCAATATTATCAATATCCTGTCGAGTCTGTGTGGCCAATACAAGTTTTACTGTTCAGTCAATATTATCAATATCCTGTCGAGTCTGTTTAGCCAATACGAGTATTACTGTTCAGTCAATATTATCAATATACTGTCGAGTGTGTTTGGCCAATACAAGTTTTACTGTTCAGTCAATATAATCAATATACTGTCGAGTGTGTTTGGCCAATACAAGTTTTACTGTTCAGTCAATATAATCAATATACTGTCGAGTGTGTTTGGCCAATACAAGTTTTACTGTTCAGTCAATATAATCAATATACTGTCGAGTGTGTTTGGCCAATACAAGTTTTACTGTTCAGTCAATATAATCAATATACTGTCGAGTGTGTTTGGCCAATACAAGTTTTACTGTTCAGTCAATATAATCAATATACTGTCGAGTGTGTTTGGCCAATACAAGTTTTACTTTTCAGTCAATATAATCAATATACTGTCGAGTGTGTTTGGCCAATACAAGTTTTACTGTTCAGTCAATATTATCAATATCCTGTCGAGTCTGTTTGGCCAATACAAGTTTTACTGTTCAGTCAATATTAACAATATCCTGTCGAGAATGTTTGGCCAATACGAGTTTTACTGTTCAGTCAATATCATCAATATACTGTCGAGTCTGTTTGGCCAATACAAGTATGACGGATCAGTGAATATTATCTCTGTGTGGCGTGGCTGTTACACGTTTCATTATCATTATCCTGTCGAGTCTTTTTGACCATTACAAGTTTTACTGTTCAATCAACATTACCAATATCCATATATATATCCTGTCGACTCTGTCTCGCCACTGACTACAAGTTTTACTGTTTAGTCAATGTTATCAATATCCTGTCGACTCTGTCTCGCCACTGACTACAAGACTTACTGTTCAGCCAATATTATCAATATGCTGTCAAGTCTGTTTTTACGGTTCAGTCAACATCTCGATACTCTGTCGAGTCGGTTTGGCCATTACAAGTTTTACTGTTCAGTCACCAATTTCAGTATCCTCTCGAGTATGTTGTCCATTACACGTTATACTGTAAGGTCACCATTACCAATATCCTGTCGAAGCCATTTAAACTATTATAAAAAAGTGAATGGTTAATACAAATGTAACGGTTCAGCGAAGAAGGTGAATGGTTAATACAATTGTAACGGTTCAGCCAATAAGGTGACTGGCGAAAACAAATGTAACGATCCAGCCAATTAGGTAAAATGGTTCAATCAAATATAACGAGTGATTAATACAAATGTAACAACTCCGCCAATAAGGCGAATGGTAAAAACAATATCAACGGTTCAGCCATTAAGGTGAATGGTTAATACATTTGTAATGGTCCAGTCAATAAGGTGAATGGTTAATACAAATTCAACGGTTCAGCCATTAAGGTGAATGGTTAATGCGAATGTAACAATTTAGCCAATAAGGTGAATGGTTAAAACAAATGTAACAGTCCATCCAATAAGGTAACTGATCGGCCAATAAGATGAATGGTTAACACAAATGTTACCGTCAAGCCAATAAGATGAATGTTTAATACAAATGCAACGGTTCAGTCAATAAGGTTAATGGTAAATACAAATGCGACAGTTCAGTCAATTAGGTGAATGGCTAAAACAAAAGTGACAATTCAATAAGGTAAATGAATATAACAAATGTAACGGTTCAGCCAATAAGGTGAGTGGTCAAAAAATGAACGGTCCAGCCTATTAGGTGAATGGTTAATACAAATGTAACTATTCAGCCAATAAGGTGAACGGCTAAAACAAATGTAACGGTTCAGCCAAAAAGGTGAATGGTTTATGGCTCAGCCAATAAGGTGAATGGTTAAAGCAAGTGTAACGGTTCAACCAATAAGGCGAAAGGCTAAAACAAATGCAACGATTCAGCCAATAAGGTGAATAGTTCAACCAAATGTTACGGTTCAGTCAATAAGGCGAATGGCTAAAACAAACGTAATGGTTCAGCCAACAATGTGAAAAGTTAAAACAAATGTAACAAGATGAATGGTTTATTCAAAAATGTAACGGCTCAGCCAATCAGGAAAATGGTTAAAAGATGTAAAAGTCCAGCCAATAAGGTGAATAGTTAAAACAAGTGTAACAGTTCAGTCAATAAGATGAATGTCTAAAACAAATGTAACGGTTCAGTCATTTACCCATAGGTCAGAGACCAATTGCCTTACTAGATTCTAGTAAGTCAATTAACATTAAATCCATCTCCACAGCAGCAACTATTTATTTAATGTCAACTGCTCTTCAAAACTGCAAGATTAATTGTTTATACAGTGTGCTCCATGGGAAACTGGAAGTTATAATGCTTATCGCATAAATAAATTGGTATAAAAGCTATGTTTTATTCCAATCAGTCATCCAGACAAGGCTATTCCTAACTCTAATGTAGTCCATATGCCTCTTTCTCACTTGTACTATTTATAAAACAATGCAGCTGCTTGTAAGCTATTTTCAACGCCACAGCCAGATTTACCTAAGTGTATACACTGGCTGATAATCTATTTATAGATACCTACCTAAATCTTCCAAAACATTGATAGTGATCTTTAAGAGGTTCAATTTTGGCCTCTAACATTAAAGATTTTTGTGAATTATGATAGTTAAATTATTCCTTATAGACTGAACTTCATACACAACTAACAAAACATATCAATTATGATTCTGCTGAAGCATTTTTCCAGGGCTAGGTTTACTCATATGCCAAATTATGGGAATTCCAACATTTGATATGTGGTTCCATTTGGCTCAAGGGGCCCATTGGGTAAATTATTTGATATAAAGTACCCTTTTGTATTGATGATGCCAACTGCAAAATTAAAATTCCCTATGGCGACCCTAAATGTTTTTATTCAACCACAAAGAAAAGTGTGAGAAATGGAACGCGACCTGAAATGACCCCCCCTAACCGACTAAAAACTCTGGTATTTGCAAATGGTGAGAGATCAGAGGTATGAAAGAGTATTACTTGACAGATTTATGGTAAAACAAATAGTTTTTGTAATTACATAGGAAATATTATCAACAAATCAGCATTTTGTAGTGGGGTTCCCCATGGGTTAATAATCTGTAAAAATAGAAGGGCTGTGTTTGTAAAAACTGTGGTTCTGCTTGGCTCAAAAGAAAAATTGTAAAAGTTTTTCTGCCATGTGATTCTAATGTCTTTATTGCAAATAGGAATTCAATTTATGATACCATCAGATACTTAATTAGTCCTTAATTTCCCCTTTTTAGACAGACCTCAGTAATTTGGAAAATCTGACTTCTTGAAATTTAATACTGCAGACTGCTGGCTTATCACTCATTCCTTGTGTTTCTGAATGGAGAAGGATGTAATGATTAACCTTTGTCATGCTGATTATTTAATATACTTCAGCTGGCTTCTAAAAAGCCACCTGATCGGGATCCACTCTGATCATCAATATCGGCCTGGCTGTTCCCTCTGAATAATATTTTAAGGCATGCTTTATGTCGTCAGCTGATTTCTTTCAAAAATATTTCTGGAATACCATCAGAGTGTTAAACAGTTTGGATCCAGATCAGGCCCGATGTCAGGCTTGGTCAGGGTCCACACTGTTCGCAAAGGCTATCAGCAGACTACACTAGTAAGCATAGAGGTAACCATGCTTATTTTTTGTACCGGTACACAAGTACTTTGGCAAACAGTGAAGACCCAGATCAAATGCCGCATGATAATCAGGATCTGCACTGTTTGCTTAGATAAAAACAATCTTCAGGGAATAAATACATGATTTTATAGAAAGTTTGACATGTGACCCTTTTTTACAGAATGGAGTAGTCCATTTTTCTTGTATCAACATATATGGGATAATCCATTAGAATGAAAAAGGTTATCTGATTATGCATGCTTTGGCATTCTTTTAGGTGAACTCAATTACACTCCAATATTTCACTCTTATCAAAGCTGCTATTTATATTGGTGGCGCTAGGAGGTGTATTTGGCGGGAGAAGGTATCTCATTACATTTTAGCACTTATAACTGGCTGACTGAATGTCACAATATAGATCACAGCAACAACAATAACAGGTAGAGATGTCTCAGCTTTAGTACGAAAATAAATGTAAGTTTATACCAAAAGGGATGGCAGTTCAGCTGCTACCTAATAACAGATATATATTTGTACTAAAACAATACGAGGTTAAACACTTACCGGTGATAAATCCTTCACATTTCTACCTATTATTAGGTGGCAGCTGAACTGCCTACCTTGTTGGTATAAACTTACCACTATAACCGTACTAAAACAATATGAGTTAAAACATTATCTGGCGATAAATCCTTAAAGTTTCTACCTGTTATAAGGTGGCAGCTGACCTGCCATCCCATTTGGTATAAACTTCCACTTATTTCTATACTAAAACAATACAAGGTAAACATTTTCAGGCGATAAATCCTTAACATTTCTACAGGTTATTAGGTGGCAGCTGAACTGCCATCCCTTTTGGTTTAAACTTACACTTTTTTTCGTACTAAGGCAATATGAGATGAAATAATCCAAGTGATAAATCCTTAACATTTCTACCTGTTATTGTTGTTGCTGTAATCTAGACAGTGACAATCGAATAAAACATAGCTTTTAAAGCAATTGTAATGTTACACAAGGACCAGTTGCAACTCCAAATTCTGAAATGTATGCTATTTAACTGTAAGTTTATACGGTAAGGGTGGCAATTCAGCTGCCACCTAACTACAGGTATAAATGTTAAGGACTTATCATTGGAAAATGTTTTACCGCATCTTGACACAAAAATAAGTGTAAGTTTATACTATAAGGGGTGGCAGTTCAGCTGCCACCTAACAACAGGCAGAAATGTTCAGGACTTATTACTGGAAAATGTTTTACCGCAGATTGTTTATTGCTCAAAAATAAGTGTAAGTTTATACTATAAGGGGTGGCAGTTCAGCTGCCACCTAACTACAGGTAGAAATGTTAGGGACTCAGCACTGGAAAATGTTTTACCGCAGATTGTTTATTGCACAAAAATAAGTGTTAGTTCATATTATAAGAGGTGGCAGTTTTGGTTTAAAGCTTACACATTTGTTTTACAAAACACACATAAATTAAGATTACTGTTATGGTATTTTTTCTTTGAATGAAACAGTTTTTAGCCACTTATCGTCTGCTTCCCTAGTCTGTTGATGTTCTTATGTAGCTCTTATGTAGCTTATATTGCAAACAATAAGGACCCAGATCAGACTACTCCCCCGTAACATTGTCTTCCATGAAAAGAAATCTCCATGAAAAATCTAGTCTGAAGTGCAATTAAATGTGTGCAGCAGACTAGAATTGCAGACAACATTTTAAGAAAAAAGTTATTGCTGGCTAAACATTAATCAAGCTTTCTGGTGTAGATTTGTAAAAATGCTTGTCACAATGCAGGATGCAGATTGTTATTTTAACAACTGAGAGTCTTGCTAGCAAATTGATGTTGACAGATTTTTAACACTAAAACAAACACTGATTTTGAAGCTCCTCCCCACATTTTAAACACTGGTCGTGTGTCTCCTGGGTACATTGGCTAAATGGTTACAAGAGGGCCTTAATCGCTCACATGAGATACGTACATAAGGGAAACTGGCCACGCCGCATAGTGGCCATGTTTTTGGACGCATCAAATTTGTTTTGGCTATTTTGGTAGATGGTCATTCAGTGATAATTTCTACCAAATTGTTTAGCTAGTTTTAGAAGGTCATCCAGTGACTATTTCTACCAAATTATTTTGAATTCTGACCACCGGTTTCAGAGGAAAAGACCTCTAGAGTTTTTTTTTACCGGATAAGCCACGCCCACTGGCGGCCATGTTTTTTGACAGATCAAATTTCTTTTAGATATTTTTGTAGAGGGGCGCCTAGTGAAGATTGCTGCCAAATTATTTTGAATTCTGACAACTGATTTAAGAGGAGTTTTTTTTTAAAGTTTTCCCATAGGTAGATCTACATAGTGGAAACTGGCCACGTCCCTTAGCGGCCATGCTTTTCGACGGATCAAATTGATTTTATTTATTTTTGTAGAAAGTCATCCAGTGATCATTCATACCATTTTTTTAAAAAAATTATGACAACCGGTTTCGGAGGAGAATATTTTTAAAGTTTGCCTTACCGCGATAAGACACATCCCCTGGCGTTCATTTTTTGACGGTTCAACTTTCTTTTAGAAATTTTGTAGAGGGTCACCAAAGGAACATTCCTGTGAAGTTTGATTAAAATTGGCCCAGTGGTATAGGAGGAGTTGTCACTTAAAGGAAATTGTTGACGACGGACATTGACTGATCCAAATAGCGCACTCTGAGCATTTCGTGCTCATTAATAAGCTGAAATAAAAATAGACATATTTTGCCATAATCCCCTCAAATACGCTGAAATTAATTTCTTAAAATACAGACACGTTTTGCCATTACCCCCACAAATAAGCTTAAATAAATTTCTTAAAATACAGACATAGTTTGCCATTATCCCCCCCACATAGGCCGAAATAAATTTCTTTAAAAAACAATTACCATTAGCCCCACATACCCATAGGACAGAGACCAAATACCTTACTAGATTCAAGTAAGTCAGTTAACACATCTCCAGCAGCAACTGTTTATTTATGTCAACGCTCTTCAAAATTGCAAGATGAATTGTTTATAAAGTGTGCTCCCTGGGAAACTGGAAGTTATGATACTTCACATTAATAAACAGTAGTGGAACTGACTCCCCTGTGCATAAATGTAGTTCTACTTTCTAGATTTGCACTATTGGCTTAGAAAGTCACTGGATTTTTTTTTTATCTCATATTGCTTTAGTATGAATATACCAAAAGGGATGGCAGTTCAGCTACCTAATAACAGGTAGAAATGTTAAGGATTTATCCCCTGAAAATGTTAAACTCATATTGTTTTAGTAAAAAATATTAAAGAGTAAGTTTATACCAAAAGGTATGGCAGTTCAGCTGACACCTAATAACAGGTAGACATGTAATGCCCAGTAGGTCACACATTTACGGACTTGACGCCGGATTAGCCACGGATACAATCCGGCATCATTCGTGGCAATCTGTATTGGTCCGTAGCTTTCCGTATTGCATTCGTAATCATACGTAGTAGTACTTAATCAATCGCATATAGTGAATCTGTATAAGACCACGGCAATTGGCATTTCCTGGGTCATCCGTGAGATTTAATCCGTAGTAGAACCGGCGAGGTGATCCGTGAATGTGTGCCCTGGGCATTAAGGATTAATCGCCAGAAAATGTTTTACCGCATATTGTTTTAGTACGAAAAAAAGTGTAAGTTTATACCAAAAGGGATGGCAGTTAAGCTGCCACCTAATAACAGGTAGAAATGTTAAGGATTTATCACTGGTTAATGCTTGACCTCATATTGTTTGAGTACGAAAGCGGTGTAAGTTTATACCAAAAGGGGTGGCAGTTCTGCTGACACCTTATAGCAGGTAGAAATGTTAAGGATTTATCACTAGAAAATGGTGACCTCATATTGTTTAAGCTCGAAAGTCTATACCAAAAGGGGTGTTAGTTCAGCTGCCACCTTATGACAGGGAGAAATGTTAAGGATTTATCACTGGAAAATGTTTACCTCATATTTTTAGGACAAAAGTTTATACCAAAAGGGGTGGCAGTTCAGCTGCCTCCTTACAACTGGTAGAAATGTTGAGGATTTATCACAAGCTCGAAAGTCTATACCAAAAGGGGTGTTAGTCCAGCTGCCACCTTATAACAGGTAGAAATCTTAAGGATTTATCACTAGAAAATGTTGACCTCATATTGTTTTAGCTCAAAAGTCCATGCTAAAAGGGATGGCAGTTCAGCTGTGTACTGCCACCTTATAACAGGTAGAAATGTTAAGGATTTTTCACTGGAAAATGTTGACCTCATATTGTTTGAGTACGAAAGTCTATACCTTAAGGTGTGTCAGTTCAGCTGCCACCTAATAATAGGTAGAAATGTTAAGGATGTATCACTGGAAAGTGGAAAATGTTTTACCTCATTTTGTTTGAGTACGAAAATAAGTAAGTTTATACTAAAAGGGGTGGCAGTCTAGCTGCCACTTAATAACAGGTAGAAATGTTATGGATGTATCACTGTAAAATGTTTTACCTCATATTGATTTAGTAGGGAAGTTTATACCAAAAGGCGTGGCAGTTCAGCTGCCACCTAATAACAGGTAGAAATGTTAAGGATATATGCCAGGAAAATGTTTTACCTCATATTGCTTTAGTACGAAAAGTTAAGTTTTAAGTTTATAAATACCAAAAGGGTGGCAGTTCAGCTGCACATTTGTTTTGCTCAGTTTAAGGATTACTGTTTTTCTTTTCTAATGAACCTCTATTTAGCCGCTTTTCGTCTGCTTCCCTAGTCTGTTGATGTTCTTATCATGTCGCGTATATTGCAAACAATATGGACTCAGATCAGACTGCTACCCTCGTAACATTGTCTTCCATGAAAAATCTAGTCTGAAGTGCATTTGAATGTATGCAGCAGACTATTAATGCAGACGTCATTTATGGAAAAAGGTTATTGCTAGAGTTAATCAAGCTTTCTGTAAAAATCCTTGTCGCATTGCAGGATAAATTTTGTTACATAAACAACTGAGAGTCTTGCTGTTAAATTGGTGTTGATAGATTTATAACCACTAAAACAAACACTGGTTTTCGAAGCTCCTCCCCACATTTTAAACTCTGGTCGTGTGTCACTAGGGTACACAAATAAGTTTAAATTAGTTTCTTAAATTTGCCATTACCCCTACGAATAAGCTGAACTAAATTTCTTAAAATACAGACACAGTTTGCCATTACCCCCAACAAATAAGCTGAAATAAATTTCTTAAAATACATTGCTATCACAATCGCAGGAAATGTGCAAAATACGAAACCTGATATGCGCGGATCCAGAAAGCTATGTCAGAAGGGGTCCAACGTGTTTTTGTGTTTTTTTAGCCGATGAGGGAAGGGAGGATCAATATACCACTATAAGCGGGCCATTAACGGCCCGCAAGCGAAATGCCATTTAATGGCGTTTCGCTGGCGGGCCGATAATGACCCAACATTGAATACTGGCTTGGTATCTTTGTGATTTTAAGGGGATCCGGACCAGTATTGCTAAGGAACCCTATATTTTTGTAATTTTCCAGGCGGGGTCCGGACCCCCTGTCCCCCCCTCTGGATCCGCACATGCTACACCTTTAACAGGTAAAACAGTGCGCCAGGTGCATTGCTGACTTTATCCAATACCCTACAGGAGTGTTGCTACTGGATCGAACTTGCGGTCATTTCACTCCTTTCTTCGCTCAATCTTCTTTGTCTGTGATCAGCGAATTAATTTTTGAACTTTTCATCTTTATATGTACAGAAAGCCAATTAGTAAAATGATTCATTTGCCAGTACGTTTCCGTTCCTTAAGAAAAGAGTCCTTATATAGCATACATTACGCACATCAAAGAAAACTACTGAGTCAAGCAGTGATTCTCTTCAATTGGGTCCTTTTTTAAAAAGGGAACTTCTCTGAGAGCAGTTCCTTATGGTATGGAAAATCACTTTACCACAGTATGTGACCTCCCTTGAATGTTACTATTTTCATTACGCACGTGCGTAACTGCGTAATGGGAGCCACGCCAGTGTAAGCTGATGTAACATATGTATGGCATAACTATTACTTATATCACCCTTAAAGGGTTAACCGTTTGAAATACCTGTGTAATTTTGCACATATTTCATATTTAGTACATTTCCTGCGATATAACAATTGCAACATGTTCTATGCTCATTCTTAAAAGTTTTGGTACAGTGCACCTATATTCTCACTCTACAATTGTATGTATCCATAGAACAAGAATAATTTGTCACCTGATAGAACGGTTTGGCGATTTAGAATATGAAAACGGTCGCAAATGTTTAAGGAACTGGAGTCTGTCTCTCAGCTCTGTTCCCGGTTTGAATAGTTTCAACTTTACAGGGAGGACATGTTTCTAGGTTTTGCATGTATATTGTATTCTATGAGAAGCCATACATTCAGATGAGCATTGTCAATTCAATAGCACCAGGTATCACCTGCCACCTGATAGCACACAAACTTCACATTTTTCTGAACCAGAACCCAATCACTAACCCATTATATAACAGACCATGATCAGCCATCTACGTAGGGCTGTTGCCCGCTTATGAATGCGCTAAGAGCTGTTTTGTCTTGACGTACCTGATTTAGCTTCAGTGTCTACCTGCTTCAACACTTCTGACTTGACAGGAAAAACTCCCAAATGTGCACAAGGGTGCACTGTGCATGTGCTTAACAATGAGAAATCGGATAAGTCTTATATGACTGCGAGCATGTTCAGGCTAATATAATTCGTGTTACTTGTATACTATCGGTTTTATTGTACTCAAACTCATGAAGAAAATCAATTCTCACCTTGAGGCATTAACACAGCTTGGTCAAAATCGGGGGAGTGTTGTTTGTGCACAATTATATGAAAAATAGATTTTAATCCTTAAAAAGCCACATTTATTTAATATAGGTGCGTTTTGCGGGCACCAACTGTTTCGTGGTCGATACTCGAGGATTGTTAATATATATTTTGTTAGAAAAACAAATTACTGAAAGGCCATGCTATCCCATTTAAGCAAAACGGAATTTCCTACTCTTATCAATTGGACCAATCCATTTCCGTTTAAAGGATTGTTGGATGGTATTTTTATTCAAAGGTAAAATTCTACCAAATGGGGAAAAGAGATAAAATACGAGGCTCGCCGAGCATTTTATCTAATTTTCGCAACAAATTAAATACATTCATTAATACAGGAGCACGAATGTTAGACATGACATTTAACTTATTTAAAAATCGCATTTAATATTTTGATAAGTGGGAAACTTGCTGGTACAAGCCAAACAAAGTGGGCTCAACGGGCTCATTAGTGTTATGCTTTTAATATTAATTCGTTGGCTCAACGGGCTCATTGGTTTTATGCTTAATTTTTTTTTTGTAACTAAACGAATTTACACGAAGTTTTGTTAGAAACTACGGTATTTCAGTAGTAACAAAGACAAGAAGAGCGTGGAGCTAACATATATTCACCAGTAAATCTGACTCATTCATCCTTTGAGGTTTGCGGTTTTCCAAGTATTTATGGAATGGGACTAAGGTATACATGTACATTTATAGCCAGGTTTCCTCGGAGGTGTTTCTTTGTCCAAAAAACTCCTTTGTCCAAGCTAGGAAAAAAATAAATCATAGGCTATATAGATCTTTAAGTTCGTATTTGAACAACAAAGAATGCGCATCCAGTTTGGTCAGTGCCATAATGTTTCCATCTCAAGATAAAAAGCTGCACTTGCTTTTTCCAAATATTTAAGGTTCTAACTTGTCTTAATAGCTTAGCAGATAGGTTCGGGTGTTCCCGTGGCGCTATTAAACCTGGAAGATATTAATGTATTAAAATAGGGTTGGCATTGTCTTATATATACTGAGGGAAAAAGTCAAGGAACCAGTTATAATGGGTTACCAATCATAAGACCTTTTTATTAGCAGGTTCGAAAACATGTCAGTTGTTTGTAAATGATCTAATGGCTACCAACAAGAGGCCAAAAGAAATAAATTTCGATTTTATAGTGAGAATTTGATCTGCTGAGCATTTAATACTATGTTAAAAATATTATTTTTCTTCGAAACTGTGTTTGCTAAACTTTTCCCTCTCCGTATATATTTTACTTCATCTACTTATAATAAGTTGTGTTGGTATAGTGCTTGACTTAGTAGTTCGAGCCTTATCGTAGTCACTGCGTAGACACTTTATCCTCTGCTTAGAGCTGGTTCAACACAGGAAAACACACATAAACAAAACATGATGGAAATAAGATGTACCGAGGGTTGTACATTGAATACCAATATGTTTCAATGCATTACCCCGGCGCTCGTCAGGCCCTTCGTGGGATGTCCCTCGGGACGTGGCGAACGTTAACGACGTTTGATCTATATATTGAAACATTGCAAAAAGCTATTTTAATAATTTCATATTAAAGTATATCAACTTTGATCTATCATCAGTAAATAGAAAAAAATCAACAATGTTGTTGTTGTGCTGATAATATAAAATATCATGAAAACAAATAGATCAAACACACACATTTAAAAATGCCTTGTACCGGAAATATTTCTATAAACAAAAACAAGTTGTGTCGCTGGTGAGAGCGAGCCGTGTTGTTCTTTTGCGGTTTCAAATCATCCATGGGGCCATTATTTATGCTTACAATGCTGACATGGCGCCACACAGACGGCAACTAATGTGCTATCTCTTGGGTTTCGGAGTAAATAGGGCTTTCCCATTGGTATCCTGGGTCAGGTGTGGTGCTTTGATTGTATCGATTTCTGATCTTTGCCTTCTTTCTTACTTTGAAATATCTGTTATTCTTCATATATGAAATATCAAACCGTATTCATAAATGGGCCAGTGGATGAGATTTCCAACAATGTGGTATGTGCGACCAGCAAAACCTCAGATTAGCCTGCGCATACACGCAGTCTGATCAGAGCATTTGCTAGTCGCTTGAGTATTCTATGATTGTTATGCTACTGACTGAACACCATTTGGAGTTTCTAAGCTTAAGAGGAGGCTGCAGAGGCTCGTCCAAGTCTACATTTGTCAAAATGCCACATTGTTGGAAATCACATGCCGCGGCTCTAATCATGTTATTTTTACGCAGTCGCTGCCAGGTAAAATAGTTGACCAAGGTGCCGTAAAGTGTTATTTACGCGTTGTGTGGTTTACCATTTCCGGTGGTTACTCAACAGTCATACAAAGAGAAAATGGTCTATATGTATAACCGCATGAAATGTAAAGATTATGAAACCTGTGAATTTTGCACAGGTTTCATATTTTGCACATTTCCCTTGATTGTAAAACAAAGTTAAATATTATATAAATAAATAAATAAATAAATTATAAATAAATAAATGAATAAAAAAAGACTATTATAGTAGGTTGTCAGCTCATGCTTGAAAGCATGGTAAAGTGAAACAACACATAGCATCAATAAATAAATACCAGCGATTAAGCAATTTTGAGCATTGTTAAAAGCATATTTATAGCGGGAAACGCGGTCCGCATTTTGTAACTTTTCAGCAATATTTAAAAAAAACTGGTCTAATATGTATTGAGATTGTACAATTTAAAACGATTCCTGATCTATGCCCTCTTTCTTACTTTTAAAATGCAAAATTTTTGGAAACCTAGGTACGAAACATGCTCTCCTAACAAAATACACCATGATAAAAGATAAACAAGGAAATAAAAGGCTGCTTATTCCATTTGTCTGCACTAAAGTATTACTCGGTGCACTGTTTTTTTTAACTTCATTACTTTATAATGTACCTAAACAATCTGTAAAAGTAGTTAATGTATTAGCTTTCACAAAACCTATATACCATGTGTTCCAAGCACTGTAGCCTACAGCAGGCTCTGGATTCAGCGTTTGTCTCGCTAACCCGGAGACAAGTTTGCTCCTGACGAGGCCATGCATGTACTGTAGCCTACAGCAGGCGGTGGACTCAGCGTTTGTCTCGCTAACCCTGTAGACAAGTTTGCTCGTGCATGCATGTACATGATAGAATCAATGGTGATCAGCTACATTTTGTAATATTAGCCAGCCAGCAATTTTTAATCCATCCGCAGTCTGGGGCTACAGTACCCATGCACACATGATTAAGCCTCTGGCCAGGGTAAAGTATTTTAATAATACTTTTATATTAATACAAAGGATCATTGACGGTTTGGGCCTTATACGCCTATTTTTCTGATTCCCGGAACGCTGCTTTTGGGCTTCTAGTGTGGTGCGTGTAGTATCAGTGAAATAGGTGAATCTAATGGCAAGAGCCAGCTAGCAAAATATTTGCAAAATTCCTACGCATTCGAGAGTTATGGCGGGTAGAAAGGGGAGGGGGTCTGAAATTTCATGAAAATAAAAATTGCTTTAAAAAGTGATTTCTGCAAGTTTTCTTGATTTATTTGGTAGGCATGGTAATATCTATTGAACATACCTTATGCAGAGTATTAACGAATCACGATAATTGATGAAATTTTTTTGAAAACAAAATATGTTTTGTAATAAAATGATTTTGGGGAGATAATTTAGAAGTTACCTGTACATTTTTGACTACATGTACCGTAAATGATACAAAACTGAAAGCTCAACAAAAGAACTAAATATTTTTGAAGGAATGAAAGTGTCCCATTTAGCATTGGAAAGTAAAACTGATTCTATCTAGATCCTTTGAATATTACTTTTGCTCAGTTTAAAGGGCATAGCATGTTGTATGTATTTAAAGTGTCCGAATATTTATGGTATACATATGCATGTATATCCCTATATGAGACAATATATTTAACGCTAAAGTATTTACCTGTTAAAACTCTTTGCATGCCAGTGGATAATTTTGTCGTCTGCCAAAAGCCTTTTGCAAACAGTTTGAACCCAGATGAAGACCAACAGAATGTCGGTCTTGATCTGGATCAAAACTGTTTGACACTCTGATGGTGGTCCTGGGTGGTTTATTTTTAAAAAAAACTTAATTTTGAAGAAAGTCAGCAGATGAAAATAAAAACATGAACAATTCCCTAGCATGCAAATATATAGGTACAGGACGTTTGCAAAATAATGTGTCATTTAATAACAGGGAGATTTTTTCTTATGAAAAAATGCATAAAACCTTGCTAATTCTACTTTTAATATTTTGTACTTTATATTAAACTAGCACAGAATACAAAGCAATTTAGGATGTTGGTTCTAGAGAACTGCATTACAGTCATTAATTTCTTATTTGGTAGAAAAGGCATTTTATGGGCTTAGGCCCTGGGTTTTTGGGCTGCTGAACATCTTTCCCCCCCGTGTGCCAGCAAGCCAATTCTACACAATGTGTCAAATATGGGAACACATATACATGCCAAAGCTTTTGCTGGCACACGGGGGGGAATGATATTTTAAAAAATGTTTTCGGATTTCTATATATCCTAATGTAAAACTGATTATTCTACCCAAAATTTTACATCCTTGAAGCATTTAATATCGAAAACGGATTTCACAGCCATAAAGTACTCAGGTCAGGGTAGCTTCAAGGTGAAAAAAGGGACGATTGACAAACTTTTATTTTTACTGAAAACCATAGGCATTTACCCATAGCAAGTGTCAATGATCCTTTGGTTATTTTTCTTTAAATCAAAATTTCGTCCTAGCAATGGGTTGTGCCGTCTCCCTGAGACTATTGTTTATGTATCCACAATACATTTTTGACTAGTAATAATGTAATAATAATGAAATAAAACTTTTAAACACTATTTTAAAGTGTAAAATAAAAAGATAATCTGATCAAACGGAGTTTGAGCTATCGAGGTTTTACTGAAGTATGTAAACTTTTCTTGGAAGAGTTGATCTCTCGAGGTTTTACTGAAGTTTGTACATGATAACTGTGTTTGAAAGAGGTTTTACTGTGTTTGGAAAAGTTGGGCTATTAAGATTTTACTTAGGTATGTAAACTGTGTTTGGAAGAGTTGAGCTCTCGAGGTTTTACTGAAGTTTGTACACTGTGTTTGGAAGAGTTGAGCTCTCAAGGTTTTACAGAAGTATGTTAACTGTGTTTGGAAGAGGTGAGTTATCGAGGTTTTACTGAAGTTTGTAAACTGTGTTTGGAAGAGGTGAGTTATCGAGGTTTTACTGAAGTATTTGAACCGTGTTTGGAAGAGGTGAGCGCTCGACGTTTTACTGAAGTATGTTAACTGTGTTAGGAAGAGGTGAGCTATCAAGGTTTTACTGAAGTATGTAAACTGTGTTTGGAAGAGTTGAGCTATCGAGGTTTAACTGAAGTATGTAAACCACGCTAGAGAATCACTGTACTCGAACAGTGCAGTCATCGCGTGGTGGTTGCAGTCGACCACTGCACAAAATAGTGTACCTAGCTGTTAAAAAGGGTAATATTTTGGTCAATATTTTACTTCTGAAAATATTCATCGCGAATTATTGTCACTTATAAATCCAGCTGTGTATCTGCTTAACAAAGTTTTTGTGGGTAGAGTGATAGTCGCTACAGCGCCAGAGTTATGCCAAAAATGTGATTTTTTTTCCTGAAAAAGAGGATGAAATATTTTTTTTGCTTATGTTCTGGATTTGTTTTCTTTCTTCAGCTAAAATGAAAAAAAACAAAAAAAAACACACAAACAAACAGCACTTTAATGTGAAAAAAGTTCCAAATCTGAGGCTGGAGCATTTTGAAAGTTATTAAATATTTTCATACTGAACACATAGTTCTGTATATCGAGTGTTCTGACCCAGTGGTCAGGTCGTTGACTGCAACATATTGATTTTATTTAGACACTCGAATATTTGGCCAGAACACCCGATATACAGAACTATGCATACACAATGAAAAGCTTGAATAACTTTCAAAATTCTGTCCTAAGATTTCAAACTTTGTGCACATTAAAGGACTGTTATTTTGCACTTTATCGAAAGTAATCATAAATTCCAGTTCATCAGCAAAAATTCCTTTCATTCTCTTTTTCAGGAAAAATTCAAATTTTTGGCATAGCTCTGGTGCTGAAGCGACTATCACTCAACCCACAAAAATTATGTTAAGCAAATACACAGCAGGGTTTATAAGTGATAATAATTCGCGATGAATATTTTCAGAAGTAAATAATTTACTAAAATATTACCCTTTTTAACAGCTAGACATACTATTTCGTGCACTCGTCGACTGCACCCACCACGCGATGACTGCGCTGTTCGACTACAGTGGTTCTCTTGCCTGTGAACTGTGTTTGGAATGGTTGAGCTATTATATCGAGGTTTTACTGAAGTACAAGGTGTTACGTTCAACATTTCCTTAGTCCTTATATCGATTCTGAGGTCAACCATAAACGAAGTTTTATCAAAATTTCATTCATTAACAAAGGTATGGAGTTTATTGATTTACATAGTATCTTTAAGGATACTTTAGTGAGTTCTTATATTCCAAATTACTTAAATAATTCTGAAACTCCTATCATTTGTTATAAATAAAACAAACCAATTAGGTCTACTAAATTTAACTTTAATAAAATTGTAGCTGATATAGATATAGATTCCAATATTCCTGATTCTAACTCTAATTATTTATATCCCTCTGCAGGGCATGTGATAACAGGTAATCTAAATGCCATTCCTGACGCTAGAGTTCGCGATGTTATTTCTAAAGGTCCTAAATATTGATTTCCCTTAACGTCGAAAAGAGATCACTGCTTCTTTAAATGACTTTAGTAATCATTGGATGTTGAACCTGATGTCTTGAAGGAATGGAAGATTAAAATTTTTAAAATTATTGATACTTGTATTTCATTTTACTCTCATAATACGGATCTTTTACCCCCTAAACCTGAATCTTCTTTTGGTCATCTTAAACGAGGTATCCAGCATTTTCATATGAACTATGTTTTGGTTCCAGCAGATAAAGCTGCTAATAATGTTGTAGTTGTTTGAAGATTGTATTATATTAATACTCTTAAACATGAGCTTATTGACACTAATGCCTATAAACTGCAGCCTTCTTTGAGAGAGAGGGTGATTGTCGCTGAGCATGGTTGTCATACAGGCCTATATTTAGGTGTCAAAGCTAAAGAAAATCAAGACAAAGTTCCTACGTTGTACTGGTTCCTAAACTCCATAAAAACCCTGTAAAGCTAGATTTATTGCTAATTCTAGTTCTTGTACGATAACAGAACTTTCTAAATTGTTAACCTTGTGTCTTACAGCTGTTAAAAGACATTTTATCAAGTACTGTGAAAAGGTATATGAGAGATCGGGTAAAAACCTATTTTGGTCAATTAAAAATTCAGGTGTAGTTTTAGATAAACTTAAAGCTAGAGATTTCAATGCAACCAGTTTGTCTACTTATGATTTTTCTACTCTTTACGCTACTTTACCTCATAATTTAATTAAAGATAAACTTATTGATCATATTGAAAGAACCTTTCAGAGAGAAGGCTCTCCTTACCTTGTATGTAATAACAGAAATGCATTTTTTACTTCGGAAAAACCTAAAAAATATCATCCATGGTCATGTCAAAATGTATGTGATGCGCTGACCTTTTTGTTGGACAACATTTTTATTTGATTTGGCACAAAGCTGTATAGACAAGTAGTTGGGATTCCTATGGGCACTAATTTTGCTCCCCTGGTTGCCGATTTATTCTGTTTTGTTATGAGAGGGACTTTATGATGTCTCTTTCTGATGATAGGCAGGCTGATGTTATTGATGTGTTTAATACTGCATCTAGATATTTGGACGATATTTTGACAATATGGTAAGTCAAGTATACCCTTCAGAGCTCAAACTTAATAAAGTCAATATCTCTGATATTGAAGCCGCATTTTTAGACTTGCATTTGTCAATTTCTAATGATATTGTTTCTACCAAAATTTACGATAAACGTGACGACTTTGATTTTGAAATTGTCAGTCACCCATTTTTAGATGGTGATGTTCTTCGCTCTACATCCTATGGAGTCTATATCTCTCAACTCATTCGTTTTGCTAGAGCATCTAGCTATGTTACTGACTTCAACACTCACAATAAATTGTTAAATTAGAAACATCTTGAACAAGGCTATCGGTATCATAAACTTCGCAAAACCTTTTCTAAATTTTATAAACGATACTATGATTTGATATCTGAATTCCAAGTTGGACTTAAATCTCTTTTGTGCCAAGGACTTTGGGAACCTGAATCCTATGGGAACTTGGTGTATAAATTGAAGAAGATTGTTGGCTCTTATAATTTTTCAGCGCAGTTCATTAAAATAATTTCCCATTATAAAAGATTGGCTATAACATTAATGTATTGCAACAGACTGCTTGCTTGGTGGTCAACCCATTTACGGTTGGCAACTTTGCTTTCCTCTTTAATTGCACGCCAGTGGGTCGGACTTCAGACTCAATGACGGTTCCGACTTAATGACTTATCTATTGATGAGATGGTAGAGGCCTGATGTTTTAGCTGTTTGTCTGGCCAACCGCGGTTTACCTGTTGGATTTCTTTTGCTCCGGTATTCAGTTTTATTTACTGTTGAGTCCTTATCTTTGCTTTATCCCCTTGTTATACCTTGATTTAAATGTGCTAGGAGATGATGCATTGATTAGTTAGGGGTCTTTCATGAAAGCCAAATATCTATGTCTCTTGATCCACATTTGAATTAAGGGTGAGGTTGGCGCCGTGAAACCCATTTAAGCCCTCCAGTTTAATATTTTTACTGACTGTTCCAAGGTGGTACTTCTTTTGTGGATCATTTATGTTCTTTCTGTCTTGTGTTTGTTATGCCTTTGTGCACGTCTATTTAGTTGTACCTTGTGGTCACCTACTGGGAAAGGGTTGGCCTCTTGGCTCTAGTTTGTGGTGTCACATAGTAAGTATTAGTATCCTGGGTCAGGTGTGGTACTTGATTGTATCGATTCCTGATCTTTGCATTTTACTTACTTTGCTTAGAAGAGTTGAGCTATCGAGGTTTTACTGAAGTATGTAAACCATGTTTGGAAGAGTTCAGCTATCTAGGTTTAACTAAAGTATGTAAACTTTGTTTGGAAGAGTTGAGTTATCGATGTTTTACTGAAGTTTGTAAACTGTGTTTCGAAGAAGTTTTACTATGTTTGCAAGAGTTGAGTTATCGAGGTTTTACTGAAGTATGTAAACTTTTCTTGGAAGAGGTGAGTTATCGAGGTTTTACTGAAGTTTGTAAACTGTGCTTGGAAGAGGTTAGATATAGAGGTTTTACTGACGTTTGTAAACTGTGTTTCGAAGAGTTAAGCTATCCAGGTTTACTGAAGTTTGTAAACATTGTTTGGAAGAGTAGAGCTATCAAGGTTTTACTGAATTTTGTAAACTGCGTTTGGAAGAGTTGAGCTATCAAGGTTTTAAAGAAGTATGTAAACCGTGTTTTATTGAGGATTTACTGAACTAAGTAAGCTGTGTTTTTATTGAGGTTTTACTGAAGTATGTTAACCGTGTTTTATGAGGTTTAACTGAAGTATGTAAACTGTGTTTTATCGAGGTTTTACTGAAGTATGTAAAACTGTGTTTTATCGAGGTTTTACTTAATTATGTAAACTGTGTTTTTATCGAGGTTTTACTGAACTATATAAACTGTATTTTATCGAGGTTTTACTGAATTATGTAAACTGTATGTAAACTAAGCCAAAGATGCAGTTAAAAGGAAAAATGCATAATCGGTAAAAAGAGAACAAAGCGGCCCCATTTTTATTTTTAGAATGTTGCTCATAGATAATTGCATACTTTACTGAACAACCAAAAGCATAAATGTTGTTAAATTCTCGGGCATTTTAATCGTGTCACCGAACAAGACAATTTTACCGTATTGTTTGGTAAAAAGGAAACTGATCATTATCATTATGACGTCGTGTCTGTGAGTGAAATAACGCCATGCAATTAAATCGAAAAACCACTAATGGTTTACAGATTTTCAGGAGACGTTATGAATCACGCTTTAAACGTCATGCGTATGTCAAAATCCTAACGTTTTCAGGCCAAAGATATGATTTCAAAATAATTTTAATGTCATTTGATAAATATAATCTAACATTCGTGCTCCTGTATTATTGAATTAGCCACGCATTTTATCTTTTTTCCCCAACTCGTTTAATAAATTCAATAAAACATGAGCTCTCATGTAATAATCTCTAGTTATACTCGAAAGGAGGTGAATTAGTATTTTAGAATGTGTGGTAAACTTAAGCTTGTAATGAAAACCAACCAGTCTTAATTGTAGCTGTAAATATAGGTAAAATAACAATTTGTTTGTTTGTGTGAGGTGTATCCAGAATGGAAATGCAGTTTGCTTGCTATCCAACTAAAGTAAAATTTAAACAAAGAAACTTTAGGTTCAATATATTGAGTAGAAAGAAGAAAGAAATTTGCCCTAAATAATCCGGTATATTTAACCTTGACATTTGACTTTTGACCCTAAGGTCATTTCCGTGATCTGAAACCTCCGTTGTAATCTACATACCATAGTCAGCCTTTGTGCCAAATATGAACAGGCTATGTCAAAAATGAGAGGAGTTCGCGTTACGAGCAGTAAGACATTTTAAGTATATTTGACATCAAGGTTATGACTAAATGTGATCTTTTGATTGTTTGGTTTGATTTTTACGTCCAATTCAGCATTTTTTTTCAGTCATAAAGGAAAGGGCCTTCCTGGGATGAAAATGTACTAAGCAGAGGATAAAGTGGCTTGCCCAAGGACACAACGTAGTGTCTTCGGTGAGGCTTAAACCCACAACCCATCGATCTCGAGGCAAGCACTCTACCACAGAGCTACTCAAGGTGATCAGATATCTTCGTTGAAATATACACTTCATAGGAAATATAAAAAACCATCGGTCAAAAAATGAAGGAAGATGGATGGACCGATATTTTTTTTCTCAAAAAGCGCGGATATATTAAGAAACAGCCCTATCAAGCCTTTTTGCAATCGCAAACAATTAAGATTTATTGGTTTATGTTCGTTTTCTCTATCTATCTGCAGTTTTCTATATCCGCATCCGAATCTGTGGATCCTATGTATGTATGTGATTAGGCCTACCGAAGAAATAGATAAATGCATCAAAGACGCGTCGGTGTGATGAGCAGAACGAGAGAGTGAGTTCGACTAGTGCTCGAGTGATCGATATAAAGACAGATCAATACGTTATCTTACAAAATAATGAGCGGGCAAAGTAAGCATAGTCATAGGTTTGTTTATGTGACTGGTAATGATCTCATCTTAGAACTGCGCATTTTACACTACTACCTATTTGCGCAGTTCCAAGCAAACTGGCAATTTCCTGGTATTTGAGGACACAAACAAGCTAAACCATTCTTTCCAAAAATGGATCTTATCACGAGATTTTCTGCAGATCAGACTCTAATACGTGTAGGGACTTATACAAATATACAAGTTGTATACTATCACTAAAGGGGCTGATCAGACATTCTGCATGTGCGGATCCAGAGGGGGGACAGGGGGTCCGGACCCCCACCCCCCCTGAAAAATCACTGTGTTTGGAAGAGTTGAGCTATCGAAGTTTTACTGAAGTATGTAAACTCGAGTTCTCGAGTTTTACTGAAGTATGTAAACTCAGTTTTTACTTTAACCATCGTTTATACGTGACTTGAAGGATCTTCCTCAGGAAATTTAAAAACTTAAAAGGTCTCATATAAACGAAAATATATCGTTGAACTCAGATTGCCTCCATCCTACTATTGCGAAGGTACACGTATTTATATCAGTCTTTTTTAAGAACACAATGCAACTCACTGAACCATCATCTCTATCTTAAGAGTATCTGAGCAAACCAACTATTTGGCTGTGGTATTGTTAAAACTATTAAGCATTATTTAGTCAGATGCACTAGGTTTGATTACTTGCGACAGACCATACATGTGTACACCATCAATTGAATTATAATGTTATTACTGGTAACCAAGAATGGTCAGATGAAAGTTCGCTCCGCAGTTCGTTATGGGTATTCAAATCATTGAAAATGAAATGATGCTGAAAAATGCATTTTCTATCAACCTGTCGTTGCCTGTGCTATATCATAGCGTTTACATCGTGTCTGATATACAGTTTCTAACGTTCCGGAAATATGATATTTCGCCAAAATTGTGACTCTCATGATTTTTGATGGTTGTTTTCAGCCTTAAAGTTTAGAAAATCATTAGCACTTGCAAAGTTTATTCACTTGTTACATGCACTTTCAAATCCACCTGACAATTTTTTGAAAAACATAGAAAAATATTTTATAATTTTTTATGGAATTGGGGATCCAGATAGAATCAAAAGAAACATCATTTTAAAAAAAAACTTAAAGCAGGGGGCTCAGAATGGTAAATCTTTCAGAATTTATTAAAGTACTCAAAATTTCTTGGTTTCGGAGAGTGATTCAGAACTCTGAAAATATGTAATAGTTATACCATGGCTTGTCCGCCTGTACGTGGAGATAATCCACGAGCTTTAGCGAGTGGATTATCGTACGTACAGGTGGACAAACATGGTATAACTATTTTATACCACCTACATCAGTGTAGACCTTGCACATCATGAGATATTTCGTGCTAAAGTTGGTAAGGGTGGTATAAAGAATGGTATTCTCTGTCAAAAATTGATTTTAATAAATTCTTTAGCTGTGACCAGACTACTCTGTAGAGATTAGTAAGAACTTACGAAATCCTTTTTGGAAATATTGCCTTAACTCGTGGTCAAAATTTTGTAATGTCTGTAAAGTTGAATCAATAAATCACATTCTCTGTCAACAATAGTTTAAACAAAGGGCAAAATTTATATACTAACAACTGGTTTAAAAAGGGAACTAGACAGGTATCAGACTTATTAGATATAGACGGCAATAGGTATTAGTTTGATGTTTTGAAAGAAACAAATGGTATTAATGGCACTTTTTCATTACCAATCAGTAATTCGTAAAATTCCAAACAATTGGGAAAACATAATCATAAACAACAGACAGGTATGTATGTATTCAGACTAAATATAATGTTACATATAATTTCTATGTTAAATACTTAATTAAAGATAAACGGGGCTGTAGAACATTCTATGACTAGTTGATACAAGTAGACCAAATAAGTAGGCAGGAAAATAAATGAATGAGGTGGGGTACATAAATGATCAGGAATGGAATAAGTAAAATTTAGTTATAAATATTTTTAACGAGAAAGTTCTTAAAGATTTTCAATACAAAATAATTTTGGCTACAAAATCATTCTTATATACATTTTTGTAGAATAAGAAAAATTGAAGATAATCTGTGTTCATATTGTAAACAGGAACCAGAAACAATGTTACATCTATTAGTCGATTGTGATAAAGTTAAAGAAATTTGGCAATCTCTACAAATATGGCTGTTACAAAATATAAATATAAGGATTAATATAGATACAAAATGTATTTTATTTTCGTATCAGGAGAAGAGTAAATTAGGAAATCACCTAGAGTCCGTGCTCGGTAAGCGTAGAGTGACGAAATGGATTAACAGTTAGAAGTATGAAAGAAAACCCTGTATTTGTCCAATCGGGTGAATAAAGCACCATCACCTGACCAACTACGTAACTCTACGCTTATCGAGCAATACCAGTAGTAATGTATGTGGTAAAATAGAAGGGATGATATTTATGAGCAGTGATATTTTTGAGCAAATCAATATCGGATAAGTACGGAGTTTACCGAGTGCCTCCGAGCTATGTTTTATTGGTAGTCAATATAGAAACCGAATGTGTACGGAAACGGACGAGACTTTGGTCAGATTATATTTATAATTGTAAAACATTTCTACCCGTTATTGTTGTAATAAATGTAAGACATTTCTACCAGTTACTGCTGTAGCTAATCGAACAGAACATAGCTTTTATAGGAGTCTGGATGAGATCAAGCGATTACCTCGATAAAAACATGTTGTGGGTCCTCAAAAGAACCGTCTCAATGTAGACCCTGGTCAGACCGCTACAGAACACTATACGATTAATATAGGTCCATTAACCCTACTGATGACTCCTGATTAAATAACAAACAGTGAAGACCCAGATGAAATGCCGCATATCATACACTGGACCATCACCAGTCAGTGCATAAAGGGTTAACGCCCAGTGGATCATCGTTGTCTGCGCAGGCGCAATACTCAAAATATCAGTATGCAATAGTCATGCCACCTAACGGTTAGATATTGGTGGATCTTAGCTGTTTAACAAAGCTGGCGTTTCCACAAGGTGTCGCCACCCTTGTTCGAGCATACACTCTTTACAAAGAAAGTCTTGCATGCTACGCTAATGTAAGATGCACGCACATCATGCAGTCTAGTCTTGCCAAGAACGCCAATATGTTCAATTCAGTTCCATCTACATGTGAATAGAGCGGTTTTTCCTGGGTAGACATGACCACTAAGCTGTATAAAATAGATACCTCTCAATTGTCATCTTTCAGCCTAAAGCTTTTGTATTAACCAGTTAAAAGGTCCACGTTATGGTAAAAAGGCTCTTCAGGGGTTTCATTCCGACCACACCCTTGTTTTGTATAGTCCGAGCATACATATAGTTCAGCAAGAATGTCTACCTGATCCTACCTTGAACATAAGTGGTCTTCTTAACGAGACTGTACTGCATATTCAGCGTACTAAGTTTATAAGAAAGGAAATTTTATTTTGATTTAAATAAAACACATTATTTGCTTAGGGCTCTTTTGTCTAATAGCTCCTTGCTAGATACCAAAAACTGGTTGTACCAGTTGTTTAACCTTCTTTATATATATATATATATATAGCTGGACAGGCTTGATACCGGTCATTGTATTTCTTGAAAGCAGAACAACGAGAGCGAACGTTCGGACGATTATATTTTTTATTATAAAACAAGTATCTGTTCGTCTGATAAAATGAAGCGCATCGTTTGTCGAATTTGTGGGGAGTTATTCAGGCCGTCTGAGAGGCAAAATCATGAGAAATCATGTTCAGGAAAAAAGGTATGTTTCTATTTTCTTTTATTTTCTTTAAAAAAAAAAAAAGAAAAAAAAAATCACTAGCATAAATTGACAGTGAATTGGTGACTATGTCTAAGTGTGCCTTTGTTTGACCTTCTGTCTGCTCCGCTGCCTGTCATCCATCTGCCCTTTCTTCTGTCAAACTGTTTCTCAGCCCCTTTGACCGTCTGTCTGTCTGTCTGTACGGCTGTTTGTCCGTCCGTTTGACTGTCTGTCTGTCTGTCTGTCTGTACAGCTGTTTGTCCGTCCCTTTGACCATCTGTCTGTCTGTACAGCTGTTTGTCCGCTCGATTGACCGTCTGCCTGTCCGTACAGCTGTTTGGTCCATCCCTTTGACCGTCTGCCTGTCCGTACGGTTGTTCGTCCGTCTGTTTGACCATCTGCTTGTCTGTACGGCTGTTTGTCCCCACCCGTTTGATCGTCTGTACAGCTGTTCGTCCGTCCGTTTGACCGTCTGCCTGTCTGTACGGCTGTTCGTCCGTCCGTTTGACCATCTGCTTGTCTGTACGGCTGTTTGTCCCCACCCGTTAGACCGTCTGTTTGTCTGTACAGCTGTTCGTCCGTCCGTTTGATCGTCTGCCTGTCTGTACGGCTGTTCGTCTGTCCGTTTGACCGTCTGCCTGTCTGTACGGCTGTTCGTCTGTCCGTTTGCCTGTCTGTACCTGTCTGTACGACTGTTCGTCTGTCCGTTTGCCTGTCTGTACCTGTCTGTACGGCTGTTCGTCTGTCCATTTGACTATCTGCACAGCTGTTTGTCCATCCTTTCGACCGCCTGTCAACTTTTTTGTCCGTCCGTCTGTGCATCAGTATGACTACCTCCTTGTTACTCTATCCCTCTGACTGTCTACCTATTCGTCTGTTTGCCTGTCTGTCTTCTTGTTTTTCTATCTGACTATCTGTCTGTCTGCTTCTGTATTTGTCTCTCTCATCGCAGAGCAATTTCTTTTTTCTAATACATTAACCAAAATCTACTACATTTATAGATAACTATAAAATAGTTCATTTGTTGTTTTAGCTAAATATTTGTAAACAAGTAAATGAAACTAACTTCACACTTTGTACATGTTTTTCAGAAAATGGTATATACTGCGAATAGAGCAGAAGAAGGGGAAATGAGTAAATGTACCACATCTTCGAAGCAACAAAAACTAACTGAAAGGTAATTTGACTTGTAATGTGCGTGCGTGCGTGCACGTGTGTGTGTGTGTGTGTGTGTGTGTGTGTGTGTGTGTGTGTGTGTGTGTGTGTGTGTGTGTGTGTGTGTGTGTGTGTGTGTGTGTGTGTGTGTGTGTGTGTGTGTGTGTGTGTGTGTGTGTGTGTGTGTGTGTGTGTGTGTGTGTGTGTGTGTGTGTGTGTGTGTGTGTGTGTGTGTGTTAACGATTGCAATTAGTGAATGGTTTCTATATATACATGTCACGTAAATGGCAATCACGGCTATAGATTTTTTTTTACTATAATTCTACGTCATCATCATTTTCATAATTACAATTACCTTTCGTATTTTCAGAAATGAGTCCTGTGATATTTCTTGCAAAAGAAGAGACAGTTCTCCCAAAAGAAGAGACAGATCCCCATCAACCAAGGATGGCAGGTATGTTTATACTGTCCTGTTTATCATTATTATAATTATTGTTATTATAATTATTTGCATTGCAGCTGAAAATATTTTTTGATTTATGTCAGGAAGTAAGTTCTTGTAAGATAAATTTTGGAAAACAGTGAAAATTAAAAAAAAGTCAATTCAATATATATTATCTCATTATTATTATTATTATTATTATTATTAATATTATTATTATTATTATTATTATTATTATTTTAGGTATGGCAGACTGTCTGTGAAGTACTGGTGTTCAAAATGCGGGAATAGTTATGCTAAGAAATCTAACTGTGCTCGCCATGAAGAAAAATGCAATGGCCCAAAGATACAGAAGACTAAGATTACAGCCTGTGCAAAATGCAAGAAGACGTTTATGCACTATAGAACGAGACAAAAGCACGAGAAAACATGTAAAGGTGCAGCAACAGCAAATGGCAACAAAAAGACTTTTAGATGTGCCGATTGTGGCGAACTTTTTTTGTCGTCAAAAGAGTTGTTTGACCACGAGAAAACAAATTTACACAACAGACCAGGTAGTAGCACAAGTTCAGCCACTAGCACCACTAACACATCGAAGGAGACAAAGCAAATGGTAACATGCCGCATGTGCGGGGACCGCTTTGCAACTCACAAAGAACTCTATAATCATAGAATGATAACGCATAAACAAACGGGTTCTGGTAAATTGCAAAGCGATCCTTGGACTGAAGAAATTGCTCCATGGGTGAATGAAGATGGAAGTGAGAATGAAAGTATCAAAAGAGTATATGATCAGCACAGACATTTAATTTTGAGAGAACGAGCGCGAGAAGGTGATGTTAGTAGCACGTACAACTTCCCAATAGCAAACAATTTAAGTCTAAATTCGTTGATGGAGCAAGTAGAGTATATTTATGAACGTAGTCAACACGCATTCAAACTCAACATATCGTTTGGTTTGATACTGCAGAATATCAGCGACGGTTCATACAGATATTTTGTACCTTACCGCAACGAAATGCTTTTTATGTTCCCACAAGTAATTAACAACAGAAATGATATAGAAAAGCTTCGTAAATTACTATCAGATTTAGACCTTTCCAATTATTTTCAAAAGGCAAAACCCAATTCAAAATGGAAACCAGTTGCGGTAGTAAATTGTTATTATCAAGTTTTTAAAATAGGATTCCCTATCGGTATGAGTCAATGTTTACCCAATTACATTACAAATTCTAAAAGTATCATTTGTTTTGCAAATAATCCAAGCTCTAATAAACCATTTGAAGATGATCTTTGTTTCTTTCGATGTTTGGCCTACCACCAGACAAAAAAGAAATATTGTGAAACATTAGCAAGACAACTGCATTCGCAGTGGCTGCAGTATGTTTCCAAAAAAGGCTATCGCTCTTCTGCTGTAACATTGCAAACTTTACCTGATTTAGAAACGTGTTTTGAAATTAATATAAATGTTTTTGAATTAAGTGAGGACAAAACGGTAACAATCTTATACAAGACTAGAGAATTTTTCAAATCTGAAAACAGCAACACTATGAGCCTAAATTTGTTTGAAGACCACTTCAGCTATATTTCGAAATTCAGTTCCTATGCATTAAAATTTCGATGTACTCTTTGTGAAAAATTATTCACATCAAAATGGGCTCTTGGAAGGCACCAATCGACCTGTGAAAATGCTACAAAATTAAGATTTCCAGGGGGTTATTTTGAGAGTCCTAAAACTGTTTTTGATAAACTGTCGGATATAGGTATAAACGTTGAACCAAGACTGAAAAATTACCCCTGGTTTGTCACTTTTGATATGGAGGCGATGTTAAAACAAACAAAAGAACAAATTGATGAACATCTTACCAAAACTTCAAGACACGAACCTATATCGGTGAGTATTTGTAGCAATGTAGATGGTTACACAGTCCCAAAGTTTATTTTAGATGAAGATTTAGATTCACTTTTAACTAAAATGATTAGTTACCTTAATGAAATTTCTGAAAAGGCAAACTTGTTAGCAACTGAAAGATGGAGTGATGTGTTTGATCATTTGATCAGATTAGAAGGTAAGTGGTTAAATGAAAGTGAAAATGCAAATAATGAGTCGATGCAAGTTGAAATGCGTGATAGCGTTGATGATGATGATGATGATGATGATGATGATGAATGTGAGGCTATGGAAGTTAATAAGTTTGAACCTCCAACCAGAGAGTTTCTGCATGCCATCAGTAAAGAAAATGTTTTTTACAGATTCTTAGAAGATCTTGAATCAAAAAATAGCATAGATGTTCAGTACAACGATTGGAATGATGATGATGATGATGCTGATGATGATAATAATGATGATGATGATGATGATGATGATGATGATGATGATGATGATGATGATGAAATTTTACCATTCCGTCCTTTAAATGCTTTAAAGAAATCAAATTGCATGCTCAGTGACGTTGATGATGATAATTCTGCCATTTGTGCAGATGATAATATAAGTAGTAGTAGTAGTAGTAGTAGTAGTAGTAGTAGTAGTGAAAAAATTGGTGGAAGTGACAGTGATGACCAAAATAGTATTCATCAGGTAAGACAGTCTGCTGCTTTAAGATATCCACAAACTAAAATCTTAATGTCTAAATTGATATGTCGCACTCGTAAGCAGTTTGAAATGTATTGCCACCAAGTTCCTGTTTTGGGTTTTAATTCGGCAAAATATGATTTGAATTTATTAAAAACAATGTTAGCTAAACACTTGAAACTTCATGAACCCAAACAACAAAAATTTGTTGTTAAAAAAAATAATGCATACATGTGCTTGTCTAACCCTCAGCTGCGGTTTCTAGATATGGTTAACTACCTTCCACCTGGTACATCCTATGATAAATTTCTGTCAACATTTGGTGTTAGTCAGAGAAAGTCCTTCTTTCCATATGAGTACTTTACAGATTTGTCTGTGCTCGACGAAAAGTCACTACCCCCAAAGGAAGCTTTTTACTCTTCCTTAAAACAATGCAATGTTCTAGAAGACCCAAAACGGGTGCTTTATGAAAGGTTGTTAGAAAAAGAAAACAAATCTGAACTGGAAGCATTGTCAGTTTTAAAACTTCTTTCCCCACCAGTTTCAATGATAGACACCAATTACACCTCCCTTTTATCTGTATGGAAAGACAATCAGATGTCATCTATGCGAGATTATTTACAACATTACAATAATTTAGATGTTTTACCCATGGTGGAAGGTGTAGAAAAATTTAAAAAATATTTTGTAGAAAGAGGTGTTGATGTTTTTAAAGACTCCATCTCTGTCCCTGGCTCAGCTAGGAAAATGCTGTATCAGTCTGGATCAGAAGCAGGAGCCTCTTTTGCTTTGATTTCCAGACAAGATGAAGACTTGTACCATACTATAAAGTCAAACATTGTAGGTGGTCCATCAATAATTTTCACTCGCTATCAAGAAGCAGAGAAAACCTTTATTAGGGACGACAAAAACATACCCTGTAAATCCATTCTTGGCTATGACGCGAATGGGTTATATGTTTATTCACTTGGCAAGCCTATGCCTTGTGGTAACTACATTCGTCGGCATAGTGAAAATGGATTTAGACCTGAAAAAAGTACAAACAGGTATACTGTTATGTATGACTGGATGGAGTGGTTAAATTTTTCTCAGAATACTAATATTAAGCACAAAATGAATTACGGATATGAAAAACGTGTTGGACCTTACCTTGCAGATGGTTTTAATGAGGAAGGTGTCATTTTTGAATTTTTTGGATGTTTTTACCATGGACATTCATGTATGAAGCCATCTAATGCTGAAAAGCATAAGCAAAGATTTGCTCGTACCCAAGAAAGGTTGTCCTACTTACAGGGTCAAGGCTATAAAATTGTTTTAATTTGGGAATGTGAATTTAGAAAGCAAGTTAGGGAGAATGAAGAAATGAAAGTTTTTATAGATGAAAGATATCCCTCCTTTTATAAAAAACATAAAAGCTCTGTAAAAGAGCCTCGCATACTTGATGCTGTTGTGAAAGATGAATTGTTTGGGTTCATTGAAGTAGACATTCAAGTGCCTGAGAGCTGGGAGCAGGTTGATTTTAAGCCTGAAACCACTTTAAATCCTGAACAGTATTTTGAAGAAATGTGTCCTCTTTTTTGTACAACTGAGGTTGATTTTAAAGCAATTGGAGATCATATGCAGCAGCATGTGCATAAACATTATCTTTCCACAAAACCACGTCAACTGTTAGTGGGTGGGATGAAAGCAGAGTGTTTGTTGGTATCATCGCCTCTTCTCAAATGGTATATAAAACACGGTTTGTTGGTTACTAAAATTTACCAAGTTGTGGAATTTTCAAAATTGACATGTTTTAAAGACTTTGTTGACAACGTTACCAATGATAGACGTCAAGGTGACGTCGACAAATCACTTGAGCTTAAAAGTTCTATTTCCAAATTAGTTGGAAATTCTGCTTTTGGTGGTACAATTATCAATCAAGAAAAATTTCAAAAAATTAAATATGTAGAAGGATTTAAAAAGGCTTGCCATGAAGTAAATAATCCTAGATTCCGACAGATCAATGAGCTTGGGGATAGTATATTTGAAAGTGAGTCTGCCAATGCTAATATATCTATAAACTCTCCATTATATCTTGGCTATATGATATTACAGTATGCCAAACTGCACATGTTATCTTTTTACTATGATTTTTTGCTCAAGTTTGTTGGAAACAAGAGTTTTGAAATGGCTGAAATGGACACCGATTCCTGTTATTTTGGCGTAGCAGCCAAATCACTGCGTGGTGCTATTAAACCAGAAATGTTGTCTTTATTTGATCAAAATATTTTTGGTAATTGTAGAGATGATTTCACAGGAGATGATTTCACTACTGTTTGGTTTCCTCGTGAATGCTGTCAAAAACACAACAAATACGATCTCAGAACGCCTGGTCTAATGAAATTAGAATTCTATGGTACAAAAATTATCGGACTATGCTCCAAATCATACGTAGCAGTAAGTGAGGAAGAAAATTTAAAAACTGTCAAATATAGTTTAAAAGGCGCAAACAAACAATTTACAGATCCAACTGATATATTTCAAAGCGTTCTTGAGACCAACAACCCAGTCACAGTTGTGAATAGAGGAATACGAACATTTGATACATCTGTTTTCACTTATTCACAACCAAAACAAGCTTTCAATTATTTTTACTGCAAACGATTAGTTCAGTCTGACGGCATTCACACAAAACCACTGGATATAGTTTTAAGGCCAATAAATAAATATAAAATTAAAAAAGAAGAGGAAAGGAAAGCATTTCTAGACTCTTTGAATATGTAAAATAAATGTTTGTTTTCGTTCTTAGTGAGCTGTGGTAAAGAATTCTTTAGTTTTAATAAGATGATAAAACAATTTGACTTTGCTTCATCAATATCTATGATAAGTATTTGATTTAAAATAAACTGTGTGTGTGTGTTAAAAAATACTACCTGGAATGCTGCCATATAAACAAAGTGCTGATGTATTTTGTGATATTTTTTTTCTAATAAATTTGTTTTCTCGTGGTTATTTACATGTCTATTGACTTTTTTTTTTCTTGTGCTTGACTACATGTATATTGAACAATATGTGCCATTTATATTGATTTGTTTATAATAATCGCCTTTTGTACAAGGTTGGATGAAATTTTGTTCCACTCATTCTAGAATTTGATGAAAGTGTTTCATGTTTTGTACATTAAAAGCTAAATTCTACCAATGACATTTCAGATTTTATACATATGCATGTATTTTTGCATTGATAGTATTTCTAAATTTGTTCATAAATTTTCATAATTGATGAGACTATGTCATGTTTTGAATGTGTCATTTGAATTTTTGTATCAACATTGTTAATTTTTCAAACTGGTATATCAATATTAAATATTAACCAGTCTTATTTTGCCTTGTTTTCTATCACTTGTTCTGTCTTGAGCATAAAAAATATGTGAGTATGAACAGGAAATGAAACATCACACACACACACACACACACACACACACACACACACACACACACACACACACACACACACACACTGCAGAGCAATCTAAGACACCATGAGGAAGAGACTGTATAACAGGCTATTTTTCCGTTTACAAAATAATATATGAAAAGATTATTTCAAAAGTTTCTTTCTTCAATTTTCCAATCAAGCATTCGTTAGTGTAGCTTATCAGCAGGCATATCATTTTTAGAAATGATTCTTCTCTTATTGAAATAACAGAATAATCACCATTGTGTAAAATAAAATTACCAGTATTACAGTAAATTATTCATAAGAAGGTATCTTGTATTGCTTTTACCAATTAAAGGCAAAAAAGATGGATGAAAAGAACGTAAGAAAGGAGAAATTAGAGTATATATGCCAGATAGCCCTTATATTTGTGATAATCATAGCTTCGATCTTAAATCTGTCATTAGGATCAGGATCAAATGAACTGTGGATCAGTTTACTAAGTAGTTGCGTAGGTTACATATTGCCAAACCCGAAATTTAAGAGATGATGTCATTAGTGCCATTTGAACCTTGCTCTAGCATTTGGCTTAGTGGACAGACAGGAAGCGGAAAGACTAGTCTCATTTATAAATTTCTTCTTAATGTTGATAAGATGTATAGACACTCTCCACCAGTGCAAATTTTGTACTGCTATGGAATTTATCAAGAACTTTTAGCGGAAATGGAAAGAACTGTGGGTAATTTCACCTGTCACCATGGACTGCCTACTGAAGAGCATTTAGATGACATGACACGAGACGGTCAGCATCGTCTTTTGATTATAGATGATTTAATGCACGCCGTTGTTCAAAATCAAAACATGGAACTATTGTTTACACAAGGGTGCCATCATAGGAAAATTAGTGTAATTTTTGTAACTCAAAACATATTTCCGAAGGGAAAATACGCCAGAACTATAGCTTTAAATACCTGGTATATGATCCTAATGAAAAATTTCAGAGATATGTCCCAAATTTCTGTAGTAGGACGACAGTTATTCCCTGGTAGAACTAAAGGGTTTATGCAAGCTTACGAAGATGCTTTAGGAAAAAAGGATCATGGTTATCTAGTTGTTGATATGTCTCCAACAGGTGAAGACCATCGACGACTAAGGACAAACATATTTCCTGATGAAGAACCTATTATATACCAGTTAAAATAAGCCTAAGAATGGTCAAGATAAATATTAGTTATTATAGCAGACACAATGGTAGAACTCGTAAGAAAACAACGTCATTTAATCATTCTGTTATCCGATACAACGCCAAAGCAAAGGAATCAGTTGATAAGAACTATTACGAGAGATCAGCTAAAAGCCATTTCACAAATAGCGCACAATATTATCAAGTCTATCATTTTGCTTTCGTCGTCTGAAAGAGCTAAACTGAAAAGGCATAAACGTTTTATTCACCTGATAGGAAGTAAAAAGCTTGGATTTATTAAAAAGAAGGGCGCTATTTTTCATCATCAGCGTGCAATACTGACACTTTTACAAATAGCTATACCCCATTTGAAAACTGTTTTTCAGTAATGGAGAAAGCTATACTAGTACCTTACGATAAATATCAACGTTTACTAGCACAAATAAAAGATGCAACAAATGACTCATCGAAGGAAGTAAATAGTATGACTGAAAAAATTGAAACTCAGGACAGGAAACAAGTGCCAACGATAAACAGTACCAAAATACCAGTTACAACAAATACACAAATGAAACTAAAGATGAAGCAATCTCCAAAAGAATCTGGAATTAAATCAAAGATGAAAAAAGAACCTAGGAGGGTGAAATTAAACACACAAGCTCTTCCACCAGGAGAGAGGGACGCTTTAAAGCAATCTCTCAAAGAATCTGGAATTAAATCAAAGTTGAAAAACGATTCTAGATGGGTGAAAGTAAACACACAAGTTCTTCCACCAGGGCAGAAAGACGTTTTCAAAAACTGGATTTCATTTTAAGCATAACCACTTATGAATATTTTATATCTTTATTGTGTTTTCAATATTTTCAGTTGATAAATTAATAGCAATAAAAGTTATCATTTTATTCATTTTTTAGTTTTCAATATGTGTCAATGATCTAATTATTTCATCATTCCCTTCCTTATCGTTTATATCAAATACATTTAACAAGGTTTGCATATCTAATCCTGCACATCGGCATACAACGTAATATATACAGTACTGTGCACATTTGTCAGAATATGAACTTTGAATTTGGTCTAAAGTCAATAGATATGGTTTGTTAAGTACAGCTTCAAAGCTAAGGCTGTAATGCTCTGGCCAATTGCCTAGAGAATCAAAAAATTCATCCGCTTCTTCTTTTCCGAAGTAAAGCACCACCCAGTGCTCTCCAATGCTATAGCTTGGCTGTGTGTTAGAGATGATAAACTCTCCTTCTTTATAAGTAACTTCATCAGATGAGCATACAGTAACTGGATATTCCTTTAAGATATCCTCAATTTGAAAATTATTCATTGTATAAATACGCTTCGTGCCTGATCAACATACAGAACTTCAGGAAATGTAGCGTACATCACAACTGTCACACTTTCTGATAGAGCTTTGGCAAACGTTAGCTCAAGACGACAATGTCCTTTCCTTTTAGTGTTGAACGAGTAATATGGATTCAAATCTAAGACATACAGACAGTATCCTTTTATGTAGTCATCTCTTGAAATGTCTATATCGTTTCTGAACGCAGCAAGTGTTCTGTAGCATTCCAAATACGTCCCTTCAGAGAAATTTGGCTGTAGAGGTTGAGCTGGTAAGGATTGTCCATCTACAAAAATACCGACAGAATTACAATCATATGTCTGAAAATTAAATGGTGACTTCTTATAATCTCCCATGAAACCGCTACTGGACACTAAACCAATTATAAGTTTGTTGGGTACTAGACCTTGGAACATATCATCAGCACAAAAACTGTATTGCCCAGAAGCTATAGATGATGTCTTTATTTCTGATCTAAGATAAGGATAGAAAGCAGGGGAGTTTTTCATCAGGTTTTCATGAGCCATAATAACTGCGGGATTCAGCTTTTGAATACAAAGTTTTAATCTTGCATCCACAATCTGAACCTTCTCATCGGCAGTAACAACAGCATCTGACATCAGTCTAAAAGCATTAGGACTAGGCCAAAACTTAAGAGAGATCCCTACACCATTGATCAAAAGTCTAGGTTGTTGGAAAAGATCTAAATGCAGCGGTCCTTCCAAGTCTACAATATCTCCTCCTTTTGTATATTTGCTTCTCAGTGCTAAACCATTATTTGAGCCTGTTTTGGCGTCTGAATCATCGTGGTCTCCAGTATCTTTAAAAAAAAGCTGGCTGGTCATAAGTCCGCTGTGCTGACTCCGGCTAGATTTTAGCAAAGTATCGATGTAGGCTTTATAAGGGTAATTTGTTCCCGCATGTCCTAAAGATGTCTGTTGAAACGCCACTTCAATTTGATTAAAAATGCTGTGAAGAGGTAAATTTACAAGCCCACAGACTTGTGCGACATCTATGGGTGTGTTATCAGCTTTGGTAATACGTAATTTGACGTTGAGAACACTGCGTTTCAAGTCAATATAAGCGGATGATTGTGGCGGAATGTTGAAATCTACAGCAGAATTATCAGAGATTTGGTTCACAGGACGATACTGTATCCACTCTCGCGTTTGTAAAGAAGTATCTGTGGGTGCTGGTTCAAATATAGAAAGTTCTTGCTCATGATGTTCTTCCCCGTTCATGTTAATTGTTCAGCTGTGAATCGTCGTACTGTATGGTTCTTGTATATTTAGGTTTAGTAGAACCAGTTTCTGTATTTTTACGCTTTTTTACATTCTTTACTCGTTCATCTCTGTTGTTCTTACGCCGTTTGAAGTTTTCTCGCTGTAATTCTGATTTAGCTATTTCAAGAGCTTGAGCAATGGGAGTCACAAACTTGACTTGAGGTTGTTGTGCTTTTACCTCTGTCGTTGGTCTATATTTTCTTCCACTTCCTACTATGTATCGTCCAATGTGATCAGGTTTAACATAGCCATTCTGAATATCCTGAAAATGCTGCTTCCATTTGTCATAATCTGGGATGTAAGGAATCCATCTCATTTGCTTTGAATCAAAAATTTCTATCGAACCCATTGTTTCATTAGATGTATTACACAATGAAGATCGTTTGACATAAACTGAACTGGTTTTAACTGTTGGTCTACGAGATACAATCTTATTTTTTGAAAGTTCTTAGATTTAACTTTTATATAGGTTGGATGAAGATATTCTTTAGTTTTATATTTCTTATACAGAGTATGTACCTCAACGTTTCTTAAAACTGGCAATAAACTATTAAATACGTAGGAATCTTCCACTAGATCACAACACAAATACAGACGAGTACTTTTAGGTTTAAAGTCAAGTGTTAGTGAAATCTCTTGCACAGAACAAACCCAGTCCCCCTCAAGAGTATAAGGTTTAGGCAACTGAATCCAAAAGTCAGAGGGATCGTTGTTTTTGCTGACGTTGACAGAATCTTGACTGCTTATGAAAAAATAAATATCTGTCATTTTCCTTGATAACTCGTTTTCCTATTCTTATGATTTTTCTGAAAATTTCTTTAAATCTTTCAGAGGAATCCAGCTATTAAATTTGGCAGGCCAACCCATCCACTTGACCAGAACCTTGTTTTTTGTGCGCTGCATTATTTTTTCAATTCTAAAAGAGGTAGTTTTGTCAATGAGTATTTTACTTATTTCATTGGCGTAAAATTTCCCTTTGATGTCATCTCCTTCAAGGTCTTGAAGTCTATAAAAAGGAATGCCTTGCTTTATACCTCGCTCGCTGACAATGAAATATTCCATCGTCCATCTCTCGTCATATTCACGTTGAAAAGCACGACGCAAATGAGAAATGCGCACCTTGTCACCTATTTTGAAACTGAATTTAGTAGGAATGGATGATGTCTTATGATATTTTTTCTTGGGTATTGGATCATAATGCATTTGCCATATTATTGCTTGGTCTTCAGGTTTTACATTGATGGGAGCTTTCTTCAGCGAGCGATGGAACGTGTGGTTATAACTTTTAGTCATTACTTCTAAAATGTCAATCCAGCGATGAGTTTGGTTTTTGGTCATGTATCTAGCTAGTTTGGATTTTATCGTTTTGATAGCCCTCTCTGCCACAGCGCTTTTGGTCTCATTGTATGAATAAAAATGGTCTATACCTTCTTTTTTCAATAGATTTTGAAATACTTTGCTCTTAAACTCACTTCCCATATCTGTTCGAACTTTATCCGGACGTCTCCCTTGATCTAGGACGCTTTGAAAGGACATAACAACTTCACTTCCACGAACATTTCTCAAAGGAAATGTCCATACAAACTTAGAGAATACGTCAATGATTAGGAGAAAGTATGAATACCCAACATTCTCTTTACTGTATGTTGTCATATAAGCAGTATCAATATCCCATTGATAGTCTATGTACGGGGCAATAATCTTTTGATGGGTTTGTTTTCGAATCACTGCTCTGTGTAGTGTGAATGGTTCTTGTTTAATCAGCCAAGCTTTTATCTTGGTTCTTCCTAGAACGTACTTTCCATCCTTTCTAACTGCTCTATACAATTTCTCCAAACCAGAAAAGGAAGCCGGGTGTTCAGGGTTGTAATAGATTTTTTTCAAATAATTTTGGTAAGTCATGTTGATAAACAGTTTGCAGCCTTGTTTATGATGGTTTCTTAAGATTCGGGAGTGTAAACTTGATCTCGGATGGTTGACATGATGTAGTAGATTCTGAGTAGCCTCGGAATAAGAGTGTGATGGTGAATGAGAATAACAACTTTCCTACGAAAAGAAATTCTTCCGGAAAAAATGCTTTGCAAAACAGGTTTGTTTCTTCTAAAAAACAGTATATCACGTGTGAGAATAGTAAACTTTTGGTCATATATCCTGCGAGCTATTTCTATCAGACAATCCATTTGGCTGAGGGTTAGGGTTCTTAGCATGTTTATCCTATCTGTAACATCAGCATTATTTAATGCTAAAAGATAGTGAATGTGGTTATAAACGTCTGATTGGTTCATGTTGTCGTTGTGTTCTTTTTTAATTGTTCGTGTCACCATTCTTACATTGTATACAGTTCTAGTTCTATCAGTGTGGGATAAATGATGTCATCAATATGATGCCGTTGTTTTATTCCGGTTATGATTATTGCGCCTGAATGAAAACAAGAAAATGTTATTACCCCTTTTTTGAACACTAGAGTTGGAAATATTTCAGGGGTATATGACAGACTCCACTCTTTAGCTATTTGTTCCAAACGTAAAGGACTGCTTAATTTGTGGTAAGCCGAAACTGTTAGCCTCTTAAGACGAGTAACATGCATTTTATAACCTAGTCTTTGTAAACATCTTGCGTATTTTCGAAGTCTTTCACGACCTTCTCTAAAATATCTAGCTTTACCATTGCAATTTATATTACCATTCCCAAAAATTAAGCAATTTCCGCCAATGCGTGGATGCTGCCATATTAGTCCAGGAAAACGTTTTGGTTCGTACCTGACATTTGTCAGTTGATAACAGAGCTTCCTCAGGTTGAAAGTACACAGTAAATTGGCGCTATATACAACGTTTGTAATAATCATGTTGACACTGGCGAAGTTGTCTAAACAATGAAGAGTAAGGATACAGTAGTCTCACCTATATAAATTTTATCATAAAACGCCTAACCTTAAGATCTGAACCACTTAGTCGTGTCTAGACCGTAGGGTTATAACATGGGGTTGACTACGGTATTCAAACTATATCATGTATAAGACATTAAGGTGTAAATGATAGGCGCAATAACAAAACAAAATACAACATAACTAGAATCAATATATTGACAAGGTACATTAACATTCAAACCAGTGCTTTATGATAACTAATTTGCTGTAAAAAGAAATGAAAATGTAATGGAAATCTGTACAAATGAGGAAATAGTTTCAGTGATTAGAATTTCCTGCAGATTGGAATGTTATGTCAATGCAACTTGTTGTTGTTGTTGTTTTTTCTTTCATGACAGCCATTCAGTGCATCTGGTATCCAAATCATTTGAGTGTAAATTGTTTATTATTGTGTAGCATGTTTCTTCAACACTCTCCAATAAGTCCTCGCCTCGCGGACAGCTGAATCAACCATTTGACTCATTTGTTTTAAACTGTACCACTGATGTAGATTCAAAGGAATACCTCGAAGGGATGCAGTTTGGTTAAAAAATTGTCTGATGTCGATCAATATTTCTCCATTTAAATTGCATACAGTTAAGTAAACATGATCGCTAAGATTATAGCGTTTGACATAAATGCAAGCTGTTTCGTTGTTAGAGTCAGTCACTTTAACTTCGTAGTCCAGTGGTGGTTTAGATTGTACCATGGAACCAGTATAGACAATTACTGGTGTCAGAATTGTAGCCAACATAATTAATGTTACACCAGTCCATTTCAACACAGTGATATGTCGCTGTATATCTTCTGTTTCAAACCCTGATGTCAGATTCTCTAAAGGATATATTTCATCCGTTTCGTTAGTCATTGTAACAATAAAACAGTTTTTGACAAAAGAAGTATTCTTACGTGCTTTACAATAACTAAATCTTGCAGAATGGATTTGTACCACTTAAAGCAAAGCCAAATTTTATTCCATCATTAACTTACTAATATTCACTGATATAGTTATAAGTTAAAAAAAATTTGTGGTTGCTTTCGACCACTTTTGGGTTAATTTCACAATATTATAGTCCATTAATTTCTCTAAACGCTGATGAAATCTCGTCCTTCATTTCGTCTTTTCTCAGAACTATGTCCCTCAATTCATCATCATATATGTCATCCAGAGAACAGATCGAAGGTATGAAGTATTTCTGGAAAGAGAAAATAACAACAATTTGATTTAACCTGAAACATTTGACCTACACAGTGAAAAACAAAAACGATGCAAAGAATAAAATAGCTAATAGCATGTTTTAATACACTTTAAGTAAACATTTTAAAGACTGCAATTTTCAACCATACTGTAAAACTTTACACTTATTTTCTTAAAAAAACAGAACCAAAGAAAAAATATTATTCAATCAGAAATTTATCAAATATTAAATTTTGTATAAATATTTGCTGCTAACTATTCATAATAGTCATACCTGAACTTCCGGTAAAAGCAAGACTGCTTCTTTAGCTGATTTTAGAACATCTTCCTCCTCAATAGATGCTTTAGCTGAGAACCAATAGTGGTGAACGAACTCTTCCCAAGCAGGCTGATCTTCTGACAAACACCCACGGAATCCCATATGTTGAGCTTGAGATGGATGATTAATCTGACAACCTTCACAGGTGTGCTGACTGCTACCAAACTCGTTGATTCCCTTAATAAATGCGTAAGCCATGGATATTCTCATTACATTAGACGTTGTCTTAGTTATTGTTTCACTCATTGACTGGTAGAGTTGAACTTTGTTAGTAAATTTCTCTATAAGGGTATGATCAAATCGTACACCCTCTGAAGTGTAGGTATAAGTTCCATCCTCTCTTGTAAGACATTTGCGGATATCTATATCAAACTTCCCTCTCTTATATGAATTTTCTTTCACAGACAAAACCGTGATCAAATCTCCAACATCACCTTTACATAGCTCAAATGGAATGTCAATTGGTTTTGGAGATCTCTTAGCTGTATATCTGCTGATTATTTTTTCAGCAATGGGTAGTAAATTTATAAGATTTAATATTTCTTCCTGTCCAAAATTTATCCATCTATTTTCAACTTCATCCATTCTAATTTTTTCCACTCCTGCGACAAATGTTTTTAAAAGTGAATCATAGCGAAAATACATCTTAACATCTTCTGACAAATCGAAATCGTCCAAATTCTTGTCATCTTCTAAGTCAATGTCCTCAGTTAGTTTCAACATTTTAGTTGAAAGCGAGTTCATGATTTCACTTTGTCGTTTCTGTGCCATTATAACTTAAACAAACGAAATATCAGTCTCCTCTCTAGGACGTTCTGATAGTAAATGATGAAGTATATAATCTTATAAAGGTTTCGTCCGTTTCCGTACACATTCGGTTTCTATATTGACTACCAATAAAACATAGCTCGGAGGCACTCGGTAAACTCCGTACTTATCCGATATTGATTTGCTCAAAAATATCACTGCTCATAAATATCATCCCTTCTATTTTACCACATACATTACTACTAATACCTATACTTGCAATTGCAAAAAACATTATATTTACAAGAATAAATTTTCTGACAAACAATTAACATCAATTTATTTATTTCCATGCTCAAAGTTAAATTTCAATGTGAAATGTTTGATACAAACATCAACAATAAAATATCAAAGTCTCTATCCAAATGGACCCCATTCTCTATAATTACTTAACAATAACCAAGACTAGAATGATGATTATAATGATAACAATACTTCTGGTAATAATTGAGAACGTAAAATTTTAAGGTCTCATAACGCTTTTACCGTTTTACGTATTCAATAAGACAAGAATATTTCTTGTACCCGAAGTTGATTTAATGAGGAGGCGCATATAGGAGCAAATCCTTTTTACAACATTATTTAAGATATACCAAAACGTGTTAACTTTTAGTTATAACAAGGTAGCGGTTATAATGTCGCGTAGTTTAAGAAATACAGGGGTGTTATGAACGCCACAATTGCGCCAGGCATAATATATACCAATTCTTATTCCAACAATTTAGCGAAAAGTAATATTAAAAATTCGCAAAAACAGATGCTGATTTACACCAGGCCAAAGAAGCAACGCAGACAAAGCTGATAGTTAAATATATGCAAAGTAATGAGTAATGTAAAGTGTTGTATAAACCCGCCCCTCTCTCTCTCTCTCTCTCTCTCTCTCTCTCTCTCTCTCTCAAGATGTATAATGAATATGAACGCTATGTTTATTGTATAGATGAAGATATTTTGAATAAAAATTATAAAAAAAAGTTCAGGAAATGTCCCAAAGATTTACATAAGATAAATACAAGTCAAGGAAGGTTTTATTTAATCTATACTGAACAAAAGTGAAAACACTACACTCCAATTATCTATATTTTATGAGAAAATATTGCATAAAAAATATTTACTAAAGCTTAATAATGTTGCTCAGACATTCAGCAAACGATTCGTCGAAATTCCACTAGTTTGTCTCGTTTGATGTATGAGTTATGCTCCTTTAAGTGTTTAAAGCTTTATTCACTGAAATTTGCTATTGCGCATGCGCAAATTAAAATTGTTATGCTTATCAAAATTGGTCTTAAATGTGTTGCATAAAAACACAAGAAAACTGCTTAATCACTTGAAACAAGCTCAGAAATCAATTTCGAATTTAGCGAATTTGTAAAATATTTAAAATTATCACCCTTTGACAAAACAAATAGGGAATATAGAATGTTTGGTAATCTTCGATTTATCACGATTTTCGATAATTTTCTTTTGCCAAATCAGGTAGACCTCCCAGCACATTGTTTCTACCATTTCTCGACTAGTAATGTCCTCATACAAAGATGCAACAACACATTGATTTTCCTATGGAGATTTCAGTGTTAAATTTTTAAACTTGTATTGGCAATTTTAGTGAAAAACCAGTTTTTAAGATTGCTTTTCTAAACGATCAAAACACACTTGAGATGAGTCCTTCACACTTCTGGTTGTCACATGTCTAGCCTACCATTTTGGGCAGTCGGATCTCGTTGGTAGTGGATTTCTGAAAGCCTAAATTGTGTAAGATTTCCGTTCAAATTGGCAACCTGAAAAAATGGACCCCTGTCACATTTAAATGATTTTCATGTGTTTCCTCGTGACAACATCCGTAAAACTTTTACTGTTTATGCAATACACAGTATTTGAACATTAAGATGCACTTTCAATTGCATTCTTGGTATGCATTATTTTGTATATAGCTGGCAAACAATTCAGGTGTAGCGTTTTCACTTTTGTTCAGTATAGATAAACATTAAAGTCATTGCATGGCAGATTGTTTGATGCATACCCCCATTTTGCTCTTCAAGCCAAAGAATTTCAATGTGAAACTGTTTTTTCAGTCCATTTTTTTCGTAGCAAAATATTTGATTAAATATCCCAATGTCTGTCGTTGCCTGTGATATATATTTTCAAAGCGTTTGTCATCATGTCTGACATACAGTGACGACACACAATTATAAACGTTCTGAAATATACCGAACAAAAGTGAAAACACTACACTACAACTATCTATATTTTGTCAGAAAGTATTCGACAAAAAGTATTTACTTAAACTTAATAATGTTTCCCAGACATGCAGCAAACGATTCGTCGAAACTCCACCAATTTGTCTCGTTTGATGTCTGAATTATGCTCCTTTATGTGTTTAAAGCTTTATTAACTGAATTTCGCTATTGCGCATGCGAAAATTAAAGTTGTTATGCTTATCAAAATTGGTCATAATTGTGTTGCATAAAAACACAAGAAAAATGATTGATCACTTGAAACAAGCTCAGAAATCAATTTCGAATTTGTCAAATTTGTAGAAAAATGAAAATTGTCTCCCTTTGACAAAAACAAACGGGGAATATAAAATGTTTGGAAATCTTCGATTTATCATAATTTTCGATAATTTTCTTTTGCCCAATCAGGTTGACCTATCAGCACACCGTTTCTACCATTTCTCGACTAGCAATATCTTCATACTAAGATGCAATTACACATTGGTCAGTGGTTTTCCTGTTAAAATTTCAAACTCGACAATTTGGTGGAAAACCGCTTTTTAAGATTGCTATTCTAAACGATCAAAAAACACTTGAGATAAGTTTTTCACATTTCTCATTGTCACATGTCTAGACTGCATTTCGTGCAGTCGGATCTCGTAGGTAGTGGATTTATGAAGGCCTAAACTGTGTGAGATTTCTGTTCAAATTTGCAACCTGAAAAATATGACCCCTGTCACATTTAAATACCTTACATGTGTTTCCTCGTGACAACACCCGTATAACTTTTACTGTTATGCATTACCCAGTATTTGAACATTAAGATACACTTTCATTTGCATTCTTGGTTTGCATAAATTTTTATATAGATAGCAAACAAATCAGGTGTAGCGTTTTCACTTTTGTTCAGTATAAAAATGATATATTAATATAAGAGCGCGGATCTAAGAAAAGGGTCCTTAAGGCATTCCAGCAATAATTACATATTGAGACATTTGAAAAACGCTTAAACTGACAAAAAAGTTCACATGCTTTTATTTTACCATAAAAATGTTACTGTATGCAAATGTTTCTGGTTATATTTAAAGTTTTGTATAATGTCTGTTGTCATGACAACTATTTGGCCATAACACATATAGTGGTTCATAATTATTTAACTGCCTTAGAGTTCGCTTTTAGAATACCGCTTCAGCTGGTGCTAGGTGGCGTGAGAATTGTTGCACTTTTCATTAATTCTCAGGAACAGACTCAATAAAAGGGATTCTGCTGTTTTCTAATATTGTAGATTCCCTCTTTTTCTGAAGGATCCATTTTTCCCGATTATTTAGAAAGTATACAATTTCATTTGCATTTACATTATGACATAGATAACGCACGTGAATACATTTTATTTGCTAAATGTTTATACTAAGTCAAAAATAACCAACAAGCAACTGGAGACCAACACTCTGACGTCATTTTATGGCTAGGTTAACAAACTTCTTGGTATCACGTTCCAAACCGGATCACAAATGTAGCCTCCATATACGAGAGGGGTTCAATATCACAAACGTGTTAGGATTCTATACTATATGCCAAACATTAGATCAAAGCCTGACCTTTCAAATGCTGCATAAACCCTTATTTTATCTTTCAACTTAATATAATTACATACTTTTTAAAAATACACTCATATGCAATGTATATATATTTTCCTTAGGATTTCAAACAACCATTTTAACCAAGATAGGAAGGTATGCTGCATTTTCTAAAACAAACTTATTGGCATAGTCATAGTTATCGGACTCAATTCCCTTTTACCTGTTTAAACGCAGTCAATTTTGACTAGTTCCCATTTCTCGTATGACGGTTTTATTACGTTACCCCTCTTACGTTGACGCCGTTTAAAACAAGAGACGTAGCTCGGTTCTTGAAATTCGGCATTTTGGCTATGGGTCAGGAAAGGACAATTTTTATTGTATCGAAATTTAAATAAGCACAGTGCATAGGCAGCTGAAACCAATATCTAGGGGTATCTCATCTGAGTGGTATGCCAATTTCGTTTGATATAATTTCATAGTTTTAAATTGGACAGCCAGATTATTTACATGTCAATATGTGTAACAATGTCCAAATAATTCTTGCGAATGCAAACATATTTTGTCTTATTCATTTAAGTGTAAGCCAGAAATGGCATTCTGTAAAGTGATTTTCTTGATTCAAATGACGTATTTAGAGGTACTTTATGAGTGAGAAAAAATATGAAAATTTCAAAAACGGCTCTATTACTTGCAACGAACACCATAGCGACCAGATGAATTGTTACAAGCGATTTTCGTACACATTTTTGTTATGTTCACGCAAAAACGACTATGTGAACTTAATGTAGGAGATTGTGGTATCAATGCAGATTTGAACCAAAATGGCAGCCTCATTATTTTGTAGAATATGAAGCAATATCAAAATTGCAGTTATTAATCACAAATATATGAGCGCCGATCTGACAAAAGGGTCCTTCGGGCATTTCAGCAGTTTTTGTGTAATCAAAATTTCAAAAACGTCTAAATTTTCAAGATTTTGCATGTTCTTACAATAGACTCAAATTGCTTCTAACATGTAATACAATCAAAGGCGCAAACACTTCTGATAAAATTAAGTGATACCTATAATGTATGTTGCCATGGCAACAGCTGTGCATATGGACTACTCACTTACTTGAAAACAGGGTACCTCATTTCAAATGCTTTTGTAAACAATGGATGTTCGTATGTGGGCTATTTGTGCAGTCTATGCAATTGCATACACATCAATATGTCAGAAACACGAAGCATTCTTGAAATATTGCTCCTAGCATCTTTGTAAAAGCGTCACATGTTAACACAATGACGTTGACGTCAGAACGTCATTAACAACATAAAGTGACGTCATGTTTAAAACGTATCATATATACGAGTTTAAACGCTCATATCTTTGTTATTTGTAAAGATAATCTCTTCAAATTTTATGTAATTGTTCACAATAGCTAGGTCTTTTTTTATCTGTAAATATCTCACTTTTGCTTTTTATTGCCAGAAGGTCCCTTTTGTCAGATCTTGGCTCATATAGATATTCACCGCACGAAGAATTTGGCTGAAAACCTCCTTAGTTCATGTAGTTTTCTGTTTTTGAAAACCACTGTTCTATTTTAAATTACAGTGTATTTCAGTACAATGTCTTTTTTGTACCCTGTCTTAAAAGTAGGAAAAAGAGCTGGAGAGCTGTAAATTTACATATGCATAGCCAAGATGCAGACTTTTTTTAAAATGTGTAATTATAATGCGTGTAAATATGAAACTTCTGGATTTATTGGCCAGTTTTTCGTTACATATTGAAAACCTCTGGTATTCGTACATATTGAAAACAATTGCTTAAAATTTTCAGGAAATGCTCTTAATGGTAGTACTTTGCAGAGGTAATATTAGCTAGATTTGATTATCACAACCATAATGTACCTTTATCCCCAAAATTGACACTTTTATGATTTTGGGTGGTTTACATGAGAAAAATACAAGTTAAGGTTTGTTTGTTTTTTTTATACCAGATAGATATTGAAGTCATTACATGGCAGGGTTTGTTTGATGTTAACCCCCATTTTCCTCATCTAGCCAAGGACTGTTTTTTTTTCAGACCATTAAATGGCAAAGTATTTTATTAAGTATCACAATGTCTATTTCTATGAACCTGTCGTTGCCTGTGATATATATTTTCATAGCATTTTGCTTTTTCTATTGAGCACCCAAACAACATGTTTAAATTAATGGGTAAGAAAATAATTACAATTTTACGCTATTAAAATTTCCTTATCTTGATCTGTGCTGACGCTATGGAACTGTCGACAGAACTAACAGGCTACCTTTGATTTAGAAGAAAACTGAAAAAGAAGGCGCTGGTTCTAGCATTTGGTTAAAATACGGGTCATTTCATAACAGGTTAGAACAAAGTTTTTTCAGAATAAATCTATATTAATCGACTTTATTTGTGCCTCTATACATCTGCCACACAATTAAGCAAATTTAAGTATATACTATTGCCATAAAGTTAAGCATATTTTTATACGGTCCTGATTTTCGAAGTAGTGAAAAATAATTTGAGTTTTGGGTTTTATTCCACATGTAGACGTGTATTTTGGCTACCATTTTTGGATAAGTTTGATTAGTTCCATTCACTAATATCCATGAACGGAAAGCTTATGACACAGTACCGTGCAGAAGTTGATATCAAGAATGATTTTCTTTTGCTGTTGAGTCATGAAATAATCTTAAAACGCGTATGTTGGATAAACCTACGAAAAAGAAAGTGGACAGAATGTGTAAAATTGCCATTAGGAACGCTGGTATGAAACAAGATGACATTGCAAGGGTATTTAACGTGTCTCAGAGTGTTGTAAGCAGACCTTTGAAGATCATAGAGAGAGTGGAAGTATTAGAAAAGGAAACGGTCTACATTGATTCTTGAGTACAAGGAATTGCTACTGACGCATTATGGTCCGTGGTGCATTATCTGACGACCACATGATACAGTTAAAGAGTTAAAGATGGTTACTTACTGGGACTTTGAACGCTCAAAAGTACCAGGACCATATCCTGGAATCTGGTGTTAGGCTACCCTTGGACTCGCTAGATTGCCAGAACATGGTGCTCCGAGATGACATTGCAAGGACTCACTTTACTCGCACCAACGAGGAATACAAAAATCAACAGAACATCGCTAGTCTTCCATGGCCCAGCTTGTTGGCGGACTTGAACCCTATTAAACACGTGTGGGACATGCTCTACTGACTTGTTTGAAACCGTGAACCAGCCCTATCAAAACCATTGTGAATTTTTGCTAGACTCTATTGCAGGAGTGCATGGGACAGGATTGCATGTCTTGAACGCATGTAACTAGTGAATTTAATGATGAAAATGTGCCAATTTGTTATTCGACAAGTGTGAAGGCTATATCCAACATAAACCGAAAGTAGTTGATTATTGTGAGCCATTTCATGACTTTTTGCACCAAATCCTGAAAGTGTATGCTCCAAAGAGAAAGTTTTGAAGATATTACACCTATCGCGGCCTTATTGTAAAAGTTTTGCTGACTCTTGGCCTCCATGCTGTTTTCATTGAATTTTGTAAAACTAATGGGGAATTTTGTAAGGTAATTGCAGCCTATAAACAAGTCAGAGATTCCACGGCTTTTCTTTATCAAATCGCTTGTATTTTGCTTTTTTGTCTCCCACAATACATTTTTGGTATCTATCAAAAGATTCCGTTCTTACCGTTCCTTAAACCTTAGTGGTGTTTTCAAATGGAATATGCTTAACTTTATGTCCAAAAGTATATGTACGTTTAGTCATTTCATATCAAAATGAAATAAAAGGTTGTTTGAAAGACATGTCCATGCAGTTAAGCCAAATAAAAAAAAATATATGTGGTTCAGGTTAAAGCCCCCCCAAAAAAATAGGGTAGGTAGGTAGGAAACTTTTTTTTTGAAAACTTATTTTCTTTGAATTTTCAGACCTGCTTGTAATTGTATTAAATAAGACAAAACTGACATAAAATGGTCTGTTTTTGAAGAAATAACTCGTTTAGTCGTTTTACTTCAAATACTTAAGGCTGAATGTATAGAAATTTAGATACCTGTTTAAGATGGTCATTTTGATACGTATATTGTTCTGATATTCTATTCCAACATCAGAATTTGGAGAAAAAGTTAAGGGTAGGTGGTAAAAAATTAGGGTCGGTCGGGTAATCTGAACCACACATATTTAGCCTTTACATTAATCAACCCTGTGTCTTAAGACATTTACACATGTAATTTTAATCTGATGCCTAGGCATTTGAGTTAGATTCAACAAAGTTATTCTTTTACTTTCAATTTTAATTAACCAGGTCAGCCCTTATTATAAGGTAACACCGATGACAATGGTAATGGTAATTGATACCGAATTCACAAGTAACCGTATTGTCAATTTTGCACAAAAAGTTATTATAGATATTTATGCATAATAAAAGAGCAGACATTTGTATTTGCTTTAAAGGTAAAGTAAACAACTGCAATTCCTGACACGTTTCCCAAGTTTAGAATTTTGTGAAAGGTATCAGCATTTGACCTTCATGCAATTTACTCATTCATGGAAGATAATGTATTGATCATTGCGAATTTGGAGGAAGTAGGAGTCTTCAGATCACGTAGGGTAGCTTTCAAACAAGTGATTGAAAAAATTATAAAACAATTTTATGCAACAGTAACTGAAATGACAAGAAACTAAGGGCACACGTCAAAGGTAATAAAATTTATATTTAAGACTACAGAATATGATTTTACATATCTGAAGAATATTCCTTGATATAATTCAATCTGAAACAACAATTAAAAAAAATAAAATTAAGTGAGTATGACCAGGAAATACCACAATCACATTCTACAGACCTACCCATGGCACCGCTAGGAACAGTCAAAGAACATTGACAACGGCATGACATTCAGAACACAACTTAAGTAAAGCAACCAGCTCTCTCTTACTCCAGCGGGATGATTGCAAAACTATAAAGGACACAATGTACTGCAAAACAAAACAATGACCTACTATTCCACAAATAGTTTTTGTCAGTGACGTAAAGTTAAATCCCAAAACCGTTATAACTCTCATTAACTGTAAGATCTGATTATGACTTAATTTCAGTACAAAACATATTATGATCTCACTGTTGGAATCTCCTTGTTTAAACCCCCACAGCAATTGGAGCGACAACAAACAATGAATCAACAACGACATAGCCACCGCCTTAGAGCGGACAGCACCCGAAGCCATCAGGGGTTAATTTTTATACTGGCCAAATCTAAACCTGTTTCGACATTGTGGGTGTATCACTTGATCTGTTCTGGACATCCCCAATTAGATAATTATATATATTCATTATGAATATACTGCAACACGTGCATTGTCTCTTAATCTAAAAACAAGATATTAAAGACTTATCATCAGATTATGTTTGCATTAGAACAGTTTAGACAAAACCCTGTTGCTTTTTAAGGTGTGCCATCCCTAACCCTTTTACAATATTTAAGGTACATATTGTGCAAAAAATGTTTACGTGGTGTGTGGTGCGCACATTAGAAACTTCTACCAAAAATAGAAAATGATACATATGTATTTTCTATAATGATGTGTATTTTCGAAAGTAGTCCTGTAGCATGCACGCTGTTTATGATACATTTATCAAAGTCATTAAATTATTTTATTTTTTTGATCGCAATATTTTGCGAACTTTGACGCCCATGAAGACGGATGATAACTTATTTACCTCAAAAGCAATGGTGTCCCTGATTTGTTCGACTAATCCAAGTTTTTCAAAAAGTAAAAATGATACCAGTTAAGATTGCTGCGGTCCAGAGCCAAGCCCACATTTTTAACTATACAAATGCACTAGAAAAGGGTCTCCAGAGTATATACTGGGACAGTTTGTCAGAGCCGCACTGTTTAAGACGCATTCCGGTCGGTTTTTCTCGTTTTGTGTAAGATAATACTTCATGCTAACTGAGAGAAAATCCCAGATGAGACCTTCAAAGATATATGGGCATATTTGATGGTTTGCTGTCCGCATATATTCGAAAAGACAGTTTTTGCACAACGCCACTACATTATATACGAAAACAAAAAACCGGCTCCTTGTGGTTGAAATTCGGCGGGAAGAAATGGTGCTTCCTGTTGATTGGTGGATATTGAAAGAACTGGTTCTCGATTTTGTAAAGTATAATCGATACCGGAACGCAAAATCGGAAACAAGTTAGATGATTTTTTTGTACGAATTATGAAATTTTCATGTAAACAGCATAACCTTGACGTCACCTGCTTGCGGTTTTCTTTGTGTCTTTATCTGCGAATCTAAAAGTTCAAAAAGTATTTACCAAATATACACTTTGATAAACGGACAAAGAGCTTAACCACAAAATTATTCTCATTGTGTAGAATTTTAAATAAATTTAACTGCCTGTTAGATTATTTAATGGAATTTACTAAGTACAAAGTTAAAAGTTTGGATTATTGTTTTTCCAAATGTACATGTATAAACATGCACAGCTAATGTAAATACCATTCTTGTTTATTTTGCAACCTTGAATTAATTAATCTTACAACTATACACTGGAATTATAGGGACCACGTGGTTCAGATTGAAGACAAGAAAGTTGTGTGCCCCTTTAAAAAAGAGATATTCGACAAAATTAACCGTGGCCGATTTTACACAGGATTCTCCTTTATAAATTCCCTTCGATTAGAGCAGCCTAACACGGCCACATGTATTTTAACCAGTTTATTATTTTAAACATACAGACAGCTCATACAAAATATATATTGATAAATCGGCAATCGTGCAATTTTTATCATTGCACGTTTATTATAGGCCAAACGTAGGGGGATGCTGTCAGAGGGTTGATTATGATCAGCGTATTTTAGTTTTACTGGAAAGGCCGGGTCAAAGCAATTGTATTATCCGATAATACAATTGCTTTGATTCAATTCGTCTGTATAGATGATTACGGTCAGCCCGTCACGGTTATAAATGTACGTATCACATATGTATAAATTTAATAAGCAGCTATTCAATAACTTTCATCTGCAGACTGGACTTTTTTTTTGAAAGACAGCAATCAAAAACTCTTATAACGTTGATAAACGCTTATGCTTTTTGCATTCTAAAGCAAACTGATCCGAGTTTTAATAAATTTAGAAAGACAGCAAAGATCAGGAAACGATACAATCAAGTACCACACCTGACCAAGGATACCACATAGGAAAGAAACAAAAATACAATAAACATCACCAACAAGAGCCAAGAGGTCAGCCCTTTCCCAGCAGGTGACCAAAGGCAGTAATGAACAGACGCGAAAGCATGAGAAACACTAGACACAAACACACACAAATGATCCACAAAAGAAGTACTCATTGCCGTCTATCCGGCGTGGTCTGAGCACTCATCTCATTAATATTAGAAACAGACCAACTACGTAGTAGCTAAAAGATTAAGAAAACCACAAATATTGTTGGCTTTGTTGTCTGTCTGTCGGGTGACATCGATAAATGGGCCCTTCGGCAAAGGTCTTGAATATATGTGGTTTGCTGATTTGCGTCTTTGTTGACGTTAGTAGGTTATACAATGCATACTTGATTCAGTCTTTAAAACGTTTTTTCTTGTCCAATTCAACTGAGCATGGAATTTATCCTGCTGATAAATGTTAAAATGCCAACAATTGTTGGCATTTTAACTTTTATCAGCAAGATATATGCTAGCAGAATCTTTATAATTATTTTTTTTTAGTTTTTATAGGAAATTTCATGTTCAGTTAAGTTGAGCATGATAACAGGCTTTCCAATGCGGTGCATCTTTTGTGGACTATTTATGTTATTTTTGTCTTGTTTTGTTATGCTTTCGTAAGCCTCTGCTTATTGATGCCTTGTGGTCACCTGCTGGGTAAGGGCTGACCTCTTGGCTCTCGTTTGTGATGTCTAATTGTGAAGTTGTCTGGTATCCTGGGTCACGTGTGGTGCTTGATTGTATCGATTCCTGATCTTTGTCCTCTTTCTTACTTTTATAATCTCGGGGCATAGCTTCAGGCCTTAATATATTTGGTTGTTGTTGTTGTTGTTGTTGTTGTTGTTGTTGTTGTTGTTGTTGTCTTCAAAATGTTTATTTTAAAACAACTATTTTGAAGAAAACAACAACAACAACAGACAACCACATAGATAAGAATAGCACATTTAGTTACTAATACAAATTAAAAACTTTGGTGTCAATGTGGAGACCTGAATGCGGGTCACGTTTTCCGTCAACGTTTTGAGTTGTTTTTTAAGGAAGATACAATGTTCAAACTTGTTAGTCGCTGTTATCCGTTGTATTGTTTGATTCTTCAGAAACCGGAGTCTTTCCAGGGTGATCTGACTACATGTGTGAAGATGAATATATAAGTTATTTAATGCATGTGATGGTTCTATCCGCGGAAAAGCACAAAATATTTAACCCTTACAAAAATGCACAGACATCATATTTTGTACATTTTACCACAGGAGCTTGAAGTTCTGTCTTTACCTCACCTCTATAGGCTCAAAACCAAAAGCTCACAAAGTCATTACGTAGTTATGTCTTTATCTCACCTCTATAGGCTCAAAACCAAAAGCTCACAATGTCATTACGTAGTTCTGTCTTTATCTCACCTCTATAGCCTCAAAACCAAAAGCTCACAATGTCATTACGTAGTTATGTCTTTACCTCACCTCTATAGGCTCAAAACCAAAAGCTCACAATGTCATTACGTAGTTCTGTCTTTACCTCACCTCTATAGCCTCAAAACCAAAAGCTCACAATGTCATTACGTAGTTCTGTCTTTATCTCACCTCTATAGGCTCAAAACCAAAAGTTCACAAAGTCATTACGTAGTTCTGTCTTTATCTCACCTCTATAGCCTCAAAACCAAAAGTTCACAAAGTCATTACGCAGTTCTGTCTTTATCTCACCTATAGCCTCAAAATCAAAAGCTCACAATGTCATTACGTAGTTCTGTCTTTATCTCACCTCTATAGCCTCAAAACCAAAAGCTCACAATGTCATTACGTAGTTCTGTCTTTATCTCACCTCTATAGCCTCAAAACCAAAAGCTCACAATGTCATTACGTAGTTCTGTCTTTATCTCACCTCTATAGCCTCAAAACCTAAAGCTCACAATGTCATTACGTAGTTCTGTCTTTGTCTCACCCATATAACCTCAAAACCAAAAGCTCACAATGTCATTACGTAGTTCTGTCTTTATCTCACCTCTATAGCCTCAAAATCAAAAGCTCACAATGTCATTACGTAGTTCTGTTTTATCTCACCTCTATAGTCCCAAAACCAAAAGCTCTCAATGTCATTACGTAGTTCTGTTTTATCTCACCTCTATAGTCCCAAACCAAAAGCTCACAATGTCATAACGTAGTTCTGTCCATATCTCACCTCTATAGCCTCAAAATCAAAAGCTCACAATGTCATTACGTAGTTCTGTCCATATCTCACCTCTATAGCCTCATCCCAAAAGCTCACAATGTCATTACGTAGTTCTGTCTTTATCCCACCTCTATAGCCTCAAACCCAAAAGCTCACAATGTCATTACGTAGTTCTGTCTTTATCCAACCTCTATAGCCTCAAACCCAAAAGCTCGATATGTCATTACGTAGTTCTGTCTTTATCTCACCTCTATAGCTCAAACCCAAAAGCTCACAAAGTCATTACGTAGTTCTGTCTTTATCTCACCTCTATAGCCTCAAACCTAAAAGCTCACAATGTCATTACGTAGTTCTGTTTTATCTCACCTCTATAGTCCCAAAACCAAAAGCTCACAATGTCATTACGTAGTTCTGTCTTAATCTCACCTCTATAGCCTCAAAACCAAATTCTCATAATGACGAGCTGGTCATTACTACGTAATGCCATTACGAGATTTTCGGTTTTAGGGTTTAGAAGTGATATAAGGATTGAACTTCAAGCTCCTGTGATTTTACACGGTGAATCTCCCCCCCCTCTCTCTCTCTCTCTCTCTCTCTCTCTCTCTCTCTCTCTCTCTCTCAATGCCTTGTATTAGAAAGTTTTTTATTTGTTTTGATAAAACATTCACAATAAGATAGAATATATGAAAAAAAGATTTTAGACAAATACATAGACTGGAACCAGTCTGCATGTATCTGTTTGTGCGAAAAAAACGTGAAGTCGAAGGGACACTAGCGATTGAGCCAAGCAAATTATTTTCCGGGATTTGGGGAAATCAATGCATTATTTTCAGGGATCAAGGGAGCACAGACCCCCCCCCCCCCCCTCCTTGGGGCCTCACTATTAACAGTGAGTTGCAAACTTATTTCTGAATTTACAAAACCCACAGAGGATCCCTATAAGTTGACTGATGACGTCATAATCTTACAGCTAACGTATTTCCTATGATTATCCCGGACGTTTAAGATTATCATTTTCCGGTATTAATTTTGTTATTGGCTATGTCCTGGTACTGATGCTTGATAAACAATGAAAAGATACAAGCTCAGATTGGATGAAAAGGCCGACAGAAGTCAAATGGATAGAAAACAAGTCCCCTTTGGATCGCTTTTTTTATTGATATAAGAGGAAATTCTTACCTTATCCGGGCCTAGATCCTGGTTGCGCATTGGTTGTATTGCAAGCAACGCCATGGTATTTAGTTTTGGATCTCGGCGATTGGAGATTATTCTTAAATAAAGTTGCGAGAAAATTAGAACCAATATTCCATCATGAGTTAGCGAGAAAATCACTGCGCGTATTCTCGGCTCGACTGGTGCAGCCAAAGACGGATTTGATCGACCAAATCAAACTTTATTCCGACCCTCCCTTCCTCTCCTCACCCTTGGATGAATGTGTGCTGTGCCATTTTGTTCCTATTGATGGTCATATTAATTGTATCAAATGTTAAATTGACTTTAGTTGTGTCGGATTTTCAAACTACCTTGTTAAAATAGTTTTTCCTTTCCGGATACGAATTTCATCCGATTAATCTGAAACTTCATCCGATTAATCTGAAGCCTGCACATTTAACGTGTGTTATTGTTTTGTGGCTCTACCTGGCGGTGCCATGGGGTGGTCTGCAATGTGTAACTGGTATTTCCTGATCATACTCACTGTTTTTTCTTAATTCACGGTATAGGGACGGAACTGTATGAAATTTGGGATTGAATATTACTTTGGAGTCTGTATAGCGACGAAGCGTCACATGGTTTAAAAATAAGTAAATCTATTGTTCTTACATCAATTATTATAATAGTCTGGAATCGTGTTTCCATCGTTAATTTAGGTTTCATAGAGCACAAACGGCGCATGCCTTTGTGCTGTTGAACCCTTGTAGTTGAATGGGATGGTCCTGATCATTTGAGAATGCAAACATGTAAATGACATAGCCGGAAATAATTGGTGTGTGTTATGCCATTAGGCCAGAATTCTTTTATTAGTTGTTTTACGGAAATTTTTTTCAGATTTAGGGTCGGTAGGACGAAAAAAAGCTCTAACAATGACCAGTTGCCTGGTCATTTTCAGAGCCTTTTTTAAGAGCTTTTTTTCTTTTTTAAGAGCTTTTTTTTTAAATCTTCAGAACGAACAGTAAAACGGGTAAGGTAAACCAACAGTCTATATAAAATCTTTAAAAATTTCATCATATTCCTAAAAATCTGGATAGGACAATCACTTTTAACAGTGTCACTCTCAAAAATACACAGACACAACCTCAAAAATAGATTATTTTTTTCATCGAAACAAATAATATTTAGAGTCGGCAGACAAAATTTAAAAAAAAATTGTTTTTGTTTTTGTTTTTTTTTACTCTCTGGAAAATTACAGTAAGAGGGTTTGTAAATCAACTAATAAAAAATTCTGGTCTTATCGCACATGTACACAAGTCTTACTTACCTTCTTGCTATTTGCTTTCATGTTAAAGTATTTTTGTTTAGCCCATACAGAGCACAAAAAAGGCTAAGCTACATTATCTTTTTGTACGTTTAGTCGGTGAAGAAAATTCAAATTTTGTACAATCACCTGTGCTCTGTATGTACCATCACTTGGGTAGTTCTCGTAGCCAAACGGCTGAGCAGTGCAAGACTACTTGACTGATCCTACGACTAGATCAGAATTGATATTTCAATGTTTTCTTAACTGTTTTCTTCCTCAATTTCTTTTTATTTTGCTTTGTTAGATCCCCTGAGCCATTTGCTCATGGTGAGCTATTGTGATCGTTGGATGTGCGTCGTCAGTCGTCAGTCGTCCGTCGTTTTTCGCTCGTCGTCAACAATGGCTTCAAAGGACATCTCCTCCTAAACTACTGTCTGGGTTTTTACCAAATTTGGCAGAGATGATCTTAAATAATTGTTCAAATAGTTCTAGTCCGTTGCATATCTAGGTCACACTGACTAAAAATAGATTTTCGAGATGAATCTTGTCTGAAACCACAAGACCTAGAGCCTGGGTATTTGGTATTTAGCATCATCTAGTGAACCTCTACCAAGTTTGTCCCTGTGGCTAAAATGGGCCCGCCCTGGGGATCACATGTTTTACATAGGCTTATATAGAGAAAACATGAAAACATATTTTTGTCTGAAACCACAAGACGCAGTGTATCAGAAAACCATGTTAGATACTTTTTAGCATAAAGTCATTTTGTCACTTAAAAAGTTTGTAAAAAAAACGCTTTGAAAAGTTCATTTTTGTATTACTTTAATGGCACGCAAAAGCATAAAGGATTCGCAGGTTTTGAAAAGGCCTGTTCCAGAGCAGACTTACGTCATCCTAACGTCACTTATTTACGTTCATTTCTATGCACGTTACTGTTGATGACGTCAATTTTTGTGATGGCCTAGAATGCGTATATGTAAAGTACAAAAGCCCTGCATCAACAATTAATGCACTGGGTTTTTCCGGTTAAAACATGGCTGTTAATAGCGTACAGTGATTTTATTTGGCCATTTTAAAGCCTTATATGGGAGTTATTCCCAATCCAAAAATGGCCTTTAATTTCCCAATTTCATGTATTTTAGCACTTATTTTCCCAAATGTGAAGGAAAAGGTAGCTCCCTAAAATCTCAAATAAAATCACTGGCGTAGGACACAGCTTTTTATGCAATAATGTCGGTTAAAACATGGCTGTTAATAACGTGCGACATGGATTTTTATGCAATCATGAGCAACAACAGAAATATATTCTTAGTATCATACCGTCATATTACCGGGCTGCGTAGCGTAGTCGGTAAGGTGTCCGGCTGCATATAAGTGTCTGACTGCAGACCCAGGGATCACAAGTTCGATCCCGGCCCGGTCCCATACTTTCGTGGAGATTGATCATGAAGTCATTCTCCTCCCTTCTGCTGATTCAAGAAGAGTTGTTGTCAGTTACAAGCGAAAGTATGTGCACAAAGTTAGTCAAGCTTGCCCAGGGGAAAAAGTGTGGTTAGGGTGACTCGACCATCCCAACATGGCCAAAGCTGTTGACTGGAACGTAAAGAATCAAACCAAAATCATACCGTCATACCGCTTTGTCAAAGTGGTGTGGGCTTGTCTACTTTAAAATCGACGTTTGGTGTTGCAACATGTCTACGATCATAACGGAAATGGATTGCTTGGATCAACGTGCCATATGACACCATAGCGCTGGAATGGTGTTTTACAGTTTCTAGTCCTTAGGAACTTTTCAGTTTCGGAAGCTGAAAACGAGATGCCATTGAATCACATGATGTATGCTTCACTATAGTGTAAGTGGTGTATGTTGATCATCGACCAAGTTGATTGAATGGACTCGGGTTTGTCAGGATCACGTTAGCGCTATCTAAGTTCGGATCAGAGGAACACAGAGCTTTTTCTTAAGTTATCACGCGTTGGTTATTGACGCATGCACATTTAAAATGGGAGAGGCGGAGCTAGATTTTGGTTGGCTTTGATTGATGTAATCAGAGATCACAGTCCCCTCTATGATTGGCTTTGATACCTTTTTAGAGAGCAAGTTGTTGTTGTTGATTGTGTTTTTGATTCTGTTGCTTTTTCAGGTGCAATTAACTTGTTATTGCAATCATTACTAAAATGATTTATCAAATTAATTTAAATTGCATCTTCTATGTTTGTAATCAATAAATGTGAGCCTTGACATACGACTGTGCATCAATTACTCTATTCGCTCATCAGGTGGTCGCATCTGCTGCCTCAGCGAAGCATACACAATCCTCATTCATATGTTTTAATGAATGAAAATCCACTCCCAGAATGCATCATGCAAGGCTGGGAATCATGGGATTGGAACAATAATTGAACGTGGATTGTGAGGTTGGATTGGTGCTTACTGCGTATACCAATTTACTCTAAATACTTGGAAAGTCGGTGATCACAATTCATCATAAACCCGACCAGTTTGATCAATGTATACGACGAAGATGAAGACCAATTTTAAGGAACATTAGCCCTTCTGCATCATCGTGGGTTATTAAACAATACATTTGCCCTTGTGCCATAAGAACGAAAATTGCATGTGCTAGTCCAAATATTCATTGATGAATTACAATAAAAGAGTTTAAAATTATTTTCATCTAAAGGTAACTTTGCTACTGTCAAAGAACACATCTAAAATAAGGTATTCAACATTTTGTAAACAATACCATACACACATATTATTAGACAATTGCTAATAGAGGTATTGCTATATCATAATGGTATCCTGTACATTTGAAAGAAAAGTTTTCTTTAAGAGATGATTGAAAAAAAGTATGCATGGCAAAGATATACATTAGTTCTTGCACATTTTTTCAACTTTGCATGTGCAGCTATCATTGGTGACAATGTTGATGGGGAGAAGAGTGCCATCTTAATGCTGAACAGTTAGCATATTGCGAGCTTGTTTTAATCTATGCGTTTGCAAGTTTACAACTCATTCTAATGTTATATACACATATACATGTTAAACTTTGTTATCAATGATTACAGTAACCATATTGTAAGGTTCCTGTAATATTTTGTCAACGGTGGAAATTAGCATCAGGTATATGACGTTTATTGCTAAAAACAAATCAGATCTGATCTCTTGAATATTTTAAAAACATATTTCACATTTCTGTCCAGCATTCTAAAAATATTGTAAAATCTATTTTACAATAACTTGAATGTCACCTGTTAAAATTTGGCCGGACATAATTTTGGCTGAAAAGTCTTTGTTTAAATTAGTATTAAAGTAGCAACTGGCCTATTTCCTTGTATATGATCATAGTTAATGTGACTATTGCCATAACGTAAAACTCACTACTATAACCAACTTTCCCTATTTCCACGGATAAATAAAGCAGTTCCTTAAATAGTATTATTGGTCCAGCAAGTGATCCGAAGTACTAACGATGTAATGGACAGTTTTTGATTGAACAACGAGAGCTATGCTGAATAGAAATTAAAATAAATTTAAAAGCTTCTGTAATGCGTCACCAGATACATACCCAGCCAACAGTCAGTATACAAATTGATTTAGAGACAGTCTTTTTTTTAAGCAACAACCGATTACAGACACTTTAAATAGCTGACTAGTATTATTTCAGTTCACCTTAGAATTCAGATAAATATTACAGAACTCTAAACTTAACCTAATATACTAGCTTTCCTGGCTATTATACATCGTCTTTGGCAACATTTTGGATAATATATGGCCTTATGATATATTTCATATGGTAATACATGTTATTTTAACAAATTTGACAGATAATGAGAATGTATCCTTCTAAGTATTGTTACTTGAGTGATATCATTTCCTTTATTTATGATTTTTAAAATCTTAAATTTTGTTCGGATAATTTTTTGTTGATATAAAAAGTTTAAATATATATACTATTTGCTTATGAAAATGGAAAATAAATAGGAACTTAATACAATCTGATAAATCCTTTTTCAGACTGACTGGTACCTTGATATTTATATATCTATCGAGCATTGTCAGTTTTAATAAGAAATAAAATATCCTATGACGTATAATATGAGGAATAAAGCAATGTATATTTACAGTTTTGAAAGTTGTAATAAACGTTACATAATGCGATACAAGCTACAAAATAATATTTTACATCACAAACGCTGTTGAGTATAGCCCTTTCACTCTTGCTTATCAAGGGGATACGTATATATGATATTTAAAGGCTTTCATATAGAATTTCATGCTAAATTATTGGTTAAAATATCCTTACCATATTCAGCGTTTTATTGGGGGTCATCATATTTATAACTCTTAAAGTATTTGTGATAAAAAACAAGTTGTTTGCAGTTATAAAATGGCCTATTACTTGTCTTTAGGTACATGTATTTTAAACATGAACGCTAACTGAGAAGCTTAATAAAAGATATTATTAAACAGAATTGCAATGATTTTATAGGGAGTAGCTTGAAAATGTAACATAAATGACATTATAATGGGCCCTAATAACTTTTACAAACATAAATATATGTAAGGAATGAAATGTTCTTATATATGACATGAATGTTTGGCTAATCTAAATAGTTTGAGTATTACTTTAACAAGCTTATTTACATTTATTGTGTTTTAAAATGTGAGGTAACGTAGTTAACGCGCTCTAAAAACCAAACACCCCCACCGCCAGAGAGCAAACTTGTTTCAAAAAGCTTAGCCAGAAACATACATTTATGCTAACATCTAATTTTAGCGGCAATGTACACGCAAACTTCCAGAATTATATTTATGGACGCAGTATACTTTTTCCTGCACACTGACGGCAAATCGTCGTCAATTTCACGTAAAATTGAAGGCCATATTAAATCAAATTTTCATTTTTGTGTTTCTGTAGACATTTTCGAACCATTTCAACGCAACAAACAACAAAAATTATGATTATTGTATGTGTAAATAACACTTTGACTCATGTGAAAGACGGTACCCCATTTTATGACGTCACTGTGACGTCAATACTACGAGAAAAAATTGTAAACATCTTTTTTCCTTAAAATGCATATATTTTTCTAGTTGAAAATCGATAAGAATCACTTTTACCAAAAAATGCACACGGGAGCCAAAATTTCGACACAGGGGCCTGCACTAATAATCTTGATATTTCTTACTAGCTGAATAAAATAAATTAGTTAAGGCACCTGGTATTTCTGTGATATACGTTACTTTCTCTTAAAACATTACTTTTGAGCAGTGTAAGGACTATATGAGTAAAAATGCTAGTGGATGAAAATAAAATTGACTGCTATCTAAGTGCTCTTAATTACAGAAAGTGTGAATGTTGTCTTTTTAAACATTTAATATGAACAAGATTCAATTTCAACAAAAGCACGGTTGTATTTTCTTCTTTTTATGCAGTAAATGGCATCTACGAGGCATTTTGCTTCACTGTCGACAGCTTAATTCAGATGAAATAAATAAAAAGCACGAAGTAACATTGTAAGCTCCATCACCCATTCACATTGTATAAGCCATCAAATATTTGCTTTGAAAATCAGCTATTGATTAAAACAGCTATGCTTATAACAATAAGGCACACCCGCTATCTGACAACCTTAAACGCTTCAAGTCATTCCAAGCAGAAGTCCAAATCAAGAAGTGAAAAATTAAAAAAGTACATTCTTCCTGGTCATATGGAAAAAAAATCCCTAAAGTTTGTGTAAATTGAAATGATTTTCTGCTTCACATTTAGCACCCACCATACATATCCTTGTGGTTATAATATCTAGGTACCTACAGCGTGTCCAGTTTAATGAAAAAGAATAAAATTTATGTTGGTAACGTATATAACTAAAAGGAGAGCACTACTTTTATCATTGTTTTGATGCTGTTATACAGGGCGACATTTACTCTAAATCTCCATTTAAATAAATATGGAACAGATACATGTTTGTTAATTGACCCCTGCATTGTTAGTATAACAGACATTTATAAATAATTATACTTCAAAAATCAGGACCTATACTCACGGAATTAGAAAATAAGCAGTGTTTTAAATTAAATAACCCCTTCAACACTACAATTTCAACTCTGAGTAGTTCCAGAAAAGTTGTCAAATGCAGACAAAAAATTTTACTCGGTGTTAATTTTGCTGTGTCTTTCAGAAGTCTCTATGTTTAGCTTCCAGTAAGCCTACTTTAAAACATATGGTTTCTAGTTTTTTTTAAGGAAATATGTGTTAAACACTCTGAGGGTATACATGTATATCACTGAACTTCGAGTTAATGAGACTCGATCGTATGTTATATCTAAGTTATCAAGAATTAAGCTAGTGTCTGTAGCTGAGTATACTGGTTTGGTCGTGTGCGAATCTTTAATTACCACCATAAGGAGTTTTGCCATGGGTTTAAAAGTCACATGGTCAGAATGACCTCTTCGAACGGCCAGAGACCCAGCCTAACAATAACGTTACATACACCCACTCAAAATCGCCACATTAAAGCATATTGGAATTCACGCCGTACCAATAGATAAAGGCATTTTTGTCCAACTTTAAGCAATTCTTTAAACCTACATGTACAGCTACCAGGTGAGGCTTCATGCCCAGATTATGGCCATACCCTTCATCTACATCCATCATTTATGTATTTGAACAGTGTAAGCTAACGCTCTGCCGAAACTTCAGTCTCAACCGCCCCTGTTCGACTGTGTGATAAACACTATTTCGCATTAGCTTTTTAAATTTTTAACGTACATGCTTTTATTTTAACAAATAGGTTTTAACGCCAGCTTGTCAGATAACAATAATTTGGTAAAAACATGCAAAAAGCATATTCCTGACTAAAAGGCAAACATACTGTGTACGGGCGAAAGTGAACTTTAATTCGAAAACATTGTGTCACAAAGGCGATTACAAATATGTTGTGGTTTTCACGAGTTGCCCCTAACAAAGACTAGACAGGAATGTGACCTGGAATGGACCCCTCTGAACCCTTGAATGACCCCTTGTGGTCGAGCAATCAGACTGGTTACATCATAAACGGCTTCTTTTCAATTTACTGCTATATGCGCAAAATGCCCGCCAAAAACGAGAAGAGAGACGAAAAGAAAGCGCCGTAACCAAGCCACCACACAATGTCGGGCCACCCTCGGCCCGCCAGCGAAGTGCCATTCAAATGCCTTGAATGGCGTTTCGCTGGCGGACCGGTGGTGGCCCGCTTTCAAATGTTTACTGGGAATGTCCTGTAATGCGCATGTTTAACCGTGTGAAAAATAATATGTAGGAACTGCAGTTTTCATTTCTGTGATTTTTCAGGGAATCTAAGAAACCCTATAGTTTTTTTTTCAGGGGGAGGGGGGTCCGGACACCCTGTCCCCCTCTGGATCCGCCCATGGGGCGGATGTCCAGTTTGCTGGGTACACAGATAATTGATTTTGTAAGTATTTCACGTGTTTGCTGCTCTTTTCAAATAAAAATGCGACTTTTCCATTTGAGCTAAAACTAAGGCATTTTTTAAGTACTTATTAGAAGTGTCTGCTAGGTATTGTAGTAGTTAAAATCCCATTTTGCTATACTGCGGTTAATCAGGGGTAAAATGAGCTTCTTTTAAGGAGATATAAACTACCTTAGGTTACGTCATGGTACCACTTGGTGTATCATCATCCCTATTTACAGGTGAACTTCCCTTTCAGGTCATGACCCGAGCCAAAGGGGTAAGGGTTCAGGTCAATGCGTACTTTTGCCCCTTGACAAGAGCGGACAACGAACTCGAACTCAATCATCATTTAAAAGAAAGATGGTATCACGCTGCACAACAGCACAGCGCATATTGCTTTGAAAGAAATAGTATTCTAGTCAATAATTCAAAAACAGCTTTTTTTAAAATCAGTTTATTCCCCAGATGAGATCCGACAACTTTGGCACTCTGATGGTATTCCAATTTCAATTTACTGACTTTCTATTGAAAAAAAGGCTTGTTTTTTTTTTTTTTTTTTTTTTTTTTTTTTTTTTGGGGGGGGGGGGCAGTTGGAGGGGTGTTGAAAAGCAAAATTCCGCAGATGACATAAAGAATGCAAAATTAAGCATGTATAGAGTTAATGCTGACCGAGTACAGTACGGTTTTCAAAGCAAGGTGTATTATTTAGCAAAGTTAATGAGTAAGGCATTAAATGAAATGGGCGAAATACGTAGCCTTCGTTATTTTGCACAGACCATTCTTACGCGAAACAAAACAGAACTATCACATGCATTTTGAAATGCTTATTTCGTTAATCATGTTGCCAGCTAATTCATGACAGTATTGGTAGATTTTCAATGAACTTTGATTTCTTATTAATAAAAGATGGAATAGCATTGGATAAAATGAGATCAGTAAGAATTACAATACGATCTCAAAGTAGAGTCAATTTTCAGTTTTCAATAGAGAAAGCATAATTCTCAATATGTACCAGTATGATTTTCATTAAAAACAGTATCATTTTCAGTATGCACCAGTATGATTTTCAATAGAAACAGCATGAGTTTCAGTATGCCCAGTGGGATTAACAATAGAAACAGCACCATTTTTAGTATAATCAGGAAGATTTAGAAACATTATTTCTAGTAAGCACAGTAAGCTTTTTTAGTAGAAACAGCATGATTTTCAATATGACTAGTAAGAAGTTCATTTCAGCATAGAGAGGAAAATTTCAAATAGAAATGGCATGATTGCTAGTATGTACAGTAAGATGTTCCATGTAAACGTCATGATTTGCAGTTTTTTCTGTAAGATTATCAATAGAAACAGCATCATTTTCAGAAAGATGTTCAATAGCAACAACATCATTTTCAGTATGTACAGTAAGCTTTTCATTATGTACAGTAAGCTTTTTAATAGAAACAGCATGATTTCTAGTGTGTACAGTGATATTTTTAAATAGAAGCAGCATCATTTTTAGTATATACAGAAAGATTTTCAATAGAAACAGCATGATTCTAATATGGCCAGTAAGCTTTACAATAGAAACAGCATGGTTTCTAGTTTGTATAGAGATATTTTAATAGAAGCAGCATTTTTTTCAATATATGCAGAAAGATTTTCAATAGAAACAGCATGATTTCTAATATGATCCTTAAGCTTTTCAATAGAAACAGCATGATTTCTAGTATGTATAGTGATATTTTAAATAGAAGCAGCATCATTTTCAGTATAATATATATTATACAGAAAGATTTTCAATATAAACAGCATGATTTCTAATATGGTCAGTAAGCTTTACAATAGAAACAGCATGCTTTATAGTATGTACAGTGAGATTATAAATAGAAACAGCATTATTTCCAATATGGCCAGTAAGCTTTACAATTGAAACAGCATGATTTCTAGTATAAACAGTAAGCTTTTCAATAGAAACAGCATGATTTATAGTTTATGCAGTGATATTTTCAATAGAAACAGCATGGTTTCCAGTTCGTACAGTACTATTTTAATAGAAGCAGCATCATTTTCAGTTTATACAGAAAGATTTTCAATAGAAACAGAATGATTTCTAATATGGCCAGTAAGTTTTACAATTAAGAAACCGAATAATTCCTAGTATGTACCGTGAGATTTTCAAAAGAAACAGCATGATTTCTAGTATGTACAGTGAGTTTTAAAATAGAAACAGCATGATTTTTAGTTTGGCCAGTAAGGTTTTCAATAGAAACATCATGATTTCTAGTATGTACAGTGAGGTTTTCAATAGAAACAACACGATTTCTAGTATGACCTGTAAGCTTTTCACTAGAAACAGCATGATTTCTAGTATTACAGTGAGGTTTTCAATAGAAACAGCGTCAAGTTCGGAATATAAAGATATATTTGCAAAAGAAACAGCATGATTTCTAGTATGGCCAGTAATATTTTCAATAGAAACAACATGATATTCAGCATGGATAGGAAGATTTTCAATAGAAACAGCAAGATTTTCAGTATATACAGTAAATTAAGATTTAGTTTAATAGAAAAAGTATGATTTTCAGTATATACAGTAAGATTTCATAAGAAGCAGAATAATTTTCAGTAAGAACATTAAGATTTTTTATACAAGCAGTATGCTTTTCAGTATGTACAGTAATATTTCAAATTCAAACAGCATGATTTTCAGTAATATTGTAAGATTTTCAAAAGAAACAGCTTTATTTACAGTATATACAGTAAGATTGTAGAGTAAGGTTTTCAATTGATACAGCATGATCTTCGAAATTACAGTATGATTTTGAAAGCAAAACATCACTATTTTTAGTACACAGTAAGAATTGCAATAGTAACAGCATGATTTCGAGTATGGCCAGTAAGTTTTACAATAGAAAAGGCATGATTTCTAGTATGTACAGTAAGCTTTACAATAGAAACAGCATCATTTTTAGAATATAAAAAAATATTTTCAACAGAAGCAGCATGATATTCAGTATATACAGTAAATCAGGATTTAGTTTAATAGAAAAAAGCATACATTTCAGGATACACGGTAAGATTTAATTAGAAACAGAATAATTTTCAGTAAGTAAATTAAGATTTTCAATAGAAACATGCTTTCTAGTAAATACAGTTTCCAATGATGGACAGTACGATTTACAATAGAAACAGCATAATTTCCAGTATGGACAGTACACTCTTTTCAATAGAAACAGCATGATTTTAGTAAGCTCGGTAAGATTTTCAAAGGAAACATCAGTTTTACAGTAAGCATGCTTATCAGTATGTACAGTAAAATTTCAATAGAAACTAGAAGTTGCATAAAGCTTTTCAATGGAACAGCATAATTTCCAATATGGACAGTACTATTTTCAATAGAAACAGCATGATCGCCAGTATGTAAGAGGGTCTGGATGGGGTATAATGATTAGTGAATAATGGCCCAGGCCCCTTTTTTAATAATGAGGGCCTAAAAATTAATGAATAATCTTATTTTTACAATGAATTGAAGAAAAAATTAATGAATAGTGAAAAATCAGGTTTCTTTGCCACTTCCTTACTTTTAATGAATATAATCGGTCTTATTTTAATGAATAACCCAAAATTTAAAAGAGATGAATAATGGGCTAAATTTTTAATGAATATTGAATACCAGACCCCCCATCCAGACCCTCATGTAATAGAAACAGCATGATTTCCAATATGGACAGTACGATTTTCAATAGAAACAGCATGATCGCCATTATATACAGAAATATTTTCAATAGGAACAGCATGATTTTCAGTAAAACCAGTAAGATTTTAAAGGAAAAAGCATTATTTACAGTATTTTCAGTAATAGGAATAGTGAAAAACCAGGTTTCTTTGCCACTTCCTTACTTTTGATGAATAATATTGGTCTTATTTTAATGAATAACCCAAAATTTTAAAGAGATGAATAATGGGCTAAGATTTTAAAGGAAAAAGCATTATTTACAGTATTTTCAGTAAAAGTTTCAATAGAAGCATGAGCATGATTTCTAGTAGGTACAGTAAGCTTTTCAATAGGGACCCCCTGACCCCCCTCCTAACCTGGAAAGGTTTCTATAGGAATAAGCAATTGGACCCCTACCCCCCTGGAAAAAGTCCCCCCATCCCCACCTGGACACTTATACAATTTTAATTTTTCGGATCCCCCCTGCAAAAAAAGTTGAACTAAAAAATACGTTGTGAGAGGTTTTTGCCTTCAGTCCGGCCTGGACCCCCCCCCCCCTTTCCCCGCATGAACCAGCACACTCAATGAGTAGCTGATCTCATGGTATTCACTGGGTGCACGTCTCATTTCTTTTGCCATAACTGACAAGCAAAGGTCACGTAAGGACAAGGCATTGCCATTCTTGTCGCAGGTTACGACTTGCATGCCAATTAGGTGTGCTTTAATGTGAAGATGAAAAACAGATTTTACAATAAAAATATTATTATAATCCCCACTTTTGCTTCTCCCCGATAACAGCATGACCGTGACGTAACCAATATTCCAAAGCTATTTTAACTGACTTAAAGACACTGGGCAGTCTGTCAACATGTGCAGGAGGTATCCTGCACATGTTGACAGTCTGCCCAGTGTCTTTATTTAACAAACTGTACTATACCGAAACATTAAGAACAGTGGAAATTCAGATCAGCTCACGCATTCGCGCGAGTATTTCGCATGCATGTGCTGCATATGTCGTTTTTCTTGCGTCCATCATTAGTTGTAACAAAGAAAAATACTAGAGATTTTATGAATGAAATATCAGCATGCCATTGAGATTGTTGCCGGGTATACCTGCCGCGAAGATGGTTGTGGCTATAAAATGTGGTTAAGAATGACATTCCCAATGATGAATTTGCAATTAGGGTGTGTGGCAGATGTGATAACACATGCATGAGGCAGCTGCACCCGCTAATTCTTCCCCTGCTAGTAATGACATTTGTCGTCTGCTAATGACCTGAGCAAACAGTTTACACCCAGATCCGGTCCCACAATAATTCTTGTTGAGCCTGATCTGGTGCCGAACCATGTTGGCACTCTGAAAGCATTTTACTGCAAGAATTTTATAAATCCATTATTTTGTTGACTGGGACGTAAAGAATCCAATCAAACAATACTATACTATCCCAGCAGTATTACAGCATATGTTGCAATCGTGAAAAATCGTTTTCGAATGACACAAACAACGTTTTCGATCCCCAAAACAATGAAAATTTGAACACAATAGTGCCAAAATGTGTGTTTTTCGAAATCGAAAATGCAGTTTTGCTTATTTTTTTTCCATTCAGCCCAATTTGAGCGTTGGTATCCCTTAGATTGACGTCAATAAGGATGGTGACCGAGGGTGTACCCCAAAAGACACAGTTGTCTGCTCGAGTTGCGGGACAATTATGAAAATGTCAACACGTAGGATAGTATACGCAGCGACTGGTTTTATGAATGAACCTATCCTATCAATGAAAAACATAATTTCATGCCTCGAGAAAACCAACCTTTTAACTCGTTGCCTGATATTGTCGTCTGCTATGAGCGTTGCTGATAACCTCTGCAAACAGTTGGAACCCGAATGGTCACGGACACTGATGACACTCTGAAAAGTAACATGTTAAAAAATTAGCCATGAGAAAGTTCCCAGGAGACTAAAAGTAAAAGGATTAAGACACATTTCCGCCAAATCCATAATCAAAGAACTGAGAGTATTGATGCGGTGGATCCAAAAACAAAAATATGAATAACCTGTATCTCAAAATGTAAGAAATTTACGTGACAAACCGTATATACATATTTTAATTAGTTTTGTTATGACCTTTGAATCCATGGCCAAACACTCGCTATCTTCCACACACCATAAGCAATCAGTCTGCCAAATATTAGCACACCATATAATTCGCGTTACAAACCAGAAGACTGAATATAAGTATTAAGGGAATATTTCACCCAAGAAACCATAAATTTGGAACCACTGAATAGCATGAAAAAATATTAACCCTATAATGGTGTGTGTTTTTTTTATGCATTTTGATAGAATAAGAATGCAATCGCCCATTTTGTATTTTAAGGGGACACAGATAGAGATGTCTAACTTATGGTGCATTCCTTTCCCTAAAGATTAATTTATCATTTGTAAACAGTGCAGAAGACACTGATGATCTGGGTCATCACTGTTTGCCAAAGTACCAAAGGGTTAATAGTGAGTGATATAAGCATGCAATCATAAGAAATTAAAGACTACTAGCTTTAATGGGAATATCACAGAGTTATCAGTAAGTGCTAGCAGTTGTGCTAGCGGGAAGTTTCACCTGGCGAGCGCCCAAAGTTTTGCCCAGACTCAGTGGGGGAGGGGATAGAGTTAGGGTTCAGCTGCCTGTTTTTCGGACAAAGCACAAAGAAGTTTTGTTTAGACTCAGTTAGGGCGTCACCACCCACTAGTGGGGAAAGCTTGGTTAGGCTTTGCAAAGGAAAACAGGCAAAGAGCTAACCCTAGAGAGAGGGTGCTTGGTTAGTGTTCAACCGCCCGCTAGCTGGCAAAGTGCAAAGAAGTTTTGTCCAGACTCACTCAGGGGGAGGGTTAGGGTTAAGGTCCTGCTGCCTGCTAGCAGGCAAAGTGCCATCAGGTTTCGCAAGGCTGGAGCCTAGATTGTTATGGTTGGTTTATGGTTAGCTTTCTGCCTCCAACTAGCGGAGAAACACACAGAAGTTCGGCTGCTGCTAGTATACAAAGCGTGATCAGGTTTCACCAAGCGGGTGCCCAAAGTGCTAACCCTTATCAGTGGGTGCCCAGACTCAGGGGGGAGGGGGGTTAAGGTTTGGCCACCTGCTATTGGGCAAAGAGCAATCAGGTTTCACCCGGCGGGTGTCCATAGTGCTAACCCTACTCAGTGGGTGCCGACTTAGGGTTACACCACCTGCTAGCGGGCAAAGGGCAATCCGGTTTCACCCGGCAGACGCTCAAAGTGCTAACCCTAGTCAGCGAGTGCCCACTTAGGGTTAGGGTTCTCCTGCTCGCTAGCGGGCAAAACGCAAAGATGTTTTGTCCAGACTCAGGGGAAGGGTTAAATATAGGCTTCCTGCTAGCTAGCAAGCAAAGTGCGATCATATGGGAGCCCAAAGTGCTAACCCTATTCAAAGAGTGCCTACTTAGGGTTTAGGGTTAGTGTTCTGCCGCCCGCTAGTGGGCAAAGCACAAAGAAGTTTTGCTCAGACTCCGGGGGATGGTTGGGGTTAGGATAGTCAAAGGTTTTCGCATGGTATCATCTTGAATATATGAATGTTGAACACAATGCAAATGAGGGATCTTGTCATAATTAATAAAATATTTGCTCCAGAAAAAATAAAATATTTGTTCCAGAAAAAATATGTCCAGTTCAGTCAAACATTAACATAGTGAAAATGATTTCGACAGACATGTAAGGCAGCTTGGATAGCTTGGACGTCCCATGATGACACCATGCCCAAAAGACAATGACAATATTACAAGAATCCATCAATAAAATAACTGTACACACCATTTCCATCTCCATCGAAAACCAATCCATATTCAGCTGGACTAAGCCTACGGACGAACTATCGGGGGGGGGGGGGGGGGTGCCTATGAGTGAAGGGATCGGAGTGCGCACCTAAATAAATCAATGGGCTTGGTTTATGTATGCAAACCATAGTCCATGAGACTTGGACTCTCATGCTTCATCAGAAAATGAAGAACATATAATTAGGTAAACTTGCTATAGAGTCCTTTTTCATTTATATGATTCATAAAAGTATGTAAGGAATGTTGCATATTTTGTGTCTAACATTCCGTCACATAGTAAATAATAAACTTGAGATATGACAACCTGAATATTAATGTTAAATAAAATACCTGTATTATACAATGTGAAAACTCCCACAAGTAGTAAGATAGCTTTCACACGAAAAGCTGCATATTGAAGTGAAGTGATTATTTTACGTGTACACAATATGTGCATCATTGTTGAAGATTTTGTTGATTTCGTAGTGGCTATATGGTATTAAATCAAGACCATTACGTGTACTTGTATTTGTGTCTACAGTGTACTCGGCAGAATGTTTGTTTAAAAGATTATTGCACGACCCGAAACTGAAAAAGTTTCCGTGTGCACTATATCCAGTATGCCCGTCCGTCTGTCTATCCATCCGTCTACTATCGGTTAGAGATACACTCTATAACTGAGAAATTACTTGGAATTTGTAGGTACTGGACAGGTACCCCACCCATTTTAAGCATATCTCTTAAACGATATTGAATATTTTCAAGAAACTCTATAGGTGGCAAAGAACTGTGTTTACGATAAGATAACTCTCGCTCTTTGGATGTTCGAATTATCTGCCTTTTGGTTTAAGTCCATGCTACGAACGCCTATTAGGTTAATGATAGACTAAAAGAAATATGGAAAAGCAGAAATATGGAAAAGCAGAGTAACACCGAAGAAGGCGCAGCTTCGTATAAGTAAGGTGTTATATAGCGCAAAACGCGTAAAAACGGCAAAATAGTGTAGAAACGCGAATCCAAAGTCGTAGTAACGCAAAATAAAGGCGTTATTTTAAAAGGCGTTATAACGAATTTTTTTCGCGGTTTGTACGCCTTGCGAAAGGCGTTATTAACTTTTTTTTCGTAATTGTAACCTTTTCGCCTTTCGAAAGGCTTTATTACGCCTTTTGAAAGACGTTGGTACGCCTTTACGTGATTGTACGCTTTTGAAAGGCGTTATTTCGCCTTTTTTGCGTTGTACGCAGCCAAGGCTCCTAGCTGTAATAGTTTTTGAGATACCAAGCTTTCTATGTCCAAATTTTCAAAGGGTAATGACTAAAAAAATATTTTTTTTTTCATTTTATTACCAGCTAGGCTACTTATTATCCTCTATATGCTAACCTAGCTGTTATACTTTTTGAGATATCTTGATTACAAAATTTCATTATGACCCTTTAAAGGGACATAACTCCACAAAGGGAGATAATTTGGACCAAAAATACGGGTCAACTATTTTTTTGATGACGAATCTATTTATGAAATTTCAAAGCTGTAACTTTTGCACGGACATACATACACACTTACAGACGGACAAGCGCCAAGCAATATGCCCCTTCAACTTTTTTTAAAGTTGGGGGCATAATTAGACCCAGTTAACAGAAGGTGGAGAAAAAGCCACATTAGTAGGTGGAAAATTAGACCCATTTTACAGAAGGTTGAAAACTAGACCTATTTATCAGAAGGTGGAAAATTAGACCCATTTAACAGGTGGAAAATTAAACCCATTTAACAGTTGGAAAATTAGACCCATTTAACAGAAGGTGGAAAAAAATATCCATTTAACAGAAGATGGAAAATTAGACCCATTTAACAGGTGAAAAATTAGACCCATTTGACAGAAGGTGGAAAATTAGACACATTTAACAGAAGGTGGAAAATTAGACTCATTTAACAGAAGGCGGAAAATTAGACTCCTTTAACAGAAGTCGGAAAATTAGACACATTTAACAGAAGGTGGAAAATTAGACCCATTTAACAGAAGGTGGAAATTAGACCCATTTATCAGAAGGTGGAAAATTAGACCCATTTATCAGAAGGTGGAAAATTAGAGCCATTTAAAAGAAGGTGGAAAACTAGAAATTGTGTTTATGAAACACTGCCCCCAACCATATGCTTGTCCATAAGGATGATCTCACCAGGTAATCTACTCACCATCCTCTATGAGCTCACCAAATCTGAGGCTATTGGCTGTAATGGTTTTCGAGATTTATCTTTGTTTCAAGTTTTCTTGGTGCAAACTTGCAAAGGGCAACTCATAAAAATGCAAAGAGCAATTACTGGAAAAAAAAATATAAACATTTTTTCTAAAAATTTTCACCAGATAATCTACTCATTATCCTCTATTAGCTGTCCAAGTTTGAAGCTCCTAAGTGTAATAGTTTTTGAGATACCAACTTTCTATGTCCAAATTTTCAACGGGCAATTACTCATAAAAAATAAAACAACTTCTTTTCAAATTTTCACCATGAAATCTACTGATTATCCTCTATCAGCTGACTAAGTTTGATACTCCCAGCTGTTATACTATTTGAGATATCTTTATTACAAAATTAAATTTGCAAAGGGCAATAACCTGTAAAATGCAAAGGGAAATAACACAATCAAAATAAAATATTTTTTCTTAAATTTTCACCTGGTAATCTTCTTATTATCCTCTATCAGCTGTCTAAGTTTGAAGCTCCAAGCGTTAATTTTTTTTAGATACCAAGCTTTCTATGTCCAAATTTTCAAAGGGTAAGAACTAATAAGTATTTTTTTTTAATTTTCACCAGCTAGGCTACTTATTATCTTCTATCTGCTGACTCAGTTTCAAGCTCCTAGCTGTTTTACTTTTTTAGATATCTTGATTACAAAATTTCATTAGCATTTAAAAGGGGCATAACTCAACAAAGGGAGGTAATGTGGACAAAAAATATGGGTTCGCAATTTTTGATGACAAATCTATTTATGAAATTTCAAAACTGCAACTGACGCGCGGACATACATGCACACACACACACACACACACACACACACACACACACACACACACACACACACACACACACACACACACACACACACACACACACACACACACACACACACACACACACACACACACACACACACACACACAAAAACTGACAAGCCCCAAGCAATATGGGGACATTATTAGATCCATTTAACAGAAGGTGGAGAATTAGTCCCATTTAACAGAAGGTTGAAAACTAGACCAATTTAATAGAAGGTGGAAAATTAGACCCATTTAACAGAAGGTGGAAAACTAGACCAATTTAATAGAAGGTGGAAAATTAGACCCATTTATCACAAGGTGGATAATTAGACCCATTTATCAGAAGACGGAAAATCAGACCCAATTATCAGTAGGTGGAAAATAAGACAAAGTCGACAAAAGATGGAAAATAAGACCAATTTAACAGAAGGTGGAAAATAAGACCCATTTAACAGAAGGTGGAAAATTACACCCATTTAACAGGTGGAAAATTACACCCATTTAACAGAAGATGGAAAATAAGACCCATTTAATTGGTGGAAAATTAGACCCATTCATCGTTGGTAGAAAATTAGACCCATTTAACAGAAGATGGAAAATAAGACCCATTAACAGAAGATGGAAAATTAGAACCGTTTAACAAAAGGCGGAACATTAGACCCATTCAACAAAAGGTGGAAAATTTAACCGATTTAACAGAAGGTGGAAAATTTGACAAATTCAACAGAAGGTGGAAAATTAGACCCATTCAACAGAAGGTGGACAATCAGACCCATTTAACAGGTGGAAAATTACACCCATTTAACAGAAGGTGGACAATTAGACCCATTTAACAGAAGGTGGAAAATTAGACCCATTTAACAGATGGTGGGAAAATAGACTCATTTAACAGGTGGAATATTAGTCCCTTTTACAGAAGGTGGAAAATAAAACCCATTTAACAGAAGGTGGAAAATTCGATAAATTCAACAGAAGGTGGAAAATTAGACCCATTTAACAGAATGTGGACAATAAGACCCATTAACAGGTGGAAAATTAGACCCATTTAACAGAAGGTGGGCAATTAGACCCATTTACCAGAAGGTGGTTATTGACCCATTCAACAGAAGGTGGAAAATTAGACCCATTTAACAGAAGGTGGAAGATTAGACCCATTTGACAGGAGGAAAACTAGACCAATTTAACAGAAGGTGGAAAATAAGACCCATTCAACAGAAGGTGGAAAATTAGACCCATTCAAAAGAAGGTGGACAATTAGACCTATTTAACAGAAGGTGAAAAATTAAAATCAATTTTACAGAAATAGGAAAACTAGACCAATTAAATAGAAGGTGGAAAATTATACCCATTTAACACAAGGTGGAAAATTAAACCCATATAACAGAAGTCGGAAAATTTGACCCATTTATCAGATGGTATAAAATTAGAACCATTTATCAGAAGGTGTAAAATTAGACCCATTCATCAGAAGGTTTAAAATTAGATCCATTTAACAGAAGGTGGAAAATTAGAGTCATTTATCAGAAGGTGGAAGATTAGACCCATTAAAGAGTTGGAAAATTACACCCATTTAACAGAAGATGGAAAATTAGACCCATCTAACAGAAGGTGGAAAATTAGACCCATTTAACAGAAGGGGGGAAATTTGACCCATTTAACAGAGGATGGTTAATTTGACCCATCTAACACAAGGTGGAAAATTGGACCCGATTTAACAGGTGGAAAATTAGACCCATTTATCAGAAGGTAGAATATTAGACCCATTTAACAGAAGGTGGAAAATTAGACCCATTTAACAGAAGGTGGAAAATTAGACCCAATTTAACAGAGGGTGGAAAATTAGACCCATTTAAATAGACGGTGGAAAATTAGACCTATTTAACAGAAGGTGGAATACAAGACCTATTTAACAGAAGGTGGAAATTAGACCTATTTTACAGAAGGTGAAAAATTAGACCCATTTAACAGAAGGTGGTAAATTAGACCCGATTTAACAGAAGGTGGAAACTTAGACCCATATAACACAAGGTGGAAAATTAGACCCGATTTAACAGGTGGAAAATTAGACCCGATTTAACAGGTGGAAAATTAGACCCATTTAACAGAAGGAAGAATATTAGACCCGATTTAACAGAAGGTGGAAAATTAGACCCATTTAACAGAAGGTGGAAATTAAGACCCATTCAACAGTTGGAAAATTAGAGCCATTCAACAGGTGAGAAAATTAGACCCATTTAACAGAAGGTTGAAAATTAGACCCATTTAACAGAAGGTGGAAAATAAGACCCTTTCAACAGTTGGAAAATAAGACCCATTCAACAGGTGAGAAAATTAGACCCATTTAACAGAAGGTTGATAATTAGACCCATTTAACAGAAGGTAGAAAATAAGACCCATTTAACAGAAGGTGGAAAATTAGACCCATTTAACAGATGGTGGAAAATTAGACCCATTTAACAGAAGGTGGAAAATTAGACCCATTTAACAGAAGGTGGACAATAAGACCCATTTATTAGAAGGTGGACAATTAGACCCATTTTGCAGAAGGTGGTGATCAGACCCATTTGACAGAAGGTGAAAAATTAGACCCATTTACCAGAAGGTGGAAAATTAGACCCATTTTGCAGAAGGTGGTGATCAGACCCATTTGACAGAAGGTGAAAAATTAGACCCATTTGACAGAAGGTGAAAAATTAGACCCATTTAACAGAAGGTGAAAAATTAGACCCATTTAATAGAGGGTGGAAAATTAGACCCCCTTCAACAGGTGGAAAATCAGACCCATTTAACAGAGGGTGGAAAATTAGACCCAATTAATAGAAGATGGAACTGAGTTAAATGTGTACAACTGTGTAAAAGGACAAAATAGAAACAATTTTGCACAGGTTTCATATGCTGTACATTTACAGGCACCCAGATAAGAGTGTGTGTTGGAAAACTATTTTCTTTATTACTCATCCAAAACATATGTTGTAGGTACTCAAAAGAACCGTCTCAATAAGACAGTTCTTTTGAGCACCCAAAACACATGTTTAAATTGATGGGTTAGAAAACAATTACAATTTTAGGCTAATAAAATTTCCTTATCTGGATCTATGCATTTATCGGGATTATAACAGCAAAATAGATCTATCACATGTTAGACTGTGAGCTGCTTATAGACCCCCTCCCCCCAGGGGGAATTTTGTACACTATGATTTTCTAAAAAAACACTATACATGAAGCAATAACATATGTTAGCACTCTGACAGTTGGGTCGTTACTGTGTTACAGCCTTGTTAACTATGTTACCCTATAACAGCTTCCAATCCTCTTGTGCAAATACAAACCTATACCTAAATCTTATTTATCAACATGCTAATGGCCTTTGAATCACTAAATTAAACGCAGCAAACAGCTGGTATGCATCAATACAACTTAAGTCCATTATATTGCAGTTATATACGTTACTAACTTTCAAATATACTACTATTTAGTGTTGTGCTTCCACTAGACCATGAACTACCAAAATATATCTGAGGGGGAGTTTTATACACTATAATTTATTAAAACCACATAACATAAGTCACAAAATAATGCATGTTACCTCTTTATGGGTTGGGGCTTTACCCTGCATCAGCAGGGTTTAATACTTTACACTAAAATAATAGGAAATCCTATAGTATATATATCAAGGTGTTTCTTATTCTTACATATTAATATTATCTTGTAATTGATATTAAATGACTAGCAGTATAAGTTTAACACATTAAGGCATCTTTCATTACTGTTACATACATTACATTTCATTAAATACATTATTTACTGTAATATTAGCATCATATGAGTTAAACTGCTAGAGGATGTAGATAATTGCCATTTGAGGGCTCACTTAGGTGAGAGAAACAATAAATATTACCATTTTAATATAAAATTTAAGTGGGATAAAACTCTGACGAAAGTATGGGTGATGAAAAGGAAAAAACTTGAACACAAAGCAAATAAAATGTTGTTTCAATTAAGAGTGTTTTATCGGATATATGTAACAATCCCTCACAGAAAATACTTAATTCAATGATCAAATAATGTTTCTTAAATGCTAAAATAATATCACTTAACTGTCTTACACTTATATGTTTAATTATTTTTTACATGAAATGATACATTGTATATGCAGGACATTTTCCTCACTGTCTATAGTTCAATTTAGATTTAACATGATATTAACCATGAAGTAGTTTAGTATGATCACTTGACATTATGTAAGCCAACAAAATACATATGAGCCACAATCTGTGAAAACCAGCCTTAATGACAAAGTCGTCAAAATTGAGTTTATTACACATATTAAATCTAGGAAGTGTTAAGAAGTTATCCTGCAAATTTTATGAAGTTATCTCCATTATTCATGGAAATATGATCTTTTGAAACTATACACTGTCTTAACTTTAACACACAACGTCAAAAACATTACTACGTTACTAATGACGTCAAAGTTTACTTCCTGATTTACGGATTTGCCGGATGCAATAAAAACATGCTATTTCTTGCTAACACACTTTTTTATCTTGCTAACACACTTTTTTATTATCGTTAGCATGTGTGCAATGGAATTCGCAGAAAAGTTGACACTGATTCATTTTTGCCCGGAGTTTGCATGATCTGAAAACGACTGACCATACTTTAAAAATTCTGACAGTTGCTAAGGTAAAGTTGTTGCCATGGAAACATATGACATGATAACGAAGAAGTTTAACCAGAAATAATTTCCAGTGTTATTCTACAATCCACCTGAATAGGTTTTAAGGCAGTATATAAACATGTCAAATTTCTTAATTTTTGGCGTTTTTCAAATGATTTTTACATAAAAAGTCCTAAATGTCATTAATGCAGGTTTTCACAGATCGTGGCTCATATATAGCTTATCAGCTATTGATTACAACAACTACGAGGGTCAGTCAAAAATAACTGAGAGTTGGTTAATATATTTTTACTGGGTCAGCAGTTTTGGCTGAAGCTTTATACACATATAGAATAAACCTTCGAGTTTCATTACATATAGAAGTTGACGTCTTATCATCATCAATGCGCTGTTGCTAGGCAACCGAAGATCGTCTCTTAGCGATGTGCGTTCACGCTAACGACACTTCTTGCTAAGCAGCCAAGAATTTAAAATCATTTCAAATATAAAACAGTAAAATAAAGGACCTTTTATCTCTCCAGTTGTATCAAACAATGTGTTAGCAATGTTTTGAAGAAGTTTGATAGATAGTAAATACAATACATGCAACGTTCCTTGCATAGCAACCAAAATTGATGGAAATTTCATTTTAACTAAAATACCAGATTTTGTTGCTATGACAACCATTTATTCCTTGAACTATTCAAGATATGCATTCAGATGTCAAAACCAATTACTAAATACAATGAAATTGTCATATGATATAATACTTAGTTGATAATATTGCTCTAAAATGAACTGTTACTGGCGGTTGGGGTATATTTTGGGGTGAAATTTTCATAAAATTTAGTTAATTTTCCTCTTATTTATGTAATAATATTCCAACGCCTCAATCTCAGTCATTGCATTTCACAAAATATATTGATATACTGTATTTGCAACAAATGCACCAGTTAATGTAACTTAAATAATGTATAGTGTTTCCATGGCAACGCTATATTCCAACATGAACGCATGACGTTATTTCATATTCTTCGGTTGCTAAGCAACAACAATCTATACTTTGCATGGTCTTGTATATTGCATATTCTGACGCAGGACAGTTCATTGCATGCATGTGCCAAGTTTCACTAGTGTACGTTAGCCTATGTAAGAGATATAAATCAACTCTCAGTTATTTTTGACTGATCCTCATATATTGATAACAATCAAGGGAAGCTACCTTACAATTTTAAAAATTGTAAGTCATTTTAAGCATGGTCAAAATCAAGAAATGAAGAATTAAAACGGGCGTTTATCCTTTGAACAAAAACTAAAGTTGTTTTTTTTAATCATAGTTGTTTCTGACCCATATATGGCACCCACCATGCCAAAAATAGTATGATCTGGAAATACCACAATCAAATATATGATTATATCCCCTATGGTAATGAATCCCTCTACATCTAAAGCATGTCCAGTATACACTTTATCTCGGTAACATGCATAACACAAATATTTTAGGAGAATATAACACTTGTCATCTGTTTCATCTGACTATACAGTTTTGTAAAGTAATGAAAAATGACAGCATAAGTTTTGTTCTAGAGGTTCTTTGTTAGTGATAAATTAAATTTAAAAGGGACAATACATAGAAAAGCTCCCTAGCATTGTTAGTATTGTATTGTAGACATGACTAATTGAATGGACTTTAATAAATTCATTGGTAATTTTCTTTGACTTATTTCTGTCAATTATACTTAGTCTAACAGTGAAATTTCATTTTATTCCTATTTCGCATGCCAAATGAAAATATGATCATGGTTACAAAATTACATCCTTCTAATAATTTTAAATCATTTACTTATTTATATAAAGTTTACATTGCTTGAGCAAATGATCAGAAATACTATGTTGATTTCATTAACATTTTCATTCATTAAACAATGAAAGATATGCTGAAAATAACATAGTCCATTTAAAAGCTAAAAATAAAGAAAAGTGTCACCATCTGCATATGCAAATTAGATGTCAGTTTAAAATTTTTATTTTGAGACAAATTCTTTAAACAGTTTCTGAATACATTCACTTATAATGCATAGTATCTAATGTAACACATATGAAATTTTATCGTACCAACCTATATATGCTTGATTCTATCCGGATTGTTAGCACACACTTTTGTATGCTACCACATCCAACACAACATTTAGTTAAAAAGTAGTTTTTATTATATTATTACTGTAGATGAGCATACATATACAAGGAGGAATACTAGCCTGTATCGTGTTACTGACAAAGTTCGTATAATATAAACAACAGTTAACTGGTTGCACTAAAATTATTTGGTTGCTGTTAAATAAGTAATTGAATTAAACTTCAGATAAGTATTACAAAATCTAAATCCACCTTCTATTACCATTTCAGACTCGATTAATACTGTCTTTGACACCATTTTGGACACACATAGAGCCTTAAGATATATTTAATATGGTAGTATACGTTACTTTGACAGTTTTGACAAAACATGAGAATACGAGGTATGTCGGTAAAGTTCGTGTACAAGTCTTATTTAGGTCTTATAAGTGCCTGATTTCGATACTGTTGTGAATAATTCTTTAAAGAAACATAATAAAAAAATTTTGAGCTATTCAATGTACAAAATAGATGAAAAGTATGTATCTTGTTTTCATTTGTTGACATGTACCCCCTAGTATGCGGGGCAGGTATCAAAATTCACAATTTTAAAATTAATAGTCATGACATGATTCTTAATATCAAATTAACAGGATGCCCCATGTTTTTAACTTTTGTTTCACTGATGTAGGTTAACATATAAATGGTGTACTGAAAATATTGAGTGGATGTGAAGTGTTTTGCTAATTTTGCAGGCTCATTACCAAAATAGCTGTTTATTTGATAGGGCTATCAAAGGTAAATGTTAGTGTCGGCAAAAACAGGCCACCAATAGAATTATGGGGTTTTATTCAAACTATACCTCTAAATGTATTCAGATTGATGTCAATGAGTTTCTTATAACCTTATAGTTTGTAAAATGTGTTGAAAGGTTATCAAATACGTTTCCATTTGATATTCCAGCAACTGTTTGTAACATACCACCATTTTCGTTCAAAATGTCTTGCAAATAGCCTTGAATAGTACCAGGTGTACTAAAATACTATTTCTGTGCATAAACTTAAACTATTTGTGTTGATTAATCAGACGAATTATGCTAAATTGTTTCTCTAAATGAAACAAGCAACAAAGACCTAAAATAGAAATTTATTTTTTTAATATAAACAAAACACTTCAGGGCCAGTATAGTATAAAAATGGTGATGTCATGATGATTACAGACACCTGCCCCGCGGATACCATGGTGCCTATAGTAAAACTGTTATAAAGGACATATCGCTTGTCCTATCTTCGTCAATTTTCAAACATGTATTCCTGATACATTATTTAATATAATGATATAGCTGAGGAAACTAGTAATTGTTTATGTTGAGCTGTGGACAGGCTGTTCACGAACTTTAAGGACATACCTCGTATATTTTTCTTATTTAGCTATCACTTGAGATCTCTAATATTCTTTGTTAATGAAGCTTAAAAGCTATAAATTTTGCCAAGTTGGTAAAAAAAAATTTAAAAGTTTAAAAATATATTATTCCACAAAAGCTAATATGCTTTGACAATTTGATATAGTCTCTTAGTATGAGCTGATAAATTCCATTTCAGACAAATTATTATCTGAATATCTATTGAACACACAAAAGGTTTTGAAATTAATTAAAATGCCCATTAAATGTATCATTTAGGGTATAAATCAATATATAGAACGCACTGAAGTTAATGTAACATACATAACATATTGGCAATCAAACATCAAAATGATATTTTACACCAGAAACAATGTTTAATATCCCCTTTCAGTCTTGCTTATCAATAGAATGCTCATATATGGTGTTAAAAGCATACAGATAGGATTGCATGCTGTATTTTAAATGAAAAGATTCTTACTTTACAATACGTTTTCTTCAGAGTCGTCATATTCAACAGCTTATAACTCTTGAAGTTTTTGTGATAGAAGCAAGCTGTTTGCAGTTTTGGAATGGTCAGTAAATTACCCTTCAGAGACACGTTATTTTAATCTACAATATATATTAAAAAAAATATCAAATGAAACTATTTAACAAAATATTAATGATTTTACAGGGTGTAGTTGAAAATGTAACGTAAATGACACCATAATGGGCCTAAATAACATTGGCAAACATCAATATCTGCAGGGAATTAACTGTTCTTGTAAATTACCAGACTATTTAGCCAATTTGAAAGTTCATAGCCGGGGAACCAAAGTCGAGTATCGTGCAAAAACACACATTTTTTGCACCCGAAAGGTATACGGCTGGAATTTTGTATACTGATAGTCTAGATAGTGCTTGATATGAAACCACTGTATAGCAATGCGACCAGAATTGCATTTCGCGGAAAAATGCATTTTTGTATGCCACATAGGTCATGTTAAGCAATCTTTCATAGCATAGAAATTGTGGTGTTTCCCTTTTCAATAAGTTACAGTGCGTGCTTTTGGTCTTCAAAAGAACCGTCTCATTTAATAGGTCCATTTAAGTACCCACAACATATGTTTTGGTTGAGAAATAACAAAACTAATTTTCCATTACGCACTCTTATCTGAAGGATTGGTATGAGAAGCCGTTTGACTGTTCGATAATACAATAATACACTATCAAATGCATTTAAAAGTATGGGCAGTCATTTGTGCACCAAAATAATCTTCTTAGGGACATTTTTGTCTTTACAAGTACTATGCGGTTACATATCTGCATCTCAGACGGGGACAGACAGGTTTTCCATGGTGATATGATAATAGTTATACGAGTTTTTTCATATTTATTTAACCACTGTTAAATGAAATTATTGTTTTCAGTAGATAAAAAATCCCTTGGTCCCTACAATGACCCTCTGTTTCAAAGCTGCTGTAAATATGGAAGATAAACACCCTTTAAACCTTGATAAATTTCATTTATGTGTTAAACTGCTATTAAGTTGTCCTGGTATGTTACTACGCACCCGCTGGCATGAGCTAAATTACTAAGTATCGAATTATCGTGGTTTCATATTTTTACTTTTCAACTAAATTTTCTAGTTTGCCATAGAAAATAAAATAAATTGTCTTAAATTATGTCCCAAACGTCTGTCTAACTGTATGAAGTGTTTAAACACATTCAATTTAAAATTTATTTATTTATGTAAAAATATGCAATTCAAACCACTTCAGCGGGAGGACAAAAGTGAATAAGTAAGCACACAATATTTTACGAAATATGCTTCCAAGCGATATATAAATAATTATCAAATACATTTTGGGGCAATAAATGCAGTTTTAATGAAATTTGAAGAAAAGAAATCTATAAATTCTATTTCAAAATGGGGGTGCCCTAATCTACATGCTTTAAAAATCAATAAGCAGTATTCTTAGATGACCACCACTGCTTCTGAGGTCTACGCTGATGTTGTATTATTATATAAACTCAATATTGTTCAATCCTGAACTTTTTTGATAAAAATATATAACATTTTGAAAAATAATATTTTGACATGTTCTTGCTGGGCTTCCGTAGAAAGTTGACTGCTCTGGCGTTATGCAAGTCGATTGAGTCTGCTATACAGTGGTTTCAGATACACCGTAGAATTACCTTTTCAACCATACAAAATCCAGCTGTATACCTTTCGGGTGCAAGGGTTAGCATTTTTTCTACCTTGGTTCCCCGACTATCAAGTACTAGGCCACTGGCTGGATATGGTTTACCTCCCCCCCAGACCATATTTTTCTTGAAGCCCAATGTCTTGCAAGGATTTTGCAACATGTTAGCCCTCTGACAATGGCAGCGTTAAGCTGTAACAGCCTGTTACATACGTTACCCTACAAAATATTTGATAATTAAAATTCTTTTTAAGACTTCAGAAAAGTGTAAAAGATTAAGTAAGATTTCCAAATTGGTTATATTTTCTAAATAAGCTATTACTGAGCCACAGATAATGACATTTGAAAACAAAAATTATCACCCCAAATGTAGTGTATGTTACATTTTTTCATTGAACACCCTTTTAAATGATAAATGCATCTAATGATAGTTTGTCTTAAATTTTATAGAAACCAGTTATTGTTCATTAATTTGGTATTATATTAAAGAATTTTTATTTATCTTTTCAAAACTGCAAGCATTACGTTTCTATCTTATATACTTTTTGAGTTATTAGATGTTGAACATAACCCCATATCACAGAAAAATGTAAAATGTAATTCTCCAGGCCTCGTGCTGGCTATGGACCCCTTCTCCCCCAAGGGGAATTTCAAACACTATGATTTCCAGATGCTACATTATATAAGCCACAAAATGAAATATGTTAGCCCTCTGAGAGTGGAGCGTTAGCTGGTAACATACCCGCAAAATAACATTAAATTTTCCTGATAATGTCTCCAACATGACATATTCACACTTTTTTGAAGTCAGGCACAGGTTTAAGAACTTCTTATAGCACAGTTACATTATTTTGGCATTTATTTTATAAATGTCTTGAGTTTTTGCCGTTGTATATGTTACTTAGTGTTTCATATGTTATTTCCAAGTATCAGTATGGCAGTTATTGACTATACATGTATTACATCCGTAAGTGAATAAAGTAAATCTATAAGGCTGCTATTCAAATGAATTAAAGTTCCTTATTATGGTGTCTTACTCTTTTTACAGCCCAGGTTACATACGTTACTCTCTTAATACCATTTAACGTTCAAGATATGGTCTCCAACATGAACTGCTTGTACTTATTTGCATGCTGGCACAGGTCCATGTACTTCTTTTTACTCTGGCTCATTTGCTGAGGAAGTAACTCAAAACGTAAACTACCATAAACCCTCTTTTCTTTCAAAGAGACATCAAATATAGTCAACATTATACTCATGGCAAGTTTGTAACATTCAGTGCAATGTGCGAGTAACAACTTAAAAGTTCAAAGAAAACCCATCAGGTAGAAGTAATAGAGCAAATCTTCATATATTATCCAAGGGTTTAAAGAATTTTCCTATACAACTTATTAATCCTTTATCAGATTCATCTCGCAAGGATTTTACAATATGCTAGCACTCTGGTAATAGCACCATTACCTTGTTACATATATTACCAATCAACATCTTTGATAATTTTAGTAAACTTGACTTCTGAAAGTGCAAACCAGAAGGTAAGATTTCCAAATTGGCTATATCATCCAAGTAAGCTATTTTTGCATCACAGATTTGGACCTTTGAAAAAAATATGCACCCCAAAGTGTTATGTATGTTACTTTTTTTCATTATTCCTATATAAATGATTTATGAAACTAATATAGTTTGATCTTCTTTTTAATGTGAATGTGCTTACTAACTCATTTTGTATTAAAGAATGTTTATGTACCTTTAGGAAACTGAAAATATTATGTTTCTATCTTTTATAAGGTTCATGCGAGCTGAACATTTCTTGTACTTCAACAACAGCAGAATCTAGGGCAAAGATTTGGTACCAGTAAAATGCATTTAAGCCCCCCGGTGGCTTAGGCTGCTGTCCATTCTAAGGCGGTGGTTCTGTTCTCGTTGACTTTTTGTTTATTGTTACTCCCATTGTGGGAGTCTGTAATTGTTCTATGTTTTGTTGTACGTTACTTTATGTCCATTCTAGTATTGCAATCATCTTGATGGGGAAGAGAGAGCTGATTGCTTTGCTTAATTTGTCTTCCTGGTGTCTAGTGATTGTTGAGCGGCTCTTCCTCGCTGTGCCACGGGGTTGTCTGCGGTTTGTGATTGTGGTATTTCCTGATCATACTCACTTACTTTTTTTGAGTTGTTGAGTTTTGAACATGGTAACCCCATATCACACAAAATGTGAAATATTATTCTGTGTCTCTTTTGTTAGGGTACAATCAAGTTTTCTCTCACCCAGAGGTACTCGATTTCCTTCCCATTTATTTTCCACACATTTTGTCCATATCTGGAAAGCCTCACTTGTTTTAATGGGAAAGACTTGATAGTTCAATCTTTGTATGTACATCTTAAGGGCAGAAAAGCAGGGTGGAGGTAAGCTCATGTTCATGCCATTTGAAATAGTCAGTATATGTTTATGACTTTGGTACTTTTTTTCAGAAACATATCGTACTACAGCTTATTCACAATTACATAAATAGCACATGTTAGGGCTTCATATCACTGATGAGTGCCTAGAGCAATTTTTATTTGTTTTCCTACCCTGCTTAGAATGTTGATGAACTAGTGGGGGACAGGTTCTCTATCAGTTTGATAGGAATAACCTGTCCTTGGTACTAACACATCGGCACATTGGTAGTGTCACAATCTGTTAAACAGTGTATTACTGTAGATCTCTTCCCCCACATTCCGGCCAATGTTGTTGAAATTCAGGAGGTTCACCTTTTGTTTCATACACCATTTTTGAAAAAAACACCCAGGTTATCCTCTGGGAGAACGTTTGTAAGACTTTATAGACTTGTGCTTATTCATTGTATATATGTATCAGTGACAAAACCAACATGCCCTGCCTTTAGTGCCTGGTTGAATACTGGTGCCATCAGATCCATGAAGGTGACAGGAAAAGCTATTATGCTCTTTTGTTACGGCATTAACATCAAAGTTATGTGCAGCACTACATGGCCAATCTAATGTTGGTTCAATGTGAGATTGCAAGCCATGCGGAAGTTTGGACTTGTCAGTTTTGGTGGAAATTCTATCAGGAGTTGACAGTGACCATGGTACAGGTCCCAGAAGGAACGGCAGTGTCAACTCAAGGTCAACATTATGTCCAATAGAAAGAAGGTCATGCTTACCAAAGACGCTCCTTTAACCTCTCATCTGGCTTTTTACGTTTCGTAAATTGGACAATTTCTTCTTGCTTGACCTTGCAAGCATCAAAACTTTATTAGCTTGTAGCATATTATTGGGTTGTGAAAGAGAGATTTTTTAAACTAAAAGTGAGTCAATGAAGTCTGCAACAGCCTTCCTGCCAATGTCATCAGCCTCAATAAGATCCTTAGCTATGCCAGGCTTAGCAGGAGCACCGAAAGACAAAAAGTACAGTTCATTGTTTTCAAAACTAGAACTAAAAGGATTGGTGAAGCCTGAAACTGCCTCTAGTACTCGTTCTACTTTGTATATGAGCAGATTGAATATTTCACTTTAGTGCATTGAAGAGTTGTTTCAATAGATTGAGCTCTGATGTAATGAGTAATACACCATTCCATCTGTAGTACGAAGTGTAGTTTTAGTTGCTGAAGCCTATAATACCTCTATATTGTTTGCCTGATAGTTATGTCAAAAGCATTTCTCAAGCAAAGAACCAATTGTTGTGACACACTAAACCCATTTTGTTCGAGAAGTGCTTTGCAGCTGGGATGTGTATCAGACAAATTCATGAGTGTAATCAGTTACACGGGTACATAGTGTGCGTAATTGTTGTGATCGTTTGCAACGAACTTTTGGAACAAGGCATACAGATGAAATGCAATTCAAAGTTGTTTTCCTTGTAGCCCTAATCAGTGTCAAGACCATCTGAATCATATCCATATACCTTGCCAAGAACTGAGCTGTTTCACATTGACTGTCTTTCAGAACATCTGATTTGAATGCATGGTATCTATACTGTTTATGTGAGCAAACAGGGAAGGTTGATAGATCACCATAAATGTCACCATAAATTAATAAGGAACTTCAATTTATTTCAGCCTTATAAATTTTCTAAATTCTCTGATAGACTTAATACATGTTTAGTCAACAACTGCTATACAGATATTCAGAATAATTTATGTATCATTTGGTAACACACATAACAGTTAAAGCTCAAGGCATTTATTAAATGAATACTTAAAATAGGTAAATCTCGTTAAAAGAAGTAAATAAACCTGTGCAAGCATGCAAATAAGTATAAACAGGGCTTGTTAGAGACATTAACCTAAATGTTTAATGCTATTTTGAAGGTAACATACATAACATGGACCTGAAAAATAGTGTAAGCGATTATAATAAAGAAAAAATCATTTAAGTAGCAGTCTTTTAGATTTACTATATTCTGTGACAGATGTAATACACGTAGAGTCAATAATTACCATACTGATACTTATAAATAACGCAGGAAACACTAAGTAACATATAAAACAGTATTAACTCAAGACATTTATAAAATTAAATACTAAAATACGTAACTGTGTTATAAGAAGTTCATAAACCTGTGTCAGCATGCAAATATGTACGAACATGTCATTGTTAAGACATTATCAGTGACGTTTAATGCTATTTTGGGGGCTAACGTATATATTGTGATGTTACAAGTTAACGCTGCCACTCTCAGAGGACTAACATCTTTTAATTTGTGTCTTATATAATGTTGTTTCAGAAAATCATAGTGTACAAAATTCCCCCTGGGGGGAGGGGGTCTATAGCCAGATCAAGGCCTATACTATCTTAACAGCCTTAATTACATAATTTTGTTTAAAAAAATGACGGGTAACGTAATTAACACGCTGTAACACCCAAAGGCCCCAGCCGCCAGAAGGCTAACATGTGTCAAAAAACTCATTAGATGAAAAGCATAGTCTACAAAATTTTCTCCCTGGGGGGGGGGGGGGGGGGGGGGGGAGGGGGAAAACCCTAAGTAGCTCATAGCCTATGTGTTTTAAGTAGTTTGTTATAATAATCATGTTGTCAGCTTATTCTTAAAAGTATTGATATAGTGCATCTGTATTTCCACAGCACAACTGGATGGGTTAAAGTTCAAAACTTCCAACTCCTGAACTTTCGAAACTCCGACCTTAAAACTTGCTTTATGCCTACTAAATATTCAAAATTTCAAGTTTAAATGGTTAATTGTCCTCAGACAGACTGAAAATAAATCAGAGGAGCTATTATGATCTCCCTAATTCAGTGAAAAGTCAGCCCAAAATCCTGAATTCAGGATTAATCCTGAAAACTTTTACCCATGTAAATATGTTGTCAGCACATTCTTAAAAGTATTGATCAGATATAGTGCATCTGTATTTCCACTGCACACCTGTTTAGAAGGCCAAATCTACCTGTTTAATGGACAGCAGAGAGCTGGTAATTTTATATGTGGGGAAAATTGCAATATTTGCAATAAACATAGTCAGTGGTATGAACATTCAGCTTTACCAAAATGGATTACGTCTCTTCATTACATAGTAACAAAATGCTAAGTTACCCGGGCTGATACTACTTGCGATGCCAAGCCCATAACAGCCAGCTCACTTGAACCCATATCGTCCCAGCATGCACCCTCAGCATCATAAATGACATTATTCACATCACCCCAGCATAAAGACCCGTGCCTAAACATGTAAAGTTTAAAACATGGCCGCTGACACTTTACCGGGCATATCGGCCCGACCCTCAATATTTGCCCGAGAGCCTTTAGGTCAAATAGGGAGACACACGGTCGATATGCCAGGTAACGTAGTGGTGGCCATGTATTTTAAAATCTCTAAATATTAGCAGCACCTCTTCAATTTTATTAGCCTCTTCTAGTAACAAGTTAATTAGCCTTTCTGTGAGAAGCCATCCATGTACATGTATTCATAAGCTGGACCCGAGGTTATAAAACTTTTCATGCTCAATTCAACTGAGCATAAATTTTATCATGCTTATAAATGTTAAAATGCCTACAATTGATGGCATTTTAACATTTATTAGCATGATTAATACAACATCTGAGAGTTTGAAAGCTAGAAAAATCTTTTTTTTTCAGCATTTTAGATTTTATGAGCAATTGAAATCCATTGCACAGTTGAGCAGAGCATGAAAAAAGTTTTATAACCTCAGGGCCTGGACAACACGAGTAAGGACATCTGCAAGGGGATCCCTTTAGTACCATGTTTCACCTTAGAAGTTCTCATGCTGGTTTGACCCATGAAAATATTCCAACACAACCAAAAAATTGTTGACTGGGACATTAAGCAACAACTGGAAAGAGTGGAAAACAGATGGAGGTTGCCATCTTGTTTATGACGTTGTGACAATGTGACATAGGTAAAGAGCACAAGACAAAAACCCTTAGATCGCCCGACCTGCTCACCTGAGACCACTTATGTGAACCTACAAACCATGCAGGTCCTTTATATGCCAGCATAAGATATGTACAGAAATCTGTACTTTAGATAACTGAAATTGCCATCTTCGCTTTGTGCAGAAGAAAACCAGGGGAAAACAAAAAACAACCAGTGTTCTCGTATGGGTGAGCTAGTATATGTATCTGTTTGGTCCCACATCATCTAAGCTACGTCATGCATGTAAACAAATATGGAAGCGCCCAGAAAAATGCACTCAATGGTTTTTTATTTTGAAAAACTGGCCAGTTTATAAAGTTGGCAGAATTGTGCAAAATATTGAACTTGTGGCACAGTGCAATTTACAGGTTTCATATTTTATACATTTCCTGCAAAATAATTATCAAAATTGAATTACCATATAAATTATTCATTTTTAGCAGTTTATTTTAAAATTGTTATTGTAAGCTTATTCTTGAAAGTATTGTTAATAGCATCTGTTTTTCCAATATGCTATGGTATTGAAATGTAAAGTGACCCGAATAACGGATACCAGTTATTAGCCAATTTTTAAACATTGTAAGGGCTGTTTCACATATACACCGAATCCGAACCGAAACCGAACCGAAACCGTAACGGCCACCGAATTGCATCGTTTCGTTTTCGGCAGACCTTTCACATATGCACCGAATCCGTGGACGAAATGTAGGAAAATGCCTGTATAATTTGGACTAATTTTCCTCTCAGATAGCAGAAATACCTTTACAATACAAATTGTTCCATGTCACTTTATTACGTTCGTGGTCTTTATAGTCGCTCTGGGTATTGTTCCACAAAATTCTGTAGTCAATAGTATTGTGTTTGTAAATCATCGCACAATTGTCTCGCTGGACAATCCATCAATGGCTTTCATGATCACTTTAAGTTATTTACAACGCACGTGGTTGAGTATTTGCAATTCCTGTCTTATTTGCTGAAATTCGGCCACCGAAACCGAAAAAAATAAAATCAAATTCGTGCACGTTTTCGGTTCGGCGTTCGGTTTCGGTTCGGTTTCGGCGCATATGTGAAAGCGCTCATAGGGTGTAAGGCATTTTATTTTTTTGGTTCGGTTTCGGTTCGGTTTCGGTGTGTATGTGAAATGGCCTTAATTTTATTGCAAGGAAATCTCAATTTCGGCGGGAAACATGTTCTACTGTTTTAATCTTCTTTGCCTCTTCACAGCCACAAACATGTCTCCCTATAGGTATCAACTATTAATTAGTGTAACATCTTCCTAATAACTAAGTATTTGTTTATCTGTGAGAAGTGATTTACATAGGTTTAGATAAATAAAAATTTTCAGCGTAAAATTCTTATTATTTTCTTACCCATAATTTTTAGCACATGTTTTAGGTGCTCAAAAGAACCGTCTCATTGTATCATCGAAATTGAATTACCATAATAAATTATTCATTTTTAGCACTTTATCTTAAAATCCTTATTGTAAGCTTATTCTTGAAAGTATTGGTAATATGCATCTGTTTTTCCAATGTGCTTTGGTAGTGAAGTGTAAAGGACCCACATAACGGACACCAGTTATTAGCCAATTTAACATTGTTATTTTATTGCAAGAAAATCTCAGTTTTGGCGGGAAACATGTCCTACTGTTTTAATCTTCTTTGCCACTTCACAGCCACAAACATATCTCTGTATAGGTATCAACTGTTAATTAGTAGAACATCTTCCTAATAACTAAGAATTTGTTTATCTGTGAGAAGTGATTTACATAGGTTTAGATAAACAAAAATTTTCAGCGTAAAAATTGTTATTAATTTTTTACCCATAAATATAAGCATATGTTTTGGGTGCTCAAAAGAACAGTCTCATTGAGACGGTTCTTTTGAGTACCCACAACATACGTTTTTGTTGAGAAATAAGAAAATTATTTTTCTGGTAAGCACTCTTAACCATAGTCACATTGTATATCAGCTTCTTTAGGATGTAATACAGACCATAACTAATGGCTGACAAAATCAGAACTTCCAAATTTAAAATACACCCCCCCCTTTAAATGATTTTAAGAGCTAAAACGTGTGTATCTTTCATGAAAACGCATATTCAGGTGTGCAATTTTCTTTTAAATTTAGAGGAACATTCACTCTATTATTCAAATGAAAAACAGCATCTGCACGCCTTTTTATGCGCAAAAACTGGCCTAAATACACTGAAGGACTTTAAAAACACAAAAATTGAAATTTGTAAAATTAACACCTTTTTAATGTATCAATTTTATTGAGATTTGGCAAATGTCAAAAAAACTTGAGTTAAATTGCATATCAAAATGATAAATAATTTTAGAGCATCAGTCTATCAAAAAAAACAATACCCTTAGATTCTAAAGCTGCAATTTGAAATTTGTCTAGAAATCGGACGTGATATTAAGTTATTGTAAAAATATTTTTATAAAAAATCTGGATACAAATTACCCTTGAAGCCCCACTTTTTGACTGGCACTGACAGTAGCCAGCTGGAACGGATATCGTCGATGAAAATATCGTTGATACACTCGACGTAAGTTGCTGTCTTGACGTCAAGTCCTCATTTTGGTTAATCAGACCTGCGTCTGATATTTTACTGTCCCTGTAGCCTGATACCGATCTCTGAGGCACTGTACAGTAGATGGAATGCAATTATAATATCATGTGACGTCATAAACACGCACCCCAGCTTTTAACATTCCAATTGCGCCAGGTTGTTCATGTTCAGACAAACATGGCACAAATAATACAGCTATAAAACTAAAGCTATTGTGTTTTTTATACATGTATATCTACAAGCTATATCTGAAATGATAAAATATTTTGCTCTATTGAATCGTGGGAATGCCACGTGCAAAAAATAGTAAATCACGGATGCGTAGCTGGTGGTGGCCATTGTCTATAAAAACACCGGTTTTAGGTATTGATAGAGGCAGAGTGTCGTTTCACGCCGATTTAACTTGTTTAAGAATACTAAAAATATTCTGGATTCAAAAATAATAACTTTTTATTTTTTGCGTTTTTAAAGTCCTTCAGTGTAAGTTCTACGATTTAACTTGTTTAAGAATATTAAAAATATTCTGGATTCAAAAATAATAATTTTTTGTTTTTTTTTTGCGTTTTTAAAGTCCTTCAGTGTAAGTTCTACCATACAAGTGTCCAAATGAGCATTCCATGTATAAAATCTATCTTAGAGAATTCTGAAAAACAAATTCTCAAAACTCACAGTGGATTCAATTTCGGAGACATTTTGAGGATATATCTCAATAAAGCTGATCACCGAATATTACATTCATGTATTTTGCATACAATTTAGTGTTGTTTGAAACTGCAAACCCTAAAATTTGATGTTCAAGTTGCTTCTTAAAAGTAAATATCCAACTGCAATGCTTTGTTTTCTAACAGAACACACTTGACTTATTTAGGTACAATTTATAATAGGTTCCATGAGAAAAACTTCATCTTTCTAAGAGAAATCATTCAAGAACCATTCAAAATATTTCGTTTCAGAGTGAGACAGTACTTTTAAACACGTAAAATTTGACTACTCATCTTTAGAGTCTGTTTCAAACCATGGAATAAAGTTTAAAGCAATTTTTCTTGGTAATTGCGTATTCCTGGTGATCAGACTTACATATGTAAATTGATAATTACAACTTCTATTGAGAAATAAATGAGTAACAGCGATTTCAAATTTGTTCAATGAAACACCCAGGACTTTAGTTAAGATTGCATAACAAAACTTTAATTTTCTTATTTCTCAACCAAAACATATGTTGTGGGTACTCAAAAGAACCGTCTCAATTAGACCGTTCCTTTGGGTACTCAAAAGAACCGTCTCAATGAGACCGTTCCTTTGAGCACCCAAAACATATGTTAAAATTGATGGGTAAGAAAATATTACAATTTTAGGCTGAAATTTTTTGTTTATCTAAACCTGTGAACACCTCTTGTATAAGAGATCAGATCCTTATACCCTGGTGTATATATCCGTGTCATTTTTCTCAAATTTCGATAAAGCGTATCTCTACCGCCAGCTTTTAAATGGGCCTCATCGTGAGAAAACCTGTCTTTGGGGTTTTTGACATAATGAGTTTTAAACCAGTCTCCTCAGCTACAGAGACTAGCTAGAAAATTGAAATTTCACCTGTAGCAAGTTAACATATGCTAATTTCCAAAAAATGAATAACAAAGGTGCTGATCAGACTGCGCGGATGCGCAGGCTGGTCTGCACCTGTGTTGTTTGCATACCCCTGAAGACAGTTTTTCTCAGGTCGAGGCTCAAATATAAAGCACCCGATATTCATTTAGTGGTTGTATTTCTACTGTAGCATCACAGACCACAGTGCAATATACCTTGTTTTCCATATTAATGGGGATTATGATTAATCTTAACATAGGTTTAGATAACAAAATATTTGAGTGTAAAATTGTAAATATTTTCTTACCTATCAGTTTAACCATATATTTTGGGTGCTCAAAAGAACCGTCTCAATGAGAGGGTTCTTTTGAGTACCCACAACATATGTTTTGGTTGAAAAATAAGTAAATTAATTTTTGGTATGCACTCTTAACTAAAGGCCTGATCTAAGGCATGTAATAAAAAGTCTTTTTTTCTCTTAGCAAAATAATTGTCTTTAACAAGGGAGATAATGCTGATAACTCCCTAGTTCAGGTAAGTTGGAGTGACAAGATTGTAAGAATGAGATGTCTTGTTAAGAATTCAAAGGAGTCAATTAGGTGATAACTGTATTCAAAATTTTCATTTTGGGAGGTATATCGTGACCGGAGCCGTAAAAAGTGATTTCCGAACGTATATCCAACGATATATCTCCCCAAAGTAAAATTTTGAATATGCTTATCCTCATTGTAATGCACTTCTGCAGTTTCGTTTCAATTGGAGCATTGCAAGACACATAATGCCGCACGCCATTCAAAGAAATGTGATGTAATTAATGACGTCAAACTGTTTCCTACAGTATATCGCAGGATATACTGTTGCAAATTTTTGACGTTATCCAATCAGACGTCGCGTTACAAAAGAAAGTGCATTAGAATGCTGTTTTGACTTACAACTGTAAGTCACCAAAACAGCATTGACTCCTTTGAATGTATTCACGTTCCATGTACATTTCACTAATAGAGCAATGGGGACAAATTTGCATCTGCAATTTTTTGATACATTACTGGCTTGCAATAACTTTTACTATGTTTATTAGATGCACATTTAACAATTATTAAATATTGTCAGCTCTAGCATTGGCGTAGCATCCATTGCGCAGGTTACGCATGTGCGTAATAAAAATAGTAACATTCAAGGAAGGTCACTTAATGTGATAAAAGTGATTTTCCATACTATAAGGAACTGCTTATTAAGGAAAGAATTCGCTCCCTCTGGGAGCAAATTCTTTCCTTTAAGAGAAGTTCCCATTTTGAAAAGTGATGCAATTGAAGAGAATCATTGCTTGATCGAGTAGTCTCACTTTGTTGTGCGTAACTTTTTCAGCATTCTGGCTACGCCATTGTCTAGGTACTGTCAGACACATGTTAAAACTGCTGTGGGGAAAAAGGGAGCTATGAATGAGCTGTGGTAAAAACCAAACTCACAAGACATCAGCTGAAAAAACACAAGCCAAATGGTACTATGGCTGTAATGGTATCTGCCCTATATAGTAGGTCCCTGCTGTTTCTGTGTTCAAACACTATAATAATCCATTTAATACACCAAGGAGTTGGAATGTTCATGCAGATTTTTATAGACACCTAGTTTTCAAGGACTATGTTTGTTTGTTTGATTTGTTTCCTTTCGTCCCATCAACAATCTTTCAGCTGAACAGGGACGGGTCTTCCTGGGTTGAACCAGTACTAAGCTAGGATAAATGTGTCTTGATCAAGGACCACAACTCAGTGAAGCCGGTGAGGCTCGAACCCACGGCCCTTCGGTCTCAAGTCAAGCACTCTACCACTGAGCCCCCTTTACTCAACTAAGATAATGGAGAAACTATGCACATGTAATTGCTTTCTGCCAGAGGGGGAGCGGCAGGATACCTAGGGGGAATTAGAAAATTTTAAAAAACTGGAGACTTATTCCCCACCCTTTGGTAAATATGTCGTATCTATGATCCCTTGGAAGGACCATCAAATTTGTAATGAGCCATGACATGAGATTTCTATCAATGTGGTATGAGTGACCAGCAAAGGCTCAGATCAGCCTGCGCATATGTGCAGTCTGATCAGAGCCTAGTCGCTTGAATATTCTATGAGTGTTAAGCTACTGACTGAACATCATTTGGAGGTTCTAAGCTTAAAAGGAGGCTGCAAAGGCTCGTATGAGTCTACACTTGTCAAAATGCCACATTGTTGGAAATCACATGTCATGGCTCATATATGATTTAATTCAAAAATTCCAAATTGTTGAACAGCAATTCTATACTGTCAGCAATTCTATACTGAGTTTGGTCTTCATTAACAGCAAAAAGTAAAAATCAAATTATATTGAAGGCCTTCGAGTCATTCTCAAGCATTTTTCAAAACCGATATCATTTTCAAAAACTTTTCAAGAAAACCCTCAATTTTCATGGACTTGTCAAGAAAACCCTCCATTTTCAAGGACTTGTCAAGAAAACCCTCTATTTTCACGGACTTTTTCCTCATTTCTTATGACAGAGAAATGTGAAGTTCCAGTCGACCAGAATGTCCCTGTCTTTAATTAGAACACATGTGTGAGCCATAGCTGCTACTATTGAACTCAATCACTATCTGCCTTTCTGTACCAGAACCTAGCACGGTGGTCATCACTACAAGTCACGAAGGCTGGTCCCACTGGTGAATGGTTGATAGATCGTACAACACCATTGTGACCTAAACAAGAGAAACATGCAACCATATAGTATACCAGTAATCTTTATGTACAGCACAAATCGCTGGGAAATGTTTCATGTTTTTTGTCTTATGATTTTTTTTCTTAAAATTTATTTTTTTTCAATTATAAATTTCAGAAAAAACATCAGAGTGTCAAACAAATGTTTCCACATCCATTTGTAATGCAATTGAAATAAATTTTTATCAACAAATATTTAGCCTTTCGATATATTGTATATGAGAGAAATACTGGAAAATATCACAATGCACTCCTTTTAGAATGCATGTTTAGGATCCATAGGAATGGATAGTGTTACAAGTGAATCATATTATAAAGGGATAATTTTATAAAGGAATTATTGGAAAAGACCATTTTATGGTCATTTTCCTATAATTGCTTTGTAAACTTCTAGGTAAAAAAAATTGGGAGCCACAACATGGCCATGTTATATCCAAATCAGTATAATATTGAGGTGTGTTATAAAGGGACTGCACAGTAGATAAAGATTATGTTGATATATAAAGGTCATTTTTTTACTAGTTGAAAATAAAGATATAACTTTCTTCACAACGATTTCAATTACAAATGCAGGAATCAAAACCTGCATTTTTCACTGTCCTTGATGTAAAAAAAGTCATGTACATATGGGTATCGTGGTTCTAGGCCCAATTGTTCAAAAGTTATGACCAATGTTAAAGTCTGTTACTTTTATTTATCTATTTTCAGAGGTAGGTCAATGGTCAATGTAAAATATCTTGGTATATCTGAAAAGATAAAGGTATCAATATGTGAAATATCAAAGGCTCTAAGTCCAGTATTTCAAAAGCATCAACCAATGTTAAAGTAGGATGCACACAAGCAAACAAACAAACGCAAAAAAAACAATATGCCTGTAATCTTTGATACTTGGGACGAAAAAAATTATATTTAAGAAGTTTAAGCAGTTACCTAATGAGAGAAGTCTTTGTCTCTCAGCATTTCTCGAGTCCCAACAACATAAACTAGTTGTCTAGGGATATATGCGAGGGTTGTCCCAGTAAATCATGGACTTTTGTTATAAAACGAGATTGTCTATTGGGAATTCTATGAAATTTGTATGGTATATTAATATACATCTACGACACATTTTCTACAAATATGGGTGAAATCATTGTTTAGATAACAAAGTTATGAACCTTTACTTGAGGGTATCTCTGCGTATGCGGAGCACGTCACAAATTATTCTGCTGTATTTTCAGAGAGGGTGGTCAAATGTTTTGACTACTCTTTTTAAATAAGCTTAAATGGTGTCAAATATTGCCATATATTTGTTGAGTAAGTCTCCCTGGTTCCAGTAAAGACTAAATAGTTAGTTTAGATATGCTAAGCAGTCAAACAAGCGCGATATTTTAGATTTAATCAGAGTCAACATATTTACCATTAAAATAACTTACGGAAAAATAGCATGCGTTCCGTTAAATTGACGAAAATGAGCTTGTCTTTGTGATATTACTAAAATAATTTTACACAAAATCCGTTTTACGACACTAGTGACTCTTCGACCAATCATTTAACATTTAAAGAAAGAAGTTTTATGTGATTGATTAGCTAAAAATTGTTGAAAGTCTAATTTTTGTGCCGTACTGTTTTTTCTAACCTTAGCATTTTCTGGAAAAAAATGTAGTAGGTTTGTAAAATCGTTTATAAAATCAATGCAAATCGCCATAAACGTTTCAAAATTTCAACACTTTACCTTGCATGGTTACTAGTTGATGTGGTAATGCATTATTTAAAAAAAAAAAGCGAAATTTGATCGAATGTACACTACCTTTTGGACTAGAATAGTTTCATTACAAAAATTTTGACGTGCGCCGCTCACGCCAACATACCGTCAAGTAAAGGTTCATAAATCTGTTATCTACACTGCGATTCCACCCATATTTATATAGAATGGTTAACATAAGTATATAAACACATCATGAAAATATCATAGAATTACTGGTACACAGTCTCGTGTTATAACAAAAGCCCACGATTTACTGGGACAACCCTCATAAGTGCTATTTAAGAAGTTTAAGCAGTTACCTAATGAGAGAAGTCTTTGTCTCTCAGCATTTCTTGAGTCCCAGCAACATAAACTAGTTGTCTTCTCATCAGGAAATAACACTGAAACATAGCAGAATACTTTTAACCCTTAAAGTGTCAATCACAACAAAAGTTGTTGTCTGCTGAAATGTAGCCTGATCTAGCTCCACACTGTTTGCTCCTTTACTTTTGTTTGTTGGTTTGATTTTTTACGTCCCAGTCAACAATTTTTCAGTTATGTTGGGATGGCTCTTCCTGGGTTGAACCAGTATTAAGCAAGGATTAATGTGTCTTGCTCAAGGACACAATGCAGTGATGCTGGTGAGGTTCAAACCCGCAACCCCTCGATCTCAAGACAAGCACTCTACCACTGAGCCAATGCTAGCAAAAATATGCAACAGACAGTGGCTCAGTGGTAGAGTGCTTGACTCGAGACCGAGGGGCCACGGGTTCAAGCCTCACACTGTGTTGTGTCCTTGAGCAAGAACATTAATCCTAGCTTAGTACTGGTTCAACCCAGGAAGACTCGTCCCTTTATAACTGAAAGATTGTTGATGGGACGTAAAGAATCAACTCAAGCAAAACAGCAACAGACAACACATTAATCAAGTTCCACTTGACAATCCATATTAATAATGAAATCATACCATTGGATAGACTGGAAATCCCAAATTCATATAGAACATAATGTGCACTTAATTGAGTATGTGCACATATCTGGTTAGATATGGTACTATTGAAAAAAAATTTTTTAACCCGAATGAAACATTTACGGCTTGGATCAACCTTTGGCTAATAGTAATGGCGATGTTTGTTTGATTCGATTCTTTACCTCCCATCAACAATCTTTCAGTTAAACAGGGATGGGCCTTCCTGGGTTGAACCAGTACTAAGCTAGGATAAATGTGTCTTGCTCAAGGACCACAACGCAGTGATGCCGGTGAGGCTCAAACCCGCGGCCCCTCGGTCTCCAGTCAAGCACTCTACCACTGAGTAACTGCGCTCCCTAATAATGGCGATGCAAATTTTAAATTCTTGGCACACTGGGTAATTTTACATGACTTTTGCCTTTTGTGGATTTTTTTAAAATTAACATTTTTTCCCACCTTTTCAAGGGTCTCCCCTCCTCTCCAGCGTTTTTAATTTTTACAATTATCACTACCTTCTTATATGACTATCAAAGGTTTGGGACGTCCAGACAACTTGTACACAACATCATGATGTCATGCGACCTAAGAGATGCACGGTATTTTGATGTTGTGAAGCCATAATGTCATTTATGATATGTCGTTGTGTCTGGGAGTGAAATAACACCATGCAATAAAATTGATAAACCACTAGTGGTTTATAGATTTTCGGGAAACCCTATGACGTCCATAACAATGATGAAACTATGACCTTTTTACGGCAGAAATAAGATTTTTAATTAATCTTAATGTCATATGATAAAAAGAATCTAACATTCGCGCTCTTGTATCATTGAATTTATTAAACTCGTTGCGAAAAAGATATGAAATGCTCGACAAGCCTCGCATTTTATTTCTTTTCCCCAACTTGTTTAATAAATTCAAAAGAAATGTCAACTAAGCAGAGTGTGCAAGTTAACCATTTCATTTCATCTGAAAATTAAAGGCACTATTTTCTTTAAAAACATATGACCCCATTGAATGAATAATGGACCAACCAAACTTCACTATATCTAACTGAGTGAAAGACTCCATAAGTTTACTAAGCGAAAATGAAATACTATAGTAAAACCAGCATAAAATGGCCACTCAATATAGACAAAATGAAAAAAGTCAATAAGCAATGCTTATTAGATACCCCCCGCACAGTAAGAGTCAGTGAAAAAACATGGCAAGTTATAGTTCAAACCAGCAGACCTAAGTTTTGAAAAGATGTCAGTAGAATCTGTGCAAACCAAAATTATAAACTCGTTTATGCATATGTTCAATGTGTCTACATTGTATAGGGAAAGTATCAAATTGCTCCATCAAAAGCTGTGGCAGGAGTTGATCGGCCCATGAAGGCACCATCTATGCATATACAAAAGCCCTATAAGGGAAAAATTGACTAAGTTCTCACAGCTGTCATTTTGTCAAAAATTATTTTTTCTGAACAAAAATCCTTCATGCATATGTTCAATGGGTCTACATTGTATAGGAAAAGTATCAAACAGTTCCATTAAAAGCTGTGGTAGGAGTTGATCGGCCCATGAAGGCACCATCTATGCATATACAAAAGCCTTATTAGGGAAAATTGTCTAAGTTCTCACAGCTGTCATTTTGTGAAAAATTATTTTTTCTAAACCAAACTCCTTCATGCATATGTTCAATGTGTCTACATTGTATAGGGAAAGTATCAAATTGCTCCATCAAAAGCTGTGGTAGGAGTTGATCGGCCAATGAGGGCACCATCTATGCATATACAAAAGCCCTATTAGGGAGAAATTTCCCAAGTTCTCACAGCTGTCATTTTGTCAAAAAATATTTTTTCTGAACCAAACTCCTTCATGCATATGTTCAATGTGTCTACATTGTATAGGGAAAGTATCAAATTGCTCCATCAAAAACTATGGTAGGAGTTGATCGGCCCATGAAGGCACTATCTATGAATACATACAAAAGCCCTATCAGGGAAAATTGTCTAAGTTCTCACAGCTGTCATTTTGTCAAAAATATTTTTTTCTGACCCAAACTCCCTCATGCATATGTTCAATGTGTCTACATTGTATAGGCAAAGTATCAAATTGTTTTATCAAAAGCTGTGGTAGGAGTTGATCGGCCCATGTATGGACTAAATTGGCATAAAGCCCTATATAAAAGCCATTTAGAACTACAAAAGGAAATAACTCTAATAAAATTGGCCCCTAGCCCTTACTTTTTTGTTTAAAGTATTTGTCTTGCATATATGAATATTTTTGCAAAGTTTGATGAAAATCCAGCAATTACTCTTCAAGTTATTAAGAAAACAAAACGTTACAAACGGACGCACGGACGCACCCATGGACGGACGGACGGACGTGAAAACAGTATACCCCACCACAAACAAAGTTTGCGGTGGGTGTAACAAAGATCTTAATGACAAATGGTAGCTTAATCTTGAAAACCAATTTTCAGTCTATATAATAGTGGGGTTTTACACAGGTTTTACTGTTATTGTTTTACTGTATACCATTGAGAGCACAGTGGCTCAGTGGTAGAGTGCTCAACTCGAGACCGAGGGGCTGCTGGTTAGGGCCTCACCGGCATCACTGCCTTGTGTCCTTGAGCAAGACACATTAATCCTAGCTTAATACTGGTTCAACCCAGGAAGACCCGTCCCTACATAACTGATAAAATTGTTGATGGGACGTAAAAAATCAAATCAAACAAAAAAAAAAAAAACTTCACTGTATCTAACTGAATGAAAGACTCCATAAGTTTACTAAGGGTAAATGAAATACTATACCATAATCTTCTGTATGGTTGAAAGCTGCCATGGCTCTATGTTCCTGTTTACCCATAGTTCCTGCACCTGTGTAAACTATGAGACATCGGTTTGTTGATAGCTCCCACAATTTCACCAGTGAGTCTTTACCACTTGATAGTACATACTGAAACATAAGATAAAATATTGATAACACATACAGGACTGAAAAACCGGTGTAAACTATGAGACATCGGTTTGTTGATAACTCCCACAATTTCACCAGTGAGTCTTTACCACTTGATAGTACATACTGTAACACAAGATAAAATATTGATAACACATACAGGACTGAATAACCTGTGTAAACTATGAGACATCGGTTGGTTGATAACTCCCACAATTTCACCAGTGAGTCTTTGCCACTTGATAGTACATACTGTAACACAAGATAAAATATTGATAACACATACAGGACTGAATAACCTGTGTAAACTATGAGACATCGATTTGTTGATAACTCCCACAATTTCACCAGTGAGTCTTTGCCACTTGATAGTACATACTGTAACACAAGATAAAATATTTATAACATATACAGGACTGAATAACTTGTCAGCACATGAGAGTTTGTTACTTATTCTAACACACCTCGCCTATAGAGCCAACGGTAACAAACTGTGATATATCGGACAATAATTCACAGCTAAAGTGTGTGATAACTGACGTCACTAGAAAATGACGTCATTCATGGCGTTAGACGGTGTAAGGTTGATTTTACGCTTGAAAGACGTTACAATTACATGTAAACGTATGCCAAGTAGTCTAAGTATTGGCGGGAGTTCTTCAGTGCAATGGCGGAAAGTTGGAAGAAGCTGAAGATTTCGAATGTGTTTTCGTCGTTTATTGTGTGTTAGAATCGAAATAGATCAGCTACAGTGCATGAATTGTTGAGTAATAATTCACTGTTTGTCGGTCAGTTGTACGAAGATAAATCACTCGTGCTGCGCGCTCGTGATTTGATCTTCTTTACAACTGACCTCCAAACAGTGAATTATTACTCAACAATTCACTGCTGGAGCCGTTCTATTTCTTAATTACACAGGCTCAGATAAGCCTTTGCTGTTCATATATGAGTTGGCATGGGCATACACAGGCCTCCAGATAAGAGTGCGTACAAGAAAATTATTTTTCTTATTTCACAACCAAAACATATGTTGTGGGTACTCAAAAGAACCGTCTCGATGTGAGGGTTCTTTTGAGCACCCACAACATATGTTTAAACTGATGGGTAAGAAAATAATCACACTTTTACACTAAAAGATTTTGTTTAACAGGCCTTATGCAGACAGCAATGATTCAAATCCGTCTGCACATCAGCACAATCTATCAGTCTTACCTTTTCCCCCCTGAAGAAACATTGTACCCTTGGCTATTCATAGAGTGGCAATCCAAGACTCTGATCAGACTGCATGGATGAACAGGCAGATGATCTGAGTCTTTGATGAGTGCACATGTCCATTTTTTACCTTTTGTTGGACTCCGGCTCATATAGGAATTATGTAGGTAGATGATGGCACAGGCCATAAGCTAGAATTCCATAGGTCCAGATAAGGATACTGTGTGCACCTAAAATTGTATTTATTTCCTTACCCATCAATTTTAGCACGGGTTTTGGGTGCTCATTGAGACGGTTCTTTTGAGTACCAACAACATATGTTTTGGTTGAATAATAAGAAAAATATGTTTCCAGTAGGCAGGCTTATGTGGAGGCCTGGTCAATTCTAGTCTTACTGTGCTCATCGACATGCTCAACGATGATGCCCGTACGGTTCGTTTACGTCAGGAGATGTTAGGCAACAATGGCGGATATAAGGCATTGTTTGGCACCTGGAAACTCCCATAACTTCATTGTTTATGGTCAGAACATAAAGTGTGGGTACTCATTCTCTTAGTTAGAAGGAGCGGAACAGTTTGAGAACAAACAGTTAGTCACACGGGCTGATGACAGGTCCTCTGACCTGAAACTCTGTACAAATTCCAACTTTCCAATAAACATACCTTGGAGTTTCTTGTGAATAGAACAGAACACACTTCCTGTCCATCATGAGCATTCTTAAATGTGTTCACACATAAACTTGACACTGCGTCCCAGATCTTGATGTGACCATCTTTTGAGCATGTTACATATAGGTTAGCATTTGGACTATATTTTGTCTGCAAGTGAAAAGGAAATGAACATGGTTGGTCAAAATACAGTAAAACCTGTCTTAAGCAGCCACTCAAAAATAGACCAATCAAAGATCTTAATGACAAATGGTAGCTTAATGAAGGTCGAAAGTATTGCAGAATGCTCCCCTTGGAGCATTCTGCAATACTTTTGACGTGCATTAAGCGATAATCGGTCTTGAAAACCAATTTTTGGTCATCTTTTTGAGTGGCCACTTAAGACAGGTTTCACTGTTACAGCTTTCCAAGCCAGAGGTAGTAAATTGCTTGCTTTTCCTTTCATATCCTCAGCTGACGCTTTGTTTACAAATCAGAATTTCTGGCTAGCCAATTTCATTGGGTGTGAGAAAGGCCCATTTGCAGCCAATAATATCCTGTAGAACAAAAATTCTCACATTACATATAAAACAAAGATGGCTAAATTGATAACATTGAGAGAAGGTGCTAACAGTGATTAAGATCCAGAATTACATGACTTTTGTTTGATACACTGTTTGGAAAAATAGAGGACTTGGTTCTTTTCAAAGATAAAAAGCCTTTTCTCTCTGTGCTGGTGGATGTATTCATTGTTCCAGGAACATTTATTTTGTTTTGTTTCGTTTGAGGTTTTATGTCCCAGTCAACAGCTATGGCCATGTCGAGACGGTCAGTTAACCTAACCACTTTTTTTCCTTCAGCAAGCTTGACTAAGGGGTTAACCAGCACTTTGTGCACATTATTTCCCTTGTAACTGACAGCAACCCTTCTTGAATCAGCTGAAGGAGAATGACCGTAGAAATTATTTCATGATCAATCTCCAGGAAAGTATGGGATCAGGCAGGTAACAAACACGCGACCTCTGGATCTGCAATCAGACTAGCTACCAACTGCACTACGAGGCCCAGTTGAGGAACAGTTTTGTGTGAAATTATTTTTAAATTTGGCCAGAGTTCAGAAGATGTTATTTGAAAATATTTCTGTTTATGTTCCTAGAAACATTTGTGTGAAATCATTTAAAACTCTGGTTTATGAGATGTTGTTTAAAAGAAAACGTTTACACACGTTGGACTATGGAAGATGCACATCGGACGCCGGACAAAGATCAATCACAATAGCTCCCCTTGAGCCTTGGCTCAGGTGAGCTAAAATGAATGGTAGGATGGACGCTGTTGATGACTCCACTTCGGATGAGATAAACGCTACTGTTGGGTGGTTATTGTATTTCAAAACTATGAGTAAATTACCTGTTGGATTTTAAAGAAGAGAGCTTGTGAAATACTCAGTATTGAGAATATTCATGTCAGGCACTGACAGGGCTTACCCTGGCTCAGAATTTGTTGTAGCCAACACTTTAGCCAAATGGAAAAAGTTGGAGCCAAATGAAATTGACTTTAGCCAATGTTTTAGCCAGAAAGTAGTATCAACAAGTTGTTTTGTATTTAACTCTTTACCTACTAGGGGCGACTTTAGTTGTCTGCTGATAACCTTTGCAAACAGTTTGGACCCAGATCAGGCCCGACAAAGTGTCGGGCCTGATCTGGATCCAAACTGTTTGACACCCTGATAGTATTGAAAAATCCAGCATCCAAAGTGTAAAATATGGCACAATAATAAAGTGTGAAGGAATAATAAAAGCAAAATTGGAAAATCCAAAGCCGATCAAAGTACACATTTTCGCAAATATGTAATTTTTAAACCTCTTAGACTGTACTTTTAACCAATGATTTTTATTAGTAACCACTCTACATTTTTAGTAGCAAATGGCTACAATGGCTAATGGCAGGGTGAGCCCTGACTGAGCTACAACAAGCATACTTACACCAGTTATAGGACCTGTGTGTTGATCATTTGGATTTCTTCCCACAAAGCATTGAAATGTGTTTACATCATAGAGTCGTACTACAAACAGAAAATGATACAAACAGACTGTAATACAGAACGATGGAATATTTATTGACAGATATCCTTGTAAAGCCATAACTATACACTGGTATACAGCTTAACTCTAAAAAGCGCAACCTATAATTTGCAGCAGACGACACTTTTAAATTTTGCCGCTTTTTCAAAAATAACAAATAAGGCATAATATTTCATGAGAATCGTCTGCTGGCAGACGATTCTCATGAAATATCTTACCTTTTTTTTTCGAAAATTGGAAAAGATGTCGCAAAATTTGTCGTCTGCTGCAGTTGTGATTGGCGCTTTAAGGGTTAACAAAATCCTGCACAGACACAGTGTGTGAGGGAGCGCAGTGGCTCAGTTGTAGAGTGCTTGACTCGATACCGAGGGGCCGCGGGTTTGAGCCTCACCAGCGTCACTGCGTTGTGGTCCTTGAGCAAGACACATTTATCCTAGCTTAGTACTGGTTCAACCCAGGAAGACCCGTCCCTGTTTAACTGAAAGATTTTTGATGGGGCGTAAAGAATCAAATCAAACAAACAAACAAAGACACAGTGTGATAGAATAACTAGCTAACGTGATAGGAATGAAAAGTTGTCGAAATCCACAATAAGCTCATAGAAACACTCCAACAAATATCTCAATTCTATTATAAAAGTGATTACCATAATTTTGCTTTATATAAGTTTTTCTAACAGACAAGTTTTGAAATGGCAAATGACAGATTAGCCCTATGCATGCTCATAAAGGGGCAGTCAGATCAGGGTTTAGGTTATTTTCCATTTCAAAATTATACTGAGTTCCACTGCCAATGCAACATTATTTTTTCCTCTTAAAACATATTAGTCAGCTCCTGCGATTGGGTACTTATTGCATTGACTTAAATGTGCCTTTTGACAGCTACCTAGTGAGTGAGTAAGTTTGTGAGTGATTGAGTTTGTGGTTAACATCCCACCAACAGCTTAATTCATATGGAGATGGGGGTACATACCAAATATCAAGGCTCTAGGTCATGTGGTTTCAGACATGGAAGTTTTTTGTCATCTTTTCCAGATAAAAGCCTATGTAACTCATTTGACCCCGGGTCGGGGACATTTTTGGCCCAAGGCGTATTATTTGAACAAACTTGGTAGAGGTCCACTAGGTGATGCTACATTCCAAATATCAGTAGTCTAGGCCTTCTGGTGTCAGACAAGAAGATTTTTTCACGTTTTCCCTACATAAGCCTATGTAAAACAATAGCCCCAGGGCGGGACCATTTTTGGCCCTAGGGCTAAAATTCTTACAAACATGGTAGAGGTCCACTAGGTGATGCTACATACCAAATATCAAGGCTCTAGGCCTTGTGGTTTCAGACAAGAAGATTTTTTCACATTTTCCCTATATAAGCCTATGTAAAACATGTGACCCCCGAGGCCCACCATTTTTGGCCCCAGGGCTATAATTTGAACAAACTTGATAGAGGTCCACTAGGTGATGCTAAATACCAAATTTCAAGTCTAGGCTTTCTGGCTTCAGACAAGAAGATTTTTAAAGTTTTCATCTTGAAAATCTATTTTTGCCTCTATGAACTAGATAATGCAAGGGACCAGAACCATTTGAACAATTTTGGTAGAAGGCCACCCAAGGATCATTTGTGTGAAATTATTTCAAAATTGGGCCAGGGGTTTAGGAGGAGTTGTCATTTAAGTCAATTGTTAACGGACTGACGACCGACAAAAAACGATCACAAAAGCTCACCTTGTCACTTCGTGACAGGTGAGCTATTAATGCATCAGGTAAGCAAAGAAAGGGTTTATTATTATTCACATTGTGGGAGTTGTACCTTACTTTATGTCCATTCTAGTTTTGTAATCATCTTGACGGGGAAGAGAGAGCTGGTTGCTTTCCTTAGTTTGTCTTCCTGGTGTCTCCTGATTGTTGTGGGGCTCTTCCTGGCGGTGCCATGGGTTTGTCTGCAGTTTGTGGTTGTGGTTTTCCTGATCATACTCACTATTTTTAAACGTGTACTTACATGTAGGATGCTGTGTACCAGCAAGGAAAGGGTTAAACGTGTACTTACATGTAGGATGCTGTGTACCCAAGGAAAGGGTTAAACCTGTGCTTACATGTAGGATGCTGTGTACCCAAGGAAAGTGTTAAAAGTGTACTTACATGTAGGATGCTGTATACCCAAGGAAAGGGTTAAACATGTACTTACATGTAGGATGCTGTGTACCAACAAGGAAAGTTTTAAATGTGTACTTACATGTAGGATGCTGTATACCCAAGGAAAGGGTTAAACGTGTACTTACATGTAGGATGCTGTGTACCCAAGGAAAGGGTTAAACATGTACTTACATGTAGAATGCTGTATACCCAAGGAAAGGGTTAAACGTGTACTTACATGTAGGATGCTGTATACCCCAGGAAAGGGTTAAACGTGTACTTACATGTAGGATGCTGTATACCCAAGGAAAGGGTTAAACGTGTACTTACATGTAGGATGCTGTGTACCCAAGGAAAGTTTTAAATGTGTACTTACATGTAGGATGCTGTATACCCAAGGAAAGGGTTAAACGTGTACTTACATGTAGGATGCTGTGTACCCAAGGAAAGTTTTAAATGTGTACTTACATGTAGGATGCTGTATACCCAAGGAAAGGGTTAAACGTGTACTTACATGTAGGATGCTGTATACCCAAGGAAAGGGTTAAATGTGTACTTACATGTAGGATGCTGTATACCCAAGGAAAGGGTTAAACGTGTACTTTCATGTAGGATGCTGTGTACCCAAGGAAAGGGCTAAATGTGTACTTACATGTAGGATGCTGTATACCCCAGGAAAGGGTTAAACATGTACTTACATGTAGGATGCTGTATACCCAAGGAAAGGGTTAAACGTGTACTTACATGTAGGATGCTGTATACCCAAGGAAAGGGTTAAACGTGTACTTTCATGTAGGATGCTGTGTACCCAAGGAAAGGGTTAAACGTGTACTTACATGTAGAATGCTGTATACCCAAGGAAAGGGTTAAACGTGTACTTACATGTAGGATGCTGTGTACCCAAGGAAAGGGTTAAACATGTACTTACATGTAGGATGCTGTGTACCAACAAGGAAAGGGTTAAACGTGTACTTACATGTAGGATGCTGTGTACCAACAAGGAAAGGGTTAAACGTGTACTTACATGCAGGATGCTGTGAACCAACAAGGAAAGGGTTAAACTTGTACTTACATGTAGGATGCTGTGTACCAACAAGGAAAGGGTTAAACGTGTACTTACATGTAGGATGCTGTGTACCCAAGGAAAGGGTTAAACGTGTACTTACATGTAGGATGCTGTGTACCCAAGGAAAGGGTTAAACGTGTACTTACATGTAGGATGCTGTATACCCAAGGAAAGGGTTAAACGTGTACTTACATGTAGAATGCTGTATACCCAAGGAAAGGGTTAAACGTGTACTTACATGTAGGATGCTGTGTACCCAAGGAAAGGGTTAAACATGTACTTACATGTAGGATGCTGTGTACCAACAAGGAAAGGGTTAAACGTGTACTTACATGTAGGATGCTGTGTACCAACAAGGAAAGGGTTAAACATGTACTTACATGTAGGATGCTGTGTACCAACAAGGAGGAAATCACCAGAAGGATGAAATGACATAGATCTTACTTCTGAGGCTTCCTACAAATAAACATAGGATCTTACATGAGTGATCATGTTTTATTGAATTTATTAAACAAGTTGAGGAAAAGAGATAAAATTGCTAGGCTTGCCGAGCATTTTATCTCTCTTTCCCAATGAGTTTTATAAAATCAATAATACAAGAGCACGACTGTTAGATTCTATTTATCATATGACATAAAAAAAAATATTTTGAAATCATACTTTTGACGTGAAAACGGCAGGGTTTTGCCATTATGTGTGAAATTAAAAGTGTCATTTCATAGCGTTTCCCGAAAACCTGTAAACCGCTCTTGGTTTATCGATTTTAATGCATGGCATTATGTCACTCCCAAACCCGACATCATATGATAAAAGTCTTAATAACATACACCAACCTTAAAAACAGGGGTTTGTCCCTCCTTACAAGTCTTTATTAGACCCGCAAATTTAAAATAATTTATGACCCTAGCTCTTCTTTTTTTCATTATTTGAAATTTCATAAAGAAAGTGCCACAACTCCTGAATAAAATGGTGCAATATGGACCATTATGGAACTTGGAGAAGACATTGTAGTACTTAACAATGTGACCAAGTTTCATAAAATTCTGATCAAAACTATTTGACTTAGAGAGTGACGTTGTTTCAAACGGTAAATTTTCATAAACAAAGAGCAATAACTCCTGAAGGCATGATGCGATATGGACCGTTATCAAACTTGATGAAGACATGGTACTAAACAATGTGACCAAGTTTCATAAAATTCTGATCAAAACTATTGGACTTAAAGAGCAGAGGTCCTTGGGTTTGGTGTGTTGACAAACGGACGGACGGAACTGACGTACAGATGGATGGACAGGGGTAACACTTAATGCCCAGGTCATTGTCATGGTGGGGGCTTAAAATTAAACACTCATGAAATGAGCTGATCATCTGAAAAGTCTCACACCATTAAAAGTATGAAAACATTACAGACAAACAGCTTAGGAGAAGCCTCGTTAACTGATTTACTTGAGTCGAGGGAAAAACCTTTAAGAAAGAATGTTAAAGCAATGACAAAGCCAGAACACGGAAAAAGTTACGCACATCAAAGGGAGACTACTGGATCAAGCAATGATTCTCTTCAATTGCATCCCTTTTCAAAATGGAAACTTCTCTTAAAGGAAAGAATTTGCTCCAAGAGGGAGCGAATTCTTTCCTTTATGAGCAGTTCCTTATAGTATGGAAAATCACTTTTATCACATAAGTGACCTCCCTTGAATGTTACTATTTCTATTATGTACGTGCGTAGCCTGCGTAATGGGTGCTAAGCCAATGTTAAAGGACCAGAAAATAAAATTCACAACCTGATTTAGGATGCCTATCCCACTGAGTGATCAGTAACAGGTACTTTGGCAAACAGTTGTTTGTTTGTTTGATTTGATTCTTTACTTCCCATCAACAATATTTCCGTTATGTAGGGACAGGTCTTCCTGGGTTGAATCAGTACTGTCAGGGATTTTTTTCGGTTGTCTCAGGGGCCGTTATAAGGCCCCTGTCCCAATGGCAAATGCCTACATTTTTTCCATATTTGAACAAAAAAAAATCCCAATCAGAAGGTCATTTTTATGTAAATCAATATAGTTTACAAATTGCCTTCATTTTCAATGGACTTTTAATCAAAATAAAGCATATGATCAGAAATAAGAGTGATTCAATGCAGTTTAAGTGTCCCTGTTTAAGAAAATACTATAAAAATGAATGAAGAAAATTTCCCAATTTCGGTTAAAATGCCGAAAATTTCCCAAATCAAAAGGCCCTAGGGCCCCTTCCCAAAAAGGTTGAAAAAATCCCTGACTATGCTAGGATAAAATTGTCTAGCTCAAAGACCTTAATGCAGTGATGCAGGTGCCACTCAAGCCCGCGGCCCCTTATTCTCGAGTCAAGCACTCTACCACTGGGCCACTGCGTTCCCACTTTGGCAAACAGTGAAGACATGAAGGTCTGCACTGTTTCCTGAGACACAAACTACATCCAGACGTAAACTATACCCCGGGACAGAAATAAGACATTATTTAAGACTGTTACCCCTGAATATAAACAATGAACCATCCTGACTTTATTGTATCAAATATTATGGGATATTCCATTGGTCTAAAAAGAGTTAAAGGCTAGTATTACCTGAATACTTTTGTAGGCTTTTTTAACCGATGGTTTGGAGAACTCAAAGAATCTGATGCTGTGATCTTTACTACCAGAGGCAAGAATCATGTGTTGTGGGTGAAAATCTAACGCTGTCACCTCCTGCAATACAAAAACATTTGTCTTTGAAGCTTTATTAAGGGTTGCTATGAATGGTTAATACTGAAATCTCATTCTCAATCATGCCATCTAAAATTCTCAACAAGACTATGAAACTGATTAAAAACAACTAAGTATTAGTGTTTCATGCCTTTATAAGCATAAATGATAAAAAGTAATAAAAGACATTTATAACTAAGTGTTTATAGGTTTTAAGAGCATTACTGACCAATAACCTAATGATAATATTATTGTTTAAGATAATTAAGCATCACAAAAATAACTAAAATAGGACATCAATTAAGGATTGAAATGCATATTTTTAGCTTGCACGGGATGATGCAAAACATTAGGCTTTTCAATGTCTGTGAAGCCCGAAGGAGAAATACCAGTAACATAACTTACCCAACTGTGATCATACAATGTTCTAATGTTACATCACTTCCCAACTGTGATCATACAATGTTCTAATGTTACATCACTTCCCAACTGTGATCATACAATGTTCTAATGTTACATCACTTCCCAACTGTGATCATACAATGTTCTAATGTTACATCACTTCCCAACTGTGATCATACAATGTTCTAATGTTACATCACTTCCCAACTGTGATCATACAATGTTCTAATGTTACATCACTTCCCCACTGTGATCATACAATGTTCTAATGACTGGATGGTTCTCCATGGCTTGTTGAAAAAGGGGGGAAAATGTATACCATATTTTGGAACTTTGGGAATTTTTTTCTTCAAAATTATGTGTAGCAACACATTTTGACTAGGAAATATAAGTTACATGACTTACCCCACTGTGATCATACAATGTTCGAATGACAGGATGATTCTCCATGGCTTGTTGTGGAGTTTCCATAGCAATCACCTCATGTGGGGTGGCACTCTTAGCTAACATTCTCTCAACATCAAGTATCTGAAAAAGTGAAAATGTATACAATATTGGGGAACTTTGGGCATTTTTTCTTCAAAACTATGTTTGTTTGTTTTGTCGCTTTACATCCCAAGTCAAGAGCTATGGTCATGGCGGGAAGGTCAGTTCACCTAACCACACTTTTTCCCTGGGCAAGCTTGACAAAGCAGTTAACTAGTACTTCGTGCACATACTTTCACTTGTAACTGACAACAATCCTTCTTGAATGATTCAGCTGAAGGGAGGAGAATGACCCAAAATTATGTGTAGGCTCTTTTGAACACATAGTAGATCTAGATCAGCAGACTTCTAGAACTAGAGAGGAATTTAAACCAGCAGATTCAGCTACATAAATGGAAAATGATATGACCGATACAACCCTCCCCACTTCCATCCACCTTCCACACACCCAACTCAGTTTAGGTAGTATTTTGGTTTCTGCCAGAACCCAATATTCCATTTGATTGACAGCTGCCAAGCTCACTTGCCCGCGCAATATGCTTCGAACATCTTACTCATTGGCCAGAAGTGATACTGGTGTTGTGATTGACAGTGAGCCACGCCTGAGTCGCACGTGCAAAACAAGCCTCTTGTTTGCTCCATTTGCTGTCCATGCTAAAGCTGGCTTTTCCGCTATTCCATTTTACACTCAAACTTAACCGTTTATACGATTATATTTTAAATACAAAAATGTTAAAATTCCTAAATGAAAAATATTTTTCATAATTTAGATATTTATAATAAAATATAAATATAAGCAATAAATTCAATTTTTGGAATGTTCATGGAATCATGAATACTTTGGGTCTCTTGCAAAGTATTCATGATTCCATGAACATTCCATAAATCGAATTCACTTCTAAAGAATTTGTTTTTAACCATTTTCCTTCTGGTGAATCAACCCATACATATTGATAGAATAAGTATGGAATTGTCCATTTTGTATTTAAGCAGTTCCCAGTGTCGAAAATTCTATAAATGATGTATAATATTTCTGTCCCTGAAGATTTTTTTATCTAAGCAAACAATGCAGACCCTAATGAAATGCCGCTTTATGCAGCATTTCATCTGAGTCTTTACAGGTTTGCCCAAAATCTTGTTTACCTGTATCCAGAATGAAAAGTGTTAAGACAAGAATTATTACTGTAAAAGTAAAATTCTACAAAAAAAGTGGCGCACCTTGATAGAGGCATCTTCAGATCCTGTAGCAATCAGCTGACCATTGGGGTGAAATACACCTGCTCTACAAGCTGCCTTGTGGGCTGTTACATAACATGTCTCGTAGAGGGCCGCCTCGGGAGATATTGTCTGTACTGAAATAAAAATGACAATCGGGCTGCAAAAAGATAAGAACTATGAGCAGTCTCTTCTGGCTATCATGGAAGAACTTCAAGAAAGGGAAATGATCTTGCAGAATGATATGAACGACAAAATGGAACATCTCACGTCCTGATGGCTAGTGATGGCACATCAGAAAGGCCACTTCTAGAAATAACAGAATGAATAAAATTATTTTTTTTATTTCTCAACCAAAACATATGTTGTGGGTACTCAAAAGAACCGTCTCAATGAGATGGTTCTTTTGAGCACCAAACCATATGCTCAAACTGATGGATCAGAAAATATTTAAAATTTTACGCTCAAAAAGTTTGTTTATCTAAACCTATGCTTTAAGAAGTTTGACACTCTTGAAGGCATATCATTGTCAGCTAGAATGAAGCTGGTGCAATTGCCCTCCCTTGCTGATAGTCAGTGATGATTCGATTGAAGAACTTGCACCTGGATGACTTTATATGTCCATGAGGACACTCAAGGACATGAGCCTAAGTGTTGCAGTAAAGTGCCAAGAGTTTCACTTAGTCTACACTCAGTCAATTTTTTTTTGCGTACTCATGATGCTAATGAACAAGTTAATGTAGATACTCAGACACAAGTTTGGTTTAATAAATATTCCAAAGGGCCAGTAAAGCAAAAATTTTCAGCATAAAATTGTGATAATTTTCTTATCCATCAGTTATGTTTTGGGTGCTCAAAAGAACAGTCTCATTGAGATGGTTCTTTTGAGTAACCACAACATATGTTTTGGTTGAGAAATAAGAAAAATAATTTTCATTTACGCACTCTTATCTGGGGGCCAGATATTCTATAGGCAAATACTGTCAGATAAGTATTAGAGATGAAATGAACCATTTCAAGTTTTAGCATGAGCAGCCATATACCTGCCTACAGATTAACCTGTTGAATCAGATCAATTTTTTTTTTAACTTTTTTAGAGACCACTACTACTTATGAGAAACAATGACCCATATAAGAATGATACTAAAACACTTGTGCTTAAGTGGTATGCTTGACATAATACAATCTAAAATGACTTGATTTTGAGGATATATATTTGCTACCTTTGTTTTGTTCTGTTGTTTATTTCTCCCAATTTTGATGTTAAGTCATTCATTTTTTCCCAATTTCGGCCAGGGACCTTTTCCCAAAATTAATGGAAAAGCCCTGGCTGACCAATACACACCAGGTACTCACCATCAGTTTCAAACTCTAAATCAACACCTGCTCCTGGCTGCACAAACTCCCCAGGGATTGCCTTCTGTCCAGTCTCCTCTGAAAATAGATTTTTATTTTTATTGTTTTACTCAATTAAAGGCATGCATAATCTTATCAAACTTACATTATTATTTGAATGCAACTCATTCTTACAGGGCTCCAGATAAGAGGGGGTAAAGGATATTTCAGCATTGATTTTTTGGAATTCAGCATTGAAAATTAAATTGAAGGGTGAAAAAACCCTATGCAGTTTGAGGTTTCAGTGCTGATATTCAATTTATGTAGTGGAATCTTTTATTCTTAGTAAGAAAAAAAACTAACTAATATACACCAATTGTATCAATCTTGGAAGTTTTCCTAAAAACTAACATGTATTTGACACATGCAACTTTTCTTTAAAATATGTTAAGCAAATATTGGGTCTTTTGACAACGCTTTGCATTTTCTGCAATTTGATATTTTAAATATGGAGTAAATTACTCATTAAATTAAAAAGTAGGGGGTGAAATACACATTGGTCCAAATCCTTATCTAGACCACTGATTCTTATCCGACCATTAAGTTAAAAAGCTGTGATTGTAATAAAAATTCATAATCATTATAATATTTAAGTCTTTACAGCCGTTTTGATTATCAATGCATGTTTTATTTGCTTGGAACACCATTTTTTGTGAAACAAAAACAGTCCAAAGTGAAACAACTGTAAAGCAGAGACAATGATTAGTTTGAATGCCAGCACAGCATGGCCCTCAGTCCAAATGCATATTCAGCGCTCACACTGAAAGATGGTGCACAGTGGTTGCATAACTTTTATTGGGTGCACAGCATGGCCCTCAGCCCAAATGCATAGGTTGTTAAAAACTTACAAATCTGCAAAAATTGTATTTTGAGGCATGCAGCTTTGGGATTTTCCAAAATGGTTTTTATAATTCTCTCACTCTTTAGAAATGTGCTGTTTTTAACTATTTACCCCCTGTGAAATTTTCACGATTTTTGTCGTCTGCTGATTTTTTTCAAAATCAAATTTTTGAAAAATTCTTTCAGGACTACCATCAGAGTGTCAAACAGTTTGGATCCAGATCAGGCCAGACATTTTGTGGGGCCTGATCTGTTTGCAAAGGTTTTCAGCAGACGAAGTAAAGAGATAAAGAGTTAAACACAGACCAACTTCTTGGCTAAAACCTTGGCTTAAGTCAAATTAATTTTGGCTCCAAATTTTGTCCATTTGGCTAAAGTTGTGTTGGCTATAACAAATTCTGAGCCAGTGTTAGCCCTGTTCAGGACAAAAATATTGGCATGATAAGGGTTAAAACTTGCACATGGCATAAGACAACATTGATAGTGAAGTTAAGAGTGTGTACCAAAATATCAATTTTCTTATTTCTCATCAAAAACATAAGTTGTATGTACTCAAAAGAACCGTCTCAATGAGACAGTCCTTTTGAGCACCCAAAACATATGCTAAAACTGATGATTAAGAAAATATTTACAAATTTACTCTCAATAATTTGGTTTAGGCCAACCTTAAAAATATTTTTGTTTCCGCTTACCCGACCCTGTTTTACAAGTATTGGTCGGTCGATTGGAAAATTATTTTTTTTAACTTCTCAGAATTCCATACCCATTAAACTTAATTGTAAATAGCCCTGCTATAGGCAATAAATGTATACAGTAAAACCTGTGTAAAAATGCCACTCAAAAATAGACAAAACAAAGATCTTAATGACAAAGGGAGCTTAATGAAGGTCAAAAGTATTGCAGAATGCTGCCCTTGGAGCATTCTGTAATACTTTTGACCTGCATTAAGTGATAATTTGTCTTGAAAACAATTTTTGGTCTTTTTGAGAGTGGTCGTTTTAGGCAGGTTTTTCTGTACACAAATAATTTGCTAAGAAAATATTTTAAAGATAACACTGTTTACATTTGACAATTCTCTAAGTTTGCAATGAAATTAAAAAGAAAAATTCTTAACTAAAAATCGTAATAAAATTTTTTGGGTAGGGGCTTTTTTTCAGGGTCGGTCCGGTAAGGGAAAACAAATAAAATTTTATTTAAGCCTTATCTAAACCTATGTGTGAGGATATATTATGTCCCAATGATTAAGTTTTTGTCACTAATTTCCCTGGTTATCATACCTTCTTCAACTTTGAGACCCATCTTAATGACTTTAAGAAGTCTGTCAGAAGGAGGGCAGGCAGGATGAGCTTTCACAGTTGTTGCAAGATTCACCGCCAGTTGTTGATGCCCATCATAGAAAAGCTGGCTGAAATTATAGCAAAAATAATTGTGACTGTTAATAGAGCTATAATGATTCACTGAAAACAATATACTGAAATACTTTTTCTGACAATACACATATCGTATTGTGAGGTCATTTCATGATACATGTACAATACAGCACTTTGTGTAATTTATTAGAAATGGCTAGTTAAAATATATGACTATGTCAGAAGTGTGTGAGGATTTTCCTCAAGGCGTGTCCAGGTTTGACTTGATGTGTGATTGATATTTGAGGTGTTATTTGACAATTAAGACCATTTAGCGGTACGAGTCAATGACTTTTACATTCATGACGTAAGACAAACATTTTCACCAGGGATTTTTTCGCCAATAGTTGTCACCAAATTAATATTTTTTGTGCCAAATTTATTATTTCTTCGCATTTTGTGACAATGGCGATGGCTAGTGCGAACCCTGTCTTGAATTAACTCAGTTGAGATATAGCAGCAAAACTTTGCAAGCACCAAATCATTGGATCAAGGAATTCTCCTTAATTTCCATGTGGCAATCACATGTAGTTTTGACCATTTGAACCAAATACACAAAATGTGTAACTGAGCAAATTGTGCATACTGTAAAGGATTGTTCAGTTACATCAAAAACAGACATATAGGATAATTTTACCGATATGATTTCTACCTGAACACCGAAAATAAGTTGCCGGCAATATTTGTAACAATCACAGGGCAAATATGAAATCAAATAACGCAGCAAATACACAAACCTTATCATAAGCCTGTAAAGAAGCTCCCTCTGTTTGACCTCCATTTGGTGTCATCTAATTATTTCGCACTGTCAGTTTGTTTTATGTGAGTTTAAGCTCAAAACATGCAAAAGTTATCAAAGGAAACTCATTCGGCACTTCTTTATTTTTTTCGATGTTCTTTAATAAGCGTTTATAGCGATTTGGGACTGACACAGAAAAACGCTTTGCGGTGTGATAGTATATTTGTTCCCCGTCACGGCTTGTGACAGCACCAACAACATCCTGGAGACAACTGCTGAGCATATGCTACCAGTACATGAGTGAGAGTGAGCCTGTATTTATTTTAATTTGCAATATTGACCAGGAACTGGTGCGGTAAGTGACCCCCAGGACAGCTAGGGACTATACCGGAGGGTGGGGGGGGTGGGGGGGGGGGGGGGGGGGGGGGGGGTTATTCATACTTGGGGGCACCCCTTTTAGGGCATAGTATGGGAAACTGGTTCCCTTGAAATTGACTTGTTCCCCAAAACTAAAAAATGCTTATGCCCCCTCTTCCCCATAGTTGTCTTTGCTTCCATCAAGGCAAGAAGTGTGGTAGCTCAGTGGTTAGACCGTTAGACCCTTGCCTCTGATGCTAGAGGTCCCAGGTTTGATCCCCGCTCGCGGCTAGGAAAATTTCGGTGTCCGAACACGCTTTCTCTAGTGTCATTTGCAGGGATGACACTAGATAAGTGCATCGTCCTTCGGATCGAGACGTTAACTGGTTGTTCCCTGTGCAGGGAAAGTCACCCCCTGTGCAGGTTAAAGAACCCTACGGTAATTTAGATATGGTTCTTGAAGGCTTTCATCCTGCAACCCAGAGTGTACAAAGTACACCTGCCGATAATACTCCAAAGAGGGTCTGGCAGGATATAAAGAAAGAAAGCAATTGTTACACCGGCATTGTAATGAGCAGTTGGTTGTGGGTTTGAGCCTCATTGGAGGCACTGTGTTGTGTCCTTGAGTAGTCATGGGAGCACAGTGGCTCAGTGGTAGAGTTAGAGTGCTTGACTGGAGATTAAGGGGTTGTGGGTTTGAGCTTCACTGGAAGCCCTGTGTTATGTCCTTGAGCAAGACACTTTATCCTCTGCTTAATACTGGTTTGACCCAAGAAAACTTATCCTGACATAACTGAAAAATTGTTGTTTGGAACTCTAGAATCAAATCAAACAAGCAAAAAATTCTTCCAGAATTTGTCTAATAATTAAGTCAACTGTGTCTGTGGCAAAATTTTATCAAGTTTCTATTCCTTATCTTGGCTTTGTTTGGTTTCTTTTGATTCTTTACATCCCAGTCAACAATTTTTCAGTCATGTCAGGATGGGTCTAAACCCAGCCCATCAGGATTTACACATTATTTCATCCAAACCATGAATCCAGTAATCTATTAATTCATGAATAATTAAATTTACCGTAACTACAGAATTGATTGGCGTGGCTCCCATTACACAGTTACGCACGTGTGTAATAAAAATAAGTAAATTTAAGGGAGGTCAAATATGCGGTAGAAGCGATTATTCCATACCATAAGGAACTGCTCTTAAAGGAAAAAATTTGCTCCCGCTGGGAGCAAATTTGTTCCTTTAAGAGAAGTTCTCATTTTGAAAAGGGGCACAATTGAAGAAATTTACTGCTTGAAACAGTAATTATTATGGCTACGTTTTGAAAAAATGAGGGAGCATATTGCTTTTGGCTTGTCTATTTGTCTTTCCATCTTAACATCCATCCTTCCATCGCATCCATCCTTCCATCACATACATCCTTCCATCTTAAATGCATACAGCCTTCCATCACAAACATCCTTCCATCACATACATCTTTCCATCACATACATCCTTCCATCACATACATCCTGCCATCTTAACATACATCCTTCCATCACATACATCCTTCCATCACATACATCCTTCCATCTTAACATACATCCTTCCATCACATACATCCTTCCATCACATACATCCTTCCATCTTAAATGCATACCATCTGCCATCATATATTTCCTTCCATCACATAAATCCTTCCATCACATACATCCTTCCATCACAATACATACTTCCATCTTAACATACATCCTTCCATCACATACATCCTTCCATCACCTACATCCTTCCATGTCAAATGCATACCATCTGACATCACATATATCCTTCCATCACATACATCCTCCCATCACATACATCCTTCCATCACATATATCCTTCCATCTTAACATACATCCTTCCATCATATACATCCTCCCATCACCAACATCCTTCCATCTTAAATGCATACCATCTGCCATCACATATTATCTTCCGTCACATACATCCTCCCATCACATACATCCTTTCATCACATATTTCCTTCCATCACATACATCCTTTCATCACATACATCCTTCCATCACATACATCCTTCCATCACATACATCCTTCCATCACATACATCCTTCAATCACATACATCCTTCCATCTCATACATCCTTCAATTTTACCAAACATCCTTCCATCATATCCATCCTTCCATTACATACATCCTTCCATCACATACATCCTACCATCACATATATCCTTCAATCTTAACATACATCCTTCCATCTTAAATGCACACCATCTGCCATCACATATTTCCTTCCATCACATACATCCTTCCATTACATACATCCTTCCATCACATACATCCTTCCATCACATACATCCTTTCATCATATATGTCCTTCCATCACATACATCCTTCCATCAAATACATCCTTCCATCACATACATCCTTCCATCACATACATCCTTCCATCACATACATCCTTTCATCTTATATGTCCTTCCATCACATACATCCTTCCATCAAATACATCCTTCCATCACACACATTCTTCCATCACATACATCCTTCCATCATCCACATCCTTCCATCACATATATCCTTCCATCTTAACATACATCCTTCCATCTCATATGTTCTTCCATCACATACATCCTCCAATCACATTTTTTACTACTTCCAACATCTTAGGAATCTTGCATGCTAGGATTACATGAAGAATTAGCTGACCCTTATTTTGTATTGTCTGAAGCATCTTCCACTCCTGAGTTAAGGCCCTGATTAAAATTCTGTTGTTATTGTTTTTATATTGTTTGGTTTGTGGTTTAACGTTCCAATCAACAGCTATGAAGATCGTCAGTTAACCCACAGGTTTAGATAAACAGACAATGTCAGCATAAAATTGTAAATATTTTCTTACCCATTTTTTTAGCATATGTTTTGGGGTCATTGAGACGGTTCTTTTGAGAACCCACAACATAGGTTTTGGTGAATGAGAAATAAGAAAATTACTTTTCTGTTACGCACTCTTAACAAAAGTCCTGGTTAACCTAATAGACTAAATGGTTAAACAGTACCCTGCGCACATACTTTGGGTGTAACTGATAACACTCACTTCCCTTTTTATACCCCGCCACTAAAGTGTGGTGGGGTATTATGTTATACCTTTCGGTGTCTGTCCGTCCGTCCGTCCGTGCTCACCATTTCCGATCGATAACTTGAGTATTTAATCACGGAATTTTTTCAAATTTAGCATACATATTGTTATCGGCGATGAGTGGTATGGGATTGTTCATAGGCAAAATCCGTCCATTTTTAACGGAGTTACTGCCCTTTTTCGTATTGGAAAAATGGTTTCTGGCCTGTTATTCCTTTACTGTTCATGATATCTGAATGAAACTTCACAGATATGTTGCACATCAAAGGTTACATATTGTGACTAAGGACCGTCACTCTGACCTTCCCAGTTTGTGAGTTATCTGCCCTTGATAGGTCTGAAAAAAGGTTTTTGACCTATTGTTCCTTTACTATATGGAATATCTGAATATAACTTCACAGATATGTTTCACATCAAAGGTAACATATTGTGACTAAGAACCGTCACTCTTACCTTTCCTGTTTGTGAGTTATCCGCCCTTGATTGAATTAAAAAATGTTTTTTACCAGTAGTTCCTTTACTATGTGGAATATTTAAATGATACTTTACAGATATGTTTCACATCAAAGGTTACATACTGTGACAAAGAACCATCACTCTTACCTTTCCAGTTCATGAGTTATCTGCCCTTGATTGATCTGAAAAATGGTTTTTGACCTGTAGTTCATTTACTGTATGGAATATCTAAATGAAACTTCACAGATATGTTGATCATCAAAGGTTACATATTGTGACTAAGGATCGTCACTCTTACCTTTCCAGATTGTGAGTTATCCACCCTTGATTGATCTGAGAATTGGTTTTTGGCCTGTAGTTTCTTTTACTATATGGAATATCTGAATGAAACTTCACAGATATGTTGAACATCAAAGGTAACATATTTTTAGTAAGGACCGTCACACTTACCTTTCCAGTATATAAGTTATCTGCCCTTGATTAATCTGAAAAAATGGTTTTTGACCTGTAGTGTACTATATGGAATACAGTTATACAGACCACTAAAGTAACCTATCATGGACAGGGACAGCTACTCTGCCCATTCCTGTTCCTGAAATAAATGCCCTTGATGCCTTTGAACAATGAGTTTTTGATCTTTTGATAGTTAACAATATGGATTATCTTATTGAAACTTCAGAGGGATGTTGCATATTGTGACCAATGGGGGAACTTGTCTTGCCTTGCCTGTTGAGTTATATTAATAAGGAACACAGTCTCTTAGCTTAAAGATATGCTTTACAGCCTGATTTAAATCTACCCTAATCAGAATTTCCCATATTGTTAGAAATCTCACTAGACTGCTCATGTATCTGTGGTTTATATTAATATCTATTTAGAGTTAGGACGTCATATCACTGTCTATCTCAGTTCTGTTGCTATTTAGGCGTTATATATCTCACAAAATAACTTTTGGTGACCCCAGCAGTGGCGGGGTATTATGCAGTGCTTGCGGTGCTTTTATTGAATCAGTGGGAGGAAGATATTTTTTATCAAGTTCAATGAAAGCATGGGGCCAGGATCGAAACCTTTACCCCTGGATCAGCAATTGGATCCTACAGATTGCACTTCAAGGCCTGACACATTGATTAAAATAAAATAGAGGAACGGGGTGGCTCAGTGGTAGAGTGTTAGACTTAAGATGGAAGGATCCTTAGTTCGAGACTAAAGACTCGTCAGAGCCTTAAATTTATTGTTAACATACACAACTTAGGACGTTTCTTAACCTATATGTGCCCAGGGTCCTTTTTGTGGGACATATGCCAGATCAGACGCCACAGAATGCAGTGTCAGATCAGTATCTCCATTGTTTGCTTACAGATTATTTTCTATTAAAATTTGATTTTAAAACGAAAAATACAACCCAACAACCCAGAAATGGACTGGTCCAAATTATAAAAGTTTGAAATTCCATTCAGCTTAAATGGGTCAAAGTAAGAAAGATGACAAAGATCAGGAATCGATACATAAACATTAGGCCTCTAGTCAAAAGTATGATAGCTGTGTAAGTATGTTTAAAGGGTAGTTTAAATTTACCAATATGTGATACAAGGATCTCATGAGCTGGCACATATCAGGCCCCCAGACAAGAGTGTGTAAAGAAAAGTTATTTTTCTTATTTCTCAACCAAAACATCAGTTGTGGGTACTCAAAAGAACAGTCCCACTGAGACAGTTCTTTAGAGCACCCAAAACACATGTTTAAACTGATGGATAAGAAAATAATTGCAATTTTACGCTGACAAATTTTGCTTAACTGGCCCTATGACCTCGAAGCAATAGCGTATATTGCTTCTAGCTATGACTTATAATTTTCTTGGTAGGCCTCAGAAACAAATTAAGCAATTTCCTTTAAAAAATTAATAGGTGCCTTTTTTGTGGCCTTGCTAACTTTATCTTCATATGTGCTTGATAAGGGAGATTTGATGATTGGATCACATGACCATGTGATGATGACCACAGCTTAAGATAAAATGCAATTTTAGATAATGTTATGATGACCTGCTGAGGGATCAGTTCACACAACTTTTTGTCAAAAATTCTACTTTTGGTCCTTGACTATACATGACAGCTTTATCATTGAATTTGATTTCCTGAACTACCTTTTTGCTAACCTGGTACTTTCAGGGTTGTAAGGCCGAACTAAATAATATGTGGTTCCAGGTGCCTTATCTGCAATATTTTTTCAACCCTGCCTTAAACATGTTTATGGTTCCAATCTATGATTTAATAACCATTTTGTATACATATCAAGTTTACAATATTCATATTACGATGTATTTCTGTCCTTGAAGATTGTTAGCTCACCTGAGCCATAGGCTCAAGGAAAACTTTTGTGATCATAGGATGTCTGTCCATCAACAATTTCTTTAAACATCATCTTCTCTTAAACCACATTGTAGAATTTCACCAAACTTCACAGGGATGATCATAGGGTGATCCCCTTTCAAAGTTGCTAAAAGATTTCCATTCTATGCAGAAGTCTGGTTGCCGTTATAACAGGCAACCAAAAGCAAAAACTTAAAAAATCTTCTTGTATAAAAACTGCTGGGCGTATTTGAAAATGATATGGCACAAATGGTCCTTGGGTGACCCTCTACCAAAGATGTTCACATGATTCTGATAAGTTGAAGAACAGGAACGCCAGGGGGAGTGGCCAGTTTTTCTATGTTAATATACATGTGGGGAATCTTGTCAGGGGAGAAAACTCTTGCAAATGTGATTGTCTTGTTGTAGAGAGTTTTCTCCCTTGATTCAAGGTCGATTTTCTTGTTTAACTTTGAGAGGAGAATATTCAGGAATAAGATGGTCTTTGGTACAGGGCTTTTGATGTTGCTTTTAACAATTATCAGTCATATCACAACGGTCAGTTTTCATATCTCATAATTGTTCCAAATAAGATAATAAGTTTCTTATATTTGAGCCGTGACATGTGATTTCCAACAATGCGGCATTTTGACAAGTGTAGACTCAGACGAGCCTGTGCAGACTCCCATTAAACTTAGAAACTCCAAATGATGTCCAGTCAGTAGCTTAACAGTCATAGAATGTTCAAGCGACTAGCAGAGGCTTTGATGGTCGCACATACCACATTGTTGGAAATCTCATGTCATGGCTCCTTTCTTGCTTTTCTGAGTGACATTATATGTATACAGAAGCTGCAAACAATTTTTAGGTTTGGCCTTTTAATAAGTGATCTGAACTTCTCTTTTGATAAAAGATATTTCTACCTGTATGCATTAACCCATATCCTGCTGAGCCTTAAAATCAGGTCAACCTCTTTTAATTTGAAGGCTGTAGATTAAGATCTGCTGGCTTCTATCTTAAGAAGCCAACTGATCTGGATCCATGCAATATTCCAGCTAGTTTGTGAAACATTTGTAAAAGTGGAATGAAAACTGGCTTGAAAACAGAAGTGAACATATCATATTAATTTTATCAGCGGGATAAGCAGTAATAATTTTATAATTTTATTATGTAAACATGATAAAGGCTGATGTGTTTTTTGCCAAATATTCTGTTCTTAATAAAAGTTCTCTGGAAAATTCAAATGTTCCAAGTGTGTTCTAAAGATACATCTATATATCTATATTATTTTGTTTGGATTTAGAAGAGAATGTCTGTAAGTGTGAAAATATCCTGATTGCAGAGTTGAGCATTTGTTTACTAATAAATTCTTCCATCTGGTTTGATACATTGAGTCTAGCATTGGTGCAGCTCCCATTATGCATATTACGCACATGTGTAATAAAAATAGTAATATCCAAAGGAAGTCACCTAATGTGGAAAAAGTGATTTTCCCTGACATAAGGAAGTGCTCGTAAAGGAAAGAATTTGCTCCCTCTGTGAGCAAATTCTTTCCTTTAAGAGAAGTTCCCATTTTGAAAAGGGACATAATTGTAGAAAATCGATGCTTGATACAGTAGTCTCCCTTTGATGTAAGTACCTTTTTCAGCGTTCTGGCTGCGCCATTGTCTAGAATGGCTCATGTATATATGAGCGTCTGGATGGGGGGGGGGGGGTGTGGTATTCACTATTCATTTAAATTTTAGCCCATTATTCATCTCAATAAAATTTTGGGTTATTCATTAAAATAAGACCAATTATCCATTAACAGTAAAAAAGGTGGCAAAGAAATCTGATTTTTCACTATTCATTATTTTTTTCTTCAATTCATTAAAAAATAGGATTATTCGTTATTTTTTAGGCCCTCAATATTCACTATTCATTATTTGTTGGCTCATTATTCACCATTCATTATAAAAAAGGGCCATTATTCACTAATCAGGGACCAAGCTAGGGGGCGACTAGGGCGAAATGGTCACCCTGGGGGCCGAAATTTCGCCCAAAAAGGGACCCAGGGAGAAGTGGGAGTCTCCCTAAAAAAAAAAAAAAAAAAAAAAAAAAATTTTTTTTTTTTTTTTTTTAGGGAGTCTCATTTTCATTCTGTCACCACACAAATGCAAGCTGTGATGACATTATCAGACAATCTACTACCACTGCATCGTGTTTCTCCTTCCATTAACAATAGTATGTGTAATGGCTGATTTGCTTCTAAATTGACAGAAAATGTCGTAGTTTTGCGCTATAACTTCTCCCTTTCTGACTGTCACTTCTCCCTAATTGTCCTGCAGGGAGAAGTCACTTCTCCCTAAAATTCTGGGCCAGCTTGGTCCCTGCTAATCATTATACCCCATCCAGACCCTCATATATCAAGGAGGTCAAGATAAACATCAGTCTCTGAAGATTATAAGAATGTATCATGAGTGTGAGGGTGGGAAAGAAAAATTCATACAGAGGATCACCGATTGGCATCAGGAGGCTTGCTGAGACTATAAGAATCTATCATGAGTGTGAGGTTGGGATAGAAAAATCCGTCCCGAAGATCACCGATTGGCATCACAAGGCTTGCCCAGTGATGACAATTGGTGATCGCGAGGGATGGATATTTCAATACCATCCTCACACGAATAATGGATTCTTTTTCTTGCTCACCACTTGATACCTCATTTATATTGGAAAAACTTGAAAAAGACTTCCAGAAAATCCTGAATACGCTGGGATGCGAAATGGTGATGTCATTTTACATTTTCAACGACGTCACAGATCGACGTGTGGCCAGCCTGGGGCTGTTCGATTTTTAGCTCACCTGAGCCGAAGGCTCATGGGTGAGCTTATAGTATACCAGTCACTCCGGCGTCTGTCCGTCGTCCGTCCGTCCGTCAACATTTTCAAACATCTTCTCCTCTGAAACCACTAGGCCAATTAAAATCAAATTTCATATGGAGACTCCTTAGGGCGCGGGAACCAAAGTTTGTTCAAATGGTCCTGGCCACATGACCAAGATGGCCGCCATGCCCATATATGGTAAAAACCCTTTAAAAATCTTCTTCTCCAGAACCAGAAGGCCGATGACCTTGGGACTTGGTATGTAGCATTGGGGGTGTTGGGCCTACCAAGTTTGTTCAAATAATGTTCCTAGGTTGACCTTGACCTACTTAACGTCAAGGTCAAATTTGCTTCCTAATGCATTTAAATGGGATTTTTTTTGAAAAGTTGATTTTTTTTTTAATACTGTTAAAGCCAAAGTGATTATTCTTACTTGATATGTTAAAACTAATGAGACAATGGCTATAAATAAGTTTCAAAAGTCAAGGCTGACCTTTGCCCTTTCAGCCCAGGTCTCCCATATTGTGGTCCCAAAACATAGATTTCTCACAAACCATTGGCCCAATTGAACTCAAATTTCATGTGAAGACTCTTTATGATAAGTTGGCCCAAATTTATACAAAATATTTTGGTCACATGACAAAAATGGCCGCCATGCCCATATATGGTAAAAACCTTTTAAAAAACTTCTTCTCCAGAACCAGAAGGCCAGTGACCTTGAGACTTGGTATGTAGCATTTGGGATGTGGGGCCTACCAAGTTTGTTCAAATGATCACCCTAGGTTGACCTTGACCTACTTAACGTCAAGGTCAATTTTGCTTCCTAATGCATTTGACTGGGAAATTTTTTGAAAAAGTGATTTTTTAAACACTGTGGAAGCCAAAGTCATTATTCTCACTTGATATGTTAAAATCTAGTGTGAAAAAAAATTAATTTCAAAGGTCAAGGTTGACCTTTGACCTTTCAGCCAAGGTCGCTTATATTGTAGTCCCATCAACATATTAAAGCATAGTTTTCTCAGAAACCACTTGGCTAATTGAAACCAAATTTCATATGACAACTCCTTATGATTGGTTAGCCAAAATTTATACAAATTGTTATGGTCACATGACTACCATGGCCACCACGCCCATATATGGTAAAAACTCTTTAAATATCTTCTTCTCTTAAACCAAAAGGCCATTGGCTTTGGAACTTGGTATGTAGCATTGGGGATGTGGGCCCTACCAGTTTTGCACAAATGATGAATCTAGGTTGACCTTAACCTACTTTATGGCAAGGTCAAATTTGATTCCTAATGCATTTATATGGAGAAAATCTTAAAATGTTCATATTTCTAAAACTGTTTAAGCCGAATTCATAATAATTAAAGCTATTTAGACTTTGGTTTTATATTAAGTACCAAATGTCAAGCTGACCTGTGACATTTTATCCAAGGCCACTCATTTGGACGGCCACACACCTATCTAAACATCTTTTTCTTAGAAATCACTTGGCTGTTTGATGGATTATTCATCACTTGACCAAAATGGCTTTAACCCCCATTTATGGTAAAACAAAATTTGTTCCATTATAAGCTGTGGTTGACCTTGATCTATTTTAACATTATTAAGGAGATGAGGTGAGCGCCTCAGGACCTTCAGGTCCTCTAGTTATCTTTCCCTAGGGCTGGTACGAGTGTGTGATTTTATCTCTGCAAACCATGCAGATCCTGATGAAATGTCTCATTCTGCTGCATTTCAACAGGGTGTTTGCTTATGTACTAGTTAGGGGTTTCAAGTATACAAAGGGTTAAGGTATCAAAGTATTATATAGACAACATTATGTGTTTATTAACCCAAAGCCTGCTAGGGTTGCCATCCAATAACAGAGCACCAATCTGTGGTCAAATCTGGGTCTTCATGATGGAGAGAAACTGATTTTTTTACATATATGTCTGGGCCTCTATGCAGTTTAATTAGCACTATTTTTTCATTCTTTGGAAAGTAGGATAGCTATCTAGGTCCACACTGCTTGCCTCTATACTTCCATTATTAATATTCAATTATGTTAGCAAATTTATGCAGCAGATGACTTGAGCAGACAACATTTTCAGATGCATTTTTTTGGCTGGCGCTTTAGCAAGTACTTCACAAGTAGGGTTTTGCAATTTAGCAAGTACTAAAATTGATATCTTTGACTTCCCCAAGTCTTATGTCAATTTGAAAATAAATTTGAAGATACAAGAAGTGTTTAGCTAAATTTGATTTGTCATATGACTTTGCCGATATTGAGTGGATAAAGTCATGTCATAAACTCAGACCCAGTATAAATAATGTTATGACCACAAGTTACATGACACTTTCAGCGGGAACAAGTAACATCGTAATGAAGTAAATTTTCATAGAAATAAACAAACTTTGAAGGCGATAAAATCACTTTAAAAGGTCATATGATAAATAGAATCTTACATTCGTGATCATTTCATATTAAAATTGTTAAACTGGCCAAAGGCTCGTTTAATAAATTTCATATGAAATGATCACTCGTACAAGATCCTCTATATATCTTGTCCAGTATATATCAAAGTAATTTCCACTACAGATCCAAGAGGAAATAGATGCTGTACAACGATCAGTAGGAATGGGGTTTCTGCACAAGCTGATGAGGAGAAAATGGATTGACATGAAAAATGTAACAGATACACAACTAGCCAGATGTTTAAACACGCTAGATTTAACTGCACTTGGTGAGTCATAAATCCAACCCCACAACCAGCCCCATGCCCCCACTCCCACCCCCACCCCTTCCACACCTCAACCCTTTTGTTAGAAGAAAATGGATTGACATAAAAAATGTAACAGATACCCAACTAGCCAGATTTAACTGCTCTTCATGAGTACTCAAACCCCACCACCAACCACGCCCCCTCCCCCCAAGATTGATACATCATTTATTATTTTGATTACGTACCTTATATCTTTACTAAATTGCTTTATAAGTCCACATATGAACTAGTGGCTAATGCAGCTGATTTGGATCCACACTTGTTTGAAAAATATAGAATTTTTGGGAAACAACAGCACACAGTGCAATTAAATGGTATGTTGGATACAGTGTAAATAGAGAACACTAGGTGGGTGTCTTTTGATATCAAGTTTACCAGGCAAGGCTTCGAGAACGCTTGTTGACATCACAAGGCTTGCCGAGTGATTCAACATGCGTTCTCAAAGCCGAGCCTGGTAAACTTGAAATCAAAAGACGCCAACCTGGTATTCTATTTATCAGTTTACCTATTGTTTTTCTCTTTAAACTAGCGATTATGATTTTTGTGTTGATCAGCGTCATTAGCGACGTCGTTCAAAAAGTGCAATGTCATCATGACCTGATAATGGCACATGCCATGAGGTAGACAACGTTTATCAGGCAAAGTGCAATGCTGCAGTTAATATAAATGGTAACTGATAATAATCATTAATAGGGTAAAACTCAAACCAGTCTAGCATCATGAACATTTCTTTGACACATATTCTAACAGAAAAATAGCGATGTTTTCCTAATTTTTCATTTTTTTCACAAAAACATCTCTCAGACTGATAATTTGCTTGTTTGTTTGTTTGAGTTGATCCTTTGCCTCCCAGTCAGCAACTGTTCATTCATGTTGGGATATGTTTCCTGGTTGAGCTTATGAAAGTTCTTGCTCAAGGATACAACACGTTGCCTCCATTGTGACTCAAACCAGCCAGCCTATGATCTCAAGTCAAGGACTGTGTCTACATTTTTTAAGTTTAGTTAAATAATTCATGATTTTCATACCTTTATGTTTTCTCATAGATAAGATAGCACTTAAATCATTGTACAGCCATGAGTGTTGTTCCCAGGGAAATACACCTCTTAAAGCTATGTAATAATTTCATAACTGTTAATTACCATTTCCTCAATAAAAATAAATTTGATAAGATTGTTGAAAGATACTGCTCAGAACAAATTACATGATTGACTGATCTGCTAAACATGAATTTGGCTCTGAGAATGGACAGAATAGGTTTGACTTCAAAAACGTTACAATCCCTTTTTATTTACTGGGGCTATGATAAACAGTAGATAAATTATGTAAAACTTGTATTTTATCAAGATTAGATTGTTAATTTGACTGTCTGAAGATAAATAAAGGGTCAAGTTGTTCAAAACCAGTATACAGCTATTTACAGTACTTTTACCATTAAGTTTGAATATTGGGCAATTTTTGTTGCATATTTTTCTTTAAACATTTGTCAGGTACATACATGTTTGAAGCTGTACAGAAATATTTCTTGCCCAGAACCATGCTGAGCCCTTCAATTGGGCCATTATGGCCCCATTACCCATTCAAATAAAGGCAAATTATGATGGGCCTTTTGTAATTTATATGGGCTCTTTAGAAAACTTGATTGACCTGAGAATCCTTAATATGCACCTCAGAGCAAAATTTATAATATACTTGATTAGCTAAATGTATGAGGACATACAAAATTAACCCTTTGTATTCTAATGGATTCCTCCTTCTGATTTGATATAATAGCTTGGGCTAGTCCAATGTACATATTTAGGGGTGTCGGGTTATAATTAAAAAAAAAAAAAAATGTATTCTTTCGTCTGAAGATCATGTTTACCTTTACAAACAGTGTAGACCCTGATGATCATAATTCAGTTTAGCATAGGGTAGGTTTTTTAAAAATATGTGTTTATCCAATGCAAAAGTCATCTTACATGGGTTTTTTTTAATGATGACTGCAGCAAGTGTTTGACCACTCCCCAGGGATCTTGCACAACTCAATTGTGTAAGCATAAGTCACTCATCAAATTTGGTTGGATTTGGTCCAGCGGTTTATGAGAGAGCATAATAGACAGACAGATTGATGGACAGACCTTGTGACCACAATATCTCCAAAGGTTATTTAAAAAGCATGGGGATGATAAATTCTAGCGTAATCTTGAAAAAGTGAAACATTAAAAATAACAATGAACTACATAAAGGAAAGGTCTAACACTAAACTATTTTCATTTTACAAAAGAAACTTCCAGTAAGCATCAGAGCCAATGTTTTCATAGAAAAGGGGTTTTCCAATTTGGAATGAAATTTACGGGAAATTTCCCCGAAAATAAAAGTACATGTATAAGTTCTTTTAGCAAACACCTACCTTAACCTATCATGCTTAGTTTTCCTGATTTTTTGCTATCAATTTTTTTTCAAAATCAACGTTTCCAAAATATTCTTTCAGGAATACCATCAGTGTCAGTTAGACACAGTTTGTATCCAGATCAGGCCTGGCAAAATGTGAGGCTTGATCAGAGTCCAAGGTTTAACTGTCTTCAAAGATTATCAGCTGACAACACTGTCGGCAGGCAGGCACAACGCTTTTCGTTGCACACTTCTGTATATCTTTTGCGCACTTTGATTCCTTCATTTGTGCATGATTCTGCATATGATCTGCACACTTTTTTCACACCTCATTAAAATTTAACTAAAGGTAGTTGAAAGTCATTACAACTAGATATAACTCGTTGAAGGTGCATTGAGCATTCTTAAGCCTTCTGTTATCCGAACTTAACGATATAAGTTTGTTGCCCCCTGCTCACTACGGGGAGGTGGAAGAATGAGCAGGATATTAAATTGTCAGATTTAAAGGTTTTGCACATTTTCAAATAAAAATTTAGCTATGTATTCCTGTCACTTCTTTGATTTCTGTGCATTCAGAATCATTCAAAGATGCTTTACAGGATTTAACTGAACATGCAACCCTTTAAAGCTTTTGATAAACAAAATGTGTAGTCATCAAAAACTATGCATTCATTTCCTCAATTTGTTTCTGATAATTTAAGATCCATGTTTGTGGGAGCGCAGTGGCTCAGTGATAGAGTGCTTGACTCAAGACCTGAGGGGTTGTGGGTTTGAGCCTCACCGGCGTCACTGTGTTGTGTCCTTGAGCAAGACTTATTGATCCTAGCTTAGTACTGGTTCAACCCAGTAAGACCTGTCCCTACATAACTGAAAGATTGTTGATGTGATGAAAAGAATCAAATCAAACAAACAAAATTTATTTTCTTGTTTAAAAGCAACTATTAAAAGGGCTGCAAAAACAGGTGTAAGCTCAAAAATGCATTGTTTTGTGAGTACATTTCATGATTTATATGCATATTAAGAAAGAAAAGTAAAAAATCACTAAGTACGCATCTCAACTGTACTGTTACCTGTACAAGTCATCATTTCACGGCCACTAACAGATTTTACTTGATTTATATGACTTACAAAACAATTAGTTAATAGTAGTGGTGATTTTTTTTGGATAGGAATCAATTGTCCGGCAATAATTTTCCCATGTTAAGGAATTCCTGGCCTAAATAAATTGATGGAACTGAAAACCTGGTCTCCTTCTTTCAGGGATTGGGAGCACACTTGGAGCTGGTATTTATGTTGTTGCCGGGCAGGTTGCCAAGCAGACAGCAGGACCATCGGTTGTTTTATCATTTCTTATAGCAGCTCTGGCTTCAATTCTTGCAGGTATGTCTTAATATAGGGAGCAAACATGTTTTTCTATGCATTAACATCTGCTGGACCCTGAGGGTGGTGTTGAAACCAGAGCCTGAAAGGCGAGGGTTTTAACAACCCCTGAGGGGTCTAGCAGATGTTAATGCATAGAAAACCATGTTTGATCGTTATTATTGCATTACGGTAAATGTTCTAAAATTTCGAACACTCTAAAATTACGAACACCTAAAATTATCGCCGAAAATAATATTTAGAACATTCTAAAAAATCGAACACAGACCTTTTTGGGAAAAGTGAATTTCTAAAATTACGAACACAAGTTATTTTCGGCGGAAAATCGTTGTCCGTTTATCTGTTTGTCCCATCCGTGCTCGGTTTACTTTTAACGTACGTGAGCGGTAGTGACATTTGGAAGGTTCCATTCCACTTAAATGGGTAATCTGGTACGCGACGTTCTTTTTCGCATGCCGAGCACAAGACTATACTTTTTGTCTGCTAATTGTGGGATACATGTTTTCTGATAAGATCAAAGGCAAGAGCGCATTAAAAGCACTGACTTTCCTACATGTAGTACGTGACTTATTGGTCCGGAAAACAGTGCAGGCTACCTGCAGCGTGTTCAAATATTTTTAAAACCTTTCATTGGCGAAATTTTACCTATAAGAAGCATCCGATCAGAAATGGTCATTAACATGGATTTCCTTCGTCAGTATATTGTCACAGACATTAAACAGACATGCCTCGGGCAAGGATTAAGAGTTACAATTACCGCGAGAAAACGCACATCTTAGCTTGTGTTCACCATGAAGGACTTAGGTCATACCAGTGACCCATATATATAGGTCACTGGTCATACGCTGCCTGGTCGTCAAAATTGAACATTTGCAAGTAACAGTAGATGTTGTTACTTTAAAAATGCCATGCAAACCACAGCGTTAAACAACTGAGTAAATTTGTTAAAACTTATATACAAAAGGGCCTTTTTTCCAAGTGGTGGTTTCAGTCATGAGACACAAAATTAATCCATTCAACATAAAAGCGGTGATGCTTGACCATCAATGCTGTATTGAGAATGCACACTTGCGCAGGCTCGTCTGAGTCTTTGACGCACGTGGTAAGTACCAAAATATCATGAAATTACATGTGCGGATCCAGTTCCGGACCCCTCCCCCTCCTGAAAAATCACAAAATATAGGTTTTTCTAGCAATACATGTCTGGATCCGCTGAAAAATCGCAGCTGCGAAGCCAGCATTCAATGTTGGGCATTCATTGGCATGCCAGCGAAACGGCGGGCCGATGATGGCCCGCTTAAAGTGGGACTTGGATCCTCCCTCCCCTCATCAACTTTAAAAACAAATGTTGTCAAAGTTGGTTCCCCTCTGACAAAACCTTCTGGGTCCGGGCGTGAATCATGTTCGTCGACAGTTAAATTTCAATCGAGCCAGTTCACACGCACTGCATGCATGTGCGGATCCAGAACATTTGTCAGAGGGGGTAGTGAGAGAAGACCAAAATGCCACTAAAAATGGACCACCATCGGCCCATCAGCCATCAGCGAAACGCCATTGTCGATAATGGCCCACCAATGAATGCTGGCTTGGTAGCTTTGTGATGTTTAGGGGATCCGGATCAATATTGCTAGGAAACCCTATATTTTTATGATTTTTCAGGGGGTCCGGACCCCCTGTCCCCCCTCTGGATCCGCCCATGGCATGCATCTGAAAGAAGGTACTTGTCTGAAATGTTCCTTTCAGCGTGTGGTGATCATCGGACGCCAAGTCGGACTAGATTATAACTCTTGGTATGCAATGTTTGCCCCTGATCAGGCACGTCGGAGGATCTTCTGGATCCAAACGGTTTGCAAACTTTGAAGTAGAGAGACTGCACGGTGTTTGCACACGAATCTTTTGTTTTGGCTTGGTTTCTTAAAATATCGAAACACAATGTTTGGGTCAGCCAATCAATCTTGTTACAACTGCTTCCGATGAGGACCCAAAACTCAAACTTACCGTGCGCATTTACAGGCTTTTGTACGGCAAAGTCGGACATTCCACAGTATTAACGCTTTGCGTACTTTCTACCGCATGCACACATTTTTAAATTGACGAAACGTTCTATCCTGAATACCATTCGGGTCTGATCTGGATCCAAACCGTGTTTGCGAATAGAGAGAGAGAGAGAGAGACACTGGTGCAGGCACATCAAAGTAAACATTCCATCGGCGGATCGACAATGAGAGAGAGAGAGAGAGAGAGAGAGAGAGAGAGAGAGATGTGTGTGTTCTTTTTGAATTTCGTCAGTTGTTTTTTTTTTTACTCTTGGAACTCGTCTACGTATAGATCTTTGCAAAAAATCTGATCGTACGAGATGTCTAGCGGTTTCAATTCTTGAGTACAATATTAACTCGAAGTCGGCAGAGCGAGCGAAAAAGCGTTTTGGTTTTCTGAAGGAAGAACGAAATAGTGAAGTGATTCGGCGAGTGAACATAGGAGACCCAATTTATCGAATAGTTTAAATCAGTGGGCTTTTATGACTTGTAAGTAAATTGAGTGACATAATATGCACGTGCCTGGCTCTCGACTTGGCGAATACCGCACGCGCTGGACATTACTGACTCAGTCCGCATGAATTTAGCGGCTAAAGAAAAGAAAAACGAGGAGATAGCTCAGAATCATACCGCCGTGTTTTCAACACGTTTCTACCACATTTTGACATGCATATATACCGTTTTTCTCATGATAAAGTCCACATTCTAAAATTACGAACACTGGCATTTTTTCATAAACGTAATTTCTAAAATTACGAACAGCGGAAAAAATAAATATTTTTTAGTGTTCGTAATTTTAGAACATTTACCGTAAGTCATTTTGTCACTTGAAAACTTTGGAAAACAGCTTCGAAAAGCTCATTTTTTTTAATTAGTATAATGGCGCGCAAAAGCATGAAGAATTCGTAGGGTTTTGAAATGCCTGTTCCAGAGCAAAGACAGGTCATCCTAACGTCACTAAATTACATTCATTACTATGCAGGTTACTGTTGATGACGTCAATTTTTGTGACAGCCTAGAATGCGTATATGTAAAGTACAAAAGCTGTGCATCAACAGCGGGTGAATTGCCTGATTAATACATGGGTTTTTGCAGGTTAAAACATAGCTGTTGATAGCGTGTGACACAGCTTTTTATGCAAAAAAATACATTATTCTATGAAAACCAGTGCTACACGCTGTAAACAGCTATGTTTTAACCACCTTTAAATCTATATTTTAACATTGGGATTTTTACAGTGTTATAAAATGGCTTTATGATGTTCCTTCAAATTTATGATGGCTGATAAGTCACTGCATATACATGTATATCTGCATATACATGTATATACAGTAAAACCTGTGTAAAATGGACACTCTCAAAGAGACCAAAAATTGGTTTTGAAGACCAATTATCGCTTAATGCAGATCAAAAGTATTGCTGAATGCTCCAAGGGGAGCATTCTGCAATACTTTCGGCCTTTATTAAGCTACCATTTGTCATTAAAATCTGAGTTTTGTCTTTTTTTGATTCTAATGCACTTGGTTTTGTAACGCTACTTATGATGGGATAACGCCAAGAATTTGCGACATTATATCCTGCGATATACTGTTCGGAAATAATTTGGCTAAATTAATTACATCACATATCCTTGGATGACATGAGGCTTTATGCGGCTTGCAACCCTTCAATTTGAGAGGAAATTGCAGAAGTGCATTAGAATGGGGATAACCATATTCAAAATTTCATTTGGGGAGGTATATCGTCTGATATATGGTTGGAAATCACGTTTTACGGCTCCGCTCCGTAATGCGTGGTGAGTTGACATTTGCATGTAATTCTCAATTTTCTTTCATAGAGTTTGCTTTCATACTTTTATTTGCTGACAGCATTCACCTTTAGATGTGTTCTTTTTTTGCTAGATTGCCTCTTCCAAAATTTTGACAGGGAACTAGCTAGACTGATCAAGTTCTTTATGTACATCAAAGAGTACATCTAAATCGCAGGGACTCTTCAACTGTATCCCATTCGAAAATGGGGAACACTCTGAACTGAGCAGTTTCCTTATGATATAAAAAATATCTATGCATTAGATAATCTCCCTTTAACCATGTACAAGTGCTATTTGCAAGCTTCCTGTTCATAATGAGTGCCAGGACTTTAGTTAAGAGAGCGTAATGAAAATTTAATTTTCTTATTTCTCAACCAAAACATATGTTGTGAGTACTCAAAAGAACAGTCTCAGTGAGACGGTTCTTTTGAGCACCCAAAACATATGTTAAAACTGAAGGGTAAGAAAACATTAACAATTTTTAAGCTGAAAAGTTTTGTTTATCTAAACCTGTGAGTGCTATGGTAAATGATCTCAAAACTGACCAATGTATGCTTTGTTGTCAGGATTGTGCTATGCTGAGTTTGGTGCCCGTGTACCTAAGACAGGATCAGCGTATGTATACAGCTATGTGACCGTTGGTGAACTGATGGCTTTTGTGATTGGTTGGAACCTCATTCTAGAATATGTAATAGGTAGATGCATTTATTATATGGTATAGTTGAGTTTGGTGCTTGTGTACCTAAGACAGGATCAGCCAATGTATACAGCTATGTGACTGTTGGAGAATTGATGGCGTTTGTGATTGGTTGGAACCTCATCCTAGAATATGTCATTGGTAGGTAGATAGATTTATTATATGGTATAGGGGAGTTTGGTGCTCAGGTACCTAAGACAGGATCAGCCTATGTATACAGCTATGTGACAGTTGGAGAACTGATGGCGTTTGTGATTGGTTGGAACCTCATCCTAGAATATGTAATTGGTAGGTAGATTCATTTATTATATGGTATGTATATTATAATATTTACATTTTCGAAGCAATCATTTAATGAATCTTGAGATTTTTGCAACTGTTCATAGCCTCATGAATTGTACAAATTTGATTTACAGTGGCCAAGCTTACATGTCCTTGCAATATGCATCGAACATCGAATTTATTCCCCAGAATTGTTACTGATGTTGTGATAAACAGCGAGCAACACCAGAGTAGCACATGCAAAACAAGTCTTTTGTTTGCTCCATTGGCTGTCCCTGTTCAAGCTGGCTGTTCGGCTTTTCCGTTTTACACTCCCACCAAACAGTTAACTAATTATATTTTAAATACAAAACTGTTTAAATTCCTATATTACATGTTTGGCGGGGAAATACCATGATTTTACAAACAAATAAAATCGGTAATTTTGTTTTTACCAAGAAAGATTGATTTCCTCTAGGGAAATAAATCCCTTTAGCCGGAACTCCTTTTCCAGATCACAAGTGACCAAAGACATCGATGAGATGAAAGGCATATCATATTCATTTACAATTTTTAAACAAGCATAACGCTTCTCTGCACTTTTGACGTCACAAACATTTACAAATGACGTCATTTACACATGCTATGACGTTGCATAACATTTCTGTCTCCCAACACTGAAACTGGAGAATCGAGGAGCAAAAACGAAAAATTCTAGAGAATCACAATAAATTTAGTACCAAAATGTTCGTTACGATCTAACTAAGAAAATGACTACACACACTTTATTTTTTTGTTAACTAATAAAAAAGTTACAGACGTTTGAAATTCTGAGGTGGACTAGATGAAGAACGTTTCCAAAATGGCGGACTTCCAGGGAACAGCTAGCTGATGTATTACTACTCGTGTTAGAATTAGACATGTCATGATCCTTCTAGTTTTGCCACATTGCATACCGCAGTATTTTCTTGATTTGAGCAAGCAGTTCAAGCAGAATACATGTAATATACAGTTTATTGAATCATTCTAATTAAAATATGGGATTTATAAACCTCAGGAGGTGAAAAATCATATAATAAAGAAACTTGTGCTTGCGCACTCTTTTCTTTATCGGATTTTTCACCTCCCTTGGTTTATAAGTCCCATATTTTAAATAGAACGATTAATAAACTCTATTTATTAAAGAGATTTTTTATAATTTAGATATTTATAATAAAAGGTAAATATAAGTAATAAATTCAATTTTTGGAATGTTCTTGAAATTATGAATACTTCAGGTCTCTTTCAAAGTTAATGTGAAGCCCAAATAACTTTGCAAAAGATCCGAAGTATTCAACCAAAACATATGCTGTGGATACTCAAAAGAACCGTCTAGAGACGGTACTTTCGAGCACCCAAACATATGTTAAAACTGAGGGGTGAGAAATTATTAACTATTTTACGCTGAAAAAATTGTTTTATCTTAACCTATGGATAAATACCAAATTCTGTTAAAGATTCCCATGTTCTATTATAGGTACAGCAAGTGTGGCACGGGCATGGAGTGCCTACTTTGACTCCTTGGTGAACAACACAATACAGAATGCTTTCAAGGAACATTTACCCATGCATGTGTCTGGGCTTTCTCCTTACCCAGATTTCTTTGCTCTTGCCATAACATTATTCCTAACAGGTAAACACATTGATCATCACCCAGATTTCTTTAATCTTGCCATAACATTATTCCTAACAGGTAAACACATTGATCATCACCCAGATTTCTTTAATCTTGCCATAACATTATTCCTTACAGGTAAACACATTGACCATCGCCCAGATTTCTTTGCTCTTGCCATAACATTATTCCTAACAGGTAAACACATTGACCATCGCCCAGATTTCTTTGCTCTTGCCATAACATTATTCCTAACAGGTAAACACATTGACCATCACCCTGATTTCTTTGCTCTCGCCATAACATTATTCCTAACAGGTAAACACATTGACCATCGCCCAGATATCTTTGCTCTTGCCATAACATTATTCCTAACAGGTAAACACATTGACCATCGCCCAGATTTCTTTACTCTTGCCATAACATTATTCCTAACAGGTAAACACATTGACCATCGCCCAGATTACTTTGCTCTTGCCATAACATGATTCCTAACAGGTAAACACATTGACCATCGTCCAGATTACTTTGCTCTTGCAATAACATTATTCCTAACAGGTAAACACATTGACTATCTCCCTGAGATTTCTTTACACTTGCCATAACATTATTCCTAACAGGTAAACACATTGACCATCACCCAGATTTCTTTACTCTTGCCATAACATTATTCCTAACAGGTAAACACATTGACCATCGCCCAGATTTCATTACTCTTGCCATAACATTATTCCTAACAGGTAAACACATTGACCATCGCCCAGATTTCTTTGCTCTTGCCATAACATTATCCCTAACAGGTAAACACATTGACTATCTCCCTGAGATTTCTTTACTCTTGCCATAACATTATTCCTAACAGGTAAACACATTGACCATCGCCCAGATTTCTTTGCTCTTGCCATAACATTATTCCTAACAGGTAAACACATTGACCATCACCCTGATTTCTTTGCTCTCGCCATAACATTATTCCTAACAGGTAAACACATTGACCATCGCCCAGATATCTTTGCTCTTGCCATAACAGTATTCCTAACAGGTAAACACATTGACCATCGCCCAGATTTCTTTACTCTTGCCATAACATTATTCCTAACAGGTAAACACATTGACCATCACCCAGATTACTTTGCTCTTGCCATAACATGATTCCTAACAGGTAAACACATTGACCATCGTCCAGATTACTTTGCTCTTGCAATAACATTATTCCTAACAGGTAAACACATTGACTATCTCCCTGAGATTTCTTTACACTTGCCATAACATTATTCCTAACAGGTAAACACATTGACCATCACCCAGATTTCTTTACTCTTGCCATAACATTATTCCTAACAGGTAAACACATTGACCATTGCCCAGATTTCTTTGCTCTTGCAATAACATTATTCCTAACAGGTAAACACATTTACCATTGCCCTGATTTCTTTACTCTTGCCATAACTTTATTCCTAACAGGTAAACACATCGACCATTGCCCAGATTTCTTTACTCTTGCCATAACATCATTCCTAACAGGTAAACACATTGACCATTGCCCAGATATCTTTGCTCTTGCCATAACATTATTCCTAACAGGTAAACACATTGACCATCGCCCAGATTTCATTACTCTTGCCATAACATTATTCCTAACAGGTAAACACATTGACCATCGCCCAGATTTCTTTGCTCTTGCCATAACATTATCCCTAACAGGTAAACACATTGACTATCTCCCTGAGATTTCTTTACTCTTGCCATAACATTATTCCTAACAGGTAAACACATTGACCATCACCCAGATTTCTTTACTCTTGCCATAACATTATTCCTAACAGGTAAACACATTGACCATTGCCCAGATTTCTTTACTCTTGCCATAACATTATTCCTAACAGGTAAACACATTGACCATTGCCCAGATTTCTTTACTCTTGCCATAACTTTATTCCTAACAGGTAAACACATTGACCATTGCCCAGATTTCTTTACTCTTGCCATAACATTATTCCTAACAGGTAAACACATTGACCATTGCCCAGATTTCTTTACTCTTGCCATAACATTATTCCTAACAGGTAAACACATTGACCATTGCCCAGATTTCTTTGCTCTTGCCATAACATTGTTCTTAACAGGTAAACACATTGACCATCGCCCAGATTTCTTTGCTCTTGCTATAACATTATTCCTAACAGGTAAACACATTGACTATCTCCCTGAGATTTCTTTGCTCTTGCCATAACATGATTCCTAACAGGTTAACACATTGACCATTGCCCAGATTTCTTTGCTCAGCTATTACATTATTCCTAACAGGTAAACACATTGACCATCGCCCAGATTTCTTTGCTCTTGCCATAACATTATTCCAAACAGGTAAACACATTCCTAACTGGTAAACACATTGACCATCGCCCAGATTTCTTTGCTCTTGCCATAACATTATTCCAAACAGGTTAACACATTGACCATTGTCCAGATATCTTTGCTCTTGCCATAACATTATTCCTAACAGGTAAACACATTGATCATCGACCAGATATCTTTGCTCTTGCCATAACATTATTCCTAACAGGTAAACACATTGATCATCACCCAGATTTCTTTACTCTTGCCATAACATTATTCCTAACAGGTAAACACATTGACCATTGCCCAGATTTCTTTACTCTTGCCATAACATTATTCCTAACAGGTAAACACATTGACCTGTACAGATATCTTTGCTCTTGCCATAACATTATTCCTAACAGGTAAACACATTGATCATCGTCCAGATATCTTTGCTCTTGCCATAACATTATTCCTAACAGGTAAACACATTGACCATTGTCCAGATATCTCCGCTCTTGCCATAACATTATTCCTAACAGGTAAACACATTGACCTGTACAGATATCTTTGCTCTTGCCATAACATTATTCCTAACAGGTAAACACATTGACCATCGTTCAGATATCTTTGCTCTTGCCATAACATTATCCCTAACAGGTTAACACATTGACCATCGCCCAGATTTCTTTGCTCTTGCCATAACAATATTCCTAACAGGTAAACACATTGATCATCGCCCAGATTTCTTTGCTCTTGCCATAACATTATTCCTAACAGGTAAACACATTGACCATCGCCCAGATTTCTTTGCTCTTGCCATAACATTATTCCTAACAGGTAAACACATTGACCATTGCCCAGATTTCTTTGCTCTTGCCATAACATTATTCCTAACAGGTAAACAGATTGACCATCACCCAGATTTTTTTGCTCTTGCCATAACATTATTCCTAACAGGTAAACACATTGACCATCGCCCAGATTTCTTTGCTCTTGCCATTATATTATGCCTAACAGGTAAACACATTGACCATCATCCAGATATCTTTGCTCTTGCCATAACATTATTCCTAACAGGTAAACACATTGACCATCACCCAGATTTCTTTGCTCTTGCCATAAGATTATTCCTAACAGGTAAACACATTGACCATCGCCCAGATTTCTATGCTCTTGCCATAACATTATTCCTAACAGGTAAACACATTGACCATCGCCCAGATTTCTTTGCTCTTGCCATAACATTATTCCTAACAGGTAAACACATTGACCATCGCCCAGATTTCTTTGCTCTTGCCATAACATTATTCCTAACAGGTAAACACATTGACCATCGCCCAGATTTCTTTGCTCTTGCCATAACATTATTCCTAACAGGTAAACACATTGACCATCGCCCAGATTTCTTTGCTCTTGCCATAACATTATTCCTAACAGGTAAACACATTGACCATCACCCTGAGATTATTTGAGCCAGATTTAAATCTTTTAGTGCTGAATTGCAAAATCCAGTTGATGTCATCAAACATGGGATTTGATCTAGTCTTAACTCTTTCCTAGGTAGTGGTGGCTTGTCATCACTGATAGCCTTTGCAAACAGTTTGGATCCAGATCAGGACTGAAAGAACGTTAGTCCTGATCTAGATCCAAACTGATAGTGTTCCTAAAATAATTTTGGGAAAGGCCATTTCACATATACACAGAAATGACAAAAAAAAGAGAATGCCTTTAAACTTATGAATGCTTTCACTGACATATACACTGAAACCGCACACTGAAACGAAAACATGCACAAATTGGATTATATTTTTTTCTGTTTTGTTGGCTGAATTTAGGAAATATAGCATCACACAGCATAATTTTAATGCCACTGGCAAGTACACAACCACATGCGTTGTGTATATTTTAGAAATAAGGGATTGTCCAGCGAGACAATAGAGGCGATTATTTTACAAGCACAAGAATACAGATTACAGACGTTTGTGTGACAAAGTCCAGAGAGACTACTAAGACCACAACCTAAAGGAATTGACATGGAACAATATCGAGAAGTCTGTAGAATTACCAGGTCTGTGCCTAATTATACATACAATTTCATAGATTTCATCCCCGGAATGGGTTCATATGTGAAAGGCCTGCTTAAAACAAAACATTGCAAAGCTGTTTTGTTTTGGCATATATGTGAAACAGCCCTAAAAGTTGATTATGAAAAAAGTCAGCAGCCGACAGATTAGGAGGTAAAGCATCTATACAAACAAAACAAATTGGCGTAAACTAGACCATTCCCTGACTAGCTGTCACAAAAATGCACTGGAGATTTCTCCCACAAGACAAAAATAAATGCCTCCACTGACAATCTAAAAATGGTAACATTAGCATCAACTTCTTATCTAGAGAAATTGAGCCATAAAAAAACAGACTTTGAAACAAACATGTTTCCATGCATATCTTATAAGAACTGGCACAGCATCAACGTCAATCAAGCGATGTTTCAGCCCTTCATGTTTGCTGGAGCGTACTCTGGGGAGTTTGTTGTCAGATTCTGTTAACTGTGGGCTTTTGTTTGTATGTTTTGTTGCTTAACGTCCCAGTCAACAGCTATGGTTGTGTCGGGACAGTCAGTTCATCTACATGTTAACACATTTTTTCCTGGGCAAGCTTGAACAAGCGGTAAACCAGTACTTCATGCACTTACATTCGCTTGTAAGTGGCAACAACCCTTCTTCAATGATTCAGCGAAAGGGAGGAGAATGACTGTAGAAATTATTTCATGATTAATCTCCATGAAAGTATGGAACTGTGCCAGGATTTTCTCTTTATTTTGTCCATAGTTAAATATTTTTTCTTCTCTCATGTTGGTTTTTGTAAATCAAAACCAGAAAACATTGACAGATAAAGCAAAACACCCCATGCTAGAATGACGTATAATGTGAAAACTGGTGGGAACCAGATGCAGTGATCCGCCTGCATGCGTGTGCAGGCACATCAAGGTATTTAGTTACCCGTAAGTACATCATACAAATAGTTTATTATTCAAACTCTCTGTGTGCAGAGCTAAACTATATACATGAGTGGCAGATATCTAACTTCAATAAAACGTGGATGATGTGAAAGACATCGAGTACACATGAATATAAACTTTTCTGACCAGAATTGTCTAACCAGGTATAACAAGAACCCATTGAGGGGTGAAACTGGACGCAACGATCAAAACATACTTGGTCATACAGATGTGCTGATAAATGAAAAGCATGTTTTTGTGAATGCCAATACTTGTACGTTTTAAGACAATAAATAAGGATAACTCTTACTTTTATAAAAACACTGGGTTATCGTTTCCATAGGTCCCGTTCTACCTTAAATCAAGATTCCCAAGAATCTGGAAAATATTAATGCATGAAGAAACAAGTATGATTGCAAACGCATTATTATATATTATCACTGAGACTGACCTAAATGATTGTGAATTTATGTTTTTTTGTTTATTGTAGTGATTCTTGCTGTTGGTGTGAAAGAGTCATCTCGGTTTAACAATCTCTTCACTGGTGTTAATCTACTAGTGGTAACTTATATTGTCATCTGTGGTGCATTCAAATCAGAATCACATAACTGGGCCCTGGATCCTCATGAGGTAGGCAAACATTGTCAAGGTTTTACTTAGTTTTCTGTGGTCAATTTTCTGTAAATGGCCTGTAATCAACATTACCCTACTGATTTTTAAAATAGCAGTTTACAAAATACAAGACTAATAGGATATTTGACAATAGTTTATGTATCAATGAAACATTAATTGCACACATCTGTGAGATGTATTTCCGCTCATCAGCATTATGTATGTTACATTTTATACGAAATTGCAGATTTTTACTTTATTGATTGCATACAAGAATGAACCACATTCCCCAACCCCAGGAAAAAGATCATGATTACTATTTTCAGACAAGGACAAGTCTTGGGGTCTTAAACATTCAAGTGTTACTAAGTTTTCTTTGGTCAGTTGTCTGTAAATGGCCTGTAATTAATGTTACCCTACTAACATTGAAAATAGCTTTACACAAAATACAAGAATTATAGGATATTTTCCAATAGTATTAATGGAAATATTTTAGCTTTATATATTTTATCTAGACGTAAACATCAATTGCAGACATCTGTGAGATGTACTTTTGCTCAGAGTTACTTATGTTACATTTTTTACAAAATTGCAGATATTGACTTTATAGATTGCATATTAGAATAAACCATGTTCCCAAACCTTACATGTGTAATAAAGATTTCTATTTTAATGATGAATTTTCATTTTCGCACATTTGAAGCTATTCATAAATTGTAACTGGCGATAAAGTGAGGTAAAATAAGTATGTAAAGACGCTTATAAGCGTGTCACTTCTACTGGCGTTCATAATTTTATTTCAACCATTTACATTGCAATGGAATGTGCAGTGTCTTCTTTCATCTCTGTTACAATGGAATTGGAAGTTTCATGATTGTCAATCTTATGATTACAGGCTGTAGGTTTGAACTCTACTGTAGTTGGAAGTGGAGGTTTCATGTTGGTCAATCTTATGATTACAGGCTGTTGGTTTGAACTCTACTGTAGTTGGGAGTGGAGGTTTCATGATTGTCAATCTTATGATTACAGGCTGTGGGTTTGAACTGTACTGTAGTTGGAAGTGGAGGTTTCATGTTTGTCAATCTTATGATTACAGGCTGTTGGTTTGAACTCAACTGTAGTTGGATATGGAGGTTTCATGATTGTCAATCTTATGATTACAGACTGATGGTTTGAATTCTACTGTAGTTGGAATTGAAGGTTTCATGTTGGTCAATCTTATGATTACAGGCTGTTGGTTTGAACTCTACTGTAGTTGGTATTGGAGGGTTCATGATTGTCAATCTTATGATTACAGGCTGTGGGTTTGAACTCTACTGTAGTTGGAAGTGGAGGTTTCATGATTGTCAATCTTATGATTACAGGCTGTTGGTTTGAACTCTACTGTAGTTGGAAGTGGAGGTTTCATGATTGTCAATCTTATGATTACAGGCTGTGGGTTTGAACTCTACTGTAGTTGGAAGTGGAGGTTTCATGATTGTCAATCTTATGATTACGGGCTGTTGGTTTGAACTCTACTGTAGTTGGAAGTGGAGGTTTCATGATTGTCAATCTTATGATTACAGGCTGTTGGTTTGAACTCTACTGTAGTTGGAAGTGGAGGTTTCATGATTGTCAATCTTATGATTACAGGCTGTGGGCTTGAACTCTACTGTAGTTGGAAGTGGAGGTTTCATGATTGTCAATCTTATGATTACAGGCTGTTGGTTTGAACTCTACTGTAGTTGGAAGCGGAGGTTTCATGATTGTCAATCTTATGATTACAGGCTGTTGGTTTGAACTCTACTGTAGTTGGAAGTGGAGGTTTCATGATTGTCAATCTTATGATTACAGGCTGTGGGTTTGAACTCTACTGTAGTTGGGAGTGGAGGTTTCATGATTGTCAATCTTATGATTACAGGCTGTTGGTTTGAACTCTACTGTAGTTGGGAGTGGAGGTTTCATGATTGTCAATCTTATGATTACAGGCTGTTGGTTTGAACTCTACTGTAGTTGGGAGTGGAGGTTTCATGATTGTCAATCTTATGATTACAGGCTGTTGGTTTGAACTCTACTGTAGTTGGAAGTGGAGGTTTCATGATTGTCAATCTTATGATTACAGGCTGTTGGTTTGAACTCTACTGTAGTTGGAAGTGGAGGTTTCATGATTGTCAATCTTATGATTACAGGCTGTTGGTTTGAACTCTACTGTAGTTGGAAGTGGAGGTTTCATGATTGTCAATCTTATGATTACAGGCTGTTGGTTTGAACTCTACTGTAGTTGGAAGTGGAGGTTTCATGATTGTCAATCTTATGATTACAGGTTGTGGGTTTGAACTTTTCTGTAGTTGGAAGTGGAGTTTTCATGATTGTCAATCTTATGATTACAGGCTGTTGGTTTGAACTCTACTGTAGTTGGAAGTGGTGGTTTCATGATTGTCAATCTTATGATTACAGGCTGTGGGTTTGAACTCTACTGTAGTTGGGAGTGGAGGTTTCATGATTGTCAATCTTATGATTACAGACTGTGGGTTTGAACTCTACTGTAGTTGGAAGTGGGGGTTTCATGATTGTCATTCTTATGATTACAGGCTGTTGGTTTGAACTCTACTGTAGTTGGGAGTTGAGGTTTCATGATTGTCAATCTTATGATTACAGGCTGTTCGTTTGAACTCTACTGTAGTTGGAAAGGGAGGTTTCATGATTGTCAATCTTATGATTACAGGCTGTTGGTTTGAACTGTACTGTAGTTGGAAGTGGAGGTTTCATGATTGTAAATCTTATGATTACAGGCTGTGGGTTTGAACTCTACTGTAGTTGGAAGTGGAGTTTTCATGATTGTCAATCTTATGATTACAGGCTGTTGGTTTGAACTCTACTGTAGTTGGAAGTGGAGGTTTCATGATTGTCAATCTTATGATTACAGGCTGTGGGTTTGAACTCTACTGTAGTTGGGAGTGGAGGTTTCATGATTGTCAATCTTATGATAACAGGCTGTGGGTTTGAACTCTACTGTAGTTGGAAGTTGAGGTTTCATGATTGTCAGTCTTATGATTACAGGCTGTTGGTTTGAACTCTACTGTAGTTGGTATTGGAGGGTTCATGATTGTCAATCTTATGATTACAGGCTGTGGGTTTGAACTCTACTGTAGTTGGAAGTGGAGGTTTCATGATTGTCAATCTTATGATTACAGGCTGTGGGTTTGAACTCTACTGTAGTTGGAAGTGGAGGTTTCATGATTGTCAATCTTATGATTACAGGCTGTTGGTTTGAACTCTACTGTAGTTGGGAGTGAAGGTTTCATGATTGTCAATCTTATGATTACAGGCTGTTGGTTTGAACTCTACTGTAGTTGGGAGTGGAGGTTTCATGATTGTCAATCTTATGATTACAGGCTGTTGGTTTGAACTCTACTGTAGTTGGAAGTGGAGGTTTCATGATTGTCAATCTTATGATTACAGGCTGTTGGTTTGAACTCTATTGTAGTTGGGAGTGGAGGTTTCATGATTGTCAATCTTATGATTACAGGCTGTTGGTTTGAACTCTACTGTAGTTGGAAGTGGAGGTTTCATGATTGTCAATCTTATGATTACAGGCTGTTGGTTTGAACTCTATTGTAGCTGGGAGTGGAGGTTTCATGATTGTCAATCTTATGATTACAGGCTGTTGGTTTGAACTCTACTGTAGTTGGGAGTGGAGGTTTCATGATTGTCAATCTTATGATTACAGGCTGTTGGTTTGAACTCTACTGTAGTTAGAAAGGGAGGTTTCATGATTGTCAATCTTATGATTACAGGCTGTTGGTTTGAACTCTACTGTAGTTGGAAAGGGAGGTTTCATGATTGTCAATCTTATGATTACAGGCTGTGGGTTTGAACTCTACTGTAGTTGGAAGTGGAGGTTTCATGATTGTCATTCTTATGATTACAGGCTGTTGGTTTAAACTCTACTGTAGTTGGAAGTGGGGGTTTCATGATTGTCATTCTTATGATTACAGGCTGTTGGTTTGAACTCTACTGTAGTTGGGAGTGGAGGTTTCATGATTGTCAATCTTATGATTACAGGCTGTTCGTTTGAACTCTACTGTAGTTAGAAAGGGAGGTTTCATGATTGTCAATCTTATGATTACAGGCTGTTGGTTTGAACTCTACTGTAGTTGGAAAGGGAGGTTTCATGATTGTCAATCTTATGATTACAGGCTGTGGGTTTGAACTCTACTGTAGTTGGAAAGGGAGGTTTCATGATTGTCAATCTTATGATTACAGGCTGTTGGTTTGAACTCTACTGTAGTTGGGAGTGGAGGTTTCATGATTGTCAATCTAATGATTACAGGCTGTTCGTTTGAACTCTACTGTAGTTAGAAAGGGAGGTTTCATGATTGTCAATCTTATGATTACAGGCTGTTGGTCTGAACTCTACTGTAGTTGGAAAGGGAGGTTTCATGATTGTCAATCTTATGATTACAGGCTGTGGGTTTGAACTCTACTGTAGTTGGAAAGGGAGGTTTCATGATTGTCAATCTTATGATTACAGGCTGTTGGTCTGAACTCTACTGTAGTTGGAAAGGGAGGTTTCATGATTGTCAATCTTATGATTACAGGCTGTGGGTTTGAACTCTACTGTAGTTGGAAGTTGAGTTTTCATGATTGTCAATCTTATGATTACAGGCTGTGGGTTTGAACTCTACTGTAGTTGGAAGTGGAGGTTTCATGATTGTCAATCTTATGATTACAGGCTGTGGGTTTGAACTCTACTGTAGTTGGAAGTGGAGGTTTCATGATTGTCAATCTTATGATTACAGGCTGTTGGTCTGAACTCTACTGTAGTTGGAAAGGGAGGTTTCATGATTGTCAATCTTATGATTACAGGCTGTGGGTTTGAACTCTACTGTAGTTGGAAGTTGAGTTTTCATGATTGTCAATCTTATGATTACAGGCTGTGGGTTTGAACTCTACTGTAGTTGGTATTGGAGGGTTCATGATTGTCAATCTTATGATTACAGGCTGTGGGTTTGAACTCTACTGTAGTTGGAAGTGGAGGTTTCATGATTGTCAATCTTATGATTACAGGCTGTGGGTTTAAACTCTACTGTAGTTGGGAGTGGAGGTTTCATGATTGTCAATCTTATGATTACAGGCTGTGGGTTTGAACTCTACTGTAGTTGGAAGTTGAGGTTTCATGATTGTCAATCTTATGATTACAGGCTGTTGGTTTGAACTCTACTGTAGTTGGTATTGGAGGGTTCATGATTGTCAATCTTATGATTACAGGCTGTGGGTTTGAACTCTACTGTAGTTGGAAGTGGAGGTTTCATGATTGTCAATCTTATGATTACAGGCTGTTGGTTTGAACTCTACTGTAGTTGGGAGTGGAGGTTTCATGATTGTCAATCTTATGATTACAGGCTGTTGGTTTGAACTCTACTGTAGTTGGAAGTGGAGGTTTCATGATTGTCAATCTTATGATTACAGGCTGTTGGTTTGAACTCTACTGTAGTTGGAAGTGGAGGTTTCATGATTGTCAATCTTATGATTACAGGCTGTTGGTTTGAACTCTACTGTAGTTGGGAGTGGAGGTTTCATGATTGTCAATCTTATGATTACAGGCTGTTGGTTTGAACTCTACTGTAGTTGGAAGTGGAGGTTTCATGATTGTCAATCTTATGATTACAGGCTGTGGGTTTGAACTCTACTGTAGTTGGAAAGGGAGGTTTCATGATTGTCAATCTTATGATTACAGGCTGTTGGTTTGAACTCTACTGTAGTTGGTATTGGAGGGTTCATGATTGTCAATCTTATGATTACAGGCTGTGGGTTTGAACTCTACTGTAGTTGGAAGTTGAGGTTTCATGATTGTCATTCTTATGATTACAGGCTGTTGGTTTGAACTCTACTGTAGTTGGGAGTGGAGGTTTCATGATTGTCAATCTTATGATTACAGGCTGTGGGTTTGAACTCTACTGTAGTTGGAAGCGGAGGTTTCATGATTGTCAATCTTATGATTACAGGCTGTTGGTTTGAACTCTACTGTAGTTGGTATTGGAGGGTTCATGATTGTCAATCTTATGATTACAGGCTGTGGGTTTGAACTCTACTGTAGTTGGAAGTGGAGGTTTCATGATTGTCAATCTTATGATTACAGGCTGTGGGTTTGAACTCTACTGTAGTTGGAAGTGGAGGTTTCATGATTGTCAATCTTATGATTACAGGCTGTGGGTTTGAACTCTACTGTAGTTGGAAGTGGAGGTTTCATGATTGTCAATCTTATGATTACAGGCTGTGGGTTTAAACTCTACTGTAGTTGGGAGTGGAGGTTTCATGATTGTCAATCTTATGATTACAGGCTGTGGGTTTGAACTCTACTGTAGTTGGAAGTTGAGGTTTCATGATTGTCAATCTTATGATTACAGGCTGTTGGTTTGAACTCTACTGTAGTTGGTATTGGAGGGTTCATGATTGTCAATCTTATGATTACAGGCTGTGGGTTTGAACTCTACTGTAGTTGGAAGTGGAGGTTTCATGATTGTCAATCTTATGATTACAGGCTGTTGGTTTGAACTCTACTGTAGTTGGTATTGGAGGGTTCATGATTGTCAATCTTATGATTACAGGCTGTGGGTTTGAACTCTACTGTAGTTGGAAGTGGAGGTTTCATGATTGTCAATCTTATGATTACAGGCTGTTGGTTTGAACTCTACTGTAGTTGGGAGTGGAGGTTTCATGATTGTCAATCTTATGATTACAGGCTGTTGGTTTGAACTCTACTGTAGTTGGAAGTGGAGGTTTCATGATTGTCAATCTTATGATTACAGGCTGTTGGTTTGAACTCTACTGTAGTTGGGAGTGGAGGTTTCATGATTGTCAATCTTATGATTACAGGCTGTGGGTTTAAACTCTACTGTAGTTGGGAGTGGAGGTTTCATGATTGTCAATCTTATGATTACAGGCTGTGGGTTTGAACTCTACTGTAGTTGGAAGTTGAGGTTTCATGATTGTCAATCTTATGATTACAGGCTGTTGGTTTGAACTCTACTGTAGTTGGTATTGGAGGGTTCATGATTGTCAATCTTATGATTACAGGCTGTGGGTTTGAACTCTACTGTAGTTGGAAGTGGAGGTTTCATGATTGTCAATCTTATGATTACAGGCTGTTGGTTTGAACTCTACTGTAGTTGGTATTGGAGGGTTCATGATTGTCAATCTTATGATTACAGGCTGTGGGTTTGAACTCTACTGTAGTTGGAAGTGGAGGTTTCATGATTGTCAATCTTATGATTACAGGCTGTTGGTTTGAACTCTACTGTAGTTGGGAGTGGAGGTTTCATGATTGTCAATCTTATGATTACAGGCTGTTGGTTTGAACTCTACTGTAGTTGGAAGTGGAGGTTTCATGATTGTCAATCTTATGATTACAGGCTGTGGGTTTGAACTCTACTGTAGTTGGAAGTTGAGGTTTCATGATTGTCAATCTTATGATTACAGGCTGTTGGTTTGAACTCTACTGTAGTTGGTATTGGAGGGTTCATGATTGTCAATCTTATGATTACAGGCTGTGGGTTTGAACTCTACTGTAGTTGGAAGTGGAGGTTTCATGATTGTCAATCTTATGATTACAGGCTGTGGGTTTGAACTCTACTGTAGTTGGAAGTGGAGGTTTCATGATTGTCAATCTTATGATTACAGGCTGTTGGTTTGAACTCTACTGTAGTTGGGAGTGGAGGTTTCATGATTGTCAATCTTATGATTACAGGCTGTTGGTTTGAACTCTACTGTAGTTGGAAGTGGAGGTTTCATGATTGTCAATCTTATGATTACAGGCTGTTGGTTTGAACTCTACTGTAGTTAGGAGTGGAGGTTTCATGATTGTCAATCTTATGATTACAGGCTGTTGGTTTGAACTCTATTGTAGTTGGGAGTGGAGGTTTCATGATTGTCAATCTTATGATTACAGGCTGTTGGTTTGAACTCTACTGTAGTTGGGAGTGGAGGTTTCATGATTGTCAATCTAATGATTACAGGCTGTGGGTTTGAACTCTACTGTAGTTGGAAGTGGAGGTTTCATGATTGTCATTCTTATGATTACAGGCTGTGGGTTTGAACTCTACTGTAGTTGGAAGTGGGGGTTTCATGATTGTCATTCTTATGATTACAGGCTGTTGGTTTGAACTCTACTGTAGTTGGGAGTTGAGGTTTCATGATTGTCAATCTTATGATTACAGGCTGTTCGTTTGAACTCTACTGTAGTTAGAAAGGGAGGTTTCATGATTGTCAATCTTATGATTACAGGCTGTTGGTCTGAACTCTACTGTAGTTGGAAAGGGAGGTTTCATGATTGTCAATCTTATGATTACAGGCTGTGGGTTTGAATTCTACTGTAGTTGGAAAGGGAGGTTTCATGATTGTCAATCTTATGATTACAGGCTGTTGGTTTGAACTCTACTGTACTTGGGAGTGGAGGTTTCATGATTGTCAATCTTATGATTACAGGCTGTTGGTTTGAACTCTACTGTAGTTGGAAAGGGAGGTTTCATGATTGTCAATCTTATGATTACAGGCTGTTGGTTTGAACTCTACTGTAGTTGGAAGTGGAGGTTTCATGATTGTCAATCTTATGATTACAGGCTGTTGGTTTGAACTCTACTGTAGTTGGAAGTGAAGGTTTCATGATTGTCAATCTTATGATTACAGGCTGTTGGTTTGAACTCTACTGTAGTTGGAAGTGGAGGTTTCATGATTGTCAATCTTATGATTACAGGCTGTTGGTTTGAACTCTACTGTAGTTGGGAGTGGAGGTTTCATGATTGTCAATCTTATGATTACAGGCTGTTGGTTTGAACTCTACTGTAGTTGGAAGTGGAGGTTTCATGATTGTCAATCTTACGATTACAGGCTGTTGGTTTGAACTCTACTGTAGTTGGAAGTGGAGGTTTCATGATTGTCAATCTTATGATTACAGGCTGTGGGTTTGAACTCTACTGTAGTTGGAAGTGGAGGTTTCATGATTGTCAATCTTATGATTACAGGCTGTGGGTTTGAACTCTACTGTAGTTGGGAGTGGAGGTTTCATGATTGTCAATCTTATGATTACAGGCTGTGGGTTTGAACTCTACTGTAGTTGGAAGCGGAGGGTTCATGATTGTCAATCTTATGATTACAGGCTGTGGGTTTGAATTCTACTGTAGTTGGAAGTGGAGGTTTCATGCCATTTGGATTCTCAGGGATGTTTTCCGGTGCTGCCACATGCTTTTATGCCTTTGTTGGTTTTGATGCTATTGCTACCACAGGTACTTTTTTAATCCTTATTACTTTGACGAATTGGTCAGATCAAACAGTGTAATCTCTGGTGATACATAATCAGGGTGGGTAGTCACGTGGTTTTTGTTTGGATACACTGCATGGATGTTGGAATACACTGTACAGATATTCTGATTGAATGTAAGTAGATTTTTCTATGTTTTGTCATCTATACCCAGAAAGTTATACACCGGTTTCCAGCCCGCATTTTTCCTGATCAAACACAACAAGGACATCCTCTTTAAGCTTCTAACTTTAAGTACAGACTCTGACACAAAGAAAATAACTGTCGTCGGTACAGTTTATTTCAGGCTTGATCTTCGCCACTAGAAAATTTGTGACAGTCTGTACTAAAGTCAGAAGCTTTATGAGGGATATCCTGGCATCGTTAGATAGGAAAAAATGTGGGCTGGAAAATAGTGTTTAACTTTCTGGGCAGCAATGAAAAAACATGGAGAAATCTCTACTTACTTTGGCTTAAAACATCAGTGTGGAAAAGAAGTCGGATATTTTTTTGTGGTGTGTATCCAAACAAAAACCATGTGACTACCCACCCCGATTTTAGACTACACCTCGCTACATTTCTAATTTGCTAGCAGAGGAAAATCACCAATTAGGGAATAACTGTATTCAAATTTTTCATTTGGGGAGGTATGTCGTCTGATATACTGTCGTAAAATGTAAACCTTAAAAAATGAAAATTTTGAATATGGTTGTCCCCATTCTACTGCACTTCTGCAGTTTTGTCTCAAGTTGGTGCATTGCAAGCGGAATAAAGCTGCATGTCATCCAATGAAATGTGACATTAATGACATCAAACTATTTCATATCGCAGGATATACTGTCGCAAATTTTGAAGTTATCCAATTAGACATTGCTTTACAAAAGCAAGTGCTGTTTTATTGCCAGTTATTTTCTGGAGGTCATTAGAAAAATAGAAGATCTAACATGAGTGCTCATTATTAATGAATTAGTTAATTAAAGTGGGAACAAAATAATTAAATACAAGGCTTTGCAAAACACAGGCCTTTAATTAAGAGTCCGTACCAAAAAAAAATAATTTTCTTATTTCTCAACCAAAACATATGTTGTGGTAAAAAATTGCGATTATTCTCTTATTCATCAGTTTAAACATTTGTTCTGGATGCTCACAAGAACTGTCACATCAAGACAGTTCTTTTGAGTACCCACAACATATGTTTTGGTTGAGAAATACGAAAAATGATTTTCAGTTACGCACTCTTATCTAGGGGCCTGTATACTGTGGATTGCATCTTTTCTGAAGACATTAGTGTTACACAATGATTTTGTAAAAAAAATTAGCATGAAATTTATCCTGATCATAAATGTTAAAATTCCAAAACATTTTAACATTTATTTACAGGATGAATACTACATCTGAGTGTTCTGTTGTTCAGGGCTTACTCTGGCTTAGAATTTGTTTCAGCCAACACTTTAGCCAAATGAAAAAAGTTGGAGCCAAATGAAATTGACTTTAGCCAATGTTTTAGCCAGAAAGTAGTATCAACAAGTTGTTTTGTATTTAACTCTTTGCCAACTAGGGGCGACTTTTGTTGTCTGCTGATAACCTTTGCAAACAATTTGGACCCAGATCAGACCCAACAAAATGTTGGGCCTGATCTGGATCCAAACTGTTTGACACCAGGATGACATTGAAAAATCCATCACACAAAGAGTAAAATATGGTACAATAATAAAGTGTGATGGAATAATTAAAGCAGTGTTTGAAAATCCAAATGCAGGTCAAAATACACTATTTCACAAATACAGTAAAACCGCGTTATATCGCCCCCCCCCCCCCCCCCCCCATATAAACCGCCAAACTCCCTTACCGCCATAATTTTCCCATGTCCCGATTTCCGCAATGCAAAATTCCCTCTTTAAAGCTCCAGACTCGCTTAACGCCATCCGCCATTCATCTCAAAAAACAAACATGCTTTTTTATGCATAAATTCCCTGGTAATTACCGCAACGCGACCTTGTGTCGGTATCAATTAGCTGATCAAAGGTGTCACTGACTAATCATGCGATAAATCAACGACACTGCAGTGGTGCAGATAATTGCAGTGAACAATGCACATTGATGAATTGAAAAGTTTTAACCCAGGTAAGTAAAGGTGAGATGTGTTTACCTTTGTTTGGTCTGAAAAATTAAATTTATTTCCCATCAGTTTGTTTAGTTGTTAGTTGTGTAAAAATGTCTAAGTTTTAATTATTCTTATATTCAATGCATTGTCGCAAATAGGAAGGGCTCTAGCACACACTAACCTGGAAACTATAAATTCTGTCACTACAGGAGCACGAGAATGGAACGACTATTTCTCTAGCTACCAATAATTCAAAGCGCGAAATGGAAGAAATCTAGGTATTGCCAGGTCTCGCGAGAATGATATTCAATGAACAATTTGCAAAAAGTTACTGATAACATCCGCTGGTGTAGCAGTATCCACTTACATCTACGGAATTACCCGTAAGGATAATGTAGATACTGTTTTTTTACCAATATCGCATGCGCATCTTACTATGTCGACATGTAACTGGCAGAAATCCAGACCTCGATCTATCGCCAAACTCGTTATACCGCCAAAATGCCCTTTTCCCTATGGTGGCAATATAACGAGGTTTTACTGTATGCAATTTTATTAACCACATAGACTCTGCTTTTAGTCAATGACTCTACATTTTAAGAAGCAAATGGCTACAATGGCTAATGGCAGGGTGAGACCTTGTTGTTGATTCATAGTTTATTTTTGCTCCTATTGTTTGTAGGGTTTGGGTTTTTGTCCTAATTTTGCTATGCAATACTTAGTGTCCTTTCTAGTTTTACAATCATCTCATTGAGGAAGAGACGGGAGCACAGTGGCTCAGTGGTAGAGTGCTTTACTTGAGACCGAAGGGCCGCAGGTTCGAGCCTCACTGGTGTCACTGTGTTGGGTCCTTGAGCAAGACACATTAATCCTAGTTTAGTACTGGTTCAACCCAGGAAGATCTGTCCCGATGTAACTGAAAGATTGTTGACTGGGACATAAAGAATCAAATTAAACAAACAAACAAAAACTGAGGAAGAGAGAGCTGGTTCCTTTATTTCAACTGTCTTGTGACTGTTAGTGTTCTGTGTCTCTTCCTCATGTTGTCATTTTTTGTCAGCAATGGGTAATTGTTGTATTTCCTGGTCATACTCACTTACTTTTAAAGCAAAACAAAAGTTATGTTTTTCAGTACTTTAGTTTTTATGAGCAGTTGAAATTTTATGCTCAGTTGAGATAAACATAATATGAGCCTCAACGTGAGAAAACCTGTCTTCGGGGGTTTGCGAACAACACAGGCGCAGACCAGCCTGTGCATCCCCACAGTCTGATCAGCACCTTTTTTATTCGCTTTAAGGAAAGTAATATATGTAAACTTGCTACATGTGAAATTTCAATGTTCTAGCTAGTCTCTGTAGCTGAGGAGACTGGTTTGAAACTCGCTTTGGCGGAAACCCCGAAGACAGGTTTTCTCGCAATGAGGCCTATATGAGCTGTGGCAAGAGATTTCCAACGATTTGGTATGTGCGACCAGCAAAGCCTCAGATCAGCCTGCGCATAGGCGCAGTCTGATCAGAGCCTTTGCTAGTCACTTGAATATTCTATGAGTGTTACACTACTGACTGAACATCATTTGGATTTTCTAAGCTTAAAAGGAGGCTACACAGGCTCCTCTGAGTCTACACTTGTCAAAATGCCACATTGTTGGAAATCATGTGTCACGGCTCATATAATCATGGGTGCTTGTGTTATTTTAAGGTGAAGAAGTAAGGAATCCTCAAAAGGCTATACCATTTAGTATAGTAGTTTCACTTCTTATGTGTTTCCTCGCCTACTCGGGTATCTCTATAGTGATAACATTGATGTGTCCTTACTACCTGCTAGATTCCCAGGCCCCACTGCCGGCAGTGTTTGACAGAGTAGGCTGGAGTATAGCCAGATATATTATTGCCATTGGGGCCGTATGTGGTTTATCTACAAGGTAAGTGTTTAGGTGAACTGACCGTCCCGCCGTGACCATAGCTGTTGACTTGGGACATAAAGCAACAAAACAAACAAAACAAAAATCATTAATATCGGAAAACCTAATTTCAGTGATCAATTCAAAAAGATAGTTAAACGTTATATAAGGGTTTGATATAACTTGGATGTCATGCGACAGTCTGCATGCCTAGTTTTAAACCCAATCACGGTTTATAGCTATGGTTTCCTCTTTAATTGCACGACGGTGGATCAGGCCTCAAACTCTATGACGGCTCTGACATAAAGCTTTAATCGGTGGGTCGGTGCCTGATGCTTACCTGTAGCTGGACCCACCATGGCTCAACTTGAGGTTTTCTTTAGCTCTGACTATCTGTGAGTAATGAGCCCTTTTCTTTGTTTCATCATGGTTTGTTAATTTGATTAGAGTGTTCCTCCATGATGATACATTGATTTAGTTTGATGTCCTCCATGCGAGCTGAACATTTCTTGTACTTCAACAACAGCAAAATCTAGGCCGAAGATTTGGTACCAGTAAAATGCATTTAAGCCCCCCAGTGGCTTAGGCTGCTGTCCATTCTAAGGCGGTGGTTCTGTTGTTGTTGACTTTTTGTTTATTGTTACTCCTATTGTGGGAGTCTGTAATTGTTCTATGTTTTGTTGTATGTTACTTTATGTCCATTCTAGTATTGCAATCATCTTGATGGGGAAGAGAGAGCTGGTTGCTTTGCTTAATTTGTCTACCTGGTGTCTCGTGATGGTTGAGCTGCTCTTCCTCGCTGTGCCACAGGGTTGTCTGTGGTTTGTGATTGTGGTATTTCCTGATCATACTCGCTTACTATTTTTGATTAATGTGCAGGTGTAGGAGCATCTTCCACATCAGTGGGCCCCTCTCCAGGTAACTGGCTAGCTGCACACAGAGCAGATCTTACTTTGGGTAAGGCCGCTGTTGTATATTTGTAGCAATGTTTTATGGCGGGATGCCCTTCCTTTCACCAACTCAGACTCTTTCAGCAGTTCAAGAGCTCTGTACCTTTCTGGCTTGGACGGTGTGCTTTACCGTTATCGTGACTGGAATTCACATTATATCTGTCGGGATAGCAAACAGGGAAGACCCTGATCAGACTGTTTCTTCAGAAGCACCTTATCAGGGTCTGCCCTGTTTGTCTATGGCATTTTGGCAGGCATCTAGTGTTCAAAATTTTTGGCAATCTTGGAGTTTTTATTAACATAAAGCATTTTATAAGTTAGAAAATTAAACTTCTGTACTTAGAAAATAAAAAAAAATATGAGTGCTTCGATGAATATTGAGAAAATTCAGTTCAGTGCTTATATCATATTTTTTGTGTCTTTGTTTTGAGAAATCATTTCATTGAGTTATTGTTCTGTGTTTAAAGTTCTTGAGCAGCTTTCTGTCTGATAGCTAGAATGAATATATTACATGGAGTGATACATAACTGAGAGACTTTAAACTCCACTTCTTTATATCATAACCATGCATCTACATTATGCTGAATTCAGGCCCCCAGATTAGAGTGCGTAGCTGAAAATTATTTTTCTTATTTCTCAACCAAAACATATGTTGTGGGTACTCAAAACACATGTTTAAACTGATGGATGAGAAAATAATCACAATTTTACGCTGAATTTTTGGCTTAACTGGACCTATGATCTAAATGATTCTGAGGAGTTGAATTTGCTGTTTATTTCAGTTTACTTGGAGCAATGTTTCCCTTACCTCGTGTTATATATGCTATATCTAGTGATGGTCTACTCTTCAAATTCCTTGCTAAAGTCAATGAGAGATTTAAAACACCACTTCTGGCTACTGCTATCTCAGGAGTATTTGCAGGTAATTTTACAATATTAACCCTTTACCCCATATGCTATGTTTAGAGCATTGCATCACTTTCTATAAATAATTCAAATTTTCAAACATTTTCCAAAAATATTTTTTACATTTCAATAGTTTTTAAAATATTATCGAAATGGAACATCTGGGCAAATGTTCCATTTTTCATAATATTTACAAAAAATCTTACATTTCAAAGGCGTCCAAAGGCGCTTGTGTGGAGTAAAGGGTTAAGCGGCCACTCAAAAAGAACACCAAAAGTTGGGTTTTGACACACTGATGGTATTGATGAAAGATTTTTTTTAAATCTGCAAACCACTGAAAATTATGAAAATTTACCCAGTATGCAAAGAGTTAGTGTTCTTAAAGACATATACGGTTAATTCCCATGAACATAGTCACAACAGGGAAAGTTTACTATTCCACAAATTTGGATCAATACAGTTTTCAGATCAATGTTCTAAATAAAGTAATTAAAATGTTTTTGAAATATGTATTGACCTTTTATCAGAACTGATTTTCTGAGCCGTCTTAGTACCAGAAGACAGGTAGATATACCCGACAAAAAAAGAAACACACCACTTAGAACTGTTCAACTCACAGGAAGATCACAAGTGATAGCCAAATTTAGTTTATATCTGTGCAAAGGTATGTCAGGTACTGCTACGTCACACGTCTTTTGCAATCGGGCGTTGAAATTGTGTTTAAGAAAATTGGTCATGAACCAAGTGGGGGTCAAATTGTTAAGTCACAGGAATTAAGCATTTTTATGATGCTCTCTTTCTGGATAAGTTCAAGCAATTGGATTCATCTCAGTAGACCAAATTGTACCCAGACACTTATTCTTTGCAAATTCTATCTTTAAATTCATCATTCACGATAAGTGAACCTAGGTAGCCCATGTTTTGTGACTACCCTTTGGATAACGATTCCACACTGGAGATAAATCTTACAAACGTTTAAAGATTTCTACATTGTTTTAATCAATTTAAATGATCCAAACTGATGAAAATAGATTTTGGAACAACAAAAAAGCATCTTTAAACACATTTGTTGTCTCACATAACGACAACATATCATTTTCATACTGTGCTTATGTAAAACATACTCAGAATTTCATGTAGACAGTAGCGTTGAATTGGCTTCCAAAACTCATTTACCCTTCGCCTTGATGTGTTTTGTGCCTCCACAGGAAAAGTACAGATACTTATCTACGTCACATTTAAGTTTCAGTAAGATTTGATCAGAAATGAAAATTTAATGACAATTAACATTTTTGTATTAAAAGGAGATCTTAATGGGAAAATCGTAGTGGTGCGTATCTTTTTTTTGTTGGGTATAGATTGGGTGAAACCAGTTGATGTACACAAGTTCCCAGATTATCTCATCTCTTTGTATGTTAATTGCAAGCTGCACCCGATTGACCTCGTGCAAGTCAGGCTATGGAACCAGCGGACCCAAATCGATTCCCGAATTGGCACCTATTTTTCAATGTGTTTTTTGTCTCTTCATTATTTAGCATTTTTATGCTGAATTATTTCATACTAGTAAAATGGAATCATCAAATGACAGATATAATCACTCTTGAATTTTTTTATATATAATTCTGCATGAAATTGGTACTCCTGAAAGACAATTAATAAGCTGACCCCAGATTATCTTTTATTATGCTCCAATGGGAGAGCATATAGCCGCTTCTTTGTCCCTCCCGTCCATATGTCCCGTCCGTCGTAAAATTTTGTCCGGAGCATAGCACAAAAATATAAGAGGTATTAACTTGAAACTTCATTGGTATATAGAACTTGATGAGGAGAAGTGCAGTGTACAAGAACCATTACTCTCTTTTGCATATTTAGGAGTTATTGCCCTTTGTTATTTTTCATACTTGTATTTTGTCCGGAGCATAACACAAAAACTAAAAGAGGTATCAGCTTGAAACTTCATTGGTAGAAAGATCTCAATGAGAAGAAGTGCAGTGTATAAGAACCATAACTCTCTTTTGCACAATTTAGGAGTTATTGCCCTTTGTTATTTTTCATAATTGTATTTTGTCCGGAGCATAACATCAAAACTATAAGAGGTATTGACCTGAAATTTCATTGGTATATAGAGCTTAATGAGGAGAGGAGCAGTGTACAAGAATCATAACTCTCTTTTACATAATTTAGGAGTTATTGCCCTTTGTTATTTTTCATACTTGTATTTTGTCCGGTGCATAACACAAAAACTATAAGAGGTATCAACTTGAAACTTCATAATTAGATAGATCTCGATGAGGAGAAGTGCAGTGTACAAGAACCATAACTCTTTCACATAATGTAGGAGTCCTTTGCTATACATATTGTTTTTGTCCAGAGCATAACATTAACATTATTAGAGATATCAACTTGCTGCCATTTATTTGGGGAGCATCCATTGGTGTTAATGATTCTCTTGTATTTCTAACAGGTATTAGGATAGTCTATGAAATAAAAATAAATACTTGAGATTTTCACTGTCAGATTTTTATACCCCGCCACACTTTAGTGTCGGGGTATTATGTTATACCTTTCGGTGTCTGTCCGTCCGTGCTCACCATTTCCGATCGATAAATTGAGTTCACGGAATTTTTTCAAATTTTGCATACATATTGTTATCGGCAATGAGTGGTATGGGATTGTTAATGGGCAAAATCCGTCCATTTTTAACGGAGTTACTGCCCTTTTTCGTATTGGAAAAATGGTTTCTGGCCTGTTATTCCTTTACTGTTCATGATATCTGAATGAAACTTCACAGATATGTTGCACATCAAAGGTTACATATTGTGACTAAGGACCGTCACTCTGACCTTCCCAGTTTGTGAGTTATCCGCCCTTGATAGGTCTGAAAAAAGGTTTTTGACCTATTGTTCCTTTACTATATGGAATATCTGAATATAACTTCACAGATATGTTTCACATCAAAGGTAACATATTGTGACTAAAAAACCGTCACTCTTACCTTTCCCGTTTGTGAGTTATCCGCCCTTGATTGAATTAAAAAATGTTTTTTACCCGTAGTTCCTTTACTATGTGGAATATTTAAATGAAACTTTACAGATATGTTTCACATCAAAGGTTACATACTGTGACAAAGAACCATCACTCTTATCTTTCCAGTTCATGAGTTATCTGCCCTTGATTGATATGAAAAATGGTTTTTGACCTGTAGTTCATTTACTATATGGAATATCTGAATGAAACTTCACAGATATGTTGATCATCAAAGGTTACATACTGTGACCAAGGATCGTCACTCTTACCTTTCCAGATTGTGAGTTATCCACCCTTGATTTATCTGAGAATTGGTTTTTGGCCTGTAGTTTCTTTTACTATATGGAATATCTGAATGAAACTTCACAGATATGTTGAAAATCAAAGGTTACAAATTTTAGTAAGGACCGTCACCCTTACCTTTCCAGTTCATGAGTTATCCGCCCTTGATTGATCTGAAAAATGGTTTTTGACCTGTAGATATGTTGACCATCAAAGGTTACATATTGTGGGTAAGGATCGTCACTCTTACCTTTCCAGATTGTGAGTTATCCACCCTTGATTGATCTGAGAATTGGTTTTTGACCTGTAGTTCATTTCATCCGTCCGTGCTCACTGTTCCGATCGATAACTTGAGTATTTATGCACAGAATTTTTTCAAATTTTGCATATATATTGTTACTGGGGATGAGTGGTATGGGATTGTTAATGGGCAAAATCCGACCATTTTCGATGGAGTTACTGCCCTTTCTCCCTTTAAAAAAATGGTTTCTGGCCTGTTATTCTTTTACTGTTTATGATATCTGAATGAAACTTCACAGATATGTTGAACAGCAAAGGTTACATATTACAACGAAGGACCGTCACTCTTACCTTTCCAGTTCATGAGTTATCCGCCCTTGATTAATCTGGAAAATGTTTTTGACCTGTAGTTCCTTTACTATATGAAATATCTGAATGAAACTTCACAGATATGTTGACCATCAAAGGTTACATATTGTGACTAAGGACGTCATATCACTGTCTATCTCAGTTCTGTTGCTATTTAGGCATTATATATCTCACAAAATAACTTTTGGTGCTCCCAGCAGTGGCGGGGTATTATGCAGTGCTTGTGGTGCTTTTATTTAATATATGTTTTATTCTAAACACAAATTCCTATTTTCGAGTAATTGCCAAAATATATCAAGCAGTAACTTGTCACAGATTGGATGAAGCTAGCTGATTTCACCTTGATGTTTAGGACTAGTGAAACTTGTCAAATGCTGAAAACTTCCATATGAGATTGAAAGTAAGCATGGTGACATATCCTTTTTATTTCATAAATGAACGGCCCATGCATAAAACAAACTGTATTCAAAGTATTGAAAAGTTTTCAACATGAGAAGTATTTAGTAGCAAATGTCTTTAACCCTTAACCTCATAGAGACGCCTTTTAACACTTTTGAAAACAGGGCAGACCCAGATCAGGCAGCTCTTGTAAGTGCTGCCTGAACAGGGTCTACTTTGTTTGCTTATGGAAATATGATTAGATATGATCCTACACTAGTGGAAGTAATTTCTTTGTTCTATGGACAAACGTGAAAGTTATTTGTAAAATTATTCATAGTGGGTGGAGCTTAGCATGAATATTCATGAATGAAATGTTTAAACATCTACAATAAATCCCATTATCTGAAGGTCTGATTCATTTGTTTGTTTATTTTCTAGGTGTTATGGCGATGTTATTTGATCTGAAGGAACTTGTCGATATGATGTCTATAGGAACCTTGTTGGCCTATACTCTGGTAGCTGTATCAGTCTTATTATTAAGGTATACAGTCTATAGGAACCCTGTTGGCCTATACTCTGGTAGCAGTGTCCGTCTTATTATTAAGGTGTACAGTCTATAGGAACCTTGCTGGCCTATACTCTGGTAGCTGTGTCCGTCTTATTATTAAGGTATACAAAGTGGGGACACAAGTTATACTGGTAGCTGTCTTATTATTAAGGTATACAGTCTATAGGAACCTTGTTGGCCTATACTCTGGTAGCTGTGTCAGTCTTATTATTAAGGTATACAGTCTATAGGAACCTTGCTGGCCTATACTCTGGTAGCTGTGTCCGTCTTATTATTAAGGTATACAGTCTATAGGAACCTTGCTGGCCTATACTCTGGTAGCTGTGTCCGTCTTATTATTAAGGTATACAGTCTATAGGAACCTTGCTGGCCTATACTCTGGTAGCTGTGTCCGTCTTATTATTAAGGTATACAAAGTGGGGACACAAGTTATACTGGTAGCTGTCTTATTATTAAGGTATACAGTCTATAGGAACCTTGTTGGCCTATACTCTGGTAGCTGTGTCAGTCTTATTATTAAGGTATACAAAGTGGGGACACAAGTTATACTTAGTCTAGTTCTATTAACTCAATAAATGCTGGGTAATTTTGCTGTCTGCAGACTTAGTTCACCTGAGCTGAAGCTTCATGGATGAGCTAATACTAGTATACCAATGACTCCGGCGGGCGTCTCTCTACCTTCTGTCCGTCAACTATTTTCAGGCATTTTCTCATCTGAAACCACTGGGCCAATTAAACTCAAACCACTGGGTCAATTAAACTCAAATTTGATATGGAGACTCCTTCGGATGGTGGAACAAAAAGTTGTTCAAATGGTCCTGGTCACATGATAATGGGGATAATGTTTTTAAAATATTTTTCTATTACCTGTATGTTTAATACAAAAAGTGACCTTTTTACCCCAAAAATGAATCCGTACTTTCATGGGAATAGGAAATCAAATGCAATATAAATAGAGTCCAAAAGTGAGCTAATATATATGAAGATGGAGGCATTTGATCGAGTTTAATTTTTATCAAAATTATAGACAGCTAGCTATACACTGTGATTCTCATTACCACCGTCAGAGGTTCTTAGAAATATTTGCCTCACTAAGTTTGTTCATATGGTGACCCTAGGCTGATCTTGACATTGCAAAACCTTATATAAACCCTTTGTATTCTGATGGATATTCCCATACATATTCAATAAATATGGGATTTCCCATTTTGTACTTTTAGGGGTCACAGGTAGAAGTTTCTAAATTATGATGTATTTCTGTCGCTGAAGATTGTTTTAATCTTTGTAAACAGCCCCAACCCTGATGAAATGCTGCATTATGCTGCATTTCATCTTGGTCTTCCTGTTTGCTAAAGTACACGTTCAGGGGTTTCCAGCATACAAATGTTTAAGGTCATCTACATTCTTGTGACTTACTGTCAGATGAGAGCTTCAGGATCTCAGGTCCAATGCTTTTAAAGAAATGTTTTAGTAAAACTGTCAGAGTGTCGAGCATCTTAGTAAATAAGGGTGCAAAGATCAGGAATTGATACAATCAAGTACTACACCTGACCCAGGATACCAATGGGAAAGTGACAAACTAAAAGTTAGACACCACAAACGAGAGCCAAGAGGTCAGCACTTTCCCAGCAGGTACCACAAAGCACATATAAACAGACGCGCACAAAGACATAGCAACCACAAGACAGAACAAAAACATAAAAGATCCAAAAAAGAAGTACCGCCTTGGAATGGTCAGTAAAATATTTAACTGGAGGGCTTAAACCGGTTTAACGGCGCCAACCTCACCCTTAATTCAGATGTGGATCAAGACACATATATGTTTGGTTTGCATGAAAGACTCCTAACTTATCAATGCATCATCTCCTAGAACATATAAATCAAGATATACCAAGGAGATAAAGCAAAGATAAGGACTCAACAGTAAATAAAACTGAATACCGGAGCAAAAGAAATCCAACAGGTAAACCCCGGTGGGCCCAACAAACAGCCAAAGCATCAGGCCCCTACCATCTCATCAATAGATAAGTCTTTAAGTCGGAACCATCATAGAGTCTGAAGTACGACCCACCGGCGTGCAATTAAAGAGGAAAGCAAAGTTGCCAACCGTGATTGGGTTGACCACCAAGCATGCAGTCTATTGCAATACATGAATGTTATAGCCAATCTTTTTATAATGGGAAATTATTTTAATGAACTGCGCTGAAAAATTATTAGAGCCAACAATCTTCTTCAATTTATACACCAAGTCACCATAGAAATCAGGTTCCGAAAGTCCTTGGGGTAAGAGAGATTTTAGTCCAACTTGGAATTTAGAAATCAAATCATAGTATTGTCTATAAAATTTTGAAAATGATTGCGAAGTTTATGATACCGATAGCCTTGTTTAAGAAGTTTCTGAGTTAACAATTTATTGCGAGTGTTGAAGTCAGCAACATAGCTAGATGCTCTAGCAAAACGAATGAGTTGAGAAATATAGACTCCATAGGATGTAGAACGAGGTACAGCTCCATCTAAAAATGGGAAATTGATAATTTCAAAATGAAAGTCGTCAGGTCCATAATGAATTTGTTGAGCTTTATAGATTTCAAAATATATCATTCTCCCTTTATGGAGCACAGTTAATCATTGGTAGAGGGCTTGCCTTGAGATCAAGTGGTCCTTGGTTTGAGCCGCACTTTAGGCACTATGACTAGGGCATAGAACATCAACCCAAGTAGAGGGCTTGACTTGAGATCAAGTGGTCCTTGGTTTGAGCCTCACTAGATGCACTTTGACTAGGACCTAAACATCAACCCAAGTACAGGGCTTGACTTGAGATCAAGTGGTCCTTGGTTTGAGCCTCACTAGAGGCACTGTGACTAGGACCTAAACATCAACCCAAGTACAGGGCTTGACTTGAGATCAAGTGGTCCTTGGTTTGAGCCTCACTAGAGGCACTGTGACTAGGACCTAAACATCAACCCAAGTACAGGGCTTGACTTGAGATCAAGTGGTCCTTGGTTTGAGCCTCACTAGAGGCACTGTGACTAGGACCTAAACATCAACCCAAGTACAGGGCTTGACTTGAGATCAAGTGATCCTTGGTTTGAGCCTCACTAGATGCACTTTGACTAGGACCTAAACATCAACCCAAGTACAGGGCTTGACTTGAGATCAAGTGGTCCTTGGTTTGAGCCTCATTAGATGCACTTTGACTAGGACCTAAACATCAACCCAAGTACAGGGCTTGACTTGAGATCAAGTGGTCCTTGGTTTGAGCCTCAATAGATGCACTTTGACTAGGACTTAAACATCAACCCAAGTACAGGGCTTGACTTGTGATCAAGTGGTCCTTGGTTTGAGCCTCACTAGAGGCACTGTGACTAGGACCTAAAACATCAACCCAAGTAGAGGGCTTGACTTGAGATCAAGTGGTCCTTGGTTTGAGCCTCACTAGAGGCACTGTGACTAGGACATAAAACATCAACTCAAGTAAACAAAAACAATCTCAGTGTATAAGTGAGTAGACCAACATCTTTTGCAAAAATAAATCCCTTATGGGGTTAAAATTCTTAACTTTGATTCCTGCCTAGATGAGATGCCATCAAGTTCTACACTGTTTGCTTAATTAAAGCTAACCTTGAAAGAAAGAAACACAATTATGTGATTCCCCTTCATTGTATTGTAGACCATTCAAGCTCTTTTTTGATAATCTTGATGGAAAAATCCACTTTTGTAATAAGGGTAAATCTGGTAAGAGCCAAAGCCTATCAGAGTGTTCACTGTCAGAAAAGAGAATCTAGACTGCCTTAGCTAGCCATGAGTGCACAGTGTAGACTTTGATTCATGGGGCCCATTCTGATGCTTTTGTCATGCACTGACACATATTGTTTGGTATTTTTCAGATACAGAGTTAAAAATATAGGAGATACAGAGGAGGTGAATGATACCTATAGTAAAGTGTGAGTACATTATTAACATTGGCTGTCCATACATACAATGATACCTATAGTAAAGTGTAAGTATACGTACAATGATACCTATAGTAAAGTGTGAGTATGCATACAATGATACCTATAGTAAAGTGTGAGTATGCATACAATGATACCTATAGTAAAGTGTGAGTACCTTATTAATAAAGTATTGCCACTGTCTGTATATCTGTTGGTAAGTACAATGATGCCTATAGTAAAGTGTGAGTATACGTACAATGATACCTATAGTAAAGTGTGAGTACCTTATAAATATGGGGACATATAAAGTACCATAATATCTCTATTACAGGCCCAGGCGTCTAATAGATTCATTACCGTTTACAGAGATGGGTGTGGGCCTCTATTAGAGGCTACAAGTGCGAGAAAGGTCTGTAGCTCCAATTTATCGAATAGGGTCGCCATCTTGAAATGCTGGTGTAGCAAAGTCCATAGGTAGTAGACTATTGACACGATAAACGGTTATTTACGCGTTAGGTATCGATAAAACTTTAAATATGCACTGTCCAGGGCATAACACAGTACAAGATTCACAACTTGTTAGTGAGGGTTGGTATTTCCGTAGGGTCGAAAACAATGTACCATATTTAGAGGGACAATTCATTGGAGGCTGACGACTAGAAATTCGCTGCTAATAACAAATTCGAGATGTTTCTGCATAGAGCAGGACCAATTTTTTTTTCAATTTTCGTGGGTGGGCCTTTTTTAGAGGCTCGATTTTTGGGGAAATTTGCTTGAAAAATCAGTAGTTTTGGCGTCCAAACTGGGGAATGGGCCTCTATTAGAGATTTTATGGTATTGCCTTTGTCTGTATATCTCTCCGAACATACAATGCTTTCCTTGCTCTTTCTCCGGCTCATGAAAGATTTAGTGGATTGGAATCTTTTTTATACAGTACAGTCTCTATACAACTCAATAGTTGAGGTTAATAGGAATGGACTATGTTATAAGTGAAGAATGTTATAAAGGGACAATTTCTCATAGAAATTATATTCCTTTGTAAAATTCTATTGTAAAAAAACTGGAAGCCACAACATGACCATACTATATGAGCGGCGATATGAGATTTGCAACAATGTGGTATGTGCGACCAGCAAAGGCTCAGACCAGCCTGCGCATATGCGCAGTCTGATCAGAGCCTTTGCTTGTCGCTTGATTATTCTATGACTGTTAAGCTACTGGCCGATCATCATTTGGAGTTTCTAGGCATAACAGGATTCTGCACAGGCTCATCTGAGTCTACACTTGTCAAAATGCCTCATTGTTGGAAATCACATGTCGGGGCTCATATTATATCCAAATCTATGTTATAGTGAAGTGTGTTATAAGGGGACTACTGTACTACAGTTTAAGTGAGTCGCGACATGTGATTTCCAACAATGTGGCATTTTGACAAGTTTAGACACAGGCGAGCCTGTGCAGTCTCCTTTAAAGCTTATAAACTCCAAATCATATTCAGTCAGTAGCTTAACACTCATGGAATATTCAAGCGACTAGCAAAGGCTCTGATCAGCCTGGGCGTATGTGCAGGCTGATCTGAGGCTTTGCTGGTCGTACATACCACATTGTTGGAAATTCCATGCCACGGCTCATTTTATACTTCACTATTGCTCCTATTAAAATACATTGGTGAAAGATTTATAATATTCTACCATGTCCTATACAGAAATGTTGAAAGCTAAAATGTGATTCAACAGCGAAATATGAAGATTTTCAAACAAACTGGTAAAATTACCATAACTTATTAGATAAAACGGCAGGCTAAAATAATTATATAAAAAAAGCAAATAAAATAAAACTCAGCAGTCACTAGCCTGTGTTGCTCCCACATCCCATATTCTCCCTCTAGATACCCTCTCTTCCTTCTATTTTCTCCTTTAGATAAAAAAAATCTTCTCCATAACTTTACTCTAGTAATAATGCATAAAACAATCTAATATCACCCATACTGTATTAGTATATGTACATACACTGAAGAATGAAAGGTGTAAGAATGATTAACACACAACTATTAAAACCGTATAAAATTATTGTAAGATGTGATCAGAGGGATGGCCTTCCCTGACCCTCTGCACATCATATAGTCCGAGAGCCTGTAATAGGTTTAATCAAGTGGTTGAGGCCAAAAGGTTTGAAGGTGTGTTCTTATGTAGAAAAGTGTGCTGAATTCAAAAATCAAACTCTTAAAAAAATCGGCTGGTACACAAAAGTGCTATGTGCAACGGAATACCTCCGGGGTATGCAATATCTCAAAATAGCGCTAAAATGGGGGTACCCAATATTATGGGGAGATTTATTCAAAACAAAAACAAAATGTGATTTAAAGAAAAAATACTAAAGATAACATAAAGTAATTGTTGTTAAAAAATATATAAAAAAGTTATTGGATTTGTATGGAGATATATTTTGTGTGGACTCGTTGTTTTGGCAGACTCGACTTGCATGGTTGTTTGAGTCGCGACATGTGATTTCCAACAATGTGGCATTTTAACAAGTGTAGACTCAGACCAGCCTGTGCAGCCTCCTTTTAAGCTTAGAGACTCCAAATGATGTTCAGTCAGTAGCTTAACACTCATAGAATATTCAAGCAATGAGCAAAGGCTGTGATCAGACTGCGCATATGTGCAGGCTGATCTCAGGCTTTGCTGGTCGCACATACCACATTGTTGGAAATCTCATGCGGCGGCTCATTTGTCTCCACAAAATATATCTATACAAAGCCAGTAACCTATACAATATAATCATTAAGTAAATGTCAATATCTATATCTATTGTAATTCACTGATTACTATGGGATATATGGCCTCTTTTCATCTTAAGTATTTTAAGGATGTTCTGTAGATCTGTGAAAACATTCTTGTGAGCCCCAGCAGCATACAGTAAAACCTGTCTAAATAGCCACTCTCAAAAAGACCAAAAATTGGTTTTCAAGACCGATTATCACTTAATGCAGGTCACAAGTATTACAGAATGCTCCAAGAGAGCATTCTGCAATACTTTCCACCTACATTAAGCTACCATTTGTCTTTAAGATCTTTGTTTTGTCTATTTTTGAGTGGCCACTTAAGCCAGGTTTTACTGTATGTTTTGGTTATATGGAAAAGACTATGTAGATTTTTGTGATGGTCATTTTGAGCATTAACATCATATTGTTTTTAGTCAAAAGGATTGTCTCTAGGATTGTGAGACAAACCTTTTTAGATCAAACACTATCAATTTTAAGCTTATACACCCAACCTATTTGATAGGTTGGTGCTATGTAACTTATTATTTTTCAGGCCAGAAGAAGACCCACTTATTACAGAAAACCATTCTAACGGTGATATAGGAAATGATACATATTCTCTTCTACCAAATCAAAGGAAAGAAACTGTATTACTCAAAGATGTTGTGTTCACACTTTTTTCGTGGAAAAATAAACAACCCTCTTACCTCACAGAGACCGTATCATCTTATGGTGTTCTCATATTTTGTAAGTACACTACAATAGGAAGCATACAGTAAAACCTGTGTAAAATCGCCACTCAAAAATAGACAAAACAAAGATCTTAATAAGAATTGGTAGCTCAATGAAGGTCAAAAGTATTGCAGAATGCTCCCCTTGGAGCATTTTGCAATACTTTTGACCTGCATTATACGATAATGAGTCTTGAAAACCAATTTATTGTCTTTTTGAGAGTGGCCATTTTATACAGTTTTACTGTACATTTGGTTGCCTGGTCCCTTAGGATGTATTCAAAACTCTGGGAAAATCTGCATGTATTTGCACATACATACTAGTCAGCTCACAAACCAAACTTCACAGGAATGGTTCCCAAGTGACCATTTCCAAAAAAAAACTAAAAAGATCTTTGCCTTCCTCCTTACTGTGACTTTTCAAAAAAAGGCTTCCAGGGGGCTTGGCCAATTTAAGCTAAGGAAAACACTTACATTTTCCCCTCCTAAACTGCTGATCAGAATTCAAAATACTTCTACTACTAAAATATTTAAAAGGGTTGCGGGGATTCATTCAAGAAGGGTTGTGGTCAGTTACAAGCGAAAGTATGTACACAAATTACTGGTTAACCACTTGTTCAAGCTTGCCCAGGAAAAAGTGTTGTTAGGTTAACTGACCGTCCCTTGATGACCAAAGCTATTGACTGGGACGTAAAGCAACAAAACAAACAAAAAAAGAGTTGCAGGCTAGAGCATCACTGGCGTCACTGCATTGTGTCCGTGAGCGAGACACATTAGTCCTTGCTTAGTACTGGTTCAACCTAGGAAGACCCATCCCGACATAACTGAAAAATTGTTGACTGGGACTTAAAGAATCAAATCAAACAAACAAATAAAATATTTCAAACATTTTGGTGTCTAAAAACATGGTCACCAGGGTGTATGGCCAGTTTTGCTTTGTACCTTTGTTAGAAACTTTTTATAAAAAATTCAGATGAGTGATTCAGGGCCACATTGCCCTCTTATGTGTCATTTTGTATGTACCCATGTGTATCTTTGATTTTAAGAAAATTCCTGCAATTAATGACACAAAACTCATGTTTTTCACACAAGTTGTATGTCTTTCAGAAGATACACTGAAATGCCCACAACCCCAGAACACACAAGTATATTTTCTGTAAGCTTGGCAAATATAAACACATAAAAAAATGCTTGAACTCTATTTAGATGCATGAATGTTGGAAAACCCGGGCATCTTTTTTTCTATGGCCTCATCACCCTCAAGCCATCAGCTATAAACTTTTCTTTGGTCAATGCTATATACTGTATTTGACCTTTTAAGTGCACTCTGCACAAAACTTTTTTCAAAGTTCTGAAAAAAGTAAGAAAGAGAGCAAAGATCTGGAATCATTACAATCAAGTACCACACCTGACCCAGGATACCAATAGAAAAGTAACAAACTCACAATTAGACATCACAAACGAGAGCCAAGAGGTCAACCCTTTCCCAGCAGGTGACCACAAGGCAACAATAAACAGATGCCCATAAAAGCATAACAAACACATAACAGAAATAACATGAATGATCCACAAAAGAAGTACGGTAAATGTTCTAAAATTTCGAACACTCTAAAATTACGAACACCTAAAATTATCGCCGAAAATAATTTTTAAAACATCCTAAAAAATCGAACACTGACCTTTTTTGGAAAAGTGAATTTCTAAAATTACGAACACAAGTTATTTTCAGCGGAAAATCGATGTCCGTTTATCTGTTTGTCCCATCTGTGCTCGGTTTACTTTTGACGTACAGCGCGTGAGCGGTAGCGACAGCGACATTTGGGAGGTTCCAATCCAAAAATGGGTAATATGGCATGTGACGTTCTTTTTCGCATGCCGAGCGCATGACTACACTTTTTGTCTGCTAATTGTGCACTCATGCTTTCAGATAAGATCAAAGGCAAGAGCGCATTTAAAGCACGGACTTTCCTACATGTAGTACGTGACAAAGTTCATGCATGTTATTGGTATATAGGCTGTCTATGCATCTATCGACGGAAAACAGTGCGTGTTCAAATATTTTTAAAACCCTTTCATATGGCGAAATTTTGTACCTATAAGAAGCATCCGATCCATCGGAATTCTTCAGCAATGGTCATTAACATGGATTTCATTGTCACAGACATTAAACAGACATGCCTCGGGCAAGGATTAAGAGTTACAAATTACCGCGAGAAAACGCACATCTAAGCTTATGTTCACCATGAAGGACTTAGGTCATACCAGTGACCTATATATATGGTCGTCAAAATTGAACATTTGCAAGTAACAGTAGATGTTGTTACTTTAAAAAAAGCCAAGCAAACCACAGCGTTAAACAACTGAGTAAATTTGCTAAGTAAGTTTGTTATACAAAAGGGCCTTTTTTCAAAGTTGTGGTCACAAAATTAATCCATTCAACATAAAAGCAGTGATGCTTGACATACCTGAGCCATCAATGCTGTATTTAGAATGCACACTTGCGCAGGCTCGTCTGAGTCTTTGTACCAAAATATCATGAAATCACATGTGCGGATCCAGAGGGGGGACAGGGGGTCCGGACCCCCCTGAACAATCACAAAAATAAAGGGTTTTCTAGCAATACAGGTCCGGATCCCCTGAAAAATCGCAGCTGCGAAGCCAGCATTCAATGTTGGGCATTTATCGGCATGCAAGCGAAACGCCACTTAATGGCGTTTCGCTGGCGGACCGATGATGGCCCGCTTAAAGTGGGACTTCTCATCAACTTAAAAAAAAACGTTGTCAAAGTTGGATACCCTCTGACAAAACTTTCTGGATCCACACATGAATTATGTCCGTCGACAGTTTAATGTCAATCGAGCCGGTTCACACGCACTGCATGCATGCGCGGATCCAGAACATTTTGTCAGAGGGGGTAAATAGAGAGGACCGAAATGCCACTAAAACTGGACCATCAGCAAAACGCCATTGTCGAAAATGGCCCACCATTGAATGCTGGCTTGGTAGCTTTGTGATTTTTAGGGGTTCCGGATCAATATCGCTAGGAAACCCTATATTTTTGTGATTTTTCAGGGGGGTCCGGACAACCTGCCCCCCTCCGGATCCGCCCATAGCATGCATCTGAAAGAAGGTATTTGTCTGAAATGTTCCATTCATCGGGCGCAAAGTCGGACTAGATTATAACTCTTGGTATGCATGTTTGCCCCTGATCAGGCACGTCGGACGATCCAAACTGTTTGCAAACTTTAATAGCAGGTCGTAAAAGGAGAGAGAGAGAGAGAGAGAGAGAGAGAGAGAGAGAGAGAGAGAGAGAGAGAGAGAGAGAGAGAGAGAGAGAGAGAGAGAGAGACTGCACGGTGTTTGCACACGAATCTTTTGCTTTGGCTTGGTTTCTTAGAATATCGGGTCAGTCAATCAATCTTGTTACAACTGCTTCCGATGAGGACCCAAAACCCAAACTTATCATGCGCATCGGCTTTTGTACGGCAACAGTGTTAACGCTTTGCGTACTTTCTATCGCATGCACACATGTTTAAATTGACGAAACCACATTCTATCCTGAATACCATTCGGGTCTGATCTGGATCCAAACCGTGTTTGCAAATGTAGAGAGAGAGAGAGAGAGAGAGAGAGAGAGAGACTCGTGCAGGCACATCAAAGTAAACATTCAATCGGCGGATCGACAAGTAAAGAGGAAGATGTGTGTGTGTTCTTTTTTAATTTCGTCAGTTTTTTTTTACTCTGGGAACTCATCTACGTATTTTAAAGTTTGTGTAGATCTTTGCAAAAAAATCTGGTCGTACGAGATGTCTAGCGGTTTCAATTCTTGAGTACAATATTAACTGGAATTCGAAGTCGGCAGAGCGAGCAAAAACGTTTTGGTTTTCTGAAGGAAGAACGAAATAGTGTAGTGATTCATCAGTCCGAGGCGAGTGAACATAAGAGACCCGGCTTATCGAATAGTTTAAATCAGTGGACTTTTCTGACTTATAAGTAAATTGAGTGACATAATATGCACGTGCCTGGCTCTCGACTTGGCGAATACCGCGCGCGCTGGACATTTTACTGACTCAGCCTGCATGAATTTAGCGGCGGTTTTAATAAGATTAAAGAAAAGAGAAATGGGATGACACAGAATCATATCGCCATGTTTTCAACACGTTTCTATCACATTTTGACATGCATATATACCGTTTTTCTCATGATAAAGCCCACATTCTAAAATTCCGAACACTGGCATTTTTTCACAAAAGTAATTTCTAAAATTACGAACAGCGGAAAAAATAATTATTTTTTAGTGTTCGTAATTTTAGAACATTTACCGTACCGCCTTGGAACAGTCAGTAAAAATATTTTACTGGAGGGCTTTTACCGGTTTAACGGCGCCAACCTCACCCTTAGTTTAGATGTAGATCAAGACACATAGATGTCTGGAATGCATGTAAGACCCCTTACTTATCAATGCATCTCCTAGAACATATAAATCAAGATAAACATAAATAGAAAACTATTTTTTAAAAAAAGTGGCGATCCGTATCAGCTGACTTTAGAAGTCAGCTGATCAGAAACCACACTTTTATAAGCACATGATAAATCCATCTTTAGAATGAGATTACATCAGGGAATTTATGGGAAATCAGAAGTTCATATAGTGTAAACAACACAAGTCTAATGCACTTGCTTTTGTAATGCGACTTCTGATTGGATAACATCAAAAATTTGCGACAGTATATTCTGCGATATGCGGAAGGAAACATTTTGACCTCATTAATTACGTCACATTTCGTTGGATGACATGCGGCATTATGCGGCTTGCATTACTCCAATTTGAGAGGAAACTGCAGAAGTGCATTAGAATGGGGATAACTATATTCAAAATTTTCATTTGGGGAGGTATATCTTTGGATTACTGCTCCACTCGCACGTCACCGTAAAACTAAATTTTCGACCAAAAATCCAACGATATACCTCCCCAAATGAAAATTTGAATACAGTTATTCCCTAATTAACATTATCTAAAGAGGTAAGTGTGAGCATATAAGAGCATAGCCATTTTGTAGGAAGCATCCTACTTGTATTAGGACCTGTCCACTTTTACTTGGGGTAGACTGGATAGTGGGGTGTATCTTAACCCTTGACATAGAGATGCCTTTTAATGCTTTTGCAAACAGAGCAGACCCAGATCAGGCAGCTCTTGTAAGAGCTGCCTGATCATGGTCTACTCTGTTTGCTTATGGAAATATATCTGATCCTACACTAGTGGGCCTGACAAGTAATTTCTCTGTTCAATGTACCAGCATGAAAGTTTATTTTTTTAATTATTCCTAGTGGGTGGAGCCTAGCATGAATATTCATGAAGGAAAGAGTAATATGACCTACAAAATTTACATTTTACCAAGTTTATTGCTGCTTAAAGAGACCAAATATGGCTTTATATTTAAGAAATAGACCAGCTTTAGCAGTCAATTGTTGTATAATAATTCACTGTTTGGAGGTCAGTTGTAAAGAAGATCAAATCACGAGCACGCAGCATGAGTGATTTATCTTCGTACAACTGACTGACAAACAGTGAATTATTACTCAACAGTTCATGCACTAGAGCTGATCTATTTTGATTCTAACACACAGTAAACGACGAAAACACATTTGAAGTCTTCAGCTCCTTCCAACTTTCTGCCATTGTACTGAAGAAATCCCACCAATAGTTTGTTATGGGCCATGCACTCTCACCTATATATCTACATGAGGTAGATTATGCATAGCTTCTAGTATATAATCAATCTCTGACAACTGCGTCCGAGAGTCGACTCTTTGGCTCAGTGGTTAGAGCATTGGTCTTTTACTGGGGCGACCCGGGTTCGATTCCCAGCGAAGGCATGGGAAATTTTTCAGCTATGCTTTACTTTGTTACGGCTATCATGTCGTAAGAAGTTGGACTGTGTCACATACGCTTACATCAAAATGTAATGTCGTTCAAGCGTAAAAACGATGTACACTGTCTAACGCCGCGATTTGCGTCATTTTGCAGTAACAATTGACGTCAGCTAGTGCATGCTTGCCACATTCAAAACTGTGACTATATTGTTTGATATGGCACGTTATTTTTATCGTTGGCTCGATAGGCGATGTGTGTTAGAATTCGTTTGAATACTCTGCTGGCAGAAAATTTAATATGAAATCTTAAGCATTATATTCCCAGAAAATCAAAAACTTTATTGCAAAATTTATCATTTGCTAGAGTTGTTATGGATGCTTAATGTGTTAATAAACCTGTATCTTCTTATCTCTTAGTGTTGTACTTATAAGTACTGACAGTGACAATATCAATACATTGGCTGTTCACCAAGATGGACTCCCCAGAGCACATCTAAAAATGAAGATTAAAGTTGCCGCCTATGACTAGGCCAGTTTGTGTAATAATTAGCAAGTATAGTTTTTGACAGTAAGGTAATGTTACAGTGGCAATGAACATGCAAAATATGTTACAGTGGCAATGAACATGCAAATTGTGTTACACACCCAATAGGCAGGCAACATTAACTCTTTGCCTGCTAGCAGCGATTTTTGTTGTCTGCTGATTACCTTAAAAACTGTTTGGACCCAGATCAGGACTGACTAAACTTCTGATCCAGAGCAGGTGTGAGTTCAGTCGGTCCTTATCTGGGTCCAAACTGTTTGACACTCTGATAGTGTTCCTAAAAGAATTTTTAAAAATCAGAGGACAAAAAAATTGTAAAAAATTACCCAGCTTGCAGAGAGTTAAAACAATGTGAAGTAACAGTGTCTCATTAACATTCATACAACATTGTGTCACCATTGTATAATTGCTGATTTTATATTTTGCAGGTATACTAGCAACTTTATTTAGTGTATTCCTGAAATTTGGGGAAGATGAATTGGTTAAAGGCAGGGCCTGGGCTATTGTGATAACAACTATATTTGTAGCAGCGCTAATAGTTATTCTTATCTCATTAACTTGTCAACCACAGAATACTGCTGAAGTCTCTTTCAAAGTAAGTTAAAGGCAGGGCCTGGGCCATAGCAACTATATTTGTAGCAGTATTACTAGTTATTGTTATCTCATTAACTTGTCAACCACAGAATACTGCTGAAGTCTCTTTCAAAGTAAGTTAAAGGCAGGGCCTGGGCTATTGTGATACAACAATATTTGTAGCAGCGCTAATAGTTATTCTTATCTCATTAACTTGTCAACCACAGAATACTGCTGAAGTCTCTTTCAAAGTAAGTTAAAGGCAGGGCCTGGGCTATTGTGATACAACAATATTTGTAGCAGCGCTAATAGTTATTGTTATCTCATTAACTTGTCAACCACAGAATACTGCTGAAGTCTCTTTCAAAGTAAGTTAAAGGCAGGGCCTGGGCTATTGTGATACAACAATATTTGTAGCAGCGCTAATAGTTATTCTTATCTCATTAACTTGTCAACCACAGAATACTGCTGAAGTCTCTTTCAAAGTAAGTTAAAGGCAGGGCCTGGGCTATTGTGATAACAAATATATTTGTAGCAGCAATAAAAAATAATTCTGGCAGATTATTGCTCATTTTGGAAGGTACTTTTAACACTATTTAGAGCCTCGCCAGGGACTATTGGCAGAGCTCTATAGTTTTCCCATTGTCCATCCGTCTGTCCATTCATTCATACTCTTTTGTGGACACACATTTATAACCTGTTTTCTTCCAAATTTCATATATGTATTACTTTCTTCAAACTCTCAGGCAAGTTCAAATATGGATGCCAGCTGAAATGCTGCCACCGATCAGTTTGGCGGAGCGCAGTGGCTCAGATAGTAGAGTGTTAGACTTGGGATTGAAGGGTTGCTAGTTTGAGTCTTACCGCCAGCTCAGTGACTGTTTTGTGTGCTTGAGCAAGACACTTTATCCACTCCATGATACTGGTTCAACCTACTAGTTGGAAAACCCGTCAGAGCATGACTCATAAATTATTGACTGGGATGTAAAGAATCAAACATACAAAACCTGTCGGTTTGCACTTGTGGACACTTTTACTTAGTCATTTATCACACAATTTCTTATAAGGATTACTTTTGCAAATTCTAGCAGGATTTCTTATATCGATTTTGTCGGATGAATGATAATCAAGATGGCAGCCAAAGTTGCCACCGCCTTTCGGTATGCACATGTGGACACTCTAACCTACATGTAGTAATTTATGACCTGATTTCTTCTTAATTTCATAAATGGATTTTTAAATTCTCACCCAAGTTTGAATATGGATGTTGTCCCATGAACAATAATCAAGATGGCCGCCAAGATGGCAGCTGGCTTTCAGTTGGCACTTGTGGACACTCTTAGTTCTTTGTCACCAGATTGCTTTCAAATTCCATATACGAATTACTTTAATCAATCTCATGGTCAAATTCAAATATGGGTTTTGTCCAATCTACCCTTCTAATACAACCACCAATATGGTCATCCCCTGTCTGTGGTCACATAATCAATCCTCAGTGTGCATTATTGCCCCTTTTCACTGTTAGACATTATACTGGGTCCTATGTCAGAGTCTGACAGTTCTTGATTAGTAGTAATCTTGTCTATAAACATGAATGTATATTTGATTATTTATGTCAGAAAAAAAGGATCATTTTGACCAATATCTTTAACTGACCACATTATTATAATACTCTTTTTTCCCTGTTTTCAGGTACCTTTTATACCCTATCTACCTGGTATAAGCATATTTGTGAATATTTTTTTAATGTTACGCTTGTCAGAAGCTACCTGGATACGGTTTGCAGTGTGGATGGCGATAGGTAAAGTATTAATATATTTTGTTGTATTCAAGAGGCCAGCTTCATCCTTGTTGAGGCCAGCTTCATCCTTGTTGAGGCCAGCTTCATCCTTGTTGAGGCCAGCTTTATCTTTATCAAGGCCAGCGTAATCCTTGTCATAGCCAGCTTTATCCTTATCAAGGCCAGCTTTATCCTTATCAAGACCAGCTTTATCCTTGTCAAGGCCAGCTTTATCATTATCAAGACCAGCTTTATCCTTATCAAGGCCAGCTTCATCCTTGTTGAGGCCAGCTTCATCCTTGTTGAGGCCAGCTTCATCCTTGTTGAGGCCAGCTTTATCCTTGTCAAGGCCAGCTTTATCTTTATCAAGACCAGCTTAATCCTTATCAAGGCCAGCTTCATCCTTGTTGAGGCCAGCTTCATCCTTGTTGAGGCCAGCTTTATCGTTATCAAGGCCAGCGTAATCCTTGTCATAGCCAGCTTTATCCTTATCAAGGCCAGCTTTATCTTTATCAAGGCCAGCGTAATCCTTGTCATAGCCAGTTCTATCCTCATGAAGGCCAGCTTCATCCGTGTTGAGGCCAGCCTTATCTTTATCAAGACCAGCCTAATTCTTGTTGAGGTCTGATTAACCTGAGTCCTGCTGGATAGGTTTCTATACTATTGTATATGTATTCTTATTTCCGGTCACCATGGCATCATAGATTGAATGGAAAACTGGATCCTGATCAGCTGGCTTCTTCTTCAGTAGCCAGTTGATCTGGATCTACACGGATTTCAAAAGAAGCTATATCTAGGATCAGTGGGACAAAAGTTAAAAACCCAAAGCACAACCTATCTACATGTAATCTGATCATATATGCAACTACCATCCTATATTATATTAAACACCAAAATCTGTTGATATTTCTTCAAACAAAAAAATATCTTAAATCTTTAAAATTATGTTAAATCTTTCAAGTTATGTTAAATATTTCAAGTTATGTTAAATATTTCAAGTTATGTTGATATTCAAAGTTTGAGATTGCGTTAACTTTTATCATGCTCAATATTTACCGGTTTGGGGACTATGAGTTTGCTCAATTCCATCCCCTCGTTCATACGTCAAGCTGTAATCATAGTTTCTTGCTCAGGCCATATCTCCTACAAAGGTAGACCAAATCCATTACCCATAGCATGAAGATGTGTCACACACATCACAAAACCACCAATTCCAAAGGTCAATGGTCACAACTCCAGCTTGGTCCAACTCAAACCTCTTACACCCAGAATCTCATGTCCCGGCCTTATCTCCTTCAAGGGATGTGTAAATTTATTTAAGAAATGAATTCAATTATTGGAATGTTCATGGAATCATGAATACTTCAGGCCTCTTGCAAAGTAAGTGAAATCCTTTGGGCTTCAGGTTAACTTTGCAAGAGACCTGAAGTATTCATGATTCCATCAACATTCCAAAAATTGAATTTATTGCTTATATTTACATTTTATTATGAGCTATTGTGATCGGTCTTTGTCCGTGGTTTGTCTGTCTGTTGTGCTTTAACATTTTCTTTAAAGGACATCTCTCCCCAAGCTACTGGTTCAAATTTCAAATAACTTCACATGAATGCTCCCTATGATGCCCTCTTTCGAAATTGCATAAATGGTTCCGCTCAACCGAACAAGAGGGCTGCCAGAACTCCAGATAAGAAATCTTTTTAACGATATTTCCTCCTTAACCTCTGGCCCAAATTCAAAATAATTTCTTAGAATTGTTCCTCATACCACCCTCTACCAAAATTGCACAAATGGTTCCACTCTACTAAACAAAAGGGCTGCCAGAGCTCCAGATAAGAAATATCTTTAAACAACATTTCCTCCTGAACCACTGGTCAAAGTTCAAAAAAAAATCTCACAGAATTTTTCCTCATGATTCATTCTACCAAAATTGCACAAACGGTTCTAGATATAGCTCTAGATAAGAAATGTCTTCAAACGACATCTCCTGATCCACTAGTCCAAATTCAAAATGATTTCACAGAATTGCTCCTCATGATGCACTCTACCAAAATTGCACAAAAGGCCCCCAGAGCTATAGATAAGAAATGACCTCTCCTCCTGAACAACTAGTCCAAATTAAAAATAATTTCAAAGAAATGTTCCTCATGATGCCTTCTACCAAAATTGATCAGAATATTTAGCTCAGCTGAACAACATGGCCACCAGAGCTAAAAATAGAAATATCTTTCAATGATATCTCTTTAGCCACAGGCCAATACGCCAACTTATGTGCCAGGACTCAGGTGAGTTATCCAGGGCCCTAGAGCCCTCTTGTTTATTGAGTTCATTAAAAACTTTAAGATAAGCGATAAAATACCTGACAAGCCTTGCATTTTGTCTCTTTTCCTCAATTTGTTCAATAAATCCAATAAAACATGAGAACTCATGTAAGATCCTCTCTATACATTAATGATACCTCATGCTCATTTGATAATTTGTGGCAAATGAAAACTGGTTCTTTAGTATAACCTTAATGACTTCAATATATACTATTATTGATACTGCACTTGTTCCCCATGTATCTTTCCTTCCTGTCACCATGTGCACCATTTTTCCTTGCAGGCCTTCTTATCTATTTCACCTATGGCATATGGCACAGCTTTCCACCCAGTTACCATGACAACCTGTCTCTAGGTGACCTTAAGTCAAGTAAAGATGAATTATTTGATGACAGTGATCAGGAAGTAGCAGTATACGTAGATGATACAGAACTGGATGAAGAATTAGAGGGGTCAGAAGTCAGGGAAACTGAAGAAACTGAAATAATGGAGAATACTTAGCAGTTTGACTTAGATCACCTTAGTTTCCATAGCAACATACATTTGTTTCCATAGCAACATACATTTGTTTCCATAGCAACATACATTTGTCTCCATAGCAACATACATTTGTCACCATAGCAACATACATTTGTATCCATAGCAACATACATTTGTCTCCATAGAAACGTGCAAAGAAACTGAACAGGAGTGGTCATAGTATAGTGGACTGAGATCACCTTTGTTTCCATAGCAACGTACATTTGTCTCCATAGCAACATACATTTGTCTCCATAGAAATGTGCTGAACAGGAGTGGTGATAGTATAGCAGAATAACTATTGGTCGAAAAATCTACTCCTCTACTCCTTCAGTCTTTGTCTCTATAGCAATGTATTTACAGTAAAACTTAAGGGGTCACTCAAAAATAGACAAAACAAAGGTCTTAAAGACAAATGGTAGCTTAATGAAGGTTGACCTGCATTAAGCATATAATTGGTCTTTAAAACAATTTTTGGTCTTCTTTTCGAGTGGCGGCTTAAGACAGGTTTTACTGTAAAAACTAAACAAGTTGTATTGACAGTCCTGTTCAAGATTGTTTAGTGACCTCATTACAATGGCAAGGAGAGGTCTTGAGTTAGTGTTGAGTAAGTGTATCAGAAATCACAGGGAGCTAGCTTATTTGAAAACATAATAGCCAAAGTTGATAGGTATCTACCATTGGTATGTGGGGGCAGATAAAAAAAATTGTCCCTTAGGATCAGAGTTTGTCATCACTAGATCTGTAGGCATTGTGATGATAAACACTGATCCTCTGGAAGGATTTTTTATGAGCCTCTCACACCCATGAAAGATTCTAATATTCTCATGACATGGCATCTCAGTCCATTGGATTTGTAAGAGCACCTGCTTAGTTCAGAGCTACCTGCCTTTTAGCATCATAAATTATGGTGTCTCCAAACATTATGCTGGCTCTTAGGTGAGAGATCGTTGCCCATTGGGCTACTTGTTTTACCAATTCTCCACAGTTTAAAGTTTTTTTTGTTCAAGATTTATTTGTGTAGCTGTTACTTAGCAACCACATCCTCCAACCAATCACACTACTCATGTATATCTTCTAATCTCCTCGTCTAGTCATCATTTGTTTATATTTGTTCAACTTAGTTAGAAATGAGCCCTATTTAGCTTACTGTATAATAATAAATTGAGAGGGGGCTGAGACTTCCTATTTCACTATAATTTGAGAGGGTGCAGTTCCCTTCATTCAGGGAATGGGGTTTTCATCCAAAACAATCACACAAATCTATACTCATCTAACCATGCCTCAAGGTTATAAAACGTTTTTTCATTCTCAACTCAACTGAGCATGAAATTTCAACTGCTCATTAACACTAAAATGCTGAAAAATATAGACCTTTCTTGCGTTCAAACTCTCAGATGGTGTATTGATCATGCTAATAAATGTTAACATGCTAACATTTGTTGGCATTTCACCATTTATGAGCATGATAAATTTCATGCTTAGTTGAGTTGCATGATAAAAATAATTTCAAGGCCAGATCTTACAAGATGGATCTAGATTTTAGAATTTGTTTCAGCAGAGAAAGTTTAAGGTTATAATCCTTTGTACATAATTTACATATGGTAAATCTTGTATTAGTTCGTACAGCAAAAAATAATTATTTTCCTTGGTGTACGAACTATTAAAAAGTATTTTCTGGGAAAATGCCACTGTACGAACTAATAAAATGAAATTCCGTTGAACGCTAAAAGCATGCAAAATCTGCCCAGAGGGATGGATTTCGGTGTGTATTTTAAGCCTAGTCTTGTGTAAGACTGAAACCATGAATAGTTGACTAAAAGTCGCGGTAATCACTGTGTCTCAACAAATTTGTTTTCCACTAAGATTCTGAGACGTGCGATACATGTATGCACCCTGAATGATTTACATACACATCAAACTTATTCTTTCATCCGAGGGTCAGCTAGCACTACATAGTAAAGCTGCAATCACTGTTTATTTCATTTTGAGTCGTGATGACATAGATTCTATTTCTACGTAGAGCCCTCGAAAACGAGACAAGTCAAATATATATGTACAAGATATATATAGGCGCCTTTTTTGCTTCCTACAACTTAAGTTTTCCATTTAAAATCCCTGTATATTCAATGTAGAACCACATAAAATATTGCAGAATCATGCACCTTGTCATGTTTTGAGGTGTCACTTGGAAAATGAACCATTGCATGAGAAAACCTGTCCTCTGGGATTTGAAAATTTGGATATCGCAAGTGGATCTATCATATGTATGCGCAGATCCAGAGGAGGGATATGGGGTCCGGCCACCCCCCCCCCCCCCCCCACGGAAAATCATAAATTCTATAGGTTTCTATAGAAATAAGCATTTAGTCTCCACACCCCATGGAAAAAGTTCGACCCCCTCCCCTGGAAAATGTTAGACCCCCTCTGGAACCTTAAAACAATATAGTTTTCCGTAAAATAAACCATTGGACCCCCTCTGTAAAACTGTAAAAAGCTGATGCCTAGAAAACGTTCTCAGAGTTTTTTTCTGTCAGTTGAGCCTGGACCCCCTACCCCCTGACAAAAATTCATGGATCTGCGCATGATACTACCATAAAGTCAGCAGTGTTGGATGCACATACTCAGCTTTGCCTCCTGCACAACATTTAGAACGTACACAGTACACCCCAGTTTTATGCACCGACTGGGGATTTTAAAAAGGAGTTCTGGCTGTTGCCCGCCATTTGAAGGAAGGGGGCATTTGTTAAGTGAAAACAATTTTATATGACATGTTTGCGTAGGCGATCGAAATGATGAGTTTACAGAAAACGTTTTTTCATGCCAACCCATGAAAAGGAGATAGCTCATGGGCGGATCCAAAGGGTGGACAGACCCCCTCCTCCCTCCCCCTAAAAATCATCAAAAATAGGGTTTCTTAGCAGTTGATCCGGTTCCCTTTAAAATTACAAAGCTACCAAGCCAGCATTCGATGTTGGGCCATCAGCGCGTGCCAGGGAAACGCCATTTAAATGGTGTTTCCTGGCGGGCCATTGATTGGCCGCATATATTGGTGTTTGGATCCTCTCTTCCATCATCAACTAAAATACGTGTCAATGTTGGACCCCTCTGACAAACCTTTTTGACTCTGCGCATGCAGCTGGGCAATTATGTTTTATGTGCAAAGTCCACTTTCGTGCGCCAAGGCCACCACGTTCTACCCAACTCTTAAAACAACAACAGCACGTGGCCTAAAAGTGGTGGTTTTGATCTTGGACATCATGCTGTTCTCGAGACCTCGACTATGTCCCTTTGTCTGCGGCTGATAATATTAGCAGACTGGTTGGGCCCAGATCAGGGCAGACAAAATGTTTAAGTAATAAATATTTTATTCATAACAAAGGCGCTGATAAGAATATACGGTACGCAGATTGATCTGCGACCTTGTTGGTCTCGTACAACAAAGTCGAGGTACATACATCTACAGACATGTGAGAAGAATTTTTGCAAAATATGTCGCGTTCATCTCAAGGGTAAGACCTTCCAATTTTCTGTGAAAAAATCTAAATGGAAGGAAAATCCATCCATTATGAAATTGTTTAGTTGGAAGACTTTTCATTCCAAAAAGATATACGGTCTGACTGTTCATGAAAACTAATGGAAAGTCGGAATATAAAGCGAATTCGGAGATGTCGAGATCATCTCAAGGTCTTTCCTGTTTTAAAATTCACAGCCACCTAGTGGGGCTATTATCCTAAATTAATGAATGTACCTTCATCTACATTCCTTCTATTCTAGCAGTTAAGTCTTAAGGCGCTGACGATTTTCCGTGGATGCACAGGCTCGTCTGAGCCTTTGCTGCTAGGTACCATAATCTCATGAACTGGCTTATTTCATGAAAATACCAATTTAAATATTTAATTCATCAAGACCTAGAATCATGCTACAATCAAATTATTTCTTGGTATGTGCGTACACTATCTCCGTAATCATGAACTCTCAGGACCTTCCGTATGTAGTTTCATGAGGACAGCAAGACACGCCGTGATCGGCTCAATAGTTTGTTAAAATGTTCCATTTTGAGGAATTCGATGTTTTATAGGAATAAGCGCTTTTACTACATTTATTGAGTTATTTGTGTCAGAAAACCGCCGAACTCATATGAAATTGATATTCAAGTAAATAAAACACAACGTACGTAGATGTCTAGAATTTTATTCGGTCTGATTCTTCAGCCACTTCAAACTTTATGTTAGTGAGCAGCAAGACCCTGATGAGATCGCGCAAACGCAATGCTCTCCTGTGCCTTGTCATAAGTACCAGCAGGCTATTTACGAAATACTCTGGTACCAGTTCATATGGGGCACCGCGCATGTTGATTTCATGTTCGGGTCCGAGCTGCACAAGCATAGAAGTGCCCTCCATGTCGCACACGGCTTGGGTGTCCGATTCGACACAGAAGTAAAATGTAACATTACACATTGCGCCTTTGATTTTTTGTAATGACCGTACAGAATATCTCCGACGCATCGGCGACATAGGCGTGTAAATTTGCATCCGCTCGATGTTGATCATTGATCCGAGTGTTTTCAGAAAACACATTTTTATGTTATTTATATGTGACGTCAATGCTGACCTAAGTCGTTAGATTGACAGGCAAAAATATCTTTTTGGTGTAAGCACGCGAAAGTTAACAGGAAAATATCCTAGACAGCTACGCTGATTAAAAACAAGCACCAATGAATGAAAAAGTGTTGTGTACGAACTAATAAAATTGCATACCAGAAAAACGATCACTGTACAAACTAATGCATGATATTTTGAGCTGACCGGTCGTGAATAATTTATGGTGTATGAACTATTCAAGTGTAAGAACTAATACAAGATTTACCGTACCACAGTTAACCCAATAAACTGTACATGTTTTTTTAAAATTCATTGTATTCTTTTGAAAGCAGTGTAGATCTAGATCAGCTGGCTTCTGATGAAGCTCATCTAGTCAGGATCCACATTTTTTTCATCCATGCACTGAATGGATAATAATCAAGAAAATTCACCACTGGATTGACTGGAATTATAATCTCATATAAGCCCTGACATGAGATTTCCAACAATGCGGTAAGTGCGACCAGCCAAGTCTCAGACCAGCCTGCGCATATGCCCAGTCTGATCAGAGCCTTTGCTAGTGGCTTGAATATTTTATGAATGTTACGCTACTGGCCAAACATCATTTGGAGTTTCTAAGCTTAACAGGAGGCTGCACAGGCTCGTCTGAGTCTACACTTGTCAATATACCGCATTGTTTGAAATCACGTGTCACGGCTCAATAATGTAAGCTACCCATAAAGTACTACTCTGTGTGGTTTATAAAAGCAGGTGTGCTTATTAGGCTGAATATGGTATTTGGTGTAACCATAGAAGGGTAATATTAGCTGATGTAACTTTGGTAACCATGTCTTAGCTGATGAAATATAGTTAAGGAGAATCATGTAAGACTGATTTTATGTGCAATTTTGAAACCTACAGTGTTTGTTTGTCAACATTAAGATTTGCCCATTGCAATAAACTATGAAAAATTGCCTTTTCACTGAAAGATTCCTACATCTCAGAATCACAAAATTGTCAGATGTGTCTTATGATAAAGGTGATTTCTTGCAGGATTTATCATTTATTTTGGCTATGGTGTATGGCATAGCAAAGAAGGGGAGAGAAGCAAGAAGATATTGTTCATCCCAGCATACCACAGAGAAGGCCTCACACAAGAGACACTGGGGAGTTCAACTATGGGGAGTTCAGCTGTCTATGATGAAAGAACTAGATTGCTTGACCCTAGCCCTGCAGAATAAATTGATACAACGGCATAGGTTTAGATAAACAAAAAAGATCAGCGTAAAAGTGTAAATATTTTCTTACCCATAATTTTTAGCGTAAGTTTTGGGTGCTCAAAAGAACCCTCTCATTGAGAAGGTTCTTTGAGTACCCACAAAATATGCTTTGGTTGAGAAATAAGAAAATTATTTTTCTGGTACGCGCTCTTAACAAAAGGCCTGAACGGTCTGTCTCATGAACTACATGCATTACCGGTGCAGTTCCAGGGTTCTTTTGTTACCATGGTGAACCTGTTGGATTTCTTTTGCTCCGGTATTCAGTTTTATTTACTGTTGAGTCCTTATCTTTGCTTTATCTTCTTTTTATATATTGATTTATGTGTACTAGGAGATGATGCATTGATAACTTAGGCGTTTTTCATGCAAACCAAACATCTATGTGTCTTGATCCACATTTTAACTAAGGGTGAGGTTGGCACCGTGAAACCGGTTTATGCCCTCCAGTAAAATATTTTTACTGACCGTTCAAATGCGGTACTTCTGTTTGTTATGCTTTGGTGCTCGTCTGTTTATTGATGCCTTGTGGTCACCTGCTGGGAAAGGGCTGACCTCTTGGCTCTCGGTTGTGATGTCTAATTGTGAGTTTGTTACTTTCCCATTGGTATTCTGGGTCAGGTGTGGTACTTGATTGTATCCCTTCCTGATCTTTGCCCTCTTTCTTACTTTTAATATGCTGAATGGAAAACTGTGTGGATCCTGATCTGTTGGCTTCTTACAGGCCAATTGTTCTGGATTTACATTACTTTCAAATGATTATATATCAAGGTACAGCAGGAGGATGGTCAATAAGTTACTGTAAATTTGGAAATTTTTGCGAGGGTTTTATTTTTGCAAAACTTTCCATATGTGAAGTTTCGTGAAAATAAATCCTCGCAAAATGACGAAACCACTCTGTCGTTTACTGATGTAAGTAAATCATGCCCAAGTCGCAGACAATACTGATTGATACGGCATATTTTACATCTGAGTTGGTTCATATTTGAAATGACGAAAGATTAACTATCTGACAGAGCTTTAGATAGGTGCATACTTGTATGAAATAATATTAGGAATCCCCCATTATCAAGATGGATTCAAGCACATAATATAATGTAAACTAATTTAGATTTCAACAAAACTTGCAATAGACCAACAGAAATGGTGCTTTGTGTTTTTTAAAAGTGTTGAGCATTTTAGATATATCTATATTGTTAAGCTATTTTATTGTTAGAAACATTGTATAAATTATATAATTTAAGATATATATTTTACATAGACTATTTAAGCTGAGCTGTGATGGTGTAAAATGTGTAGACAATGAGGACCCTGATTGATCTGGGCAGCTGTTCATCATGCCTGATCAGGGTATTTGGTACCAAATATAGTTTAAATCATGATGAGTTAGATGTGTAGTTCTTTGTTAACCTACTCATATTTCACCTAATAAGAGTACTTCTTGCACACTGGATAAGGATATCTGAGATTATACCCTGGGATAGAAAATCTTATCTTACCCATGCTATCTTACCCAGGACGTCAAGTAAAGTCATCATGTAAAATTGCATCTTAGCGTATTCAGGGACTTCTGAAAGCTTATTTTAAAATGAATAAATTAAAACAGTGGTGAGCAAGAAAAAAAATCCAATATTCGTGTGAGGGTAGGATTGAAAAATCTGTCCCTTGTGATCACCATTTGTCATCACTCGGCAAAACTCGTGATGCCAAACGGCGATCCTCAGGATGGATTTTTCTATCTTACCCTCACACTCATAATAGATTCTTATAATACTCTTATATATGTATACTTCTTAATGCTCTTCTTAATGCTATATCTGCTTCTGATTTACAGCCTGTTCACAATTCATTTGCATTTATTTTATATGGGCAGCGACACAACAAAACCTGTCTTCGGTGTTTCTGAAAAAGGGAGACTCAAACCAGTCTCCTCAGCTACAGAGACTAGCTAGAAATTTTAAATTTCGCTTGTAGCAAGCCTAGATATGATACTTTACAAAGAACAAATAACAAGGGCGCTGATCAGTCTGTTGGAATGCGCAGGCTGGTCTGCACCTTTGTTGTTCGCAAACCCCAAAGAAACCCCCAAAGAAAGGTTTTCTCACGATGAGGCCCATATACAAAATAATGAAATACAGGAAAATATTAATTATATATGATGTATATTTTAAAAAGTTATTTTTCACATGTCAGTATATAAAAAAGTTATAGCTCTGTTTCACATGGGAAAATACAAAATATACCTTCTTTTCACGGGTGAAATTTGATGTCCTCTGCTTTCTCCATTGACTTCAATGAGCCCACTTCAGATTTTCAAACGCCTAAAACTTTCTTATAAGTGGACAAAAACACAAAGGGAGGGTACTCATTTTCTTAATAAGATCGCAAGGAAAATTTTGGTAATAAAATTGTTTGGATTTGATGAAATTTTCACTTTCTCTTATCTTCGATAGTGAGTGTTCACTATTTGGCATTCCATGAGAAGCTCTTATCACCTCAACAGGTTGTAAAACGGACGTGGCATTTCAAGGCATTGTCAAATGAAACCAGCTTCAACATTGCAACATAATTATGGATGTCAACATAATGTTACTAAATATTTAAACCATTGGTGGTTTATCAATTTAAATACATAGAGGATCTTACGTGAGTGCTCATGTTTTATTGAATTTATTAAACAAGTTGGGCAAAAGAGATAAAATGCCAGGCTTGCCGAGCATTTTATCTCTTTTCTCAACAAGTTTAATAAAATCAATAATACAAGAGCACGAATGTTAGATTCTTTTTACCATATGACATAAAGATTACTTGGAAACTCCTTTCTGCCGTAAAAACATTATAATTTTGTCACTATGTACGCAACGTTGTTATGGACGTCATAATGTTTCCTGAAAATCTGTAAACCACTAGTGCTTTATCGATTTTATTGCATGGCGTTATTATACTCCCAGACGCAATGTCATATGATGAATGGCATTGTATCACACCCGGAGGATTGGCTATGTGATAAATTGATTTATTTTGTCAGGTTTTAAAAAAAAATATCACTTAATGTCTTTTCTTTTCAGTGATACATTGTACACAAATTCCTATCGTTTCACCATCAAACAATTCATTGTTGATCATTTTAATGATAACAAATGTTAACTTAAGCCAACACATACGATTCCGGTACTTATCTTAATGTAGAGCTATGAAGGCTCATATGAGCCTATGCAAAGGCGCAGTCTCATCAGAGCATTCACTACTCATATACACAAAATATGGATGTACAGTAAAACCTGTGTAATCCAGCCACTCAAAAATAGACAACACATATCTTAATGACAAATGGTAGCTTAATGAAGGTCAAAATTATTGCAGAATACTCCCCTTGGAGCATTCTGCAATACTTTTGACCTGCATTAAGGGATAGTTGGTCTTTGAAACCAATTTTCGGTCTTTTTTAAGAGCGGCTGTTCTACACAGGTTTTACTGTAGATGAAGACTTCAACCATAATTTAGACCTTAACCACGCTGGATACAACACTTGGGCATTGAGGCTTTTTATCATACAAATATACAAATGTTAGTCTTGCCCAAAGTAAGATCTGCTCTGTGTGCAGCTAGCCAGTTGCCTGGAGAGAGGCCCACTGATGTGGAACATGCTCCCGCACCTGCATGTTAATCAAAACCCAATGATGATGATGATGATGTATGTGACTCGTGAGTTTATCCATTTGATTACTTGTGCTGGGTAAAAGATGCTTACTTAGGCCACACCAAATAAATGTTTAGATTCTCATCCAAATTCTGTGAAAAATTGGGGTCGGTTGGAGGTTTACTTTTTTATTTTTTTATTTTTCCACAGAACAGTCCTGAAAAAAACATTTAATACCTCGAATTTAAAATGCCAAAATGAATAAATGATAAATATTAAGCGTCTAAATAAAAACCAGGTTTTTTTTGCAAATATGCTGGCAAGAAAAATTGCACCAAAAATTGTCAGCCTACCCAATTTTTTTATTTGCTTTTATTTCATAGGGGCGGGTGGGGATGAGAATCAAAAAGATTATTTGGCATGGCCTCAAAATTGATAGTTTGCCTTGTTTATGGTCAATATCGTATGTTTGTTTACATTATTTACCACATGACATTACTGCTATTCAGTGGATAACGTCATCTTGTAAATAATGTTATGACTACACATTACATAGCACTCTTGGGGGAACAAGTAACGTCATGACGACGCAAATTTTCGTTTAAAAGGTCAAATGATAAACAGAATCTTACACAAGTGATCATTTCATATATAATTTGTTAAATTATCCAAAGGCTCATTTAATAAATTTCATATGAAATGATCACTCTTGTAAGATCCTCTATGTAAGGGACCTTTTTCTCACAGCTCAATTAATTCTTGCCATGACTAATTGTTATAAATTTTGTTATAATATAAATGGTGAAAGTACATCGAGTTGTTGTCATGTTTCTCACAGCGGTCTTGTGTCATCTGCTGATAAATGCAAACATTTAAGATCGCTGGCCCACTTCACCTAACTTCTTTAGATATTTTTAAAGAACATCTAGCGATAAGGCGTATATTTTCCCTAGTTGACATAATTACAAACACCAAATTTTCAAATTGCCCTAATGTTTTTGAAATTGGTGTAGTTTAGCAGTAAAATATGCATAGTAGGCAGCAAAATACGTTTCAAAGCGATTCACCATTTACAATGCCGTGAAAACGTGCACTTTCTACTCCCACCCCTCTTTTTAAGTAGTTATACTGGGTGCCGTTTAAGCTAAATTTTGAGTAAATGCATTGCTAGTTTTAAAAAAGTAAAAGTGCTAAAATGTTAAGGATAGGAGTGCTCTTATTTCCCAAACCTTACCGTATTCCTTCTGCGCATGCGTACGAAATACACCCGAAATTGTGGCGTTTGTCATTTGAAATATGAAACTGGTGATCCTCGGTTGACCTTGACCTACTTAACCTCAAGGCCGAATTTGCTTCCTAATGCATTTAAATGGATTTTTTTAAAAGTAGATTTTTTTAATACTGTTGTTGAAACCAAAGTCATTTTTCTCACTTGATATGTTAAACCTAATAGATAAGTTCCAAAGGTCAAGGTTGACCTTTAGCCTTTCAGCCAAATCGTATGTCGCTCATATTGGAGTCTCCTCAATATATTCAAAAATTTCTCCTAAACCACTAGGCCAATTGAAATCAAATTTCATATGAAGACTCCTTATGAAAGTTAGCAAAAATGTATACAAATTGTTCTGGTCACATAACCAAGATGACTGTCATGCCCATATAAGGTAAAAAACCTTTAAATATCTTCTTCTCTGGAACCAAATGGCCTTGGTACTTGGTATGCAGCAATGGAGAAGTGGACCCTACCAGGTTTGCACAAATGATGAATCTAGGTTGACCTTGACCTTCTTTTTGGCAAGGTCAATGTATCTATATGGGAAAAATCTTGAAGTGTTTATTTAACTATAACTTTTTAACCGAAATCATAATACTTGTGTGAGATGTTTAACCTAATTAGACAATGGTTTTATATTAGTACCAAATGTCAAGCTGACCTGTGACATTTAATCAAAGGTCACTCATTTGGACTGCCACATATGTATCTAAGCATCTTTTTCTCAGTAATCACTTAGCTGTTTGAACTCAAATTTTATATGGAGTATTCATTAGATTGTTTTAGGTCACTTGAACAAAATGACCACCAACCCCATATATGTTAAAACAAAATATGTTTCAATTATAAGCCTAAGTTGACCTTGACTTATTTTAACATTATTAAGGAGATCAGGTGAGCGCTTCAGCCAGGTCCTCTAGTATATTTTTAGGATTGTTGAACTCGGACATTATCACATCTACACCACATTTGGGGTGCCTACGTTGTGTAATCTGTAACTCCAACAGTTTTCATTTCTTTTCATTCAAACTTTGTATAATGATTGTTCACAAATTAAAGATGTGCACCTACTATTTTGTGCACATTTCATGAATATTTTTTCATTTTTGCGGGGTGTTGAAATTAGACATTTTTCTGTCCAAAATGCTTAGATGGTTTCTGGTTTGTGTAATCTGTAACTCCAACACTTTTCATTCCATTATATTTAAACTTTGAAAAATGATTGTTCACACATCAAAGATGTGAACCTGCTATTTTGTGCACATTTCGTAAATATTTTCTCATTTTGAGGGATGTTGAGCTTAGACATTTTTTCTATCCGAAATGCTTAGGGGGTGTCTGGTTTGTGTAGTCTGTAACTCCAACAGTTTTCATTTCTTTTTATTCAAACTTTGCATAATGGTTGTTCAAAAAATGATGATGTGCACCTCCTATTTTGTGCACATTTGAAATTTTTTTATATTTTTAAGATTGGTGAACTCAGGCATTATTACATCTACACCACATTTGGGGTGCTTACGTTGTGTAATATTAACTCAATCAGTTTTCATCCCTTTTTATTCAAACCTTGCATACTGATTCCTGACATATTGAAGACGTGCGCCTCTTATTTTGTGCAGTTTTGCCTGCCTACGAAACAATCATGGTTATTTTTCACGGATTCACTGACATCACGGAACTTTACTATAACAAAACTCTCCGCCCTCCGTGATTTTGTCATGGGCGAGCAGTGCGGAAGGCATCCACGTAGACTAGCCAGAAAATTCGCGGCTCGCACACACTACATTGTAAATTTGGACGTAGATAAACGATTGGATTTTAGTCCCAGTAGACAGCTTTCTTTCTTTCTTTCATTTACATGTACTCGAGTCTTACGCAATGCATGTTTAACGATAACTTATCGCGCAACACTCAAAGACAAATTGGCCAAGTTGATCCACTTGCTGACGGACCCATAATCGAAAAGAAAGTGAGTATGATTAAGGAAATACCACAATCACATACTGCAGACCAACCCATGGCACCGTGTGGAAGAGCCACAGAACATTTATAGTAACAATACATCTGTAAGGAAATAATTAATAGCAAAACAACAAGATTTCTCTTCCTCTTCAAGATGATTGCAAAACTAAAATGGACACAAAGTAATGCATAACAAAACAAAGACAAACACAGAACTCTAACAATAGATCAACAACAACAGAACCACCGCCTTAGAACGGACAGCAGCCTAAGCCACCGGGAGGGGGTCTTTAATGCATTTTACTAGCGCTAAATCTTCGCACTAGATTCTGTTGTTAAAACACAAAATTGTTTAGCTCGCATGAAGGTTTTGATCAGCAAATGATCAGCAAATGCATCCAAGTGTTCGATGATGTCATGAGAACTAAGATCTGATTAAGGTCACATTTGTGACATCAAATAACGTCCCGTGCATACGTCACGTAATCTTACGGCATTGAATTCGTTCGTTTCCTAGCAACGTTCGTGTTGTGAGAAGACGCTTTTCTTATGCAAGAATCGGTAAGTGAAGTTTTAATGGAATTGAAATGAATTAATTGTCCATTTTAATTGTTTGTTTTAACGTTGAAGTAGCTTTTATATTTTCTACTTATTCTTGTAAAACAATATACGTAAAGAGATTTTATTGCGCATCGTAGTCGACCATGAAGCGAAAGCTCAAATGAGAACACACACGCGCACACGCACGCCCCTCACCGAGTTGATGGAATACAGGATACAGGACAGCCCGGGAAAAACGAACTACAATACAATACAAAAACAATACATTTTTTTGGTATTTCCGACTATATAAATAAATTTTGTATTGTTTTTGTATTGTATTGTAGCTCGTTTTGTTCCGCGTTGGGTTGGTTATCTTCCCGCTGTGGTCGCTGCCCAGGCCTCAAGGTAGTTTATGACCCTCCTCAATTAAAGGCATAATGATCATTTTTGATCGCTGTCATTAAAGAAAATGCATGTAGATAGCAGTGAGTTTGTTTTTGTTTAGTTTTTTCCTTCTTTTTTTCGGGGGGAGGGGGATATAATAGAATCCTTTATCCACTCGGAAGGTCTGCACCTGCACTCAAATAACTGAAGGAGTTGGGCAGTTGTGGCGGCAGATTGAGGTAACTTGCTTACCTACTGGCTTAAGTAATTCTGCAATAAAATAATAATAAACTATAATAAACTCAGTGTCAACCTAAGCTAAATGTTCTACTCTGTGGTGATGATATTTCACTAACTTTTGATCAAAATAGCAGAAATTTAAAGCAGTACAAGAATTTATAATTAAGTCAAAACGATTTGAATATACATTAAATGCTTCAATAACGCATTGCATTCGTATGAAACATTCCTCAATGTTTGCAATTATAGTACTATCTAGAATATGTTTTGTATACACATAGCGATGCTCCAATATCACACACCATTTGCAGAAATCAAATCTCAATGTTCTCAACAATAGCATATTATACAAAATACTGGTATATTCACGATTTATTGTCCTCAGACTGATTTATTTTCGCCAAAGTGTTCTTGATGTACGCGCGTTTTCGTGGAGTACTCCGACTTGGTACAGGAAATATGAAGATGATGTCAATTCGTTAATGCAAATGGTCTGATAGCCTATTGGTTAGTTGACTACTAACAGATTCAAAACTTTGAAGAAACCTTTTTATATAATAGTCAAGTTGCATTCTTGTTTAAAGCCAATATTGTTTTAATACTTTATGATCTTGCGATGAGCTTTGCATGCCGGTATTTCATTTGTGTTTAGCCGCTTTTGTATTCATTATTCCATAAGGTCCCCACCCTTTCCTTGTCAGCTGATACATTTGCAAATTGTTTGGACCCAGTTCAATACCGACAGAACATCAGTTCTGATCTGGATACAGACCATTTGACAATCAGATGGTGTTCCTGAAATAATTTTTTGAAAAGTTAAATTTGAAAAAAAAGTCAGCAGATGAGAAGAAAAGTCTCAAAAATTATTCAGCGTGCAAAGAGTAAACTACATGAAGTATTCATGGTACTACGTGTGTATTTGTTGCATGAACGCATGCCAGATTCAAATGAATATATACAGTTGTGCACACAATCAAGAATAAAGACGAACAAACTAGCAAATTGAAAAAAGTGAAAAAAAATGTTTAAATGCTATTGGACTCGAGCCCACATCTTTTGAATCCACTATAGGCTATCGGGGAATCACTCAAATTAGTAATTGCACAACTCTTGATTGTAAGGTCAGTTGGGGATGGCCTCGACCCCCATTGACTTATTACGAGGTATCTTCTTCTTCTTCTCCTTCTTCTTCTTCACACACGCACGCATGCAGATTATTTTGAGGAAGTGTATAATTACAGGTAAATTCAGGATGCCGAACGCACTAGAACCGGACAAACCGCATACCAACGCACAAGTAACGTTCATCCACCGGACATACTTATCATCCACCAAGCACCTTTGTCCGGTGGCGACCATTCGGAGTTTTGAACATGTCCAAAACTTGCCAACAGACACTGAGACCGGACAAAGGATATATCACCTTCACTGTATGGGGAACGGACAAGCAACGTATGCGAACAGAGAATTTTACTGTCCGCTACGCGTCCGTTAGCAATATCCTGTAAGGTGTGACTGAGATTTTAGGCTGCCGTCCGTTCTAAAGCGGTGGTTCTGTTGTTGTTGGTCTATTGTTTAATGTACTTCCCATTGTTTGTGGGGGTTTTGTGGTTTTCTTTGTTTTGGTATGCATTACTTTGTGCCCGTTCTAGTTTTGCAATCATCTTGAAGGGGAAGAGAGAGCTGGTTGCTTTGTTTATATTGTCTTACGGATGTCTTGTTACTGTAACTGGTCTGTGGCTCTTCCTCGCGGCGCCGTGGGTTGGTCTGCAGTTTGTTAGTGTGGTATTTCCTGATCATACTCACTTTTTCATTCATAAATAAGAAAACCGAAAACTCAAGTCAAAAAGTTTATATTTAATGAATGCTTTAATTTTTACCATGAGATTTAATCCATGTTCATAATTAATGCTAATTTACAAGTTTTTAATGCCTTCAAGTATTAACGAGACCAAATGCTGCCAAATGTAAATGTTTTATATGCTCGTTTGTATTAAAATAACATATTTTATGTTTTCATCATATGTTAAACTTGTGTATATGTGTATTTATTTTTATGTATTTTAACTTTATTTAAAGAGGACAACACATTTAGCGATCCAAGCTAGTCTACCATGCGTCCCTCTAAAACACATTTACATCTATAACATATATACACTTACTTACTAAAATAAAATAATAAAAAACAGATAGGTAAATGTCATATTTGTAACGTCAAAATAATGTACCGTCATTTAACGTCACGTAATTCCTACACCTATGACGTCGTTTATTTCCTAGCAACGTTCACGTTGTGAGAAGTCGCTTGTCTTAATCTACAAGAATCAGTAAGTCAATTTTATTTGTTTTTCGTTTTTAAAGGTCGATTATTCCTGTAGGTTGTAATTATTCTTTATTTAGCATTGAATCTTGAGAAAAAAAATGAGATATGACATGATATTTCAAAAAATGGGGTATGTGCGACCAGCAAAGGCTCAGACCAGCCTGCGCATATGTGCAGTCTGATCAGAGCTTGAAAATTATATGATTGTTAAGCTACCAACCGGACATCATTTGGAGTTTCTAAGCTTTTAAGGAGGCTGTACAGGCTTGTCTGAGTCTACACTTGTCAAAATGCCACATTGTTGGAAATTTCGTGACGCAGCTCAAATTTGATGTATAAAGAAATATCTTATTGTGTAACGTAGACGGTCAGCGAAGGCTTAAACGAACCTGCGCATTCGCACAGTCTCGCCAGACACTCTGTTGTTGAAAGCATACGATGCACACATACGAATGCGTGCGCACGCACGCACATGAAGAGAGAGAGAGAGAGAGAGAGAGAGAGAGAGAGAGAGAGAGAGAGAGAGGGGGGGGAGAGTACGACAGAGGTGGGAAAGAAAGAGAGAGCGGGTCAAAGTGATTAAATGGATTGTCTTTTAGGGAGCATATCTGATTGGATGGCGGGGGGATTCCTGGAGTCGCCTCATCTTTTCAAATCAAGTGGACACGCACACACCCATTGAGTCAGGGGTTTTGTGTTTTAGGGAGCATATCTACTAGGGCTGTGGTGGGTCATAGTCGCCTATCTAGTGGACACGCACTCACCCAGTGATTCAGGGGTTTAGTTTTACGGACCATATCTGCTTAGGTTGTGGTGGAGGCATTCTAGAGTCACCACATGTACTCAAGCCAGGTGGGCATACCACACATATAATGCTTTAGGGGAATGTGTTTAAGGGAGCACAGCTGCTTGAGTTGCGGTGGGGCCTAATGGAGGCATCTCAAATACATGTATTCAAGTCTAAAACCTCGGTTACATTGACCTAACCAACTGTTGGCCGACTGTCGGTGATGCGAATCGGCCGATAGTCGGCCGACAATCGGCCGAATTTGTGTGTGCTGCGACCGTCTGTCGACTATCGGCTGATCATCGACCGACGGTCGGTTGTCTGTCGTTTAACTTCTATTTGTAAAATAAGTCACTCAAACCTAGCCGACTGTCAGCCGAACTCCGGGCGACAGTCGGCCGAATGACGGCCGATGATCCTTATTAAAGATTACAAAGCGTTAATAATAATTTAGGAAAAGAGAAAACTGCCACGACCCAATTGTCCCTTTTCAGCTTTTCAAAATGGAATACTTGAAAAACCAGGCATCAGGACGCTCACGTCCATGGAGCCGGAAGCGCAGAAGGCGCAAACCTAGAGCTAAGACAGCTAACCCCAGCAGAGCACCTGGCGAGGGCGGATCTGGAGGTAAGTTGGTGGTGATAAGGCCAAGCATAGAAGTTTAAGTTCCAGGTTGCAACTTTTATCTCTATGTTTGGTCAGTTGATATCTAAACTGAACTGAACTGAACTTTATTAGATATAGTTTTTGCCCGGGCCAGATAGCAATAGTGCATGATCATTTTTAGAATACAACACGTTTTTGAACAAATGAAATGCAGGCGCATTTCCATTTCGCAATACATTATATTTACCAAAATATTCTAAAAAAATAATAAAAAATTTGACAAAATAAACCAAAACCAACGAAAATACGAATCCTTCAAAAGGGGAAAGAGCCTATGAAACAGGACAAAAAAAATTGATTTGGTTTTCAACGCACTCTTGTGATCACCTGCTGTCCGTTATATATTAAAGGCCGCCAACAAAGTCTGTACAAGTTCATGTATATGTAGTCTGTATATGTGGGACCATCAATCAAACCTAGGTATGCTCAAGATGACCATACAACGATAATCTGTGTGGTTTTATATACTATTTTGTACAGTTCTGTTTGTTATATGTTGGACCATCAATCAATCCTCCGTCTGTACAAGTTGACCATACAACGATTATTTGTGTGGTTTATATACTATTTTGTACAGTTCTGTTCGTTATATGTGGGACCATCAATCAAGCCTCGGTCTGTACAAGTTGACCATACAACGGTAATCTGTGTGGTACTATATACTATTTTGTACAGTTCTGTTCGTTATATGTGGGAAAATCAATCAAGCCTCCGTCTGTACAAGTTGACCATACAACGATTATTTGTGTGGTTTTATATACTATTTTGTACAGTTCTGTTTGTTATATGTGGGACCATCAATCAAGCCTCCGTCTGTACAAGTTGACCATACAACGATTATTTGTGTGGTTTTATATACTATTTTGTACAGTTCTGTTTGTTATATGTGGGACCATCAATCAAGCCTCGGTCTGTACAAGTTGACCATACAACAATTTTTTGTGTGGTTTTATATACTATTTTGTACAGTTTTGTTTGTTATATGTAGGACCATCAATCAAGCCTCCGTCTGTACAAGTTGACCATACAACGATTATTTGTGTGGTTTTATATACTATTTTGTACAGTTCTGTTTGTTATATGTGGGACCATCAATCAAGCCTCGGTCTGTACAAGTTTACCATACAACGATAATCTGTGTGGTACTTTATACTATTTTGTACAGTTCTGTTTGCTATATGTTGGACCATCAATCAAGCCTCGGTTTGTACAAGTTGACAATACAACGATAATCTGTTATTTTACATACTATTTTGTACATGCTTTATATTCTATTTTTGTGCAGGTTTGTCTGTTGTATGTGGGTCAATCAATCAAACATGTACGAGGGGCCCATACAGAGGAAGTCAATGCACAACTATGGCAGTTATGGCCAATGCAAGGGCCAAGATGCAGAAACCCTCGGAGTGGACAACAGACACCATCAATGATATAATATATGCAGGAGACGCCTTACATACACATTTGAGGTAGGCAATAGTGGGGTGTCACATTATTTCAGACCGCGACGTTTTTTACTGTTTGGATGCGCGGATCCAGAGGAGAGGGGAGGGGATAGGCGGGTTTATAAAATATGTCAGCTACAATTTTGGACACTATCTTGAATATATTAAATGCTGAGTGATGCATCAGAGAAGCATCACTGAGGTGTTACAAGGATCGTGTCTGTAATCCAAGAATCAGTTAATGCAAATACCTCTCAGGGTAGATTTTCTTACATTATATGTAATAATTAACCATCTTGACGGCCATCTTCACCGCATTCTTACTTTATTTTTCATGGGCGGTTCCAGAGGGAGGGAAGCAGGGGGTCCGCCCCCCCCCCCCCCCCCGCCCTGAAAAAAGGGTTTCTTAGCAATACTGGTCCGGATCCCCTGAAAAATCACAAAGCTACCAAGGCATCATTCAATGTTGGGCCATTATCGGCCCGCCAGCAAAACGCCATTTAAATGGCGTTTCGCTGCCGGATCGATGATGGCCCATTTATAGCGGAAGTTGGATCCTCTATCCCCTCATCAACTAAAAAACTTTATCGCATTTGGACCCCCTCTGACCAAACTTTTTGGATCCGCGCATGTTTTACTTGGTTACGAGCTTAATGTCTTTAATTAGATTCCATCTTCATAGCAAACAATTTAGAAAAGAAAATGGGCTTGAGACGTTTTTTTTTCCATATCAGACATTTTTCTCTTATGATTGGCCTACATTTTGGACGGCATCATGGATATATCAAAATACTCAATGATGCCAGAGTGGCATCACTCGGATTGTTCAAGGATAATGTAAACACTAACAGAATCAACAAGGAAAAAGTTATCAAGTTCCAGGTCTTCCTAAAATTCGTTCAAATGATTGCGGACTATGGCATCCGTGGATCGCGCGGCAGTCTTACGGCATCCTTAGGACAAACACATTAGTGCGAGCTCTTACGTTAGGCGTACGAACACCTTGCGTGTCTTGCTGCCTTTCAGCAGAGTTGCGTCTCCAAAAGATCGCACAAGAATCACAAAGAAATGAACATGTCTTAATCAAGGTGGCAACCCCTTTTCTTAAAAGAATGCATGTGTATTTGTTAACGTTTCTGTTATTTTTTTCCTGACTAGACTCTTATGGTATTTTATGTACTTTAAGCTCAAGTTTTCTCCCTTAAAGCAACTATGTTTTTGTTGAAGTAGAATCTCATTAATTTGACATGTTTAAAAAGGCAATACTCACAATATATATAATCTTTAGCACTTAGATGGTATCCGGTGTGATTTCAGAGATACAGTGAAGATATCAGACCATCCCGATGGTCGTGTAAGCATTGATGATATACTGAAGCAAACAGAGCTTGAGTTCCATGTCAGAGACACGCAAGTGATCCTTTACCCTGGAGAGGAGATACCCTCCTTTCTATCAAAGGAAATGGTTGTAGAACTGCAGCTCTTTGATGTACAGGTAAAATGTTCATCTGAACTTTGTTTCGCATTTTTATACGCAAACGTTAATTCAAAGCCCTCAGCATGCACATACTGACAGTGGGCCACCAGCAAAGCATCATTCGAAGGTGGCCCAATATAGTGACCTGAGCTAAATATGCAGGCTGGTCTAGCGTCTTTGTTCCAAATTATCTAGGCCTTCGTTTGCCTCCCTTATTAGCGGAGTATGCGATCAGAGAAGGTTCTGTCAGGACTGCACGAAAATGCACTTACATACATGTACAATTAACTACGGGCTTAAGATTTGCACTGCCCATTTCCAGAGTAAATGATGACTGGTGTTAAATGTCGGAGTGGGATTCGCTATAGTGTTGGCGTATATGCTGTAACCGCTGATTAAAATACGGTGACTGACAGTACCTGGTGAGAGTATTTATTCTTGCACACCAGATAAGGATATTTTAGATAGAAAATCTTATCTTACCCATGCTATCTTATACAGGACGTCAAGTAACATCACCATGTGAAATTGCATCCTAGCGTGTTCAGGGACTTCTGGAAGCTTGTTTTAAAATAAACAAATAAATAAAAACAGTGGTTAGCAAGAACAAGATTGCATCATTCGTGTGAGGGTAGGATAGAAAAAGCCGTCCCTTAGGATCACCTTTTGTCATCACTCGGCAAGCCTCGTGATGCCAGACCGTAATCTTCGGGAACGGATTTATCTCCCGGTTTATCTACCCTACCCTCACACTCATTATATACTGACGTAAAGAAAAAACGCCTCATCTAAAAATAAACGTGAATATCTCTTAGACTGATCAGACTAAAGTTATGAATTTTAGTGCATTATAACATCTTATCAGTCAAGCGTATCTCATGAAAACTAAATTGTTGAAAGAATATTTGAGGCTGAGAAAACGACCTCGGTTTGAGACAGGGGTCACCATTTCGTGCGACACAAGATTTTAGCCACATTTGCTTTGTTTCCAGACACACTCCGTTGACAGGAAAAACGTGTTTTACCATTGTAAAACAGTCTCTATTTTACCAAAAATGCGTTTATAATGTTCAGAAAATGTTTGTTTTGTCTGCTGAACAAAACATCTTACCCCACCCACCTTTTCGCCATGCATTTCAGTAAAACTTAAATGTCATGACTCTGCAAAGTGGGTGAAAATAGTGTTACGAATCCTTTGCAAAAGTCTTTAGTCTTTAAATAGCGACGATTGCTGAGGAAACGCAATCTGGCACGTGTTCCAGACGGCCGTTTTGGATGACGTTAACGTAGACCAACGACTGGCTTTTGGGCGTTACAGCTCATCTTAAATAGCGTAATTTTATGTAGGCAATTTCTGTGTAATTTTTCCATTACTTAAAGCGAAACGAGAATGTTGGCAAGTTTCGTAAACGGACCTTACATTTTGTCTTTAATATGACGTCATAATTTCATAAAGTTATTACTCGCAAGCACAAATGTTTGAAAAAAATGATCCAAAATTTGTTCCTTGTTTAGAAAAACATTTACGGCACAAACTGGGTGCAAATTCAAATTGAAATCATAAGCGATCGATGCACAATGCCGTCATGTGTACGTTGAGCCTGTGTGACGTCATCGGAATAATGCGTCACATGCATCACACTGGTATTTGTATACGTCGATTTGCTGGTATTTACGCGTATTGCCGGTACTTCCTAGACCGGATGTGATCGATATTGGTGTAAATACTATATAGAAAAACATGCCCTATGCCACAAGGACTATAGACCAGGGGTAACAACCTACGTCATAGCGTGGGTGTTGTAAACACGTAGTATGACGCCATCTTTGATTTGCAAGGTTAGTTTTTCCCTTCGTAAATGTCGTACAAATCAGTGTCTGTCAAAACTAAGCAGTGGAGGCGGTGCCTAACATCACACTTGAACAGAATATACAATGGTCACGTCCAGAAATGCCGTTGCCTTTGTAAACATTCACCCACAAAAATCGAAGTGGGTGACTGCTAAAATTATCCTCGTGTCTCCCGCTTCGATTCTTGTGGGTGAATGATTACAAAGGCAACGGCATATCGGGGCGTGACCGTTATATTCTGTTCAAGTGTGATGTTAGGCACCGCCTGCACTGCTTTGTTTGTACAGACACTCATTTGTTTAATTTTACGAAGGGGAAAACTGACCTTGTAATCAAAGATGGCGCCGTACTACGTGTTTACAACATCAATGCTATGACGTAGGTTGTTACCCTTGATAGACTGCAATCATTTTTAAGTATTCAGTATGTGCATGTCGACCGGGCCGCGTAGCGCAGTCGGTAACGTGTCTGGCTACAGATGCGTGTCTGACTGCAGATCCAGGGGTCGCGAGTTCGATCCCGGCCCGGTCCCATACTTTCGTGGAGATTGATCATGAAATAATTTCTACGGTCATTCTCCTCCTTCCGCTGATTTATTCAAGAAGGTTGTTGTCAGTTACAAGCGAAAGTATGTGCACGAATTACTGGTTAACCGCTTGCTCAAGCCTGCCCAGGAAAAAGTGTGGTTAGGTGAACTGACCGTCCCGCAATGACCATAGCTGTTGACTTGGGACGTAAAGCAACAAAACAAACAAACAAATGTGCATGTCGATTTATTTAAGCATTTAGGAATAGATTCGAGTACCGATCGAATGATAGGTATTCGATCGGTACTCGAACATATTCCATAATGCTTACATAAATCGACATGCATATACTGAATACTTAAAAATGATTGCAGTCTAAAGTCTTTGTGGCATATAGCATGTTTTTATGCCCCCAAAGGAACTTTGGGAGGCATATAGTAATCGCACTGTCCGTCCGTCCGTCCGTCCGTCCGTCCGTCCGTCCGTCCCGCTTTCGTGTCCGGTCCATATCTCCTATATTCTTTGGGGTAGGAATTCCAAATTTGGTATGTGGATACATCTTGGGATGGCGGAGTGTCGCGTATCATTTTCGGGTCACTGTGACCTTGACCTTGACCTCTGACCTAGTTTTTAGAATAATCGTGTCCGGAGCATATCTCTTATATTATTTGAGGTAGGAAACTCAAATTTGGTATGTGGGTGCATCGTGGGATGACGAAGTGTCGCGTACCATAATTGGGTCACGGTGACCTTGAACTTGACCTCTGACCTAGTTTCTAGAAAACTGCATTGAGTCTGGTGCGTATCTCCTATATTCTTTGAGATAGGATTTCCAAATTTGGTGTGAAAATGCATCTTGGGATGACAGGGTGTAACATGCCATTTTTGGGTCACTGTGACCTTGACCTTTGACCTAGTTTTAAGAATTATTGTGTCCAGAGCATATCTCTTATATTCTTTGAGTTAGGAATTCCAAATTTGGTGTGTGGATGCATCTTGGGATAGGGGAGTGCCATGTACCATTTTCGGGTCACTGTGACCTTGACCTCTGACCTAGTTTTTAGAATAATCGTGTCCATAGCATATCTCTTATATAATTTGAGGTAGGAATCTCAAATTTGGTGTGTGGGTGCATCTTGGGATGACGAAGTGTCCCGTACCATAATTGGGTCACTGTGACCTTGAACTTGACCTCTGACCTAGTTTCTAGAAACTACATTGAGTCTGGTGCATATCTCCTATATTCTTTGAGATAGGAATTCCAACTTTGGTATGTAAATACATCTTGGGATGACAGGGTGTCACATACCATTTTTGGGTCACTGTGACCTTGACCTCTGACCTAGTTTTAAGAATTATTGTGTCCGGAGCATATCTCATATATTCTTTGAGTTAGGAATTCCAATTTTGGTGTATGGATGCATCTTGGGATAGCGAAGTGTCATGTACCATTTTCGGGTCACTGTGACCTTGACCTCTGACCTCGTTTTTTAGAATAACCATGTCCAGAGCATATATCTTATATTATTTGAGGTACGAATCTCAAATTTGGTGTGTGGATGCATCTTGGGATGACAAAGTGTCGCTTACCATAATTTAGTCACTGTGACCTTGAACTTGACCTCTGACCTAGTTTCTAGAAACTGGTGCATATCTCCTATATTTTTTGAAATAGGAATTCCAAATTTGGTATGTAAATGCATCTTGGGATGCCTGAGTGTTAAAAACCATTTTTAGGTCACTATGACCTTGACCTCTGACCTAGTTTTCAAAAATTATTGTGTCCAGAGCATATCTCTTATATTATTTGATGTAGGAATCCCAATATGGGGTGGTGATTCCTCTTGGGATGGCGGAGTGGTGCATACCATTTTAAGTCATTTTGACCTTGACATTGACTTCTGGCCTCATTTCTAGGTTTATCATGCTATATTACAGCTTTCTTTCCTCAAATGTGTCTTATGCTAGACCAATTCCTTTGGGGGCATTCGTCACATGTTTGTGACATTTCTTGTTCTATATAGTATTTACACCAATATCTACCACATCTGGTTTATGAAGTACCGGCAATATGCGTAAATACCAGCAAATCGACGTATACAAATACCAGTGTGTGCATATGAAATTAAAGTCATTTTCCAAAATCGCCCAACCTCTACATAAAGAAGCAGTACGTGGCTGTTCATTTTTATATATCATCACTAAGAAATCAGTGATAATGAGTGAGGCGTTTTTGGTTGACGTCAGTATAGATTCTTATAGTAAATACTTGGTATCTGTAAACCTCTTGTGAGAAGTACCCCATGTTAACGGACAGGGTTATGTGAAATTGTCCGCCGTGATGCTACTATAATTGTTGAAAAATATATCAAACCTCAATCAAACATGAACATTTCACAGCCTTGGCGGGTCGATAGACTGTGTGCACGGTTTATTATACGCTCTTGGTATGAGTCGGGGTAAGAGTCATTGCCATTTACCATCAAACTTCTTTAGACTTCAAGCTAAAAAAGTCCTGTTCCCCCTCGCCTAGGGAATATTTTGGAGACATAATCTATCTTAAAGAATAATCCAAGCCGCGTCGAATACGATATGTTTAGGCTGAGAAAGAAGGCATTAAAAGTAAGATAGAGGGCAAAGATCAGGAATCGATACAACCAAGCACCACACCTGACCCAGGATATCAATGGGAGAGTGACAACGTTACAATTAGACATCCCATTCGAGAGCCAAGAAGTCAGCCCTTTCAAAGCAGGTGGCCTCAATGCATCAATAAACAGGCGCGTACGAAAGCATAACAAAAACAAAACAGAAATAACTTAAATGATCTACAAAAGAAGCACCGCCTAAGAACGGTCAGTAAAAATATTTAACTGGAGGGCTTAAACCAGTTTCACGGCGTGCCAAACTCACTCGTAGTTCAGGTGTGAAGATCAAGACACATAGATTTTTGGTTTGCATTAAACCGTCTAATTGTTTAATTTACTCATATACAATGTTTACAATATAGGATACCTTAGCTACACATGAATGTTTTTGGAACACAATTATGGTTTCCCAAGGTGCAATGTGTGTTACTTAAATTAAATTGCCCATTAAAATGGTAAAGGTGACCAATATCATTTACTTTACAAAAAAAGATCTGTACATATGTTGTATTTTTCATTTCTCTTATAGAAAAAAAAACAAAGTTTGCTTTTCTATCTTAAATACTTTGTCTTGAATGAGCCCTTCAACAACCCTCTATGTAACGCACATAACACCACTGGGAGCCGTAATTTTGTTCAAAATACTTTTTGTGAAGCTTAAGCAGCGAGCATTCAGACTACACGAGTAATTTGTATAATAAGATTGTTTAATGTCTGCTTTCTGTAGCTCAAGCTTTTAATTTACTGTGCTCTCGTGACAGTGGATTATTACTCAATACTTCACTGCTATAGCTGATGTATTTCTTAAGTTTATTGCAACTATTGCGCAAAAAAAATAATAGAAGGTCATTATTTTTAGTAAACCATAGCTTTCGCAGAAACATTTTTAAGCTGTTTCAAAGTATTTCAAATTACTGTACATTTCCGTACCAGGGGCTGATTTCACCCCTTCACAAACTTTGCTCTTTCGCCGGTCATGCATTAGTCATTTTTATATTTTATTTTAGGAGTGGATTCATTTGATGCAGAAAAATGATAGTAACAGCGGATTCCTTATGACTGTGGGCGATTTCTCATATGGCCTATTCAACCAGGACGACCAGTGGGTCCTATTTGATAGCCACGGACACTTGGGCCAGTTCTGCTCTGGAAAGATACAACTTATATCTAGAGACCGTGGGGCGTTGATCGTGTCTGCCAGCCAACTTGATAAGCTTATCAAAATCTTGCAAGACACTCATCCAGGGTATGGGGAATGTCAGGTCGCTACTATAGATATTAAACCCGTAACTCCAGCTATGTCTGACCACTGCAGCGGAGACATGGGAGATTCAACTCCCCAGGAGTTTACCCAACAGGATGCTGTGGAGACGTCATCGCGCAAAAAAGAAGTGGTAAGGATCTTGATTATAAACTCTTGTCTGAAAAAATTAGGCCCTGGAAGGAGGGGGTCCTAGTATCCCATACCCCTTTAAGTATTTTGAAAAATATCCCATATCCCTAAAAGAAATATGGCAAATATCCCCACAATTCAGAAAGCATTGTATTCCCATATCCATAAAATTGATCCAAGTATCCTGTATCCATTTAAATATTTACAAAAATATCCCGTATCCCTTTAAATTTTTGGCCAATATCCCTCTATCCCGAAAAACCCTTCCAGGGCCTCAATAGTATTAATATGAAGTTTGTCTGTAAATACCTAACCCTTTGTATTCAGGAAGCCCATATTAAACTTTTGCAAACAGTGAAGACCCAGCTGATCTGCAGCATTATAATGCAGCATAATGCTGTATTTCATCAGGGTCTACACTGTTTGTAATGATAAAAAGAGATATTCAGAAAACTATAACCTGACTCCCTTAGAAAGGGTTATTGTCTTGCTGAATAAAATTATTGAAACAGCTAACTAACAAAGCAAAAAAAAGGAAAAAAAGGCAAGCTTACACATTCCATGAATTAAAGTGTTGACCAATAAATACACGACTTTTTTACCCAGATTTGCGCCGTGTTCAGTGGAGGATGCACTATGAAGTAATGTACATTTTAAATGAATCTATTTTGGTCTATTAAAATCCGGGTGAAGTTGTGGATAAACTTAAAGCTAGAGATTTAAACACGACCAGTTTGTCTACATATGATTTGTTTTACTCTTTACACTACATTGCCTCATATTTTAATTAAAGATATATGTAATGTATTGATCTTATTGAAAGAACCTTCCAAAGAGAAGGCTCTCCTTACCGTGCATGCAACAACAGACACGCATTTTCCACTTCAGAAAAGCTTAAAAATATCAAGCATGGTCTTGCCAAAATAAATGTGATGCGCTGACCTTTTTGTTGGACAACATTTTTATGCGATTTGTCGCTAAGTTGTATAGACAAGTTTTAGGGTTTCCAGTGGGTACTACTTGTGCTCCCCTGGTTGCGGATTTATTCTTGTTTTGTTATGAAATGGACTTTATGGTGTCTCTTTCTGATGATAAGCAGGTTGATAAGTTTGGAACTTTTAATACTACATCCAGATATGTGGATGATATTTTAAACATTAATAATATTTATTTTGACAATATACCCAGCAGATCCTCTGATACTAAATCTCGTGTTTGGACTTGCATGTGTTCAACTCTAATGATGTTGAAATCATATGCGGCATTTCATCAGTGTGTTCACTGTTTGCTAAGACAAAAACAATCTTCAGGGAAAGAATTTCAATTCCATTAAGGAATTATAACATGTGACCACTCAATGTAACACTTTGTATGCAATAGACCATCCCATTGTAATGTATCAAATTAGAGGGAACAACACATTTTTACATACAGGTTTAATAGTTCAAGAGTATTGGCCAAGTATGAGCGAGCCAGTATCTTAAAAAAGAAAGAAAATTGACCTATGTGTTCTTTTTTCAGGGGATTGAGGAGAACGAGGAAAGCGGTGAGAGTGTCTGGGACACCTTCTTTCCCGCATTACCTAAAGACTATCAATACGGAATCCCAAAGTGCTGGGCTGAGACCAGAGTAGACACCACTGCAGTTCCTTCCTACGCTTCTATGGCATTGACTGAATGGTGGCGCATGCTTGGTCGCGTTGCTGGAGGATAGATAGCCAAGATGATCTAGGCTGTCTAGTGGGGGATACACTACCAAGATTTCGGTAAGTGAAATATTCTTCACATTTAAATGACACAAGCAGCAGCAGTGGCAGTCGCAGCAGTGGCAGCAGCAACATCTTGTCTTTTAATGAAATTTAAGGCCAAATAAAAAAGTCTGTCTGGTACAGGCTACAATCTGAAAAGGGTAAGTAAGTAGGGTGGGCGGGCAGGCACTGTACCATCATCTTAGTAATCCGCCGCTTGCTTATTCGGCATACCCTCAATGAGTTAAACTTTCAAATAATTAAGGAGTTCTTCAAGATTTTGTAAGCATGATGCTGGAGTAACTTGTGCTGTAACTTATTTATGGTAATCTGCTTTCAAAATGCTCTTTGGCAATAAGAGAACCTGTTTCAATGAAAAATTCCAGTTAATTTTAATAATTAATTTGATTATAAGTAAAACATTATAGAGTATCTACAAATATGTTATGTGCAGACGAGTGGCATCATGAAGACCCTTTACACACGAATCACTATAGACAGGCTGAGTCTGAGTCGGAGTGAGGCTCCATAGTTTTAGATAAACAAAAATTTTCAGCGTAAAATTCGTCTCATTGAGACGGTTCTTTTGAGTAACCACAACATATGTTTTGGTTGAGAAATAAGAATATTAACTTTTCGTTACGCACGTTTTACTAAAGTCCTTTATAAATACAGTAACAGTAACAGCATAATTGGTTTGTATACACAGATAGGGAGCAGCATGAGGATAGGTCAGCGGCGTATCACTTTAAAGACATCTTAAATTATCGAAATATCATTGCAAATATTAGCCCGACGTCCGAGAACCTAATTCCACTTTCTTTTAAACATCTCCATTGACTGGTAACCCGTAAATGATACTTTCAACTTGAGGTTTTCTTTAGTTCTGACTATCTGTGAGTCATGAGCCCATTTCTTTGTTTCATCATGGAGTGTTAATTTGATTAGAGTGTTTTCCATGATGATACATTGCATTAGTTAGATGGCCTCCATGCGAGCTGAACATTTCTTGTACTTCAACAACAGCAGAATCTAGGGCGAAGATTTGGTACCAGTAAAATGCATTTAAGCCCCCCGGTGGCTTAGGCTGCTGTCCGTTCTAAGGCGGTGGTTCTGTTGTTGTTGACTTTTTGTTTATTGTCACTCCCATTGTGGGAGTCTGTAATTGTTCTATGTTTTGTTGTACGTTACTTTATGTCCATTCTAGTATTGCAATCATCTTGATGGGGAAGAGAGAGCTGATTGCTTTGCTTAATTTGTCTTCCTGGTGTCTCGTGATGGTTTAGCAGCTCTTCCTCGCGGTGCCACGGGATTGTCTGCAGTTTGTGATTGTGGTATTTCCTGATCATACTCACTTACTATTTTTCATATACAGCAGTGTAGACCCAGAAGAGATGCCTACGGGTTTATTCAGTGTCCAATTTATTATAACATCGATCATGTTTATATCCATTAAACAATGACCAAAATAAATGACATAATTTGACGAAAATCAAATGTAATTCAGTAATACCTATACCTTCAAATCGTCTAACAGCGTCAAAAGAAAATACATGTATGCAACACGCAATCAGAAAGGCATACAAACATTCATACTTGCGCATGTGAGTACGTAAGTGGTTATACGCATTCATCCATCCGCATTCATCCATCCGTGCGTAAATTTTATGCTTCTATTCATCTGATGGACGGATGATTGGACGCACGCGCGGATGAGTGCACATTAGCGCAACAGACACACATGCCTTTTTGCATGCGATGTGTCGATGTATATCGGGTCGTTGATCGACGTTTCTTAACTGAGGGACCACTGTCATCATTTCAAAGGCTGATAGCTGTCAGTTTTTTTTTTCGCACGTTTTTTTTTTTTATCAAAACAGTACAATTATTAAATATGTCACCTATCATCAATTTTGCTATAATGACGTACATGTGTGCTAGATAGTACATTAATAGTTATACTTTGTAGACCTATATTTAGATATATATTTTATGCATTTTCTTTAGCGGAGTAAGCTAGATTTAGCCTAACATGGTTGGGGGACCCATGGTTGGAAGCCTTGAAGACAGGTTTGCATGTCGACGCTCATGCTAATAATGCAAAAGCACAATATGGAATGAATATTGTACATACCTCATGACTTTGATGCACATTAGGACGAGAGGAAGTATTCAGAGATAAATAAGAGTCATTATCAAGGGTGAGGTTGGCGCCGTAAAACTGGTTTAAGCCCTCCAGTAAAATATTTTACTAACTGTTCCAAGGTGGTACTTTTTTTGTGGATCTTTTATGTTTTTTTGTTCTGTCTTGTGTTTGCTATGTCTTTGTGCCCGTCTGTTTATATGTGCTTTGTGGTCACCTGCTGGGAAAAGGCTGACCTCTTGGCTCTCGTTTGTGGTGTTTACTGTGAGATTGTCACTTTCCCATTGGTATCCTGGGTCAGGTGTGGTACTTGATTGTATCGATTCCTGATCTTTGCACCCTTACTTACTTTCATTATTATTGCACGACCTGCAGGCGTGCGCTACAATCATAGCAGTTTGTGAAAATGCTCATATAGATCTTTTGAACCACATGGTATATTTTTTTACTTAATTTGCATAGCTTTACCTTTCAGTTGATCTATATCTTTAAACACATATGCATAGTTGGCATAAAATGCCGTATGCCCCAATTTAACGATGTGTACATTGTACCTTTTTAATATGTCAGTGACATCCTGAGAGGGTCTTGGTCTGTCCACGTTGCAAAAACATCAGCGGTATTATGTCCATCTTGCGAAAACATGGGGGTCCTAGGATTATGTTCCTATATACAAATGAGCAGGGGTGTCCAGGCGGATTTTGCCCCATTCTAACACAAATCATTAAAGGCAAATGCAATTGACCATTGGTTGGTTGCAGTTAGGTCGCACCTACGCCATATTATCATATCAGGGTCTAGACAATTTTAAAATGTTCAAGTATGCATAATTGATCAAAATAATCCATGTGTATCAATAGTAATGAGCATTTTCACTAAAAGACCTCGACCAGCCAAAATGATGCTCAGCGAAGCTTCATCGCCATAATGCATACTAGTGTCTGAACAATGACTGTGTAATTATCAATAATTACGCAAAATTAGATCTAGATATACCATCTGGTTCAAAAATTATCAGCATTTTTACTAACTGACTATAACTAGCCTGACTGACCCCCTCCTCGCCCCTAACCCCCCCCCCCCCCCCCACACACACACACACACGCGCGCGCGCACACACACACACACACAAATACCAGAACTGTCGTGGAAAATGCAAACCTTGGTCCAATCTTACAATAACAGAAAACGGAATCGGGATAAAATACTTTATTTTAAATAATTTCATTCAAACATCCTAGAACAAATTTAGGGACGTTTTGACTTGGGAACGTTTTGACTGTTATGCGCTCAGGCTTTCAAGCTTTCGCGAGACCAACGACCGCACCGCAACAACCGCCTAGAAAACGCATGTTTTCAACGTTTTTACGTTCACGTAGTAGCATTATAAGTCCCTTCTTCTGCTCTCGTGTATCTGACGTATACTTAGAAAGTAAGAAACATCTACATATTCGCGGCAAATTGAAGCTAATTGAATATCCCTTATTGCATCCAGTTGCATCTGGTTTTCGTTTGATACTAGTTATCCGGCAGCCGATTCATTCCTTATTAGATATGTCCACTAGAGCTGCAACGATTCACTGAAATCGTATCGCGATACCTTTTCTGACGATACGCGTATCGTATCGTGAGGTCAGTTCACGATACGCTAACGATACAGCACTTAGTATGGTTCTGGGTCATTTCGGCCCATAACAAAATCGGCCCATGTCAATTTCGGCCCATGACAATTTCGGCCCATAGCAATTTCGGCCCATGAATTTTGTCAGCCCAGATATCAACTCCGCAAAAAAGATTATACATGAATACTATTGAGAACATTTTTATATAAAATTGAGTTATATCGAGAAAGAAATCTGAAAATAGATTGACTTTACAAACTATTAAAGACTAGAACAGTCAGAACACACATAGACTGGTATCAGTTCAGTAAATAAAAAATAGAAAAATATATGCGCATACATATATACAAGTATATACATCTCTGTAAAAAGTTTCACTGACTGTCTTATTTGCTGTATCCTGAGCAACGGCGACGTTATTAAATATCATATATTTATCTAATTAGTAGTTACATGTATAGAACTTTCAGTTAGATGTCTTATTAGAAGAAATATTTATTGGTTGCATTATTATATATTTTCTATTTGCAAATAAAACTAAAGGGGTGAGTTAAACTGGATAAATTCAATTAGAAACTAGAGCAGAAGTCGATGGTACACCATCGCAAATACCCGCTTTTTGACCTATAACCTTTACCTTGGGGTCAAGGTCACACAAAATGTAGCTCAGTACCTTCAACATAATATGACATATGCACCTGTAAAGTTTGAAGTTGCTATGTCCAATGGTTAAGGAGAAGAAGTATTTACAAAAAATACACTATATGACCTTGACCTATGGGTGAAGGTCAGACTAAATGTTGTCTAGTGCCCTCCAAATCATATGACCTTTTAACCTGCAAAATTTGAAATTGCTACGTCCAACAGTTTAGGAGAAGATGCATTTACAAGAAAGTACATTATTTGACCTTGACCTTCAGGTCAAGGTCACACTAAATGTTGCCCAGTGCCGTCTACATCATGTGACCTATGCACCTACAGAGTTTGAAGTTACGACGTCAAAAGCTGTAGGAGGAGAAGCATTTACAAGAAATTCAATATTTGACCTTGACCTTGGGGTCAAGGTCACACAAAATGTTGCCCAGTACCCTCTACATCATGTGAACCATCCAGCTACAAAGTTTGAAGTTGCTAGGTCTAACCGTTTAGGAGGAGATACATTTACAAGAAAATTCAATATTTGACCTTTGACCTTGACCTTGGGGTCAAGATCACACAAAATGTTGCCCAGTACCCTCTACATCATGTGACCTTTTCAGCTACAAAGTTTGAAGTTGCTACGTCAAAAGGTTAAGGAGGAGATGCATTTACATGAAAATTCAATATTTGACCTTTGACCTTGACCTTGGGGTCAAGGTCACACAAAATGTTGCCCAGTACCCTCTACACCATGTGACCTATTCAGCTACAAAGTTTGAAGTTGCTACGTCTAGCCGTTTAGGAGGAGATACATTTACAAGAAAATACAACATTTGACCTTTGACCTTGACCTTGGGGTCAAGGTCACACAAAATGTTGCCCAGTACCCTCTACATCATGTGACCTATTCAACTACAAAGTTTAAAGTTGCTACCTCTAACGGTTTAGAAGGAGATACATTTACAAGAAACGTGACGGACGGACATACGCACGGACGGACAGACAGACGGACGGACGGACGACGGACCGACTTTGACACGAAATTAATATACCCTTTTTTTCTAAAGAAAAAAGCGGGTATAATAAACGCTTGCGTTTCGCAGCAAAGGCTCTGGAGGGACTATGTGCAAATGCTCAAGCTCGTCTGAGCCTTGGCTGCCTGTTGCCTATGTGGTGAACTCTTCTCTTACCTTCAAACTCCTAATTAATTAGAACGGACCATTCTCTTTTAATTATTCTGTTTGTGTGGATAATTAAAGGTAAGCCGACATAATTATGCCAATTATAGACAAACATACTAATTACACCTTATTATACATGTGGGCCGAAATTGTATAGGCCGATTTGGTTATGGGCCGAAATTGACATGGGCCGAAATTGCTATGGGCCGAAATGTCCAGTGTCCCTTAGTATTATATATTAGAAATTAATTTAAAAAAAATATGTTTTTGTACAAAAGGAATGTTACCATTTTCCCATTTAATTACTCTGCTTTAATCAGTAAACCCTTTTCCATGCTAAACTCTTGATAGTATCTGTTTTGAAACAGTGTAGAACAAGATCAGCTGGCCTTTGAGAATCCAGCTGATCTAAATATACACGGTTTTCGGCTCTGCTTATAAATACATGCTAATAATTGAAATATTTTAAATGAGTTTGATAAAACTTGGGAAGGGTGTAGTAAATAAAAACATCCAGCATGACAAGGGTTAATTATTGAGTATTTACTTCTCCTAATGTCATAAATCTATGTCATTTCTACGGGAGCGCAGTGGCTCAGTGGTAGAGTGCTTGACTCGAGACCGAAGGGCCGTGGGTTCGAGCCTCACCGACGTCACTGCGTTGTGGTCCTTGAGCAAGACACATTTATCCTAGCTTAGTACTGGTTCAACCCAGGAAGACCCGTCCCGCATAACTGAAAGATTGTTGAGTGGACGTAAAGAATGAAATCAAACAAACAAACAATCAAATGTCATTTCTAAGGTTCTAATGTTGTCAAAAATGTATCGCAATACGTATCGTATCATGAGGCAAATATCGTGATACATATCGTATCGAGAAGTAACTGTATTGTTACAGCCCTAATGTCCACCAAATGTTAATTATCAAATAATTAAATCAGTTATATATTCGAAAAGTATATCAAGTAAGGCCTACTGTTTTTTTTTATTTCATGAAAATCGGTCTGCAAATAAATTAATTATCAAACAGCCATTTAGACCATAGAACCCTTCATTATCGCAGTATCTCCGGAACCGGACCCCTAGACTCAGAGGCTCTGTGTTCAATACCAGACCCGGAGCCTCCCCTCTGAGGAATGGTTTAGGGTCTGCGAGTATGTACAACAATTACAGTATAGAGGTGCATGGTTGTTACCTGAAATAATATTAATAATTTTGCATTAAAACCTCAAGTTGAAATAAGTTCATGAATTATGCCATCTTCTTGGAAAATGTCATAAGAACTTACTCTCGCAAATGTTTAATGATATGCAAACTAGGTAATTATACCCGCTTTTTTCTTTAGAAAAAAAGGGTATATTAATTTCGTACCAAAGTCGGTCTGTCTATCCGTGCGGATGTGCGTCCATCACGTTTCTTGTAAATGTATCTCCTAAACGGTTAGACCTAGCAACTTCAAACTTTGTAGCTGAATAGGTCACATGATGTAGAGGGTACTGGGCAACATTTCGTGTGACCTTGACCCCAAGGTCAAAGGTCAAATAATGTATTTTCTAGTAAATGCATCTCCTCCTAAACCGTTAGATGTAGCAACTTCAAACTTTGTAGCTGAATAGGTCACATGATGTAGAGGGTACTGGGCAACATTACATGTGACCTTGATCCTAAGGTCAAGGTCAAAAGTCAAATATTGAATTTTCTTGTAAATGCATCTCCTCCTAAACCTTTTGATGTAGTAACTTCAAACTCTGTAGGTGCATAAGTCACATGATGTAGAGGGCACTGGGCAGCATTTAATGTGACCCAAAGGTCAAGGTCAAATAATGTATTTTCTTGTAAATGCATCTTCTCCTTAACCATGGGATGTAGCAATATCAAACTTTGCTGGTGCATAGGTCACATGATGTCGAATGTACTGTACAACATTTTGTGTGACCTTGACCTTGGCGTCAAGGTCAAATATTGTATTTCTTGGTAATGCATTTCCTTAACCATTGACCGTAGCAACTTCAAATATTGCAGGTACATAGGTCACATGATGTAGAGGGCAATGCTTCAAATATTACTTGTAAATGCATTTCTTCCTAAACAGTGGGACATAGCAGCTTCAAACTTTGCAGGTGCATAGGTCATCTGATGAAGAGGATACTGGGCAATGTTTCATAATTGTCCTTAATCTAAGGTCAAGGTCAAAAGTGAAATAATGTACTTTCTTGTAAATGCATCTCCTCCTAAACCGTTGGACGTAGCAACTTCAAACTTTGCAGATACTTTGGTTAGATCCAAAGTGGGTATTTGCGATGGTGTTCCGTCGACTGAAGTCTAGTATTAAATTTATTTTACCGCTATAGCATACATGTCAGTGGACAAATATATTTCAATGTTGCACTTGTCCTGCAGGAGGAGTGACTTAATTACAATTTTCACTCATCCTGCAAACACATGCACTTGTCCATTAAAAGCGTATGCAATAAAGAACATAAAGGAGTAACATGCAATATGACATCCTCAAGTCATTCTTCTAAAAGCACTATTTCTGTAGGACAAGTGCTTGGGAAGAATTATTCGTCCTTTCTAGATTTCACTTGTAATTAGTAGCGGATAAGTGGAATTTTTGTCACCTGCATGTGATAACCTGATGATGTCTATGAGGGAGATTTGTTGTACCAGAGTTATAGCCCCTGATTTACTGCAAAATTTTGTTTTCGCTCAATATCTTGAGAACAAATTGACAGATTTTACCAAATTTTATATATTGACAAGATCAAACTTAGGATTGTTACACATCTTTTTTCGCATATTTGTACCAGAGTTATGGCCCTTGATTTATGCCAGAATTTAGTTTCCGTTCAATGTCTTGAGTACAAACTGACAGAATTCGACCAAACTTTATAAATGCATTTATATTTACAATATCTAGGTAAATAGGATTTTAGCTGTCAATTTTTTTCAAATTTGTAACAAGAGTTATGGCCTTGACCTAATTTTCAAAATCCACAGCGCCACTTTGAAATGTCCAAAATACTGTTTCTATGTGTTATCTTCTGAAGAAGTGGATGGATTTTGGCCAAACTTGCATAGATACATTGATGGGAGGAGGGAAAGAGTTGATTAAATTTCGGAGACTGTGACAGGGGCACTTTGAAATGTCAAATTATGACCAAAATAGGGTCTTTGTATGATGTTTCTTGATTTGAACAATGTCTTTTAGTTAAACTCAATGTATTCTATCATTGTGACAGAATGTAGAGTTGATGTGATTTTGATGACCTTGACCTAACTTTCAAGGTCACCTCATTTCAAGGTCATCATCCGTAAAAAACTGTAACTTCAGCCTTTTTTGAGCTCTGTCTTCTGAACCAAAGGTTTTATCTGCACCAAACTTGCGTAGATACATGTAATTTGTTTGGAGACAGAAAAGAGTGAATTAGATTTTAATGACCTTGACCTTATATTCACAGTAACCACAACACTTTGTAATATCAAAGTTTGACCAAAATTGTGTTTATGCATGCTCTCCCTTGAAATAATTGATGGAACATTGTGACACAATAAAGAGAAGTAAGCGTGTTTGCTGACTCATATTGCTGTTGGGGACATAGTTTTCTTCTAAAAACACTGCTTTAATTAGTAGCATATATACTTAATACCATAGCAAGTTATCAGTATAAAGCTGTAACATGTTGCATTCAATGCTTTGACTTTTATGAATTACCCATGAAGTTGCATCATAGTCTGTAACTTTGCTATTTTTTGGTCCGATTTGCATGAAATTTTCACCAAAATGTAGAGCAAATAAATTTGGAAAATAATCTATCATTTTGGGTAGATTTTGCTCAATTTTTCATTGGCCAATATTTGGCCCCAGATATGGCCTAGGAAAATCCCTCATAGGACTTTGTCTCCATATGGTTCTGTATCTCTAGCATGCGCGAATCCAGGAAATTTTGTCAGAGGGGGTCCAACTTTGACAACATTTATTTTTTTTAGTTGATGAGTGATGGGTGGATCCAAATAGCACTATAAGCGGGCCATCATGGGCCTGCCATGGCATTTCGCTGGCGTGCTGATGATGGCCCAATATTGAATGCTGGCTTGGTAGCTTTGTAATTTTTCAGGGTATCTGGACAAGAATTGCTAAGAAACCATATATTTTTGTGATTTTTAAAATTTAATAGTTAAAAATTCTGGTGTTTTTCTTATCTAAGACATGTACGGTGGGGACAAAAACCGCTACCATGGTAACAGAAGAGGAAACCGAGGCTATAAAAGGGGTCCACATCACCAGGGTCAGAGATATTCTAGAAATGGTGATGGTAAGTTGTTATAGAACTATCATTGCTTATAGAGGCTCAGGTGAGTGACCCTGAGTGAGTACCATCATGGTGGCCAGCCTGTGATGGTAAGTTGTTATGGAAACTATCACTGCTTATAGAGGCTCTGGTGAGTGACCCTGAGTGAGTACCATCATGGTGGCCAGCCTGTGATGGTAAGTTATAGAACTATCATTGCTTATAGAGGCTCTGGTGAGTGACCCTGAGTGAGTACCATCATGGTGGCCAGCCTGTGATGGTAAGTTGTTATGGAAACTATCATTGCTTATAGAGGCTCAGGTGAGTGACCCTGAGTGAGTATCATCATAGTGGCCAGTCTTTGATGGTAAGTTGTTAGTGAAAATATCATTGTTTATAGAGGCTCAGGTGAGTGACCCTGAGTGAGTACCATCATGGTGGTAGCCTGTGATGGTAAGTTGTTAGTGAAAATATCATTGCTTATAGAGGCTCAGGTGAGTGACCCTGAGTGAGTACCAACATGGTGGCCAGCCTGTGATGGTAAGTTGTAATGGAAACTATCATTGCTTATAGAGGCTCAGGTGAGTGACCCTGAGTGAGTATCATCATAGTGGCCAGTCTGTGATGGTAAGTTGTTAGTGAAAATATCATTGTTTATAGAGGCTCAGGTGAGTGACCCTGAGTGAGTACCATCATGGTGGCCAGCCTGTGATGGTAAGTCGTTATGGAAACTATCATTGTTTATAGAGGCTCAGGTGAGTGACCCTGAGTGAGTACCATCATAGTGGCCAGCCTGTGATGGTAAGTTGTTATGGAAACTATCATTGTTTATAGAGGCTCAGGTGAGTGACCCAGAGTGAGTACCATCATGGTGGCCAGCCTGTGATGGTTAGTTGTTATGGAAACTATCATTGCCTATAGAGGCTCAGGTGAGTGACCCTGAGTGAGTACCATCATGGTGGTAGCCTGTGATGGTAAGTTGTTAGTGAAAATATCATTGTTTATAGAGGCTCAGGTGAGTGACCCTGAGTGAGTACTATCATGGTGGCCAGTCTGTGATGGTAAGTTGTTATGGAAACTATCATTGTTTATAGAGGCTCAGGTGAGTGACCCTGAGTGAGTAACATCATGGTGGCCAGCCTGTGATGCTAAGTTGTTATGGAAACTATCATTGCTTATAGAGGCTCAGGTGAGTGACCCTGAGTGAGTATCATCATGGTGGCCAGCCTGTGATGGTAAGTTGTTATGGAAACTATAATTGCTTATAGAGGCTCAGGTGAGTGACCCTGAGTGAGTACCATCATAGTGGCCAGTCTGTGATGGTTACTTGTTATGGAAACTATCATTGTTTATAGAGGCTCAGGTGAGTGACCCTGAGTGAGTACCATCATAGTGGCCAGCCTGTGATGGTAAGGTGTTATGGAAACTATCAATGTTTATAGAGGCTCAGGTGAGTGACCCTGAGTGAGTACTATCATGGTGGCCAGTCTGTGATGGAAGTTGTTATGGAAACTATCATTGTTTATAGAGGCTCAGGTGAGTGACCCTGAGTGAGTATCATCATGGTGGCCAGCCTGTGATGGTAAGTTGTTATGGAAACTATAATTGCTTATAGAGGCTCAGGTGAGTGACCCTGAGTGAGTATCATCATGGTGGCCAGTCTGTGATGGTTACTTGTTATGGAAACTATCATTGTTTATAGAGGCTCAGGTGAGTGACCCTGAGTGAATACCATCATAGTGGCCAGCCTGTGATGGTAAGTTGTTATGGAAACTATCAATGTTTATAGAGGCTCAGGTGAGTGACCCTGAGTGAGTACCATCATAGTGGCCAGCCTGTGATGGTAAGTTGTTATGGAAACTATCAATGTTTATAGAGGCTCAGGTGAGTGACCCTGAGTGAGTACTATCATGGTGGCCAGTCTGTGATGGAAGTTGTTATGGAAACTATCATTGTTTATAGAGGCTCAGGTGAGTGACCCTGAGTGAGTACTATCATGGTGGCCAGTCTGTGATGGAAGTTGTTATGGAAACTATCAATGTTTATAGAGGCTCAGGTGAGTGACCCTGAGTGAGTACCATCATGGTGGCCAGCCTGTGATGGTACGTTGTTATGGAAATTATCATTGCTTATGGAGGCTCATGTGAGTGATCCTGAGTGAGTACCATCATGGTGGCCAGCCTGTGATGGTAAGTTGTTATGGAAACTATCATTGCTTATAGAGGCTCAGGTGAGTGACCCTGAGTGAGTACCATCATGGTGGCCAGCCTGTGAGACTGCAGTCTAATAAGCCTCATTATTATTCACTCCATAGGTCCAGTTAATGGAAACTTTTTGAGCGTAAAGCTGTAATTATTTTCTTACCCATTAATTTAAACATATTTTTTGGGTGCTCAAAAGTCTCATTGAGACTTTTCCTTCAGTACCCACAACATATGTTTTGGTTGAGAAATATGAAAAAATTTCAATTACACACTCTTAACTGGAGGCCTGGCCCCCAGGTTATAAAACGTTTTATCCCCCGACAAATTTGGAGGGATATAGTTTTTGCTTCATCCATCCATTCCGCCCGTCAGACCACACATTTTGTCAGTCCGGAACCAAATCTCAGTATCTACTAGCCAGATTTGATTCATTCTTGGTATAAGTGATTAGTACCATGGACTTTCGATATCCTATAAATTTCGTCAAAATCGACCCCTTAACACTTGAGTTTTTTGCCCTTGTCTTAGTATTTATAGTATAGGCATTATAATGCAAAACCGATATTAGTCTTTTGTGTATTGATCTTCACATTTCATCAAAGCTGTTATATTCAACAACTTCTCACTATAGATGATGATTGCCCAGTGCCTGTAGATAAGCATGGCAGTGTCAAAATTTTACCCCATTTCGCAATATCTATGGCAGTTGTCAAAATCTTTTGCTGAAATTTTGCATGCAGGCAGAGGAGTAATAGATATGAAACATATCAAGTAGGATATTAGTATGAAGGCCTGGGTCTAATCCCCTGAGGTGGACTAAGGGGGTAGGGGCCAAGGCCAGAATTAAACTTTTTCGGAATATGGTCATGTTGCATATTAAAGTCAACGACGCATGCAGACACATGGTAGCAAATATTTTGCCCACAGACGGTGGTGGGTTCAAAAGGTCAAACCATATTTTTTACTGAAAGTAGTCATGTTGCATATCAAATTAAAGGGAATTGAGCAAAGAGTACCATGAAAGCAAATATTCTGTCCTTACACACACACTCGACCCCTGGGCATCTGAGTCTACACTTATCAATATGCAACAATGTTGGAAATCTCATGCACTGGCTCCTATATCTTGCAGGAGCTGATGAAGGTAGACAATATGAAAGGGAACATGATCAAAGTGGGTCTGGAGGTGCAAGGGGCAGAGGCAGGCCCCCAGGACTACGAGGAAAGGACATAGGGATGTACTATGCTAGAATGGGTAGAGCGAAAAGAGCCAGTAAGGATAGAGCTCAGGTATTTTCACAAGGGTAAAAGTTTTATAACCTCACTGAGAGCAGTTGCTCAGTTGGTAGAGCGTTTGACTGGGAATCCAAGGGTTGCTAAGTTGAGATGCACCTTTAGAATGGGTAGAGCAAAAAGAGCCAGTAAGGATAGAGCTCAGGTATTTTCACAAGGGCTAAAGTCTAGTTCAAGGCACCCACCAACTCCAGGGGTCGCGAGTTTGATCCCGGTCCGGTCCCATACTTTCGTGGAGATTGATCATGAAATGATTTCTACGGTCATTCTCCCCCTTCCGCTGATTCATTCAAGAAGGGTTGTTGTCAGTTACAAGCGAAAGTATGTGCACGAATTACTGGTTAACCGCTTGTTCAAGCCTGCCCATGAAAAAGTGTGGTTAGGTGAACTGACCGTCCCGCAATGACCATAGCTGTTGACTTGGGACGTAAAGCAACAAAACAAACAAAATCACCCACTTGAGCAAAGCACTTTATCCACTGCTTAGTGATGGTTCAACCCATGATTTAGACCTGTCCCATGACTAAAACATTGTTGACCGGGACATAAAGCATAAAAAAGTTTTATAGCCTATGGGTCTGGTTAACTGCTGAAGAACCTTTCTAGGAAAGTGAGATAGGATAATTGACTGTTGTGATAAGGAAATGGGCCTCGTTGCGACAAAACCTTCGGGTGGGGGGGGCGCAGGCTGGTCTGCGTCTTTGTTGTTCGCAAACCCCCCGAAGACAGGTTTTCTCACTCAAGGCCCAAATATTGTTGACAGAAATGTTAATTTACCCACAAACAACAAGTATGCTCATATGGGGATATAGCTGTACCATAAGTAATACCACCAGCCGGTTCATGAGATTGCATTTAACCCTTTGTATTCAGGAAGCCCTTAAATTGGTAATTTCAAAAACAGTGAAGAGGGAGGGCAGTGGCTCAATGGTAGAGTGCTTGACTCGAGACAGAGGGGCTGCGGGATTGAGCCTCACTGGCATCACTACCTTGTGTCCTCGAGCAAGAACATTAATCCTAGCTTAGTACTGGTTCAACCCAGGAAGGCCTGTTCCTTTATAACTGAAAGATTGTTGATTGGACGTAAATAATCAAATAAAACAAACAGTGAGGACCCAGATGAAATGCAGCATGATGCGGCATTTCATCAGGGTCTACACTGTTAAAGTAAAAAAGATCTTCAGGCAAAAAAACTACAATATCTTTTAGAAAATTATAACCTGACATCCTTAGATATGTACAATGGACTATTCCAAGTTTATTGTATCAAACCAGAAAGAAGGAGTGTGGTTGCTCAGTGGTTGAGATTGATGGGTTGCAGAGCCACTGGGTTTTGTCCTTGAGCAAGACATTTTATCCTCTGCTTATTACTGGTTAAACCCAGGAAGACAGTCCCAACATGACTGAAAAACTGTTGACTGGGACATAAAGAATCAAATCAAACAAAAATCAAAACAGAAGGAAGAATCCATAAGTATACAAGTAATAGATAAAGGATTCTTTTACGAGGCTTTCTTGTTTAAACCGCGAGGTGGGCGTAGCCCACTTCGCGGTTTAAACAGAAAGCCGAGGAAGAATCCTTTATTTAGCTTGTAGTATGGCACAGGCGCAAATAAACACGTGTTACTGACACCTGGCAAAATTTACATTCGCTCCTCCCTGCATCTGCCCAAGCTGCCAATCATATTACATTTACCTACGGCTTATTTTGTCGCTTTAAACATCAGCAAAGATCAAAGAAAAAAGCATCGGCCATACTACAAAGAGCTTATATAGGCGGCATTTAACCGACACGAAACTCAATAATGACGTCACAATCGCTAGTTTCAAGAGTGAATCAACTTGTAAACTGATAAATAGAATACCAGGTTTGTGTCTTTTGATATCAAGTTTACCAGGCCTGGCTTCAAGAACGCATTTTGAATCGCTCGGCAAGCCTAACAATGTCAACAAGCTTTCTCGAAGCCTAGCCTGGTAAGCTTGATATTAAAAGACACTCACCTAGTATTCTCTATGTAGCTAACCTGTTCATCTCTCTGTTTGTGATTCCACACAAAGAGGGTATACATTGGACAGCACTAGTATGAGGTATGAGTTCTCTTTTGCAAAGGTTATCAGTAAACAACAAAAGTTATCAGTAAACAACAAAAGTTGTGGCAACAAAAGATGTATTATATCTTTTTTTCTTGCTCAGAGACCAGTTGTTAACATGGGATCAAGACAGGAAGCCCACATAGAGAATTTGCTTCACAATATACGAGCTAATGAAGCCTGCCCACCACAGCCTCACAGATCAGGTGCAGATCCAGACCAGTGAGTTACAATAAACGATGCAGTCCCTTTATAACACACCTAGTTTTAACATGGATTTGGATATAACACAGTCATTTTTTTGCTCCCAAGTTTTTTACCATGGAATTTTACAAAGGAATTTTAGGAAATGACAATGAAATTGTTCCTAAGTGGTAATGTTGCATATCAAATTTAGGTGAAAGATTTAAAAGTGAAGACCGACATGCAAGCTAAAACGTTGACTTTACACACACCCCTGACCTCTGGGGTTGGGCTAAAAGGTCAGATAGTTAAATTGTGCAGATATATATATTTTTTATTAAACTAAGCACTAAAATATACTTGGCAGGCTTTTGTTATGATCTAAATGATATCCAAGGTGAACTAAGGGATTTATGTTAGTGATTTATATGTTTCTCTAAAGTAACCCTTTGTCTGGGGATATAAATCCGAAGACTTTGTCTTGTTTTCTTCTGGAATTGGCTGTATTTCATATTTATTTAATATAGTAACACATATTAATCAGCCATTAACTTGATTTAGAACCAAAGATGGGAAAATTGATATTGGCATGCTCAAGTGCAAACCCTAGTAAAAAATCCAGGGGTAATAAAGTTCAGGATTAATCAGGATTTCCTGATTGAGCACTCATGCATTTTGCATATAAGATCAAACTTATTATTGCTGTAATGTAATTTGTTATCAGAACCTATCATGATCTTCTAATTAGATATTTACTATAAGATAAGCATAGACTCTTTGCTTTCTGTGGATGTTTTGTTCTTTTAAACATTTTATTGGTGATTTCTGAACATTTTTGGCCAAGTTCAGGATTGAGCTAAAATATTTTCCTGATTGAGAATCTTGGACTGTTACCACCCCTGAAGATTGCCTAAGAGAAACAATGGCTGTCTTTCTTTGGTACCCAAAAGGCGTACGCTGCGCCTCCGGCTTACGCCAATCACATGACCGGGGATGGGTGGGCCCCCATGTGATCTAAATCAATCAAGTGCTCCGCCGGTTATAGACTACAATGGGCTTATGCCTGGTGAAGCCAAAGAAACGCACCCACTGTTATTGAAATTTTGGCATTCTTAAAGTAACAAGTTGCACTTTACAAAGGATTTTCATTACTCTACTTATAGGCTATCATAAAATTTTCAAGCTAGAAGCTTCCTGTTAACAGAATTTTTCATATTTCCTGCATTGGTTAACCAGTAACAAAATTCTGTATATATATTCTCATGATAACGGTTTGCTAATTGTTGCTAAAACGAAGGTCTTGCAGTAGTAAGGCATAGGTTTAGATAAACAAAAATTTTCAGCGTAAGATTGTAAATATTTTCTTACCTTTAATTTTTAGCATATGTTTTAGGTGCTCAAAAGAACCGTCTCATCGAGACGTTTCTTTTAAGTACCCATAACATATGTTTTGATTGAGAAATAAGAAAATTATTTTTCTGGTACACACTCTTAATTAAAGTCCTGAGTTAGGAAATGTGTTGTACAGTTATAAAATGCGCAGATCTAGAGGGGGGGGGGAATCATATCACCAGGCACCATCGTTAGCCCACCAGCAAAACACCATGTAAGGTATTTCGCTTGCTGGTCAATGTCGGCCTGCTTAGAATATTGGTGCAGACCCCTCTTCCCCTCTAAAATACAATGACTTAACTTAAAAGCTAAAAAAATTATAAATTTTTGGATCCCCCCTGGATCCACACCTGGTCCATATGTTGTTACCATCACATGTTTAGATAAACCAAATTTTTGAGCGTAAAATTGTAAATATTTTTTACCTATCAGTTTTAACATATGTTTTGGGTGCTTAAAAAAGCCGTCTCATTGAGATGGTTCTTTTGAGTACCCAAAACATATGTTTTGGTTGAGAAATAAGAAAATTTCCATACGCACTCATAACCAAAGTCCTATACCACTGTTTGATTTTTGCAGGGATGACTGGTTTGATGTAGACACCAAAGAGAGAGTGCAGTCCCCCCACTCTAAACAGAGAGTGCAGTCCCCCCACTCTCACAGGAAATACAACTATAGCTCGGTAAAGGAAAAACTCTCACCCCCAGGAGCTGCTAGCACCTCACTTGAGGATGATTCTTTGCCAGGACCTTCACGACTGGCAGCTGAAGGTGAGATTCACACAGTTAAATAAATCCAAGGAATTTTATTCATGATTTGAAAATAAAGAAGTTTTTTTTAAAGTGTATACCATTTTAAGTAAAGCTACAGTAATAGAGCCAGCTTAGATATTTTGATACCTGTACCTACCAGGTAACCTGAGACAAGTCTGTGCTTGTGTGCAGTCTTGCCAGAGCTTTCACATGTTCATCATTTACTGAATATCTGAAAAATGAAATTATTCTATTTCTTAATGATACTTTTGAGAGAGATTGAGTAACCAAAGTGCTGCCAAAACTTCAGATGTGCAGGCAGGTCTGTATCGTTGTACTTAGCATTGCAGGGTTCGCACAGGCTTGAAAAGTACTTGAATTTAGAGGGCTTTCTTGAAAAGTCCTTGAAAATTAAATCTGCCATGAAAAGTACTGGAAAATCACTCAAAAGCCTTGAAAAGTCCTTGAATTCTACTATTTTCTGTAGGACTTAGCACTGTCAACAGAGACCTAAATCAGTATAAAAATGTTGTGCCTTCATTTGGTTAATATAGGCACAACAATTTTATACTAATTTTCCAGTACTAATGTCTCAATTATCTCAGTCATGCGTTTCTGAAGTAGAATTTTAACACTAAGATCAGTATTTTCGTTATCTTTAAGTCCTTGAAAACTGTTGGAGAGGCTTTTGGAGTCCTTGAATTTTACTCAAAGATGCACTATCTTTTTTCAGATCTTACTTCCAAAAACCAGGCTATTATATATATGATGTTGGGATTTTTTCTTGTTTGCAGATGATACTGACATAATGATAGACCTGACTGAAGATGAGACAGAGGTTGAGAAGAATGTATCCACTGTTTCTGAACTGGTCACGTGTCCGCAAGCAGCCAATCATTGCACTTTATTTTTCTTGTTTGCAGATGAAACTGACATAATGATAGACCTGACCGAAGATGAGACAGAGGTTGAGAAGAATGTATCCACTGTTTCTGAACTGATCACCTGTCCTGCAAGCAGCCAATCATTGCACTTTATTTTTCTTGTTTGCAGATGAAACTGACATAATGATAGACCTGACCGAAGATGAGACAGAGGTTGAGAAGAATGTATCCACTGTTTCTGAACTGATCACGTGTCCGCAAGCAGCCATTCATTGCGCTTTATTTTTCTTGTTTGCAGATGATACTGACATAATGATTGACCTGACAGAAGAAGACACAGAGGTTGAGAAGAATGTGGCCACTGTTTCTGAACTCATCAAGTACAACACCGAGGAAGATTATATGATCAAAGAAGAAAATTTTGATGGTATGTACTCAATCCTTCAGTCAAGAGTGCGTATCAAAAACTTATTTTTCTTATATCTCAACCAAAACATATGTTGTGGGTACTCAAAAGAACCGTCTCAATGAGGCGGTTCTTTTGAGCATCCAAAACATATGTTAAAATTGACGGGTAAGAAAATATTTGAAAATATACACTGAAAAAAGAATGACAAGAGTAACAAGTTTGAATATCAGGTCTTATGGCAAGCATGTGACAAAAGACCTGATATTCAAACTTGATACTTTGTATTTGTCATTTTTTTTTATTGGTCAATTGAAATATGAGCTGCAAAATGTGATTTCCAACAATATGGCATTTTGACAAGTGTAGACTCAGACAAGCATGTGCAACCTCCTTTTAAGCTTAGAAATTCCAAATGATACATTGCATTAGTTAGATGGCCTCCATGCGAGCTGAACATTTCTTGTACTTCAACAACACCAGAATCTAGGGCGAAGATTTGGTACCAGTAAAATGCATTTAATCCCCCTGGTGGCTTAGGCTGCTGTCCGTTCTAAGGCGGTGGTTCTGTTGTTGTTGACTTTTTGTTTATTGTTACTCCCATTGTGGGAGTCTGTATTGTTCTATGTTTTGTTGTACGTTACTTTATGTCCATTCTAGTATTGCAATCATCTTTTTGGGGAAGAGAGAGCTGGTTGCTTTTCTTAATTTGTCTTCCTTGTGTCTCTTGATGGTTTAGCGGCTCTTCCTTGCGGTGCCAAGGGGTTGTCTGTGGTTTGTGATTGTGGTATTTCCTGATTATACTCACTTACTATTTTTGGTCAGTAGCTTAACAGTCATAGAATATTCAAGCAACTAACAAAGGCTCTGGTCAGACTGCACATATGCGCAGGATGATCTGAGGCTTTGCTGGTCGCACATACCACATTGTTGGAAATCTCATGTGGCGGCTCTTATATGTTTTGGTTTAATAAGAGATACATATTCAACACCTCGAAATGATCATTCTAAGAAATATTTGAACCATTCTAGTCACATTTATCTGTGATAACTTATTATACCCCGGGTACGAAGTATATAGGGAGTATATAGTTTTTGCCTTTTCTGTAGCTATGTTAGTCTGTTTGTATGTTTGTAAACTTTTTTTTTCTGTCAAAGATTTATCAGCAACTACTTGAGTTAGGATTCTGAAATTTAGTACAAAGCTTGATAGTGATGAGTGGTATTGTGTAACAAAAAACAGCCACATATTGCTTATCAGTCTCATTATTTGTTCATTATTCTTTCTCTCCAATGAAAATTTCTGTCACAGATTTCTCAGCTCCTGTCAGAGCCAGTGATTTCAAATTTTGTTTACACTTTCAGGTGGCTAAGTGTTTTGTGTAAATGAAAATAAAGATGCTAAATCTCATTTTGCCTTTTTCAATTTTTGAATTTTTCCTTCTGTCACTCCTATATAACACATATGGACATTTTTCATCAGAGTTTTCTCAACTACTTGATTTAGGATGATGAATTTTTGTTTACACCTTCAGGTAGGCAAAGTGTATTGTGTTAATGTAAATTAAGATGCTTATCCTCATTTTGACTCCTTTTTTCAAATTTTGAATTTTTCCTTCTGTCACTCCTATATAACACATATGGACATTTTTCATCAGAGTTTTCTCAACTACTTGATTTAGGATGATGAATTTTTGTTTGCACCTTCAGGTAGGCAAAGTGTATTGTGTTAATGTAAATTAAGATGCTTATCCTCATTTTGACTCCTTTTTTCAAATTTTGAATTTTTCCTTCTGTCACTCCTATATAACACATATGACATTTTTCATCAAAGTTTTCTCAGCAACTACTTGATTTAGGATTATGAAATCTTTAACACTCTCATAATTTTTTCTTTTATCTGAAAGTGTTACAACCTCTGATGACAACCGCAGGGGGTATGTGAGCTTTGCTCACTTCTTGATATATTTTTCTAAGAACGACCAAAATTTGCTGTATTCAGCATGTGAGTAGTTAAAGTGAGTTGATGATAACTAGATAAGGTTGAATGATTTTCCAGCATTTCTTGATGAAGCGAGAGAAGATGAAATGTTAAATGATGAGATGAGAGATGACTTCCTAATGAAGCTAGAGGACAAGAAATATAAGGAAATGTTAAAATTTAGAAAAAAACTCCCAGCCAACGACAAAAGATGGGTAAAAAAATTAACCTAAATTGTATAATACAGTATAATCTGTCTTAAGCGACCACTCAAAAATAGTCCAAACAAAGATCTTAATGACAAATGGTAGCTTAATGAAGGTCGAAAGTATTGACCTGCATTAAGCGATAATTGGTCTTGAAAACCAATTTTGGTCATCTTTTAAAGTGGCCACTTAAGACAGGTTTTACTGTTGTCTACTAATTTTTAATTACTCTTGACAGGGCTTCAGTTTTTTTTCAAGATTGGTGGGCCAAAGTGACCCATGGAGCAAAAAATGGTGGGTCATTTTCTGAAATGATGGGCCCAAGCATATCAAACTGCAGTAAACACAGTTGACATTTGGGTAGTATACTTTACCTACACACTGACACAGACACTTGGCCACTCAAAAAAAGAAGACCAACTATTGCTTAATGGAGGTTAAAAGTATTGCAGAATGCTCCAAGGGGAGCATTCTGCAGTCCTTTTGACCTTCATTAAGCTACCATTTGTTAATAAGATCGCTGAAATCTGAATATTTTTATTAAAGTGAGATTTTTTCAAAACTAAAAAGGATGGGTCCACTGGGCCCACTGCCTTAGAAAGTGATGGGCCATATTTTGAAATCATGGGACAATGACCCGGGCCCACCATAAATCTGAAGGCCTGCTCTTGTGATTACTTTAGTGCAATTCATACTAGAGTTTATGATGGTAGCAAACACTTCAAACCCTGATCAGACTGCTCCCATTGGAGATCAAATTTGGGTCCATATTGTTTGCAATATAAGGGCTGTTTCACATAAACACCGAACTGAAACGGAACCAAAACCATAACCGCAACTGAATTGCATCGTTTCTTTTTCGGCAGACCTTTCACATATGAACTGAATCTGCAGACGAAATCTAAGAAAATGCATGTATAATTTGGCACAGATCTGGTAATTTGCTTTTATTTATTTATTCCTGATAGTGTTCAATGTCACTGCCTTTAGTTTGTGGTCTTTATAGTCGCTCTGGGCTTTGCCCCACAAAAGTATGTAGTCTGTAGTATCATGCTTGTAAAATAATCACACTATTGCCTCACTGGACAATCCATCAATGGCTTCCATAATTACCAAGTTATAGACAACGCACATGGTTGTGTATGTGCAAGTGGAATTAAATTTACCTGTCGTATTTGCTGAAATTCGGTCGTCGAAACTGAAAAAATTAAATCCAATTCGTGCACATTTTCCGTTCGGTGTTCGGTGTTCGGTTCGGATTTGGTTTCAGCTTATATGTGAAAGCACTCATAGGGTTTAAGGCAGTTTAACTTTTTGTTTAGGTTTCGGTTCACTTTCAGTGTATATGTGAAAGCACTCATAGGGTTTAAGGCATTTTTACTTTTTTAATGTGTTTAGGTTTGGTTTGGGAGTATATGTGAAATGGCCCTAAGCTATAGATCTAAGAAAACAAGTGGTGATTGGCAGGAAAAAGGTTACAATTGAGCTAAAATCTTAGAGAAGCATACATTACCTGTCACTGTAGAGGATCTAATAAAATATGTCTTAACCCTCTACTCCATACACTATTTTTATGCCCCCAATAGTCTAGCGTTAAAATGCAAATAAGAGGGCTAGAAAACACGTTTGTGGGCACTTTTGCGGCATGAAGGGCAACAGTGCCTAAGTTACTAAGGGACATGTCCTCTTTAATTTTTTGCCTGTTGCCCAAACCAAAGATCATTATTAAGGTCAAAAATGAGGTCAAAGGTCAATAGGTGCAAAATGATGTATAACGCATTAAACACAGTACATAAGCATCACTGGTATTTGATGCAAATACTTTCAAATTATAGCTGAAATACTGATGTCTAGTAACATAAATCGTTGAAATTCTATCATCTGCGATCACAAACACAGCTGTCTTTTCGTCTGTATGTATGTATGTACAGGTACTGAATGGTGCCTGGATTGGTTATGTACATTTGTGATAGTTATCACTTTTTCGCAAAAAGCACACAATGAAAGTCTTTGTAATTCAATCTAACAATTTTTGAATGAAATATAAAACTGTCTTGGCAACGCAATACTGTGCACTGATCAGTCTGCACTTGGTTTGCTGTATTTATTGGCGTCGGCTGCGCATCTGATGTTGATTAACACCGAGCACCAAATGCATCTTTTACACATGAAAACGAAACTAATTGCACTCTTTTGTGTGACCCTCTGTGACATCGCAAATACAACTTGATCAATTTAAATCAGTCAATGATATCATTTATTAAAAGTAAGGAAGAAGGCAAAGATCAGGAATCGATACAATCAAGTACCACACCTGACCCAGAAAACCGAAAAGGAAAGTGACAAAAACACAAGACAACATCACATTCAAGAAAGCAAAGAGGTCAGCTCTTCCCCAACAGGTGAACACAAGGTTGCAACAAACAGACATCTAGTATTGGCAAAGACAAACAAAAATAACAAATAACGAAAAAGATCCACAAAAGAAACACCGCCTTGGAAAGGTCAGTAAGAAAATTGCTCGAGGGCTTAAACTAGTTTTACGGTACCAACCTCGTCATTAATTATGTAGTAGATTAAGACACATAGATGTTTGGTTTGCATGAAAGGCCCCATACTTATGCATGAATCATCTTCGAATACTGGAGCAAAATAAATCAAACAATTAAACCCTGAAGGAACCGACAACAGACGCAGCATCAGGCGCCAAACACCTCATCTATAGATAAGTCTTTAAGTCGGAACCTTCATAGTCTGAGGTCCGACCCACAAAAGCAAGATTACTTATTTCTTATTTGAAACGACCTGCAACAGGCAGGCAGCTCGTTTGATGAATAAATGTGCATCATTTGCCAAACATTGGTTTAAAGCAAGGTGTCTGCTATTGGCGAGGATGGGTGTGCCAAGCTGCTACAAGCAGCATCTGACTGATGGAAGTGGTGTGACTACGGCAACATAGATGTAATTGACATATTAAGATTGATAGACCCCAAACACCTTAATTGCGCAGGAAAAGAGGGTTAAATATCATAGACCTTGTTTTGCAAGTGTCATGTCTGCATTCCACATATCTAGGTAAAAGCTATACGGATTCTTCAGAAGAGGCATCCACTTCTTGCGATTCTAGGCTGTCTAGGTGATCATCACCACCTTTAGATAAATCATTTTGCATCTTTGCCTTCATACTTTAAGGAAGGACTTAAGACAAATACTGACATTACCTGAGTAAGAATAGATTATGTCATAGTCATAATTTGATTTACAGATGCGGGTTAAGCCCTCCAGTAAAGTATTTTACTGATCGTTACAAGGCGGTACTTCTTTTGTGGATCTTTTATGTTTTTCTGTCATGTGTTTTTATGCCTTCGTTCCCATCTGTTTATTTGTGCCTTGTGGTCACCTGCTGGGAAAGGGCTGACCTCTTGGCTCTCATCTGTGGTGTATATCTGTGAGTATGTCACTTTCCCATTTGTATCCTGAGTCAGGTGTGGTACTTGATTGTATCGATTCCTGATCTTTGCACCCTTACTTACTTAGGCTAGCAACAATGTATGATTTTGCAGTAGAAGATTGCCTGTGTCATCCTACATGTAAAAATGTTTCTATAGGCGTTTTGGAAAACATAGAGAATCAGAAGGTGTTTCGCCCCACAAATTGTGTCTCCAGAAAATTGCTTTTGAACTTAGGCTTGGCTTTGAAAATCTAGAAATTTATACATTGCAAGCATTATGGCAGCGTTACACTGATTTGCTCCTTGCTATGGGGAAGCATCTGGGTCATAACGAGACAATCGAACCTCAAATACCAGGGGAATTACAGTTTGTTCCAAAACTGAATCCACGTGAACCGCTTTGAATTTTTAATTTTGAAATCAGCCAGCGAAATAGTCTAACTTCTAAAGAAAAGTGTTGATGAACCATCAGGAAGCCAAGAATATGAGTCGGTTCTGAATAAAACTACCACGCATTTTTCAGAGTCTGAGTATATGTTATACATGTATCATGTAGCCCAGAAATTACGCAAGGAAGCAGTATCCGACTGGTTTAGGATATCGGCAGCTAACAAATGAAACAGTAGTCTGCAAAATACTTGACCCATCAATTTTGACTAAATGCGAATGTTTTTGTTTAATAAGGAAAAAGACCCAGGTAGGCTTCCTTCTACATCTGGTGCATTAAAACTCCACATAAGACGAGCCCATTATCAGACAACTATATGGATGAATGTTACAGTTCCATCCCCAGAGCACATTGAGCATGGTTGCGAGACCAGTTGAAACCAAAGCTGTTGCTGTAAGAACCGCTACCTAAAGTATGTACACAGTTGTTGCAATGCAGCTACAAAGTGCTTACAACAAGACGGTGCAAATGTAGATCAAACACTAGTAATATCAATTTCTGCTGTCTTGCGGCTGTGGTTCTATTACATGGGGCAATCCACTGAATGTTGTGGGAGGATGAGTTGTAAAAAAGGACACCTATTATTAATAAGATACTATTATAAGAGATGAAAGATATCAGTTTTCAATTGTATATCTATAAATGACATTCGAGATATTTTACGGTCAATATCCTGTTAACTATATATGCAAAAGTTGCATAGGGTGCTTAAAAAATAGGGACCTGGTCACACATAAAATGCACCTTGTGACCTTTGACCCCGATAATACGTACATTTCAAATGAGGGCATTAGCCTCTAAAATAAGAAAAGGTCATTTTAAAACTGGTTGCTGTTTAAAATCCCAGGTAGGTTTTATCGAATAAAAATGTAAACATAAATTCGTAATAACACTTAGATGATGATTCTGAATTGCACTTGATGACCCTTGACCCTCATAATGACCTTTTATGAGGTCATAAGAATTGAAACAAATGATATACCAATTAAAATAAAGTCACTGATATTGATCAAACAAGGCACAACGAATTCCATCAATGTCAGTCCAAATCATTATTTTATATGTATAAAATCACGAATTTTATATACACTTAGTGACCTTTTGACCCCTTTGTGACCTTGTGTACGGTCAGTATGCTTTGTATATTGGACGCATTCATTCAAGGAATGTTGGCTGAGTTCGATAAACCAATTTGCCTTTTATTTTGCGAAATAAATATAAATACAAAAATTTCAAAATAAACTCACCACAATATAATGCACTTGATGACCTTTGACCCCCTATTGTGACCTTATTTCGGGTTTCCCATTTGGGCAACAGGGCAAAATCAGTTCAGGAGTGCTTGCTTATATTGATAAGCCTAGTGGCACCTTATGCCTCAAAAGTGCCCACACTTCGAAAAAAATATCTCTGAGAACACCTGTCTACAAAGGAACTTTGGGAGGCATATAGTAATTGCACTGTCCGTCCGTCCCGCTTCGTGTCTGGTGCATATCTCCTATATTCTTTGAGGTAGGAATTCCAAATTTGGTGTGTGGATGCATCTTGGGGTGGCGGAATGTTGCATACCATTTTCGGGTCACTGTGACCTTTACCTCTGACTTAGTTTTTATAGTAATCACAATGTCTGTCCGTCCGTCCCACTTCGTGTCCGGTGCATATCTCCAATATGTTTTGCGGTAGGAATTCCAAATTTGATGTGTGGATGTATCTTGGGATGGCGGAGGGTCTCGTACTATTTTCGGGTCACTGTGACCTTGACCTCTGACCTAGTTTTTAGAATAATCGTGTCCGGAGCATATCTCTTATATTATTTGAGGTAGGAATTTCAAATTTGGTGTGTGGATGCGTCTTGAGATAAGGAAGTGTCGCGAACCATAATTGGGTCACTTTGACCTTGAACTTGACCTCTGACCTAGTTTCTAGAAACTGCATTGAGTCTGGTGCATATTCCTATATTCTTTGAGATAGGAATTCCAAATTTGGTGTGTAAATGCATATTGGGATAATATATCATTTTCGGGTCACTGTGACCTTGACCTCTGACCTAGTTTTAAGAATTATTGTGAACAGAGCATATCTCTTATATTCATTGAGGTAGGAATTCCAAATTTGGTGTGTGAATACATCATGGGATGGCAGAGTGTCACATACCATTTTTAGGTCACTGTGACCTTGACCTCTGCCCTAGTTTTTAGAGTAATCGTGTTGGGGGCATATCTCTTATATTATTTGATGTAGGAATCTCAAATTTGGTGTGTGGATGCATCTTGGGATGACAAAGTGTCCCGTACCATGATTGGGCCACTGTGACCTTGAACTTGACCTCTGACTTAATTTCTAGGAACTGCATTGAGTCTGGTGCATATCTCCTATAATCTTTGAGATAGGAATTCCAAATTTGGTGTTTAAATCTATCTTGAGATGACGGAGTCTCGCGTACCATTTTGGGTCACTGTGACCCTAACCTCTGACCTAGTTTTAAGAATTATTGTGTTCGGAGCACATCTCTTATATTATTTGAGATAGGAATCCCAATTTTGGTGGGTGGATGCATCTTGGGATGACGAAGTGTCCCGTACCATAATTGGGTCACTGTAACCTTGAACTTGACCTCTGACCTAGTTTCTAGAAACTGCATTGAGTCTGCTGCATATCTCCAATATTCTTTGAGGTAGGAATTCCAAATTTGGTGTGTATATGCATCTTGGGATGGGGGAGTGTCACTTACCATTTTCGGGTCACTGTGACCTTGACCTCTGACCTAGTTTTAATAATAATTGTGTGAAGAGTATATCTCTTATATTACTTGAGATAGGAATCCAAATTTTGGTGTGTGAATACATCTTAGGATGGGTGAGTGTCTTGTAACATTTATGGGTCACTGTGACCTTGACCTCTGACCTATATTTAGAAAAATTGTGTCCCGAGCATATCTCTTATATTATTACAGGTTGGAATCCAACTTTGGTGTGTGGATGCAACTTTTGATGGCAAAGTGTCACATACCATTTTTTGGTCACTTTGGCCTTGACCTAGTTTGTAGAATAATCGTGTCTAGAACATATCTCTTATATTATTTAAGATGGGAATCCCAAATTTGCTGTATGGATACATTTTTGATGCTGATGTGTCGCATACCATTTTTAGGTCACTGTGATCTTGACCTATGACCTATTTTCTAGAATAATCGTGTCTGGAGCATATCTCCTATATTATTGGATGTAAGAATCCCAAATTTGGTGTGTTGATTCCTCTTGGGATGGTGAAGTGGTGCATACCATTTTGGGTCACTTTTACCTTGACATTGGCTTCTGGCCTCATTTCTAGGTTTTTCGTGTCCGGAGTATATCTCCTATATTACAGCTAACTTTCCTCAGATGTGTCTTATGCTAGACCAATTCCTTTGGGGGCATTTGTCACGTGATTGTGACATTTCTTGTTAGATCATGACATCATTTTCTATTTTTAGACATTATTAAAAAAATTCAATAAAAAATTAAGTTAAGTTTTGAATACTTTTGATAATATTATGGAAAATGGAGCATTTTCTCTTTTGGAGCAAATGCTTCATTTTCCATAATATTTTCAAATACTTGATATTTCAAAGGCGTCAAAAGGCGTTAATATGGAGTTAAGGGTTAAAAACATTAGATGTATGATCAGTCCTTAAGGGCGAGTGATAATGCCATAAGAGTGACTATCTTTCTCCGCCCACTAGTTTTGAAAGAAGATTGAGTAAAAAACTATTTAAACACCCCTGTTGCACTATTTGAACTTCGGGAACGCAGTGGCTCAGTGGTAGAGTGCTTGACTTGAGACCGAGGGGCCGTGGGATTCGAGCCTCACCAGCGTCACTGCGTTGTGTCCTTGAGCAAGACACATTAATCCTAGCTTAGTACTGGTTCAATCCAGGAAGACCTGTCCCTTTATAACTGAAAGATTGTTGGTGGGACGTAAAGAATCAAATCTAACAAATAACTAACTATTTGAACTTCTCATTTACAATCCATCTGTTGGTTAATAACACTTATGATATGGATTCTGCTTGTAAAGAGTGTTTATCCTGACTAGCTGGCCTTATCAGAATCACACTCATCTCAATCTGCACCAATTTTTAAAGAGGTTATAGATGTTTTGAAAAGCTATGTATGCTGTGGGCTTAAAGGGTCAAATATGGTAAATAATGATCAGTACAAGTTCATGACCAAATGAAGTAACCTTTGCTCACAATGAATATTCTGGAAAAAACGGAGCCTCAGAAATAGAGAGAACCTACAATATAAGTAAACAGCAGACTAGGTTTTATTGAGTCTGTTCATGAGAACCAATCGGAAATGCTTAAGCTGTATTCTGCTTTATGTCAGAATCCAATATTCCTGAAAACTGATTAGCTGGGGCATTAGCACAATCTGATCAGAGTGCCTGTTGTCTTCATGGACATGAGAAACAAGCCTCTTATTTGGCTGTTCTCTTTGACAATCTATCATATTTGTTGATATGATTAAATATTAAATAGTAAACTATAGTGAAACCTGTCTTTAGCGGCCACTTAAAAATAGACAAAACAAAGGTCTTAATAGAAAATGGTAGCTTAAATGAAGGTTGAAAGTATTGCAGAATGCTCCCCTTGGAGCATTCTGCAATACTTTTGACCTGAATTAAGCCATAATCAGTATAGAAAACCAATTTATGGTGTTCAATTTGATTCGCCTCTTAAGACAGGTTTTACTGTACTATTTATCCAAAGTATAGATAAATTCTATATTAGATATTTATTATTGACAATTATAAAGATGAATTAGGCTTTTGGGAGGTTCATAAGGAAGGAATGCTATATAGTCTTCATTTCAACGGTAAAAATGGATGTTCCATTAGTTTATTTCAAAGTGCAAGACTTTAGTTAAGAGTGCATAACGAAAATTTGATTCTTTTTCTCAACCAAAACATATATTGTGGGTACTCAAAAGAACCATCCAAATGAGAGGGTTCTTTTAAGCACCCAAAAAATATGTTAAAACTGATGGGTAAGAAAATATTTACATTTTTACGCTGAAAATGTTTGTTTACCTGTGAAAGAGACTCTGGCTCATTAACATTCTTCCTTTTATGAACCTCGTACAAAAATTAATGAAATTTCTTAATAGGATCATTGTTGTTTGAAGGACATTATCACCCTTCATACCGTAATTAGGAAATCTACCACTGTGGTATTTCCTGGTTATTTTTATAAATATTTGGTTCATCTAAGCACAACATACTTATGTGATTGTTGGGTGTTCTTGATGTTTTGTCTGTCCTTCATCAATCACCAGCTGCTTCTGAAGATATCAAATAAACCACTGGGCAGAGTTTCACCATACTTTAAACGAATGATCCTTGGTGGTCCCCTTTTAAGTTTTTCATAAGATTTCATTTCCTTGCAATCCATGGGAGGGAGGGAGGGCAGTGGCTCAGTGGTAGAGTACTTGACTCGAGACCGCGGGGCCGCGGGTTCGAGCCTCACTGGCGTCACTGCATTGTGTCCTTGAGCAAGACACATTAACCCTAGCTTAGTACTGGTTCAACGCAGGAAGACCTGTCCCTACATAACTGAAAGATTGTAGATGGGTCATAAAGAATAAAATCAAAAATCAAAGCAATTCATGGAAGTGCTTAAATTATAATATCAAACAATGGACTTTCCCCTCTATAAATGGAAGGAAGCCATTTCCAATGATATGGTTGTTGGATAAATTACTCTATCAAATAAATGTTCTGTAAGCAAACAGTGAAGACTGGTCAGTTATTACATTCTGTGGTGTCTGATCATGGTCTGCACCTATATCCCAAAGAAAAGACCGCAGGCTTGTATGGGTTAATGTAGCTTTGTTACAATCACCGAAGAAGGGTATATATGGCAAAACCTTGATTTGTTCACACCAAAGAATAGTTTTGAAACCGGTTTTAGTCCACCAGTAAAATATTTTTACTGACCCTTCCAAGGCTGTACTTATTTTGTGGATCATTTGTGTTATTTATGTCTTGTGTTTGTCATGCTTTCTCGTCTGTTCATTGCTGCCTTGTGGCCACCTGCTGGGAAAGAGCTGACCTCTTGGCTCTCCTTTGTGATGTTTAATTGTGTTTGTGACACTTTCCCTTGCCGGGTCAGGTGTGGTACTTGATTGTTTCGATTACTAATCTTTGCCACCTTTCTTACTTTGAAGTAATTTTAGTGTCATATGATAAATAGAATCTAACATGTGTGCTTCTTTATTGTTAAATTTATTAAATTTGTAGCCCTTGATAAAGTACTCTGTAAAGCCCTGTATTTTATCTCTTTTTCCTCATATACTCATTTCAGGAGATTCTAGATCTGGTTAGTAAGAACCAGGTAGTTGTTATCAGTGGTGAAACTGGCTGTGGCAAGACTACACAGGTAAAACACTCTTCTTTAATATAGCATGAAGCAAAGATAACCTAAACACAGGTTTAGATAAGCAAAATTTTTAGCGTAAAATTGTGAATTTTTTCTTACCCATCTATTTTAGGATATGTTATGGGTGCTGAAAAGAACCATCTCATTGAGACGGTTCTTTTGAGTACCCACAACATATGTTTTGGTTGTGAAATAAGAAAAATATATTTTTGGTACACACTCTTAACTAAAGGCCTGCTAACTGATAGATTGTAAATCTGTAATTATTGTCTTGTTCATCTGTTGAAACATACGTTGTTGCAGCGCCCTAGATAAGCTTTTGGGTCAATTGGGTATTTACGCAACCTGGTTATCCTCAATCGCGTACTTGCAAAAACAATTGCTTATTTTTATATTTTTTACACCACATTTTTTCTGTGATTACACGCTTTCTTATTGCATGAAGCCATCGGGAATGGGCTTGCATATTAATTCACGCCCATCGTCTGCCTTTCTAAAGTATCAAACTAGCGTATTTAATTGTACCTGAAGCAAATCTCATCCCCTTGTTGACATTCCAGTGTGTACACTTTGCAAAGTTTCACTTTCATCATAGTGTTTTTCCGCGAAATACTGGACTGGGCACCAAAATTTTATTCATAAACTGGAGTGATATTGCGCGCTCCCTAGTAAAAAAAAAATCAATACCAGACTGGCATTTGTTTATTAACCGAATGGAAACGAAATGGACCAAATGGTACGCAATGACATCGCATGTATTTGCAACCGATTGTTAGAATTGCTTTTCGGTACGCACACATTTCATTTTAATTGATTTTTTGAGGATTTCAATTGCGTATTTACGTAAATACGCTGCTTATCTAGGGTGCTGTTGTTGGTGCTCAATAGAGACAGTTCTTTTGAGTTCCTACAGTATAGGTTTTGTTTGAGAAATTAGAAAAAAAACTATTATTAATGACCTCATCATGAGAACTTTGTTGCTTACCTAATGCTGTCCATCACAAAATTTTGTCCGCTCTATAACTTGATAAACGTTAGAGATATTTTAACCAAACTTCTTACATTTGTAAAGCACATTCTGATGATGTGTCATGCACAAGAACCATAACTCTTGCATGTTTATTTTTCAAATTATTCCCCTTGTAACATAGCTAAATGCAATTTTTTGTCCGCTCTGTAAGTTGAACACCATTAAAGCTATTTGCTTGAAATTTCATACACTTCTAGAGCACAATTAGACAATGTGTCATGCACAAGAACCATAACTCTGCTTTGGATATTTTTGGAGTCATTTCCCTTTGATCATTTGCAATGTTGTTTTTGTCCGCTCTATAACTTGGTAATAGAGGTATTTCAACGAAATTCATACTTTTGTATAGCAAATTCAGACGATGTGTCATGCACAAGAACCATAACTCATGCATGTTTTTTTTTCAAATTATTCCCCTTGTAACATAACTAAATGCAATTTTTTGTCGGCTCTGTAAGTAGAACACTGTTAAAGCTATTTGCTTGAAATTTCATACACTTCTAGAGCTCAATGAGACAATGTGTCTTGTACAAGAACCATAACTCTGCTTTGGATATTTTTGGAGTTATTATCCTTTGATCATTTGCAATGCTATTTCCTGTCCGCTCTATAACTTGATAACTGTAAGAGGTATTTCAACTAAACTTCATACATTTGTAATGCACTTTCAGATGTTGTGTCATACACAAGAACCATAACTCTTGCTTGTATATTTTTCAAATTATTCCCCTTGTTACATAACTAATTGCAATTTTGTGATTTTTTTTATCCTAAGAGGGGGAAACATCTGTTTTTTCGTGTAAAAACAATTCTGATTGTTCTGCTGATTACAAGGAAAACTACATGTTCAAAGGTGAGCCAACAATGTTTTTTTAAAATAGTAACTTGTAGTTATTCTATTGTATTGTAATTCCAGAACATAAACATATTAAATGGAAAGCATGTACAATTTTTGCATATGTTTCAAATCAAGAACATTCTACATGTCTTGTGTTTTTATTCCATTAATTTTGCCCTCTGTTGTTCTTCAGGTACCACAGTTTATATTGGATGACTATTTGGAGCGTGGTATAGGCACAGAATGTAGGATCTTTTGTACTCAGCCTAGACGGATCAGCGCTGTGTCTGTGTCAGAGAGGGTGGCAGCAGAAAGAGCTGAGAAACTGGGACACTCTACAGGCTATATGATCAGATTAGAACAGTAAGTTAATTAACAAACAATGATCAAGCTAATTGAATCTTACTTTGGTCTCTTGATCACAATGCATAATCAAAAATTATTTTTCTCATTTCTCAACCAAAACATTTGTTATGGGTACTAAAAAACCCCCGTCTCATTGATAAGGTTCGTTTGAGCACCCTAAACATATGTTAAAATTGATAGGAAAATAAAGTATTTACAATTCTATTCTCAAAATATTTGTTTATCTAGACCTATGCTTACTCAGGGTTTGCACAGGCTTGAAAAGTACTTGAATTTAGAGGTCTTTCTTGAAAAGCCCTTGAAAATTAAATATGCTTTGAAAAGTACTGAAAACTCACACAAAGGCCTTGAAAAGTCCTAGAATTCTTCTATTTTCTGTAGGAATTAACACTATTGACAGAGCTCTAAATCGGAATAAAATTGTTGTGCCTATATTTAATGCAGCATCTGCTGCACCAAATAAAGGCTCAACAATTTTATATTGATTTTCTAGTACTAATTTCTCCATTATCTCAGTCTAGCATTTCTGAAAGAGAATTTTTACACTTAAATCAGGATTTTTCATAAACTTTTAGTCCTTGAAAACTGTAGGATAGCCTTAAGAAGTCCTTGAATTCTACTCAAACTTACCTGTATGAACCATGTTACTGCAAATAGTATTTTTCTGTACTACACTCCTCCCCAATGTCTATCATGCTAACCTGCAGCATAGGTCTAAGCATGTATTTTCAATCAGAGCGGAAAATACTGTGGATCCTGATCAGCTTGCTTCTGATGAAGCCATCTGATCAGGATCCACAGTATCTACATTGTTTTCAAAAAAGGATCAAATTTGATTCAGCATGACAAGACTCAATTAGGCCTCTAGATAAGAGTGCATACTGGGAAATTATTTTTCTTATTTCTCAACCAAAACATATGTTGTGAAACACATGTTTTAATTGATCGGTAAGGAAATAAATACAATTTTAGGTTCACAAACTTTCCTTATCTGGACTTTTGCTCAATGTATGAGTCAGCTCATGAGACGTTGATACTTATTACAAAATGTGTAAAGTAATTTTTAAACATACCTTGGTAGCTATCTAGTAGGGTTTGAAGTTAAATCACTGGACAGGTATGAGCCTTCATCTACTGCCATACTTTGTGTATGTGAGCAGGGAAGGCTCTGGTGAGACTGCACAGATGAGCATGTCTGAGTGTATGAGCCAGATCATGTGATTTTAATACTTATTGCAAAATGTGTAAAGTAATTCTTTAAACATACATTGGTAGCTATCTTTTGAGTACCCACAACTTATGTTTTGGTTGAGAAAAAAAAGTATTTTCAGTAACAGACTCTTATCAGTGTAATTATTGAGGTGTCACAGGTTTTGATTTCCAATATATATTATATATATATATATATATATATATATATTTAGAATGGATTTTGGCTTCGCAAACAGTGCAGACCCTGACACTGTGCAGACGAAATTGTCACGTCGATCCCCACAAGATTGAAACCTGCTTTAGAACATTTCCAAAATTCAAATTGACTAATGCCCCACACTTTTACTTAATGCAAAATAGGCGTAGGATAAGGGCAGGATACAGCCCGAATTCCTTTATTGAAGCCAAAGTGGGTGCATAAAACTGGATGTGCCGTGTGTGCTATATATGCCTTGTGCGCCGGGACCGCGGCACACCGTCACATTAACTGAAACATGATGATGACCATCTGGTCTTCACTCTTTGCAAAAGTACCAGTTTAAGAGTTTCCAGCCTGCAAACATTTAAATTGGGTCCAATTTTACTTCTTTTTCCAGCAAAATGCCGCGACATAAAGGGTCCATCTTATTCTGTACCACAGGGATCTTGTTGAGACTGCTCGAGGCTGATCCGTAAGTTTCTCTTATATAAATCTCCATAGGTCCAGTTAAGCAAAGTTTTTTTTGCGTAAAAATGCAATTATTTTCTTACCCAGCAATATAAACAAATGTTTTGGGTGCTCAAAAGAACCGTCTCATTTAGACGGTTCTTTTGAGTACCCACAACATATGTTTTGGTTGAGAAATAAAAAAAATAATTTTTTAGTTATACACATTTATCTGGAAGTCTGAATATCGCAATTTTATTTTGGATTTTCTCTTTGATTTATAGCTGACCTGCACTGAAGGCTTATAATTGAGCAAATGCTGAACTGCTATACCTTGGGAGGCTACAGAAACTAGCATTTTGCATGTTAGAAATATTGACATGTGATTATTTTATTGTCAGACAGCCTGTACAGAAGTGCAGTGCAGTCTTGTCAGAACCTCCTCTGCGTGCATACACAACAGGGACAGAATCTGGATTCCATGTTGGGGGGGGGGCTTAATATTTGAAACAGAAAATAGTTTTGTGCATGAGCCAAAGCCACAAAGCAATGTTAGGGTGTCCAGGGGACATGCTCCCCTGAAATTTTTTGAAGAAAAAAAAGGTGCAATTTGGTGCATTCTGGTCCATTCATTGGCCCTTTTTAAATATTCTTATTTTAGGGGGACTCATTTTCATTCTGTCACCACTCAAACACAAGCTGTGATGACAATATACTACCACTGCATTGAATTTCTTCTTCCATTTAATGGCAATACTATGTGTAATGGCTAATTCGCTGCTAAACTGACAGAAAATGTCGTAATTTTGCGCTTTAACTTCTCCCTATCTGGCTATCACTTCTCCCTTAATTTCCTGCAGGGAGAAGTCACTTCTTCCAATTGTCAGGGCCCAGTTTGAATCCAGCAATATTAGGTTTGACAAGGCCCAACATTTATTCAACATTTTGACTTGTTTATTAATCAGATTGTTGGAGAGAGCCAGTCATATCGTACTAGATGAGATTCATGAGAGAGATCTCTTGTCAGACTTCCTGATTATAATACTACGAGATATCCTCCAGAGAAGACCCAATCTCAAACTGATCCTAATGAGTGCTACACTGAATGCTGAGGCTTTCTCCAAGTATTTTAGTAAGTATTGCATTGATGTAAACAAAGATCTGAAATTTCCTGATTAAGAAATAGATTGGCGCTGGCAGTGATTTGTTGTTAATATATCATCACTGGCTGGATGTCATTCGTTAAAGTGGATGAATCATGAGCACAAAGCCTGAGTGATTTATACACTTATGACTGACCGACAGACAGAGATATATTAAGCAACAAATCACTGCCAGTGTGAATCTATTTCGACTCTAACACACAAAAAGATTAGAAATTTGAACAAATCCTTCAGAGTCTATAACAATTCCGCCATCTTGAACAAAGTGTTAGGTTTTCCCTTAACTCTTGTTTGGACTTAAACATGTATTTTTACATACATTTTGAATGTCCATTAGTTGTAAAAGCAATGTTGCGCTGTCTTTTGTCAACGTTGCAAGTCTGTATGTGATAGATGAGGTCATAAAATCAAACTGGTGACTGAATGACGTCACCCCAGTGTCAATTTGGCAGATTGGAGTTGAAAAGAAAACAACACAAGCAATTAAAGTGATAAGGCATAATCCATATGCTTGCTTCTTGTCAATTTGATCCTTCCGGTCAGTTCGATCACCATGGTGAATCAGAATTTTTGCTCGTGACAAGTATTGGAAGGTCCGAAAATCTGGACGCATCGAAGCAAGAGTTCATAAAGTAAAGATAAAATGCGGAAAAAGCAGGATCTAGTTGCAATTTCCTGATTTCATTCAAGAAATATTAAATTATGTCTAAAATTTCAAAAAAAAAAACAACTTATAAATATAAGTTTTTAGCCCAATAAAAATTTGTATATTCGTTTTGAAATCACTCTTTTTTGGCTGTCTAATTCTTTAGTGATCATGGAGACGCTTGTTCGACCTAATTACGTTTTTTCTGAAAAATACAGTGCAGTTCACTTGATAAATTCTGGTACCTTTTATGGATCTTTTGTCTCTATTTTTGAAAAAAATAATCAATTTTGGACCTTTTTTCAAGCATATCCCAAGCGGTTAGACAGGAAATAGTGGGACTACAATCCAAGAATTAAATCCATAGACATGTCTATGAAGTAATATACATTTTTGGTGTTTCCTGACCCATTTAACTGCTGGTGAGCTATTGCTATCATGGAATGTCCATCCTACAGTTATAAGTTTGTCTCGTTATTTTTTTAGTGACCCATTTGTTTGTAGCCTTTTTAAAAAAAATAAAAAAGTGAAAATCTGCATTAGAGTTTCAGAATCATTCAGAAGGAACATATTAATTGAACTGGACTGTAGATTCATATATCACGCCTGACCTTGGTGATTTTAACAACCAACCAATGAGAGTGATCAAATTCACAAGAAGCATCTAAGTGATCTAGAGCGATGACATGATTTGATGAAAGGCTGCTGTTTACAAATTTTGTGTTGCCGGTATGTTTAAATTTGTTTTTTTCTTTGTTACAAATGTTTAGTTAATATTTTTTGGTAAAATTAAAAAATATAGGGAGTAGCCATAACGCGCATGCCCAAAAGTTGTGATAAGGGGATCAGATAGACAGCAAGCCAGGCTACATGAAATCAGATGGCAAAGCTATTATCGGTTCAGTGAATTGACCGTCTCAGATGTGTTTGCCATGTGTCTCGTCTGTTGTCCTGTCTGGCCTGCCATCTGCTCATTTTCTGGAAACATCGCTCTATAAGCGGCCACGTTCTAAAGACGTTCCAGTGTACATAACATTTTAATTTTGAAAAAGTATGTCCATAGGAAAAAGATCGTGTTCTGAATATTTTTGATTACTTTTAATACAGACACCCAACCAACCTCTTCATTCTGTCTAGTCCTTCATTTCTTTGTTTTCTTTTTCTTTAAGTTTTTCAGACAAAGACCATCTGCAAACAAATAGTCCTTGATCAGATATGAACAGTCTAGTCTGATCTTGGACTATAGGAACAGTCTGATTTGAGACTGAAGCAAACGTAAAGTCCTTGATCATACTGCTCCTCTAGGAGCAATCTGATCTGGCACTATTTTTGTTGCTTTGTTCTACAAATGTATGTTTAAACAAGACTTTAGTTAGGAGTGCGTTTCAAAATATTAATTTCTTATTTCTCAACCAAAACATATGTTGTGGGTACTCAAAAGAACCGTCTCAATGAGACAGTTCTTTTGAGCACCATAAACATATGTTTATACTGATGGGTAAGAAAATATTTAGAATTTTACGCTCAAAAAATTGTTTATCTAAACCTGTGGTTAAAATTACTATGATGGATGAGTTCATCAAGTAGATTAGTTGTCCATTTGTTGAAAACTTGCTGTTGAAATGTTAGATGACTCATTAACAAATTCTGTCAAAACTCCAGCTGTTAAGTTTTTAGACTTAATTTTTCGCAATAACTTTTTTGTCTTCAATTTTAGCAAAATGTGTTCGCGATGAAAAGTATTAAGGAACATCTCCGCCAACTTCTCAAAATGGTTCCAGCATCCTAGATGCTGCAGGTTCCTCTGTGCTTAGATGCACTCTTTGAATATTTTAAACAAAGCGCATATAAACTAAGTCCAAGATGTCAATCAAAAAAGTACATTGCACCGCCCTAATTCAATTACTAAAGCGATGGATGGCTTGTTCAAATATAGTAGAAATCGCGCCTGATTCGCTCGTGCGTTAAACTAGAAGGGTCGTCTCAAAACCGTTCACGTGCATAAGAGAAAATTTGCATGTCATGCGATAACACAGGCTTTGTTCCTACGAATGAGCCTGCCTTAAGTTGGTTCTGCATATGCATGGTAAATTCTGAGTATGTTAATGGCAATTTTATGTTATGCACAGCCTTTGAAGAACGGGATATGCACCGCTTCCGAATATTTTTTGAAACTACCCATTTCTGTCACACCTATTCGAATTATACCTGTCATTAAAAGACTTAGAAATTTAGGACGTATTCAATTTATTGCAAAATCTTCATCTATATACACAAAAATCTGTTTGCGCCACAAGCACCAGACCTTTTGGAGAAGTTGGCGGAAATTCTCCTCTACAACTTTTATCGCGAACACATTTTGCTAAAACTGAAGACAAAAAAATTATTGCGAAAAATTAAGTCTAAAAACTTTCCAGCTGGAGTATAGTATACTGGTCAGCTTGCTTGTGAAGATTATTTATCCAGTTTGCTGATTATAAATAACAAGGCTCTTGTTGGGTTTTATCTTATACAAAATCAGAATTTATACTTTTGCATACTTATCTAATTGTCACTTTTCAGGTAACTGCCCTATGTTGAATATACCAGGATTTACCTACCCTGTTAAAGAGTATGTGTTGGAGGATGTCATAGATATTCTGGGGTAAGACATAGGGCAAGACATGTACAGTTTTGGAGTGTTAAGGTCTTGTTGGCTTATTCGTCAATTAAAACATTTGTGTTAGGTGCTCAAAAGAACTGTCTCATGGAAAAGGTTCTTATGAGTACCCATAACATTGTTTGGTAGAGAATAGTAAACTGGCCCCGAAATTATAAAACATTTTTCATACTCAACTCAGCTGAGCACGAAATTTATCCTGCTCATAAATGTTAAAATGCCAACAATTGTTGGCATTTTAACATTTATAAGCATGATAAATAGAACATTTGAGAGCAAGAAGCTTCTTTATTTGTGGATATTTTAAGTGTTGATGAGCAGATGAAATTTCGTGCTACGTTGAGTTGAGCATGAAAAAAGTTTTATAACCTTTATAACCCTTTCCTTCATGAAAATTCATTCTAGGCTCCACCCACTATGAATAATTATATAAATAACTTTCATGTTGGTACATAAAACAAAGAAATAACTTATCATACCCACTTTATGTAGGATCAGATATATCACATTTCCATATGCAAACAGAGTAGATCCTTACCACAAGATACAAGAGCTGCCTGATCTGGCTCTGTTCTGTTTGCAAATCAGTAAAAGGCGTCTCTATGAAGTACAGGGTTAACTGGAGGCTTGGTAAGACTATAAAAGTACAGAAGAATGCAAAGGTCAGGAATGGATACAATCACGTACCACACCTGACCCAGGACACCACATGGGAAAGTGACAAAAACACAAGCAAACATCTTATACATGAGAGCCAAGAGGTTAGCCCTTCCCAGCAGGTGACCATAAGACTGCAATGAACAGACAAGACAGCATGACAGACACAAAACATAAATATTAAACAAAAAGGATTCACAAAAGAAGCACCGTGGACCGGTCAGTAAACAAATTTCTACTGGAGATCTTAAACTTGTTTCATGGTACCAACCTCACCCTTATTTCTGATGTGGATCAAGACAAATAAATGTTTGGCTGGCATGACAGTCAAAGAAAGATCCCTAACTTATGGATGTATCATCGCCTAGTAAAATACAAATCGAGAAAAAAAAGAGATAAAACAAAGTTAAGGACTCAATAACAATATATACAACTGAATACGGGAGTAAGAGAACAACAGTTAAACCCCGACGAGCCTGACCACAGACACAACATCAGGCCCTAACCCTCTCATCTATAGAAAAGTCCAAACCATCATAGAGAATCTGAGGTCCAACCCGCTGGGGTGCATTTAAAGAGGAAAGCAAAGTTGCCAACCAAGATTGGCTTGACCTCCAAGGATGCAGTCTGTTGCAATACATTAATGTTATAACCAATCTTCTTATATTGAGAAATTATTTTAATAAACTGCGCTGAAAATTATTAGAGCCAACAATTTTCTTTAATTTTCTACACTGCAAATACATGGTCCATACAGGCTAGGTTCATCTTCCTTTTTAAAATCTTCAACAGAAGCAGCTGACCTCGATCTATGCATTCAAATGAGAATATAGATTATTTTTTTACACAGACAGCACAATTATTTATTCTTGCATAGGAATTTGTTATGCGAAGCTGTTTGAAGCCGCAAAAATCCATGTTCAAATCATGAGATTCACGTGCAGTTTGAACATGGCTTTTACTTGACAAAGCCTATCTTGGCCCTGATTTGTTTGCATGAAGTTACACGGGAAAGCATTGCGGCCTTGATAGATCATTTCGCTGATGCTTTTGTATGTGAAAACGTTGCACGCTTCTATGACATTGTGGGGACGTTGTGACATTCAAAAGTTTTACGCTGACGCCATTTTGCTTCATAGAAATCCTGTGTAAGAAAAGGGATATTTGAAGATTTAGCGACGTTTTCAGTGTGGTTTAGGTTGAAATGAGGTAAAATATGCAAGAATAACAATCACAAATGTTTGTTTCATTGCATTAATACTTGTCGGGTCCCTTGGATGATGTTTGAACCCTCGGCCTAACGACCTCGTGTTCAAACAGCTCCTTCAGGACCCGGCAAATGTTAAAGCATGAAAAAGCATGTGTGATCCCTAAAGTTGATTATTGTAAATCTGATGGTATTTCTGAAAGATTTTTTGAAAATGCAAATAAGATAAAGTGTTGACAGACAACAAACAAAAAGCATGCATCATACAGAGTAAACAAAGAGTTTATCTATAAGTTTGTGTTCGTGTAACAGATATGAACTTAACAATAGGATGTTGAAGCAGAATAGTAGAAGAGGGGGGAAGAATATGCGAGGAGGCAGAAAGTACCGAGTAAACAAAGAGTTTATGTATAATTTTGTGTTCTTGCCACAGATATGAACCTAACAATAGGATGTTGAAGCAGAATCGTAGAAGAGGGGGGAAGAATATGAGAGGAGGCAGAAAATACCGAGAACAATTGGCAGAAGAAGAATGGAATCTTCAAGCTTGGCTCAGGAATATAGAACAAGAGTAGGTAGAAATGTTCATATTCACCTTTGTCATACCAAGCAAAAATTTTCAGCATAAAATTGTCAATATCTTCATACCCATAGCATATGTTTTGAGTGCTCAAAAGAATCGTCTCATTGAGAATGTTATTTTGAGTACCCACAACATATGTTTTGGTTGATAAATAAGAAAATTAGTTTTCTGTTAAGCACTCTTAACTAAAGTCCTGGTCAGACCAGTGCTCCAGATAATTTTGACTACCAGTACGGGTACTGGTCCAAATGAAACATGATAGGTACCAGCTATTTTCAGTTCGTACATGTATTAATTTTTTAGATATGCTAGGCCCAAAATTTTATGAAAGTTTATACTTGTATTTAAAAAGAGTCACGTTGTTGCTGTCTTCATGTACAGTTTGATCACCCATCATTCTAAATGGCATAGTCCCTATGCACGTATGCAAGAATATTGGAACCGGGATGATTGTTTTACATCTGTATACACGCAGCGCTTCTAAAGCCGAGAAATTCCTACTTTCAGTTTCTACATTGACTGGTTCACAGGAAATTACAAGGACCAAACTGATAGCAAACTCCCCGAGAGTGGTCTCTGCGCGTATATTATTCTGAAAATATGTGTTTCTTCGATGAAGACATGATAAGGGGACGCAACTTTTTAGTGAGTTTGTATTGAATCAAAATTAAAACATGTATAAGCAGTCCAGTGGGATTGTTCTGGATTTCTCAAACGCATCAATTTTGGCAGATTCACAAATTGGTTTATATATCAAGCGTCTTCTGATTTGAAAGAGATGAAAACTATGGGTTACTGGTAAAAACGTACAGTACAGGCAAAAGCACATCCAATTTCTGTACGTACTAATTTTCAACTCTATCCGTATTTTAGGAAAACAGACCTGTAATTTATGCCTGCACGGACAATATCTAGAGTGCTGTCAGATCAATGGATTGTTCCATCAAGTTTGATTAAGGATGGTCCATTATATATATTGAGGGGCCACAGGTTACAGAAACATATCGTATTTCTTTCTCTGAAAATATTTGTAAAATTTCAGAGAACAACTCCAAAATGACATATTATTTATTAAACACAACGTTTCAGCCTACATTGGCCATTGTCAAGTGTACATAAACAAATATATCTTAAGATGGAATTTAGTGTAAACAGTATTTTATTCAAATATAAGTACATCATGATACATACAATTTATATACACAAGACATTACATTTGAAAGGGATACAGAAATAAGTCCCAGACTTGTTTAAATCTGTTTCCCGTAGAAAAGATGGAATTTGTCTAAGCAAACACTGCAGACCCAGATGAAATGCCACATTATATGGAATTTCATCTGGGTCTTCACTGTTTGCCAAAATACCTGTGTAGGGGTATCCGGTCCACAAAGGGTTAAGTAGAAGTTAAGAGTGTAACAATATCTGTGATCTTTATTTCAGTTACTCACCAAGTACAATTGATACTTTGGAACGCTATGATACATCTAAGATTGATGTGGACTTAATCTATCAGTTGATAAGATATATTTGTACTCAGAAAGAGGTAAATTAGTTCACACTAAAAAGATATGGACCACGATCTCTGAAAACCTGCCTTAATGACATTTAGCGCTTTTTATGTAAAAATGGTTTGAAAAACACCAAAAATTAAGAAATTTGACATATTTATATATAATATTGCCTTAAAACCTATTCAAGTGGATAGTAGAATAAAACTGGCAATTATTTCTGATTCAACTGCTTTGTTATCATGCCATATGTTTCCATGGCAACAACTTTACCTTAGCAACTGTCATAATTTTTAAAGTATGGTCAGTCGTTTTCAGATCATGCAAACTCTAAGCAAAAATGAATCAATGTCAACTTTTCTGTGAATTCTATTGCACACATGCTATAGATAATAAAAAAGTATGTTAGCAAGAAACAGCATGTTTTTCATGCACTCGACAAACCCGCAAATCAGAAAATTAACTTTGACCTCATTAGTAACGTCATGGCGTTTCTAATGTTGCGTGTTAAAATTTAAACAGTGTATATTTTCAAAAGACCATATTTCCATGAATAATGGAAATAACTTCATAAAATTTGCAGGATAACTTCTTAACACTTGGTAAATTAAGTGTGTGTAATTAAGTAAATTTTGACGACTTCGTCATTAAGGCTGGTTTTTACAGATTGTGGTTCAATATTTTTTCCCTTACCAGGCTTATCAATTTGAAATATGCCCTACCCTAGAAACTTTATTGATGATACACAATGTTAATAAATGGCTTCTAGCAGAATGGTAAATATATAATTGGAGATCAAGCTGAAACATAATTTAGAAAATGTTATCATCACACGCAATGTTTAAGCCAAAACTTGTGATTTTTCTTCATTAAAAGTACAATGTTCAAAATCACTGAAACACTGGTACAGTAAAAACTTGTCTTCAGCGGTCACTTAAAAAAGATTAAAAATATGTTTTGAAGACCTTTATAACCTGTATTGTGTTCTGCAATACTTTTGACACACACGAAGAGGTCACTTGTTGTTAAGACCATTGTTAGGAGCTAAAGATAGGTTTCACTGTAGTAAAGGTAAATTTGCCCTTGTACATAGGGCCAGATAAGCAAAATGCTTTAGGGTAAAATTGTGATTATTTTCTTACCCATCAGTTTTGTCTCATTGAGACGGTTCTTTTGAGTACCAACATCATATGTTTTGGTTGAGAAATAAGAAAACTGATTTTGATACGCACTCTTATCTGGGGGCCTGTTTCTATGCAATGTTGCAGAAGAAAGCCAGAAGTAAGTTACTAATGATCACTAATGCTCTCAAGAAAGAACTGACTACATGTAGAAAAATAAACAAATTAAAATGAATAAGACAGTTGGATTTTGCTGTTACGATTGCAAGAAATGTACAAAACAGGCCTGCCGCATAGTAGTAAGCATGCAAATAAATTATGTTTTTCAGTCTTATTTCTCAACAAAAAGATGTGTTGTAGCTACTCAAAAGAGCTGTCTTCTTGTTAAGCACCCAAACCAAATGTGGTTCTAGGAATTTTAATCTGTTCATACACATGTAACCTATTTCTTGCAAATTATGATTAATGTTGTCTTCTGTCTCATCTGCAGGTGTAATTTGGGCCTCGTCATGAGAAAATTAATAGAAAAGAAAATTTTCACGAATTTTGGCTTATCCTGACCTATGATCTTTAAAAAAAATCTACACGGTTATAAAATCATATTTATATTCTTAACATCAATAGTGTTTCAGCTTTTGAGTAAATAATAAAATTGGACAGCAGCCATCTGAGGGTTAGATATTTGTTTATCATACAGACTTCTCAGTCATTCATTTTCCTGTTTGCTACAGACATGATGTGGTCTTCATAGCTTAGCTTAAGAATTGACCACTTGCTGCATTCCAAGTTTTGATACATTTCCTATGTGTTCTAAAGCTGGGTTCTAGCACTGTGTCCATGCTTTTCCTGTGTTTTGGCGGCTGTTTGTAAAAGTACCCGTAAGAGTACCCATTATTGAGTTTCTTGTATACATTCATTACAAACAGAGAACACCCAGATGTATACGGGAAACTCCTAAACGAGTACTTTTACAAACAGTGAACACCCAAATGAAATGCTGCATTATTTTCTACAGTATTTATAAAGGTAAAAAGGTATTCACATAAAAGAATACAATATTTTTGAAAATTATAACCTGACACCCCTAGATATGTACAATGGATTGCATCAAACCAGAGGGAATAATCCATTAGTATACAAATGGTTAATGAGATTTACAGTTGTATCTTGCGATAATTACTGTAAGTTCGGATATATTCACAAGGGTTTTATTTTCGCGAAACTATGCATAACGAAACTTCCCATATACAAAGTATCGTGAAAATAAAATCCTCGCAAAATGGAGAAATCGTTCTTTCATTTACTGTTATATGTAAATAATACCCTAGTCTTGAGTTTAAACGTCGCAAATATGTCTTTGTTATTTGCGAAAATAAAATTCTCGTGAAAATTTCCGGATTTACAGTAGGCTAGATTGGTTTGATCCGTGGACTATCTATTGCAGGATGGTGCTATTCTTACGTTTGTTCCTGGCTGGGCAGAAATTAGTGATCTCAATAAGCTACTAGTGGCGGACCCTCTCTTTGAATCAAGTAAGTAATCATGGTTAGATCAACAATCTTACTGTCCTGCCAGTGACAGTGACACCATGTTTTGTTTAAAAAGTTATCAGGTGATAGTTAAAATGTGAAAATAAATGTTTCGGTTTGTGTGTTGAATATATTAGCCCACCCTGCCATATGTGTGAGTATGTGTGTGTGGTTTTATACGTATTTGCATAATTCGTTTTCTGTTAGTCGCTTGATACATATTTGCATAATTCGTTTGTGTTAATCTGCTTGTCTAATATTATATGCACGCACATGCAAACACAGAAATACAGATAGGTAGACAGACAAAAACAGACAAATTGATAGCGGTGTTTGGGCATTTTAAATAGCAGAAATAACTTATCATTCGTGGATCATCTATAAGCAGCTGGGATGTTCGTTGTAAACTGTGCTATTTGAGAAGTTCAACAAGATAATCCTCTGCTTGTATATCTTGAATATGCACAGTTTATAGATGAGGAAATACTTCAATATATATTCCATGTGCACAGACAGTACAAAAATGGGAACTGAAAGGATATTGCATACAGACAAAAACTAAGTTATTTATTTTTACAAGATATCTAAGCATTAAAATGGATATTTGCCTCCACCAAAATTTAATTCTAGTTAGGGTTTTGCTATTTCTTTGCTCATTCAAACTATTAGTGTGATGTTGCGTTTATTTAAAAATTTAAAAACCAAAAACTGTGTCTCATTTTAAAGACTAAACTCGAGTAGTCTGTTCATTCACCTAGTCACCTTTTTCTTGCAAATTATGATTCATGATGTTGTCTTCTTCGTCTGCAACCCCCTTTTAAGCTTAGAAACTCCAAATGGTGTTCAGTCAGTAGCTTAACAGTCATAGAATATTCAAGGGACTAGCAAAGGCTCTGATCAGGCTGGTCTGAGACTTTGCTGGTCCAACATACCACATTGTTGGAAATCTCATGTTGTGGCTCATTTTGTCACCAAGGTCTTTGATAGCGGAAATTACATACACTATGTACCCAAATCAGAATTTTCACTTAGGAGCAGTCTGCTAATGTTTCATGGCGTTTACTTCCTTGATAAAGTAGTCATGAGTGTATTTGAATTGATGCAGCAGGTGTAATAAGCAGACAAATACTATTGAGATCAGCCATCTTCTAACTTGCTCTCTATCCTGTTCGATCTACAGGTAGATTCAGAATTATCCCTCTTCATTCCTTGATGCCAACTCTGAACCAGAGAGAAGTATTTGAGAGACCGCCAGCTGGAGTAAGAAAAATTGTCATAGCCACAAATATAGCAGAAACAAGGTAGGTTACTGTTTGATCTACAGGTAGATTCAGAATTATCCCCCTTCATTCCTTGATACCAACCCTGAATCAGAGAAGTGTTTGAGAGACCGCCAGCAGGAGTAAGAAAGATTGTCATAGCCACAAATATAGCAGAAACAAGGTAGGTAACTGTTTGATCTTCAGGTAGATTCAGGATTATCCCCCTTCATTCCTTGATGCCAACCCTGAATCAGAGAGAAGTATTTGAGAGACCACCAGCTGGAGTTAGAAAAATTATCAGAGCTACAAATATAGCAGAAACAAGGTAGGTTACTGTTTGATCTACAGGTAGATTCAGGATTATCCCCCTTCATTCCTTGATGCAAACCCTGAATCAGAGAGAAGTATTTGAGAGGCCGCCAGCTGGAGTAGGAAAAATTATCATAGCGACAAATATAGCAGAAACAAGGTAGGTAACTGTTTGATCTACAGGTAGATTCAGGATTATCCCCCTTTATTCCTTGATGCCAACTCTGAATCAGAGAGAAGTATTTGAGAGACCGCCAGCTGGAGTAAGAAAAATTGTCATAGCCACAAATATAGCAGAAACAAGGTAGGTTACTGAATGATCTACTGGTAAATTCATAATTACCCCCCCTTCATTCCTTGATGCCAACCCTGAATCAGAGAGAAGTATTTGAGAGACCACCAGCTGACGTAAGAAAAATTGTCATAGCCACAAATATAGCAGAAACGAGGTAGGTTAAAAGATATACAATGTAAGGGCCCCGTAGCGCAGTCGGTAGCAAGTACGACTGCAGATCCAGCAGTGGGGAGTTCGATCCCAGCCTGGTCCCAGATTTTCATGGAGATTGTTCATGAAATAATTTCTATGGTCATTCTCCTCCTTCCACTGATTTAAGAAAGTTTGTTGTCAGTTACAAGCAAAAGGGTGCATGAACTTAGTGAAGCTTGCCCAGGAAAAAGTGTGGTTATGTGAACTGACCATATCAACATAGCCATAACTGTTGATTTAGATGTAAAGAATCAAACCAAACAACACAAACAAACATTTACAATGTTTAAATAGGAGCGCAGTGGCTCAGTGGTAGAGTGCTTGACTCAAGACCAAGAGGCCATGGGTTCGAGCCTCACCAGCGTTTTTGTGTTGTGTCCTTGAGCAAGACGCATTAATTCTAGCTTAGTACTGGTTCAACCCAGGAAGACCCATCCCTTCATAACTGAAAGATTGTTGATGGGATTTAAAGAATCAAACCAAACAAGCAAAACAATGTTAAAATAGCAATTATCACATGATGTTGCGTTTGGGAGTGAAATAAAGCCATGCAATAAAAACGATAAACCACTAGTGGTTTACAGATTTACGGGAAACGTTATGACATCCATAACAATGTTGCATAGATAATGACAAATTATAACATATTTACAGCAGAAATGATATTTCTAAGTTATCTTAATGTCATATGATAGATAGAATCTAACATTCATGCTCTTTTATTATTGAATTAAAAGCAGTGGACACTTAACCATTCAAACTGTCAGGGAGTCAGTTTCATTGTAAAGCGATTCATTAATCAATATTTTACTGTGATGTGCTCAACAAAGTCACATGGTCGATGCTGATTGGATTTAGAAAAAAAGAAAGCAGCGCCTACATGTGTAAAATCCAACGTGTCAGCTAGATTCGGGTGTCAAATATCACGTAAACAAAGACATCCCGAATAAAACTTACATCGGCTGACACAGTCATGTATATTCCATATTGACTTATCATGTAACAAATAAAATCGTTCATATTTACACAGCTAAATCCTTTTGAGGCATCAAAACAGATTCTTATAACTTGACCTTAGTAAATTGGCCATTTCAAAAACCAGATGTTCCCATTATGTAACATATTAAGTAAACATAAAAGGCGAGACTGACTGGTCATTTCTTTGCGTACATTTCACATAATTTAATTATTATAGGTCTAGTTTGTCAAACTGGAATAAATTAAGTCAATCTGTGCAATCATTGTCAAAGGTCCATTTTCATTTGTATAACATTTCCCCAGCAGTTGGTCACTACAAATCAATTGTCAAAAACATCAAAGGCCCTTTGAAAGTATTTAACTATTTGCATGCTGGACAACTTTTCATGTGTTTTTTTTTGTCTGCAGATAATTTTCAATGTCACTTTTATCATTTACATTATTGAGTGGCAAACAGCTGGGACCCAGATCAGGTGCAATGTTATGTCTGGTCTGATCTGGGTCCAAACTGTTTCAATTTGTGACAATGCTGAGAATGCAAAGAGTTAGTAATATTGGATCGACATTTGACAAGAAAAAATCAGAGTGTAGTGCCGCAATTTTTATTTGTGTTTACACAAGTCAGATTGGAATATGTTAGCAGCTGATCATGGAGTAATAAAATCAAAGGTAGGATTTTTGTAATTGAACCATAACGGCTTTCGGAAAGATTCACAACAGAGCACGCGAGTCAGTCGCCAAGGCCAAACAAACAATTTTTTTTTTTTGGCCTGAGCAGTTATGAGCGTACGTTTTTCAACCATTGGCAATTTGCTTTTAGTGTCTTTACTTGTTGAAAACTGAAGCTACATGTTGGAGTTACAGATTACACAAACCAAACACCATCGAAGCATTTTTGGACAGAAATATGTCTAAGTTCAACACCTCTCAATTTTTTTTTTTTTTATCTAAATGCCTTTTTATATAAACACTGTCATGCGGGGATCCAGAGACGGGGGGCAGGGGGTCCGGGGCACCCCCTGGAAAATCACAAAAATATAGGGTTTCTTGGATCCCCTTAAAAATCACACACAAGTTAACAAGCAAACATTCATCGGTCCGCCAGTGAACACCATTTAAATGGCGTTTCGCTGGCGGACCGATGATGGCCCGCTTATAGTGGTATTTTGATTCTTCCTCCCCTCATCAAACCAAAAAAAAGACCCCTCTTGACAAAACTTTTTGGATCCGCGCATACCGGTCCAACAGAGTGACATCTTATGCAATTATTAAACAAAATAGTATCATGTCAAAGGTACCTTTACAAATAAATTTACTCCTATAATGTTTGCAATGATCATTCTGCAACATGTTGTGCATAATAAAACATATCTACTCTTTGTTCACATGCCAAGTTAAGCACAAGTATAGTCATTGATCAGTATGCGCATTTTTCTGCTTGCATAAACAATTCAGATACTTTTTCACTAATCCATATATTGCTTGTGTCAAAAGATCAGTGAAATACACACAAGACACCTGTCAAGACAATTCTCTGGTCAGACGGTGCGAATCGCATATTGCTATGGTCGTTTTTAGAAAAGCGTAAAGTATAAATTTAAAACAGCCTATGAGAAAATGTGTCATTCAAATATACAAGTAGGAAGGCACAGGTCAGACTGCGCCAACTTCGTGATATGTGAACAGCACATTTGTTGTTCACTGTTTTTTTTATTATATCTCCTTTCTGTATGTGTCTCGTCAGCTTCTATACTTGGCAAGCTGGTTTGAATCTTCCCTGGACACATTTTCTCATGGCATGGCATAAATATTTTGTGTTTTAAAAATAGATCGGCCCTGTTGTAAAAAACACATGTCTTCAGTCAGGTAAAACTTGACTCCACCCACCAATTGTGATAGCTAATGAAAACAACGACAGTTGGTGCAGTGACAATCAATAAAATCGTTGTGACAAGTCAATATAGTTGTAACTAGTTTCAAAGAAAATTTGTACGCTTAACTGACCAAGGCTTTATAAAACTCATTGTGAAAAAGAGATTTCCCCAACTCGTTAAATAAATTCAATAAAACATGAGCACTCATGTAAGATCCTCTATCTGTTTAGATCTTCACAACCGTTCAAACCCCATGAACAATAGCTGACTAAGCTCACCTACACGTGGAATATGCTCCAAGCAGTGAATTTATTCCTCAGTAGTGACAGTTAGCTGTGGTTGATGGCAAGCCACACCTGCAAAGCAAGCTGATGGTCAGCTTCATTCGCTGTCCAAACACCAATTTGGATATGACAGGGTCATGTCCCAGCTCCAAACTTTTAACCATTTAATTTTAAAAGGAACATTAAAAGAAAATATCAATAAACTGATCCCTTGTATAACACAGTTCCAATATAACACAGCTCATTCCTATGGACCCCAAACATGATATGAGTGTCACAACCGAAAAAATGCAATAAAATGTTATCTTAAGGTTGTTAAATCTGAGGCTTTGTTTTTCCAGTATAACTATAGATGATGTTGTGTAGTTATTAAATCTGAGGCTTTGTTTTTCCAGTATAACTATAGATGATGTTGTGTATGTGGTAGACGGAGGAAGAATCAAGGTGAAAGACTACAACGCCGAGACCAATCTCTCGTCTCTAGCTATCTTAAGGTTGTTAAATCTGAGGCTTTGTTTTTCAGTATAACTATAGATGATGTTGTGTAGTTGTTAAATCTGAGGCTTTGTTTTTCCAGTATAACTATAGATGATGTTGTGTATGTGGTAGACGGAGGAAGGATCAAGGTGAAAGACTACAACGCGGGGACCAATCTCTCGTCTCTAGCTATCTTAAGGTTGTTAAATCTGAGGTTTGTTTTTCCAGTATAACTATAGATGATGTTGTGTAGTTGTTAAATCTGAGGCTTTGTTTTTCCAGTATAACTATAGATGATGTTGTGTATGTGGTAGATGGAGCAAGAATCAAGGTAAAAGACTACAACGCGGAGACCAATCTCTCGTCTCTAGCTATCTTAAGGTTGTTAAATCTGAGGCTTTGTTTTTCCAGTATAACTATAGATGATATTGTGTAATTGTTAAATCTGAGGCTTTGTTTTTCAGTATAACTATAGATGATGTTGTGTATGTGGTTGACGGAGGAAGAATCAAGGTGAAAGACTACAACACGGAGACCAATCTCTCGTCTCTAGCTATCTTAAGGTTGTTAAATCTGAGGCTTTGTTTTTCCAGTATAACTATAGATGATGTTGTGTATGTGGTAGACGGAGGAAGAATCAAGGTAAAAGACTACAACGCGGAGACCAATCTCTCGTCTCTAGCTATCTTAAGGTTGTTAAATCTGAGGCTTTGTTTTTCCAGTATTACTATAGATGATGTTGTGTATGTGGTAGACGGAGGAAGAATCAAGGTAAAAGACTACAACGCGGAGACCAATCTCTCGTCTCTAGCTATCTTAAGGTTGTTAAATCTGAGGCTTTGTTTTTCCAGTATAACTATAGATGATGTTGTGTATGTGGTAGATGGAGCAAGAATCAAGGTAAAAGACTACAACGCGGAGACCAATCTCTCGTCTCTAGCTATCTTAAGGTTGCTAAATCTGAGGCTTTGTTTTTCCAGTATAACTATAGATGATGTTGTGTATGTGGTAGACGGAGGAAGAATCAAGGTAAAAGACTACAACGCGGAGACCAATCTCTCGTCTCTAGCTATCTTAAGGTTGTTAAATCTGAGGCTTTGTTTTTCCAGTATTACTATAGATGATGTTGTGTATGTGGTAGACGGAGGAAGAATCAAGGTGAAAGACTACAACGCGGAGACCAATCTCTCGTCTCTAGCTATCTTAAGGTTGTTAAATCTGAGGCTTTGTTTTTCCAGTATTACTATAGATGATGTTGTGTATGTGGTAGACAGAGGAAGAATCAAGGTAAAAGACTACAACGCGGAGACCAATCTCTCGTCTCTAGCTATCTTAAGGTCGTTAAATCTGAGGCTTTGTTCTTTCAGTATAACTATAGATGATGTTGTGTATGTGGTTGATGGAGCAAGAATCAAGGTAAAAGACTACAACGCGGAGACCAATCTCTCGTCTCTAGCTATCTTAAGGTTGTAAAATCTAAGGTTTTGTTTTTCCAGTATAACTATAGATGATGTTGTGTATGTGGTAGACGGAGGAAGAATCAAGGTAAAAGACTACAACGCGGAGACCAATCTCTCGTCTCTAGCTATCTAAAGGTTGTTAAATCTGAGGCTTTGTTTTTCCAGTATAACTATAGATGATGTTGTGTAATTGTTAAATCTGAGGCTTTGTTTTTCCAGTATAACTATAGATGATGTTGTGTATGTGGTTGACGGAGGAAGAATCAAGGTGAAAGACTACAACGCGGGGACCAATCTCTCGTCTCTAGCTATCTTAAGGTTGTTAAATCTGAGGCTTTGTTTTTCCAGTATAACTATAGATGATGTTGTGTAGTTGTTAAATCTGAGGCTTTGTTTTTCCAGTATAACTATAGATGATGTTGTGTATGTGGTAGATGGAGGAAGAATCAAGGTGAAAGACTACAATGCCGAGACCAATCTCTCGTCTCTAGCTACACAGTGGGTCTCAAAGGCTAATGCCAAACAGAGGAAAGGAAGGGCAGGGAGGTAAATTAATAGCAATACCTCATCATGGGTGAAAGTTTTCAGCAATGTTCCTGAATTCAGGATTCAAAATGCTGAATAAGGCTGATAAGAATGGATTCTCTGACATATTTTTAGATGATCTTAAGACCATTTAAACTTTAAATTATAAAGTTTTTGTGGGCAAACTGCAAGTTTTAAGTTTTGAATTTTTGCAGTTCAGGAAATTGGGAATTTTCAGCTTTCACTGATGCATTTTATTTGGGCCAGCGCAAGAGGTTTGGTATGATGGTACATCCTCATTTCGGGGTAGTTAATGTTTAGCCTTTAAATACAACTCCCTTTAGCTGTTCTAACTTAAAATCCCCCCAATCTATACTGTTTCATAAGCATCAACATCTGAACTGCCAATGTAAACAATGAAAATGAACCAAGGTGTAACCAAACAGAAGGCACATCCTTGAAAGTAGCCATGGTAAAGTTTTAAACCATGTGAAAACGTCATTTTTAAATGGCGTTTTGCTGGCGGGCCAATGATGACCCATCATTTGAATGCTGGCTTTGCAGCTTTGTGATTTTTCAGGGGATCCAGATTGCTATTGCTAAGAAATCATATATTTTTGTGATTTTTCAGGGGTGGGGGGACAGGGAGTCCCCCCCCCCTCTGGATCTGTACATGCTATAAGCATATGTGATAAGTTTCAAAATCTTATGAGCTGGCCCATTTGTTGGTCAGAAACCTATCACAGTACACAATATCACAGTATACATTCATTTACAGCAGATTACACATGAAATATAAAACCATGTAAGCATTACCTTGTATGATCTTGAACATAAAAAATCAATAATTGACAAGAATTAGCCATCAGCTGTATAAAATAGTCATGGTTAACAATTTAGAATGTATTTGATAATTCTCTGTTGCTGTCATTATGAAAGGAAATGTACATACGAGGGTCAGTCAAAAATAACTGAGCCCTACCTCATAATATTTGAATTAAGTAAAATGGACATATATTTGGATGATATGTCATTAAAGTTATATGTCATCTATTTAATCACCTAATTTATTTCTGTTGGTAGGCTTTTTGTAACGGTTGCTAGGCAACAGAATATGCCCTGTCAGAGGGGTGCGTTCACGCTGTGATACATCTAAATCTAAGCGTTGCTATGGAAACAGTTATGTTAAAGCAAGGCTTTATTCACTGTCATCTGATACCTTGAACATTTACCTATTTTGTGTCACAGAAAAGAAACCAACTGAACCCAAATTATAGATACTGTAGTAGTTTGATTTATGAATTTATCAAATTTTAATATGCCTGAAGTCCTATAATTTACCCCACCCACAATCATATTTACACAATTTTAATAGAAACCATAAAAACATTAGCATAACAATGCTTGAACAGTACTGCATACACATACCAACCCTCAGACATATTAAGTTCCTTGATTTAAATGCACAATTTTGTTTCCATGGCAACACAAACCTCGTTAATTTGAAAATTGTGGAATTTTTGGAGTTTTTGTTGCTAGGCAACGTATACACTCAATGTTCACCTAAATATTAATAAACTTAGTGTAATGAAAAGAAAATATGATATATGTTATTCAAATAAGTCACAAATATGACTTTAACAAAAACTATCAAGCACACAAGTATTTTAAAGACATACTGTAAATTCCGGGTGGCTGAGATCGTGAACGCATCGATCTGACTGACTATCTTCAGTTGCCTAGCAACCATAAAAGAAGCTTCACTAGGGTAATTTTTAGGGTTAAAACATCTATGACATATCATACTTATAGAACATAATCACATTGGTTGTCTACAATACCAAACTAAAATGTTACAAGGTAGGGCTCAGTTATTTTTGACTAACCCTCGTAGTAACCTGAGCAAATGTACACAGGTTTCATATCTTACATTTCATGCTGTTGTATGCCTTTAATACGCTTTATACAAAACCTTAAGTCTAGATTTTCATGGGCATTACATAAATCCAGATAAGGAAATTTTATTAACTGTAAAATTGTAATTATTTTCTTACCCATCGATTTAAACATGTGTTTGGGTGCTCATGAGTACCCACAGCATATGTTTTGGACCAGAAATAAAAAAAAATAGTTTTAAAATACACACTCTCATCTGGAGGCCTGGCATTAGCAGGCCTCTAGAAATGAGTGTATTAAGAAACAAATTCATTTTTTTGTCCGTTCAGGTCATGAACACTACAGGTCTCATGTTAACTTTGCAATAGACACAAAGTGTTCATGATCTCATGGACAGACAAAATTCAAATTTGTTACTTTGATTTATATTTTATATTGTCTGTCAAGTATCAATTTTCATATAACTTGGCTGGTTTTGCGGATATTTTAAATTATACTAGACATTTGGGAGGGCTGCTAACAGTCAAAACGCCATATTGCCGCTTTTAACGTCGTGATGATACAGGCTTGACCTCAGACAAATGTCAGTAAACAAACATTATTGGATTGCTTTAAAGTTGGTCCACCCAAACAGAGCGTTTGTTGGCATGGCATAAATATGTCCATTCATGAAGCTATGAACAAGATCTCAAATGGATAGGTTCATTTTGAGACTACCAGTGGAAATGTAAATATTGAAAAATAATTGTTTTTATCTTTGGACCAAAACATATGTTATGGGTACTCAAAAGACATTTGTTAAATTGAAAGGTAAGAAAATAATTGCAATTTTATGCTAAAAAAGTGGCCTTTTCTAGACCTAGCAATAAGGTTTGACACAAATTTTCTGAGGTTTTTATACCTGAGACTGCTACTGTTAAATTTATGCCACTAGTCTAAACAAATGTCATTTATGAACACCAACAATGTGCTATTTTGACAGAGTACAGCCGGGAGAATGTTATCATCTATACTCAGGACTACAGGAAAATATGCTGCAAGATTACCTACCTCCAGAAATACTCAGAACTAGGCTTGAGGAACTCTGTCTACAAATAAAGGTTTTTATACTTCTTGATAAGATAGGGGTTGTCAGCCTTCTTTAACCCTTTACTCCATAGAAATCATTTTCTATTTTTAGACATCGAAAAAAATTCAAGAAAAATTTAAGTTAAGTTTTAAATACTTTTGGAAGGAAAATGAAACATTTACTCCAATGGAGCAAATGCTTGATTTTCTATATTTTTTTCCAAATATATAGCATTGGACATTTAAAGTTAAACTTCCTAGGACAGTTAACATTGTACATTAATGGTTTTAATGGTTATAGGTAGAGGGGTTGTCTAAACTGCCGCTAGTATGTGGCTAGTTCTAAGGGCATAAATTAAACAACAGATTATCAGGTAGTAACAAAGGTAAAATGATTCTCTATTTTAAAAACAAGCATGATTCATTTGATGTGATGTAGAGATCCACCCAATACCAAATAACATGTATGGATCATGAAAAAAACAGCTTTATACCAGTGTAAGCAATAAAGATGCAGTCGGGCTGGGCATCTTGTTGCTGTCCGATCAGTGTTTTCGCTATTCGGTGTAACACCCAGGCCTCGAGATAAGAGTGCATTTTTGAAAATTAGATTTTCTTATTTTTCAACCAAAACATATGTTGTGGGTACTCAAAAGAACCGTCTTAATGAGACGGTTCTTTTGAGCATCCAAAGCACATGTTTAAACCGATAGGTAAGGGAATAAATGCAATTTTAGGTGCACAAACGATCCTTACCTGGACCTATGAACACCTGCATATTGTAATTTTGATTTGGTTCTGTAGAATTTATCACCAGTCTTTGCTGCTTGCATACATAATATATATGAGCCATGACATGTGATTTCCAGCAATGTGGTATTTTGACAAATATAGACTCAGACGAGCCTGCACAGCCTCCTTTAAGGCTTAGAAACTCCAAATGATGTTAGGTCAGTAGCTTAACAGTCTTAGAATATTCAAGGGACTAGCAAAGGCTCTGATCAGACTGTGCATATGCGCAGGCTGATCTGAGGCTTTGCTGGTCGCACATACCTCATGGTTGGAAATCTCATGTCATGGCTCGGCTCATATATAAATAGATAAAAGTTCACATAATAATATATAAATATAACATTCTTGAGAGGGTGATAGTCGAAAATATCATCCCGAGGACAATGGTTATCAACCGAGGCGCAGCCGAGGTTGGTAATCATATTTCGAGGGATGATTTTTTCGACTATCACCCTCTCAAGAATGTGATATTTATTTTATTATACCGAACATTATTCCTTAATTTTGTCTATCCCTTTTTTCCTCTAACCGTGGTGCGGGAAGTTCAAGAACAGAACAATGCATATTTGCTATGAATGGATGAAATATTACCTTTCACAAAAGTGTTGTGTTTGTAAACAGTTTTAGTGTCCTCAAATTGATCATGATCGCCGTTTAAACAAATTGTGCCATAATCACTGATGACTGCAAATTTAATAGGCTACTAAACAGCGTCGCTTATATCTACATTGCAAATGGAGTTGCTATGGATGGTGCGGTTTGATGCAAAACAGAAAATTTCGCCTGATCTGCTCAATTTTGATTTCAAAGTGTTCGCCTCGTTCTAACTAAGAAAGCCAGTACCAACACTTAATGTTTCTGACCAGAAATAACAAACTTATATGGAGATTAAATTGACTAGGCCATGGCATTATACATGTATCCGCCATTGTAAAGTTAGCGTCTTCTCGCGTAAACGAACCGTACGCGCATCAAAGTCGTGCATGTGATAGTCGAAATTATCGCAGGATGATAGTCGAAATTACTGCCCACCGGCCTACGGAGGTTTTACATTAGACATTTATGTGAGGTATAATAAATAAGGTATGTTGCCCCACTAGGTAGCTGAGTATGAATGTTGAAAGAGTGATTTTACACATATGCGATAAGTACCAAAATCCTACATACTTGCCAAAATGATATTTCAATATGGCTGTACTAAATATTGCTTAAGCTCTGGGAGCACAATGTTTCATTAAAACGTTTTTTAATTTCAGCTACTGAAGTTAGGTCGGATTGAACCTTTTGTTAAGAAAGCCATGCAAGCTCCGTCCTTACAGTCACTCCACAATGCTATAATTAACCTACAGAACCTTGTAAGTACACTCATTGTAGCATAGGTGTTTAGTTGCTCTGGTAAATCATGTTGTTTAGTTGCTTGGATAAATCACATGGGTATCACATCCTCTATCACTGTAGGACCATTTGGACCTTGGGTGATTCGGACCTAGGATGATTCAGATCAAGTTTGACAGTGGACAATTCAGATCTTGGTTGATATGGACCATTTGCCTACCGTCAAGTTAAACAAAAATGTATGATTAGTTCATTTGTTTTAACTTACCATAATGATTATGAAAAAACACTGTAATACACCTTATTTCAGGTACTGGCAAGGCAAGGCACATACTAAAGTTAAAGTTGTACAGCGTGAATAAATCACCTTTTACTGAATAGCCAGTAATTCAAACTCAATGTTTTTATCATTTTTTTCCAAAGATTTTGATTTGTCCATGGCAAAATAGAATCCATTTTTACACTTGGATAAAAACTCTTATCCGGAATTACTGGACTTCTTTCAGGATGACCAAAGCTTTAAGATGAACATGTGAAATAAACTTTTAAGTTACCTTGTTCTTTGCTGTGCTTGAATCTATCACCAGTGGACAAGAGCATGAATCCATGCCAACCCCAAACCAAGTACTTTCAATTGAATCATGTTCTGAAACTGTTTCGCAGTCATGAAAAGTGGTGTCCTGCACCACTCACTCCCAAGTACTGGTCAACATGTTGAAATGTCTGTGGCAGTTTTTCGTAATTCACATAGTTAACCCAAATGGTTTGCTCAAAGTTCATCAATTTAACATAATCCTTTCAACAATATTCGTGCTTTGTAGACACCACCTTATAGAAATACTAATGTAGGTAAATCATGCAGCAGCCACAAATTTATAACGTCGCAAACCAGTTTTTAATGTTTACCATGAAAATAAAAATCTCGCAAAAAAATGTGAATTTCCAGTAGTGTAAACTTTCTTCTTTACAGAATGCTCTTGATGATGATGAAAATCTGCTACCTCTAGGATATCACCTGGCTAGGATGCCCCTTGACCCTCAAGTTGGCAAGATGATTCTGTTTGCTGCTATATTCTCCTGTCTGGTAGTATAAACTTTCTTCTTTACAGAATGCCCTAGATGATGATGAGAACCTGCTACCTCTAGGATATCACTTGGCAAGGATGCCCCTCGACCCTCAAGTTGGCAAGATGATTCTGTTTGCTGCTATATTCTCCTGTCTGGATCCTATACTCACTGTAGCTGCCAGCCTCAGTTTCAAAGATGCCTTCATCATTCCATTAGTAAGTAGGATTCACATGAGATTTTGTCCCCTTACAGCATAGGCAAGAGATTTTGTCCCCTTACAGCATAGGCAAGAGATTTTGTCACCTTACAGCAGAGGCAAGCATGAAAGAATCTGCTTGCTCTGAAACTATAGTAGTAGACAAATGTTTATTTTTTATGCCCCCCAACTTTGAAAAAGTTGAAGGGGCATATTGTTTTGGGCTTGTCCATGCGTCCCTCCATCTCTGCGTCTGTTCAAAATTTAGTCAGATACAGCTTTGTAATTTCATATATGGATTCCTCATTAAAAAATAATTGACTCATATTTTTTTAAGTCTTGATTATCTCCCTTTGTGGAGTTATGTCCCTTTCAAAGGGTCATAATGATATTTTGTTATCAAGATACTTCGAAAACTATAACAGCTATGATTTTGAAACTTTGTCAGCTAATAGCGGATAATGAGTAGATAACCTGGCGAAAATTAAAAAAAAGTTATCTTATATTTTTTCCAGTTATTGCCCTTTGCAAATTTGGATATAGAAAACTTGATATCTCAAAAACTATTGCAGCTAGGAACTTCAAACTTAGACAGCTGATAGCTGATAACGTGTAGATAACTGGGTGAAAAATATTTTTTTTTTTTTTTTTTTAAGTTATTGCCTTTAAATTTTTTTGAGTGATTGCCCTTTGCAAATTTGGTCATCCAAAATTTATAATACAGATATTTCAAAAACTATTACGGCTAGTAGCCTCAGATTTGGTCAGCTGATAGAGGATTAAGAGTAGATTAAAAAAATAAGTCTGGATTATCTCCCTTTGTGGAGTTCTGCCCCTTTTAAAGGGTCATAATGAAATTTTGTAATCAAGAGATCACAAAAACTGTTACAGCTATGAATGGTGTCAGCTAATAGAGGACAATGAGAAGATTATCTGGTAAAAATTTAAAAAAAAAAGGTTGTTTTATTTTTTTTAGTTATTGCCCTTTGCAAATTTGGACATAGAATAGAAAACTTGATATCTGAAAAACTGTCACAGCTAGGAGCTTCAAACTTTGACAGCTGGTAGAGGATAATGAGTAGATAACCTGGTGAAAATTTTTTTTAAAAAAAAGTTTTTTTTTAGTTATTACCTTTTACATTTTTTCAAGTGATTGCCCTCACAAATTTGCTCATCGAAAACTTATAATAAAGATATTTCAAAAACTCTTACAGCTAGTAGCCTCAGATTTGGTCAGCTGATAGAGAATTGTGAGTAGATTAAAAATTACCTTAAAGGTCAAAAACATTTTTGAAACTCCTCATGTTTTAAATGACATTCATGAGAAAACCAAAATGCCGAAAACCACACCTTAAAATTCCAAACGAGTCAAAAGTTATGCAAGTTTTAAAATTATGCAAATTAGCATATAAGCCCCGCCCATATTATTGTTTATTGACAAGCTAATGTTTGGGGGCACAGTGTTTCATAAACACAATATCTAGTTAATATGTTAATTTTCAAAGCTTTTCTATTTTTGCAGTCCTTCAAGACCCTATTTTTTTGAAAGCTTACTAAGTTTACTTGCTCAGGACTTTAGTTAAGAGTGTGTTACAGAAATTTATTTTTCTTATTTCTCAACCAAATATATGTTGTCGGTACTCAAAAGAACTTTCTCAATGAGATGGTTCTTTTGAGCACCCAAAACATATGTTCAAACTGATGGGTAAGAAAATATTAACAATTTTACGCTGAAAATTTTTGTTAATTTAAACCTGTGTTGGTTATGAAATTCTCTTCAAATACTGCAAATTGATTTACCAGTAGTGACACTGTATCTATGACTGATGTGAAGTCACACCTGGTTCATAAATACATTTCACTGTCTGTCCCTTTTCATGCTACCGGGGCGCATAGCACGGTCAGTAAAGTGTCTGACTGCAGATATGTGTGTGACTGCAGATTCAGTGGTCGCAAGTTTGATCCCGACCTGGTCCTATATTTTTGCTGTGATAGCTCATGAAATAATTTCTACAGCCATTCTCTTGCTGAAATAATTTTACGGAAAAGTTACTTTTGAGAAAAAATCCGCAGACAACAAAAAAACATGCAAAATTACCTGGAAAACTCTGCATGCTTTTTTGTTGCTTCCTGATTTTTTTCTAAATCAACTTTTTTGAAAAAAAAATGCTTTCAGGAATACCTTCAGTTTGGACCCAGATCATGCCTGTTATTTTGTCGGGTCTTACCTAGGTCCAAACTGTTTGCAAAAGTCAGTAGCAGATGACGCTAGTAGATAAATAATTAATGCATTTGCAATACTAAGCATGATCTCTAGGGCTGGGAGATAAGTTTTGATTGAAATAAGAAAGCTGTTACATTGATACACCTTAGAACTACTCAAGACTCCTGGGTAAACCACAGGTTTAGATAAACAAAAATTTTCAGCATAAATTGTAAATATTTTCTTACCTATAATATTTAGCATATGTTTTGGGTGCTCAAAAGAACTGTCTCATTGAGACGGTTCTTTTGAGTACCCATAGCATATGTTTGGGATAAAAAATAAGAAAATAATTTTTCTGTTACACACTCTTAACTAAAGTTCTGGTAAACTTATCTCATTTTTGCAGGGTAAAGAAAAGTTAGCTGATGATGTCAGAAAGAAATTAGCCGATGGTAGTCACAGTGATCATGTCATGCTGATTAATGCTTTTATGGTAAGTTTATAGGAAAATATCATGAGTGTGATGGACGGATGGAAAAATCCTTTTTGACCGTCTCTGTTTGCCATCAGTAGGCTAGGTCTGGCAATGAGGATGAGTTAACCATTAAAGCGCCAATCACAACTGCAGCAGACGACAAATTTGGTGACTTCTTTCTAAGGTTTTCGAAAATAAATAGAGGATATTTACATTTTTGAGGTGAATACCAAATATATTTCATTGAGTGCGGTGAAAAAATCAGTATTATTCACAAGTGCGTAGCACGAGTGAAAATGCTGATATTTTCACAGCTTGAGATGAAATATATTTGGTATTTGCCAAAAAAGCTGATATTTTCATAGCTTGAGATGAAATATATTTGGTATTTGCCAAAAAAAAGTAAATTTTCTTTTTATTTTATGCACAACGGAAATACAGAATGTCCAACCTTACTTTTTCCTTTGTCGTTTCTCGTTCAATTTGACTTTTGCAGTGTGTTTATTGGTTTAAACATAGTTTGCACCTAGGGAATGTCTTAGAATCATATTTTAACGAATGAAACATAAGAAATCAGCATTTAAAGAAAGTCTATTGTGTGTGCCTTAGGGTAGGCGTCACGTGCAAACTGTCGCTATGCCAGGTCAAACAGTGACGTCATTATGTTTGATGTTGAGGTCACAACATGCGTAGCGTTATTTCTTACAAATATCCTTCACTTAAAACCTTTTGATAAACAATTCCAATCCCCAAATTACCAAGAAAGCCTTGTTTTGCTACAGTGAAAATATAAATCGTATCAGTGGCTAGTGAAAAACTACGATATTTTTCACTGTAGAAAAAACCCGATTTTATTCACATTTGATATGCATTGAATTCACTGTTTGTGATAAAATAATAAGGTATGATATTTGAATTATCATGCCTTATTAGTTAAATATGAACAAGCAGCAAATTTGAAACTGTCGTCTGCTGCAAATTGTAGATGGGTTTATTTTAATTTTGATTGGTTTGTGATTTACCGTCCCAGACAACAGCTTATGGTCATGTTGAGAGTGTCCATATATCTCAGCACACTTTTTCTTAGGCAAGCTCAGACTAAGTGCTTAACCAGTACTTTGTGCACATAATTTAGCATGAAATTGAAAGAAGCCATTATTGAATCAGCTGAAGGAGAAGAATGATCAAAGAAAATATTACATTATCAATCTCCATGAAAGTATGGGACTGGGCCGGGAATCAATTCAGGACTCTTGAATCAGTTATCAGACTTGATATCCAATTGCGCTATGGGGCAGGATGGGATGAGTTAATGTAACATTTTTTTTTATTTCTCTCAGATAGATTGATCTCATTTTTCCAACCTGTTTTCTGTTTTCCCAGAAATTATAAAAAATGTGAAAGCTAGTAAACTACAAGGCCCAGTCTTAATTTTACCAGATTTGAAAGTGGCAATATTGAAAACCAGCAATGAGAGAGACGGAAGGGGGGGGGAGGGAGATTGCCTCAAATACTTTTTAGAAATCCCATACAGTTTTTGAGGGCTATTCATATCAGCAAGTAGCAAAATGTATTTTTCAAACTAAAATTATTAATATCCTAGAGACCTTTTCTATTCTACTTATGACTTGGCCCAAGTATGTATATGTGAGAGCTAATGGTAATATTAGCTGATTTATTGGAGTTTTCCATGAAGTTTGGACAAGATTAGAAAATGTTAGCTGTTTAGAATATAAGAATCTATTATGAGTGTGAGGGTGGGATAGAAAAATCCATCCCCACTATCACTGTTTGGAATCACAAGGCTTGCTTAGTGATGACAAAGGGTGATCGGAGGGATGGATTTTTATATCCCACCCTCACACAATCAATGGATTCTTTTTACTTGCTCACCATTAAACACCTAATTTTATAATTTAAAAAAAGCCTCTCAGAAGTTCCTGAATACACTGAGATGTGACAAGACATGATGATGTCACTTTATCATAAAAGCGAACAAAGATTACCTCACAAGCAAAAAAAGTATACAACCCACTTTACACATGACTTAGTCAAATTTTCTATCATTTTTTGAAAACAACCCAGAGATCAGCGGGCGTTTGACGACAGCTGATTAGGATCTGCACTGTTTTTCATCGACACGATTAATCCATATTAATAATGAGCAATTACACCAATGGAGTGGTTAAAATGAGAAATTGCTATTGCCTGGTATGCCCTTATAGGAGCATGTGCCTAGGCTGATCATGGTATTTTGTTGTTTCAGGGGTGGGAAGAAGCTACAACAAGAGGGACAAACAGACAGTACTGCTGGCAAAACTTCCTGTCAGAAAATACCCTAAAGGTGAGTAGAGAAGGCAGGGTGGAGCTCAATGGCTCAGTTGGTAGAGCATTAGACTGGGGATTGAAGGGTTGCTAGTTTAAGACTCACAGCCAGACTCACTGTGTTGTGTCCTTGAGCAAGACACTATCCACTGCTTGGTACAGGTTCAACCCAGTGACTCAGTTGGTAAAAAGGTCAGTAGAGAAGGCAGTGTGGAGCTCAATGTCTCAGTTGGTAGAGCATTAGACTGGGGATTGAAAGGTTTCTTGTTTAAGACTCACAGCCAGCAGAGTCACCGTGTTGTGTCCTTGAGCAAGACACTATCCACTGCTTAGTACTGGTTCAACCCAGGAAGATCTGTCCCAACATGACCGAAAAAAAGGGACATAAAGTATCAAAACAAAGAAGAGGCAGTGGTAGAATTTAATCCTGAACTGCCAATCCTGACTGTAGCAGACAACAAGTTTTATGACATCTTTCTTGATTTTTAGAGGAAATATGGCTGCCAGCATACGATTCTTTTGATATATTAAGCCTTGTTTGGTTTCTGAATGCAGGGTCCCAAATTGAAAATGAGCAGCAACATGAGATTTCCAACAGTGTGGTATATACGCCCAGCAAAGACTCAGATCAGCCTGCCCATACGCACAGTCTGATCAGAGCCTTTGCTAGTGGCTTGAATATTCCATGACTGTTAAGCTTCTGACTGAATACCATTTGGAAATTCTAAGCTTAAAAGGAGGCTTTGCAGGCTCGTCTGAGTCTACACTTGTCAAAATGCCACATTGTTGGAAATCACATGTCCTGGTTTAAATGTCATATGCTGTAGTCTTTTGTTGGTACTTAATTGGTTCTTAACACGTACTGTTTTCATTAAACGGGGATAACCAAATTCAAAATTTTCATTTGGGGAGGCAATTTGTCTGATCTAAGGTCGGAAATCATGTTTTACAGACCATAAAACTAAATGTCTGACTGTTAAAAAAGCAATATACGTTTCCAAATGAAAATTTTGAATACCCTAATTTTAAAAAAAATATTTACTAAGAATACTTGAAATTATACATTTCAAATATCTAAAGTTCAGGATTTGAAAACTTTTAACATACACCCTTATCATTTAAAAATGTAATAAAATTCTTGGAATGGGAAATGTGATGTTTGATCATCCCATGATTTTCTACCTAGTAAAACTTATAGTGCTCAGGTTTATAACAAACCCCTGGCAACTGTCAGGGAGTCAATTTTTTTTTTTTTTTTTATAGCCCCGCTTTGAAAAAACTGAATTTTGGTTGTCTGTCATACCATCAATCTGTCCATCATTCCTTCCATCCAGCTGCCATAGTTTTGTTCTCGGGCAATATTGTTACGTGCCGAGCTCAGGCTGTCTAAACAGCTGGAGATTGGGCTGCCAAGACGACACACTAAACTCACAGAGTCTGGGCCTCATTATAAGGGGTAGTGTGAACTTTAGAGAAAGGAAATTAAATGAAAATGTCTTGATTATAACTTAATGGGATAGAATGAAGACTAAAGACATAGTTCAGTTATAAAATGTGTTCTTTTAATGATGTAAATAAACTTTAAATAAACTTCATGATTTATTATTCATATGACTAGAGCAATGTACAAAACAATATTATGGATTTCTTTTAACAGGATGATGAGGTAGAAAATTATGAGTTACAATTATGCCACAACTGATTTACATTGCACTCACACCTTCAGTGATCACAAAACCGGTCTGAACTATGGTCCCAAAACAATGAAATGAAATGAAGATGAACTTTATGTGCTAAAACATGGTAAAAATTAGCTAGAACATTGCTGACACAATGGTGATGCTAGCTTTTAGAAAAGTCTAAACTTGTTAAGAAACGAGCGGACGTCAAATGCAGTAAAAATCGATAATGCTTTCTTAAATTTAGATAAACAAAAGACCCTCTTCAAAGTGCTTATTAACTTAATCTGAATGTGTTTTACTTGAAAGAAATCTAACAAAAGGGTCTGAAAGTAAATAAAACACGGACAACGAAAAATGCAACTGTCCCAAACCAAAGAAAAATCTGAAGTCCTCAGGAACGCTTAAGAATTTGCTTTTATACTCCCAGTTTCCTGTTTCCGGAATCCCGTAGCCAAACAGTCTGGGATCCCAGAACCCAAGCCAAAATGCTCTGGGAATCCCAAGTCCCAAGGCGAAATGCCCCGGGATCATGTGATCCCGGCCCTGACGATGTCGGGAAGTGCCATCTTGGAATTTGCCTTAAAAATTCTATGGTCAGTCACTTTTTGAAACAAAAACTTTACTTTCTTAAATGAAATTCCCATTGATCTTAATCTCAAAATGCGCCGAAATGAATTATCTAAATGCTGGTCATAATGAGAGAATTTGCTTACATAGGGATTTAGAGAAAATGTACCGAGACGCTGGATCATAGCTTTTTACAAATGAATGTTTTGACGGTTATGCTTCAGTGGTTACACACTAAATACCCAGCATGCAACTATCTCACAACAACAAACTTGGAGGTCAAGTGAAAGCATGTGGTTTTGATTTGCACATTTTAAGATAAATATATTCGTAAATCACACAGAATTTGGATAAATATGCTTCACATTGATGGATAAGAACTTTGTTTACACATGTGTTGAATGCCGTCTGAGTGACACGATCGATAAAGACACAGCCCAATGCCAACAAGGTAAATTCTCAGATCAGCTGATTGTAAACAAAACACAAACAGCCTTGGAAGTTGTGTCATATCAATATCTTCAGCAAAATTGATAGAATTGCATCAAATTTCATATATGCATTGATATTGACAAGACCTAGGTCTGGAATGTTATACATCAGTTGTTACTTATTTGCAATAGAGTTATGACCTTGACTGATGTCAGAATTTCTTTTCTGCTCAATATTGAGAACAAATAGTCAGATCTAGGTTGGGATTGTTACACATCATTTTTTGCACATTTCTTGGAATTGGATATGTGATGTATGATCTTCCCATGATTTTCTACCTAGCAAAACTTATAGTATTCATGTTTATTTACTGTCAGGGAGTCAACTATTTTTTTTATTATAGCCCCACTTTGAAAGAGGGGGGCTAGTCTGGATTTGGGATGTCCGTCATTCCATCCATCCATCATTCTGTCCATCTGTCTGCCTGTCATAATTTCATTTCTGCTCAATATCTTCAGAACAAATTGATAGAATTTCACCAAAATTTGTATATGCAGTGATATTGACAAGATCTAGGTTGAGATTGTTACACATCAATTTTTTGCACATTTGTAATAGAGTTCATCCACATGATAAACCTGATGTCAGAATTTTGCCCAAGTTTTTCCCTCTCAATTATTTGAGAACAAATAGACAGAACTCCACCAAATTTTATGCATGCATGTATATTGAAAAGATGTAGGCTAGGATTAATACTCATCATTTTTTCACAAATTTGTAAACGAGTTGTGCCCCTTGATTGCCGTTAGAATTTTGTTTCTGCTCAATATCTTGAGAACAAGCGGATAGATTTTCACTAGATTTTATATATGCATTGATATTGACAAGATCCAAGTTGGGATTGTTACCTGACATTTTGTGCAAATTTGTAACAGAGTTATGGCCCATGATTGATGTCAGAATTAATTTCCGCTCAATATCTTTAGAACAAACAGACAGAATTGTACCAAATTTGTATATGTATTAATATCAACAAGATCTAGATTTTTTTTTCAAATAAGCAGCAGAGTTATGGCCCCTGATTGATGTTGATTGGAATTTTAATGCACATTTGACCTTTTTACCATACAAAGTGCTGCAGCTGGGCTATAGCCAGATCCTCTGACAATTCTAGTTTGCTCAAATTATTTTTAATGCCAGGTTTGATTCCAAGCTAGGGATTGGTGGCTGAGCAACTTTTTTCAACTACAATATAGGTATTAAGGGAGTGCAGTGGTTGAGTGCTTGACTTGAGACCAAGGGGCCGTGGGTTCGAGCATCACCAGCGTCACTGCGTTGTGGTCTTTGAGCAAGACATATTTATCCTAGCTTAGTACTGGTTCAACCCAGGAAGATCCGTCCCTGTTTAACTGAAAGATTGTTGATGGGACGTTAAGAATCAAATCAAACAAACAAAAACATTATAGGTATTATCACAAAAACATCTGATCTTGTTTGATGTGAACAACAAGAGCACATACATGCACATAAGTCCAGATAAGGAAATTTTATTTGCGTAAAATTTTAATCATTTTCTTACCCATTAATTTAAGCATATGTTTAGGGTGCTCAAAAGAACCGTCTCCTTGAGACGATTCTTTCGAGTACCCAAAACATATGTTTTGAATGAGAAATAAAGAAAATAATTTTCCAATACACACTATTATCTGGAGGACTGCATGCACTAGAGTCTTAAGAGTCTCATTAGAACCTCCAATCCACTCACTTGGAATAATGTCCGTGCTAGTCCCCAAAGCTGGGCAGGCTGGATTGAGCTTTACCTGTTTTTTGTGATTATACAAATATTCATATTGGGGCTTTCCCATGGTAAATGTTAACATGGTTAATTTACATGCAACTTTGGATAGTGATTTTTAACCTCTTAGTCATGCTTGCTCGGGAGAAAAAGTGTGGTTATGTGAACTGACCATCTCAACATGACCATAGCTGTTGACTGGGAAGTAAAACCTCAAACCAAACCAAACAAAAACTCAATGTGCGTATTAGGTAGATTAGAGTGACCTAATATTATTTTCAGTTACTACGTGACATGAAGAAGCAGCTGTCAAATTTATTGTGTGATCTAGGATTCCTTAATGACAAGAATCCCAAACATCATGCAGCTAATGTTAACTCTGGTAAGTGCAAAACATCATGCAGCTAATGTTAACTCAGGTAAGTCCAAAACATCATGCTGCTATGTTAACTTAGGTACCTGATCAGACTATTCTTGAGTGTATTGGTCCGTATTCCACGACAACTCAGTACCATAGCAAATGACAAAGCAGATGTCATTAAGTAATGCAATGTGAGAAAATGGTTAAAAGGAAATTTCAGGAAGATAAAATCAGAATTACACCCTCTGACCTTAATTAACCCTTGTCATGCTGAGCAAGGTGAGCTATTGATATCATATGATGCCCATCAACATTATTTCCTTTTAATAACATCTTCACCTTAACCACTTGTAATTTCACCAAACTTCACAGGAATGTTCTTGGGTGGTCCCATTTCAAAGTTGTACAAAGATTTCCACTCCATGCAGAAGTTTGGTTGCCATAGCAACCAAAATGAAAAAAAATCTTGCCAAAAACTACTGGGCTGATATCAAAATAATTTGGCACAAATGTTCCTTGGGAACATGGCCCCCAAGGGTGTGGCCAGTCATTCCTATGTTTATAAAGGGAAAACTTTAAAAATTAATGAAAATTGTCTTTCCATCTTTATAAACAGTCATTCTCAGGTGAGCAACCAAGGACCCTAATGTTTGAAACACTGTTGATCCAGATCAGCTGGCTTCTGATGAAGCCATCTGATCAGGATCCATACAGTTTTCTACTCCAATTGTAAATGCATGCTTATAGCCAAAATGGTGAACTTATCGAACGCTTCCTCAATTAAAATAAAGAATATTCCATTTTAAAAATTTAGTATCTTGATTTTTGTTTAAATACTGTTACTTTTTTCAGACAATGTCGCTCTTGTTAAAGCTGTTCTCTGTGCTGGTCTATATCCTAATGTTGCTAAGGTCTGGTCTCCTCCAAAGAAACACAGGTAAGTGTTAGGGTGTAGTTAGGTAAAAGTTGGAATTTGGATGTTTCTAATAGTGTGTTTTATCAAACTATGACGGCCCTGACGTAAAGCTTTAATCTGTTGGCTGATGCTTGTCCTTGGCTGGGCCCACGGTAGCTCAACTTGAGGTTTTCTTTAGCTCTGACTATCATGTCCTTTTCTTTGTATCATCATAGTGTATTCATTTGATTAGATTGTTGCCCTGTGATGATGCATTGCATTAGTAGGGAAGCTTCCGAGTTAAACAATTTTTGTGTATTAACAACAACAGAATGTAGGGCCAAGTTTTGGCGTCAGTAAAATGCATTTAAGCCCCCCGGTGACTTAGCCTGCTGTCTGTTTTAAAGCTGTGGTTCTGTTGTTGTTGATTTATTGTTTTATGTACCACTCATTGTTTGTGGGGGTTCTGTATTGGTCTTTGTTTTGGTATGCATTACTTTATGTCCTTTCCAGTTTTGCAATCATCTTGACAAGGAAGAGAGAGCTTGTTGTTTTGCTGTTATTGTCTTTTGGATGTCTTGTTACTGTAAATGTTCTGTAGCTCTTCCTCATGGTGCAGTGGGTTGGTCTGCAGTTTGTGATTGTGGTATTTCCTGATTATATTCACTTACTCTTTTATCAGTTTTATCACGACGTAGCATTTTGGAGTGTAATAAAATCATATATTAAAGAAATAATACAATTATTTATTACATAATGTTGCATCTGGGACTGATATAACTCCACTATAAATCAATAAATTACTGGTGGTTTACATATACTGAGCCAAAGTTCTAAAGCAAAGTGTAAAGGGCCAGAACTTTTAAGGACCAATTGATGTAGGGCAGTTTATGTTGGAAAACTTACTCAAATAATCTTGAAGAATCTTTATCGCACAGAGAATAGATTGTCTGGAGCATGGTTCTGTGAGCTGTTGTCTGATTGGTCAACAACGCTTTTTGGGTCTCAGGACCTTGTGAGTGGTCATAAAGTTAAAAACCCACACTCCAACGCTAGACCAATAAGCGCGGTTTTTTTTCATTGAAAATTCTTCTATTGAATTTCACAAAATTAAGCGTCAAAATTCAGTGAATCTAGATTTGAGTGTTTATTGCCAAGACGTCCATACAACTGAAAGCAATCAATATCGCATAAATTTCCAAAAACATTGAAATCATTGAAAGAATGTGTTATTTCTGCTTCTTTGGAAAGGCAAGGAGCAAAAAAGGATAAAAAAAAATACCAGCATGGCTTCATATTCACTCTGACAATAATTAAAACTTCCTGTAAAACTGTTTGCTTAATTCTGACTAAATCCTTTTTTTTTGATCTGACGTCTAGCAGAATTAAGGAAGAATAATTTATCGCTAAAAACTTGAAGAATTCCGACAGAAATCCCCAAAATTAATTCAGATTTCATGATGCCAAAATGCATGTCAAATATCGAAAATTGAAACATTACCATGCATTTCATTTTTTTCAACCACCCTTGCTCAATGGAATGCTTTTTGTCTTAAACAGTTTGAGGCATATTGCTAAAACTGAAGTAAGTTTTGATGCCTAACTGAATGAACTTTCGTTTAGGCAACCATAGTGTATTCGCTCGACCAAAGATATAATGAAAATAGCATAAAGTTGCTTTGGAACTATGGCTCAGTATATTTGGTCAAGTTATGTAATGATGTATATAATAGTTTCACACCAAAATGCGATAGCAAAGTCATTTGAATGTCATTTGATAGATAGAATCTAATATTCATATTCCTATATTATTTATAAAACTTGTTGCAAAATAGCAATAAAATGCTCGCACTCTTCACATTAAATCTCTTTTTCCCCAACTTGTTTAATAAATTCAATAAAACATGAGCACTCATGTAAGATCCTCTACATGCAAATTAGCTAATTAATGTTCTGTAATGATGACCGTCACAACAAAGCACTTACATGTATGATGAAATCTTGATACAACAATTTCAAAGTAATTTTAGTGTTATATGATAAGTAGAATTTATAGAATTAGACAAATTCAAAACAAAACTTGGTTGTGTACACTGTATCTCTTGTTATAACTGCTGAATGAATGACCATCGTGATGTGGGGTGGGTATACTTTTTTCTGAAATTAAATTTACTTGTTATAAATTATAAATCATTGCATTTTCAAGAAGTGTAGTAATTATGCCCCCAACTTTGGAAAAGTTGAAGGGGCATATTGCTTTTGGCTTGTCCGTGTGTGTGTGTGCGTCCGTCCTTGTGTCCGTTACAAAATTTATTAAGATACAGTTTTGAAATTTCATATATGGATTCCTCATCAAAAATGATTGACACATATTTTTTTTTCAAGCCTGGATTATCCCCTTTTGTGGAGTTATGCCCCTTTTAAAGGTTCTTAATGAAATTTTGTAATCAAGATATCTCAAAAACTATAACAGCTATGAGCTTCAAACTTGGTCAGCTAATAGAGCATAATGAGTAGATAACCTGGTGCAAATTTTAAAAAAAGTTATTTTTTTTTTAGTTATTGCCCTTTGCAAATTTGGACATATAAAATTTGATATCTCAAAAACTATAACAGCTATGAGCTTCAAACTTGGTCAGGTAATAGTGGATAATGAGTAGATAACCTGGTGAAAATTAAAAAAAAATGATTTTATTTTTTGAGATATTGCCCTTTGCAAATTTTGGCATTGAAAACTTGAAGTCAAGATATCTCAAAAACTATTACAGCAAGTAGCTTCAAACTTAGTCAGCTGATAGAAGATAATGAGTAGTTAACCTGGTGAAAATTTAAAAAAAGTTATTATATTTTTTTGAGCTATTGCCTTTGCAAATTTGGTCATTGAAATTTTGTCATGAAGATATCTCGAAAGTTATTGTAGCTAGGAGCTTCAAACATGGTAGGTTGGTAGAAGATGATGAGTAGATTACATGGTGAAAATTAAAAAAAAAGTTATTTTATTTTTTTAAGTAATTGCCCTTTGTAAATTTGGGCATTGAAAACTTATGAAGCCTTCTTGACAACCAAAGGATTGGGGGCATAATGTTTCATAAACATCATTTCTAGTTTGAAAATATAAATTAAATGATCCTGGAAAATTCCAGGAATGTTATGCAGAATAACTGATTTAATATTACCACTTTTTCTTTCTTATTTAACAGACCAATGAAACTGCGGACAAAAAGTGATGCCAAGTGTGAGCTCCACCCAAAGTCTGTGAACACTGAAGTGTTTGAACCAGAATCTCAGTGGGTCATCTATCATAAGATGATGAAGACAACAGGGGTAAGACTACTTCTCTTTATAGCCCCACTTTGAAAAGGGGGGGGGGGCTATATAGGATTTGGGTTGTATTTCATTCCAGTCATTCGTCCGTCATAATTTCATTTCCATCAAATTGATAGATTTTCACCAAATATTATATATGCATTCATATTGACAAGATCTAGCTTGAGATTGTTACACCTCCTTTTTTAAATATTTGTACCAGAGTCATGGCCCTTGATTTTCGCCAAAATTTTGTTTTCACTCAATATCTTGAGAACAAATTGATAGATTTCACCAAATTTTATATATGCATTCATATTGACAAGATCTAGCTTGGAATTGTTACACTTCCTTTTTCTCATATTTGTACCAGAGTTATGGCCCTTGATTTTTGCCATGATTTTGTTTTTGCTCAATATCTTGAGAAGAAATTGAGATAGATTTTCACCAAATTTTATATATGCATTCATATTGACAAGATCTAGCTTGGGATTGTTACACATCCGTTTTCGCGTATTTGTACCAGAGTTATGGCCCTTGATTTTAGCCAAAATTTCGTTTCTGCTCAATATCTTGAGAACAAATTGATAGATTTTCACCAAATTTTATATATGCATTCATATTGACAAGATCTAGCTTGGGATAGTTACACATCCTTTTTTGCATATTTGTGCCAGAGTTATGGCCCTTGATGTACACCAAAATTTCGTTTCTGCTCAATATCTTGAGAACAAATTGACAGATTTTCACAAAAATTTATTTATGCATAGATATTGACAAGATTTAGCTTGGGATTGTTAGCTGTCATTTTTTGCTTATTTGGTACAGAGCTATGGCCCTTGATATTTGTAGGAATTTCATTTCTGCTCAATATCTTGAGAACAAATGGACAGAATTTCACAAAATTTTATATTGCATTGATAATGACAAGATCTAGGTTGGGATTGTTAGCTGTCATTTTTTTGCTTATTTGTAATAGAGCTATGGCCCTTGATTTATGTCAGAATTTCATTTCCGCTCAATATCTGAGAACAAATGGACAGAATCTTACCAAATTTTATATAATCATTTATATTGACAAGAACTGGGTTTAGGTTGCTACCTATCATTTTTTCGCAAATTCGTAACAGAGTTATGGCCCTTGATTGGGGTCAGAATTTCGTTTCCACTCAATATCTTGAGAACAATTTGACAGAATTTTACAAAATTTTATATATGCATTGATAGTGGCAAGATCTAGGTTGGGATTGTTAGCTGTCATTTTTGCTTTTTGTAACACAGTTATGGCCCTTGGTTTATGTCAGAATTGTGTTTGCACTCAATATCTGGAGAACAAATGGATAGAATTTCACCAAACTTTGTATATGCATTTATATTGACAATATTTAGGTTGGGATTGTTACCTGTTATTTTTGGCTTATTTATAACAGAGATATGTCCAAGGATTGATGTCAGAAATTTGTTTCCTGCTCAATGTCTAATCATTATCTTTAGAATTTGGCCTTTTTACTGCATGAAAAGCGCTGCAGTATAACTATATAACTCTTTAGTCAGATTCTCTGACAATTTAAGTTGTTGGTCTGTTTAGCTCAGATATAGCAAGTCTTTGGCCGATTGTCTTCAAACTTTGTATATGAGTTGATATTTAGTAGGAGTGGTTTGGGATTGTAGATGGATAACTTTTGTCAAATAAGCACAGTTATTGCCCTTGATTTGTGGAGAAAATTGGTTTCAGTGCTCTATCTTGAGCATTTTTTGGCCTATTGCCTTCATTATACCCCACCACTTAAAAAGTGTGGGTATTATACAGTCCGTTCATGAATTTGCGTTGGGTCCATCTGTCCGTCTGTCACCACTTTGTTTCCACTCTCTTTCTTGAGCATTTCTTGAAAGATTTTCTTCAAACTTTGCATAATAGTTGATATTGGGGAGGAGTGGTTTGGGATTGTAGATGGATAAATTTCGTCAAATCAGCACAGAGTTGTTGCCCTTTATTCTTGTAGAAAATTGGTTTCTGTGCTCTATCTCACTTTTTTTTTTGCCGATTGTCTTCTAACTTTGTATATGAGTTAATATATAGTAGGAGTGGTTCTGAATAATTATTAACTGTAGATGTATAAATTACGTCGAATACGCACAGAGTTATTCTCTTGATTTGTGTAGAAAATTGGTTTCAGTGCTCTACCTTGTGCATTTTTTGGCTGATTGCCTTCAAACTTTGTATGTAAGTTGATAACTAAGAGGAGTGGTTAGGCAATGAATATGGATAATTTTCATCAAATTAGCACATAGTTATTGCCCTTGATTCGTGTAGAAAATTGGTTTTCGTGCTCTATATCGCACATTTTTTTTTTGCCTATTGTCTTCCAACTTTGTTTATGAGTTGATATTCTGAAGAGGAGTGGTTTGAGATTGTAGATGGGTAAATTTTGTCAAATGAGCACATAGTTATTGCCCTTGATTTATGTAAAAATGGTTTCAATGCTCTATCTTGGGCATTTTTTGGCTGATAGTCTTCAAACCTTGTATATGAGTTGATATTTGGGAGGAGTGGTTTGGGATTGTAGATGGATAAATTTCGTCAAATAAACGCAGAGCTATTGGTTTTGGTGCTTGATCTTGGGCATTATTCAATCAATATTCTTCAAACTCTGCATGTGAGCTGATATCATGAAAGAGTGTTATTGGATTGCATATCATTAATTTTTTCAAGAAAATACAGAGTTATGGCCCTTAATTTGAAAATATGCTGGAATTTTGTATACAATATCTAGGTCCAGACAATTGCAGTTGTTTTCATCTGAGTTATGGCCCTTGATTTATGCATTGTCTTTGTATAGAAAGTATTTCTTGGCTGGGTATGATGCATGCCTGCAGCGCTTTTATTTCCCATAAATTGCAAGCAATTTAAGTTCAGAAACACAGTTTGAGTTTTTCTTTTATTAAATCATCAGGCATAAATATTTATACAAACTTTTCAAATTGTTGATGGATGAAAGTGGCTAAATTCGGCCTTTTAAAAGGTCCTGGAAAATGGTCAAAAGTCAGGGAAGGAAAAAATTTTGAAATGGATATCAAGTGGCAACCATGTAAAATTATAAAGGTCCTCATTGCGCCATAGTTATTGTCCTTTGTCCATCAAAATATGTCTGTTTTGCCTTTGTGAGAATATGAGAATTTTTCATCAGGGGGGCATCCGTATCCCATGGACACATTTCTAGCTTTAGCAAGTACATGTAGTTAAAAATCTTTAAAGTAATCCTTTATTCATCCACTGGGACAGCTCCTGACCATTGCAACAGCTGAGTACAGTGTTTATATGGCATAGATTATATGGGCCTCGACGCAAGAAAACCTGTCTTTGGGGGTTTGCGAACAACACAGGCGCAGACCAGCTTGCGCATCCGCGCAGTCTGATCAGCGCCTTTGTTATTCACATTTTGGAAAGTACCATATCTAAGCTTGCTACAAGGGAAATTTCAAATTTCTAGCTAGTCTCTGTAGCTGAGGAGATTGTTTTGAAACTTGCTTTGTCAGAAACCCCGAAGACAGGTTTTGTCGTGACAAGGACCATATTTTATCTTATTCTTTCAGGTCTACATCTATGACACGAGCCTTGTTTCCCCGTACCCTTTGTTGTTCTTTGGGGGAGACATAAGGAGTTTTACAGTAAGTCGCTGAACTTTGTAGTTCAGGTATACATCTATGACACGAGCCTTGTTTCTCCATACCCTTTGTTGTTCTTTGGGGGAGACATAAGCAGTTTTACAGTAAGTCTCGGAATTTGTAAATAACTATGAATAACTAAAAGAAGATGCCATGTTAAGGTGTGAAATCTTCAAAAAATAATTTGTGGAAAAGTAAAAAATGAATCAATAGCATACTACAGGATGCTCAAACCAAGGGCAAAGCGGAGATAATACACCTTAACTGTATTTTTATACTATATCAGTTGATGGGTTCAAATAGTATTGTTTTCCATTTAAAGATATGCATTTTAAATCAGAGTGATAAACAGTGTGGATCCTAATCATATAGCTTCATATAAGAAGTAAGCCTATTGGGTTCTAGAATGTTTTCAAAAAAATATAAATAAGAAGGAGTGCAAAGATCAGGAATGGTTACATTCAAGTAGCACACCTGACCCAGGATACCTTAAGTCAAGTAGCACACCTGACCCAGGATACCATAAGTCAAGTAGCACACCTGACCCAGGATACCATAAGTCAAGTAGCACACCTGACCCAGGATACCATAAGTCAAGTAGCACACCTGACCCAGGATACCATAAGTCAAGTAGCACACCTGACCCAGGATACCATAAGTCAAGTAGCACAGCTGACCCAGGATACCATAAATTTGGTTTCAGCATGAATCGATACAATGAAATACCACACCTGACCCAGGATACCATAAATCTGGTTCCAGCATGAATGGATACAATCAAGTACCACACCTGACCTAGGACACCATAAATCTGGTTTCAGCATGAATTGATACAATCAAGTAGCGCACCTGACCCAGGATACCATAAGTCAAGTAGCACAGCTGACCCAGGATACCATAAATCTGGTTTCAGCATGAATCGATACAATGAAATACCACACCTGGCCTAGGATACCATAAATCTGGTTTCAGCATGAATTGATACAATCAAGTAGCACACCTGACCCAGGATACCATAAGTCAAGTAGCACAGCTGACCCAGGATACCATAAATCTGGTTTCAGCATGAATCGATACAATGAAATACCACACCTGACCCAGGATACCATAAATCTGGTTCCAGCATGAATGGATACAATCAAGTAGCGCACCTGACCCAGGATACCATAAATCTGGTTCCAGCATGAATGGATACAATCAAGTAGCACAAATGACCTAGGATACCATAAATCTGGTCCCAGCATGAATGGATACAATCAAGTAGCGCACCTGACCCAGGATACCATAAATCTGGTTCCAGCATGAATGGATACAATCAAGTAGCACACCTGACCTAGGATACCATAAATCTGGTCCCAGCATGAGAATTGCTAAAAAAAAAGATATGTAGATGACAAAACAACAAACAAAATTATCAAACATGGAAAGAATTAAAACTGAAGCGTATTTATCTTTATCTATTTTAGGAATATGATGAGGACCATGTGTCAGTGGATGAATGGATTAAATTCAAGGCCTCTCCAAGGACCGCTAGTCTAGTCAAGGTAAGATTAAATTCAAGGCCTCTCCAAGGACCGCTAGTCTAGTCAAGGTAAGATTAAATTCAAGGCCTCTCCAAGGACCGCTAGTCTAGTCAAGGTAAGATTAAATTCAAGGCCTCTCCAAGGACGGCTAGTCTAGTCAAGGTAAGATTGATATGCAAAAGGGCTGACATCTCCTCCTGAACCATTGGTCCAAATTTAAAATAATTTACAGAATTGTTCCTCATGATACCTTCTACCTAAATTGCACAAATGGTTCCACTCCACTGAACAAAGGGGCTGCCAGAGCTCTAGATATGAAATGTCTTTTAATGACATTTCCTCCTGAACCACTGGTTAAAATTCTAAATGATTTCACAGAATAAATCCTCATGATGGCTTCTACTGAAACTGCACAAACAGTTGTGCTCGGCTAAATACAGAAGTCGCCAGAGCTCTAGATGAGAAATGTATTTAAATAACATCTCCTAAGCCACTTGTCTAAATTTAAAATAATTTCACAGAATTGTTCCTTATGATGCCCTCTACCAAACTTGCACACATGGCTTTGCTAAACCAAAAAAAGGGTTGGCAGAGCTCTAGATAAGAGATACCTTCAAATGAAATTTCCTGAACCACTGGTCCAAAATGAAAATGATTTAGCAGAAATGGTCCTCATGTTGCCCTCTACCAAAATTGATCAGAAGGTTCAGCTTGGCTGAAAAACATGGCTAACAGAGCTAAAAATAGAAATATCTTTAGATAATTAAAGAAAGGAGCTAGACAAACTGTTACGAGAAAAGAGCATTAACCCTGGTGTTACAGGCCCAAGTGTATAAAATTTTTATCTGTGCTTTATGTTACAGGAACTTAGAAAGGAGCTAGACAAACTGTTACAAGAAAAGATCATTAACCCAGGTGTTACAGACTGGAGTGCCAACTCTAAGGAAGGAGCCTTATTGAATGCTATCATCAACTTAGTGACAACAGAAGAAGAAAAAAGTCGCAGAATGAGTGTAATAGATTACGGTAGATGATGCTGAATCAGTTCTAGATCAGCATGCCCATTCACGTACTGCAGTACGTAATTCACGCACAGAAACGGTCATGCACGCACTTATCATTTGGTACCTACGTGCAAAAACGTAGAGTAATTTTTGTGCACGCATAACCAGTGAACGTTGTGTGTGAATCTCATGAAATTTTCAAGAAAACAAGTCCTGGTTTTTTTAGAATTATCGGCTCAGATTTACCGCTGACTGGTATCTTGCATTGATAGTAAACTGTTCAGTATAATATAGCAAATCTCGGGCCACAGTCAACCACGCTTCTAGTAAAGTCAATATTGATTGGTTGTCTATTACTACTGAACCAATCAGCATTACGCTTACATATGCCATGTTAAGTGGACAGGCAAAATTGAAAGTACAGATGTGTGGAAGAAGAAAACTTGATAAATTGCTTGACACGTTTCAGAGCTTTAATTTAAATATAGGAGTAACACAATCTAAGAGGTATGTGACATTTTACTGTATTCTATTTTTCAAAAATCATCTATCATTCTGAAGAAGAGGGTGATCTGGATACGTTTGTTTACATTTTCCGTCACCCCTCCCACTCTTCTTCATTCTGTCTTTACCCAAAACTTTCAAAGGCTAGGGTTATTGTGGTTGGGGGTGAATGAAACCGGGCTTACGCCCCTAGGGGAACCTATGCCCAAATTTTTCTCAGGTTCGGACTTAGTTTTTTTTTGCAGGGGGTGGGGTGGTTACTTGCAGGGCTCATTTATTAGCATTTTCACAGCATAATGATATCACTGTTATACACATCTAAATGATCTGATTTCATGGCCTCTATACGTTTACTATGAAAAAACAGCTCTAAAATATGTGTACCCTCAAAAATGAACATGTACCCCCAAATGGAAACACCAGGGGGTACATGTACCCCCAAACAGAAATATGAGTGGGCATGCTGCTAGATAGTCTACTGGGTAGATTCAAATATACCTCCACAGCATTCAATGGTTCATGTCAATAGGGGTACCCAGCTGGTGGTGGATGGTACTCTTTCGAAGTGTGTCTCATTAAGATAATAGGGGTACCCAGCTGGTGGTGGATGGTACTCTTTCGAAGTGTGTCTCATTAAGAAAATAGGGGTACCCAGCTGGTGGTGGATGGTACTCTTTCGAAGTGTGTCTCATTGAAATGTTTGAGCTTCTAATAGGCACCTTAACAAATGCTTTCATAGAGAGGTGAAAAAATTTGCCTGTTTTCGGTTTAGAACAAATAATGGATCTTCGAACATTGTGCTAAAAATGGATATCCAGTTGAATGGTATATGCCATATCTTTAGAGATGATTTACTTGTTTCTCACTGAAAACATAATTGAGCTGCGACATGATATTTCCAACAATGTGGTATGTGCGACCATCAACGGCTCAGATCAGCCCGCGCATACGCACAGTCTGATCAGAGCCTTTGCTAGTCGCTTGATTATTCTACGAGTGTTCAGCTACTGACTGAACATCATTTGGGGGTTCAAAGCTTATCAGGTCGCTGCACAGACTCTTCTGCGTCTACCATGTCAAAATGCCACATTGTTGGAAATCACATGTCAGGGCTCATTTATGTTGTAGAAATGTATGTATGTATGTTTATGTATGTATGGAAATTTCATCCAGAAATCAGATTCACAACTAAAACTCAGCTTGTGCTTATAAGTAAGAGATTATGTTAGTTAGAGCTACAGTCAAACCTGGAATGGAAAACTTTTTTATGTTTAGTTTCCTCTAAAATGCTCTTCTGATATTTAGAACTCAATTCTTTGACTATATTTAGGGGTTGTAGTCATAGCTACTTATGCATCTTTGAAAAATGAGTACACATTTGCAATAAGTTGCATTATCTTCTGGGCTTACCAATGTCTTTAATGAGAAATGATAAAGCTTAAGTCTAAGTGCTAAGATGTTCTACATGGCTGCCAGGGTTTTCCAAGCATGTCACTCTTACATCTACAGTCATTGAGATAAGTAGCCACCTTGTATTCTACCATTTTCTGCCTTATTAGCCAATATGCTTCTATAAACACACTGATTACTTTGGGTTCCTTACACTATTTATACTTTGAGATAATGTTTTCATTTTATCAAATTGGTTATATCTTTGTTGGTAGAGGCTCTCCGTTCTGGCCAAATTGCTATGACATGTAAGCTTCAGAGGGAAAGAGTTTTACTTATAAATATTACATATTAGTACATAAGTAAGAACAGACATGCCAACTGGCGACTCTGTATTTCATCAGGTTTTTTTAGGAGCAATTTTATACAAGTCACCTTGTGAAAATTTTGCCATTTTTGTGTGTGAAATCTTACTGTTGATTTCAGGGGAGAAGATTTTTAAAGTTTTTATGTAAAAGTATCAGATAAACGTGTCAGGTAAAACAACCATTCCCACAGATAGCTAAAATTGTTTATCATTACATAATTGAGTTTGGCTTTTTGAATAGGGAATCAACCAGTGACCTATCATGGCAAGATATTTTGGAATCTGACTTTTGGTTAAAGTTTTGAGTAGGGAATCAACCAGTAACCAATCATGGCAAGATATGCTGGAATCTGACTATTGGTTAAAATTTTGAATAGGGAATCAACCAGTGACCAATCATGGCAAGATATTTTGGAATCTGACTATTGGTTAAAATTTGAATAGGGAATCAACCAGTGACCAATCATGGCAAGTTATTTTGGAATATGACTATTGGTTAAAATTTGAATAGGGAATCAACCAGTGACCAATCATGGCAGGTTATTTTGGAATCTGACTATTGGTTAAAGTTTTGAATAGGGAATCAACCAGTGACCAATCATGGCAAGTTATTTTGGAATCTGGTTAAACTCAGAGGAGGAGGAGGAGGAGGAGGTTTTTAAAGTCTCATACATGGAAAAACAGTACTGTTCCTTGTAAGCCATGACTTGATCTTGGTATGATGGTATAGTGTGACCTGGTGAACAGTTCTCTTGTGTGTAAATTATTTCAAGTAATGACCATTTGTTTCAGGGAAGATGTGTTTTGAAGTTTAACTTGATAAATATATAAGGGAAAACTGCATCCATTATTTTCAACATATCAAGTTTTGTCAGCTATAATTGTCACTCATTGATCCTCTCTGCCAAACAGTCGGAATTTTTACCATCACTTTAAAAAAAAAGTAGAGATTATTTTATAAAATATTGCTTCCTAGGTGGCACACCCATGCCCTTTGAAAGCCATGTTTTTCTTTGGATTAAATTTGTTTTAGTTATTTTGGTAGAGGGTCAACTTGCGATAATTTTTGACAAATTGCTTTGAAATTTGACTATTATTTTCAGAGAAAATTTTTAAAGTTTTCAATATATGCATATAAGCAAAATGAGCCTTATTTTCTAGGTGCCATATTTTTTAAATGAATTAAATTTGTTTTGCACATTCTTGTGTTTTTCTTGTGTTGTTCTGCCAAACTATTTTGAATAATGATATCTCATAAATTGGTTTTTAATATATTGTCAGTTGTGGTGTTTGATTATATCGATTCCTGATCTTTGCCCTCTTTCTTACTTTCATAGGCTTTTAAAATTTTCTCCAAACCTAAATAAGCAATGCCTCTGGCAGGCATCTATTACATGAGCTCTGTATGTTCATGATGACACACATTTAGCCGTTACCTCATAGAGACACCTAAGGCTTTTGCAAACAGAGCAGACCCAGATCATATGATATATCTGATGCTACACTAGTGGACCTGACAAGTTATTGCTCTGTTCTATGTACTAACATGAAAGTTTATTCATGTATGAAGGAAAGGGTTAAACAATAAAACGAAAGTGCTTAAAGATTTCCATGCTCGGGTGAAAAAACATAACAATTGAGATAGCAGTGTTGGCTTTAAGGCATATATGACCTTATGACAATATAGCCAAATCTGTATGTTTGATATTAATATGCAAGAGACCACTGCCTTGCTTTAATGTGATGTGAAAAAAGAACTTCCAAGTAGGTTAACAGAATGTGAATTAACATATGCTTTATACAGTTAAGCTTAAACCTTGAAACATGCATGCCTAGCTTTCTAGTGGGGCTAGATGATTTTGGCTTAATCTGTTAACATTTTCATCCTCTGTGCTTGCTTGAAACAAATGCCCTGGCTAGACTGCTGGTATTATCTGTTTGTCTATGGGTAGAGTACTAGTGGCCTGGCTATTATGCTAGTATTATCTGTTTGCCTATGGGTAGAGTACTAGTGGCTCTGGCTAGACTGCTAGTATTATCTGTTTGGGTAGAGTACTAGTGGCCCTGGCTATTATGCTAGTATTATCTGTTTGCCTATGGGTAGAGTACTAACCCTTAAAGCCCCAATCACGACTGCAGCAGACAATAAATTTTCCACCATCTTTCCTAATTTTAGAACAAAATTGGTATGATATTTCATGAGAATCGTCTGCCAGCAGACAATTCTCATGAAATATCGAACATTATTATTTTTTTTTTTTTGAAAAAGCAGCAAAATTTGAAATTGTTGTCTGCTGCAATTTATAGGTGGCACTTTATGGGCTAAAATCTTATGAGCTGGATCATTTATTAGTTTAATGTGGTCGTTTTACTGCCACAAATGTTGTTTGCTCTTCCATCTGCTGATGTACTTTTGTAGCCTATACTATGCAAACAGTATAAACACAGATCAGACTGCTCCATTAGGATCAGTGTCTGATCACTGTTTGCTGCAATGATAAAAGTTGTCATTTGTGATTTTGAAGATTTACAGTAGAATTATTAAGCAGGCAGCATTTTCTGGACAGAATACTGTAAGTATATTGTTTACTGTCATTGCCCTGGGCCCGGTCATCTGTTAAACTATCAGTACAGGTAGCCAACTCATGACAGTTAACTAAAAGCTTATAGTAAAGGTAAACATTTGTTTTGTTATAATAAAAGTAAAACTACATGTTTACGTTCAAGAGTTGTTTATTTTTCTCCAATTAAATACCTTCCCTTTAGACAAGACTTGAGAACAGGGAACCAGCCCTTGCTTTATAATATACCATCTCAGCTATAGACTTATATCTACTCTGAGTTTGAATACCAACAAGGCTATGGTTCAGGATTCTAGACATCACATACCTAAGAGTTGCTGTGGTCTTAACTACTACATAGTGGATGAACTACTTGCCTTGCTTGTTTCCAGGGGTCCTAGGTTTGATCCTTGGCTTCTCCAGTCTGTGAGAGGACTGTAGGGGGGAGGATAAACACATACTCACATCACCTGCCATTTCTTACATGCGATAGAACTGTCTTGGTTGATGCTTGGTCAACAAACATGGCAGCCCCCTAGCACAAGAAAATCTAAAAATCAGTTTTACCCTTTTCATTCTGGATACCAGAAAAGAAGTACTTTGGCAAACAGTGAAGACCCAAATTAAATGCCGCATAAGGCAGCACTTCATCACTGTTTTCTTAGATAAAAACCATCTTCAGGGACAGAAATACACCAATATATAAAATAGTAGTTTAAAGTGAAAATCCTTTCAGATGTAAAGGAGAAATGGAGCTGACACACAATTCAAGAGTAAATCCTAAGGCCTTAAATTGTGACCTTGCATAGCGGAGTCATGTGCTGACAAAAAATGTTATGGACTGATAGATGGATGGACGAGAGCCATTCCTATAATTCCCTCTCAGCCTCACCGGGGGGAATTAAAAAAATACAAGATAGGGTCCACTAAGGCACTAATCCGTCCAAGGCATACCAGCAGCAGGACATACACAGTATGGAGAGACCACTGCGCAAGTTTTTACCCAATCACTAGCTAGTTTTGCACATTCAAATCAGGTGCTAGAGTGGTTGGTTGTTATGCCCATATTGCATCTGTTTTGTGGTATTTGGGCTTTGAATGGTATCAACCAGCAACAGAATCATATAAGGCACATGTCATATAATATGGATTCATCTGATTAAAGTGATATGAATAAAACAGATATATGTGTATTAATGTGCGTACAGAAATTCAGTGAACAACGCTTTTTTGCGATTATTTCGCTTTGTGCAGACTGATCGCACAATGACCATCAGAATTTAATACATCTATAAACCGCCTAATTGGTGGTATTTTTGCGTTACAAAATGTATTGTCAAATGGGCTGTGATATGATGGAATTTGTCCTCATTTGAGCATCTGCATTTTTTAATTTACCCTAAATGCACCTTTGTACGGATCACTGCCTTTAGTTTACTATCGATGAATAATTATACGGTTTTATAAGACGAAGTAACATGTAAGGAGAAGGGATTTTTATCATATCAAAATCAAATGCAAATTTCGGCAATAGTTTGTGCGCACCGTGAGTATTTTGGCATACGAGAAAATATCGAGGCCTTTCAAGTGGGTACCCGTCCGCTTGCTCCAATGAAATGAATCTCTGTGTTCCCCTGTTCCTCAATTTAAAATCTTGATTGCTTGTGTACCCTGCTCCTTATCTGATCATCAGGTTTAAAAAAATCAAACTTGTTTTATTAAATAAATTGAACTCTCTATCTGTTTATTCCAAATACTGATTTGTTGACACCAGACAATGCAAAACATGCATGCCAAAACGTAATTCTGGGCAACTATAAGTGATAAGATAAAATGATCACAGGGCTCACCTGTCAGGTGTGATTCAAGTGAAAAAAGACTCATGCAATAAAAATAATGCTGAGGATGGAAAGAGAAACTAGTGATGGGGTGGGAATTTGCTTGGAAATAGGTTGAACAATATATCAGCTGATGTCATATTTTGTGTTTGGGGTCAATATGTTTTTGGGGTGACTGAGAACTAAATGTTCATGCGAAGTGCATCATAGGCTATAAATAATGCACCAGTCATTTGTAACAACTGCTTCACCCAAGCCTCTGAGCAGGATGGGGATAAAATGTGCTGTGTTTTTACTTTTACGTTGTCTCCACAATTCGGAGGAAATAAAGGGGTTTAATAGACTTAGACAAAATTGCTGTGCACTATAATAACAGACTGCGAGGGAGAACGGTGATGGTTTTGCCAGGTAACTGCACCCAAAGTATGGTGGTCACTATCGGGAACTGCAGACACAAAGTCAAATATGTTCTTAAAAGGATATTCTTTGGAAGCAAAGAATGCACCGAAGAAATGTAACTAGAGTGTGCATATTTCCTGGGCTAGACTAGCTAGTTTCTGCCATTTAGGCTTCATCAGTGACCCTCTAATAGTTTCAAAGTTCCACAATGAAACCCATGATAAAGTCCTCGACATTCTTCTGAGCTGGTGGTCACAAATGACTGGCGCATAACGACAAACGAAATTATGTGCACCAGTCATTTGTAGCCACGCATAAGCCGGGCAAATGCGCTGTTAGTACAAGGTCATACCAGATACCTGGAGCCAGAAAATCAAAGCCCCCGCCGTTCCCCGACTCTTGTGTATTAGACGATGTGGGAGCGCAGTGGCTCAGTGGAAGAGTGCTTGACTCGAGACCGAAGGGCCGCGGGTTCGAGCCTCACCGGCGTCACTGTGTTATGGTCCTTGAGCAAGACACATTTATCCTAACTTAGTACTGGTTCAAACCCAGGAAGACCCGTCCCTGTTTAACTGAAAGATTATTGATGAGACGTAAAGAATCAAATCAAACAAACAAATTAGACGATGTAAAACGCAATCAAATAATGTGATTCCCGTTAATATATCCGATGAACAGCCTCCTCATTATATTTGTTTTTAATATTATTATCTGTTGCACTTGAAATATTTGTCTTAGAGCTGTCGAGCAAGCAACACAGGCCACGACGCGAGAAAACCTGTCTTCTGGGTTTCCGACAAAGCTAGTCTCAAACCAGTCCCTTCGGCTAAACAGGCTAGATAGAAAATTGATTTTTTTCGCACTAGGCAAGTCATGGGATGATTCTTCTCAAAAAGCTGACAACAAAGTTGCTAATGAGACTGCGCGGATGCGCAGGCTGGTCTGGGCCTTTATTGTTACAAATCACCGGACAGTTTTCTCAGTCGCCGTCCAATTGCTATATAATGTGTGTCATTTAACCATGACACATATTAGAAAACAAGATGCGAAATGTGATTATCGTGAAATATGAAAACTCAGACAGAATTGTAATTTGTGCAGTCTCACCAAAGCATTTTAGTGAATATATAGACATACCAAGAGTTATCCTGCTGGTGACCGTTTTTCTTTATCGTAAACGAAAGTAAACATGGTAATCATTGAACTGTATAAACCACGTGTCACACATATGAAATACACGGAGGGAAAATAAGGATTTTTCTAAATCGAAAATGACTAAGTTATTTTATTTCACAAGAGATTCCAGACTTATTTTCCTATCATAAATATTCAAAAATGCAATTGTATATTAGGCGGTGTTTTATTATATGTATGTGCAAAATTCTGGTCCAAAATTTTATCATTAAAGACATTTTAAAAAAGAAAAACGATGTTCACTGAATTTCTGTACGGACTATAAGAACAAAATTAAAGACTATTAGGATCCCTTTAGCCATCAATGACACAAACTGAATCCCTGCTGTTGAAACAAAACAAGTTTTCCACTTTAATACTCTAGAATTTAAGTCATGTAAGCATTTTTACCATCTTAATGAAAAATGGCACAATAAAGTTAAGATATTTATTTCGCATTTTGTATACATATTTCTGCATTCAAGGGCACATAACTCTTTTCTCAGACCATCAACAAAATAATCCCCATAATTCTGCAATTCACATATATTTTCTTAAAATAAGGTAAGATTCTATTGCTTGGTTGAGAAACGTTTATGTTTTCCGCAAAGTTGGTAGATAAAAATATTTCAAAATCTAAAAACTTCAAATAGTTATTTTTTAAGTACTTATTCAATAGCATACATGAGAGTCTCATATAATTATGTCTCCCCCCTTCAGGGTCGGGAGACATTGTTTTTCCCCGGGCGTCTGTCTGTCTGTCCGTCTGTCTGTCTGTCACAAATCGTGTCCGCTCTATGACTTGAAAACCCCTTAAGCTATATTCACGAAACTTTATACAAATATCAATCAGCATGAGATGACATGCAGAGTGCAAGAATGGTTACTCTGCATTTTATACTTTTTGAGTTATTTCCCTTGGAACTTTGTGCATCACAAAAATCGTGTCCGCTCTATAACTTGAAAACCGCATAAGCTATATTCAGGAAACTTTATACAAATATCAATCAGCATGAGATTACGTGCAGAGTGCAAGAATGGTAACTCTGCCTTTTATACTTTTTGAGTAATTTCCCCTGGAACTTTGTGCATCACAAAAATCGTGTCCCCTCTATAACTTGAAAACCACTTAAGCTATATTCACGAAACTTTATACAAATATCAATCAGCATGAGATTACGTGCAGAGTGCAAGAATGGTAACTCTGCCTTTTATACTTTTTGAGTAATTTCCCTTTGAACTTTGTGCATCACAAAAATCGTGTCCGCTCTATAACTTGAAAACCACTTGAGCTATATTCACGAAACTTTATACAAATATCAATCAGCATGAGTTGATATGCAGAGTGCAAGATTGGTAACTCTGCCTTTTATACTTTTGAGTTATTTCCCTAAAAACTTCAAATAGTTATTTTTTAAGTACTTATTCAATAGCATACATGAGAGTCTCATATAATTATGTCTCCCCCCTTCAGGGTCGGGAGACATATTGTTTTTCCCCGGGCGTCTGTCCATCTGTCTGTCTGTCCGTCTGTCTGTCTGTCTGTCACAAATTGTGTCCGCTCTATGACTTGAAAACCGCTTAAGCTATATTCACGAAACTTTATACAAATATCAATCAGCATGAGATGACATGCAGAGTGCAAGAATGGTAACTCTGCATTTTATACTTTTTGAGTTATTTCCCTTGGAACTTTGTGCATCACAAAAATCGTGTCCGCTCTATAACTTGAAAACCGCATAAGCTATATTCAGGAAACTTTATACAAATATCAATCAGCATGAGATTACGTGCAGAGTGCAAGAATGGTAACTCTGCCTTTTATACTTTTTGAGTAATTTCCCCTGGAACTTTGTGCATCACAAAAATCGTGTCCCCTCTATAACTTGAAAACCACTTAAGCTATATTCACGAAACTTTATACAAATATCAATCAGCATGAGATTACGTGCAGAGTGCAAGAATGGTAACTCTGCCTTTTATACTTTTTGAGTAATTTCCCTTTGAACTTTGTGCATCACAAAAATCGTGTCCGCTCTATAACTTGAAAACCACTTGAGCTATATTCACGAAACTTTATACAAATATCAATCAGCATGAGTTGATATGCAGAGTGCAAGATTGGTAACTCTGCCTTTTATACTTTTGAGTTATTTCCCTTTGAACTTTGTGCATCACAAAAATCGTGTCCGCTCTATAACTTGAAAACCACTTAAGCTATATTCACGAAACTTTATACAAATATCAATCAGCATGAGATGACATGCAGAGAGTGCGAGATTGGTAATCTGCCTTTTATACTTTTGAGTTATTTCCCTTTGAACTTTGTGCATCACAAAAATAGTGTCCACTCAATAACTCGAAAACCGCTTAAGCTATATTTACGAACTTTTATACAAATATCAATCAGCATGAGATGGTGTGCAGAGTGCAAGACTGGTAAACCTGCCTTTTATACTCTTTGGGTTATTTTCCTTGGAACTTTGTCAATCACAAAAACCGTGTCCACTCTATAACTTGAAAACTGCTTAAGCTATATTCACAATTCTTTATACAAGTATCAACCAACATGAGTCTACGTGCAGAGTGCAAGAATAGTAACTCTGTCGTTTATACTCTTTGAGTTATTTCCCTTGGAACTTTGTCCATCACAAAAACAATTATCTACGACTATTTATACGAGGTAATGATTGTGCAATAGTTAACTACATTGACAGATATCTTTACTAGATACAAGCTGATTGTCTGCATGAAATGACTAGAATTTCCGTTAGAAATTGTATTGACTGTTTCTGTGTGAAAATGACTCATGCTTTTGACATCAAAAGGGGGGCGACATCTGTTTTTTTGTAGAAAAACAATTCTAGTTTTAATATGTGATTACCATCCATGCATTATATGGCAAAACAAATTTACAGAATCTTATAGAAATATCAAAAATTGCTAATTTATTGTCTCAGGGAGGACTGATATAGAATTACCCCACCCACTTGTAATACAACATCAACACCACACCAAAGGTCCGTTCGATTCAAATATTTCAGCAATGCATGTCCCCTTTATGTGCCTATTCGTGCCCAAACTATTTTTCAAATATTCAGCTACCACCTAACCCTTTATCTTAGCAACGCCTTTTGACCCAAAACCCTATCAAAAAAAAAACAAAATGACAATTCCATACTAGTATCAATACGTATGGGATAATTCATCTGAAGAAAAAAAGGTTTAAACTAATTGATTTATATGCATGGTTGTGGGAATGTATTACTTGGAAGATATCTAATGAAGCGATATTTCTTACTTTTATACACATATCTATATAATAATCCACAATCTGAGATGAGTATGATCAGGAAATGCCACAATCACATTCCAAGGACCAACCCGCCGCACCAAGAGGCAGAGCCACGGGACATTTACAGTAACAAGACATCCAAAAGACAATAAATGCAAAAAAAACCCAGCTATCTTTTCCTCGTCAAGATAATTGCAAAACTAGACAGGACACAAAGTAATACATACCAAAACATAGACCAACACAGAACCCCAACAAACAATGGGAGGTACATAAAACAATAGATCAACAACAACAGAACAACCGCCTTAAAGCTAACAGCAGCCTAAGCAACCAGGGGTGGGGATTTTAAATATATTTTACAGGCGCCAAATCTACGCCCTAGAGACTGTTGTTAATACACAAAAATTGTTTAGCTTGCATGGAGGCTTGCATTAGTTAGATGGCCTCCATGCGAGCTGAACATTTCTTGTACTTCAACAACAGCAGAATCTAGGGCAAAGATTTGGTACCAGTAAAATGCATTTAAGCCCCCGGTGGCTTAGGCTGCTGTCTGTTCTAAGGCGGTGATTCTGTTGTTGTTGACTTTTTATTTATTGTTACTCCCATTGTGGGAGTCTGTGATTGTTCTTTGTTTTGTTGTATGTTACTTTATGTCCATTCTAGTATTGCAATCATCTTGATGGGGAAGAGAGAGCTGGTTGCTTTACTTAATTTGTCTTCCTGGTGTCTCGTGGTGGTTGAGCGGCTCTTCCTCGCGGTGCCACGGGGTTGTATGTAGTTTGTGATTGTGGTATTTCCTGATCATACTCACTATTCCTAACTAATGCAATGCATCATCACAGAGAAACAATCTCATCAAATTACCACATCATGACTCACAGATGGTCAGAGCTAAAGCAAATCTCAAATTTAACTACTGTTGGCCCAACCAAGGACAGGCATTAAAGCTTTATTTCAGGGCCATCATTGAGTCTGAGGCCTGACCAACCATCGTGCAACAAAAGAGGAAACGATAGCTACAATACGATAACTCTATCTTTTAAATCCACTTTCACTCCTAGGACCAATCGACTATATGACTGTTAATTTCTCTATATGTAAACACTTATTTAATAGTTAAAGTTCACACATAAATGCATGAGGTTTCATCCTTGCCTGTATAAGGTTTATCCCTTACCTGTATAAGGTTTATCACTTGCCTGTATAAGATTTATCCATGGCCTGTATAGGGTTAATCCCTTGTCTGTATAAGGTTTATCCCTTGCCAGTATAAGGTTTCACCCTGCCTGAACAAACATATTTTTTATTTTCCCTCTTGTATGCACAAGGTTTTTACCGTGGCTTGTATTTACATCTCTGTTGGTGTAAGGTTTCACCCTTGCATGCATTTTTCCGGCCCGGTCCCATACTTTCATGGAGATTGATCATGAAATAATTTCTACGGTCATTCTCTTACCTTCTGCTGAATCATTCGAGAAGGGCTGTTGTCAGTTACAAGCAAAAGTATGTGCACGAAGTATTGGTTAACTGCTTGTTCAAGCTTGCCCAGGAAAAAGTGTGGTTAGGTGAACTGACCGTCCCACCATGACCATAACGGTTGACTTGGGATGTAAAGCGACAAAACAAACCAAAACCAAACCTTGCATGCATTTGCATTTTTATTGTTATTATGGGTTACATCAGTACGTTCTCAAGTCACATTTTTACATGTTTGATAGTGCCTTAAGGTATAGATAAATGCTTTGAATAGAAAATTTAATAAATTGAGAAACTTAAATAATCCTTTCATTTCAAGCCCTTGTACACTAACATTGCTATCGACCCAGTGAACCCACAATCACAGACCATTGTAACACCGCCTTAAAATCCTGACTTGCATGTTTACGGCGCCTGGCGGTCCCGTTACAATGACTATTGACAGACCGGAGCAAACGATCTAGTTCCAGATAAAAAGCTGACTTATAATCTTTTAGACCTGTGACTTTATACGACCGTTGTGAACAAAAAGTTGCCACCCAAGAGAAATCTTGGTCCTGATGAGGTGATTAATTAATATTTGATATTTCGAGAAATAAAGTTCATTCAACTTTGGTTGAGACCTGACCTGGTTGCACCCTTACTTACTTAAGTCGTCTGTGTGTGTGACAACAACTGTCTGGACGAAATTTATAAACCCGGTGAAGCTGGCCCTACTTCCAAACTTTCTTATTTACACAATCTAGCGTATTTGTGCATTATTTCTTTGATTTTTGACTGAGGAAACCCCCCAGAAACTATTTCTAACTAACTTGGGAGACTTAGCTTATTTGCATGGTAGCCATGTTTTAGCTCCAAGTTAGTAGAACGTAGCTCTGTCTTCTTTTAATTAAACATATAACCTGTTTCCCTTGTCTGCACTTCAGATTTAGGGGTATATTGAGATGTGGGTGCACACTCTAAGTTGAGTGTAATCTTCATATTTGGGTACCTCTTGTTGACAGTTGGAATATTAATCGAAATATACCTCAGCATACCTTCGTAAAGCTAAATAGATTTGGTTTTAAAGGGAACTTTGTCTCAAAAGATAACTCTATCGTGTAAAACCACTTCCAATCATAGGGCCAATCAATCTACTATATGTAGCCACTAGTTTAATAGTTAAATTCAATAGATAAATGCATTAGGTTTCATCCTTGCTTGTATAAGGTTTATCCCTTGCCTATATGAACCTTATCCCTTGCCTGCATAAGGTTTATACCTTGTCTGTATAAGGTTTCTACCTTGCCTGTATATGGTTTCACCTTGACTGAACATACATATGTTATAAATCCTGGCGTTTGACCATTGTTAGTGTATAGAAGGATTACCTTAAACCACATATAAATAAACAGTTAATTTAGTCCTTCTTATGGATAATCCCAACCCCCATATTTCAAACACAAATCTCAATCCAGCCCCATCCACCTCTTAACAGGAAGAGCTAGATATGTCCCATTGCCAGTACACCCAGCTCTGCTGATGTATTAAGTATGACGCAGTTGGAGAGCAAACTTGAGACTGAGATGGTTAAAATGGCCAGAATGGCAAAAGACTCAATATCTTCACTTGCGACTCAAATGGAGCGTGGAATGACTTAGCTGAGGGAAGAATTTAATCTTAAATTTCAATCTCACAGTACAGGTGTAAATGCTACAAATAGTTTAAGCATTAATACATCAGTTGACTCATAGTAACCAAAATAATTCGACTTCACAGACAAATGGGCCCATTTTTTTAAAACCCAATATTAACTCAATCACAATCAAGGGAAGATACGAGGGCTGTTCAAATATGAATGCAAGTAGCTTCATAACTTTCCTCACATATACGCTACGACAAAAGATCATACCTTTCTGGAAATAACTACTTGTCGCCTTTAAAATGGCACCAAATATAAAGAAACACTCACTATATTTCTCGAGTTACAGACGCTTATATAAAGGCCATTCCTGTATACTGAAGTTTTTCTGAAGCAAATTGCAATGCACGTTTTGGTACATGTGCGGATATAGTGCCATATCTTTGTAAGTTTTAGACAAAATGGCACCAAATTTTAGATGCAAGTTTAAGTAACAATCCAAAAGTTGCTTGCAGGAAAAAGTTTATATAATCCTGTTTCAATCTCGAGTAAACAGGCACGTTTGTGACGTCATTAATTTTATGATAAACGTCATTTTGAGTTAATTACTGGTGATGTAATAATGCACATCGCTGTGTCGTTTTCTTTGCGTTTTGCTGATAACATTGTAAATATATCATAAGGGAGTTTTCAAATGGCGCCGTCCTCTATTTACAGAGTAATCACATTTTATATCATTTTTTCAAGCATTTTTCTGCTTCTTAATGACTTGTTTACATTAATTAAAATATGTTAAATCTGTCTAGTCCTCAAGACCAGGTGAGTAATTTTAATGTAAATAATGCCTAAAGTGATCATACTTAAAGTTTACGTTCAAATTTAGAATAAAGCCGCAATGTTATGACAAAAACATTAAGCATAAATTCTATAACCCCTTCACTTAAGGCATTTTTGACTTAATAAAAATGCTTTTCAGCGTTTAAAAATTATCCACTATCCATACATAAGGTGTAGCAACAACTCAGTATGAGCGATCAACATATTGTCTTTGAGTTAAAACTAGTTTAAATGTTGCTTCGTGCTTTTTGTTAGAGATAATTTTAACTAAAAACTGAAAGGTGGTGTTTTGTTTGCAAATTTATTTGCAATTATAAGGAGACTATAGTGAAAACTACTCGTTGTTATTTAACAAAAGCATGTCGGATTTTCGCAACTTTCACAGAATCATTATATAAGAATATGCGGATACTTCCTTAAAAATTTCAAGAAATTTCATCTGTTTATCGAAGAATTATACGCTCGTCTATATCACTGGTATATGTTCGATGCATTGAGTTTGTTAGTATACTAACGTGACCCTCATTCAAAGGGCTATAGCTCGATAAGTATACTGCATTTTTCTTTAGGTCTGGTGCCAGTTTAAAGGTGACATATAGTCCTTTATAGAAACGTTTACCATTTTGTTGTAGCATATTTGTGAAGAAAGTTATGAAGCTACTTGCATTCATATTTGAACAGCCCTCGTAGCTGCAGTACTAGAAATAACCATCGTCTAAAGTTAAAATCTCAGAATTTCAGTGGGGAAGGTAACAGTGACTTTGAAGAGTATTTGGCCCAGTTTGAACTGACCTGTGAAATAAATAACTGGGAATACAAAGAAAAAATCTTTTTATCAGGCTAAAAGCTTGACTGGAGAAGCTAGGTCAGTACTGGGTGAGCTTGATCACCCTGGAAGACGTGACTACAAGATATTGGTATAGAAGCTTACTATAAGATTTGATTCTAGGAAAAAATCCAAAATATACAGGTCTCAACTTAAGACCAGGTTTAAAACTAAGACTGAAACCATTCTCCAGCTAGCAACCTCAGTGAAAAAGTTAGTTAAACAAGCATACCCAGGTATAAATCACGATGCCATTGAAGCACTATCCCCCAGGATAATTTTGTTGATGCCCGATTAAGATATACGTTTTAGACTGAGGGAACCTGGCCCAAAGACCTTAGCAGAAGCTGAGCAGATTGCTATACGTATGAAGGCCCATAAATTTGCTGATAAGCAGAGAGGTCCACCTAGTTAACTTCAAATAAGAAAGATAACTCAAAAGATAAGTTTGACAATCTTTCTGACTCGATTACCTCCCTTACAAACCAGGCGCTATAGCTAGCTAAACCTGAGGACCGTGACTTTAACAACCAAAACAACTGACAAAACGGAAGCTGGCAAAATCGGCCCTACAACGAGCAGCATCGGTCTAATGCTCAAGACAGGGGCAATAAATCTTACCATAATTTTTATTTTCACTGTAACTCATACGACAATCAAAACTGCAAGCACTGGCATAATGGCCCAAGACGTAATCAGCGCAACCAAAATCATGTCCGTTTTGATGACCAATCATACTATTATAATGGGGAAGAAGTATGCGGTCAGCAATCTGCTCACTCTGATAATTTCGTTTTGGTGAAACTTCAACAGATCGGCTTGTGGGGCCACCAACCGACAAAATTAAATAGGCCCAAACATATTGCTTTAATAAATATGAAAGAGGGATATTTTATTCCAGCTCTTTTGACTGACACAAGGTGGACGGACCTCGTTAATGATATAACAGTCACACAAAACACTCTAGACTCAGATGAGGAGCGACCGATGCTGTTTGAGAATTGGATAGGACACAATTGCAGGATAGAATACAGCTGCTGAAATGCGTTGTCTAGAGTCAAGCTGCATCTCTGAAATTAAAGGACCACATGGCTCTAGTGTATGTTGAAAGTTGCAAACTAATCAAATATGGCCTATTATCAAACAGATGGAAAGGAATTAAGGATACAGACTGACACACAAGGGCTGTCACCATGAAGACACCTGCAATCCTGCGTTAACAGTCAGAAACACTTCCCTATTGAGAGTTTGGACCATTATGAGGACCAATAATTATCGCTCTTCAACTGGGTCTATTCTGCTCATTTTCTACCTTTATCCAGGTGGCTGCCACAATAGCTGCCACCATCAACATTGATACATTACAGTAAAAACACCCCCCTATTGACGGCGTGTACCCTTATGAGGACTGACAACTCATCGCTCTTCAACTGGGTCCATTCTGCTCATTTTCTACACTTCCCAGGTGGCTGCCACAATAGCTGCCACCATCAACATAGAAACATTAGAGCAGAACCACTCCCCTATTGATGGTGTGTACCCTTATGAGGGCCGACAACTCAATGCTCTTCAACTGGGTCCATTCTGCTCATTTTCTACACTTCCCAGGTGGCTGCCACAATAGCTGCCACAATCAACATAGATACATTACAGTAAAACACTCCCCAATTGAATCTGTGTACCCTTATGAGGACTGACAACTCATCGCTCTTCAAATGGGTTCATTCTGCTCATTTTTTACACTTTCCAGGTGGCTGCCACAATGGCTGCCACCATTAACAAAGCTAAATTATTGCAGAAACACTCCCCAAATGACGGTGTGTACCCTTATGAGTACCGACTACTCATGGCTCTTCAACTGGGTCCATTCTGCTAAATTTCTACACTTCCCAAGTGGCTGCCACAATAGCTGCCACTACAACATAGCTAAATTATTGCAAAAAAAACACACCCTTATTTGACAATTTGTACCCTTATGAGTACCGACAACTCATTACTCTTCAACGAGGTTCGTTCTGCTAAATTTCAACACTTCTTAGGTAGCTGCCACAATGGCTGCCACGATTAACATAGATACATTAGTACAGAAACACTCCCCTATTGACAGTTCGTACTCTTAAAAAAGTTTTTACAACTCATCGCTCTTCAACTGAGTCCATTCTGCTCATTTTGTTACACTTCCCAGGCGGCTGCCACAATAGCTGACACCATCAACACAGAAACTTTACAACAGAAACACTCCCCTATTTAGGATGTGTACGCTAATGAGGACTTACAACTCATAGCTCTTCAACTGGGTCCATTCTGCTCATTTTCTACACTTCCCAGGTGGCTGCCACAATAGCTGCCACCATTAACATAGCTAAACTATTACAGAAACACTCCCCTATTGACGGTGTGTACCCTTATGAGAACTGACAACTTATCGCTTTTCAACTGAGTCCATTCTGCTGATTTTCTTCCTTTACCTAGGTGGCTGCCTTAATGGCTGCCACCATCAACATAGCTAAATTATTGCATAAACACTCCCCTATTGATAGTTTGTACCCTTATGAGGACCAACAACTCATCGCTCTTCAACTGGGTCCATTCTGCTTATTTTCCTCACTTCCAAGGTGGCTGCCACAATAGCTGCCACCATTAACATAGCTAGATTAAAGCATAAACATTCCCCTATTGACAGTTTGTGTCCTTATGAGGACCGACACCTCTTTGCTCTTTAACAGGGTCTATTCTGCTCATTTTCTACACTTCTCAGGTGGCTGCCACAATAGATGTCACCATTAACATAGATACATTACAGTAAAAACACTCTTCTTTTGACAGTGTGTACCCGTGTGATGACCGACAACTCATGGCTCCTCACCTGGGCCCATTCTGCTCATTTTCTACACTTCCCAGGTGGCTGCCACAATAGCTGCCACCATCAACATAGCTAAATTATTGCAGAAACACTCCCCTATTGACGGTATGTACCCTAATGAGGACCGACAAGTCATCACTCTTCAACTAGGTCTATTCTGCTCATTTTCTACACTTCCCAGGTGGCTGCCCCAATAGCTGCAACCATTAACATAGCTAAACTATTGCGGAAACACTCCCCGTTTGACGGTGCGTACCCTTGTGAGGACTGACAACTTATCGCTTTTCAACTGAGTCCATTTTGCTGATTTTCTTCCTTTACCCTGGTGTCTGCCTTAATTGCTGCCACCATCAACATAGCTAAATTATTGCAGAAACACTCCCCTATTGATAGTTTGTACCCTTATAGGGACCAACAACTCATCGCTCTTCAACTGAGTCCATTCTGCTCATTTTCTACACTTCCAAGGTGACTGTCACAATAGCTGCCACCATTAACACAGCTAAATTATTGCATAAACATTCCCCTATTGACAGTTTGTACCTTCATTAGTACCGACAACTCATCACTCTTCAACAGGGTCTATTCTGCTCCTTTTATAAACTTCCCAGATGGCTGCCACAATAGCTGCCACCATCAACATAGATTCTTTACACTAAAAACACACCCCTATTGACGGTGTGTACCCTAATGAGGACCAACCACTCATCACTCTTCAACTGGGTCTATTCTGCTAAATTTCTACAGTTCCAAGACGGCTGCCACAATGGCTGCCACGATTAACATGGATACATTAGAGCAGAAACACTCCCCTATTGACAGTCCGTACCCTTATGAGGATTGACAACTCATCGCTCTTCAACTGAGTCCATTTTGCTCATTTTCTACACTTCCCAGGTGGCTGCCACAATAGCTGCCACCATCGACATAAATACATTGCAACAGAAACACTCCCACCTTTAAGGTGTGTACCCTTATGAGGACTTACAACTCATCGCTCTTCAAATGGGTCCACTCTGCTCCCAGGTGGCTGCCACAATAGCTGCCACCATTAATATAGCTAAACTATTAGAGAAACACTCCCCTATTGACGGTGTGTACCTTTATGAGGACTTACAACTCATCGCTCTTCAAATGGGTCCATTCTGCTCATTTTCTACACTTCCCAGGTGGCTTCCACAATGGCTGCTACCATCTACATATCTGAACTATTGCAGAAACACTCCCCTATTGACAGTTTGTACCCTTATTAGTACCGAAAGCTCATGGCTTTTCAACTTGGTCTATTCTGCTAAATTTTTACAGTTCCAAGGTGGCTGCCACAATGGCTGTCACGATTAGGATCGATAAATGAGAGCAGAAACACTCCCCCTATTGACAGTTTGTACTTTTATGGGATTTGACAACTCATCGCTCTTCAACTGAGTCCATTCTGCTGACTTTTTTCCTTTACCCTGGTAGCTGCAACAATGGCTGCCACCATCAACATAGCTTAATTATTGCAGACACACTCCCCATTGACAGTTTGTACTCTTATGAGGATTGACAACTCATCGCTCTTCAACTGAGTCCATTCTGCCAATTCTTTTCCTTTAACCTGGTGGCTGCCACAATGGCTGCCACCATCAATTTAGCAAAATTATTGCAGAAACACTCCCCTATTGACAGTTTCTACCCTTATGAGGACCAACAACTAATCGCCCTTCAACTGAGTCCATTCTGTTCATTTTCTACACTTCCAAGGAGGCTGTCACAATAGCTGCCACCATTACCATAGCTAAATTATAGCATAAACATTCCCCTATTGACAGTTTGTACCCTTATGAGGACCGACAACTTATTGCTGTTTAACAGGGTCCTTTCTACTCATTTTCTACACTTCCCAGGTGCTGCCACAATAGCTGCCACCATCAACATAGATACATTGCAGCAAAACACTCCCCTATTGACTTTGTGTACCCTTATGAGAACCAACATCACATGGCTCCTCAACTGGGTCCATTCTGCTCATTTTCTACACTTCCAAGGAGGCTGCCACAATAGCTGCCACCATTAACATAGATACATTACAGTTAAAACACTCCCCTATTGACGGTGTGTACCCTTATGAGGACCAACAACTCATGGTTCCTCAACTGGGTCCATTCTGCTCATTTTCTACACTTCCAAGGTGGCTGCCACAATAGCTGCCACCATTCACATAGATACATTACAGTTAAAACACTCCCCTATTGACGATGTGTACCCTTATGAGGACCGACAACTCATGGCCCCTCATCTAGGTCCATTCTGCTCAATTTCTACACTTCCAGGGTGGCTGCCACAATAGCTGCCACCATTAACATAGATACATTACAGTAAAAACATTCCCCTATTGACTGGGTGTACCCTTATGAGGACCAACAACTCATCGCTCTTCAACTGAGTCCATTCTGCTCATTTTCTACACTTCCAAGGTGGCTGCCACAATAGCTGCCACCATTAACATAGCTAAATTGGGAAAGTGACAAACTCACAGCAGACACCACACACGAGAGCCAAGAGGTCAGCCCTTTCCCAGCAGGTGACCACAAAGCACATATAAACAGACGCGCACAAAGACATAGCAACACAAGACAGAACAAAAAACATAAAATATCCACAAAAGAAGTACCGCCTTGGAACGGTCAGTAAAATATTTTACTGGAGGGCTTAAACCGGTTTAACGGCGCCAACCTCTCCCTTAGTTCAGATGTGGATCAAGACACATGGATATTTGGTTTGCATGAAAGACCTCCTAACTTATCAATGCATCATCTCCTTAAACATATAAATCAAGATATAACAAGGAGATAAAGCAAAGATAAGGACTCAACAGTAAATAAAACTGAATACTGGAGCAAAAGAAATCCAACAGGTAAACCCCGGTGGGCCCGACAAACAGCCATAGCATCAGGCCCCTACCATCTCATCAATAGATAAGTCTTTAAGTCGGAACCATCATAGAGTCTGAAGTCCGATCCGCCGGCGTGCAATTAAAGAGGAAAGCAAAGTTGCCAACCGTGATTGGGTTGACTACCAAGCATGCAGTCTGCTGCAATGCTTTAATGTTATAGCCAATCTTTTTATAATAGGAAATTATTTTAATGAACTGCGTTGAAAAATTATAAGAACCAACAATATTCTTCAACTAATACACCAAGTCACCATAGAAATCAGGTTCCGAAAGTCCTTGGCGCAAGAGAGATTTAAGTCCAACTTGGAATTTAGAAATCAAATCATAGTATCGTCTATAAAATTTTGAAAAAGTTTTGCGAAGTTTATGATGCCGATAGCCTTGTTTAAGAAGTTTCTGAGTTAACAGTTTATTGCGAGTGTTGAAGTCAGCAACATAGCTAGATGCTCTAGCAAAACGAATGAGTTGAGAGATATAGACTCCATAGGATGTAGAACGAGGAGCATCATTCGAATGGCGTTTCGCTGGTAGGCCAATGTAGTGACCTGAGATAGTATGCAGGCTGGTCTAGCGTCATTATTGTCTTCGTTTGCCTCCCTTATTAGCTGAGTGTGCGATCAGAGAAGGTTCTGAAAGGGCTGCGCAAATATGCACTTAAGATTTGCACTGTCCATTTCCAGTGTAAATGATGGCCCACTTCGAATCGAACTAAAGTTCCTACTATAGGTCTTACGTAATAGATGCGCACGCATGTTTACACCCCGAACGGCTACAGTTGGAACTTTTTTAGTTGGTTGGCAAGTAAACAAAAAGAATAGCCCTGTATGCTCCACTTCAATTCTTCATCGGAGGCAAAAAGGATGTTATACATTGCACATCCTTTTCTAATAATCAATTACGAATAAGTGGGATCAAAAATTATGATCAGCTAGGTTTACTTTAAAACAAACAAATCATTTTGAGGCTACTGACTGATCTTGAACCCATCTTGCTAGATAGGTCTAGAGTAGGGAACCAGGCTATCTACTAGAGAAAAGATGCTCCGACCCGCCGTGACGTCACCCTAGTAGCGACTATCGGTGTTCGAATCAAACTTTAGTTACTATAGTAGGGACTATAGTTTGATTCGAAGTGCGCCGATGACTTGTCTTAATGTCGGAGTGGGATTCGATATGTCGCTTAATAATAAGTGTTGGCCGTATATAGGCTATAACCGCTGATTAAAATACGGTGACTGAAAGGTCCTGGTGAGAGTTTTGAGCCTTCCAACAATGTAGAATGTGCCTACAGAAAAGGCTCAGATCGACCAGCCTGTGCATACGCGCAGTCTAATCAGAGCCTTGCTAGTCGCTTGAATATTCTATGATTCAAAAGCTACTGACTGAACATCATTTGGAGTTTCTAGGCTTAAAAGGGGGCTGCACAGGCTCGTCTGAGTCTATACTTGACAAAATGCCACAATATCACAGCTCATTAAGTAAATACTTGGCAACTGTAAACCTCTTGTAAGAAGCATCCCATGTTCATGGGCAGCTCTGTGTGAAATTGTCCGCCGTTACGTCAATTGTTGAAAAAATTAAACATAACATTTCACGGCCTTGACGGGTCGATAGACTGTGTGCAAGGTTTATGATACACTCTTGGTATGAGTCGGGGTACGAGGCGTTGCCATTTACCAACAAACTTCAATAGACTTCAAGCTAAAAAAAGGTCATGTTCCCCCTCTCTAGGGAATATTTTGCAGACATAATCTATCTTAAAGAAAAATCCAAGCCGCGTCGGAGCTGAGAAGGAAGACATTAGACAGTATAATTATTTAAATTACCCATATACATGTACAATATTTACAATGTAGCTGGATACCTTAGCTACACATGAAAGATTTTGGAATACAATTAAGGTTTCCCAATGTGTAATGGGTGTTACTTGAATTAAATTGCCCATTAGAAATGGTAATGGTTACCAAAATCATTTACTTTACAAAAAAAATCTGTACATTTTTTTTTCTTTCATTTGCTAGAGTTGATATATTTCTTAAATATATTGCAACTTATAACAGAAGGTCAATATTTTTAGTAAACCATAGCTTTCGCAGAAACATTTTAAGCTGTTTCCAAAATATTTTAAATTACTCTACATTTCCGCACCAGGGCCGATTTTACCCAATCGCAAACTTTGCACTTTCGCTGGTCATGATCTAGCCATTTTTATATTTTATTTTAGGAGTGGATTCATTTGATGCAGAAAAATGATAGTACCAGCGGATTCCTTATGACTGTGGGCGATTTCTCATATGGCCTATTCAACCAGGACGACCAGTGGGTCCTATTTGATAGCCACGGACACTTGGGCCAGTCCTGCTCTGGAAAGATACAACTTATATCTAGAGACCGTGGGGCGTTGATCGTGTCTGCCAGCCAACTTGATAAGCTTATCAAAATCTTGCAGGACACTCATCCAGGGTATGGAGAATGTCAGGTCGCTACTATAGATATTAAACCCGTAACTCCAGCTATGTCTGACCACTGCAGCGGAGACATTGGAGATTCAACTCCCCAGGAGCTTACCCAACAGGATGCTGTGGAGACGTCCTTGCGCAAAAAAGAAGTGGTAAGGATCTTGAAACTCTTGTCTGAAAATATTATTATTATGAGGCTTGTCTCGAAAGATTCGTGTAAATGCTTAACCTTTTGTAATCGGGAAGCCCATAAACGTTTGCAAACAGTGCAGACCCAGATGATATGCAGCATTATAATGAAGCATTTCATTAGGGTCTGGTAAAAAGAGATCTTCATAAAATTATAACCTGACTCCACTAGAAAAGTACAATGGACTATCCCAAGTTTATTGTATCAAACCAGACGGTCGAATCCATTAGTATACAAATGGTTAATGTCTTGCTGAATAAAATTATTAACAACTAAAGATACCTGACACTTTTGTTTGCTTCAAACTCGTATATTACACACCATAGTGCTTAATGTATGTATCTTATAACAAGTATCAACGTCACAACGCCAAAACTATCGTTTTGTCACTTTTGTATCGGGAGAGTATGTCTAATTAAATTTTCAAAAATGTTTTTTCATGTATGCAAGGCCAATACAAGTACAGACAAAAATGTGTTTTAAAATTTTGCAATCTGTGTTTTGGACGTATGATATAGGGGTTTTACGTTGTGCTGGAGACATTGTCAAAACGGTAGTGGTTTATGTTCTTTGTTGAAACTGAAATGACATAGAGTCAACCAAATCATTGTTAGAGCATGGTAGACAGTTCTCCATTATCAATTATAATGATATGGACTGAACATTATGAAAAAGCTTGAACTGAAACAGTATGTTGGATAAGCTTGCCGATTCCTTAAGACTAAATTTCGTGAGCACTTTCGTAAAATGAAAAAGCATAAAAAATTGACATGTTTCTTTATCGCCATTTCAAAAATAATGGTCATTTGCCTAGTAATGTTTTAGTTCAACCAGTTGAAAAATATATATATGATCAAAACTCATCATCTTAATTAAAAAATAAAAAACAACAACACAAAACTGAACTAAATATGGATAAAACAATTTGCACCCACGTTTTCCTATAGGTATACCACGAAGGTAATATTTCTAAAATGCCCGGTTTTGACGGGTTTTTTCTCTTTTGGAATGTAGGAAAGGTAAAAGTAGATCTCGTGGTAAACGAAAAAACGGTACCATTAAGAGCAAATTTATAGTGAAATTCGCATAAATACTTCTCTAAAGGATCTTTCTATTGTTTTAAAAAATCATGGTCTCCGTGGTTTACTTTCATTTTTAAGTTCTTTGATTATTTCAGTTTTACGTAATATAGAGTTATAGGCTAATAAACTTTAAGATAGTGCTATAGGAAAGGATGAGATTTCTACTTTTGCTTAAAGGCATCTTTGCCAGGCATCTGAGAACCTAATTCTACTTCTTTTAAATATCTCCATAACAAGTGACCACTCAATGTAACAATTTGTATACAATAGACCGTCCCAAGTTTAGTGTATCAAATTAGAAGGAACAATACACTATAACATAAAGGGTTAATAGTTCAAGAGTAATGGCCAAGTATGAGCGAGCCAGTATCTTAAGAAAGAAAGAAAATTGACCCCTGTGTTCTTTTTTCAGGGTGTTGAGGAGAACGAGGAAAATGGTGAGAGTGTCTGGGATACCTTCTTTCCCGTATTACCTAAAGACTATCCAAATAGGACTATGGCTCGACTTAACAGTTCAGTTATGGTTCTTGATCACCTAGATAATCGATAAGTCAATTGTCCCCCTTACACCGCGGCGACTATATCGCGAAATCGATTGTATCTTAGTCCAGGTATCGATGGTATTTGTCTGACGAAAGAGGCCTTTATACCGTCTTTACCAGAATTGTTGGATAGAATTTTCATTAATGTAACTTGAATTGTGCATTTAAAATTTGTTTCAAATAGGAGTATGCATGCATCTGATTGAAATCAAGAAAAATGTTTTTCATATCCAAATGTAAAACATGTTTGTCCACTAATCGTGTGTTCTGAGTTGAGTCTTAAAACAGCACATGAGCACTTGAGTACTTACCCTAAAAGCGCCAATCGCAACAAAAGTCGTCTGCTTTTCTCGTCTGCTGAAATGTGTAAGAAGCCTCTATGACATACAGTGTGGACCCAAATCAGACTGCTCCTATAGGAGCAGTGTGTTCTGGGTCCACACTGTTTGCTTCTATACTTAAATTCATCATTAATGTTTGGCAATTATTTGCAGCGGACGACTTCAGCAGACGATATTTTCAGATGCATTTTTTCTTGGCGCTTTAAGGGTCTAAATGTTGATAAAAATTACGTGGGCCACGACGTGAGAAAAACTCTTCGGGGGTTTGAGAACAACAAAGGCGCAAACCAGTCTGCGCTTCCGCAGTGATTTAGAAATAACACACGTTGACCAAACAAGGCCGTCGGCGGCGGTACGGCCATGACACTTTTTAGGCCAAAAAGGTTTTAGCAGGACCACTTTTTGGGGGCTGGATATATGCTTATTTGGTCTGGTTATTTATTTTTTCAGTTTCTTCTAGACTTTTTAATGCGATGATCTAATGAGGTCAATAATAACCCCGTGTATCAAAGATTAAGAAACTGACACCTGTTTTAACGATAGCAATTATAATTAGATATTATCGTTTGGGGTGATCATGCAACAAAATATTCTTTAATCTGAATTATTTCAGAACAATGAGATATTATACTATTATATGAGAAGGAAGAGAAAATTAATATAATGATGTTTTCCCAAAAGTTTACCCGTATCCTGATTTGAGTCTTCTCTCGATATAGATCTAGAATAATAGGTCTAGATAAAAAAAAATCAGCATAATATTGTGAATATTTTCTTATCCAACGTTTAAAGGTTTGCTTTGGGCGTTCAAAAGAACCGTCTCATTTATTGTATAAATAAATAAAAAATAAATAAAAATAAATTGAGGCAGTTCTTTGAGTACATGTGTACCGTTGAGAGTGGTACTCTGGCTTTAATCAAAGATAATAAGAATGTGGACCCGATATGGTGTGAGCTTTACTATACTCGTTCTTTATCTGGATCCACACTGTACATTTGTTTCGAAAATAAAATCAGCTGACATCTGTAAAGACTGGGTCCGAAGTTTGACAAAATTGTCTGATCAGCGTCTTCGCTTCAAGTTAAACAAACATAATACAGGAATATAATGCAGACAGGAAAATGCGCCAAAATTCACGAGAGCAGTCGCTTGAGGCCAAATCCTTATCAGCTATTTTCACACTTTAAACACAGATGAGCGAAACCCCACTGAGTTCCCGCTGTGTCAATGAGAAATGACCACATCACAAACTTGTGACGACTGCCAGATTCTTTAACCATACGCGAACAGCGTATATTAATGGAGCAGGTCAGTCTGTGCATATATTGCATGCTCATAGCAGTTTCTTGTCTTCACTGCCCAGATGCTACTATAAGCATGACTTTTCAGTTAACCATATATGCGAACAACATATGCGCATAATAATTTATCTGCGCAGTCTGATCAGCACATTGCTGTTTGCTGTTGAAAGACCTTTACCTTTTAGAAATTGTTTTTGGTCAGTTCTAGTCCTCACTGACCCCGATCAGCTCGGTGTGACGGGGTTTGTTTAAATATATGCCTTCTGGGAATTTCTAACCGACACATATGGAATGCAAACAGCAATGGTTCAGGCCAGACTGTGCTGTGCAATCTCACCAGAACCTGTGCGCTGAACGGCCTCACTTAAAACTCGATTATTAGTTTACAATTATGTTTATGTTCAATATTGCAAACAATGCAGGCTCGGAGAGATGTCTTGTTATGAAGTATCTGGATCTACACTGTTGCTTATGCTTCATTTATAGAACTCATCACGGATTCTAAATTACCAATATATGAACTCATCGGCATAATATATGCATGTCTTTTACTGTACTTGCAAACGAAACTATTTGTGTAGTCTGAGCATGACAGATTTGGTAGTATGACAGAAAAAAGGTTGTTATACTGAGCAGTTAAGACCCTGACGAGACGCCGCATGACAAAACTAGTAAGATGGGTGTACTGTGCAAGAACGCTGTTGTGATTAGTCTGGGTACCTGAATTTATGCATAAGTTTTTAGGCGCCACACACAGAGTCGTTTATTCGGTCAAAACCGTAAAAGCAGTACTTTATTAGGACCAAGATAAGACCTATAGCCCCAGGGATTTTCAGACACCTGGTATTATCGCATATCCCGTTATGAGCGTCTCAATATCGTTTGTCACCAGAATCGCACCGGACAGGCGGCAATCAAAAATACTTATCCGATCGACGAACGTGGATCAAAAATGGTAAGAAAAAGTGTTTTCGATTGCCATTTGTCACCAGTCGGGCGACAAATAGCAATCCTCTGTTTTTAACTATTTTGATTTACGTTCGTCGATAGGATAAGTATTTTTGATTGCCGCCTGTCCGGTGTGGGACTGAAGTGCGAATATTCTCTTGCTATAATGTTTTGCTATAAATAGGCAAATAGGTTAAATAATTTGTTTGATTTGATTCTTAACGTCCCATCAACAATCTTTCAGTTAAACAGGGACGGGTCTTCCTGGGTTAAACCAGTACTAAGCTAGGATGTGTCTTGCTCAAGGACCACAACGCAGTGACGCCAGTGTGGCTCGAACCCGCGGCCTCACGGTCTCGAGTCAAGCACAACAATTGATTAACAATAGTTAAATAATAATAATAATAATAATAATAATAATAATAATAATAATAATAATAATAATAATAATAATAAATGTTATACTTAAGATTAAAATTAAAAAATAAATTGAAGCAACTTGTAATCAAATTATTTTTTAATTCGGCGATAAGATATGGTTATTGTTATTTTCTTAATTTTACTAAAATTTAGATTTTTTTTCATAATCATGTCTCCCAATCAGCTAAGTTTCCGCTTTCTCTTAAAATGCTGTTAAGATTTCTCAACATTACCTAAGCAAGCATATCGCATATTGTGGAAGCATTACACATGTTACAGATCCACAATATTCGAACTTAGACATTTTCTCCGCTCTGGTAAGAAGGCGCTTAAACTCAATTTTCAACCTAAAAATGACAGAACTAAAATGTAATTTATTTCTATGAAACTTATATGGTTGATATTGTTGGATGATAGAGATACCATTTATAACTTATAAAACATTGGGAAAATATCAGAACATGATTATTTTGGGGTCATAAAATGCTCATCCTAAGCATTTTCATTCAATTTACATTGAAATGAATGGGATGTTACCAGTTAAAAAGATGAACAATTTGACAAAACTAAATATTTAGTTATTTCATATTTGTTTATATCATTGTAAAGATAAAACATTAAATTTTCTTTTGATAACTTATAAAATAATGACAACTTAATAATAAGTTAGTTATTAATAATTTATTTAAAGGTTTGTATACTTTTCTGTGTAATTGATGCCACAGATTTCAACAGGTAAGTTGCGAGAGTGGTCAATATTCAAGGGAGATAATCGGACAGATATAACCGATAACAGCTGATATTGTCCCATATGAATACGGAATCCCAAAGTGCTGGGCTGAGACCGGAGTAGACACCACTGCAGTTCCTTCCTATGCTTCTATGGCATTGACAGAATGGTGGCGCATGCTTGGTCGCATTGCTGGAGGATAGATAGCCAAGATGATCTTGGCTGTCTAGTGGGGGGGGGGGATACACTATCAAGAATTTGGTAAGTGAACTATTCTTCACATTTAAATGACACATGCAGCAGCAGTGGCAGAAGCAGCAGTGGCAGCAGCAACAGCTTGTCTTTTAATGAAATTTAAGGTCAAATAAAAATGTCTGTCTGGTACAGGCTACAATCTGGAAAATGGTAAGTAAGTAGGTAGACGACGGGTGGGCGGGCAGGCAGGCAGGCAGGCAGGCACTGTACTGTACCATCTTCTTAGTAATCTGCCACTTACTCATTCAGCATACCACCAATGAGTTAAACTTTCAAATAATTAAAGAGTTCTTCAATATTTTTTAAGCATGATGCTGGAGTAACTTGTGCTGTGACTTATTTATGGTAATCTGCTTTCAAAATGCTCTTTGGCAATAAGAGAACCTGTTTCATTGAAAAATGTCAGTTGATTTTAATAAATATTTTGATTATAAGTAAAACATTAGAATGTATCTACAAATATGTTATGTGCAGACGAGTGGCATCATGAGGGCCCTTTACACACGAATCACTATGTACAGGCTGAGGTTTAGATGAACAAAAATTTTCAGCGTGAAATTGTAAATATTTTCTTACCCATTAGTTTTAACATATGTTTTGGGTGCTCAAAAGAAACGTCTCATTCAGTCGGTTCTTTTGAGTACCCACAACATGTGTTTGGGTTACGAGAAATAAGAAAATAAAATTTCTGTTAAGCACTCTTAACTAAAGTCCTTTATAAATACAGTAACAGTAACAACATAATTGGTTTGTAAATATTGGGTCCGAGGTAATATCAATACCTTCACATCGTCTTACAACGTCAAAAGAAAATACATGTATGTAACACGCAATCAGAAAGGCATACAAACATTCATACTTGCGCATGTGAGTACGTAAGTGGTTGTACGCATTCATCCATCCATGCGTAAATTTTATGCCTCTATTCATCTGACGGACGGATGATTGGACGCACGCGTGGATGAGTGCACATTAGCGCAGTAGACACATATGCCTTCTTGCATGCGATGTGTCGATGTATATCGGGTCGTTGATCGACGTTTCTTAACTGAGGGACCACTGTCATCATTACAAAGGCCGATAGCTGTCAGTTTTTTACACGTTTTTTTTTTTTTTATCAAAACAGTACAATTATCAAATATGTCACCTATCATCAATTTCGCTATAATGACGTACATGTGTGCTAGATAGTACATTAATAATTATACTTTGTAGACAGTACAGTATGGAATGAATATTGTACATACCTCATGACTTTGATGCTCATTTTGACGAGAGGCAGTATACAGAGATAGATAAAGGTTATTATTATTGCACGACTCGCAGGGTTGTGCTACAATCATAGCAGTTTGTGAAAATGCTCTTATAGATCTTTTGAACCACATAGTATATTTTTTCCTTAATTTGCATAGGTTTACCTTCCAGTTGATCTATATCTATAAACACATATGCATAGTTGGCATAAAAGGCTTTATGCCCCAATTTAACGATGTGTACATTGTACCCTTTTAATATGTCAGTGACATCCTGAGAGGGTCTTGGTCTTTTCACGTTGCAAAAAACATCAGGGGGATTATGTCCATCTTGCAAAACATGGGGTCATAGGATTATGTTCCTATATACAAATATGAGCAGGTGTCCAGGGGGATTTTGTCCAACACTAACACAAATCATTAATGGCAAATGCAATTGACCATTGGTTGGTTGCATTTAGGTCGAACCTACGCCATATTATTATATCAGGGTCTAGACAATTTTAAAATGTTCAAGTATGCATAATTTATCAACATATCCCATGTGGTTCAATAGTAATGAGCATTTTCACTACAAGACCTCGACCCGCCAAAATGATCTCAGCGAAGCTCCGTCTCCGTTATGCAGCTATGCAAACTAGTGTCTGAACAATGACTATGTGATAATAATAAGTATGCGAAATTAGATCTAGATATACCATCTGGTTCAAGAATTATCAGCGTTTTCATTAACTGACTATAACTAGCCTGACTGACCCCCCCCCCCCCCCCCCACACACACACACACACACACACACATGCGCGCAAACACAAATACCAGGACTGTCGTGGAAAGTGCAACCCTTGATCCAATCTTACAACAACAAAAAACGGAATCGGGATAAAATACTTTATTTTAAATAATTTTATTCAAACATCCTAGAATCTGCCTAAAAACAACATTTAGGGACGTTTTGACTTGGGAACGTTTTGACTGTTATGCGCTCAGGCGCTTGGCCTCCTGTAATCAAGCTTTCGCGATACCAACGACCTCACCGCAACAACCGCCTAGAAAACGCATGTTTCAACGTTTTTACGTTCACGTAGTAGCATTATAAGTCCCTTGTTCTGCTCTCGTGTATCTGACGTATACTTAGAAAGTAAGAAACATATACATATTCGCGGCAAATTGAAGCTAATTGAATATCCCGTATTGCATCCAGTTAGTTCTGGTTTTCGTTTGATACTAGTTATCCGGCAGCCGGTTCAGGAACACTCTACCTTCCTTATTATCCTCCAGTAATGTATTTTGACGCACATCTATTTTGACGCACCTTTCATTTTCTTCAAATATATGAAGCTACATTATTTCATTTACAATATCCTAGCACTGAATTCAGGGCGATATGATGGATTTTTATTTTATGTTAGGCACTGTCTCGGGGTCCGGTACCGGACCCCTAGACTACGGGGCTACGAGTCCGGTACCGGACACCGAGCCACGCCTATGAGGACTGTCTCAGGGTCCGGTAGTTTGTGAAACAACTACTCGGCACGTCTAGGGATACGGGGATGCGTGTCCGTACCTGCACGTATAAGTAGAACTGTTATTTTACCAACAAAAAGTCGTGTTGAAGTTTCACTTTGCTTCGTCCGCCATCTTTGATCATCTGTATTTACTGTCACACTATTCAAACAAGTATAAACTTATACAAAAGGTATAAGATTTTTAACGGTCAAGAGTGAAAAAAAAACATGACTAGATGTAATTTGTCTTACTTTATTCCTTTTATTTTATTGTTCTTATCCTTACTTTTTCAATAAGGTCATGAATAAAGGTAATTAATGTCAGGGGGAACTTACTGTCGCATCAGTGAATTGGCGCAGGGTTTGATGTCCTTTAATTGGTGTTTGTCTCAATGTTCTTATTAATTTATTGTTGTTATCTGTCTACTTGATTATTAACCTAAAGGTAAATACCAATTTGCACTTTCATTGAAGTAAGCAAACGGTGATTGCAGGTGCATTGTTTAATTGCTTTCATACCGGCTAATTGGTCACAAAACTGTCTGTCCGCCCGTCCATTGTGAAACGCATGTGCCGATGGTGGTCCGAAGTTATTCAAAATAAATTAGCTTAAAACGTGGGCCGATTTTGGCCCGATATAACATGCTAGCACGGGAAGTTATTCACAGCGGTGAGACGGTTCTTTTGAGCACCCAAAAGCTTACGACCAAATCAGCACACAAAATCAGACCACTGTCGAACACCAGCCAAACGCATGGGCCGATGGTGGCTCGGTTATAGCATTCTGGCACAGGACGTTATTCACAACAAAACAGCTATATATGACTATTGAGCTCTACGAAATGTGGTGCTCAGAAATTTACGACAGGGATCTAACATCAGTTGGGCGTATTCATGATGCGATGATCCAGAGGGGGGGGGGGGCAGGGGCTCCGGAGCCCCATCCCCCTGAAAAATCATAAGAAATATAGGGTTTCTTAGCAATACTGATCAGGATCCCATGAAAAATTAAAAAGCTACTAAGCCAGCAATGTTGGGCCATCATCAGCACGCCAGCGAAACGCCATTTATGTTCTGCTAGATAATTCCAGTCCAGTCTTTGTAGCAAACAGTGTGGATCCGGATTAAACTGCTCTCCTAAGAGCAGTCTGATCCAGGTCCACAATCTTTGTCTGTACGGAGAAATTAGCCATTGATGTAAGCATAAGCTGCATTTTCCTTACATAACGACCCATATGTCGTCTACTAGTTCGTTATTGAAAGATGTCTTTGAAGCAATCAATATTGACCCAGATCTCATAGGAGCAGTCTGATCCTGGTCCCAAATGGGGATATTGGCCATTGACGAAAGCATAAGTTGCATTTCCCTGACATAACGACCCATAAGCTGTCTTTGTAGCAAACAGTGTGGACCCGTATCAAACTGCTATCCTAGGAGTAGCCTGAACCGGATTCGCTATGTTTGTCTGTCCGTAAGACATCTTTGTAGCAAACAGTTTGGACCCAAATCTGACTGCTCTCCTAGGAACAGTCTGATCAGGGTCCACGGCGAAATTAGCCGTTGGCATAAGCATTTACATGTAGCAGATAACTCCAGCAGACGTAAATTTTAGATGCATTTCCGCGATTGGTTCAACCTATGTAGATCCATTTGTAACGTCTCTGTAGCAAATAAAGTGGACCGAGATCAGACTGTTATCATAGGAGCAGTCTGATCTTGTTCATCACTGTTTGTCATTATTTTAGATGCATTTCCGCGATCGAGTCTTCAACCTTAGGATATCCATTTGTAACGTCTCTCTAGCAAACAGTGTGGATCCAGATCAGACTGTTATCGTATGAGCAGTCTGATCTTGTTCAACACTGTTTGTATTTATGCTAAAAAGTCATTTCCTTTTTGGACCATATCAGTTGTTTAAAAAAAAGACTCAGAGTCTTCTTATAAAGCTATGTCCGAATGTCAAAAGATACCAGCATGATCCACTGCCGTTGTCCCAGTAGTGAGTATCTTTGAAAGCTATAGTTGAATAATGAATCTACACTACAGACTATGTAAGCTTATTTGACACTGCTCACTCATCTCACTAATCAGCTGCCAACAAATAGTTTAATTGGTTCCTTTAATTGATTGATTTGTTACAGGTGAGTTAAGTTCTTTTTTTACTTTACCGATATTATTTATATACCTTTTGTATAAGCTTAATTGCTTGAATAGCTAGTGTGACGCATGACAGTAAATACAGATTGGTTTCCCTTTGAGGATCAAAGATGGCGGACGAAGCAAAGTGAAACCGCAACATGAGTTTTTGTTGGTAAAATAACTGTTACTACATATACGTGCAGGTACGGACCCGTATCCCTAGACTTGCCAGTAGTTGTTTCACAAACTACCGGACCCCGAGACAGTCCTCATAGGCGTGGCTCGGGGTCCGGTACCGGATCCCTAGAATCAGTGTCTAGGGGTCCGGTTCCGGACCCGTAGCCCCATAGTCTAGAGGTCCGGTACCGGACCTGGAGACAGTGCCTTTATGTTATCATATAGCCCTGATTTTTTAAGCCTCTATCTTTTCCCTTACTGTTATCGTGGACGTAAACCAAGTTGAAAACACATTTCCAAACAGTGTCTTCCTCTAACACAACTCCATTTTGTATGTTTATAGGTTTATCTATATTTTGCTATTTAGTTTGCCACTGATGCATACCTGATTAGTTCTAAAAAGATAAAAAAAACTCCTGTCCACACAGAATGTTTACACTATTTGTTTTCAAAACATGGCGTCATTTTTGTCTTCTGAGCTGAAGAGTATGCTTTTTCTGTGGGTACTAAAGTCACGCACGAATTTGTTTTGGTATTTAATGTACCGACAATGACCCGTTTACTTTCCGTTTTCTGAATACACAGATGTTTTAACAACATTAAATACCAAAATCAGACTTATATAATGTTTTCTTTTACCTTCCTTATTATCATAATTGGCCTAAAAATGATCATACCTGGTCTGTCGAGATTAAAAGAATCCAATACCATCTCACCATACATTTGTTACAGGTAGATATTTGCAAAAAAAGATGACCAATTACCGATCTAACTGGGGCAGCCTTTTACCAATTTGTTGCCATCGAGAACTACCCAGTTGGATATGTACAAACTGTGTCCGAGGAGTTCTTAATGGCAATGGATGGGATCCTTTTTTGTGCATACAGGTTGATTTTTATGGTAACCTCTCTCACCATTTGTAATAGGTTTTCTTTTAATATCTTGATGAATGTCAACGAATAAAGGTCAATCTTCAACCTAGTATGCAATTTTTTCACCCTGGTTCTGTTTTCTGACGGATGTCACTGGATTGAAAATTGACTATTTTCAGATAAGGAACTCCCCCACTTCTGCTAACAGGAAATACATAGAAAAAAATCCAAATGGTTTTGCATATTCAAACAATGACATCATTATACAATTCTAATCATAAACCATTGCGCACATGTTCAAAAAGAAGGTCAAAACACCCAATGTCTCTATATAAGATTCGTGTGGCGCCTTAAAAACGATGGGTACCAACTGTGTGTATTGACTGATAGCCTATTTGAACATAAGCGTGTGATAGTAAAGCTATTCAGCATGCAGCAAGGTTAGCCATGAAATAAAAAATATTTTCTTTCACTAATATCTTACTGATCACTGTGCAAAAGTAATTTGATTCTGATCTTTCCAATCCATCGCTTCTTGTCGTAAACAAGCTGACCCTCTCTCGGTTCAGAGGTCAATGTACTCTTGCGTTAGCTTGCTACTTTTGGCAGGAAACTTGTCACGTGAGCATAGGATCAGAATAACAATTGTCTGCCTTGTTGGAAAAGTCCATTTTCGGTCTGATTATGACATTTTGGGACATGACAAAGCTTCCTTTCCGCTTCGAAAATTAGATTTATACGGGTGGGGTATGTGATTGTTAAAGATTTCTGTCAAGTAAGTATCTCATTTTCTTTGGCATGCTATATTAAATTGAAATCAAACCATTCTTGGAAATCGACTTTCATTTTCTGAAATAGGTCATTACTCGTTATAATTTAATAGAAAATAGGGGGCGCTACAATGCACAATAATACAGAAACGTGACTGCTGGGAGCGTACCAACATTGAGTAAGTTAACAGAATCAATAGCTTTAACAATTTTGCCCTGATTTTCAAAATTCAAACACCTATTTGTTTCTTATAATGTCCAAAATCCACTGTTAATCTTATTATAATAATGTACTGAGTTTTTGAAAAAGCGCTGACATACCTTACCTAGTCATGGGGAGTATAACCAGTACAGGGTTTTATTATAAAATTTCTCAACGTTTTATTAAGTTCGTCTCATCAATTCAACATCCGAATTTTATCGCAAAACTAGCTCGTGAAAAGCATGCAAAATGGTTGCGATGAGCCGAAAAACAACAACAAGAACATGATATTACAGATTGCATTGATAATAATAATAACGAAGTCAATGGTAACATTTTAATAACTTTGGTTGTGTATTTAAAACACATGAAGAAGTCTAAATGGTTGCATTGTCAAGGAAACGAGTTTTTCCCAAAACAAAAGGGGACTCGATCACTGGTCAAGATAGAGCACAAAAACACTGCGACTTTAGATTCAGCCAGATCGAAAAAAAATCTAAAGTCACAGTTCTGCAACTAACAATATCCTAGCATTGCTGAGGTAGAATGGCATTAGAAGAATACATCTAGCAGGGATTTATTTTGGTGTCCTCAGGGGCCGAACTGAGGCCGAAATTTGGCCCCTTTCCCAATGGGATTTAGGTGACTTTTTTCCCAATTTGAAAAAAAAAATCCCAATCTCCAAAAAAAAAAAAATATATATATTTTTTTTTAGACTTTTCACACACACACACACACACACACACACACACACACACACACACACACACACACACACACACACACACACACACACACACACACACACACACACACACACACACACACACACACACACACACACACACACACACACACACACACACACACACACACACACACACACACACACACACACACACACACACACACACACACACACACACACACACACACACACACACACACACACACACACACACACACACACACACACACACACACACACACACACACACACACACACACACACACACACACACACACACACACACACACACACACACACACACACACACACACACACACACACACACACACACACACACACACACACACACACACACACACACACACACACACACACACACACACACACACACACACACACACACACACACACACACACACACACACACACACACACACACACACACACACACACACACACACACACACACACACACACACACACACACACACACACACACACACACACACACACACACACACACACACACACACACACACACACACACACACACACACACACACACACACACACACACACACACACACACACACACACACACACACACACACACACACACACACACACACACACACACACACACACACACACACACACACACACACACACACACACACACACACACACACACACACACACACACACACACACACACACACACACACACACACACACACACACACACACACACACACACACACACACACACACACACACACACAAGCTACATAATGACAATCTACTAGAATTGCATCCTATTTTCCTTCAATTTAATGGCAATAGTATGTGTAATAGCTAATTTGTTTTTAAACTGACCGAAAAATGCTGTTCTTGTTTGTTTAGAAAATTTCCCAATTTAGTGGTTTACCGCGCTAATTTTCCCAATCTGAAAGGCCCTAGGGCCCCTTCCCAAAATTGCAAAAAAAATCCCTGTCTAGGCGGCCAAATGTAAAAATTCTGATTTTCTTTGAATATTACGGCCCCTTTTACCTACACTGGTCATGTTTTTTTACCAAAATTAAACTGCTGTTGGTATGAAGTAGAAACAAGCTTCTGACTTTATTAAAAGTATTTAATGTTTGCCGGTCTAGAATATTTACACTATTTACAAAAGAAAATTAGATTCCGAATGAAGCAATAAACAATGAAATGATACATGTAAATAAGCTACATACTCAAGACATCTAACTTCAATACACTACTTTTAAATGTAGGTATGCAAATTAAGGAAAGACACAGCCATCATACAGTGACTCACCATTATTTACCTTCTCCCTTCCAGCACTAAATAAAGAAAACAATTTTTCTCCATTGCATTGCTCTAAGGGAGGCAGTGGGTGGGTAGAAGAAGAATTTAAGCTGTTGATCTCGTTTCTATCCGTCAAGTAATGTGAAGATCAACACAAAGACCAATGCAAAAGTGGCGCCTTGACAAGGCGATCAATGAAAAACAAGTAGAACAAGTTAAGCTTTTCTAAAAATAGAGTCACTCCCCAGACTGGTTGATTGTGGACTGGTTCCGCTGTTTAATTAAACATTATGGAACATAATCGCACAATTCTTAAGGTACTTTTTTGTCAATTAAAAAACAAGATTTTTGATAGACAAATTTTATTCCAGTTTTAAAATATTTTATTTCCCTGCTACATTGGCATCTGCTCTTGTGATTCAACTTCAAATCATATGGTTGCTTTAATGCTTTACAAAAAGTAATTACATTTGATGTGGTGCTATGTCTTATATGAATTTATTAAGAAACTTGAAAGTGACAAAATATGTTCGCATATTTTCCCCAACTCGTTAACATGAGTGATATTAATAAATTGAACAAATTTAGTTTTTATTGTTACTGTATGCTGTCTAATGAACATTTTCATCCACAATTTGGATACGTTTCTTAAAGTAAGTGAGAGGAATATCCACTTCTAGTGCCCCACCCCAAAAACTAAAAAAACAAAATGGCCGCCATTTTCAGAATATCAGGTCTGGTTTATAAAGTATGATCATATACCCGACAACAAGTAATTCTTCTATTTTGTTGTGTTCTAACATACATAAGGTGCCTTCTCACCTTATACATGGCCTCGTTTTCAAGATTTAATGACTAAGTTGTAAGAAAAATGGAATAAACATACATGCGTCATTTCATATGACTCTCAAAAAGATAGTGTGCACCGCAGGGGTCTGTTTCCTTTTGAAATTATCAGGAGTATGGTCAATACAGAAAAAAAATAATAGCATGAACTGATGAACTATGTGTTAATAAGTAACATACACAGTGCAACTTAACCCGTCTTTACATGTATACTTCATAAGTGATAAAATAGTGCTTAAGTGCGTCAAAACCCATGACTCTAGGATAGATATGTCCACCAAACGTTAATTATCCAATAATTATTTAAAAAATCAGTTATATATTCCAAAAGTATATTGTATGAGAAACTTAGGCCTACTGTTTTTTTTTTATTTCATGAAAATCGATCTGCAAATAAATTGATTATCGTTCAGCCATTTAAATCATAGACCCCTTTGTTATTGCAGTGTCTCCTCGTCCGGTACTGGACCCCTAGAATCAGAGGCTCTGTGTTTGGTACAAGACCTCGAGCCTCCTTTCTGAGGAATGGTTTAGGGTCTGCTAGTATGTACAACAATTACAGTATAGAGGTGGTTGTTACCTAAAATAATAATAATTTTGCATTAAAAACCTCAAGTCGAAATTAGTACATGAATTATGCCATCTTCTTGGAAAATGTCAAAGGAGCTTACTCTCGCAAATGTTATAAGGATATGCAAACTAGGTAATATTAAGTTTATTTTACCACTATAGCATACATGTCAGTGGACAAATATATTTCAATATTGCACTTGTCATGCAGGACGAGTGACTTACAATTTTCACTCATCCTGCAAACACATGCACTTGTCCATTAAAAGCGTATGCAATAAAGAACATAAGGGAGTAACATACAATATGACTTCCTCGAGTAATTCTTCTCAAAGCACTATTTCTGAAGGATGAGTGCTAGGGAAGAATTATTTGTCCTTTCTTGATTTCACTCTTAGTTACTAGCAGACAAGTGGAATTTTTGTACCCTGCATGTTATAACCTGATGATGTCTATGAGAGAGATTTGTTGTACCAGAGTTATGGCCCTCGATTTACGCCAAAATTTTGTTTCTGCTCAATATCTTGAGAACAAATTGAAATATTACACCAATTTTTATATGCATTCATGTTGACAAGATCTATCTTAGGATGATTACACATCTTTTTTTGCATATTTGTACAAGAGTTATGGCCCTTGATTTACACCAGAATTTCGTTTCCGCTCAATGTCTTGAGAACAAACTGACAGAATTTGACCAAACTTTAGAAATGTATTTATATTTACAAGATTTAGGCAAATAGGATTTTAATTGTCAATTTTTACAAATTTGTAACAAGAGTTATGGCCTTGACCTAATTTTCAAAGGTCACAGCGCCACTTTAAAATGTCCAAAATATGGTTTCTATGGTAGTTATCTTCTGAACAAGTAGTTGGATTTTGACCAAACTTGCATAGATACAATGATGCGAGGAGGGAAAGAGCTGATTAAATTATGGTGACCTTGACCTTATTTTCAAGGTCACAGGGGCACTTTGAAATTTCAAATTTTGACCAAGATAGGGTCTTTGTATGATGTTTCTTGATTTGAACAATGTCTTTTAGTTAAACTCAATGTATTGCCCAAATTTAGCCTAGGAAAATCCCTCATAGGACTTTGTCTCCATATGGTTAATCTCTAGACTAGACCTCTAAACTAGGGACACAGTATGGTTCTGTATCTCTAGACCTCTAAACTAGGGACACAGTATGGTTCTGTATCTCTAGACCTCTAAACTAGGGACACAGTATGGTTCTGTAGCTCTAGACCTCTTAGCAAGGGACACAGTATGGTTCTGTATGTCTAGACCTCTAAACTAGGGACACAGTATGGTTCTGTATCTCTAGACCTCTAAACTAGGGACACAGTATGGTTCTGTATCTCTAGACCTCTAAACTAGGGACACAATATGGTTCTGTATCTCTAGACCTCTAAACTAGGGACACAGTTCCTTTTCTCTAGACCTCTAAACTAGGTATACAGTATGGTTCTGTATCTCTAGACCTCTTAACTAGGGACACAGTTCCTTTTCTCTAGACCTCTAAACTAGGGATGCAGTACCTTTTCTCTAGACCTCTAAACTAGGGACACAGTACCTTTTCTCTAGACCTCTAAACAAGGGACACAGTATGGTTCTGTATCTCTAGACCTCTAAAAAAGGGACACAGTATGGTTCTGTATCTCTAGACATCTAAACAAGGGACACAGTATGGTTCTATATCTCTAAACAAGGGACACAGTATGGTTCTGTATCTCTAGACCTATAAACAAGGGACACAGTATGGTTCTGTATGTCTAAACCTCTGAACTAGGGACACAGTATGGTTCTGTATGTTTAGAATGCTAAACAAGGGACACAGTATGGTTCTGTATCTCTAGACCTCTAAACTAGGGACACAGTATGGTTCTGTATCTCTAGACCTCTAAACTAGGGACACAGTTCCTTTTCTCTAGACCTCTAAACTAGGTATACAGTATGGTTCTGTATCTCTAGACCTCTAAACTAGGGACACAGTTCCTTTTCTCTAGACCTCTAAACTAGGGATGCAGTACCTTTTCTCTAGACCTCTAAACTAGGGATGCAGTACCTTTTCTCTAGACCTCTAAACAAGGGACACAGTATGGTTCTGTATCTCTAGACCTCTAAAAAAGGGACACAGTATGGTTCTGTATCTCTAGACATCTAAACAAGGGACACAGTATGGTCCTATATCTCTAAACAAGGGACACAGTATGGTTCTGTATCTCTAGACCTATAAACAAGGGACACAGTATGGTTCTGTATGTCTAAACCTCTGAACTAGGGACACAGTATGGTTCTGTATGTTTAGACCGCTAAACAAGGGACACAGTATGGTTCTGTATCTCTAGGCCTCTCAACAAGGGACACAGTATGTTTCTGTAGCTCTAGACCTCTAAACAAGGAACACAGTATGGTTCTGTATCTCTAGATCTCTAAACAAGGGACCCAGTATGGTTCTGTATGTCTAGACCTGTAAACAAGGGACACAGTATGGTTCTGTATCTCTAGACCTCTAAACAAGGGACACAGTATAGTTTAGCTCTAGACCTCTAAACAAGGGACACAGTATGTTTCTGTAGCTCTAGACCTCTAAACAAGGGACACAGTATGGTTCTGTATGTCTAGACCTCTAAACAAGGGACACAGTATGGTTCTGTATCTCTAGACCTCTAAACAAGGGACACAGTATGGTTCTGTATCTCTAGACCTCTGAACCAGGGACACAGTATGGTTCTGTAGCTCTAGACCTCTTAGCAAGGGACACAGTATGGTTCTGTATGTCTAGACCTCTAAACTAGGGACACAGTCTGGTTCTGTATCTCTAGACCTCTAAACTAGGGAAACAGTACCTTTTCTCTAGACCTAAAATCTATATATACTGTACCCTGTAACTTGAAACACTTCGATCATCTTTACAAGACAAGGGTGCTAACTCTACTCTACTCTATTCCATTTGATCATTTGTATGGAAAAAAGTTTACTTAGCACCCTTGGCTTGCAAAGATGTATCAAAATTTAATGTTTAAAAATTCTATTGTTTTTCTTATTTAAGACATGTACGGTGGGGATGAATACCGCCACTATGGTAACAGAAGAGGAAACCGAGGCTATAAAAGGGGTCCACATCACCAGGGTCAGAGATATTCTAGAAATGGTGATGGTAAGTTGTTATGGAAACTATCATAGCTTATAGAGGCTCAGGTGAGTGACCCTGAGTGAGTACCATCATGGTGGCCAGCCTGTGATGGTAAGTTGTTATGGAAACTATCATTGCTTATGGAGGCTCAGGTGAGTGACCCTGAGCGAGTACTATCATGGTGTCCAGCCTGTGATGGTAAGTTGTTATGGAAACTATCATTGCTAATAGAGACTCAGCTGAGTGACCTTGAGTGAGTACCATCATGGTGGGCAGCCTGTGATGGTAAGTTGTTATGGAAACTATCATTGCTTATGGAGGCTCAGGTGAGTGACCCTGAGTGAGTACCATCATGGTGTCCAGCCTGTGATGGTAAGTTGTTATGGAAACTATCATTGCTTATAGAGGCTCATGTGAGTGATCCTGAGTGAGTACCATCATGGTGGCCAGCCTGTGATGGTAAGTTGTTATGGAAACTATCATTGCTTATGGAGGCTCATGTGAGTGACCCTGAGTGAGTACCATCATGGTGGCCAGCCTGTGATGGTAAGTTGTTATGGAAACTATCATTGCTTATGGAGGCTCATGTGAGTGATCCCGAGTGAGTACCATCATGGTGGCCAGCCTGTGATGGTAAGTTGTTATGGAAACTATCATTGCTTATAGAGGCTCATGTGAGTGATCCTGAGTGAGTACCATCATGGTGGCCAGCCTGTGATGGTAAGTTGTTATGGAAACTATCATTGCTTATAGAGGCTCATGTGAGTGATCCTGAGTGAGTACCATCATGGTGGCCAGCCTGTGCAACTGCAGTCTGATAAGCCTCATTATTATTCACTCCATAGGTCCAGCTAATTGAAACTTTTTCAGTACCTTAATTAATTTTTTGAGCAAATGGGTATGTTACTTACTCCTTTTTCATTCATTTGGGTATTTCAAATTTTAATTGGATATTCAAAATTTCTAAGAAATGCTTATTTTCGTATTTTTTTTTTTTAATAGGTATTTTCGTGATGTTAAAACTTTCCATGATTTTACAGTTTGTTTTAGACACATTCACTCCCAAATGGAAGCTACTTTCAGTTTCGATTTCAGGGATGTCTATTCTCGTTGAAAATTGAGGATACAATTCTGAATCCTGGTCTGACACACTTATAAAGCAGTTTAATAACAGTATCAACATTACCTGAACGAAGACCAACTTAAATAACCGTTATTCTGTTGTTTTGCTGCACAAAATTAGCCTTAATTCCCCCTTGCATCGACTTGGCAGCCATTTTGGGCAAACATGATGCTATCATCTCGATTAAAACCAGTCAGTTGACTGTGTTCTTTTAGCCAGACTGAACTAGAACCCAACCACACATGGTGCAAACTCCCCAATAGTGCCAAACATACTTCCAGTCGATCTTGTTCTTGAAAATTGGGGAGTTTACGTACGGCAAAGTGATAAAAGACGGTACCCACCGCTATTTATTTGCATTGCATATTCAGAATTTCTCTTGCATTTTGTTACGCTACCGATTCAGTCCCAATTGCTTTTTTGGAAAATTAATTTGGGTAAATACACAAATGCGCTTACTAATTAAGGTACTGCTTTTTGATCGTAATATTGTAATTTTTTACACATTAACTTAAACATGTGTTTTGGGTGCTCAAAAGAACCGTCTCACTGAGACGGTCCTTTTGAGTACCAAAAACATATGTTTTGGTTGAGAAATATGAAAATTTTAAATTACACACTCTTAACTGGAGGCCTGGCCCCCAGGTTATATAAAACTTTTTATCCCGCGGCAAAGTTGGAGGGATATAGTTTTGGTGTCATCTGTCCGTCCATTCCGTCTGTCCGTCCGTCCACACGTTTTGTCAGTCCAGAACCATATCTCAGTATCTATAAGCCAGATTTAATTCATTCTTGGTATAAATGATTAGTACAATGGAATTTCGATATTCTACAAGTTTCGTCAAAATCGACCACTGAACACTTGAATTATTGCCCTTGTCTTAGTATTTATAGTATAGGCAATTATAATGCAAAACCTATGAATGATCTTCACATTTCATCAACGCTGTTATATTCAACAACTTCTGACTAAAGACCAGGATTGCCCAGTGCCTGTAGATAAGCATGGCAGTGTCAAAATGTTACCCCACCCCTTTGACCCCACCTAAGGGGTCAAAGGTCATATATTTATATTTCCCAATATCTATGGCAGTTGTCAATATATTTTGCCGAATTTTTGCATGCAGGCAGAGGAGCAATAGATATGAAACATATCAAGCAGGATATTAGTCTGTAGGCCTGGGTCCAATCCCCTGGGGTGGACTAAGGGGGTGGGGTCAAGGCCAAAGTTAAACTTTTTCGGAATATGGTCATGTTGCATATTAAATTAAAGCTGACGAATCATGCAGCAACATGGTAGCAAATATTTTGCCCACAGACACATCGTCGACCCTGGTGGTGAGGTCAAAAGGTCAAAGCATTTTTTTTACTGAAAGTAGTCATGTTGCATATCAAGTTAAAGGGAATTGACTAACAAAGAGTACCATGAAAGCAAATATTCTGTCCTTACACACACCCTCGACCCCTGGGTTGGGGTCAAAGGTCAATTTTTTTTCTGAAAGTGGTAATGTTGCATATCAAATTAAAGTGAAAGAAGTGTAGACTAACATGCAAGCTAAAACATGGGAGTCATTCCCAATCCAAAAATGGCCTTTATTTTCCCAATTTCATGTATTTTTGCACTTATTTTCCCAATTTCTATGAAAATTTTCCCTAATGTTATGGAAAAGGTAGCTTCCCAAAATCCCAAATAAAATCACTGACTTTACACACACACCTGACCTCTGGGGTTGAGTTGACAGGTCAGATATTGAAATTGTGCAGATAAGTATATTTTTTCTCATTTTTGAGGCCTCACATGGCAGTTATTTTCACCTATTAGCAGTTTAAACTCATGTAATGATATTATTGCATGAAATAAACACATTCCAAAGAAATCAGGGGACAAAAATTCCACTCGTCCGCTCGTATTTACGAGTGGATTTTAGAAAGGACGAGTGATTCTTCCTAAAGCGCTCGTCCTACAGGACGAGTGCTAAAATCTGCGGGTGAAACTAGCATTTTCTGAATGGCAGAAAGCGTTTTCATCGAGCCACATACCGAAAGTAGAAACCGGATGTTGTGATTGCAAATGGCGAATAAAAGCTGCGCAGTATAATGCGCGGTAGTGTGGTAGACTGTGTTGAAGTAAATATTGATTTTTTTCGGAGCGCATTTTCATCAATGAAATAGGTTTGACAGACTGTATCGCTGTAATTATTGAATTTTCTTCTTGACGGTCGTAATTCTGCTAAAATGTCTCCTGCAGAAAAAGCGGAAAGCAAACACGATTTTGATACATGAGACTGAGTATTGAATGTAAAACTCTTTGTCAGTGTATGGGATGCAGTTATGAAACTGACTGCAGTGGGTAAATATTATTTTAGCAGTGAGATAAGGAACTTTAAAAACATCAAATCCCCCCCCCCATTTTCTTTATTGAATACAATTTTTAAGGACGAGTGCATATGTTTGCAGGACGAGTGAAAATTGTAAGTCACTCGTCCTGCAGGGCGAGTGCAATATTGAAATATTTTTGTCCCCTGAGAAAGTAACGTATAATAAGATTTACCTTAATGAGTTAAGATTATACTGCTAGTTGCCAGGCCGCGTAGCGCAGTCGGTAACATGTCTGGCTACAGATGCGTGTCTGACTGCAGATCCAGGGGTCGCGAGTTTGATCCCGATCCGGTCCCATACTTTCGTGGAGATTGATCATGAAGTCATTCTCCTCCCTTCCGCTGATTCATTCAAGAAGGGTTGTTGTCAGTTACAAGCGAAAGTATGTGCACAAATTACTGGTTAACCGCTTGTTCAAGCCTGCCCAGGAAAAAGTGTGGTTAGGTGAACTGACCGCCCCGCAATGACCATAGCTGTTGACTTGGGACGTAAAGCAACAAAACAAACAAACAAATACCGCTAGTCATTTACTGTCGATTATATGATAATATTGATATGTAAGAATAAGGAGGTCCTATTATTTTAAGGTAACGATGATGACAGTGCTGTTACTACAACTGACAGAAGACAAACATGCATCATTTTGCATCTTTTATAATTTTTCTATAGTGAAGTTGCTTAAAATCATAGTGTACAAAATTCCTCTGGGTTGCAAGGGGTCTATTAACAGCTCAATGTCTAAATACTTTGTATAATATACAACGGTTATCCCCTGTATTGTTAGTACTATTCCTTGAATTATTATCGTTATTTTGTTTCACGCAAATGAAAAATATCTAACAACTTTTGTTCATTGAAACTGCATTATTCAAGAGAAAAGAAATCATTTAGCAGGCCTCTAGATAAGAGTGCATATTGGATAACTGTTTTCTTTATTTCTCATCCAAAACATATGTTGTGGGTACTCAAAAGAACCGTCTCAATGAGACGGTTCTTGTGAGCACACAAAGTAAGTAAGGGTGCAAAGATCAGGAATCGATACAATCAAGTACCACACCTGACCCACATTTAAACACATGTTTAAACTGATGGATAAGAAAATAATTACAATTTTACGCTGAAAATTTTTGCTTAACCGGACCTATGATTTACAGTGTTAATTAGTAATACTAGGAGCAATATGCATTTTTACAAGGTTTTCAGTATGGCCAATAAGGGCCCTTTTCAGGCATTTGGGCCACTTTTGGTGCCTGCATCATACCCTATCATGACAAGGACATATCAGGCTTCATTTTGAGATATTGTGTACAAATCCATCAGTGGGGGTGGATTAAGTCATATTTTGACCCTTCTCTGCCGATCCCCTAATGGGACTGGTGGATTAAGTCATATTTTTGACCCTTCTCTGCCGATCGCCTAGTGGGACTGGTGGATTAAGTCATATTTTTGACCCTTCTCTGTCGATTGCCTAGTGGGACTGGTTTCAAACTTACACGTTAACAAAACCTTTAAGACATGTTTTCTCAAATCTTTATTTCAGTTTTATATATCTTGCAGGAGTGGATTCTCACATTAAGGCTTTTATTTCGAGCCGCTGCATGAGATTTCCAACAATCATTGTGGTATGTGCGACCAGCAAAGGCTCAGACCAGTCTGCGCATACATGCAGACTGATCAGAGCCATTGCTATTCCTTTGAATATTCTATGATTATTAACCTACTGACTGAACACCATTTGGAGTTTCTAAGCTTAAAATGAGGCAGCAGAGACTCGTCTGAGTCTCCACATGTCAAAATGCCTCATTGTTGGAAATCTCATGCACTGGCTCCTATATCTTGCAGGAGCAGATGAAGGTAGACAATATGAAAGGGAACATGATCAAAGTGGGTCTGGAGGTGCAAGGGGCAGGGGTAGGCCCCCAGGACTGCGAGGAAAGGACATAGGGATGTACTATGCTAGAATGGGTAGAGCGAAAAGAGCCAGTAAGGATAGAGCTCAGGTATTTACACAAGGGCTGAAGTTTTATAACCTCACTGAGAGCAGTTGTTCAGTTGGTAGAGTGTTGGACTGGGAATCCATGGGCTGCTAGTTCAAGTCACCCATCAACTTTGTGTCCTTGAGCAAAGCACTTTATCCACTGCTTAGTGCGGGTTAAACCCAGGATTTAGACCTGTCCCATGACTAAAAAATTGTTGACTGGGACATAAAGCATCAAAAAAGTTTTATAGCGTCTGGGTCTGGTTAACTGCTGAAGAACCTGCCAAGGAAAAGTGAGATAGGATAAAACTGACTCTTGTGTTAAGATTGAAATATTGTTGACAGAAATGTTAATTTATCCACAAACAACAATAGTGCTCATATGGGGATATAGCTGTATCATAAGTAATACCACCAGCCAGTTCATGACATTGCATTAAACCCTTAAACTGTTAATTTTACAAACAGTTGAAATGCAGCATAATGCGGCATTTCATCAGGGTATACACTGTTTGTGAAGGTAAAAAAGATCTTCAGGCAAAAAAACTACGTAGCGTCGAGGGTAATCCTATGGTATGGCCTCATTCACGAGACGTGATACTGTACGCCAGATCAAGTTACTATTATGATAATATATTTATTATATGCCTTTTCTGACATTCTTTCTGATTTTAAAACCTGTTTCGGTCTTTAATCCCGAAAAATTGCGGGAACGTTTGCCATAACGTTACGTTTCTTGACGTCACGTCAACATGTTTTCCGTCTCTGGTTCCATGCTTGCAATTTACTTCACTAAACGTCGCCGCAAAAGCAGGTAATCGACGTTCGCCTCGTTTTAAAGGATAGTGATATGGATTCAGAAAACCTCAATTCGTTGATCAGGCTTTCTGTATCAGATAGCCAGAAAACAGATAGTTCTAAAGTGGTATCAGTTATAGGTATATAATAAAACCCAGGAAGACAGTCCCGACATGACTGAAAAAGTGTTGACTGGGACGTAAAGAATCAAATCAAACAAAAATCAAAACAGAAGGAAGAATCCATTAGTATACAAAGAGCTAATAGACATAATTGTAGTCATTATTTAAACATGCCTGCCTATCTGCCTAGTTGAGACAGAGCCTAGTCGGCTGTTAAGATTTTAGTTTGAGCTAGTCTTATATAGGCCGCATTGAACCGACATGAAACTCAATAACGACATCACAATCGCTAGTTTGAAAAGTGATTCAACTTGTAAACTGATAAATAGAATACCAGGTTGGCGTCTTTTGATATCAAGTTTACCAGGCTTGGCTTCGAGAACGCATGTTGAATTGCTCGGCAAGCCTCACAATGTCAACGAGCATTCTCGAAGCCTTGCCTGGTAAACTGGTAAGACACTCACCTAGTGTTTTCTATGTAGCTAACCTGTGCATCTATCTGTTTGTGATTGGACACAAAAGAGGGTATACATTGGACAGCACTAGTATGAGGTAGGAGTTCTCTTTAGCAAAGGTTATCAGTAAACAACAAAAGTTGTGGCAACAAAAGATGAATTATATCTTTTTTTCTTGCTCAGAGACCAGTTGTTAACATGGGATCAAGACAGGAAGCCCACATAGAGAATTTGCTTCACAATATACGAGCTAATGAAGCCTGCCCACCACAGCCTCACAGATCGGGTGCAGATCCAGACCGGTGAGTTACAATAAACAATGCAGTCCCTTTATAACACACCTAGTTATAACATGGATTTGGATATATATAACACAGTCATTTTTTTGCTCCCAAGTTTTTGACACTTTTACAAAGGAATTTTAGGAAATGACAGTGAAATTGCTCCTTAATGACATGATTTTCTTATAATAGTAAATACTGCCCATTTATATGTAACTCAAATATAGCATTATACATGGACTGGGCTGTACAGGTAGTGTGATATAAAATGTAGACAAGTATACAATTACGGTAAATGTTCTTAAATTTCGAACACTCTAAAATTACGAACACCTAAAATTATCACCGAAAATAATTTTTAAAACATCCTAAAAAATCGAACACTGCCCTTTTTCGGAAAAGTGAATTTCTAAAATTACGAACACACGTTATTTTCGGCTGAAATCGATGTCCGTTTATCTGTTTGTCCCATCTGTGTCCGGTATACTTCTACCGTACAGCACGTGAGCGGTATCGACATTTGGAAGGTTCCATTCTACTTAGATGGGTAATCTGGCACGTGACGTTCTATTTCGCATGCCAGCGCGCGACGTTATACATTATTCAAGGTCACCAGCATTGACGAACTTGATGCACGGACAAGTTCCTGCAACGATTCTGAAACTGCTTTGACTAACCCTATTGAGTATATGTATCCACCCAAATGGCTGAGATCATTATTTATGACCAGAGGTCGCGACTCAGCTAATTGTACGTGAAATATGCACGTTGACAGTCGCATAGTGTGCTGTGACACGTACTCGTTTTGTTTTGTTTTTTCTAAAGAGAGAGAGTTGCGGAAAATGAGACGATGACTTAGGAAAATGAAATAAGTTGATGTATAGTGATTGGTGGACGTTTGGAACACAAGGGGTCATTCGGTTTCGTGCAAAATGCAGAGAAAATCGTGCAAGTCGCATGTTTTTTTTTCTCACAGAGACATCCAATGCGGAAAATAAAGCATTAAATATATACCGACATGCCTGCAAGAACTCGCACGTGGTCATCATCTCATTTTGATTCACGGTACATTACCGTTAACTTAAGGCTTAAATATGTGTGATTCTCAGGTTATCCGACGGACAAGCCCTACCCTCCCCTCCCTTTTAAGCATTTTAAAGGATTTCCCAGTTCAGCAATATGTCCAAGCAGGGCACTTCTATCATTCTAATGCGTGTGCTCTTTTCTTGAACACAGCTTGGACCCGAGCATGAAATCAACTTGCGCGGAGCCCCATATGAGCTTGTAAAGACCCTGCTGGTACTTATGGCAGACGTGATCAGCGAAGGCTCAGGAGAGCATGTGTGTTTGCACAATCTTGTCAGGGTCTCGCTCACTAACAAAGTTTAAGGTGGATGAAGACTAGCCAAATAAGATTTCAAGACATCTACGTACATTATCTTTAAACTACTTGTCAGCGGTTTTAATCAAATTCCTCAAAATGGAACGTTTTAACAAACTGTTGAGCCGATCGCGGCGTCTGTTTGTCCTCATGAAACTGCACATGGAAGGTCCTATGAGTGCTAAGGCCAAAATTCAGCTCTTTCATAATATGGTCTTGTTGCTTATCAAATTAAAGCCGATGACGCATGCAGCAATATGGTAGCAAATATTTTGCCCACAGACACACCCTTGACCCCGGGGTGGGTCAAAAGGTCAAACCATTTATTTCTGAAGGTAGTCATGTTGCATATCAAATTAAAGGGAATTGAGCATAGAGCACCATTAAAGCAAATATTCTGTCCTTACACACACACCCTCGACCCCTGGGATTTGCTAATTGTTGTTAACCCTTAAAGCACCAAGAAAACAAATGCATCTGAAAATGTTGTCTGCGGAAGTTGTCTGCGGCAAATAATTGCCAAACATTTCTGACGAATTAAGTATAGAAGCAAACAGCATGGACCCAGAACAGACTGCTCCTATAGGAGCAGTCTGATCTGGGTCCACACTATTTGCCATAGAGGCTTCTTAAACATTTCAGTAAGGGTTAAAACAAAGATGTTGCAGTAATTAGGAAATGTGTTGTACAGTTTTCAAATGCACGGCTCTAGAGGGTGGAAAATCACGCTATCACCAGGCACCATCGCGGTCCCATTAGGGAAACACCATTTTCAGGCATTTCACTTGCTGGTCAATGTCAGCCTGCTTAGAATATTGGTGCAGAACCCCTCTCCTCCCTGTAAAAGCCCCCTAAATAATCTAAATTTTTGGATCCCCCCTTGACAAAACTTTCTGGATCAGCACCTGGTACCACCACAGGTTTAGATAAACCAAAGGGGGATGTGCATTAAGAGGCTATTTTGGCCCCCCTTGAGGCCAAAAGATGAAAATGGCTTTTCACAAGTTTCTTCTTATTAGTTTATTAGAACAATAGCCAAAGTGTAAAAGTCTGGGATTGATTCTATTTTTACCATTGCTATGGTAACAAAAATGGCTGCCAAAATAGGCTGAAAATAGGAAAGTGACCATTTTGGAGCGAATTTAAGACATTTGACAGGGAAATTAACATAGAGCACAAGCAAATACCAAAACGATATTTTAATAGAGGGTGAGAATTATCATGGCACACAATATATTAAAAGGTTTTTTTGGTATTCGCTTGTGATGATATCTAATTCTTAAAAAATTGGTCTGAAAAAGCCTTGATTTTAGCCCAAAATGGCAATTTCTCTATTTTAGGTCTATTTTGACAGCCATTTTTGTTACCATAGCAACCATTAAATTTTAAATAAATGCCAGAATTTTACACTCAAACTATTCTTCTAATAAACCAATAGGATGAAATTGATGAAAAGCAACTTTCAGTTTTTGGCGCTAGAGCCCCTTAATGCAAGTACCTTTTTTGAGCGTAGAATTGTAAATATTTACTTACCCATCGGTTTTGACATATGTTTTGGGTGATCAAAAGAAATAAGAAAATTAGTTTTTCGATATGCATTCTTAACTAAACTCCTGTACCACTGTTTGATTTTTGCAGGGATGACTGGTTTGATGTAGACACCACACAGAGAGTGCAGTCCCCCTACTCTAAACAGAGAGCACCCCACACTCACAGGAGACACAACTATAGCTCCGTCAAGGAAAAACACTCACCCCCAGGAACAGAGTATAGGACTGTAAAACAAGAAGCTGCTAGCACCTCAATTGAGGATGGTTCTTTGCCAGGACCTTCAAGACTGGCAGCTGAAGGTGAGATTCACACAGTTAAACATGGGAGCGCAGTGGCTCAGTGGTAGAGTGCTTGACTTGAGACCGAGAGGCCGCGGGTTTGAATCTCACCAGCGTCACCACATTGTGTCTATGAGCAAGACACATTAATTCTAGCTTAGTAATGGTTCAACCCAGGAAGACCCTTCTCTACATAACTGATAGATTGTTGATGGGACGTAAAGAATCAAATGAAACAAACAAACACAGTTAAACAAATCCAAGGGATTTTTTTTCATGATTTGGAAATAAAGAAGTTTTTTTAAAGTGTGTACAATTTTAAGTAAAGCTACCTTAAAAGAGCCAGCTTACAAATTTTGATACCTGAGACTTTCACTTGGCAGCAAAAAAAATATCAGGAATTTCAAGCACCCCAAATTTTTTTTTGAAATTTTAGCAACCCAAAAAAATATCCCGCATTCTGTACCTTGACCTTAAGAAAAGACCCTAAAATGCATAGAAATGACCCCTAAATATAGTCAAATTTGTAATGACCCAAAAAAATATCCACAAAATCTTCATACCCCAAAAAATATTTATTTTTCTGAAAAACCCCAAAAATATTTAAATTAAAAAATTTGAACCCCAAAAAAATGACCTGAGCCTAGGTTTGTATGAAAATATCAGAGTACCCCCCCCCCCCCCCCCCCCTGGGGTTTGCATAGGCTTGAAAGTACTTGAATATACATGACTGTCTTGAAAAATCCGTGAAAATAAAATTTGCCTTGAAAAGTCCTTGAAAAACACCCAGTTGCCTTGAAAAGTCCTTGAATTTTACCATTTGTAAGAGGATTCAACACTGTTTTTTGGAGGCCTAAATCAGTATAAAATTGTGGTGCCTTTATTTGGTAATACACCATATATGGGCACCATAATTTTACACTGATTTTCTAAAACTAATATCTTTAGTAATGGATTCTAGCATTTCAGAAGTGGAATTTTAACGTGTAAATCAGTATTTTTCATAAGTTTCCCATCCTTTAAAACAGTAGGAAAGTCTTTTTAGAAGTCCTTGAAAAGTCCTTGAATTTTACACAAACTTGCCTGTATGTACCCTATATATGGTGTTGGCATTTTTTCTTGTTTGCAGATGATACTGACATAATGATAGACCTGACAGAAGAAGAAACAGAGGTTGAGAAGAATGTCTCCACAGTTTCTGAACTGATCAAGTACAATACCGAGGAAGATAATATTATGTTGGCCAATCATTGCCCCCTTTATTTTTCTTGTTTGCAGATGATACTGACATAATGATAGACCTGACAGAAGAAGAGACAGAGGTTGAGAAGAATGTCTCCACAGTTTCTGAACTCATCAAGTACAACACCGAGGAAGATTATATGATCAAAGAAGAAAACTTTGATGGTATGTACTTAGTCCTTCAGTTAAGAGTGTGTATCAAAAAATTATTTTCTTATTTCTCAAACATTTGTTGTGGGTACTCAAAAGAACAGTCTCAATGAGACGGTTCTTTTGAGCACCCAAAAGATATGTTAAAGTTGATGGGAAAGAAATTATTAAAAAATATACACTGAAAAAAGAATGACAAGAGTAACAAGTTTGAATATCAGGTCTTATGTACTCTTAGGCAAGCATGTGACATAAGACCTGATATTCAAACTTGATAATTTGTATTTGTCATTCTTTTTTTTATTGGTCAATTGAAATATGAGCTGCAAGATGTTATTTCCAACAATATGGCATTTTGACAAGTGTAGACTCTGACAAGCACGTGCAGCCTCCTTTTAAGCTTAGAAATTCCAAATGATACATTGCATTAGTTAGATGGCCTCCATGCGAGCTGAACATTTCTTGTACTTCAACAACAGCAGAATCTAGGGCGAAGATTTGGTACCAATAAAATGCATTTAATCCCCCCGGTGGCTTAGGCTGCTGTCCGCTCTAAGGCGGTGGTTCTGTTGTTGTTGACTTTTTGTTTATTGTTACTCCCATTGTGGGAGTCTGTATTGTTCTATGTTTTGTTGTACGTTACTTTATGTGCATTCTAGTATTGCAATCATCTTGATGGAGAAGAGAGAGCTGGTTGCTTTTCTTAATTTGTCTTCCTGGTGTCTCGTGATGGTTTAGCGGCTCTTCCTTGCAGTGCCACGGGGTTGTCTGTGGTTTGTGATTGTGGTATTTCCTGATCATACTCACTATTTTTGGTCAGTAGCTTAACAGTCGTAGAATATTCAAGCAACTAGCAAAGGCTCTGATCAGACTGCACATATGCACAGGCTGATCTGAGGCTTTGCTGGTCGCACATAAAACATTGTTGGAAATCTCATGTGGCGGCTCATATATGTTTTGGTTTAATAAGAGATACAACTTCAACACCTCGAAATGATCATTCTAAGAAATATTTGAACTACCCATTCTAGTCACATTTATCTATGATAACTTATTATACCCCGGGTAGGAAGAATATAGGGGGTATATAGTTCTTGCCTTTTCTGTAACTATGTTTGTCTGTTTGTATGTTTGTAAACTTTTTTTTCTGTCAAAGATTTCTCAGCAACTACTTGAGTTAGGATTCTGAAATTTAGTACAAAGCTTGATAGTGATGAGTGGTATTGTGTAACAAAAAAAACCCAGCCACATATTGCTTATCAGTCCCATTATTTGTTCATTATTCTTTCTCTCCAATGAAAATTTCTGTCAAAGATTTCTCAGCTCCTGTCAGAGCCAGTGATTTCAAATTTTGTTTACACTTTCAGGTGGCTAAGTGTTTTGTGTAAATGAAAATAAAGATGCTAAATTTCATTTTGCCTTCTTTTTCAAATTTTGAATTTTTCCTTCTATCACTCCTATATAACACATATGGACATTTTTCATCAGAGTTTTCTCAGCAACTACAAAATTTAGGATGATGAATTTTTGTTTGCACCTTCAGGTAGGCAAAGTGTATTGTGTTAATGTAAATTAAGATGCTTATCCTCATTTTGACTCCTTTATTCAAATTTTGAATTTTTCCTTCTGTCACTCCTATATAACACATATGACATTTTTCATCAAAGTTTTCTCAGCAACTACTTGATTTAGGATTATGAAATCTTTAACACTCTCATAATTTTTTCTTTTATCTGAAAGTGTTACAACCTCTGATGACAACCGCAGGGGGTATGTGAGCTTTGTTCACTTCTTGATATATTTTTCTAAGAACGACCAAAATTTGCTGTATTCAGCATATGAATAGTTAAAGTGAGTTGATGATAACTAGATAAGGTTGAATCATTTTCCAGCATTTCTTGGTGAAGTGAGAGAAGATGAAATGTTAAATGATGAGATGAGAGATGACTTCCTAATGAAGCTAGAGGACAAGAAATATAAGGAAATGTTGAAATTTAGAAAAAAACTCCCAGCCAACGACAAAAGATGGGTAAGAAAATTAACCTAAATTGTATAATACAGTAAAATCTGTCTTAAGCGGCCACTCAAAAATAGTCCAAACAAAGATCTTAATGACAAATGGTAGCTTAATGAAGGTCAAAAGTATTGCAGAATGCTCCAAGAGGAGAATTCTGCAATACTTTTGACCTGCATTAAGCGATAATTGGTCTTGAAAACCAATTTTGGTCATCTTTTAAAGTGGCCACTTAAGACACGTTTTACTGTTGTCTACTAATTTTTAATTACTCTTGCAGGGCTTCAGTGTTTTTTCAAGATTGGTGGGCCAAAGTGACCCATGTAGCAAAAAATGGTGGGTCATTTTCTGAAATGATGGGCCCAAGCATATCAAACTACAGTCAACACAGTTGACATTTGGGTAGTATACTTTACCTACACACTGACACAGACACTTGGCCACTCAAAAAAAGAAGACCAACTATTGCTTAATGGAGGTTAAAAGTGTTGCAGAATGCTCCAAGGGGAGCATTCTGCAATCCTTTTGACCTTCATTAAGCTACCATTTGTTAATAAGATCGCTGAAATCTGAATATTTTTATTAAAGTGAGATTTTTTCAAAACTAAAAAGGATGGGTCCACTGGGCCCACTGCCTTAGAAAGTGATGGGCCATATTTTGAAATCATGGGACAATGACCCGGGCCCACCATAAATCTGAAGGCCTGCTCTTGTGATTACTTTAGTGCAATTCATACTAGAGTTTATGATGGTAGCAAACACTTCAAACCCTGATCAGACTGCTCCCATTGGAGATCAAATTTGGGTCCATATTGTTTGCAATATAAGGGCTGTTTCACATAAACACGAACTAAAACTGAACCAAAACCGTAACCGCAACTGAATTGCATCGTTTCCTTTTCGGCAGACCTTTCACATATGAACTGAATCTGCAGACGAAATCTAAGAAAATGCATGTATAATTTGGCACAGATCTGGTAATTTGCTTTTATTTATTTATTCCTGATAGTGTTCAATGTCACTGCCTTTAGTTTGTGGTCTTTATAGTCGCTCTGGGCTTTGCCCCACAAAAGTATGTAGTCTGTAGTATCATGCTTGTAAAATAATCACACTATTGCCTCGCTGGACAGTCCATCAATGGCTTCCATAATTACCAAGTTATAGACAACGCACGTGGTTGTGTATGTGCAAGTGGAATTAAATTTACCTGTCGTATTTGCTGAAATTCGGTCGTCGAAACTGAAAAAATTAAATCCAATTCATGCACATTTTCCGTTCGGTGTTTGGTTCGGATTTGGTTTCAGCTTATATGTGAAAGCACTCATAGGGTTTAAGGCAGTTTAACTTTTTGTTTAGGTTTCAGTTCACTTTCGGTGTATATGTGAAAGCACTCGTAGGGTTTAAGGCATTTTTACTTTTTTAATGTGTTTAGGAGTATATGTTAAATGGCCCTAAGCTATAGATCTAAGAAAACAAGTGGTGATTGGCAGGAAAAAGGTTACAATTGAGCTAAAATCTTAGAGAAGCATACATTACCTTTCACTGTAGAGGATCTAATAAAATATGTCTTAACCCTCTACTCCATACACTATTTTGATGCCCCCAAAGGAACTTTGGGAGGCATATAGTAATTGCACTGTCCGTCGATCCAGCTTCTTGTCTGGTGCATATCTCCTATATTCTTTGAGGTAGGAATTCCAAATTTGGTATGTGGATGCATCTTGGGATGGCGGAATGTCGCGTACCATTTTCGGGTCACTGTGACCTTGACCTCTGACTAAGTATTTATAGTAATTACTATGTCCGTCTGTCCCACTTCGTGTCCCGTGCATATCTCCTATATTCTTTGAGGTAGGAATTCCAAATTTAATGTGTGGATGTATCTTGGGATGGCGGAGGGTCTCGTACTATATTCGGGTCACTGTGACCTTGACCTCTGACCTAGTTTTTAGAATAATCGTGTCCCGAGTATATCTCTTATATTATTTGAGGTAGGAATTTCAAATTTGGTGTGTGGATGCGTCTTGAGATAAGGACGTGTCGCGAACCATAATTGGGTCACTTTGACCTTGACCTTGACCTCTGACCTAGTTTCTAGAAACTGCATTGAGTCTGGTGCATATTCCTATATTCTTTGAGATAGGAACTCCAAATTTGGTGTGTAAATGCATATTGGGATGATATATCATTTTCGGGTCACTGTGACCTTGACCTCTGACCTACTTTTAAGAATTATTGTGAACGGAGCATATCTCTTATATTCTTTGAGGTAGGAATTCCAAATTTGGTGTGTGAATACATCATGGGATGGCAGAGTGTCACATACCATTTTTAGGTCACTGTGACCTTGACCTCTGCCCTAGTTTTTAGAGTAATCGTGTCAGGAGCATATCTCTTATATTATTTGATGTAGGAATCTCAAATTTAGTGTGTGGATGCATCTTGGGATGACAAAGTGCCCCGTACCATGATTGGGTCACTGTGACCTTGAACTTGACCTCTGACTTAATTTCTAGGAACTGCATTGAGTCTGGTGCATATCTCCTATAATCTTTGAGATAGGAATTCCAAATTTGGTGTTTAAATCTATCTTGAGATGACGGAGTCTCACATACCATTTTGGGTCACCGTGACCTTTGACCTAGTTTTAAGAATTATTGTGTTCGGAGCACATCTCTTATATTATTTGAGATAGGAATCCCAATTTTGGTGTGTGGATGCATCTTGGGATGACGAAGTGTCCCGTACCATAATTGGGTCACTGTAACCTTGAACTTACCCTCTGACCTAGTTTCTGGAAACTGCATTGAGTCTGGTGCATATCTCCAATATTCTTTGAGGTAGGAATTCCAAATTTGGTGTGTATATGCATCTTTGGATGGGGGAGTGTCACTTACCATTTTCGGGTCACTGTGACCTTGACCTCTGACCTAGTTTTAATAATAATTGTGTGAAGAGTATATTTCTTATATTACTTGAGATAGGAATCCAAATTTTGGTGTGTGAATACATCTTGAGATGGGTGAGTGTCTTGTAACATTTATGGGTCACTGTGATCTTGACCTCTGACCTATATTTAGAAAAATTGTATCCCTAGCATATTTCTTATATTATTACAGGTTGGAATCCAAATTTGGTGTGTGGATGCAACTTTTGATGGCGAAGTGTCACATACCATTTTTGGGTCACTTTGGCCTTGACCTAGTTAGTAGAATAATCGTGTTTAGAACATATCTCTTATATTATTTAAGATGGAAATCCCAAATTTGCTGTATGGATACATCTTTGATGCTAATGTGTCGCATACCATTTTTATGTCACTGTCATCTTGACCTATGACCTAGTTTCTAGAATAATCGTGTCTGGAGCATATCTCCTATATTATTGGATGTAAGAATCCCAAATTTGGTGTGTTGATTCCTCTTAGGATGGTGGAGTGGTGCATACCATTTTGTGTCACTTTTACCTTGACATTGACTTCTGGCCTCATTTCTAGGTTTTTCGCGTCCGGAGCATATCTCCTATATTACAGCTAACTTTCCTCAGATGTGTCTTATGCTAGACCAATTCCTTTGGGGGCATTTGTCACGTGATTGTGACATTTCATGTTAGATCATGACATCATTTTCTATTTTTAGACATTATTAAAAAAATTATATAAAAAATTAAGTTAAGTTTTGAATACTTTTGATAATATTATGGAAAATGGAGCATTTGCTCTTTTGGAGCAATTGCTTCATTTTCCATAATATTTTCAAATACTTGATATTTCAAAGGCGTCAAAAGGCGTTAATATGGAGTTAAGGGTTAAAAACATTAGATGTATGATCAGTCCTTAAGTGCGAGTGATAATGCCATAAGAGTGACTATCTTTCTCCGCCCACTAGTTTTGAAGGAAGATTGAGTAAAAAAACTATTTAAACACCCCTGTTGCACTATTTGAACTTCGGGAGCGCAGTGGCTCAGTGGTAGAGTGCTTGACTTTAGACCGAGGGGCCGTGGGATTCGAGCCTCACCAGCGTCACTGCGTTGTGTCCTTGAGCAAGATCATTAATCCTAGCTTAGTACTGGTTCAATCCAGGAAGACCTGTCCCTTTATGTTACGATGCAGAATGGCTGGAATAACAGAATCAGCGATGGTTGCGTATACGCACAAATACACAGAGGTTTAGGTATGCACCTGGTCACCTATTCGAACCATGATACGGTACTCTTTCTATTGATAGTCCCAATAAAAGGTCGGTTTGTCTGAGATGGAATTCATTGTGTCTATATTTATCAACGCTTGCACGATTTCCTTACTCTTGTTGAATATCTCGGAAATCTTGTGCGTTTTTCAATATATAAGGGATGGAATTTCCCATTCTTGTTAGGGGACATTTTAAACATACCGTTTAAAGGTTCGATATAGAGACGCTATTCATTATTATAAAAGGTACGTGAAGTTATATATATTGTTACTGTGTTGATATTGTACATGACAGGGCGATGGCGATTCGGGTAATTGCATTGAATCGCGATGTCTCTAGCATGTCACATTGTATTGAAATAATAAGTCACTCGTTTTCTATTTTGTCGTCTGTTGAATCGGCCAGCATTCTGTGTATGAGTTCTTTCGGGTGTTATCAATAACGTCCCATTTTTTTGGTGAAAATAGCGATTGTTACGCACTTGCGTATGAAGTTACGCACATGCGTATTGCCTAAAAATCTGCTGGGACCATTCTTGCGGCTATAGTAAAAGCTGTCCGGATGGACTCGTTGGGTTATTTCGGTCAAAAGTAGTCACAGGCCATGTCGGGCCTGCACCTAAAACTATAATGGCATGCTGAAAGATTTACCAGGGACCGATAGGTGAAAAACAATTTTAGCAGCTAGATTTTAAATTGTTGTGATTTTGTACGGCGTTGTTGGAAAGACGATTTAACTGCCAGTGATAATCGACTTTCTGTAGCGACCTGTATGTGTCACCTCGAATTATATCTGACGCATATAAGAATAATGGTTAGGTGCATACACTATAACACACTTACATAAATAAGGTGATAGCTGACATGTATGTTTAGAGATTAGGTAGGTGTAACGTTACACCAAAGTAAATGTAAAATATTTTTTTTTGTCACACCAAAGTAAATGTAAAATATTTTCGTTACACCAAAGTAAATGGGTTAGGGTTAGGGTTAGGGGTTAGGGTTAGGGTTGGTTAGGGTTAGGGTTAGGGTTAGGGTTAGGGGGTTAGGGTTAGGGTTAGGGGTTAGGGTTAGGGGTTAGGGTTAGGGTTAGGGTTAGGGTTAGGGGTTAGGGTTAGGGTTAGGGTTAGGGTTAGGGTTAGGGTAGGGTTAGGGTTAGGGTTAGGGTTAGGGGTTAGGGTTAGGGTTAGGGTTAGGGTTAGGGTAGGGTTAGGGTTAGGGTTAGGGGTTAGGGTTAGGGTTAGGGTTAGGGTTAGGGTAGGGTTAGGGTTAGGGTTAGGGTTAGGGGTTAGGGTTAGGGTTAGGGTTAGGGTTAGGGTTAGGGTTAGGTTAGGGTTAGGGTTAGGGTTAGGGTTAGGGTTAGGGGGGTAGGGTTAGGGTTAGGGTTAGGGTTAGGGTTAGGGTAAGGGTTAGGGTTAGGGTTAGGGTTAGGGTTAGGGAATCAGTATTTTTGCCCGAGTGGAAGTGGTCGGAAGGATATGTGTATGTAATTGGGTTGGGGTTAAGTAAGGGTTAGCCACTTCACTGACCCTGGCGTAGGAAAGTGTTACTATTTTCAGTAAGTGTTACCGAACTTCTTTTTTCAAGGGAGACAACTTAACATTCTCAAGGGAGACAATAAGCATGATCAATATACGTATTATGGACGTTACATGATGTTATTACAAGAAATAGAAAATGCTACAATTGTGTTAGTGCTAGGGTGTTAGGTTAGGTTAGGTGTTAGGGGTTAGGTTAGGAGTTAGTTAGGGTTAGGTTAGGTGTGAGGGTTAGGGTTAGGGTTAGTTTAGAGTTTAACTTAAACCCCCACCCTAGTGGAAGCATGCAAACATACAATTGTAAATAGTTGGGAGAGGGTTAGGGTTAGAGCGTTTATTTTGTGTTCTGTAGTAAGTTATTTTTTACCAAGACTTTGAAAATCACAACCCCAACCCTGACCCTCATTGGTCATATGGAGAGCAATTTTAGGGTCAATGGAAAATATCTTATGCATGTAATGGTAAGAGCTGTTAGGTGTTGTAGGTTGGTGTTAGGGGTTAGTGTTAGGTTAGGGGTTCGTTAGTGGGTTGTGTTAGGTTAGGTTAGTGTTAGGGTTGGTGTTAGGGTTAGGGGTTGGTGTTAGGGTTAGGTTAGTGTTAGGTTAGTGTTATAGGGTTAGGTTGGGTTAGGTGTTAGGTTAGTGTTAGGGTGTTAGGTTTAGTGTAAGGTTAGGTGTTAGGGGGTTAGTGTTAGGGTTAGGGTTAGGTTAGGTATTAGGGGTTAGGTGTTAGGGTTAGGTGTTAGGGGGTTAGGGTTAGGGTTGGGTTAGTTTATGTATTAGGGGTTAGGTGTTAGGGTTAGGGTTAGGTTAGGGTGTTAGTATTTTTGTTATGGTTAGGGAATCAGTATTTTTGCCCGAGTGGAAGTGGTCGGAAGGATATGTGTATGTAATTGGGTTGGGGTTAAGTAAGGGTTAGCCACTTCACTGACCCTGGCGTAGGAAAGTGTTACTATTTTCAGTAAGTGTTACCGAACTTCTTTTTTCAAGGGAGACAACTTAACATTCTCAAGGGAGACAATAAGCATGATCAATATACGTATTATGGACGTTACATGATGTTATTACAAGAAATAGAAAATGCTACAATTGTGTTAGTGCTAGGGTGTTAGGTTAGGTTAGGTGTTAGGGGTTAGGTTAGGAGTTAGTTAGGGTTAGGTTAGGTGTGAGGGTTAGGGTTAGGGTTAGTTTAGAGTTTAACTTAAACCCCCATCCTAGTGGAAGCATGCAAACATACAATTGTAAATAGTTGGGAGAGGGTTAGGGTTAGAGCGTTTATTTTGTGTTCTGTAGTAAGTTATTTTTTACCAAGACTTTGAAAATCACAACCCCAACCCTGACCCTCATTGGTCATATGGAGAGCAATTTTAGGGTCAATGGAAAATATCTTATGCATGTAATGGTAAGAGCTGTTAGGTGTTGTAGGTTGGTGTTAGGGGTTAGTGTTAGGTTAGGGGTTCGTTAGTGGGTTGTGTTAGGTTAGGTTAGTGTTAGGGTTGGTGTTAGGGTTAGGGGTTGGTGTTAGGGTTAGGTTAGTGTTAGGTTAGTGTTATAGGGTTAGGTTGGGTTAGGTGTTAGGTTAGTGTTAGGGTGTTAGGTTTAGTGTAAGGTTAGGTGTTAGGGGGTTAGTGTTAGGGTTAGGGTTAGGTTAGGTATTAGGGGTTAGGTGTTAGGGTTAGGTGTTAGGGGGTTAGGGTTAGGGTTGGGTTAGTTTATGTATTAGGGGTTAGGTGTTAGGGTTAGGGTTAGGTTAGGGTGTTAGTATTTTTGTTATGGTTAGGGAATCAGTATTTTTGCCCGAGTGGAAGTGGTCGGAAGGATATGTGTATGTAATTGGGTTGGGGTTAAGTAAGGGTTAGCCACTTCACTGACCCTGGCGTAGGAAAGTGTTACTATTTTCAGTAAGTGTTACCGAACTTCTTTTTTCAAGGGAGACAACTTAACATTCTCAAGGGAGACAATAAGCATGATCAATATACGTATTATGGACGTTACATGATGTTATTACAAGAAATAGAAAATGCTACAATTGTGTTAGTGCTAGGGTGTTAGGTTAGGTTAGGTGTTAGGGGTTAGGTTAGGAGTTAGTTAGGGTTAGGTTAGGTGTGAGGGTTAGGGTTAGGGTTAGTTTAGAGTTTAACTTAAACCCCCACCCTAGTGGAAGCATGCAAACATACAATTGTAAATAGTTGGGAGAGGGTTAGGGTTAGAGCGTTTATTTTGTGTTCTGTAGTAAGTTATTTTTTACCAAGACTTTGAAAATCACAACCCCAACCCTGACCCTCATTGGTCATATGGAGAGCAATTTTAGGGTCAATGGAAAATATCTTATGCATGTAATGGTAAGAGCTGTTAGGTGTTGTAGGTTGGTGTTAGGGGTTAGTGTTAGGTTAGGGGTTCGTTAGTGGGTTGTGTTAGGTTAGGTTAGTGTTAGGGTTGGTGTTAGGGTTAGGGGTTGGTGTTAGGGTTAGGTTAGTGTTAGGTTAGTGTTATAGGGTTAGGTTGGGTTAGGTGTTAGGTTAGTGTTAGGGTGTTAGGTTTAGTGTAAGGTTAGGTGTTAAGGGGGTTAGTGTTAGGGTTAGGGTTAGGTTAGGTATTAGGGGTTAGGTGTTAGGGTTAGGTGTTAGGGGGTTAGGGTTAGGGTTGGGTTAGTTTATGTATTAGGGGTTAGGTGTTAAGGTTAGGGTTAGGTTAGGGTGTTAGTATTTTTGTTATGGTTAGGGAATCAGTATTTTTGCCCGAGTGGAAGTGGTCGGAAGGATATGTGTATGTAATTGGGTTGGGGTTAAGTAAGGGTTAGCCACTTCACTGACCCTGGCGTAGGAAAGTGTTACTATTTTCAGTAAGTGTTACCGAACTTCTTTTTTCAAGGGAGACAACTTAACATTCTCAAGGGAGACAATAAGCATGATCAATATACGTATTATGGACGTTACATGATGTTATTACAAGAAATAGAAAATGCTACAATTGTGTTAGTGCTAGGGTGTTAGGTTAGGTTAGGTGTTAGGGGTTAGGTTAGGAGTTAGTTAGGGTTAGGTTAGGTGTGAGGGTTAGGGTTAGGGTTAGTTTAGAGTTTAACTTAAACCCCCACCCTAGTGGAAGCATGCAAACATACAATTGTAAATAGTTGGGAGAGGGTTAGGGTTAGAGCGTTTATTTTGTGTTCTGTAGTAAGTTATTTTTTACCAAGACTTTGAAAATCACAACCCCAACCCTGACCCTCATTGGTCATATGGAGAGCAATTTTAGGGTCAATGGAAAATATCTTATGCATGTAATGGTAAGAGCTGTTAGGTGTTGTAGGTTGGTGTTAGGGGTTAGTGTTAGGTTAGGGGTTCGTTAGTGGGTTGTGTTAGGTTAGGTTAGTGTTAGGGTTGGTGTTAGGGTTAGGGGTTGGTGTTAGGGTTAGGTTAGTGTTAGGTTAGTGTTATAGGGTTAGGTTGGGTTAGGTGTTAGGTTAGTGTTAGGGTGTTAGGTTTAGTGTAAGGTTAGTGTTAGGGTGTTAGGTTTAGTGTAAGGTTAGGTGTTAGGGGGTTAGTGTTAGGGTTAGGGTTAGGTTAGGTATTAGGGGTTAGGTGTTAGGGTTAGGTGTTAGGGGGTTAGGGTTAGGGTTGGGTTAGTTTATGTATTAGGGGTTAGGTGTTAGGGTTAGGGTTAGGTTAGGGTGTTAGTATTTTTGTTATGGTTAGGGAATCAGTATTTTTGCCCGAGTGGAAGTGGTCGGAAGGATATGTGTATGTAATTGGGTTGGGGTTAAGTAAGGGTTAGCCACTTCACTGACCCTGGCGTAGGAAAGTGTTACTATTTTCAGTAAGTGTTACCGAACTTCTTTTTTCAAGGGAGACAACTTAACATTCTCAAGGGAGACAATAAGCATGATCAATATACGTATTATGGACGTTACATGATGTTATTACAAGAAATAGAAAATGCTACAATTGTGTTAGTGCTAGGGTGTTAGGTTAGGTTAGGTGTTAGGGGTTAGGTTAGGAGTTAGTTAGGGTTAGGTTAGGTGTGAGGGTTAGGGTTAGGGTTAGTTTAGAGTTTAACTTAAACCCCCACCCTAGTGGAAGCATGCAAACATACAATTGTAAATAGTTGGGAGAGGGTTAGGGTTAGAGCGTTTATTTTGTGTTCTGTAGTAAGTTATTTTTTACCAAGACTTTGAAAATCACAACCCCAACCCTGACCCTCATTGGTCATATGGAGAGCAATTTTAGGGTCAATGGAAAATATCTTATGCATGTAATGGTAAGAGCTGTTAGGTGTTGTAGGTTGGTGTTAGGGGTTAGTGTTAGGTTAGGGGTTCGTTAGTGGGTTGTGTTAGGTTAGGTTAGTGTTAGGGTTGGTGTTAGGGTTAGGGGTTGGTGTTAGGGTTAGGTTAGTGTTAGGTTAGTGTTATAGGGTTAGGTTGGGTTAGGTGTTAGGTTAGTGTTAGGGTGTTAGGTTTAGTGTAAGGTTAGGTGTTAGGGGGTTAGTGTTAGGGTTAGGGTTAGGTTAGGTATTAGGGGTTAGGTGTTAGGGTTAGGTGTTAGGGGGTTAGGGGGTTAGGGTTAGGGTTGGGTTAGTTTATGTATTAGGGGTTAGGTGTTAGGGTTAGGGTTAGGTTAGGGTGTTAGTATTTTTGTTATGGTTAGGGAATCAGTATTTTTGCCCGAGTGGAAGTGGTCGGAAGGATATGTGTATGTAATTGGGTTGGGGTTAAGTAAGGGTTAGCCACTTCACTGACCCTGGCGTAGGAAAGTGTTACTATTTTCAGTAAGTGTTACCGAACTTCTTTTTTCAAGGGAGACAACTTAACATTCTCAAGGGAGACAATAAGCATGATCAATATACGTATTATGGACGTTACATGATGTTATTACAAGAAATAGAAAATGCTACAATTGTGTTAGTGCTAGGGTGTTAGGTTAGGTTAGGTGTTAGGGGTTAGGTTAGGAGTTAGTTAGGGTTAGGTTAGGTGTGAGGGTTAGGGTTAGGGTTAGTTTAGAGTTTAACTTAAACCCCCACCCTAGTGGAAGCATGCAAACATACAATTGTAAATAGTTGGGAGAGGGTTAGGGTTAGAGCGTTTATTTTGTGTTCTGTAGTAAGTTATTTTTTACCAAGACTTTGAAAATCACAACCCCAACCCTGACCCTCATTGGTCATATGGAGAGCAATTTTAGGGTCAATGGAAAATATCTTATGCATGTAATGGTAAGAGCTGTTAGGTGTTGTAGGTTGGTGTTAGGGGTTAGTGTTAGGTTAGGGGTTCGTTAGTGGGTTGTGTTAGGTTAGGTTAGTGTTAGGGTTGGTGTTAGGGTTAGGGGTTGGTGTTAGGGTTAGGTTAGTGTTAGGTTAGTGTTATAGGGTTAGGTTGGGTTAGGTGTTAGGTTAGTGTTAGGGTGTTAGGTTTAGTGTAAGGTTAGGTGTTAGGGGGTTAGTGTTAGGGTTAGGGTTAGGTTAGGTATTAGGGGTTAGGTGTTAGGGTTAGGTGTTAGGGGGTTAGGGTTAGGGTTGGGTTAGTTTATGTATTAGGGGTTAGGTGTTAGGGTTAGGGTTAGGTTAGGGTGTTAGTATTTTTGTTATGGTTAGGGAATCAGTATTTTTGCCCGAGTGGAAGTGGTCGGAAGGATATGTGTATGTAATTGGGTTGGGGTTAAGTAAGGGTTAGCCACTTCACTGACCCTGGCGTAGGAAAGTGTTACTATTTTCAGTAAGTGTTACCGAACTTCTTTTTTCAAGGGAGACAACTTAACATTCTCAAGGGAGACAATAAGCATGATCAATATACGTATTATGGACGTTACATGATGTTATTACAAGAAATAGAAAATGCTACAATTGTGTTAGTGCTAGGGTGTTAGGTTAGGTTAGGTGTTAGGGGTTAGGTTAGGAGTTAGTTAGGGTTAGGTTAGGTGTGAGGGTTAGGGTTAGGGTTAGTTTAGAGTTTAACTTAAACCCCCATCCTAGTGGAAGCATGCAAACATACAATTGTAAATAGTTGGGAGAGGGTTAGGGTTAGAGCGTTTATTTTGTGTTCTGTAGTAAGTTATTTTTTACCAAGACTTTGAAAATCACAACCCCAACCCTGACCCTCATTGGTCATATGGAGAGCAATTTTAGGGTCAATGGAAAATATCTTATGCATGTAATGGTAAGAGCTGTTAGGTGTTGTAGGTTGGTGTTAGGGGTTAGTGTTAGGTTAGGGGTTCGTTAGTGGGTTGTGTTAGGTTAGGTTAGTGTTAGGGTTGGTGTTAGGGTTAGGGGTTGGTGTTAGGGTTAGGTTAGTGTTAGGTTAGTGTTATAGGGTTAGGTTGGGTTAGGTGTTAGGTTAGTGTTAGGGTGTTAGGTTTAGTGTAAGGTTAGGTGTTAGGGGGTTAGTGTTAGGGTTAGGGTTAGGTTAGGTATTAGGGGTTAGGTGTTAGGGTTAGGTGTTAGGGGGTTAGGGTTAGGGTTGGGTTAGTTTATGTATTAGGGGTTAGGTGTTAGGGTTAGGGTTAGGTTAGGGTGTTAGTATTTTTGTTATGGTTAGGGAATCAGTATTTTTGCCCGAGTGGAAGTGGTCGGAAGGATATGTGTATGTAATTGGGTTGGGGTTAAGTAAGGGTTAGCCACTTCACTGACCCTGGCGTAGGAAAGTGTTACTATTTTCAGTAAGTGTTACCGAACTTCTTTTTTCAAGGGAGACAACTTAACATTCTCAAGGGAGACAATAAGCATGATCAATATACGTATTATGGACGTTACATGATGTTATTACAAGAAATAGAAAATGCTACAATTGTGTTAGTGCTAGGGTGTTAGGTTAGGTTAGGTGTTAGGGGTTAGGTTAGGAGTTAGTTAGGGTTAGGTTAGGTGTGAGGGTTAGGGTTAGGGTTAGTTTAGAGTTTAACTTAAACCCCCACCCTAGTGGAAGCATGCAAACATACAATTGTAAATAGTTGGGAGAGGGTTAGGGTTAGAGCGTTTATTTTGTGTTCTGTAGTAAGTTATTTTTTACCAAGACTTTGAAAATCACAACCCCAACCCTGACCCTCATTGGTCATATGGAGAGCAATTTTAGGGTCAATGGAAAATATCTTATGCATGTAATGGTAAGAGCTGTTAGGTGTTGTAGGTTGGTGTTAGGGGTTAGTGTTAGGTTAGGGGTTCGTTAGTGGGTTGTGTTAGGTTAGGTTAGTGTTAGGGTTGGTGTTAGGGTTAGGGGTTGGTGTTAGGGTTAGGTTAGTGTTAGGTTAGTGTTATAGGGTTAGGTTGGGTTAGGTGTTAGGTTAGTGTTAGGGTGTTAGGTTTAGTGTAAGGTTAGGTGTTAAGGGGGTTAGTGTTAGGGTTAGGGTTAGGTTAGGTATTAGGGGTTAGGTGTTAGGGTTAGGTGTTAGGGGGTTAGGGTTAGGGTTGGGTTAGTTTATGTATTAGGGGTTAGGTGTTAAGGTTAGGGTTAGGTTAGGGTGTTAGTATTTTTGTTATGGTTAGGGAATCAGTATTTTTGCCCGAGTGGAAGTGGTCGGAAGGATATGTGTATGTAATTGGGTTGGGGTTAAGTAAGGGTTAGCCACTTCACTGACCCTGGCGTAGGAAAGTGTTACTATTTTCAGTAAGTGTTACCGAACTTCTTTTTTCAAGGGAGACAACTTAACATTCTCAAGGGAGACAATAAGCATGATCAATATACGTATTATGGACGTTACATGATGTTATTACAAGAAATAGAAAATGCTACAATTGTGTTAGTGCTAGGGTGTTAGGTTAGGTTAGGTGTTAGGGGTTAGGTTAGGAGTTAGTTAGGGTTAGGTTAGGTGTGAGGGTTAGGGTTAGGGTTAGTTTAGAGTTTAACTTAAACCCCCACCCTAGTGGAAGCATGCAAACATACAATTGTAAATAGTTGGGAGAGGGTTAGGGTTAGAGCGTTTATTTTGTGTTCTGTAGTAAGTTATTTTTTACCAAGACTTTGAAAATCACAACCCCAACCCTGACCCTCATTGGTCATATGGAGAGCAATTTTAGGGTCAATGGAAAATATCTTATGCATGTAATGGTAAGAGCTGTTAGGTGTTGTAGGTTGGTGTTAGGGGTTAGTGTTAGGTTAGGGGTTCGTTAGTGGGTTGTGTTAGGTTAGGTTAGTGTTAGGGTTGGTGTTAGGGTTAGGGGTTGGTGTTAGGGTTAGGTTAGTGTTAGGTTAGTGTTATAGGGTTAGGTTGGGTTAGGTGTTAGGTTAGTGTTAGGGTGTTAGGTTTAGTGTAAGGTTAGTGTTAGGGTGTTAGGTTTAGTGTAAGGTTAGGTGTTAGGGGGTTAGTGTTAGGGTTAGGGTTAGGTTAGGTATTAGGGGTTAGGTGTTAGGGTTAGGTGTTAGGGGGTTAGGGTTAGGGTTGGGTTAGTTTATGTATTAGGGGTTAGGTGTTAGGGTTAGGGTTAGGTTAGGGTGTTAGTATTTTTGTTATGGTTAGGGAATCAGTATTTTTGCCCGAGTGGAAGTGGTCGGAAGGATATGTGTATGTAATTGGGTTGGGGTTAAGTAAGGGTTAGCCACTTCACTGACCCTGGCGTAGGAAAGTGTTACTATTTTCAGTAAGTGTTACCAAACTTCTTTTTTCAAGGGAGACAACTTAACATTCTCAAGGGAGACAATAAGCATGATCAATATACGTATTATGGACGTTACATGATGTTATTACAAGAAATAGAAAATGCTACAATTGTGTTAGTGCTAGGGTGTTAGGTTAGGTTAGGTGTTAGGGGTTAGGTTAGGAGTTAGTTAGGGTTAGGTTAGGTGTGAGGGTTAGGGTTAGGGTTAGTTTAGAGTTTAACTTAAACCCCCACCCTAGTGGAAGCATGCAAACATACAATTGTAAATAGTTGGGAGAGGGTTAGGGTTAGAGCGTTTATTTTGTGTTCTGTAGTAAGTTATTTTTTACCAAGACTTTGAAAATCACAACCCCAACCCTGACCCTCATTGGTCATATGGAGAGCAATTTTAGGGTCAATGGAAAATATCTTATGCATGTAATGGTAAGAGCTGTTAGGTGTTGTAGGTTGGTGTTAGGGGTTAGTGTTAGGTTAGGGGTTCGTTAGTGGGTTGTGTTAGGTTAGGTTAGTGTTAGGGTTGGTGTTAGGGTTAGGGGTTGGTGTTAGGGTTAGGTTAGTGTTAGGTTAGTGTTATAGGGTTAGGTTGGGTTAGGTGTTAGGTTAGTGTTAGGGTGTTAGGTTTAGTGTAAGGTTAGGTGTTAGGGGGTTAGTGTTAGGGTTAGGGTTAGGTTAGGTATTAGGGGTTAGGTGTTAGGGTTAGGTGTTAGGGGGTTAGGGGGTTAGGGTTAGGGTTGGGTTAGTTTATGTATTAGGGGTTAGGTGTTAGGGTTAGGGTTAGGTTAGGGTGTTAGTATTTTTGTTATGGTTAGGGAATCAGTATTTTTGCCCGAGTGGAAGTGGTCGGAAGGATATGTGTATGTAATTGGGTTGGGGTTAAGTAAGGGTTAGCCACTTCACTGACCCTGGCGTAGGAAAGTGTTACTATTTTCAGTAAGTGTTACCGAACTTCTTTTTTCAAGGGAGACAACTTAACATTCTCAAGGGAGACAATAAGCATGATCAATATACGTATTATGGACGTTACATGATGTTATTACAAGAAATAGAAAATGCTACAATTGTGTTAGTGCTAGGGTGTTAGGTTAGGTTAGGTGTTAGGGGTTAGGTTAGGAGTTAGGGTTAGGGTTAGGGTTAGGGTTAGGGGTTAGGGTTAGGGTTAGGGTTAGGGGTTAGGGTTAGGGTTAGGGTTAGGGTTAGGGTTAGGGTTAGGGGTTAGGGTTAGGGTTAGGGTTAGGGTTAGGGGTTAGGGTTAGGGTTAGGGTTAGGGGTTAGGGTTAGGGTTAGGGTTAGGGTTAGGGGTTAGGGTTAGGGTTAGGGGTTAGGGGTTAGGGTTAGGGTTAGGGTTAGGGTTGTGGTCACCTATATCAAAATTGGACGTTTTGGGTGTAAAATTGGACGTTTCAAAACTGGAACAAGTAAAAATGGACGAAAACGCGTAAAATTGGACGTTTTGGCGTAAAATTGGACGTTTTGTCATAAAATCATCTCTGAAGCCTAGTTGCAGCCATTTTAAGGCATTTTGACGCGTCTATAAGGCATGATACGGTTCAAATGAGTGATATTTAACCCTGAACCCTACAAAAACGTCCATTTTTACGCTTTCAAAAAAAACGCTAAAATTGGCTCTAAAAGCGATAATAAGATGCTGTAAATTGTATTTATTTGAAGTTTTACTACCCTTAGACAATATACAGCTGCTATATTATTAAAAATCGGTCTGGATAAGTCGAAATTTGACCGAAATTCGTAACAACAGGGTTAGGGTTAAATTTGGCATTATTTTTTTGGTCTTTATCAGTATAAGTTGTTCTCTGTCTACTATAATCAACTGTATTATTCTGATTCAGGCTTATGTGTTTAGCCTATATATATGTGAAGGGAGTGGAATAAAAAATAACATGGCTAAGTCGAAGTTCTACTAAATTAAGTCGAAGTTCTACTGAAATTAACTCAAAGCAGGCTTCAAAGTATAAGTTTTGGCTATACACATTGTGGAAATGTTCTAAGCCTGCTATAGTCGATGATAAATCACTAAACTGTATTCATAGTTTGAGTTCATATATTTGAGAAGTTAATAGAATATAACTAGTTTGGAAAAGTCGAAATTTGACATAGCAGGGTTTAAACATTTTTTTTTTACTTTTAGCAGTATAAGTTTTTCTGAGCGTACAATGAATTACTGAAATGGTTATTTATAGTGAGTTATGATATCATAGAATGGAATGGTATAAGAAACAATAGTTGGATAAGTCGAAGTTTGACTTAAAATACATCAAAATAGACTTTAAGCATTATGAGTCGTTCTCTGCCTACTTTAAACAACTATAACATTCTTAAATCAATTTTTATATTGAGGTATAATATATCAGAAGGGGTAAAATATAAAAGCTCTTGGATAAGTCGAAATTTGACTTAAGTTGGTTAAAAACTGGGTTCAAGTATGATTTGGGTACTTGTTTTCTGCCTACTATAATAAACTATAAAATGGATTTATATATTGAGTCATAATATTTTAGGAGCTGACAGAATCAAACTTAGGTTGGATAAGTCGAAATTGACTCAGATTATTTAAAAACAGGGTTCAGCAGCGCATGTTTATTTGGTTTAAGTAGTATGAGTATTCTCTGCCATCTACAATCAATGAAATACCACTAAAATTGATTTATATATTGAGTGATTAAATATGAGAAGGTGTTAGGATACAAAAAGTTTGGATAAGTCGAAATTCGACTTAATGTAGTTTGAATTATTATTTTTTGCTTTAATCAGTATGAGTTCTTCTCAGTGAACTATTTGCCACTGAAATGGATGTTGATACATGAGTATGGTTAAAAATGATAATGAAATAAAAATTTTGGTCAACCCCATAAGGTCAATCCCTAAGCAGGAGTGATGCCATGGACGACACGGTGGGAATTTGGCTGTTTTGGGCTTGCATCACTTAGACTTGGGTAATAAATGTATAATTACATTCAAATCTGAGCAGGGAGACCTTTAGTATCCTTCATATAAATGAAGAAACAATTTTGGGGTTAGGGTTGTGAAACGTCCAATTTTACGTTATTATCTCCCTTTGAAAAAATGGGGTTGCTTCCCTTAGTATAAAAATGATTATTTTTTAATAACTCAAATAATTGTTGTCCGATTTGAATAACTTTTTTTGCAGTGTGTTCAGAATAATAAAATCTATCCAATAAATAATCCACCAATGTGCTTATATGGGTAAGAGGGTCCGGGGTTGAGCCTTAAAGTGGGGGTGCTCAGTGTTAGGATTAAGGGGTTGATCTGAGGGTTCCCTGCACACTATTTTTGAACCCATACACCCTAATGCGCTTTATTTCAGTAGTATGTATATCTGTTAAGAGAATCAAATAAAAATAAAGGCCAACCCCTGATCCAAAGGGTCTACACAGCCTAGGAGAAGGGGCCAAAATCGGCCAAAATCCAGAATCATGTGGCGTGATTGGGATGGTTCCACTGACCACTTGCCAGAACCCATATGCCGTAGAATGCTTTAAATAATAAGTACTAATATAGCGCAAGGGAAACAGGTTAATAAAAGGTCCAACCCTTTTCAAAAGGGGCCGTACAAATAAAAAGAAAGAGCGAAATCGCGCAATTTTCGAACTTATCCGACGCAACTTGCGGGATTCGTACCTCGATATTGAAGCTCGGTAGTGGTTTAAATAAAATTTTATCACATAGTACATAGTCTGACCTTTCATCTGATACCTAAATCAACCCCGTAGCTACTCAGAAAAGCCTGCACCAAGCTCATCACTTTCGCGTATAAATAGGTAATAAACTTGTATTTCGTGCAAGAATTTCCGAAATTCGAACCGCGAGTTGTCTTTCCTACCCTCCCCCTTGCCATAATACCCGGACCCACATACTCCAAAACACTTTAGATAATAAGTACTTATATAGTGCAAGGGGAACAGGTTATTAAAAGGTCCAACCCTTATCAAAAGGGGCTGTAAAAATAAGAAGAAAGGGCGAAATCGCGCAATTTTCGAACTTATCCGACCCACATTGCGGGATTTGCACCTCGATCTTAGAGCTCGGTAGTGGTTTGAATAAAATTTTATCGCATGGTACTTAGTCTGACCTTTCTTCTGATACCTAAATCAACCCCGTAGCTACTCGGAAAAGCCTGCACCAAGCTTTTCACTTTCGTGTATAAATAGGTAATTAACTTAGATTTTCGTGCGAGAATTTCCAAAATTCGAACCGCGAGGTGTCTTTCCGACCCTCCCCCTGCCATAATGCTTGAACCCACATACCCCAAAACTCTTTGAATAATAAGTACTTATATAGCCCAAGGGAAACATGTTAATAAAAGGTCCAACCCTTATCAAAAGGGGCTGTTAAAATAAAAATAATGAGCGAAATCGCGCAATTTTCGAACTTATCCGACCCACCTTGCGGGATTTGTACCTCGATCTAAGAGCTCGGTAGTGTTTTGAATAAAATTTTATCGCATAGTACATAGTCTGATCATTAATCTGATACCAGAATCAGCCCTGTCGACGCTCAGGTTAGCCTGCACTAAGCTATTCACTTTCGCATATAAATAGGTGATAAACTTTTTTTTTCGTACGAGAATTTCCGAAATACGAACCGCGAGGTGTCTTTCTGACCCTCCCCCTGCCATAATACCCGGACCCACATACTCTAAAACACTTAAAATAATAAGTACTTATATTGCGCAAGCGAAACATGTAAATAACAGGTCCAACCCTTATCAAAAAGGGCTGTAAAAATAAAAAGAAAGGGCAAAACCGCGCATTTTGCGAACTTATCCTACGCACCTTGCGGGATTTGTACCTCGATCTTGAAGCTCGGTAGTGTTTTAAATAAAATTTTATCACATAGTACATAGTCTGATCTTTAATCTGATACTAAAATAAACTACGTAGCTATTCGGAATAGCCTGCACCAAGCTATTCACTTTCGTGCAATAATAGGTGATAAACTTACAATTTGTTGCGAGATTTTTCGAATCTCGAACCTAAATATATGCATATCTCTATGGGTTGTAACACGCTGATCAATGTCTATAAAATATTATTTCTGGTATCAACGTAAAGCTTAGACCCCCCTCCTTTGTGCTTATGCTCAATTTATACCACTGTCTGGCTTCTAGGCGTGGGTTCGAGCCCCGTAAAAGGCTAAATAAAAGTGCCAAAAATCTCGATTTAGTCCCTGTGTAATCATTCTGGAGGGCCCACAGAGTGCCTGATGGGCCAACTTTTGGCCCTGTACTCTAGATGTAGGTATGATCTAACGTTTTAAAGCATTTTAAAGTGTATGGGTTCTGGTAATATGTCATGATAAACCCAGAAACTACCCCCACGTGATTTGTCGCCGAATTTTTCACTGAAAAACGATAAAAGTATTGTCTAAATACGCACATATCTCTAACGGCTCTAGCGGGCCAACCAATGACTCAATAATACTGATTTTGGTATCAAATTAAAGCGTAGACCCTCTTCTTACTTCTAAAACTCAATTTCAACCAATATATAGCTCCAAGGTTAAGATTCGAGCCCCAGAAAACGGGTAGGTAAATTTCGTACAATTTGGGTATGGGCCCTTTTTACAGCCCCTGTGGGCCCACAAACGACCTAAATGGCGTTAGTTATTACATGGTCCCCTAGAACGATTAATGAGCTTTATTTTGATACTAAAATTATAATTTTAAACACCCAGAAAAGACTTCTATATGTCTCAGAACATTGGTTAGGGTTTGTGAAATTTTGTCGTCGAATTTCCGAAATTCGCGAATATCGCGAACGTCATTCGCTGTTTATCGCATTATTAAGACCCTAATTATAAGGTATGGGTCCTAATTTTTAAATGGTTCTCTTCAAAAATATATATTATTATCATTTTAATCATTTTAAGGTGTATTACTGCAGGTTAAGGGGACAGGTGGTCGTAAAAAGGGCCCTTGGTCAAAAATCCGAAATTCGCGAATTTTGTCCCTTTTGAGAGATTTATACAGACCCTTTTGTTATGTTAAGGGCCCTTTTTTTTATCTAAAATGCTAACAATATATCTCTTCTTATTTTTTGTAAAATCC